>OU611990.1:5117500-7617500 GCA_914767915.1 Agriopis aurantiaria
TGTTGCAACAGATGCTCTATTCTACGATATATTATCAAAGGCTCTGTTAAATCCTTTGTTTGCATTTACATATTTTAAAGTGATCTACAGAATCCTTTGATTGTATTGGGTGGCTACGTAGGTAGCCAGTTGCCAACAAAACAAAGATGTTTTGAAACCTCACACACGATATTTTCTTTGGGTCGTTTGTAGGTGTGAAGATTTTGGAAAAAAATACATTTAATCAAACATCTTATGGTATAATAAAAACTTCAGAAAATGATATAGATAACAAGCCTTGTTATATACAGTTTTTGTATGACGGCTGGACGCACCAATTGCTTTTAAATATTTCATCATCATCATCATCATCTTTTCAGCCATAGGACGTCCATTGCTGGATATAGGCCTCCTCCATCGATCTCCAATCGATGGACACCCTACGCTGCGCTTACCGGTCCGGATACCGGGTTGCGCTGTGGTTTAATATTTTACTAGACGATAATGTTATGGTCAAAGATTTTTCATACTATAGTACGTATAGATCGTTAGTTATAGTAATTATCGCATGTCACTTTATCGTTTTCTACTCTTCAAACCATTTAATTTGAAACAGTGCCTTTTATTTGATACCCGTAAAAAATTATACACCATCCGCTATCTTGAGGCGCTTTTGAAAATATTACAATATTCGGTATTGCATTATTGTATTGTCATCAGAACTAAAGGTGTACCTATGCACAATTTCAGCAGCAGCCCTGCAGCCCACGCTACACCGACGAATTCATCCTATCCTCAGTGTCTTCTACTCTCATCTACTTACTTACATTGACAGGTTACCATGCGGTTTCAGGACTGTATTGAAGACTGAAACTCGGGTTAACGCACTATGTCCTATTCTACGCGAGGCACTCCAATTTCGTACGGTATTGTAGACTCCATTAGACACGGTCAAGTACATCATACATGTACATAAAGTCCATTGTAAGGCCACATGTCCCTTTATAGCGTACTAATCATGCATGCACGCCACGCATGCCCTATCAGTTCTTAGAAGTATTCGACAATGAATTTTCTGTATTCACTGAACTGTAAAACTATAAAAAGTTGCCATATTTCCAGTGCATGTACAATACTTCCTTTTGATGAATTAGTTCAGTCTGGTCAATGATATAGAATTCAAGGTTGACGTTATCTTTAAAGTAATGAGCGTTGCAGTATGTTGCGTCAGCTATCAAGTTTACTCCTTTGTACAAAATGTCTTATTCCAGGCTAGTTTATCAGAGAAGTACTAAAATACAGATGCGCTGGATCACGTTTGGCAAATTCCGATGAGTCTTCTCGTCACCTATCCCGTAAACAACGTGGAATTTCAGGCGACGGCAGTTCGCAGACGGCAGCGACAGATGGCACTACTTTAAAGTATTAATTTGTGTGAGACCAATTTCGACATACGACTGCAACTGCCGCAGCAGTTGCAGGCAGGCAGTTGTCGCTGTCTGTCGATGACATCTGCGGTCTGCTATTGCCTGTAGAATTCCATCTAAGATGAAAGTCTGTAACCAGTGCGTTCCAACCTGTCATGACATACAATGCCAAAAAGTAAACACATACGAGTTTAAGGTCTTTCAGCGAGCTATGGAAAGAGCAATGTTCGATGTTTCTCTGAGGGACCGTATCCGAAACAAAGTAATTCGCTAGAGAACCAAAGTCATCTATCTAAATCTGTCACAGAACGGATAACCGTTGCGGTAGACGATTTTTAGAATGGAGATTAGAGAGCACACATCGACGAAAGTAGAGTACAGACGCCCAGAAATTTGGCGGTGTGACGTGAGGCCTGGAAGCGAAAAGCCGAAGATCTGGCTGAGTGGCGTGCCTTGGGAGAGGCCTATGTCCAGCAATGGATTAAGAAAGTTTCACTATGAGAATAGAAAAAGTAAACTCAGTTATTTACTTTTTTAACTATCCAACCACATTATATCAATAATTCGACGTCTCTCTCACCTGCAACTCTCATTGAAGTGGACATGAGTGTAGCAGGTAGAAAAAAACATCTTTGGTATTTTCGATATTTTGACAAGGTTATTATTAGCTTCACTTCAGCTCTTGGAGGTCGATTTTAACCTATTTCTAATTTGTAGTGTCGATTTGAAACTTCACAAGTATCTATATTATGTAATCTGGATAGCAATACAATAATTTCGTATCGTTGAACTGATATGATGATGAAGTCAGAAGGTGGATAGTGGAACTCTTTAATGGTTATTAAACTGCGAGATTGGGATAATTTGGTTTGTTTTGGGTCTGAGTTGATAATGCCCAAGCATTACACTAATCTTGGTGACGAGATCTGACCATAGAACATGAGGAAGGTGGATAGTAGAACTTTTCTATAGCTATTCGTGGTTTTACGGTTCCGTACCTCAAAAGGAAAAAACGGAACCCTTATAGGATCACTTCGTTGTCCGTCTGTCTGTCCGTCTGTCTGTCCGTCTGTCTGTCTGTCCGTCTGTCAAGACCCTTTTTCTCAAGAACGCGTAAAGGTATCAAGTCGAAATTTATATTAAATACTTGGTTCTACGATTTCTTTTGGCTGTAAAAAAATAAAAGTTGTAAGTCAACGCAATCAAAAGATATGAACGTTTATGTCGCATATTTTGCGATTTCACAGGGAAATCAAAACCTATAGGGTACTTCCCGTTGACCTAGAATCATGAAATTTGGCAAAACGCAAGGTCTCATAGCACGTATATAGGAATAAATCTGAAAGTTTCAAATTTGAAGTTATATCATTTAAAAATAATTATTTTGCTATTACAAACTTACATTTTGTAGTTGGACCCTTATAGTCAACTACAAAGTTAAGTTTGTCTTACAGTATTTCAACTTTAGTTTGTTTTACTACTCGTACTTGTCCGGTTTTTTTTAATTATATTGATTTCACATATTATTTATTATGTATTACAAAAACTCATTACCATATCATACAGTTTAATTTCTATAAAACGTATAAAAGTAAGGGTTACAGATCCTGTACAATTTTTGTAAAAGTTTTTAAACTTAATATGGTATCTAATGCCCAAAAGCGACTTTGTAGCTAACTCCAGGACTCTTGGGCACCTTGCTGTCCACCTCGACGAGGATAGGAGAGTAGTCAGCTCTGACCGGCTTGTCTGAACAGTCGTTGTGGGCAATGGGGAACACGTAGTTTACGTCCACGTCGTATCTGGAAAGAAAAAATATATTATTAAAATAAGGGGAGAAAAGGGTCACGATTTTGTTCTTCTACCGTAAACCGGGATAATAAGAGTAGTTAATAGGTCTGTAAAATTGCTTTCCCATGATTATAATACAGGCTTCCGAACTTATTGAATTTTTTTCAGGTCTTTTTTTAGGGGGGAAATCATCTTAGGATTCCATGTTAAATTTGGTGTGGCCTGATTATGTGAGATTATACCCGTTAAGACACCCTCAATGACCAGCCTTAGTGGTTGATAAAAAGGCTCCGGGATCTCCGCAGACGAGAGGAATACATCAGATCCTTCAGCACTACGCTACGGCTATTCTCGAGACATTTGACTGTTTTCTCGACTTCTCCGCCTACGACAACGTCTGTCCCTCAACGTTGTCATCCTCTCCCGGGGCTCTATTGGTTAAATGGTCAAAGCCCCACCTTCGACCCTAACCTAGGGTCCTGTAAAGGTCCCTTTTTAGTAGCATCTTAAGGGCAGGGGATACCAGCGCCGTATTTCGGGCCTAGACTTCAATCAAATAAACAGAATATATGCACAAACCGCCCGTCCGCGTCCTACCTAAAACTCTACCAAAATGCGTCGGTGCAGCAGTTTGCAAATCAGTTTCTCGTTACCTAGCAATGCGTAAACATGACGTGCCATAAACAAATGTGTAACATAATATAATAGTATGTAATGACTAATATTCCACTATCGTGATGAATGTACGGCGTGCGATGCGATATACCCTGTTTATTTTATCATAGGGCTGAACAAGACAAGAACATATTAGAAGAAAACAACCGAATCGCTACAGTGCAGCCTTGAAAGAATGTGTCCAAAAGTCGCATAGCATTTAAAAAATCTAAGCAAAAACACTTAATTCTGGTCATTTCTACTAGCTCATGAACGTAAGATTGTAGCTGGTAGAATAATATATAAAAAAAACATCCAGATTTTTTACTATGTTTTTGCAGCTGTCAGATGAATTTTGTTTGTGGCTGCACCAAGACTGCATTTTAGTAGTATATAATGTTTGTGATGAGCCAAAACATCCATACAAAGTAGATAGTGGCGTCTATTCTGTCATTCCACTCAGTAAACTAAACCAATCTGACAGGACTAAAATTATCTGCCTCTCTTTTTTTATTTTAATATGTGAGAGAAGGATGGCAACAACTTTAGAGCTGTCAAATTTAGTTTAGAGGACACCAGAATCGATGCCATTGTCTTTTGACCTTAATTTTTAGCAGCAGAAGAATTTTGACTTGTACATGCAAAATCTGTGTAGCAACACTAAGTACCTACCTACTTGTTACTGTTTAAACCTGTCTAAGAAATACAATTAGGTATATGAAAACATGTGAGACAACGAGATATTGATATGCTAAATGATGTCGGGTGACACAATAAGTCCGGACAAATCATGACATGCATGAATGTCTGTCTACTTAAGATTAGTTATACCTACTCTACATAGATAGTAACTTTTCTTTTCTCATGTTCGGAAACTTATTCATATCACCGAACCTCGATTGAAAGTACCACTTTTAAGTAGAGATTTAACAATGAACCACGAATCAAATAGTAAGTATTGAGAGATTTTGGGTTAGTACTAATTACACAAAATTAATATTTTTTTGCTTTGGATTTGGATTAGATCTTGACCACAGTATACATATTAGTATAAGTACAAATGATTCACTCCGTAAATCATTTAAATAAGTAGCGACTCTTTCTACTACACAATAAAGTGCAATTCAGGACGTGCGAGAGCTAACTACCTACAGCTTTTCATTAGAAGTTGCCTCTCTGTCTATTGCGTAACTCTTTTCGCGTTATGTCAGCTGTCTATCGCGCGGCAGGTCCGACAAGTCGGCTACTTGTAGCTCAGTACTTAAAATGCGGAGTGCGCCAGGCCTGCATTGATAGAAGTGACTAGGCCTTTATATGTATTTATTATTAATTTGTCTCGAAATTTATAATCTTTTTTTAGTCTTTTTGCGTTGTTTCTATTCTTTTTAATTTTAACTTCACGCGATTAGTGTTCTTTTAGCCAGTGTCAAATATATTTTTTTTTGGTTTTCTCACATTCCATCATGAATAGTTCCCATTCCTTGCTGTTTCAAATTAACAGCATAATATTTCAATTGAGAGAAGGCATTTTAATTCACGCTTAAAATTAAAGCGCCCTCGCTTCGCTTGTTCACCTACATCTCTTGTAAAATAGATTGCTTTCATCAGTTTCATCCCATACAAAGTAGGTTGATTTTTTTTCTACCTAGACCTTCTTTTTAACCTCCGATGCAAGCCGATGGGTGTTATAAATTTAACGTGTGTAACTGTGTGTCTGTCCGTGGCATCGTAGCTCCCAAACGGCTGAACCGATTTTGATTTAGTTTATTTTTGTTTGAAAAGTGACTTGATCAATAGTGCTCTTAGCTTTCTTAGCTAACCTGTTGAATTCCAGGTAAAACAGCAGGGCGCAGTTAGTCGTGTTTTGTGTAGTAGTATAGTGATTAGGTAGACTTACCTACTAAAAAAAACATCCTTTTAAGTCTATCATGTTCCCACTGCTGGGGGAGGCCTACTCTCAGAGAGAGAGAAATGATGTGCCCTAATCCACCATGCTGGTCCAGTGCATGTTGGTGAATGTCATATTATGTCTTTGAACTTTTTGAGGTTCTTGGACATACCGGTTACCTCACGATGTTTCCTTCACCGTTTTTGAGCGATGGCATCGAAACTGCACATAATTTACTTAAGTACGAATTAAGTCATTGGTGCAGAGCTGAGGATCGAACCTGGTACCGTCAGATTATAAAGTGCACATGCTACCGCTTGGCCACCATCACTCCTACCACTACTAGACAATTACGAGGATTAGTTTATTAGAGGATAGACCGTTGGTCTAGTTGGTAGTGAACCTACCTCCTGAGCTTGGGGGCGTGAGTTCGATTTCCCACCTAGGACAAACATTTATCTGATGAACATTTTGTGTTTGTTCTATATCTGGTTGTTAATATCTATTTAAGTATGTAGTTAATACTATATATTATGTATGTATATCAGTCTCTGGCAGCCATATCACAAGCTTTGCTTAGTTTGGGGTCAGATGACCGTGTGTGCAAAAATGTCCCGAATATTATTATATTATCAACATCATCGATCTATATGTACTACGTACATTAACACTCAAAATGATACACGCAAAAACTATTCCATTATATTATTATACCAAGGGTCGACAATGCCGCCAAAGGCGGGAAAACTGTGATGGGGAAACAATATTGCATCTGACACCTTGATAAGTTATGAAAGAGACTTGTGAGGAGAAAGGGCCGATTCAACATTATGATTTAGGTCAGCTTTTCCTTTATAAGAAGTAAGCTAAATTCATAATTTGTGGCGTATAATATGGGCGATGGAAAAAAATACTGAATTGAGAACCATCCTCATTTTTCGAAGTCAGTTTAAATACAGTTAAAAGAGCGATAGCCATGTAAAAAATTATAAGGAACTAAGAAAAAAAAACATTAATAATATTATTCACGCATTAATGTCAGCTTAAAATTTTATTTGTCAGGATTAAATATCACATTATTAAAATAAAGTACGTACGAGAAAAATAAATAAAAAAGATAAAAGTGCGGATGACCTTCAAACGGCTGAATTATTTTTCATGAATCATAGCTATGCAACAGTTGAGCACTCGCGATCAAGTCTACGTCAGTCTCACTGTACTACTACATTAAATTATAACATAAATAAACATTCTATAACATAATAAATCTAGTTAATAAATAACCAACTAGGTACCTAAGTTTGTGGAGTCATGTCAACTAAAGACCTGAAGAAAAGAATTCACCAGGCTGTAGATCAGTCTAGCCTACTTGGTCCTTCTCCTTTGGGGTAATTCAGAGTATTTTGTTTGACCCTGATGGTCAGATTGGACTCACTCACTCCATACATTAGACTCACTTCAAGTTCGGTAGAAAATCGTGTTTAGTAATTTTTTATTGAACACGGATACCAAAAATTATTATCTTGGCCATCCCTTCTTCTGAGCGGATGCCAAATCACGCATAAATAAAAGCATGATTTGGCACCCTCTTGGATCTTAATACATTTCAATTCACGCTGCAGCACTTTGGCTGCAGCGTCTGTTCTAGCTTTAATTAGTCCTTGCCTATAATCTAACATTAACTTTTTATCTTAACAGTAATTGCCAGTCATGCTGTGTACGCATATTTTGGGATACTCTCCAGTTCGAAACTGTAATATTTGCAAGTTGAGATTATCCTGTTTTGTGTACTTTCTATATAAAATTAAAATTAAATTAAAATCAAGAAATTTGCCCACTAACGAAAAACAATACAGGTTAACACTCATATTCAGGTCTTCTTTTCCCGCCGTTTTTCTTACCCCTGCTGACCTTACCTATTGAAAGGTTTTAAAAGCCTTACCTCGGTAGCTTATCCCTAAGGTACGCCATCACATTTTTGGGCAGAAACTTCTTTCGGGATAACACGAAGGCAGTGAGGTACCTCGTGCCTTCGATCTTCTCCGCGCAGTGAAGCAGGAGGGACCAGGTTTTGTATTCCGTATCGAGCACATATGTGTTGTATATTCCCTCATCTATAAAGAGAGAGCTGAGTGCAAACATCATCTCTAATTATCTATACTAATATTATAAAGAGGAAAGATTTGATTGCTTGTTTGTTTGTTTGTTTGTATGTTTGTTTGCATTGAATAGGCTCTGAAACTATTAAACCGATTTGAAAAATTATTTCACTGTTGAGAAGCTACACTATCCCCGGGTAACATAGGCTATACTAATATTATAAAGAGGAAATATTTGATTGTTTGTTTGCATTGAATAGGCTCCGAAACTACTGAACCGATTTGAGAAATTCTTTCATTGTTGGGAAGCTACTCTATCCCCGGGTATAATAAGCTATATTATATTTTTTTTAAAAATAGGGATCCTTACTAAAACTCCAATAATGTAACCCAAGGTATAAAAAAATAAGATTTACAATTTTAACTTTCTGTGTTTGACAGGTCTAAGACAGGACAACGTCTGTCAGGTCAGCTAGTTTTTTTAATAAAAACAACAACAAAAAACGCAGACAACGCAAACCGTAAGCTATTGGATCTAAAAGCATAAAAATTTTCATAAGTGTTCCTTCTCTAACGAAGGTGAAAATTAAAGAAATATTTTTTTTAATTCGTCCCTGACGGGATTAAATTATTTAGATGAAAGCTTGTATGGAAGTTCGTCATTTTTTATGTTAGAAACATGGCAGTTGGTACTTAGACTTCGTTTATAAGTAAAGGTTATTATTTATACCATAGTATTTTTCAAAACTCATCCTCTATAAAAGTTTAATAGGGGTTGAAAGTGTTTCTTATGTACTCTTATATAACGTAAGTTGCATAAGTAATGTTTTTGATGTGAAACATCTATTGTCGCGCCGTAGCAATAAAACCGACTCGTATGCCGTGACGTCAAACGTTAGTACGCTATCTTATGCCGTCATGTTTTACAACTGCCGGGCATCCCGGTGAGCCCGTGACAGTCAAGTTTTTTATCTTTTGGCGTGGCTTAAAGCCGAGCCTTATGCGGGCATTTAACTAGTCAGACTTATCAACGTAACCCTAATATTTTAAGCTCATAAAAATGCCCGGTAACTTACAGGTGCTTTCCGCGTGTATCCAATGAGCTGGTTCGTTCAGGTCCACCTTCCAAGTGATGTTCCCCAGCAAAGTCTCGCCGAGAGGGTCGTCAGCAAAACGGTAGGTGAAGTTCATAGTCACAGCAGGAGTCCATTCTAATGTCCCGTCTGGAAGAAGAAAAAAAAAACCGTTTTAAATAAATCAAAATTTCCTACCGATAGCATGGGGTGAATATAAATAACTAGGTTAATAAAAACAGCATTGTGAGTGACAAAACTATCTAAGTTTCATCTCTGTGAACCCCCTTTTACTACAATTTTTCGTAGTATTTTTTTAGATTGTGTTAAACGGTGTGCTTTGGAAGAAACAATGTCAAGTGGACTGATCGATGCTAATGATGATAGTTATCTACAAGGTGAATTTATTCATGTGTGATCAAAGGACGCTAAAGAGTCGCTTATGATCACCCAGACGATCAAAGTGGAATAGACCTTAAGGATCCATAAGCCATAGGGCATAATATATAGTTTGCTCTAAAACGTATAAGCTGTAGCTATGAACTTATGAGCCTAACTTGATGCTTCCCCATAAATTTATTAACATATCGTTAAAATCTATGATTTATTATCGTAGATAAGAAAATTTTATTAGTACTCATAGATATAGTGCAAGATTTTACCAGAGGCAGGCACGTGATCTTCTTCTGTGAAGACAGACCTCATGCAGCTATACGATAAGGCTTCCTCAGCACTCGCGTAGTACTCTACCACGTACCAATCTCCAAGCATCTGAAAATATACATCTATTAATAATTATATTCAATCTAAAACATCATGACTGAACGACGCCTACTACCATTTGAATATCCATTCCATTGGAAAACCAGCGGCAAAAGAGAAGGGACGGGTAGGACGTATTTACACTGCAATGGCGAAATTTTTTGTATCATAATAAAACAAAATATTAATTCATTATGTAGGTATACAGAAAACTAATAACTATAGTTCGCTGTATGTATAATGTATGTTCATTTATATTTTGTATTTGCGGGGTATAATACATTTATATTGTACTTATTGTATCGTATCGTATAGTACATAAGTATAGGTAATGCTAAACGTTGTCAAAGGTGGGTATGTGAAAATAGCATGCAATATACCGTTATCAGTTAAATGTTTGTATGATTTCTTTGCCACTTTGATACTCATCCAATAAGACAATAATATCTTTGATGATTCAAAGGGCAAAATCATTTTTCGTAATTACATGGTTGACTCGTCGCTTGATAAATGTTTAGTGTAGAGTGCTTTTCATGAAAGAAGTCCCCCAGACGCGGCGCTGTCATCGCGTATCAATCACTATCAGTATCATTTCTCGAGTAGAACTTTAACAACTTTTGGCATCGTACACGACTCTTTAACGATGGAAAATTAATAAAAATCTCACTAGCGTCCAAACACAGTAACAACACCTGACAACTACAACATGGAAATTTAGTTCCGCTGTTTGCCGTGGGACTTCTTCATGAAAAGGACTCTAACCAAGAGTGACATTTTAAGTGCCTATTAGAGATGTTATTGCCAGAAGGGAGCCAGACGTTGCGGTGATAAATTTAGAAGGCGAAAGATTGAAGTTTTAATCTGGTTCAGAGACACGAATTTCAAGTATTTATTACTGGTAGTTAAAAGTAAACGGTAAATTATCTAAAATAACTAGATATTATGGACGTTGTTGCTTGAAAAGATATAGACGCAGTGCGTGGTAATCTGTGGGACTTGACCAAACAAAGTTTTGGTTTATGGTATTGGTTTGGTTGGTTTAAGTATGTATTTAAAAACTATAATTATATTATGTTTGTATGTATATCAGTCTCTGGCAGCCATATCACAAGCTTTGCTTAGTTTAGGGTCAGATGTCCGTGTGTCCAAAAAATCTCCCATATATTTATTTATTTATTAGATACGTTTCCCATCAGCCCCACATTAAAAATGAGAAGGCATATGGGATTTTTTCTCCTCGCCCTTGATTATCGACCGAGCGAAGCTTATGGGAGTGTAGCGTATGAGGACCACATCGGCGTTTGTACGTAATGTTATTAATCCAATTACCCGTTAATCCAATCTTCATTCAATTGCAGGCAAAAAGGCAAGGCGGAATATAGAAAAAACTTCTGTCATCACATAAAATATCATGACGAAATTGCTTCATACTATTTGCTATGTTATTTTATGGATCATGCATGATCGTTTTTTTTTTTCAATTCTTATTCAGTAATTTTTTGCTGTGGTCGTTAAGCGTGGCGTGAAATATTAATATACGTAATCTACAGGGTTACGCATATAGACTGTATATACTAATTAGAAAGGAGGTCATTGTACTCATCATTATGAACAATTTTTACTATGGGATCCACCCTGAAATCCTGAAAATAAGGGCTGGTCCCATAGTAAAAGTTTTTTTCACAATTTCAGGGTTGGTCCCGTAGTAAAATGTGTTCATAATGATGAGTACAATGACCTCCTTTCAGCTTAGTACAGTAAAAATAAATATTTGGGGCATTTTTGCACAGTACCTACAGGGTATATGCGTAACCTTGTATACGCAATCTATACCTAACGTAGTATAGGTACCTATCTATCTTCTTTGGACTTAGTTGCATATAGTTGTCTTGTGTTAGCATAAAATAGTATAATATACCTATTTTGTTTTTTATTCTATCATAATATTAATCTATCTTTCTTTTCATCTTTATGTGCAAAAATTGTTTCAATATGCGAAAACTGCTAAATGGTGTTTAATTATACAATGTATCTGTAATTTAGTTATTTATCACTGTAAGTTTTCCAAATAAAATAAAATAAAATAAAATAGATACTTAAAAAATATATGTAAATTTGTGTTAAGTGTAAACTCAAGGGTTCGTCTGAAAACCGGCGCTGATAGTCCTTGACTATCAGCATTAATGCTGAGACGGACCGACGCTGATTGTATCCTGTAGATATAAGTTTTTGTAAAGGTGTCGAATAAAATTTATTTTCTTTCTTTCTTTCTTTATGGCCACCTTATTGTACAAATACTTGTAACAAGTTCTCACTAAAGTGCTTACAAGTACCTACTAGGTATAAGTGCTCAAGTAATTTGAATAGTAATTAGCTGAGGAACGTGATGGAGCATTTCGCTTACGGCTTCCCTTCACGAATCTAATCAAAACACTATTACGATAGAGGCTGGCTGTAGATACCATGTCGAAACTTCCGAGCTTGGCTTACAACTTCTGATATATTTGATGTTCTTTGACTCTTGAGCTATTGCCCGTTAGTAAACTATACTAATATTATAAAGAGGAAAGATTTGATTGTTTGTTTGTTTGCATTGAATAGGCTCCGAAACTACTGAAGTGATTTGAAAAATTATTTCACTGTTGGGAAGCTACACTATCCCCGGGTGACATAGGCTATATAATCTATACCCGTGCGAAGCTGGGGCGGACCACTAGTAATATATAATTGTAGTGAGCAACCGTGATAGTATAAAACAGTGTTTTATCATACCGGTAATCACTTACCATGATGCTGTATAGCACATCTAATCTATCTATCTAATCAAATAACTTTAAACGCGCAATTCTTGTACGTATATAAATTTATTTCGCTTATCACGGAAACGGCTGTGACGATTCGGATGTTTTTTATACATAAAATATTAGTTAAGCTTATAAATACTGAGAGTAGCTTGTTCATCTGAAAATAAACCGACCAAGTGTGAGTCGGGCTCGCGCACTGAGGGTTCCGTACCACCACAAAATTCAATAACGAAATTACCAGTTATAACTTGGTAATGAACTAAAATTTGTCACCAACTCACACTTGGCCATTATTTATAATTTTTTTGTTATACTATAGAGTTTGTACTATAATCATGCCAAATTTGACGCTTGTACGTATTACCGTTTTTCATCAGAGCTAATACTAAAATACGTTAAAAAATACGTTATTTGTTAGTTAATCCGCCGTAACATTACATATTCTGTGAAAATTTCAACTGTCTATCTGTTACGGTTCGAAAGATAAAGCAGTTTAAAGGTAGGACAGACGGACAGACAGACAGACATTGTAGGCTTAGTAATAGGGTCCCGTTTTTACCCTTTAGATACGAAACCCTAAAAAGGAATTTCCTTCCACAAATCACTGTCCAACGCTACTTCCTGCCTACCCTTTCAGAATGCATCAAGATTGTCACGCCTGTGTTTTCTACGGACTACTTCTCGGACTGTATATACGTTTATAGGCGTAACGATTGTGGCCCATCGATCGGGATGTGCAATTGTACATAATGAACATGTGCCACAAAAAAAAAACATAATTTTAATCTAGCAGCTTTTTGGTCAACGTCGATTACTTACACCTTGATGAAACTCAATGATGTGTTACGGACTCTGTCCGTCCTCTTAAGGGGCCTGTATACCGTATGCAGCTCTCTCGCTCGCACATTTTCACATTATTGAAATGTTACACGATAGACACCAAGAGATGATTTTGTTACTTTTTGGAAATTCACACTCATTGATTTTATATCTTCAATAATGTGAAATGTGCGAGCAAGAGAGCTGCAGACGGTATACAGGCCCCTTAATACTCAGTACTATGCGTTCCATTACTCTTTGGCAAACCTCAAACGTACTGCCCCCAAGCCACCTGCCAAGCGTGGGGATTATGGTCTCTAAGAGGGAGGCCTTTGTGCAGCAGTGTACGTTTACTGGCTGATGATTTGTGATGTGTAACCTCAAGCTACGGTGTCCCTCTTACAAAATTCTTAACTAGGCGTGAGAGAATCGTGAACGCATGTCGCCCCATTCGTCATTTATTGAGAAAAATTGTTTATTTACACAATATCGCCTGCCCTGACGTGGCTGCCAATGCATCTAACAGACGACGCCCCGTTGCCGCAACGCGTAGTGTGGCGGAGTCCTTAGTCATGAGATATCATTTGAAATTTATTTGCATAGTCTTGCTACCAAATTGAAAGCTCATCGAAATAGAAAGCGAAAGGATAAAGTCACATTGTGTATTTTGCAGCTAATATCAATATTGAGTCATCTGGTAAACGAGCAAGTGAGATCTCCATTTCAATTGACTCTAAATGCTAATGATTGTATTGACATGTTACCAGCTGTGATTATAAATGTTTCTATAGATTTTATTTATGGATTTGCTAGAAATTAAATTTGTATTTTTTGTATATGAGTAATCGATCGATTGATAGTGAAATTCAATTGAATGTGGACTTTCTGATTATTAAATGTTAACTTCTGGTTTTAGGTTATTAAAGTACAATAATGAACTTCCTTAACATTGTTCACTAAAGTTATATGATTATTTACGGGATATTTACCGTGGTGCATGTAACTGCGCCGAAATATCGGGAGCTCATTCCACAACCTTTCCTTAACATTGTTTTTTTCGTTATAGTTATTTAGTGATGGTGAGAAATACTTGTGAACATTATGCTACCTTTTTTATCGCGTTTAACCACCAACTCGCCTGTTGGTAAGCGACGATGTGGCTGAAGATTGTGCACGCAGACTTATTAGAAGATACCTATTCACTCTGGCTTTGAAAAGACCTAGATTATATCTCTCAAGGAATTAAGCAAACCAAGAAATTGTAACATTCTTTGGTAAAGCCTAAAGGTTCTGGAATGGGGACTACGGACCGGTAAGCGCAGCGTAGGACGTCCACCCACAAGATGGACAGAAAACCTAAAAGAGACCGCAGGGAAACGCTGGATGCAGGCCACATCCAACCGGCCCTTTTGGAGATCGATGGGGGAGGCCTATGTCCACCAGGGGACGTCCTATAGCTGAAATGATTCCGATGACTAGAAACGTAGTATCAAAACATTTAGTACGTATCGAAGGAAAATCCAGGAACACCTATATTAACTATCTACCGTGCTTATGATTTAATAGAAGGAAAGACACCGAGAAGAATACAATACTCTAGCAGCTAGCTAATGTCTAGCGTTAAATACATTCACGCCATTCTCAAAATACGTGTATACGTCAAAGAAGCTGTTCATGACAAAAACAAATTGGTGGCGGATTATCACACGGAAGAAGTTGATTCCTGATAGGTTCTGACCCATACAATCCCAAAATTGTAGAATTAAAGGTTTTTGTAATTAACGGTAACTGTAAAATCAATCTCATTATTGTAAGTTCCACATTGGGGGGAATTTTCACCAAACGTCGTACCGCTAGAACTTACTAATTATGTTTTTTACATACCTAATCAATAACAAGCAATATAAAACGCTAATATCCTTTTTAGTTACCAACGTATCCTTGATTATGTGAAACTAGTAAGGCATCGACATCATTTCAGCATATCATGTTCCCCGTGCTAGGACTCAGGCCGTCTCTCTGAGGGAGAGGAAGGGTTTTAATCCACCATATTGACCCAGTGCATGTTGGTGAATGTCATTTATGACTTTGAACTTTGAGGTTTTGGACATACCTACCGGTTTCCTCACGATGTTTTCCTTCACCGTTTTTGAGCGATGCCAACGAAACTGCACATAATTTATTCAGTCACTATAAATAAGTAATTGATGCAGGGCCGAGGATCAAACCAGGTGCTATCATATTGTAAAACGCACAAGCACATGCTACCGCTCGGCCACCATCGCTCCGCAAACTATAGTAAGTAGGATAGCGGAATAAAACAAAAAAGGCTTACTATCGATATTATATCTACAAATTTATGTGTAAATTGGTTTTCCTGTATTCTTCCCATAAGATCTTATGCATAAGTTTCATTTTATTTTAAGTTTTTTCTGTCTCTGGTTTCACTGTGTCTCAAGGAAAACATCGACAGAACTCGGCAAATCAAAATATTCCATAACACAAATGTAGCACAAATATCGATTGCTTGATCATTATAAATGATGTTTTCACAGTGTATAATTAAATAGCGTGTATGCCTGTTATCAATCAACACTCAGCAGCATCCGGCGGTGCGCCTACGCAAGCACACTTCCAGTGTTAACGTGATATATGTACGATATAACTTAGGTGCATTGGTAGTTACTTTAGTTTTTAAACGAGTACTGATTTGACGACATAGCCTGTTATAGCCCGAACTAAAGAAATTTAAAATTTCTAGATTTTTCTATTGAATCGTTAGATAATAATTATATCATACCTGGGTATTACGGGTTAAAATAGTGCTAAAACAGTGTAGTTCGGAAAATCACGCGAACGTGAACCTTAACGCACCGAGATACGGTTTGCGATCGCGCAACTTTTCACATCACCTAACAGGGATGGCCCCTAGCCAGCTTAGTCCTGATGCAGTGGTAATAGAATACGTAAGAGCAAATAAATACTTGGATCGGTCTGAGTTTTTATTTGCTATTTTAATCCTTAAACTTATATTAAACAATAATACATTATGTTATATTGTAAAAGCCAGCTATAAAATCCTATGAAAAAAAACCTGTGCCATACGTAGAAACGCAAGCACACGGAGTTTCTTTGCGCGATTGTATCCAGAACGTGGATATTCGCCAAAGAACCAGAGTCACCAACATGGCTATAAAATTTGCAAATTGAAGTGGCAATGGGCAGGCCACAGTGCTCGAAGGACCGATAACTGATGGGGAAGAAAGGTTTTTGAGTGGAGACCACGAACCGAAAGATGTAGCGAAGGTAGGCCTCCCACTAGGTGGACCAACGACATCGTGAAAGTCACGAACATTCAGTGGATGCAGATGGCAGGCTGTTGTTCAATGTGGAGGTCAAAAGGGGAGGCGTATGATTAGCTGTGGACGTCTTCAAGCTGATGATGACGATAGGCAGAAAAGCAAATTTTTCGTAAAAATAATCAAAATGTGATTTGACTAAAGACGCAACCTACTGGCCTTCTTAACACTGCCTAGTTATGCCTTTTAAATTAGCAAGCTCTTAAATCAAAAATATTAACAGTTTGTTGACGTGCCTATAAATTTACAATCGCAGAAGTTTATACCTCTATAATTATGTACTTTATAGACTGACCTGTGATAGATCAAAATGTGGCGCTGCTCTCACTTCCGGGCATTTCCTCTTGTTAACAATTCTTCCTAACGTAGCACTTAATGAGATCAATAGCAACACCAATAAAATATTAGATTTCACCATTTTTTTTACCACTTTCGTGCACTTTTATGACTCTTCTACTGTACTTTAGACAGTCAAATGTTTTTCATCCAAGTTGGGGTCCTTTCCGTGATTTTATTTCAAATTTAAAACAATTTTGTCAATTGATTTCCTGACGATTATAATTGATGTGTTTTTGTCAGGACTTTCTTTTTTATTTTCCTGTTATTGATTCTATTTTTAAAACTTTTATTTTTATAACCAAAAAGTTTACGTATCTATGATCCAAGTGTTGATGACGAACTAACAATATACCCACAAAAAGGATATTTGTTATCATTTAGTATGGGACATCGGTTAATGGTCGACGGGACGCTGCTAGCATACCATTATCTGTGACTCACTGGGCTTTAGTAAATATTTTAATGATATTTTTGTCTATTGTTCCTTGAACATTGTACACGGTGATATGTTACACGTTTTTATGCGTCATTTGGGATACAATGAATCATAATCTTTGAATTGACGAAATTTTGAAGCCAACGTCATATAAGATTTACTGTTGAATTTGATGGTAACTTCTATATTTATATTTTTTTATTTGTACTTAATACTTAGTAATTAATTAAAGTTGTGTGATTCTTTACGGGATTTTTTTTTTCTTTTACATCGGACTAGGCCAACGTTTGACCGCGATCTCGCCTGATGGAAAGCGATGATGCGGTCGAAGATGGAGCACGTTTGCCCAGTAATAACCTATTAACCCTAGACTTGAACACTCCAAGATTGCAATATTGCGATATTGCGATATTTACCGTAGTAAGGTTGTGGAATGAGCTCCGGATATTTATTTTTGTCGGGACTTAGGTTCGAGTTCGAGTTCCAGTGATAACCGTAGCAAAAGCCTAAGAAAGAGGGTAGATCGTTATGTCTGCACCTAACGTTTTAGCTGTTCGACCAACCACCCTCATTCTTCAGTCTTCCCGAGAACATGGTGCATGTAACTTACCACGGTAAATATCCCGTAAATAATCATATAACTTTAGTGAACAACCGTGATAGTTTAAATCAGTAATTAATTTCACATTATGTGCAATAAGTTTAAGGCAGGTATCACATAATGAGCCTTATTTGGTCCGGCATAATTAAAGTTTAATTTTGTCTTATACTCGTCTAGGCTTTAGTAACAATTTGCGATCAATATGTATTTTAAGATTGAGACAAGTTTATTCAAATTTTCTGCCTTTTATCTGCTCTAGTATTTTATTATAAACTAGTTGTTGCCCGCGACTTCGATTGCGTAGACATTCAAAGACATTTATATAAACATTCAACCCATTTTCTAACCCCCTTTATTCCGCATTTTCACAAAATTATCTCTTAGAATTATTTCTTATTTCTTCTTAGAAGAAGAATTATTTCTATTTCTTAGTTACATTTCATAAGGAATCTATCCATTAAAATTCAGGTTCGCCGGTCAAGTAGTTTTCGAGGTTTCGAGATGAGTCAGTGAGTGATTAAATGAGTGTGGGCTGTTTCGCTTTTATATATTATATACCTATATAAAAAGATAACTGAACTTGTAACTACCAATTTTTTTTATTAAGAGGATACTTTTCATACCATCTTTTCAAAAACGTTAAAATTGCTAAGTAACACATTCACTATCGCGGCGACCTATGCACACTTGCACAGCCGGAGCTTCGGGTAAAAGTTAAATCATAAATATTGATTTCTTGACATTTATTGTTTTAGAACATTGAAAATGAATTGCACTTTTGCTATTATAGATGTCACATTTCCAAGAAAATAAATAACATTCTATAAATTAGAAACATACGGATATAGGTATACATGAACAGTAAAGAAAAGTTATTTTTTTAAATTAGAACGGCTGTCAAGGCATTTTTGTAAGTAATTTGTTGTAGCCAGTTGCACTCATATAAACGAAACGTCAGTCATTCGAAATTAGTGAGCAACTGTGATGCGGAATTCCACTCGTTGATCTAAATAAGAATGTTCAATCAAGGCTCACTCATAATGCCTGGTAATAGATTTTCCTTCTCATTTCTGTTCTAACTTCGCTTTGCTGTGTATACACCTACCATGTTTGATCAATTGTATGATGGAAATAGAAACTCACGTTATCATCCGACGTCGGTACCTTTACATAAAATTTCTATTAAATCGAATATAAAATTCTGTCACCAAACTTGTAATCCTCAAAACTTACTAACACCTCCAGTATTGATCTACATTCTCTCTCATACATAATGCATAGAGCTATAAAATTAATAGTAAACATAGAATAAGGATCTTTGACCTCATTGATAAGAACTAATGGTCCAGCATTAAGGACGTCCTTTTAATACTTTATGATAAATCTTTACGCGTTAATGTACCGTTGGAAATACATTAACAGCCGTTAAATGAATTTCAAATTGGAAATACACTTTTGAAGAGGAAATATTATATGTAGGAAAAAGCCGGCAAGTGTGAGTAGAACTCGCACCCTGAGGGTTCCATACAAACTAATAAATATGTATGTAGATAGTTCATCCATCCCGGGTAGTAAGTCAGGGTAGTAAAAAAAACTGCTGTTCCATATAAAACGGTCATTGACACTCGACAAAATGTATGGAACAGCAGATATTATTTTCGCGATTTCCGGTTGGTCCCATACTAAAAAAAAACATAATGATGAATACAATGACCTACTTTCGGCTTAGTACAGGGTATATGCTTATCCCCGTATATATATTTTTAAATACATACTTAAATTGATATTAACACCCGTATAAACGACAAACACAAATGTTCATCGCATGAATGTTTGCCCTAGGTGGAAATCGACCCCACGTCCACAAACGCAGAAGGCAAGTTCACTACCAACTGGGCCACTGGGCACCTTTTACAATGTTATTACTGCTGCCAAAGCAAATAAACCCATGGAAATAGTGTACAAAAAATTATTTAGTTCCGTTTTTCTGTGTTACGCTTCATTCAATTTCCAGCTACTAGAAAATACTAGGTAGGTACATCTACTAATCTCTGTTATCGTGTGGACCTGAAAACATGGAAATGTAAATTTTAAGTAAAAATAGGCATTACTCATGTCCTCGGAACAACTCGTCGTGAGTACCATATTCAAATTTAGTGCTTATTTCATTCGATTGAAGTTTCAAACTAATTTGCATGTTCGCCTATGTTTTACCTAATTACAAGAAAGCAGCGTAGAAGCCTAATTGTTAATTTCATTTTAGCTCGGAATTATTTGGCTGATATATACGGGGTTACGCATTATAGACTGTACTAAGCCGAAGGTTCGAAACGTCGGAATCGTGGTAATGAAATTAAAGTGGAACTGGGCAGGATACGTTGCTAGGAGCAGTGGTGACAGGTGGAGTAAGGTTTTACAGAGTAGGGAAGCGAAGCGTTGGTCATCCAGCTGCAAGATGGGTCGGCGATATTATCACTATCGTGGGTCGAACCTGCAGTGCAAGTACCGTTCTTTATCGATCGTCAAATTCGATAGAATGCCATATAATCGATCATAGTGAGTACTGATCAAATGACATTTTATCGAATTTGACGACCACAACTGTCAATTTGACGATCGATAAAAGAACGGTACTTGCACTGCTGGACTCGATTAGCACAGGACCGAGGCAGATCGCATAGCAAGAGAGAAGCCTATACCCAGTAGTGATATAGGGAAGGCTGTTGATGATGAATATAATTCAAATGGGAAGACACACGTCCGCCTCCCTCGCCTGGCTCCGCCTAATTGAAACCGTTTTCCATCAAACATTGATTAACGAAGCCCAATAAACAAGTTTGAATTATTTATTCGAGCCACATAGCTTAGCAGGTGTGTCTACTAGGTAGTTCCAAACCAACTTGTTCTTTAGCAAATTCGGGCCGTGATAGTGTGCCTATTACCTACATACGAAATACTGATGCATGAATATATTTACTGATTAGGTTAATGCGTGCGAAATGCGATATTAGTGGCTCTAATTTGGGTGAAGAAGAGATATTTCATTTGTGGCTGATGTTGATGAAACTAGATTGAAAAGGTCACTTTGTTTATTGCATTGATGTCACCTAAAATCACAGGATTTTCTTTTTCTTTTCTGTGCCTAAAACTCATCGCTCAGTCCACTAAGTTAATCGACATGTCGCGCGTCGTCGTACCAACATTCAAATCAACATTTTTTTTGGTTTTCAACCCCTTTCAGATTTGCACGTTACGAGATTCTTATCCAAGTTTTTGACAATAAAAACCATTTTAACAAACGAAAAAAGGAAGTGGTTTTCTTGTCGATGCGTTTTTCAACAACTCAACTGTTTACATTACTCGTTAGCTATCTCCTAAACTCACCCATGCGCTACGAAAGTCTAGAAACATTTAAAAGTTTAAAACAGCGTTATTATATATAAAACATGTTTTAGGTAGGTTAGGTTAGGTTAGGTTAGGTATAAGCTTAGGATATTATGTATAGTTTTATATGTATAACAACTATTTTCTCTTTGGGTAGTTACATAC
The DNA here is from genome assembly GCA_914767915.1 of Agriopis aurantiaria. Classification (NCBI taxonomy): domain Eukaryota; kingdom Metazoa; phylum Arthropoda; class Insecta; order Lepidoptera; family Geometridae; genus Agriopis; species Agriopis aurantiaria. Next base: position 5,139,081 of record OU611990.1, read on the forward strand.
GCATATAACTATAATAAGTGCAATGACCAGATTACCACGTAGTGCTTTTATACCTACGTCGTGCGCCGGATAAAACCACATCCTTCTGTTTCATCTGTTGAAATTAAATTATCTAAAAACATTAATTGATCAATTATTTTATTATTATATTTCGCGTATCTCGGAAACGCGATTAACGATTTGGATGAAAGTTTGTATTTAGTGGTATTGCTTTTTAAGATATAATTGTTTACTCCAGGTCGCCCAGGTACTATTCTAGAATGAATGAAATAGTCGATATAATCTAAATCATTACATAATCCAAATTTCTCTATTGACAGCTCACGCAAAAAGTCAAGAATGTAAAAATGCGGCAAATCCGGCATCAAAAGAATTTACATCCGGGACACCTAATACCGGACACTCCTAACACCGGACACGCGGTGATTAGTTTCTACGTACGAAAAACTGCAAAAAACTATTATTTATACTCATATATTATATTATTAGATTTATTTATTCAACACTTATGACTATCACTATCATTACTATTACTATCACTACATAGTATAAAACAAAGTCGCTTCCCGCTGTCTGTCCGTCCCTATGTATGCTTAGATCTATAAAACTACGCAACGGATTTTGATGCGGTTTTCACCATCAGTTAGATAATTTTTTACGGAAGGTTTATATATGTACCAAGCCCTGGTTTCGCACGTAATTTAAACCCGAGCGAAGCCGGGCAGGCGGGTCGCTAGTTTTAAATATAACATTATAATATACCAAAAAACTTACATAAAATAAATATATATTGCAACACCTAATCTAAAAAACCGTTCTGCCCATAGGCGTCGTTCCCAAAATTACTTATTATTACTTACATACATTTATTAAAAGTTTAATACTATCATACAATAGACTTATTAAGTACCTAAGGATGCGTGCACCAATACCGACGAAGTAACTAATGGTCCACATGAAAAAAAGACCTTCAAGATTATTTAGTTATTAAAGGCACTTGCCCGAAAAAAAAAATAATTTGCAAAAAAAAAAAAAATGATTGTTTGTAAGTTCGACTAATGGCATCAAGCCTTATATAGGCATAATAATGCGTTCGCACCTTATCTCCCTTGTTTGTCTGATTGGAGGACTGAACCGAATACATCAAAAGTCTTGCAGTAATTAGATTGATAATTGTGACTAGTAAGAGATCGAAAAAGTGGTAAAAAAACATTACCTGACATTAATGACCTAATTAAAGACCTAATTCTTTGTCCAAATATTGCTAAGTATGAGTCCATGGTTACTTGAAATAAACAATTTGAATTTGAATTTGAATTTGAATTAACATTGTCAACGACATTTTCATACAATTTCATCTTTCCGCAGGCGTTAACGCTAACAGAAAGTTCGTCTTGTCTAACCCTCCAGGCCTTTTGACTCAAGTATAATTAAAGTCATCGGATATACCTAATATATATCGGTGTTACTTCCAGTTCGAGGGGACTGTGTTATTTCCGCCAATTTCAAGAATGTTCCTTAAAAAATTTGTTTGTTGACTGTGGTAGGTCATCGATGCTTTTACTTTTGCATAAGTTTAGTAGGTATATTATGTACTAACGCGCTTTTCACTGATTTGTACGTCTTATCTCAAAGCGGTCAACGGAACGCCGCGCCGGTTTAAATGCGAGAAGCGCATTACTTGCGTTTGTGCTTCGGTAGTGATAGAAACGGGTAGACATGACTGCTTTAAACAATATAAGACTAAAGTTAACAATAAAAATAGCAATACATTATGTTCCGATTTAAATGTAATGCAGGTGATACTTACTTATCAATTTTTGCTTGACTAACACCGTATCTAAAATACCTGTATTCTCTGGGCTGGCAAAGGATCGACGATCGTTAGTGCAGCGGTGGTTTCCGCTTACCATCAGGCGTACAGCATGCTTGTTTGCGGTTCTTTTAGTAAAAAAACCTGTGTTTATAAAATCAAGATGTTTGTCCATTAATATTCAATACCTAGCGAACCACAAGACTGTTCCGACAACGTCTCTACCAAAAAATTTATGGGTTTTTTTTTCTCCAGTCGATTAAGAGTTCGAATTTGAATCAAGTTCAAATTAAAAGTTTAGATTTAATTGCTAATCTAAATAACTTGCTAAAGCAGGCAGACCACGTTAAACAGCGGAGTGCAGAAAATCACGCAAACGTGAACCTTAACACGCCGATGTACGGTTTGCGATTGCGCAAATTTTCGCGTTACCTAAACAGAATCGCATAAAACAGGAAGCCATACCTATTACCTAAGGCCCCAGTACTACAGTACTTCTATATAGCAACAATATGGTTGTGGTGTATAGAAAACTCTATTCTTTCCCAAGCCCATGCCTCTACACCACGGAATACCTAAACTGCAAGACATCTCCCGCGAATCTAAATTAGTTTGCGTTGAGAATCACAATCGCTTCTTTAGCGCTCTCACGTATCTGCACACTTTCTTAGCATTCCAATACGTGACCACTGTCTGCACTAAAAATAGGAAGTGAGTACATGGCTTTATTGCTTTTGTTGGTATCCTGCTTCCTATTTTGTAAGTTTCTGCGGAATGAACTGCACTCCTATTATTCAAATTCATTTATTTCAGGTCTACCGCGGTTTCACCAGCGTGGATTACTCCTAATAATCTTCAGCTATCTGCCAGTGAAATTTCCCTGAAAATCTGTCCACCCGTTTTGGAGTCCATAGGGAAATATACATACATACACACATTGTCTTTTATATAATACATAATTTTAAGTTAAAAATAAATTACAGTAATAATGATTATTTACGGGATTTTACCGTGGTAAGGTGGTGTAAGGAACTCCCAAAAATACATTGAATTGAAACCTTTCGCCTGAAAATATGATGTCAATAAAAAGTACCTACAATCGGTAGTACCCGTCTCTCCGGCGGCATTGACACATGTCTGTTGCAGCAATGCCGGAGGAAAACACAGTCTAACTTGGCCGCAACCATTTTCAGGACGATGTTAGAGCTGGTTCGAACTCTAGTAACTCTGGCTGGTATTACTGGGCTGGCACGATGATCCCCAATATGGATTTGGCCCTTCGACAACAAAATATTTCCCTCCTCACGGCGTTGTTCGACCTCGTGCCAATCGGGCAGCTAGAAATTAAGTGTTTAGTACTTTAATTCACCCAAAAAGTGTGATTAAATTTTGTTATGCTTAACAAAATGTTTATGACTACTTTAAAACAATTTTATGAAAATTTACTAAAATTTTAAGACCAGTTGAACAGACTCTAGCCAACAGATTTAGGATTTGATTTATGTTTTACAAATAGCACATACAAAAATGTCCACAGTCATGTCATGTCACAGTCATGTCTGAAAAGCATCACAGATTGCTATCAAGATTAATATTTTCGTAGTAAATTAATGCAGGTTTAAATAAAATTCTAATTCCGTTAAGGAATCTGAAAGTTTTTAACGCTAAAATCTTTATTTAATTAACAAAAGCATTGTTATATTAAAGTTACATTTCAACGACGGTACACACGAGCTCATAAATTATTTCAACGAGCCGAAATCTGGCAGTAAACGGTAAACGACCGGATATTGTGGATTTAGGGACTCGCTTAAAACTTTATTAGCTGCCGGTAGAAATTATTAAACGAAAAATGTTATGAAAAAATGTTTCTATGTTTTGAATAAGTACAAACTTTAGATCAACACAACAAATATATAGGTACGGAGCTCTCAAGGTGGTGTCCTTGGGCCGTTACTATTCTTATTATATTACATTAATGAATGACTTCTTAGATGATATTACTCATTATAAATGTACATTTTGCAGACGACATTTCTATTATATTATCTATTACCAGTAACAAAAATGATACATCTTTGGACATTGAACTAAAGGGTTGGTTAGTTTACAAAAAATACCAAAAAAAACCAGTGGGACCTGACTTTTATGGTCTTATGCTCGTGGGAGGTAACCTTAAATCTTAGCTTTCTGAGATAGACACCTAGATTCAGTTCATGTTGCAATTCCGATGGAACATTGTACCTTATTACATAGATTACTTAAGTGTGTATTGGGAATTATGGCGCCGTTTTCCTAAACTGAATTCCTTATTACATAGATTACTTAAGTGTGTATTGGGAATTATGGTGCTATTTTCCTAACAGGATGTATTAAGTGTTCGTGAACATTTTCGAGTGTCAGCACTTGCCTACACTTGAGAATGTTCACAACGAGGTGAAACATGTGTGTTCATGTGATATAACGAGCTGAAACATGTTTCCAAAACTCCATAGCAGCCCGGAGTAAAATCTGCACCACTTTACTGGGACTTGGACTTGACCGTGAATTACTTTGCTGGACTCTGACTGTGACTGACCTAAATTTATATGATTATTTAATTTTACGGGATATTTATACCCGTAAATAGTCGTATTACGTAGTCGTATTACGGAATTGTTTTTTTTACCTTTAACATGATGCTTGTAACTGCACCTTAATATCGGGAGCTCATACCACAACCTTACCACGGTAAAGATCCCGTAAATAATCATATAACTTTAGTGAACAACCGTGATAGGTTAAAACAGTGTGTGACTGATATGTTTGAAGATATTTTATGAAACTTATGTCAAGTATTGAAATATAAAATATTTCAATAATTATATGAGACTGGAAAATGCATAGACTGGGTAAAGCTACTAAGTCTTTGTTTTTTTTTGGAAGTCTTAAGATGTGGAACTCCAAAAGAGTTTTCTCCTTTCAAGAGGAAAAAATAAAAAAGTGTGAGTTGTTGTCTGATAAAGCTTTCAAGCAGTAGGTATTTAGTATTTTACATTTACACGAACAGCATCGTCTTATTTATCAAAATCATTTGCTAAATACTTATATGCAACACTAACTCTCATATTCATAGACAAAAGATAGTGTGATTTTTTTTGAGGATTAGAGGTACCTACCTACCTTTATTTAGGTCTATGAATATGAGGGTAAGTTACATAGTTGCGCTGTTGTACTTGTTTGGTACAACAATGTATCGAAGTGATCTGTAACGTATGTTTCATACCAGGAGGAGACAGATGATCGACCATTCAACTTGAAGCTCGGATCCGGGCTGTCTACTATGTCATATTGAGGTTAAGGTAACGTCCAGTGTAACATGACCTATCATAGTCACTGTCTTGTAGTAAAAGAAAAGAAGTGGGCTATTGAAACGAAATGTTAAATTCGACAAACACATGGGTACATAAGCGATAGTAGCCGAGCGGTAGCAAGTGCGCTTTACAATCTGATGGCACTCAGTTCGATCCTCGGCCCTGATCCAATGACTTCTAGTACCTAAATACATTAAGTGCAGTTTCGATGCCATTGCTCAAAAACGGCGAAGGAAAACATCGTGAGGAAATCGGTATGTCCAAGAACCTCAAAAGTTCATTGACGTGACATTCGCCAACATGCACTAGGACAGCATGGTGGATTATGGCCCGTCTTATCTCTCTGTATCTCTCTCTCTCTCTCTGAGAGAAGGCCTGTGTCCCAACAGTGGGAACATGATAGGCTGTTATTGAGGATGATGACATACATACGAGGAAATGTAAGCAACATGTTTAGCATGATGCCAGTAAAGCGTAAGAATGAGATGGAAAGAATTCAAATTCAAATTCAAAATTATTTATTCAATAAATGTACATTATAAATTGTTACTGGCTCTAACTGCCAAACTGTGTGTTGGAAACCCGTGTTTTGGTAGTTAGTTCCTTCCATTAGTCATAATTATGCTGAATGTAAATAAGTAGGTTAGAAAGAGTGCAAGGATAAAATAGAACGTAACGACAGTGCGAATGAGATGACTAGATGCGAGATATGTATAAGTATGAAAGAGTAGATAGAAGCTTACAATGTATGAATGAGATAGTTAATTGAATATATATAGTGTTAGAGAGAGAAGAGAGAGACAGAGAAATAAATATTTATTTATTATTTATTTATTATTAAAAACCCTTATAACACCATTACAGATAAACTAAAGCGATGCTATAACAACTTAAATATTTAATTTGAAGGTACAAAAATTGTATTGTATATAATTATTTTTTGTCTCGTTATACCTACTTTCAGTGACATCTATTGCGTCAACAATAGATGTCCCTGAAAGCATGCTTTTCACATATTCTGTGAGCAGCGTCTGTGAACTCTGCCAGGCCACAAGTAAAAATATCAGAACTTTCTGAGACCAGATTGAGCAACATCAAAGCACGTGATACCGGGGCAAACCTGAGCAGGTTTGTTCTAGACGCGGGTACGCTGAAGGTAGGGAACCTGCGTCGCCTGGACACCGCCTCATCAGGCACGCACAGCCGCAGCGCCTCCAGCACCTCGGGATGGTGCAGCTGGCCGCGCAGCACGCGCCACACATACTTACAGAGCGCGACGTCACGCCTCACACCCAGCTTGCTGTACCCCACCATGCCGATAACAAACAGGGTCGGATACATCAGCGGGTAAAAAGGATAGACGCCGCATTCCTTCAAATATAAAAAACGCGTAAATTTATTTTGAATTTTCTCCACCATGTTGATGTATTTAATCTCGTGGGGATTCCAAATTATTGCGCTCGTTTCGAGTCGGCTACGAACGAGTGCGTTGTATAAAATTTTAACGACCTCAGTACTGTGAAAAGCCTTGCATTGCCGTAGAAGGAAACCTAAGTTTCTGAACGCTTTACCGCAAATATCAACAATGTGTTTACGAAACGTTAGCTCGGGTACCATCTGCACGCCCAGGTCGCGCACGCTCTCGACGCGCGTCATCGCCGCGCCATCTACCTCGTACGGGAACTGTAGCGGCGCCAGCTTGCGCCCGTAGCTAATCACTTCACACTTAGCCGTATTAAAAAATAATCTATTAGCGGCACTCCACTGCACCACCCTATCTATATCTCGCTGAAGCCGCCCACAATCCGAAATGTCTGCCACCGACAGAAACAACTTGAGGTCGTCTGCGAACAGCAGACATTGCGCATCCCTAACGACTTCCGGGAGATCGTTAACCATTAAAGTAAACTCTAACGGACCTAGATTGCTGCCCTGGCTAACTCCCGAAAACGTAAAGTACGGTTCGGATTCATGACCAGCGTACTCGACATACTGCCGGCGCTCACCCAGATAACTCGCGAAAAATCTTAACAGATGTTGGGTGAAACCCACCGCTGCAAACTTTTCTAGTAAGATGTCATTATCCACAGTATCAAAAGCTTTCCGGTAGTCGAAGTACGCGGAGTCCACCTGCCCACCAGCGTCGATCTCTGGCACCAGGTACGACATGAACGAAAGCAAGTTACTCCCCGTACTTCGACCCGGCCGGAAGCCGTGCTGAACGTCGGACAACTGCGAACTGACTTGGGTGTAGATACACTTGTGCAATGCGGATTCGAATACCTTCGCGAACGCCGACAGGACCGCTACCGGACGATATCCGGTCACCTCGGAACCAGAACCTCCTTTCGGTACAGGAATCACCCGTGTTATCTTCCATTCTCCTGGGTAGTGGCCCTCCCGGAGACACAGATTATATACGTGCAGCAGAGGCCGCTCCAAGACCGAGCGACAGTCCTTGACTATATAAGGGGGTATACCGTCCGGGCCCACGGAACGCTTAGGCCTGAGGCGGCGGAGCGCGTCCCGGAGGTCACGCGCGCTCAGCTGGCCGACATGAACCCGGCCCGCGCCGGCGCGCGCTCCCGCCGCCCGCTCCGCCGCATCAGGATCCAGCGCCGGCTGCGTTTCGCTATATACCGACCGAAAAAAAGATGCAAAGCATTCCGCACACTCCTGCTCACTCAACTCTTGACCGTTTTTAGTGACTCGAGTCCTACTGCGTTTAGATTGCTTGCACCTAATATAGCCCCAAAAGGATTTTGGGTCCTCTTTAAAGTTTAACTGTAATCTTTCCTGGTCTGCTTCATAATCAGATTTTAACTTATTTTTAACTCGAGAACGATAGCGAGAAAACGTTTCGTAATCACATTGCATCCCCCTCATTTTGAATAACTTGTGATATCTCCACTTTTGCTTAATATCTCGTATCAAATCACTTGAATACCATTCCGGGTAGTTGTATCTAGAATTATTCAAATTAACCCTATCCCTTTTCCTAGGAGTGGTCTCATGAATAGCCTTATTTACTACGGCATACATATAAGATAAAGCGTCCTCTGAATTTCCAAGCTCATATAACCTGTCCCAATTTATTTGCTCCAACTTATAGTAAAGCGACGAGAAATTGGCTTTATTAAAGTTCCAACTCTGTTTATTAAAAGCCCCATTAACAAGGCCTCCCTTATGTTCATGGTGAGTGTGTTGGGTGCGCTGCGCCAGCGGCCCCCGCGAGCGGGGGGTGCCTGCCGGGACGCTGATATAGACCGGCGGGTGTTGCTTGTCAATACCTACTAACGGCTCATCCGATAATTGTACCTCCACTTCACACGCCAAAAATGTAGTCAATACTAAATCTAAAGTACGATTATTAATATTATTGATATTATTTACCTGGCAGAATCCACAGAAAGTGCTCACATACTCCAAATAACTATTCATTTCCAATGGCGCACTATACATGTTAAAGTCACCCATAACTAAAACCTTATCATATTTAACACACACATTTTCTAATATATTAAATAACTGCATATATTCCTTCGATATGCTATTCGGCGGAATGTAAACAACACAGCATAGAAACAGAAACTTGTTTCTACGGTGCACCGTCGCACACACGATCTCGTATAAGGCGGCGTCTACGTTGCCGACGGGGACGTGATTTAACTCCAGTAACGACGATGCCGCCAAAAACACTCCTCCGTGTTTACGGCCATCAGCTCGATCACATCGCAGTATTTGGAAGTCCGGCGGAATCAGTTCACCATCTCTTATAGAACTATGCAGGCTTGATTCCGTAATAGCAAATAGGTCGTACGATGACTCTAAAATTTTTAAGTAAAACTCATCTAGCTTAGTTCTTAGTCCTCGAACATTCTGGTAATAGACTTGAATATCCATTTCAACGACATCAGTTACCCGTTGTCGACTTACGGGGGTTTCGAAACCACACCCATTCATTGAACCTGGTATTCACTGGCCAACTATCAGCGCTGTTCAACTTTTCAAATGTCGATTCTGGAACTCCGATCATAAATGAGGAGTAGTCTCTTTTTGTTTTTGGGATAACCTTTTCTATTTTTACATCCTCAGAACCACAAATTTTTTTGACGTGTTCTGCTATTAAATTGTCCGACGTGTTAGGATGCAATGACCAAACATGCAAAAACTTTTTTTTTTGTATTGCTTGAAATGTATCAATCTGTACATTTCCTCCAGTCTGGATATCCTTAGGGTAGGTCTTCTTTGATTTCTTCTGCCCGCCTACTATTTTCCATTCGTCTGACACTTCATCAGTACTGAGGCAGTCAACTTCCACCGTTCCATCAGTTTTAGAGCTTGCCGAGGACGCAGCCTTATTTGCACGTTTTATAGCGCGAACCGCGCGCTGTGTCATATTTTTCTGCGATAATATGGGCTCTGCAGAAATCTTCGTCTCGCCCGCACTCAATGCTGTCGGTATCTCGACCGATATCTCTTTCTCGCTCTTCGACTGACCTGCATGCCAAAGATCGGTGATTTTAGAAGGCATTTCTTCAATTACCCTCTTTAAATCGTTGATCATCGAAAAATAATTCTCAATTATCCGTTGTTGATCTTCGATTTTCTTATTTTGCGAATCAATCAATGCTGATTGAGCTGCAACTCCAATTGTCAGCGATGCCACTTTCTTCGACAAGTCGCCGAAAGCAGCCTCCAACCTGGCACTCGTCATTTTTCCAAAATATGAAATAAAAATAACGGAGACTACCACTCGCGTGTCAATGAACTGTAGAAGTTATTTATTGTCTCACAGGCAATGGACATGAGTTCCTCCATATACGACACATCAGTTTCATTCTATAGCAACCACACGATTGGAGCCATCAATAACAAGAATAAGAGAGGGTTTTTCAATTCGGTTCGAGAGTTCCTCTCTCCAAAGAAAAATTGACAAGATTAATGTTACCGCGCGGAAAAACTTCTTGCATTATCAATTGTGCACCATACTACAATCATACGTTCAAAAGCCTAACAACAGTTAACATAATTTAAGGATTTTATTTAGGTTAGTAGCAATATAGGTACTACCGGTCCGAGTATTGTCGAAAGATTTTCCCTAACCTTTATGTGGTTTACGCCTGAGGTGCCCTAACTAAAAGCCCTTTAAAAAGGAAATATCCATACAAAGGCCAGACGTGTCTATAAAAAGAACATTGGCAACAACAAACGCGATGTTTATACTGCGGCTCCCAACAGGAAATTAAGCTACCAATACGCACATAAATCAGCCAACGTGAGATTTTACATGCGCCATTACCTGAAACAAACAAACAGAACATGTATCATTTTTTGGTTAATAATTTTCACGTTTATTGCGGTATTAGCTGCGCTCTCGGTTTCACCCGCCTGGACTTTCCCTCGGGGACGGTAAATTTTTCCGGGATAAAAATTATCCTATGTCCACATCAATCCCTATGCAAAAAAATATGGTCGATCCGCGATGCTTTGTTGCTGCGAGAAAGAGAAACAAGCAAAACAAACCAATACAGTTTCGCCCAGTTGATTGAATAAGGCGTTACTTTGCGGAAGTCCATTTTTTTATTTGTATATGACTAATTTTTAGTGTAATTCCGCTTCTACATCGCTTCGAGTACAATAACGATTTTGGGATAAATTATTTTTCTCTATAGTTATTAGTGATGCTAATTTTAACTTAACCCGTTAACGTTTCGTATTTATAATATTAGTAATAGATAGATGAACTTTGGAACAGAACTTTTGAACAGATGGCCGATGGGGCCGAAAGGTTCTGGAATGGAGACCACGGACTGGTAAGCGCAGCGTAGGACGTCCACCCACAAGATGGACAGACGACCTAAAAGAGACCGCAGGGAAACGCTGGATGCAGGCCGCTTCCAACCGGCCTTTTTGGAGATCGATGGGGGGGGGGGGGGGGGGGGCTATGTCCAGCAGTGGACGTCCTACGGCTGAAATGATGATGATGAGATGAACTTTATTGTGCACAGCAGTTTCTATTATTATTAACAAATATAAATTACCGAATACCACCGTACGACCTCTTTGAATACCCAGAAAAAGATGACGGGACAACCTTAACTCCCGCAAAACGATGCAAAAGACTGATCCACCATAGCAAAAAACTGAAAAGAGTGGAATTAAGGTAGGGAGGGTTTTTCCCTGCAATGGGACGACCACGGCTGAAATAAATAATAACAAATAGAAAACACTAACGAAGTAGTGCCCATAGTAGCGGCCTTATTATAAAAACCAATTAAAAAAAAAAAAAAAAAAAAAATGAAATGTAGAGACATAGAGAAAAAGAGTGTAGTTGAGTAGTAAAAAGTGTGTATCTAGAAGTAATTAGTTCTGGTTTTGTGCCCTTTGTCAACTTTTACAATTTATTTTATCAACTATTTCTGATATTACATAAAACTAATGACTACGAGAAACCAAGAGGAATATACAAATTATAAATACTTATGTCGCGTGTATACACCGAGCAGTCCAGCTCCCGCGAACAGCACCCGTTCACGAGTTGACGCATGTGCCAGCCATCGCTCTCTTCGCCATATTTGAAGGAAGGGGGCAACCCGCCACACCATACCGCCGCAATAATCATCAGTTTTTTTTGGCGCCATCGTGAAAAAAAACATGTCGGCTCGTTGGATTATTTTCCTAAACTTGTGTATTTTCGAGTGTTAATGTGTACTAAATGGTGAATTATTATTCATTAAATGCTCGTTAACGTGCTCGAGTGTGGCCAAGTGATATAACGAGGTGAAACGTGTCTTTTCGTGTTGTTTCTAAAACTCCATAGGAGCCTCTTGTAAAGTCTCCACCACTTTACAGGGGCATAAGTCTGACTTGACCGTGACTTACTTAGCTTGACTCTGACTGTGACTATGTCTTGTTTGACGCTATTAAGACTATGCAAACTGTTTAATATTACGACTAAAGGACATTGCATCCACGGTCATGAAAATTTTAACAAATAAAAAAGCAGTAATCATCAAGAAGGAATAATATATTGGTAACTAGCTGATCCGCAGACGGTATCCTGTCAGTTTCAATAAATTTGTTTGAGTTATAGAAAAAAGCATAGAAAAAAAAAACTTTATTTTTATCCCAAATTTTCCAATTTTCAGGGCAAATTTTCCCTTAGCCGTATCTGAACTATCCATCCAACCGTTTTCGAGTGATGCGATTACCAACAAACAGCATTGAATTTTTATGATTCAGGTAAAGAAAATAACGGCGAGGCATCAATTAGGGTGCATTTCTGCCGGAATGTGTGACTCGTACTGATAGAATGGAAGCGAATTTATATTGGACGGGTCGCCAATTAGCAGGATATCCAATTTGCAAGGACTCTGTGTCTGTATTATGTTTCGTACTGAATTAGAGGTAAGCGTCTACTTGCCCGCATCATACGGATCGGAATCCACCGAATTCATACTAACTTATTCCTTCCCTTTCGTGTTCCCACTGCTGGGACACAGGCCTTATCTCAGAGAGAGAATGGGTTCTTATCTACCATGCTGGCCCAGTGTATGTTGGTGAATGTCATATGTCTTTGAACTTCTGAGGTTCTAAGATATACCGGTTTTTCTCTTCACCGTTGTTGAACGACGGCTTCAAAAATCATCATCGCATCGAAGTAAAAAAAAATATACAAAAAATATATACATTTCGATTCTTTCGACTACCTGGAGGCTTTGCGGCTGCCTCTTAACGCGGGCTCGAAACAACGCAGTGCAGAAAATCACACGAACACGAATCTTAACGCCCCGAGATACAGTTTGCGGTCACGCAACTTTTTGCAATCACTTAAACAGAATCACTCAAAACAGGTAGCCGTATTTAGTAGGCCCCTGAACGCTAAAATCAATGTGACGCTGACTGTACATCGTAAATGTTTATTTTCATTTTATATAAATCATAGGCTTGCGTTTGACCACCATCTCGCCAAATGTTAAGCGATGATGCGGTCTATGTTGGAGAACGCTTGCCTAGAAAAAACCGATTCACTCGTAAATGCACAACTCACTCAACATAAAACTGCGAGGTTTTTACTATAGTACAGTGAGCTACAAAATAACTAATTTCAATATTCACATTTAAATGTCCCAGTGGCTTATTCTAACCATAAAGACGACCGTCGTATACTATGCTATCAAGTTTTTATTGTCTAGAATATGAAGTCTATAATAAAACTGTTACGATGGACCATTACGCTTTAATATTTTACTTATCGGCAGTGAAAGTTCTAACAACTCCTTGTGTTGACTGGACTAATGTGTTTAGAGTAAGTGTGCTATTGCTTTTAACCCATGGGGAAGAAAGGTTCTTGAGTGGAGATCACGAACCGGAAGACGAAGCTTAGGCCTCCCACTAGATGGACCGATGACAATGTGAGAGTCGCCGGCAACCAGTGGATGCAAAGGGCAGGCTGTCGTTCAGTGTGGAGGTTAAAGGGGGAGGCCTATGTTCAGCAGTGGACGTCTTCTGGCTGATGATGATGATGTGCTTTTGTTTTTACTATTTTTTATATTATAAATTTGTGTTAACTGTAAACTCAAGGGTTCGTCTGAAAACCGGCGCTGATAGTCCTTGACTTTTAGCATTAATGCCGAGACGGACCCATTCGACACTGATTGTATCCAATAGCTTTTTTTAAACATGTTTAATATATTTTATTTTCTTCAATTACGTAGTAATTTTGTCATTAATCACTACAAAACCGATCACAAAGGACGTATTTCTTGCTTAGAACCAAAATAGTGCATAAAAGTTATATGAAATCTCATTGTTGCACAGTTTTTCATTAATGCACTGTTTTTTATTTAGATTATACATTTACTACAGAGGTGTAATGTCTCCCATTAAGTTTAATATAAAATGTATGCATTAGATCAAAAAACTACTTCCTGAAAAAAAAAATGCGGAATAAAACCGACTTGGTAAAAATAATTGTTTTAAATGTTTGAGGAGAAGATGAGTTAAACTTTGTTTTCATTAACTTGACTTTTTATTTTGAGTAGGTATATTTTATCACGGTAGATAGATTTAGTTGAAAGATAAGTAGATTACGCACCTTGCTAAAGTGAGCAATTAATGCACTTGTGTTAATTTTACATAACACTCGTGCATTAATAACTCACTTTGCGCTCGATGCAACAATCTACTATTGTTCCACATATATGTTTTTTTTTAGGTAACATTAATTTATTCTATTGTTTTGTTTTTGAACAAATTATAATCATACTTAGAATACGAACTCCTGTAATTGTACGAATGGCCATCACTTTTTATAGACTAGCAATATTCAAGGGAAAGCCAATAACAAATACACAATTTATTTCCGAGAAAAATAGAAATGCGGAAGAAAATTCCAGTTGCCAAATTGTCTTATGCGTCCCTTGGCCCGGATATATTGCTATCAATATGATTTAAGGGTTGTGGCCCAGGGACGGGGTGAAGTAGGAATAGTCTTTTATACTGTAACTCTATCGGAAGGTTTGTTTTATGTACGAGTATAAATTATAATTTTAACGAGGAAATAATGCCTATTACTAAATAAATAAATACTATATTGCTTTGAACAGCAATTGCTACGATTTCGTTACGCTTCTAATATCGCTACGGGGTTGCTACGACAACACTACAATGTTGCGTAGCAATATAGCAACCATAACTCTGTAGCAGACTCTATTGCTACGAATATTGCAACAGGCAACGAATTTCAATTTAATGTTGCTACGATTTCATACGACAGATCTACAATATCTCTCGATTGACATAGGCAGTTGCTGCAATTTCGTAGACTGGCACTACGGTTTTGCTACGATTGTATAATGTTGCTGCGGTATCGATACGCTGATGCTCCATCGCCACGTGTTTCTACTATGTTGCTTCATTATTTCTATCGAAATCTATGAAATATTTAAGTACACCAAATGAACTAGGTATACACAATAGATAATATACTAAGACATAATATATTTTTTCTCTTAATCCTTTCATTGAAAACTTGTTAACCAAAATCCCGGAACGCAAAGTACGACTCCTGCAATTGTGAGTATTAAAATACTAACTTCAAGTTTATTAGTTTCACAGTGTCCGTATATGACCACTATAAAACTAAATCGACTGGCATCTCTAAAAGTGGCAATAAAATATACGTCTTTGTAAAATTCTGTGCAATTGTTTGTACACGAATCGTCTACATTCCGTTGAACAATTTTTGTTTAAAAGCTTGTTCTGCCAGAATGTTTGTGTGTATTCAAAGAATTTTGTTGGAGGTTGCTATTTACACCTATAAATGTTGCTTTTAAGTCACATGGGGCCATATTTTTGGCCACATCTCAACGTTCGTCCATAAATGCTTCTATTACCGGGCGCTGCAGAATGCACTTAAAAACCACCACAAGAATGTACTTTTGTGCGTTTCTGTTCTCTCATTTTGCATAAAAATTTAAGCCCTAGTTTAATTATCTAGTCCAACTTTTGTACACAACGAAATTTAAAGCAGTTTCTGAATTCTTTAGGCACTTTCATTTGAACAGGGATAAGTAGCTTCAGCGTTCTACTTGAGCCGCTAGCTTTATAGATATTGCTAGCATTCCAACTTTTACTAAGCAAGTTGTATCATGCACAGAAGCTACAGGTAAAGGCTCGCTTTCATAACATCTAGTTCGCATACGTATAATACATACGTAGAGTTGTAACAGGCCAGATGTCGAATAGACGGTCTGGGGTAGCTTTTTATGTAGCATGTGGGCTTTACAATCTGAATTTGTTCTATTAGTAGAACAAACGGGAACAACCCTCTGACGGCACCCAGTTCGATCCTCTGCCCAGCACCAATAACTTATATATATTTTTTTAACGGTAATAAGTCCGCGTTTGACCACCAACTCGCCTGTTGGTAAGCGCCGATGTGGTCGAAGATGAAGCACGCAGACTTAGAAGATACCTATTCACTCTGGCCTTGAAAAGGCCCAGGTTATATCTCTCAGGAAACAAGGAAGCTGGCAGGTTGTTCCAAACTTTGGCCGTATGGATTAGAAACGTAGAATCGAAACCTTTGGTACGTATCCAAGGAAAATCCACAATGTATGGGTGGTAGTGGGCCGTTTTCCTACTTGTCCTGTAGTAGAAAGGGGATGGCAGGATAAGGTCATGTAGCTCTGATGCACACTTATTTATTAAGTACCTAATAAATAATGATCTGTTTTCATGCCATCGCTCAAAAACGGCGCAGGAAAACATCGTGAGGTAACCGATTTATGTCCGAGAACTTCAAAAATTCAAAGTCATGTGACATTCACTAACATGCACTGGGCCAGCATGGTGGATTAAGGCCCATCCTTTTTCTCTTAGAAAAGGCTTGTGTGGTATAGGGAAATATACTATACTCCAAAAACTGTAATTGCGGTACACTTGATTAATTTTCCACGCACATTAAGAAACGTGTATAACCAATGAACTGAATAATAGTCCACAAGCCGAAAAAGGGTGCCAAGGTCGTTTCAAAGCATCAAGCCTGATTTCGACATGATGCGTTACACCCGCCACGCTTTACCTTACCATACCTCCCTTGTTTACTGTTCACACCTCAGAGCAGTCGGAGGTTCGGACAATAAAATTGGAATCAAAGCTAATCATTATGAATAACTTTTACTATGAGACCAACAACTGCATCCATAGTGAAAGTAGTTTGTAATTTATTTCCTTTAGACTAGGTACAAACTTTTCGTGCAATAACGTAGTCTGGGAACGCCTTGACGTGTGAGATATCGCCATATTTTGATAAGAGCTAGTGGCAGTTGTTCTGTCGTATTGCGGCGGGCTGAGTAATGTTTGCATGTGTGCGTTAAAACTGCCATTTCCGGGTGTGTGTGAGTTATAGGCGTCGTTTTGGGAATATGGCAAGAGGCGGTATAGCATATAGGTAGGTCTGTTCAACGATATTGTGCAACTTTTTATGAATACGAGGAAGACATAAGAGTGTTGATACGGAATAATGTTAGAAACGATCATAATTTTTACCACGTTTTTATTAACTCTCATGTCTGTTTGGTACAAAATTTTAAATCGGTTTTATAGTGACTTTCCAGTGAGCAAGACTTATAATTTCACTAGTCTAAAGTATTTTCACCGATACTTAAATTCTATCCACAAATTCTATCTTCTATACACAATAACGAGTTTCTACCTATCTATATTTTTTTCAGAAGTGTTGTTCCACGCTCTAACATTTACTTTGCGACCGGCAGTATTCTAACCTATGCCTTCTGGGTTTACGTCCCGAGCGTTTTATATGCTAAGCTACAGTCACTTACCTGTCAGCCTCCATTTTTTTTTTTATTTGTTACATTGTTATTTTGTTACCAATATTCTTCACCATTGTCATTACGCATAACCGTTTTTTTTTTACTGCATTAATTTTCCAAAAATGCTCGCAGGGTCCTGAATAAGTAAGGCACTGTGTTGTGGTGTCCGGTGCATCGTGGCGGCACGTTAATGAGGAGTATGTGGGTCGCAGTGTTGCCAGTCTCAACTTAGACCTATTTTTTGTTGGGAACTAACGCGGTAGCAGTTACATCCAAAATCTTACGAAATTATGCCCTAATCAATTTTCTACGACACACTTAAATATTAAAGATACGAAAGTCGTAAAAAAATCGTAACAGCTAAAAAGATTTCAATGAAACTGGTATGGAGGTAGCTTATATATAGGATCAAATAGACACCATATTAATAAAAAATATTTACTTTATCAAGCTCAGAACGTCAGCTCGTGTGTGGAGTACTGCAGCCATCTTATTGATGCTTCCGCTAAGTACCAGCTGGAAGCTTTGGAGTCGGTAGAGCGACGCACTGTGAGGCTGATAGGCGATGCAAAACTGATTCCTTCAAAGCTGTAGGAACTTGAGCATCGGCGTAAGGTATATAGATAGATAAACTCTTTATTGTTCACACCACATATTTCATAGACACGATAAAACTGCTTAAAAACTAGTGGAACAATCAGCGGCCTTGTCGCTAGGAGCGATCTCATTCAGGCAACCTTAGGAAAGTGCGTGTTTAGCAAATTTTTACAGGCTGCATTTCGGTGAGTGTCCGCTCGCGATACACGACCTAGTTACTTGTAGACACGACCTAGTTACTTGTAGACACGACCTAGTTACTTGTAGACACGACCTAGTCTTGTACTTCTATAAAAGGACATGCCGTATAACACCTAAATAGCATCCCTACATATTCGGACCCCCCTTCTCTCCATATTCTTGAACTAGTAGCCGGTTTGCCTCCACCATCTTAATTCAAACCGCTTGTTCCCTGAATAGACATAGACATAGACATCATTTATTTGTGGCAAAAAATACAATAATTAGAATGGTAAAAAAAAAAAATACTATAACCTGGGCCCCGATTCTACTAAATAAATAGTTTTTAAATTGTAATTGTTTCAATTTTAATTTGTAAATTGACAGTTTTTAATATTTTATTATACTAAGTTATAATATTAGGTGGTGGCATTTTTCTAGTATATATTTTTTTAACTGACAATTTTAAGGC
Source organism: Agriopis aurantiaria (assembly GCA_914767915.1). Taxonomy (NCBI): domain Eukaryota; kingdom Metazoa; phylum Arthropoda; class Insecta; order Lepidoptera; family Geometridae; genus Agriopis; species Agriopis aurantiaria. The sequence goes on from OU611990.1 coordinate 5,157,837, forward strand.
CATTATTTACAAATTAACATTGAAACAATTACAATTTAAAAACACAGATCGCAGAAGTTGGCCCTAGAATAAGAGATAACGGTGGCGACTCCCGCTCTGGCTCGTTTCTGGTGCAAAGATTGGCCATTGCCATTCAGCGTGGGAATGCTGCCAGTGTTATGGGCACTTTTGCACCAGGAACGATCCGGGGCGGGCTGTTTGACTAGATAAGTTATTTTTATTTTTATAATTAGAATTAAGTAGTTGGTGAAATAGTGACGTATTAATTCAAAAAAAAATTAAAGACTATTTGTTTAGTAGAATCGGGTGCCTGGATATCTTCAATGCCTGTGAATGTTAGAGACCTTATAGGTCTAAGTGCTCCATCTTCGGCCACAACATCGCTTTCCATCTGGTGAGTCGGAGATCAAACGAAGACTTATTCTACAAAAAAAAGTGGTTATGAAAAATAACGGGTGAAAACGTGTGGCGCTTCAACAGCACCATTCTAGATTGTAGAATCCTAGGGTACTAACATTTAGTCTCTTGTCATGCGTCGCTGAAAAAGGAGCATTCTTATAGCAAGATATTCACGCTTTCAAGTTCATTTCAAAAATTCCTGTTTTATACCACAGCTAATAACAAAAAGCACCGCGCAAAGTACTACCCACGCTTTCAGCTTCAGGGTAAAAGGAAAAGTTTACACTTCTCAGTTTCTATTGAAATTTTCATGCAAGCCAGAGATTAGCGATTCTACTTTTGAAATACCTTCACGTTTCATGATTCTCTTTTCATGTAGGACTGTGAACGAATTTTTAATTAAATTAGAACTTAAAAATTGCTGTAATAAGATAAAAATAGTGCAACTGACACTGATCGCTTTAGTTGTCGAGGTCTCGTATTCGCAATTCAAAAGTTTAAATTTGAAGTTGTATTTAGATAAAAATTTACTGAGACATCTTAGAACGTAATAAATACAGTCGAATGGGAAAACTCCTTTTTTGCCGAAGTAATGTTTTTTTCTCTATACTAATATTATAAAGAGGAAAGATTTGATTGTTTGTTTGTTTGCATTGAATAGGCTCCGAAACTACAGAACCGATTTGAAAAATTCTTTCACTGTTGGGAAGCTACTCTATCCCCGGGTAACATAGGCTATATAATTTTTTTCAACACCAATAATGTAACCCAAGGTGTAAAAAAATAAGATTTACAATTTTAACTTTGCGTGTTCTGACAGTTCTAACAGTTCTAAGACAGGACAACGTCTGTTAGGTCAGCTAGTACTATATAAAGTTGTATATTAATGACTAAGCCAACTTACCTGTTATCGAATTTCTATCGTAAATATACAAAGGCTTCGTCCGAAGAGATAATGTACCACCGAGAAATGTAATTTCAGTGTAATTTCGTGTGTTGAGCTGAAGTTGTTTTTTCATTACTGTTGTAATTTAATCATAATTTTACAAAGGCTTTGTCCGAAGAGACAGTGTACCACCGATAAATGTAATTTATACAGCGTAATTGCGCGTGCTGCACCGGTGATGGTTTTTCATCACTTATGGTTGTAAATTAATAACCAAAAGAACTTATAAGTGAAGTTCTACCGTAAGTATACAAAGACTTCGTCCGAAGAATGTTCCACCATGACATTTAATTTCAGTGACGTGAAGTTAAGGGCCAGAATACTGGGTTCCCACACGCGTATTTGATGTTTTTTTTAAATACAAAAAGACTCTACTTTTGAAAAATGTCATCGTCATAGTCAGTCTTTTAACAGTCCACTGCTGGACTGTTAGCCTACCCCGTTTGGTGATTGGGCCATATCCACCACGCTGGCCCAGTGCGAATTGGTGGATTCACATACGCCATTGAATTCCTTCTCCGTACGTATGCAGGTTTCCTCACGATGTTTTCCTTTCTCGATGTGTTTGTTTCTCGATGTTTTTGAAAAATGTGCTTAGGACATTTTATGGCGTTAACAGAACAAATTTATGTTATAATATTTTTTTATGATGTTCAGAATAAATCGGAAAAATATTTATCCCATTTTATGAGATCATAATAAAATATTAGAACAAATAAAACCTGTTAGCATTGCAGTTCAACGCGGCTATGCGGCTAGCATTTTGGGAAAGAAACCTACCGGCAGCGGTTTATTAGATTAGTGTAGTTTGATATTTCTATTTTATTTAGTTAAGTTTGTCTTTATTTTTCTTACCAAATATGTATATTTCAGTAATTTCAATAAATAAATAATATACACAATTTTTTTTTTATATTTTGACATTTACTTCGTAAAACGACGAGTTTGAGTGAGATAGCGGCGCACGATATTCTGGGTCTTAAGGCATTTTAGTGACGTTCCACGAAACTACAGACTGTAAGAGCGTCGTAAATGAACTTGACTGAAGCACAATGGCACTGTTCCGCCGAGTTAGTCACGCTGTAACATCGTGATAGTGTATCGAATTTCCGACGGCCTTATTCCGAGCTATGACAGCGCCGGAAGAGCGCCGCGAATCGAGTCAGATTCCATTAGATAAACTCAATATTTGAGCGCCACCCGGATCCGTGCGATATCACGGACGGCCACTCTATAACCGAAATTGCGTATTTCACAAATTTTGTAGTCAGTTTTTTTAATTGATAATTATTCAGAACTCTCTAATATATGAGAACCCTATATTATATGTTTGAAGGAGAAACTAATGTATGGTTATTTTAAGAGTTCCCCAAAGGGAAAAACAGGACCTTATTACTGAGCCTACGATGTCTGTCTGTACGTCCGTTCTATCTTTATACGGCTGTATTTTTGTGCGACTCAATCATCATCATCTTCATTATTGACATCTCATTCAGCCTACTGCAGGACATAATTAAGCTTCTTTCATCTTTTGCCAATGGAACACTACTTAAATACTATAATTGTACTAAGACATATCTCTCTTATTTTTCTGATCTGAGGGTTTTACTGATGCAGACGTCGATCCTTTTACATTAGTTTTTCAGCTAAAAGTCAAGTCCATTCTTTATTCTATCCATCAGCGAAGCTTTAAAGTAATCCTTGTAATAACAACTACGTTTGAACAATTTTCATTCCATAAAAAAACAAAAACTGTCCAACATGTTTGCACAGTTAGCAAAAAAAAACCTGCTCTCGCCCGTTAATTTTGCTCTGGAAGTAATATTAATCAAGGGAAATGTAAATTTACCCTTTGTACCTGCGAGATTCATTTACTTAGGCTCTGTGGTGATGACCAGAGCATGTTCGCACTTTGTTTACAGTTTTAAAAGCACTCTGAGCACGAATTGTGTAAACGACGAGGGATTCTCGAAAAAGGCAAGCTTTGTAATACAAAACTGGAAATATAACAGAAATGTCCGCTTTTATGTAGTTTTGAAAAGCCTTATTTAAATAGGATTAATCTTTCTGTTACCTAAGGCGAACTAAAAGAGACCGTAGGGAAATGCTAGATGCAGGCCGCTCCCAACCGGCCCTTATCGAGATCGATGGGGGTGGCCTATGTCCAGCTTGACGTCCTATGGTAGAAATGATGATGAATCGTTCTGTTAGTGGAGCATGATAAAACACCTTTTGATAAACATTTTTACTACACATCACATCACCAGCCAGTAAACGTCTACTGCTGAACAAAGGCATCCCTCTTAGAGAGAGGTGTTGCCATAATCCCCACGCATGGCAAGCGGCTTGGGGATCGCAGTACGTTTACCGTGTTCTAATTAATCGGACGCTGCTTGCCATCCTCCAGTGGTTCTGGTCGCAGTTTGAGGACATACCCGGTTTTATTACATTACACTATATATATGTATAAGTGCGAAATATACCCACTCAAACAAAATATAAATATATATTTATAAATAAATAAATAGAGGTCTGCTAACAATTTAGCTAATAAATACATTGCTAATAATTTGCCAAACGGACGAATTAAGGGGGTCAAAATATATTGTTTAAACACCGACGTTTATTTTTATACGGAAAACACTATACGCAGCGATACAGTGATTGTGTTTTGGCGGGACTTAGGTTCGAGTTTCAAAGGAAAGAGGAAGACAAAACGATATACCGTTTTGTCTACACCTAACTTTGAACTCGCTCTCGCAATAAAAGTGGAATCAAATAGATTCCTTCGGGTTAAACTCTAAGCACTCGGTTTATTGTACGCATCATTTTCTAATCTATTAATACTTCTTACTCAAAATATTAAACCCAATTGCGACAAACTGTACTGAAGATAGAGCAAACTTCGACATAAATTAAACCACATACGTCAAACTTGAAATTCATAAGTTACATATATTAAATGTAACTACAGCGGTTCTCAATCGTCGAATAATGAGCGGAAGACCTACTTAGAAACTCAGTGAAACTTAAAGCTTTACTCGCATTTCACCAAGACCTGGCCGGGACCGCAATTATTTTTCTTCTAATGCTTAGAAACGGTATTTTTAGCGTATCATATTTTGCAAACGGAACACTAAAAACTCGACTATGGTATTTTAGACGAATCATATTTCGCAATGGAACAATAAAAACCCGACTATGGTATTTTAATAAAAATAAAAACAAGTAAAAAAAAAAAAAAAGGCGATTATTATGGCTTTTTATAAATAGTAGGTGAGTAATTGAAAAGTAACAGCGATGCGCTGCGTACCTATCTTTATACCTATACACTTACTCGTAGTAACGAGTAAGTGTATAGGTGTAATCTACTGTATCTACTGATACAGAGCTCTTTCATACCGCTTTATCTCGTAAACTACGGAGTATTTCATGGTAGTGTTATATATTTTTGCTATCTGCTGAGTGAGCTCTATGTACTGATGGTAATATTTACCTATTTAGCAAAGTTTACCTACTATTTTCCCCTTTTTTTTCGAATTATTGTACCCTATGTCAATCCCACTATTAAAACGATTTAAATTAAACCTCACACGTCGAAAGAAATCATCATTCATCCTACATACATACAAACACTCGAAAACATAACTCTCCTTGCGCAGTCGGGTAAAAACAGAGAGAACATAAGGTTATTTTATCACGATACCAGCGTGTTACAAATCTACACTACTAAGGAGCTATGTGAGCAAATTTTGGAAATCGAATTAACCTATTTCTAGTTGTATCGATTTGAAACTTTACATAATACGTAATGCAGATGATAATAGAATAATTAGGTGGCATCGAACTGACCTGATGATAGAACCAGGAGATTGATAGTGGAGCTCTTCAAAAGCACGCACTGATGCCACCCTTCTGACCCTAGGACGTTGACTGAGGCAACACTCTTGGAAAATACTTGGAGCATTTCGCCTCTTTTCCACTCTCTCCGGGAGTCCGGCTCCGGGGGCCACGCCGCGCCGTTGTCTTTTCTAGGCCCATTTGAATGGATGATCAGATCCCTAAACCTGACCACGACCTTACTGCTACTTATCTATATATATATGAAACAAAGTGGGGTTAGTTACACCATTATAACTTCAGAACGACTGAACCGATTTTCATGATCTTTGATTTGTTTGATTTCTTTCGCTCCGAATAGCAGATTAAGTATTACCACGTCGGAAAATTTCACATTTTTTTTTATTACTCATTCCATTATTTCATATTCATTTCCCATACATGTTGTATGAAAAATTCAAAGAATGTTGCTGTCGCTACCAAAAGGGTTGCTTACAGCGGGGCACAGCCAGTAAAAAAATAAAAAAACAGTCGAATTGATAACCTCCTCCTTTTTGAAGTCGGTTAAAAACAGTTGTCAGTGACAAAAATTTCACCTGATCGTCACACTTTTGCCGCACCGTTAAGCCCTTCACGGATGTGCCGCAAGGGTCTTGCGTTACAACAGTGTCAGTAGAATAAGGTGTGGTTACCTCAAAGTGACTTATTATAAAACCGGTTTGTACACTAATCACTTCATCACGATAGCTAATTCCCTGTTAATACTGACTAGCGATCAGAAACCGCAGGTGCGAAGCAAACCTAAATTAACACCAATTAACGCCAAGCTTGTAAATCAGGATCGGCAGTGTTATAATGTAAACCATGCTCAAAGCTGAAGCCTGGAAAACCGATAATGTAGTTATTAATGAGGTAATAAGGAATTACTAACGACTCATTTCATAAATTATTATAAAACCAGCTTGCACTCACGAAGATGTTAAGAACGAAACGATACACGATAAAGGATTCGATTCGACTCGATATGCGATTAAGTACGAAATGAATCCTCACAGGAGCTTTGATGAAGTGACTCATTTCGTGCTTAAAAATTAAATAAATTATGTGCAGTGACGCTATTGCTCACAAACGGCAAAGGAAAACGTCGTAAACAAACCAGTATGTCCAAGAACCTCAAAAGTTAAAAGTTATAAGACATTCATGAAACTGCACTGGGCCAGCATGATGGAATACGATAGGGCCCATCCTCTCTCTGGGTGAAGGCCTGTCTCAGCAGTGGGAACATGATAGGCTAATAATCATAAAGGTACATAGGGACCAGGCATGAATGACGTTTTTGTAAGAAACGATTTCGGGGTTGAATTAACAAAAGTCGGTTATAATGGTAGGTAAGTACAATAACCTCCTTTTGACTCAGTAGGTAATATTCGTAAAAACTTTCCGTATAACGCCGTGCAATAGATGCTAGAATGATGCTCAAAAATAACACAAACCCATTACTAAACGAACCTATAACCGATGGGGAAGAAATGTTCTTGAGTGGAGACCACGAACCGGAAGACGCAGCGTAGGTAGGCCTGCCACTAGATGGACCGACGACATTATGAGAGTCGCGGGCATCCAGTGGATGCAAAAGGCAGGCTGTCGTTCAGTGTGGAGGTTAAAGAGTGGAGGGGGAAGCCTACGTTCCGCAGTGGACGTATTCTGGCTGATGATGATGATGATGATGATTACTAATCGGAACGGAACCGTTCCACTTTTTGTACTAATCTAATAACAAATGGAATGCTCTTGATCGCAAATTGCACCAAATTAATTGTCAATTAAAACTATATTACAGTACTTGGCTAATTACCTAACGTAATTGAAATAAATTGAAAATAAGGTTTATTAGTGAAAAACGATGGAGAATTTAATAAAAAAAATTAAGCATATTACATAATTATTTAGGTGCAAAGAGAATCATAGGAATTTACTTATGATAATTAAATGCTGAATAAACGTAACATATAAATGTTTGTTACCACAAAATGTAGTAAAACTGGTTATCGTAAACAGAAATCATTCGGACAGTAATAAAAGTCACATCAATGTTACGCTTCATTGTTTCTGATTGGCGACTAGAGATGTGTGCAAATAATTATGGATTATCGATAATAGTTCAGTGGAAACATGATAGGCTGATATTGTGATAATAGTTCAGTTTAATAAAAAAAGCAGTGCAGATTTCTGCATACGTGACTCGTGCTGTTAAAATAAAATAAGCACGATAGATCAATCAAGACGAGAACCGCTAGTCTGTGGAATGCGCTGCCTGAATGGGTGTTCCCCGATAGTGAAAACATAAGTGTCTCACAGTCGCGATTTCATCTAGGCAAGCATGCTCTATCGTAGACTACAATCATCGCTTAACATCAAGCGAGGGGGCGACAAAATGCAAATCTACAAAAAAAGTGACTTTAATATATTTTTCCTCATAAAAATACACCAGTCAGCCAATCATTTATTTTATTACCACTTCTTCTTTTTTTATTCTTTAGATTTCAGAATGTTCACTGAGCGTTTCGTTGATTGAGACAAGTTAAGCTATATTTTCACTTCGAAGTAACGATTTGAAAAAGTAATTGTATTAATAATACGAAGATTTAGCTCATATAAATAACGATAAATCTCGACAAATATCGGAGTTTAACATATTTTGAATACCAAATATAAATGATGTCTCGTCATACTAGTTATCATACAAGAGCGTAGGCAATAGTAAGCAGTATAATTGCTATTCATACATTTACTTTCATAACATTTATCATACCGATCGCATAGATCATTTTTGTGTGACGTATGTGTGACAGTTAAAACAATATTCGGGGCATAAAACAGTAAATTCAACATTATTTAAAAACTGTTACGTGGTTTTACTACCCCATCCCTACAGAGAATAAATTGGTGTGTCGGACGTCGTTTACGATTTATAGTACACGTGTAACACATATTGCGTAACGCTTTCATTGAAAACTAGATAAATAAAATACCCAGTTTTTATAGTGGTGAATCATAGCCCATTGTACTCGTACTTATTGTTCATTTTCAATCAAAAACTGATAAATGTACAGTCGATAGGTTCACAATCGTCTATTCTATCGATATAGCGATACCGTCCCTAGTGGAATTGAAGCTAGATGCAATGGCGAGACTGCTTCTCGTATTATGTTCGATAGCAATCAGTGTTCTAGTGCAAGGAAAATTTGTACCAGGGAGTTTTAACCACGACTATCTTCAAGATGGACGTAAGAACTATTTCACTAATCTTGTATATATTAGGCTGCACTGCAAATAAGCCAATCTGACTAACAAGAGAATCTGATATTTCCCGAAAGCCAAACCACTGAGATCTAAAACCTAACGCTTCATTCAGATACGCCTTAGTACGCTACTTACGTGTTTAAACGACTCCGCGTTTCACCCACATTTTTCACTATACCGGTAAACTGCTTAACGCAAAAACTGTAAGTACAGCACACTAAGAAACTTTCAGCAACACTAATGAACCAGCTAATAAGCTAATAGTCCACATGCAAGGTCGACGTCAGGGCCTAATTTAGACTGGATTCGTTCGCACCCGCCACGCCACTTTACCATAGAACCTTTTTTCTTATTTGAGGGAAAAACACACTTATGAATATCATATCTATTTCAAACTGGTTTTGTCGACAAAATGTCAAATAGATGATAATTATATATATCAGGAGTAGCTGGCACACAGTGGCTACATAAGGCAGGCTGTCGTTCAGTGTGGGAGTTAAAGGGGGAGGCCTATGTTCAGCAGTGGACGTCTTCTGGCTGATGATGATGATGATACATATACATATATAGTCACGCCTCCTTCTCAATGGTGTGGGCAAAGACAACATATTACCACTTGCTACGATCCTGACACACATCTTTAATTTCATTTCATACAAGCTCGTCGGTTTTACTTTTGACAAGGGCTTTTCTCAACAGGTCTTCAGTTTGGTCGTGATAATTTTCCCGTACGTCAACCCTTACCGGCTAATCCATTTCATCCATCCTCTCTATATGTCCGAACCATCTAAGCATTCTCTGTCTTTTTCAGATCTTCTACCACACCGCAACGTTCCCTTATCACGCTGTTCCTGACTTTGTCCATTAAACTCACTCCGGCAAATTTCCCATTTTGATCTTTCCAGCAAATCCAACATTTCATCGATATGATAACTCTACATGATATCTTACTTTGCTGGATAGTATATATAAAATGTAGCTTTAACATTCTTCCCCAGGTGTCGTCGACGGACCTTTCCCATCAAGTCTGAAGAACATCCCCTACTACTGTTACCAAGCACCATCAAAAGGGACATGCGAGAGAATGTTCGTGGTCTATTTTTACGATATTGTTAGACGAAAGTGTAACCCGATGCTGTACTCTGGGTGCGGTGGAAATGAGAACAGGTTCACAAGTAAGGCCGCTTGTGAAACGCACTGTGAGAGCTCCAGGAAAATATAGCTTTAAAGCATGACTCGGATGATTTTTCTTTTGATTTCCATTTATTTACCTCTCCCAGCCAGAGCTATTTTTTTCGCGCAATTTCTAATTTTTGGAAGTTTAAAAACCAGTGATTTAAAAAAATATATTTAAAAAAACTTTTTTTCTGGATTTTTTGTTTTGTTTTCTTTTTCTAAAAGCGAAATTTTATCATGAATTCCATAATTGAAAATGTTAGAAAATTTTCATTTCATTTTCAATGTTATTTTAAATAATTATGTCTGTTCATTTTTAGGGTTCCGTACCCAAAGGGTAAAACCGGGAGACCAAACTAACTAATAACGGTGTCTGTCTGCCCGTATGTCTGTCTGTCTGTCTGTCTGTCTGTATGTATGTCTGTCTTTCTATCTGTCCGTCTGTCCTACCTATTAACGGCTGTATCTTTCTAACTGTATGAAATTTTCACTGAATATGTAATGTTAAGGCGGATTAACTAAGAAATACTAAAAAAGTCAACAAGTAAAAACTAAAGGGCTTTTCTTACATTGAATGTTTTTTTAAACGTATTTTTGTATTAGCTCTAATGTAAAGAATGGACTTGTAATACGTTCAAGCGTCAAACTAAAGTGCACAATTATAGTACACACTATAAAGTAAAAGAAAACATTATAAATAATGCCCAACTGCGAGTCGGTGATACATTTCTGTTCATCACCAAGTTAAGCAACGTAAAGCGCGGTCGGTACTTGGATAGGTGACCGCAAAAATTATATGTAGCTTAATGAAATCTTTGGGTGACCATCTGCTCGTGACGTAGAGGGAGATATACTTAGCCTATGGCTCATGATGTTTTATTTTGGCACTTCTTGAAATGTTTCATTAGTGAATTTATTTTTAATTTTACTCGCATATCTATAAAGTCAATCTTAATATAAACACAAACGAGTACCAAAACAAAGAGTATCAATAAAGATTACCCCTCATGTGGGTAGACACGGAGTATGTCGAGTAAAAGTAATCCGCAAACACGAGATACGGAACCAAACAGTAATTTATTAACTCTGCCAGAGACTATACAGTGATAGAGAGACAACTTTGAAAATGCACGTAGCTCCTTTATGAGAGCCATAATAAAACTATGGGAAAAGGACCACATCATCGCTTAACATCAGGCGAGTTGGCGGTCAAACTAAAGCCTATTATTAATAATAAAAAAGAGATAATAAAAGTCAGTAACACAATTTTGACATTGGTTTTGCTTGTTTGACAATAGACAAAAAAGTGGCCATTATAAATAAATGCTTTGTGACCAAATATACTGGTTTGAGTATAGGCTCCCATATATTTATCTACAGGGTTAGGCAGTAAAGGTATACAAGCCGAAAGGGGTTCGTCATACTCATCATTATATAAAACGTTTAATATGGGACCAACCCTGAAATCGCGAAAAAATATCAGTTGTTCCGTACATTTTGTCGAGTGTCAATGACCGTTTTCTATGGAACAGCTGACATTTTTTTCGCCATTTTATAGTTGCTTGCGTAGTAAACGTTGTTCATAATTATGGGTACCATGGACCCCTTGTTTTTATTATTCAATAATAGACTTGCGTTTGACCGCCAACGTGCTTGCCGATTCACTCGTGATTTGAATAAGGCTCTTTCGGCTTAGTACACCATTTCTACGTAACCCGGTATAGCTAGCCTAAAACAATATTGTCAAGATATTATAGTGGAATGGATTAATGTCTAAAATACCAATGTTTGACTGATTTTGGCTGCCTTTCCGGTCAACAAATAGTCTTTACTTAATAAATTAGTGTTACTATATAAAGTGTTAGAGCGTAGCTATCTTTTTCTAGCATCACTTGCAATAAGTATATAATAATAATGCCACAATTTTTGCAGTGCATGTACGGTGTGCGATATCCTCTGTTTACTTGATCGAAAAAAGGCGGTTTTGTAATTTTTCGGAGTTTGTCCATCTGCATAGTCTGTGTCTGCGGCCTACACAGTAATTAATCAATAGGACAGCGGATGGCTGCCATGACAGCGGCCAGGATAAAAATAAACGTTACCCTAATTATTAATTCTAGAGATTTTGGAAATTGAGAAGAGAATGTGAGCTAGGAAACACGGGCACGACTAATATTTTGACCACATTTTGTTTTAGTTTTAATTAACTTTCAAAGAAGAGGAAGTTTTTGTTCTTAGTGTTTTTTTTTAAGTACACTGTCATCAATTTTTTTGGTGCTTTCTCTAAATCTAAATTTAACTAAATTTGAAAGCTCTCTAATTGTTTCCATCTTTTTCTGAAAAGCGACGAAAATTTTAGCCCTGTCATTAGTTTAGTTTAGAGAATGGTAACTACTATTTTGTTGATAGTGTGGTTTTATTAAATAGACTTTAAAGACAGCATTGTGCGATTAGAAGTCTATCGAAAACACCCCAAGGAACTATAAAGATTTATGATATGGTTGGTTGTTTAACTTTTGCTGCGAACATACCTCGTGTTCCAAAGACGGTTAGTACCAACAATTTGTGTAACAAAGTTAAGAATGTAACTTTCGCCGTTGCAAAAGTAATTAAAAGTCATTAAAAGTTACCTCTTACATCGCAAAATTGATGTTTAAAGTAAAAGCTGTCTTTGAAGTAGAGTTTCCTGAGCATTAAATTTTCTAAGTAATCACATTATAATATAAGACTATAACATTCCTTTGTTACATTAGTACTTGGGCGACCGAGCTTCGCACGGTATTTAAAACATTGTCGAAATACAAAATGTTATCCTGATCGTTAGAGCTGTTTCCGAACTACGCGAAATAAATGTACATACAAGATTTGCTCATTTAAAGTTCAAAGATAATGGTATCACTTTGAAATTTTAAATGTAATACTGTACATTTTTCAACAAATAATTATCTAGAAAAAAACGAAGAAACACGCTTTTTAATCAACAAAACTACAGATAAATAGTTGCAAACTCAAAGTTTTTCAGTTTTTTTACGATAATGGATTACTTTAATTTAAAAAATAAATATTTTTAATTGACATTCGAGAAGAGGAAGGGTTTTTTTGGTGTATTTTTAAAAATACACTGATGTCAATTCTATGGACCATTCTCTAAATTAAAATAAATTTGACAGCTCTAAAATTGTTTCCATCTTTTCCTGAAGATCAAAGATATTTTTAGTCAGAATTTTATTTAGATTAGTTTAGCTTAGAAAATGGTACAACAGAATTAACGCTAAAGACACTGCTTTATATCTATACTTATCCTTTCTTGTCAATTTTACAGATCGCAAGGAAATTTCGTGCATACGGGCTATATTCAGTGTTGTTTTATAGAAGTGACCTTTCAAAAGATATTTTTAATCGTGCTGTAACCTTTCATCTGATAATTATGAGAACACACTTAAGCCAAGCAAAAATGTCTTATAAAATCTTATACTGTGCATTTGTTAGAAGCTTACTTGGACACACATCTGAGATCTAGAACCCCAACCGATGGGATCACGATGTTTTTTTTAAAATACTTGTGTGTTCGCTTAAAAATCCCATTTCGATAATTACAAAAGTTACACAAAAAATACCCAATACTTGTTTAAAATATTGCAGATATTACTTTTCTGTTTAAGAAAACATACCTTTTTGACTGTCCTGCGTGAGCTTTTAAGTAAGATCAAACTTAATAAAACTTAAGCCTATTTCGTTCTCTCCCTAATCTCCCAAATCTGTGTCCCAAAACTTCATACGAATTATAGACATAGATCATACATCTTGACAGTGAGCAAGAACTTTAAGCACCACTGATAATTGCACTACGTTTGAATCTATTCGAGCGATAGCATGTGCGGTTTACAATCTGACGGCACCCGGTTCGATACTCGGCCCTGCACCAATGACTTATTTAGTACTTCAATAATTATGTACAATTTCGATGCTATCGCTCAAAAACGGCGAAGGAAAACATCGTGAGGAAGCCGGTATGTCCACGAACCTCAGAAGTTCATAGAAATATGACATTCACCAACATACACTGGGCCTGTATGGTGGATTAGCACCCGCACATCCTCTCTCTCTCTCTCTCTCTCTCTCTCTCTCTCTCTCTCTCTCCGAGAGCAGGCCTATGTCCCAGCAGTAGAAACATGATAGGCTGATAATGATGTTGATAAAGACTAAATCTATATCATTATTATAAGTTTTGCCTTGCTCAGACATGGCGTGTTACCCGATAGTTACAAACGAGGTGTCTTTAAAATTTTCAAATCAAGATATCCATCGTAGTTCGCACTGTCGTTTAACATCAGGCTAGGTGGCGGTCAAAAGCAAGCCTATTATTAAATTTAAGAGAGAAAAAAGGAAAAAGTATTACACACGTTTTTACCACAATAATTACTTTACTTTCATCCCTAAAAATGTTATATGCTAGCAAGACAACGAAAACCTTGAAAACACTATTAGAAGGCACACCTTCGATTTTATATAGGTCACAGGAAACCCTTACAAGATTGAAGGTATCCTTTCAGCCAATAGTTCAGGAACATTAATTTTAATTCTATTGTTATTACGGACGGGTACCAGCCTGCCGGCACCGTATTTTCTTACCTCCCTAGGTAGGCATGATAGGAATTAAATTATGGCGTTCATAAATCGAAGAGATCGGAGCTCTTTGATAAAGTTTGGTATGTGGTGACAATGAAGAACTGTGTAATGTATGAACTTGATTAAAATGTGAAATTTGGTGACAATAGCTATCACACTAAAATTGTAAGGGCAAAAAAATGTCGATAGACAAGTCTGTTGGTGTTATAAACGACTTTAGGAAGGAGGTTCTAAATCCAATCCGTTTTTTAATCATTTTTGTGTGACTTTATGTTATGATTTTATTATGTAGAAAAAGCTATCAAAGTGGCCTCACAAAAACGTATTGTAAATCAGTAGTTTTTTTAACCAGCTACAAATAAGTATGATTATATTGTTCGAGTTTGTTTTAAATTTTGGCTCCATACATTTTGTGTATTTAGCCAGTGTCAATAATTTTTTTTTGAGTGGCCGATATTCAACTACAAGTTTTAGTAGATCTGTGTGTCTCAGTAAAATAGTCTGTTATTCGATCTCTTTTGCCAAAAAAAGAAACAATAACATTGCAATACTTTTAAAGAATTGTAATGGTATTTCAAAGATAATGTCTAATTGTATTTTTTTTTTTCATTCAGCGAATTTCTTTCTATAACATATTCTATAATCCTATCTTTATATTTTCAAAGGAGAGCGGTTCGGCTATTAAGTACGAGTACAACGTTGTATTTTAACAGAGCTCAGTGCTGTTAATTAACCCCCAAATCATCTCATTACCGCAATCACGAAGCCAAACATCAAACGAACCAGACGGCAACACATAGGCTTTAATTAAACCGCGATAAACAATCAATACCTCGTAATAACATATTCGTGGGTTGATAATTTTAGTATAGTCGGGTGCTACTGTTTGATTTAGTTACGACTAAATCAAAGCGCTACAGTATGCTCAAATATAATAAGCAAAGCATTTGACACTTACGCTTACTTGCTACAATAAATAATTTTTCAGTTTCATTTTATTTCATTTTTCGTTTAGGTATTAAGTTTGACAATTTCGTTAGTAGGCAAGAACGGTCGGTACTTGGATGGGTGATGTTGTCTTTTTGCGTTTTGTGGTGGTACGGAACCCTCAGATCTCGGACGGTTTTGTGGCGACTATCACAAGCACATGTAGGGGGGTAGGGTAGGTGGGTAGGCATAGGTATGAGCATGACGTATAGGCCTATACTCGTATCAGTAATGCAGGGTTAAGGTACACTTCTGTGCATCGCGGCCGCACGTATTTGACGCGCATGTCTAACGCGCGTGGCTGATATGACAATTCTTGCACTATGAAAATGTATGGTGACGTTAGACGCGCGCGACTGCGCTCAGACGCGCGCGGTCGCGATCAGCCGCGATGCAGGACGCGCAGACAACGCGTGGACCAGATACAGTTGAAGTTAGTAACTAGCATTTAAGTGCTGACGTGCGGCAAACCAATATCTTTGATCTCTGTGAGTATTTAAACTTCGCTCTAAAGGCTAGAAATACTGTTGTGTGTAACAGGGGTCTTGCGGCTAACTCTAATCGCGGGCTCGCTTATAATCAATCGCTTAAAAAGGTAGTCGTAAGGCCCCAGAGCAAATATTTCCATACTTTGATTCAAGTTGATCCGGAGTTGCTCTAATGTGTTAACGCGTGAATTTGATTTCAATCCTGTAGCCGTAATTAAATAACGTCGAAGCTCAAAATCTAAGACTGTTGAATTAGTGTACGAGCGCTCGAAGGAGGTATCCATTGGCGTTTAGTCAAGCAAATGACTGATAAATATTGAGCGTTATATTAATTTTGACGGTTCTGCGAACTGATGGGTTGAAACCGCATTTTGTTTCTAAACATGAGAACGGACTGACGAGATTGGACGAGGCTTTTAGTTCGCATTATTTATTCTAGCAAACTATTAATAATGAAATTATTGGCTTTTAAGGGAAATAGAGCGCTCGTGGTTTTGCTTTACTAGCCGGTCTCAACAGATCAGTGACAACCGAAACCTATACTTTAACGTGGTATCTGAACCCCCTTTCTGTTGTGGAAGGAGCGTTCAGTTGTGAAGGTAACTCGTGGTCACCCATCCAAATCCTGACCAAAACTGTTTCTTAGACTCTCTAGTGTTACAATTACAATCTGGGTGTCTTCAAATCACGAGTGAATCGGTTCCTTCTAGGCAAGCGTACTCCAATGTAGACCGCATCATCGCTTAACATAAAAAAAAAGTGTAGTTTCACTTTAACGTTGTATCAAGTTACAATTCCTAGGAATTCCTTATTGTACTTGATACAACGTTAAAGCGGAAATACGCTTGAGATTCATCTCAGAAACAGTTTCGAAGATTGTCTTAATGCTTGATAAACTCAACAATAAAAAACTGGCCAATTTTAGCTCTGTTAATATCGGCGATCTGTTACGGCCAGGTAGTGTAGGTAGATATACCACAGAAAAGAAAAGAAAAAAGTCTCTTTTCTCTGTTCTCAAACGGCACAAAGCAGTTGCGTTTGCGCCATTGATGTTGCAAGTCAATGGTACAAACGGTACAAGGTAAAAACGTTAGTTGCGTTTGCACCATTAATGGTGCAAGTCAATGGTGCAGACGGTACATCGGGGATTTTTACATAGTATAGTTTGAAATCTTTGTTCGTATGTTTTATATGTCTATCAACTTATCGCGAATTATTTTATTTTGGTAGGTACGCTCGATGTTTTGAGAATGTTACAAAGGCCGTGGTCCGGAGCTGTCTATTTAAAACATGTGTTAACTTGCGAAAGTTTAAAAGTTATAAATGGTATTGCGACTATGTAAAGGTGACGCTTAGCCGTTCATCACTTGAGAGACAGTTCCTAAGGGTGTGTTTCAGCTTCATTAGAAAGCCGGCGTTTCCGGCTCAAGCGCTAGTAGCACCGAGCGGTAATCGATAACGCTTCAGAACCAGCATGATTATTTCCCAGAAACCGTTCAAAGCGTTTAGAACCAAGAACTGAAGCGGAAAAATGAGTACGTCGAGAGCGACACTAATTAACTAGCAGACGAGACAAGTATTTGTCTTGAGGATGTTTGCAAATGAGAGGAATATTTATTAGCTCAGGATCTGACTTGAATATTCGTGTTTAGTTTTGCTGTAGCAATGAATTTTTCTGTGTATAATTGTAGCTATTATAGAGTAACTCGTTAAAAGCCGTATTACAAAATGCGTCGTTAAACTTTAGCCGTCTTACCACAAAAGATTTAAGCACGCTTTATACAACTGTTTAACATATTTTTCGCAGTGAAACAATTGCTAAACACATGTCTAAAGCGTTCTTAAATATTTTGTGGTAAGACGGATAGTGTTTGAATTTTCGGGCATAAATCGTAAACATAAAGAAGTAATTGTCAAGGCGAATATCATCAGAATTATCAACCATTGCCCATCCACTGTTAGGTATATGTTTCCTCTTCAGCGCGCCATCCTTTCCGGTCCTGTTTTAGTCTTATCTAATGCTTTCCTGCTACCTTAGCTATGTCGTCCGACCAGTGGGCTGGTGGTCTGTCCGGTACTCGCTTTCTGTTCTGCAGCCACCATTCTGTGACTGCTTTGGTCCACCGTCCATCTTCCCTTCAAGGCGAATATAAAACAAGAAAACCATGACATTAAAATTGTTTATTTTATGTACGTAATTTAACGAAACCCACTCTCAAAGTTTTCCCCCGAGTTTTACGAAAAACTACTTTTGTATATTGGGGGGGACCGCCTAAATCGGTTTATAAATGGCGGAGTAATTGGTATACAACAGTACATACATAAAAAATGGACCGAAATGAGAACTTTCTGAAGCCAGTAAAGAAACGAAAATAGCGTTGCTAAGACATTCTAATTCTTTCCAGCAATTTTTTGATCCTTTCCAAAAATACACCCACAAAAAACAAACCTTTCTCTAAACATGCCAAAAACGTTAATCACGAATCCTGCTGTCGCTCGCGAAATTTAAAGGACTCAAAGGATTATAAGGCGGCATCTTTATATTAAATTCCGGTACGGACGTCTATAAGCCTTAAATTAACTTTGAGGGCGCGTAATTGGGACTGTTTTGGTTTTATTGCCACCAATTTTGTGGGAAGACAGGTACATACTGTTAATCATCACCACCAACATTAATGACTTTCCTCTTCAACCAAGGGTTGCGTGGAATATCGATTTAAGTAATAGTGATTGTACTCGTTGTAGTATGTTTTTTTTTGCAATTTACATGGTTTAAATAATAGGTATTAGGCATCTTCAAGGCTAGAGTGAATAGATTTCTTCTAGATCAACGTATTACACATTACATCCTTGGCCACACTGTCGCCATCAGGCGAGTTGGTGGCCAAAAGTAGATCTAATCTATAACAACAAAAATATTACAGTGAACATGGTTCAAAGGCTTGATAATTTTTTTTCTTGTCATACGTGGCGGAGGACCGAGATTTGTGGAAGAAAATGGAGGAGAGACCTTTGCCTAGCAGTGGGACAGTAATGGTAAAAAAAAAAAAAAAAAACCCTTGTAAAAGACGCCCCTTAGTTTAGTTACAATCTTGCCTTATGTTAGGCTAATAAGTAATTTAACTTAAACATAATATAAGTAATTATAATGAAATCGGTTAAAAAGTAAGAATATGTCTAATAAACGTTTCTTATTATTTCTATCATTGGGAAGACATTTTGTTCACGTATTTTTTATAATATAATAATGTAATATTTATTTATTTCAAGTAACACAGATACATATGCACATTAATTAAATTTAGGACATTCACATTACAAATAATAAATGTCAAGCAATACACACAATAGGTAGCACTCAACTACTTAACACATACTGTTTTTCACTACACTAACTCGAACGGTTTTATCTTCTAACAATGTTAGTGTGGTCGAGGAGCTGGATCGACATTCACATGATGAAGAAGTCTGTTTTCGTAAGCTTTGTTGTACCTTTGAATTACATTCTCAGCGAACTTTACTATCTGAAAATAAATGATCCTATAGGCTACCGTATAAAACTACTGGACACGGTTAGTCACGCTTTATTGGTCCACAAGTGGACGCAGGGCTCTCTTAACAATCCTAATCATACTTATCTTGAAACACGAGTTGAGTGGTCAGAAATATCTTCAGTGAACATCACAAGGACAAAGGGTCAGATCTCTACATTGTCTTAAGAAGGACTAAGACACAAAAGTGTATATATACAACTTACATTTGAACAAAGGGTGTCCATTAGCTTACATATTTGGGTTTCTTCGCTTAACATCAGGCGACGTGGCGGTCAAGCTTTTTATTAAATAAACTAGCTGTTGCCCGCGACTTCGTACGCATAGACTTTCATATAAACTTTTTGTCATCCTTAATCCGGCTTTTTCGTAAAATCCTTTCTTAGCGGACCTCCACACCCCATAAGGAATCTACCTGCCAAATTTCACCTTCGTAGGTCAAGTAGTTTTCGAGATTTCGTGTTTAGTGAGTGAGTGAGTGAGTGAGTGAGTGAGAAGAGTAGTCGCTTTTATATAAATAGATTATAGTATATCACGTAGGTACTGACGTATATAGGGTTACACGAAACGTTGGTACTAAACAGACAGGAGGTCATTTTACTTATCATTATGACGGACTACATGGCCAACCAACAGAGCCGCTTCCAACCGGCCCTTTTGGAGATCGATGGGGGAGGCTTATGGCTTGACATGTAACTATGGAGTTATTAATAAAGAATTGTATTGTATTGTGTTGTATTGTATGTCCAGCAGTGGACGTCCTATGGCTGAAATGATGATGATGGTGATGATGATGACAGGGCCAACTCTGTAATCGCGAGAAACAGCTGTTTCATATAAAAAATTAAAAAACATTCAATTTCGAGAAAATGTGTGGAACAACTCATGTGTTTTCACGATCCCAGTTAGTCATGTAATAAACTTGGTTCATAATGATTTGATAGCCCGTTTGTCCAGTTGGTAATGAACCTACCTTCTGCGTTTGGGGGCGTGGGTTCGATTCCCACCTAGGACAAACATTCATGTCATGAACTTTTGTGTTTTTAGGGTTCCGTAACTCAAAAGGAAAAAACGGAAACTTAAAGGATCACTTCGTTGTCAGTCTGTCTGTCCGTCTGTCAAGACCCTTTTTCTCAAGAACGCGTAAAGGTATCAAGTTGAAATTTATACTAAATACTTGGGTTTACGGTTTCTTTCGGCTGTAAAAAAATTTAAGTTGTAAGTCAACGAAATCAAAATATATGAACGTTTATGTCGCATATTTTGCGATTTCACAGGAAAATCAAAACCTATAGGGTACTTCCCGTTGACCTAGAATCATGAAATTTGGCAAAAGGCAAGGTCTCATAGCACATATATAGGAATAAATCTGAAAGTTACAAATTTGAAGTTATATCATTTAAAAATAATTATTTTGCTATTACAAACTTACATTTTGTAGTTGGAATGTATAGAACCTTATAGTCAACTACAAATTTCAATATTTCAACTTTAGTTGTTTTTTTTTTGGACACGCGTTTTGAGGTTTCTGTCCAACGGAACCCTCAGAGCACGAGCCCTACTTTGCAAAATTTCAACAAAATCGGTTGGGAAGAACTAGCTCTAACTAAGCTTGACAGATTTGACCCATACAAACTAATAACAAACAAAGCAAGTTATTAATAAACGCTTGTAAAAAATAAATTATATTTGTTTTAAATGTTTATCGGGACTTATCATGTATTATTTAATTTAGGTAAAAAATATGTACCTTTCGCTCGACGTATCGACCATGTTACAATGGCCGTGGTCACGAGCTGACTGAAAACTGCGGGTGAGTCCGGCGAGAAGAGCGGGTGTTTTGTTCTCCTACCCTTTTGATCTTGAAAAATCGCAGGGTTGTCACTAGAGTGCTTTTCATGAAAGAAGTCCCCCAGACGCGGCGCTGTCATCGCGTATCAATCACTATCAGTATCATTTCTCGAGTAGAACTTTAACAACTTTTGGCATCGTACACGACTCTTTAACGATGGAAAATTAATAAAAATCTCACTAGCGTCAAAAACACAGTAACAACACCTGACAACTACAACATGGAAAATTAGTTCCGCTGTTTGCCGTGGGACTTCTTTCATGAAAAGCACTTTACGACACACAACGCTGACTGTATCGGTAAATGTCCTAGTACCTACACCACGGTTTGTACACTTACTTACTATGGGATTTCACGACGCCGCTAATTAAAACATTACAAAACATGTGTTCAAATCGTGAAAGCTTAAAAATTACTAAATAATATTTCATATGTATCTACTTCGGTAACAATAGAAACAGAGAACAGGCTGGCACAATACATAATAACAATAATGCTCTGTAGCTTCTATAAAAACCTTGTCAGCCTTGGAAACCTTTACAAAAATCAAGGTCACAGTAATTAAATGGATAGCTTTTTCCTCAATCTTACGTAGCAACACCAGGAACCATACAAAGGGAAAAGTCCGTTCCGGTAATTTTGAGGCTGTCGACGCGTAGCTCTGTGTTGCCAGGTTCAACATAGCGACAATTAAACATATTAAAATAAGTAAGAGTGTGCACTGGCAACCTCGAGTCAAAAATATGATATCCGTTTTTGGCGCCAACATGGAAAAAAAACATGTCGGCTCGTTGGATTATTTTCCCAAAACTTGTGTATTTTCGAGTGTTAATGTGTACTAAATGGTGAATTATTATGCTCGAGTGCGGCTAAGTGATATAACAAGGTGAAACGTGTCTTTTCGTGTTGTTTCCAAAACTCCATAGGAGCCTCTTGTAAAGTCTCCGCCACTTTACAGGGGCATGAGTTTGACTTTACCGTGACTTACTTAGCTTGACTCTGACTGTGACTTGTTTGACGCTATTAAGACTATGTATACTGTTTAATCCGGACGACTGTTTACCACGAACCGGAAGACGCAGCGTAGGTAGGCCTCCCACTAGATGGACCGACGACATAGTAAGTCGCTGGCATCCAGTGGATGCAAAAGGCAGGCTGACGTTCAGTGTGGAGGTTAAAGGGGAAGGCCTATGTTCAGCAGTGGACGTCTTCTGGCTGATGATGATGATACTGTTTAATATTACGACTAAAGGACATCGAATCCACGGCCATGAAAATTTTAGCAAAAAAAAATATAAAAATCCCTTAATTGCAGAGAAGCATAAAGTTTTTGTCTTTCAATTTTGGAGTATAGATTGTAGGTAAATATTTATGCAATTGCGTGTGAGATGAGCAAGTCATTCGCCCAATGGTGAGCGTCACGCCTTATCATAACTGCTGCAGTTTCACCCATAACCTTGAACTTCAAATTCTTACGCAGAACATGCTCACCCTACCCTAGCTGAAACTAATATTAAACTTCGGAGAAAATTTTGTCCATCAACTCGAATTATGTTATGTACCGGGTATATTACTGATTGACGATTGGCAAACAGGGAAAGGTGTGGCAATTCCCCAGATGGACTCTGTATTAGAGATGATAGGCACAGTAAATATATGAAGCAGTAGTTCGAATTTATGGAAACACCCGAATCGCGCGCCGTGTGTGTTCGTCCGTCAGCGTAGAAGAGCTAGTAGCCCTGTGACCGACTGTAGGCACTGAATTCAAGGACACGCCCGAGTCAAACTAGTGCTTTAGCTTATATAATTATACTGTGTAATTGGTCTCTATATATTGATCTTTCATGCTTTCATTCGCTTTACTTGTCAAACAAAAACAAATCAAAACAAATGAACAAATCTTAGAAGTCGATTTTCACCTACTTGTAATGTTCGTATTAATTTGAAACTTCGCAAGTATATTCAATCAGGATGACAACACAATAATCGATCTGATCTGATGGTGGAGCCAAGAGGAACTCTTCAATGGCTAAGTAACCCTTTAATTTAGGCTCCTTTGGTTTATTTTACGAGTCACAGGCGTGTTACATAGTTTTATTTTGAGCGTTTGTGTTCGAGCTAGCGCGAGGGTGGCTGTCTATCTTAGACCCTGTCTGCATTAATTACGTATTCAGTACTTAGATAAATTAAGAGCAGTTTCGATGCTTTGCTTAAAAACGGTAAAGGAAACCATTGTGAGGAAACCGCTATGTCTAAGAACCTCAAAAGTTCAAATACATACGACTTACACCAACATGCACAGCCCATGGTGGATTAGGGCACAATCTCTCTCTCTCTCTAACGCCCCAAACACACCTCTGCCGCGAAAACGTAGCAGCGAAACCGCTACTCGTTGAAATATGAACCTCATATAATGTGCAGTACAGCAGAGTATTAAAACGTGTGGGAGAAACGCCAAAAGTGTCGAGCGGCGCCTCCGTTCCAAGTTTGCTGTTTAAAGTAGTGCTGTATGTTACACGATTGGTTGACATTTAAACTAGTATCGGTTCCGCAGTGGAGGTGTGTTTGGGGCGTTAAAGAAGGCCATTGATAATAATAAAAATATGAAAATGAGAGTTTTAAATAATAATAATGAATAGTTGAGTATGCATATTACCTACCGTACGAATCGTACGATACGTTATACGGAATTTATTAATAATGATACGAATTCTCAAGATTTATTATTCCTCTCCCTTGGTTGTTTCAATTACGTCACATGAGATTACGCTCCCTACATTCTTTACAGCGTATTATAAGAAAACAATTTCGGTTTCGCAGTTCGCGAAATTTCTGGCACGCGGAATTGGACAAAATGACACACCCTTTCATTTCTGATTTAAGAAATAACTTCTTCAGCTGTGATAAATAAAAAAGTATGTTCTGAACTGTGATTGAAATTTTGGTGTGGAAGAAATGATGAGGGTAAAGATTTGATATTATTGATAATGAATCGATTTTTTTCCACCGCCTGTCAAAGAAACATAGGGTTGGAAATCCACTGAAGCTTGGAACGTGTTTTTTTTTTTTCAAAATTTATCTTTTTTTAAATTTTTTGTTAGAGAAAACTTTATGTTTTTACACATTTTGTTTCTATTATACGGGGAGGGAAACGGATTATACCGCAGGGAAACTCTGAATGCAGGCCGCTTCCAACCGGCCCTTTTGGAATCGATGGTGGCCTATGTCCAGTAGTGGAAAAGTAGTGCAAAAAGACAACATCCCATAAACGCCCAGGCGGTCACCCATCCAGTACCGACCACTGTTTACGTGGTGAACAGAATGTTTTCACCGACTCGCACTTGGCCATTATTTATTATTTGTTTTTATACTTTAAATTGTGTAAATCATGGCAAGTTTGACGCTTGTACGTATTATCGTTTTTACAGTTTTAGAGTTAAGACAAAAATACGTTAAAAATACGTTTGTTGTATGAGAACATTCGTGGTTTTTACTTTTTGACTTTTTTTATTATTTCTTAGTTAATCCGCCGTAACGTTACTTATTCTGTGAAAATTTCAACTATCTATTGTGGTTCGAAAGATACAGCCGTTTAAAGGTAGGACAGACGGACAGACGGACAGACAAACAGGCAGACATCGTAGGCTTAGTAATAGGGTCCCGTTTTTACCCTTTGGGTACGGAACCCTAAAAAGTTGCTGAAACGGAGAGTCATTTGTACATGAACGATAATTTCAATAATGCATCCGTTGTGTGGCCGATATAGGACAATTATAGATACGGTAGGTATATATAGTTAGGAGCTATAGTATAGTTGTTAACGCCACCACGTCGCCATACACCAGATGCGCTTGATTGATGGCCCACAGTCTATAAAGTAATGTAATCGCACAAGATTGATGCGGAGGAAGTCATTCCATCTGCATGGATGGATTAGCCTTATTTATAGCTAATAGTAGGGGATGGGGAAGCCTTCAGTAGTGCGTTCTTTCTTGCACAAGCTGGTAATAAACATTATGTGTTATTAATGCTTCTTAGTTGAAGTGGCAATGGGCAGGCCACATCGCTCGAAGAACCGAAACCGATGGGTAAGAAAGGTTCTTGAGTGGAGACCACGAACCGGAAGACGCAGCGTAGATAGGCCTCCCACTAGATGGACCGACGACATTGTGAGAGTCGCGGGCATCCAGTGGATGCAGACAGGCTTTCGTTCAGTGTGGAGGTTAAAGGGAGAGGCCTATGTTCAGCAGTGGACGTCTTCTAGCTGATGATGATGATGATTCGTAGAGTCAAGATAACCGTCAGCAGTTTAGTAACGTGTCGCTTCGGCATTATGTTAAGTAGGATGTTGCAAAACTGTGTTCCAAAGAGAATAACATAATAAATCTCTTCTAATCTGTCAAAGTCGCAATATTCGTCAAGGATGTCATGAATTATATATAGCGTTCACATGGTTCACATTCATGCACATCCGAGATGTATAAATGCAAATGTCTTTCATTGAAAATGTGCTCGGGAACCTTTCGCAAGAGAAAGGAGTTATAAATTATTGGTATCCACGAGACGTTACCACGTAGTTCTTTACGAGCTGATATTGTCAATAATGGAGTTAGCACGTCTGGCTAAAGATATCAGATTCTCAGTCTTTTTGTGGAGGAGTTCCTGGCAGATATTCATTTATTGGATCTTAGCGTCCACGTGTGTAATTTATGTTCAAATCTCTGCGAGTATGTGTAAATTAATACATGGTTGCCTACGCTAAGTTGTTGAAAGTGTGGGCGTAATCCTATTAAAACTTAAATTGCTCCCGGTTCAAGATCTGATACTTAGTTATAGCACTACGCAAGTATTGACTGTAACTGGAATCTTAATGGTGCTTGTAAAGAATAGGTTATATGTACTAGTAAACTACCTCGTAACTAAAGAAAGTACGCAAGTCCAGATCAAGGGGTGAAGTGAAGTGAGTGACACACGCGATTTGCGGCGGTCACGGTGCATATTACCTGCGTATGTCACTCGCGCCACGTACAAGATAAATAGCTGCTAATAGCTGTGAATTGGACCGATTAGCGTATCTAGGGCAAGATCTAAGTCCAGCTATGGACTGATGATAATAAATAACGAACCTGTGAATGTGCAGCACAATAGTCCGGCGTGGGTTGCCTGAAGGGGCTATGCACGGGACAGGAGGGCGCGTGCGGCGCGTGCTGAACGTGGTGCGCGTGCTGCACGTGGTGCGCGTGCGAGTGCGCGTGCGCGTGCGGCGCGTGGCGGAGGGGCGGCGGGCGGTGGCGCGCGCAAAGGTGGGGCGTGCTGGCGTGGTGGTCGGCCAACGAGAGCGTCGAGCACGACGGCCGCCAGTAGCCGCCCTCCTCCATATCAGGGCCGGGGGGGCATCGCGCCGCGCCGCAGCACGCGCAGCGCCGCGCGCACGTCAGCGCGTGCCGCCGCGCGTCGTGCGGGCACCACTCCCCCTCGCGCCCCGACACGCTTGTCGCTCGCGCGCTCCGAGCGCTAGCCGCCGCAACTCTCGCGCATCCTCACATCCACTCACAACCACTTCCTCCACCACCCCATACACAACTGGGGCTCTATTCAGATTTATTGTATGTGTTAATAGCGAACTTTCCTATACATAAAATGACAAAACTCGTTATGATAAAACTGGTGAATAAAGCCCCTGGCATAGGGCAAACACTTTCAGTCAATACATTGGCACAAAACGAGCTTATAATAACGCTCCGCCCGCCAATCAAAATGCCAGTATCGAAATTGTGACCATGAGCGGACCAATCAGCATTCGATTTTCAGCTAGTTTTTTTTTATGGTATCAAGTCATTGTCACCACACAACACACTTCACTTGTTTACTACACAACACTCATTTTTATTTAGTACTCTCACTTTTACATCTGGTGTGCTTGTAACACGCATTAGATCCCATCACTATTCGAGATTCAGATCGACCTTCGCGAAAACATAACGAGAAAAATTCAAACAATAATGAAAGAGCAGCCAAATAGCATGCAGGTTACAAATAGCGCTCAGTAATAACCGCGTACCGTTATGCTCACAATGGTCCAAGTTTGTCTTTTCACTGAGGATAAGTTCCCAATTTGCAGCGCATACTACGGAGAACGTAAGTTCCTTCTAGAGAATGGACGACCGCATTCAGATCCGATATCAGAATGCTCGGTCACAAATTCAACAAGAAACTTGCAACTGGTACGAGGAGACGCGAAACTTGTAACCGAATAACAAACGTGTGCTTTGTAACAGCGAAATTAACAATTAACCCGTCGCATAGATCGTTTACGCTTACAAATTTCCTTCAAGCAAATAAAAAATCCGAAAACGTTATTTTCGCGGATCATATTTTGCAAATAGTGAACCTGAACAAATAACTATTAATTTAAAAAACCGCCTTCAAAATGAGTAAATACGCAATTTCGTTAATTGGATAACATATTTTTCTAGTTTTTAACCGACTTTCAAAAAGAGGCGGTTATCAATTCGACTGTATGTTTTTTTTTTGTATGTATGTTACGCGATACTCCGCCAACTTAGATTTTTTTTTTTTTATTATAATCCGATTTTGATAAAAATCCCTATGAGACCAATCTGATAGTATAATCCTCAATTATAATTATTTTCCTAATAGGTTTTGAAATGACCGATTTCTCACCCCCCTTCTTTTTGAAGTCGGTAATAAATGAGGTACCATACCTCACTTTCATTTTAAAAGACTTATTCATTGATACGTCACATGAGGGGATACAGTCATCATCATCATTAGCAGCCATTCATTTTCCCACTGCTGGGACACAAGGCCTTCTCTCAGAGAGGATGGGCCCTTATCCACCATGTCCCATGTGCATGTTGGTAAATGTCAAATGTCTTTGAGGTTCTTGCCATTTGGAGCACGCTTACCTAGAAGAAACCGATTCACTCGTGATTTACACATAATTTTTTTGTCGTGTGACATAGAGGAGTAGCTGTAAAATGTATTTATTCATCCACCTCACATGCCGCATCTTGTGAGTATGTTGACGTCACTTCTAAGGACTCTATGGATGGGGACCTAATTTTTTAATAATAATTGGTTGAGGTTTTTACTGTGTAGGTGGGAATATCCAAAGCATACATTCACGTTAAATATAAAACCCTCCTTTTGTTGTCGTAAATAGATGGGTTTAGCCATTTACATGTTGCGAATAAAAGAAAAATATGTCTTCATAAGAGAGGCTGCGAACCGTACACAATTATTTCTATATTTCATACAGGTAAGCAGTAAAAAGCATTTATTCGGTAGCTACTTGACTACAAATGAGATTTTAGGTTATGAGTAAAAGTGTTTTTTTTTTCATTATGTATATGTAGATAATTTGCTATTAAAAAGATCTCATTCCACGTAGATGATTAAAGATTCTAAGTTGATTCTTATTTTCGAGTCTGATTCAAATTCACAATTTTTGAATGAATCCCAAAAGACAACTGTCCGCGTAAATCTGCGAGAAATGGAGGAATAAAATGAAATTTATTCCTTCTCTCTTTATCAGTACAAGTGGAAATTCAAACTGAACAGTCCCTCGACATCAATCGCAATATACTTTGTCAGAGAAACAAATAATGGCACGAATTCAGACCGACCAACTTGTATGTAGCGTTGGCAATATAATGGCACTAAAAGAATACGAATTTGCAGACGCAAAATTCGGTGGTGGCTCCCTCATTCAACTGTACAGATAAATTTGACGTGTTGTACTGCTCTGCTCTGACATACAGAGTAATAAACATGGAGGACACGTTCGTATTAGCAACTGACAGCTGATGATAGGAATCCAAGTCACGCCCGCGCTGGGGACTGTCTGGGATACTGGGTCGTCGTAGATTCTAACATACTATTTGTAAAATATCGCTTTAACTTTCGTGACTGTAACACTATTTGGACGAAACTTAATCACGCAAAAGTAACACTTAAGGGCCAGAATATGGCGTGCCGCTCTTGAGTTTGAAGTTTTTTTTTTTTTTATATTAAATTAATATCTTTCAAAAAACCGAAACCGTGGTCGAAACCACGGGGCCGTGGGAATGAAGGCCAAAAATAATTCAAAGATTTGTCTTCACGTCTGGTCGATGCAACTCGTGACCAAAATGCCGGCCTCAACTTTGCTCAAAGGGTGAGCATACAACGTGGTAATGGGGCCAGCATTTTGGGAACAATTCCCACTGGTAACGGTTTAATAGATTAATTGTTAGGTTTTAATTTGTTGTTTTTTATTTTAATTTTACGAAGTTATTCAGTATGAATGTCAAATAATTAATATAATTATGTGCTTTTAAATAAGTTATGTGTTTCGGTCATTTAGCGAAGTTAATATTTCAAAGTATTTAGAAAAAAAAATTGTTTTAATATTTTTTATGACCACATAAAATGATATTAACAATTTTTCATAACAAACCTGTTCTGCTCATTATAAAAAAAATATGTAAGAAAACTAAAAGAAACTAACATTTCCGAAGCGATTAAAAAATCCTAACCCACAGCTAGAACTTTTATGAGCAGAAATTGGCAACATTTTCTGGCTGTATATTGTTCAACAACACGACAAAAATAAAACACACACTCGAGCATTATTAGCCACGGGAATAATTCCTTATAGCACTATATAAACCTTACGTTCTCGCAATAAAGTCGGCTCCGAAATCTGAACTACAAAACGTGTTCTTTACGACACACCTTTACGCCTTTAAATATTCTACGAGCTCACGTAAAGCTTAAAAATTCATCGTTGTGAGGAAAAGATTGCTCAGCACGTTGTTCGCGCACGAGTATTGTTACATCAGGTTTGGTCAATAAATAAGGATCTCAGGTGAGGGGAGATAGTGGAATAATGGGGTAGGGTAACAAGAGTCCCCCGGGCTCTTGTCTCGCTTGCGGTAAGCCGCTGTTAGACCTAAGCGAGTCTCGCTACCTGACAAATCCAATCCCCGTTCGATTGAAATCTCAGAGGTGTGTCTCCAAACAATGAGTAATCTGCTTTTCTATCGATTGTTTGATTCATTCGATTTAGAAGTGTCACTCAGAACAACAATAGGATACTTCCTAGGATAGAAAAACAAGGGAGTTACGCTTTCGTACAATTATCGTTTAAGTTCAATTGTCTCCATTTCTTTTGACGTGATAACGTCTTATAATCGATGAATGCAGGCTGCACGCACGAAAAATTGTCAAGGTCACGTTACGCCGGAGCCGCGCGTGCAAGCGAGAGCGCGGAACAAGCAATAGAGGCACGATCAGCCTAAGCGTTATCACGTAAAATTATCGTCCGTAAACCGACTTTACAGACAACCCCTTTTTTTTAATCCCTATACCACTTAACGCAAAAACTATAAATACTGTTCACTTACTCATATTTCATGCACACCAAAAAACTTGGTAGCGACCCCAATAAATTAACTAATAGTCCACATGCAAAAAAGGGCGACAAGGTCGTCTGCAGGGTGAATTTGACTAAGGCATCAAGCCTGATTTGAAGCAAAACCGATGATTATCCAAATAAGATGTTTCTTTGAAATTTGATCATAAGAATTCTCACTAAGTATAATACCGTGGTTAATGAAGAACCGTATCTTTGGAATTTTAACGAACCGTTGGTTGTGCAGAAAAATCTTAAACACAATGGTTTAGTGCACTGAACATTAATTTCCCGCGAGACTGCAAACATAAAATATTCAAGGCGTGCAACGAAAGAATTCGCTGATGGTGAAGTTTTAATTGAAAAAAGCATAAAAAAGGAAAAAAATATGCCTACGCTAGTGTGAGCCATGGGCCGATGTATCGACTCAGCTCAAAACTGAAATCTGCACGCGGGATAAATTAGAGAGATTCAAAGCGCCGCGCCGTCGAAAGCAAATTTCAGTATTGGGTGAACCAATCGAACTATTAATAAAACAACATTTGATAACACGAAAAAGAATGATAAGTAAAAATTCAACATCACGGAGTTAAAATTTTGCTCTATTTAAAATGCAAATTTTAGGAACCGTTTGCCAGTAGTTGACGAGTTCATCACAATTATTTAGCTTTAAAACTGTTGCATATTCAAATTCCAACACCGTGTTGCCATATCTTTAACAGGCTGCCTTGACCCAAATATGGTTCATTAAATCCCACCGCTTCGCTTATGCCAATTTCCGAATGACTATTAAAGAGAGCTTCTGTAGGAATGGGGAGAGGAAACAGTTTTTTTTTATTATGATCATTCTCTTTTTTACGAGCTTTTAAAATACTAATTTGCCTGACGGTGAAGACATCAACGTTGTGTAACAAATATTAGAAACTGTTTTAGTTAAATTCGAATTTGCCAGAAACTAATATGACATCTTAATTACAGAAACGGCTTTAAAAAAAACGAAATATGCCGGCGTTGATCGTTAAGATTAAAACAGTACGGGCCCGTCGTCTCATAGTTTATAATAAAAACTCACGCGAAGTTTGATAAAAGATTTAAACCAAATACGGTAAAAAGTATGAGAATGGACAATGGATATAAATACAATTCTGATCTTTTATCTGATATCATATCAGTTCTCGTATCTTTTAGCGAATATACAGCGCCAAAGCTTCCTATCTCTACACTTAATATTGATTTCCCAGCAGACGTGTCTAATATATCAACAGAAACGGGTTTGTGGAAGTACAAGAAACTTAGAAAACAATCATAACAAGTTACGTAATACGATAGCGGCGCCCAGAACGGTAAGAACAATATAGTGCATGAATATGAATGGCGTGGCCAGGAATCAGTGCCAGAACTCGAAACAAACAGCAAGGCTCAGACCATCGGCTGCACCAGTCCAAATATGGGTTAGTAGGTCACCTCTCACCCTGTCTACAATGAGATATCTCTGCGGAGCCGACCGGATTTTGCATCCGAATTTCCGAAACCACAGAAACTTTGGCCGGTCCTAATTTATAAGTTCGTTTTTTGCCTATCGAATTTGATGTGGCTTTATTAATTTTAGTCACGGGTTCCCGCACAATCTGGGTCGTTGGAAAATATCGCCTGGGGCACAGCTGAACGGGATAATGAAAATAAATCAGCGAGGGCGTCGTGCCTTTGCATCTCTAAACCTTCATGAAGGTAGATGAGTAAATTTCGGTTTACTACTGTTTCGGACTGGAGATGGAGTGGTAATTCCAGCGTTCAAACAATCACAAAACAGATCAGTTTACAAGTGACGACCCAGACGCGAATAACTAAATCTTCATGTTAAAAGAACAATAAAAAAGAACAAGGGAGAAATGAAATCAGAAACTCAATACAACATAGCGCAAAAGTTCAGAATTTTCGCAATCGTGCAAATAAATCTGTCAGTAGGTATGTCCTGCTTTAAAAGGTTAAGTCAACACGTCAAAATGGGAACACGATATGAAGAGAAACCCTTATTTTTGGGTCACGGAACTGAGTGATGCGGGAATGCCATTGTTTACCTTTGTTAGTCTCAAATGGCGGGTACTGTTATTCATTGCGTCAGCAGATTTTCAATATTATTACTGAATTGGAATATCTACAGGAAGGGTTGAAGCATATGGACCTGGTTTGAAAATGATAAAGGTTAGTTACACATATTTGTAATTTTTTTTTTAGGATGAGGTAATGACTTTTTGGTAGGTAACTTATTTAACAAAATTTGTCATTTCAAAATTTGTCTTTCTCGGGACCTCTAAACACTACACAAGCTTGATGGTTGCGCAAAATGTTTACCAGAATATTTTATAAGTTCTGTTGATACTACAAAGTATAAAATACGATCAATATACAATTTTTTTAGGAAACTTTTACATAATATCTTCGCATGGGTGTCTTATTTTTTTACAGCTTGGGTTACATTATTGGAATTTTAGTATGGATCTCTATTTTTTTTTCTAATATAATATAGCATATGTGGCCCGGGGATAGTGTAGCTTCCCAACAGTGAAAGAATTTTACAAATCGGTTTAGTAGTTTCGGAGCCTATTCAATGCAAACAAACAAACAAACAATCAAATCTTTCCTCTTTATAATATTAGTATAGATAAAAACCAACACTCAAAAATATGTCTTATGCCAACAATAAAAGCCTTTATGATCGACTTTTACAATGCATAAAAAAGGGCGAACTTTGGAACGTTATGTTTACAATGCATATAAAGACCATGCCAAGGGCGTATTGAAACTGGGTGATACCCCGAGCGATGGGGCGAAATGGGTCACGGTCTTTTGTACGGTAAAAGTACCAGGATTTGTATGTACTTTGGGGTGAAAGAACGCTGTTAGGGGAGAGATTAAAAGGGAGCCTCTCTTTTTATTAAGCTGCTCATACCGTCGTGAGGGCTTCACAGAATTCATGCTTGGGTAAATATAAGTACTTACAGATTTTACATTAAAGTATTAAAAAAATAGTATTGCCAAGAGTTTAGCGAAATAGGTTTAAGAAACTGTGGTAGCGGCTATATCCGCACAAGGCTCCAAAAGGCGCAAATAGAGTAGCAGTGTACAACAGAAGTGGATACATCTATATATCACTTCATCAAAACTCGCGTGTGTCGACCGATAGAAACATAATCGTGAGTGCAAGCCGGTGTTATAATAACATCTATATATATTTATATAGTATGTATAAAAAATAATTCCTATTTACCTTGGTCACGCCATAACTTGAGAACGACTTTACCGATTTCATTCATCTTTTTTTAAAGTTTTCTAATACTTTGTAGAAGGTTCTTACGGAAAGAAAAATTAAGAAAATTGCCGAAAATTTAAACTTAACGACGATTTTAACTTCGCGCATTTGACAGATCTAAGACAGGACAACGTCTGTCGGGTCAGCTAGTATTTGAGGTCGAAACGTGAGGACTGTAGGAGCCAGATTCATCAAATATTTTTAAAGAATTATTAACGTGTCACTTCGAAGCATGTTGTGACCAAAATGCTGGCTGGTACCTTGCTTGACGCAATCGTATTGCAATTCAGCTTGCGGCAATGCAGTCAGCAATATTTTCATGACTGCTGGTAAAAGTTTAGATTATTATAATTTACTCATGTTTTATATTATTATTAGTTTTTATATAATTGATATTGATTTTGGGAGTAGTTTTTTTCTTGTTATATACTGTTCAAAAAAATCAAATTTAGAATCATTTATTGCACATTGCGACATCAAAGTCGAAAACATGTACATGTGAAACGCAGAGAAATAACACTGTGCTCAGAGATTTATTATAATATCCCGAATTACAACCGGACTACAGTTTGTCCTTAACTGATCAGATATTTCGAATTTCATGAGATTGGTTGAAACAATAAAACATGACAAATAGCTGTTGAACCA
Organism: Agriopis aurantiaria; assembly: GCA_914767915.1. Taxonomy (NCBI): domain Eukaryota; kingdom Metazoa; phylum Arthropoda; class Insecta; order Lepidoptera; family Geometridae; genus Agriopis; species Agriopis aurantiaria. The sequence goes on from OU611990.1 coordinate 5,192,384, forward strand.
ATGTTTGCGAAATGAAATGCTATTATTTTACGCAAACGTTTCGCAACAGACGCCTGACAGAGTTAATTGATGGATGCGTTCAACGCGAAAGTCCCAGAAAAGTTCTGAAAGATAGCACATTTTGTGAAAAAGATGTTTCCTTATTAGGATAAGTAAAGATGTTTTTCACAACAAAATAAACACAATATTACAAAAACGAAAAACGACACGAAATAAAAACCACGACTGTTGTCCGAGAATTGCATTTCAGCTAGTAGTTATCATTATCGATATAAGTAATTCAGTCATTCAAGCCAATGTCCATATTGTCCATGTTGAATTAAACGGTATGACTTTGACGAAGACCCGCCAATGTAAGTAATAACCAAAGTAAACTTCGTCAGAAGAAACAATACATAATTAGAATTACAAAGGCGGCAACAATAAAGCCGGCCGTCTTAATCATTTTAATTGCTTCCGTTGTGTAATCTTCAGCTTAGAATTATTTCCTTATACGTAGCTGGCAATCCTTAAATCGCAAACTAAGCCAATTTAATCCTATAAACGAGCTCACTCACGCAAACGAAATCCTTTTCAATTTTTCGAACGCTTATCAACCTCGCTTCCATGCAGACGAAGTCAGTTTCATCCATTGTCCTACGACGGTGCAGAGAGAAATGACGCGACGCCATGCGTTGCGACCAAATATAATTTACATATTAGCAGAAAAATTTAGAAAATAATGAGGACGCCTTTATCGCAGACACTGCGCAGTAAACTGATGCGAGTAATACTTGCGCAAGTACTGAGCATAGTCTGGAACGACTACTACCTAAGCCAGTTTCACTGCCACTGGCACTAAGCAAAAAGTGATGTAAATCGTTGCAATCATCAGAGTTGCAATGCAGACGATGCGCAGTATTACTCACGTCAGTTTACTGCGCATCGTCTGCAACGGGCTTTGAATATGCGGCAAAGCTGACAACGCAGGCCACGTGTAGGTACAGTGGGTGAATTCCATACAAAACTTCAATTTCGAAATTCATAATTTGTATGAAATTCAATGAGTATTTTACGTGGCGAAAATGCGTACTTCGCCCACTACTTTTTTAAATTATTTTTCTTATATATCGCGTTACGTCGCGACTCTTATTTGTCGTACGTGGGACAATGCACCACATGCCGGGGTTTTAAATTTCATTTTCACCAACAATTACATTCAAATCGATATCCATTGAGTCGTTAACAACAAAATTTTCTGGACCTGGTGCTCGTAAAATATTAACGACGTTGCCTAAACGTAGAACACGGAGGAAATAAAATGGTGATTAACGAACTGTCAAAGGATTTCGTGGGCAACAGCCAAGGACATTTAACCTTCCCTTTATTTGTTTACAGATTATTAGATAATATGCGTGCGATGGTGGCTGAGCGGTAGCATGTGCGCTTTACAATATGACGGCACCCGGTTCGATCCTCGGCTCTGAGCTAACTTATTTAGTACTTCAATAAAGCATGTGCAGTTTCGATGTCATCGCTCAAAACAGTGAAGGAAAACATCGTCAGGAAACCGGTACGTCCAAGAACCTCAAAAGTTCAAGGACATGACATTCACCAACATGCACTGGGCCAGCATGGTAGATTACGGCCCATCCTTTCTCTCTCTGAGAGAAGGCCTGTGTCCCAGCTGTGGGAACATGATAGGCTGAAATGATGAGCTAACATATTAGAACTTCTGCTTCTTCTTAGGGTACTAGGTCTATAGCTATGGCTGGTATTTGGTTTTGTTAAGAAAATTATATATACATGTCAAAACGTTGGTGTTAAAATTTGCAAGTTGAAGTGGCAATGGGCAGGCCACATCGCTCGAAGAACCAATAACCGATGGGGAAGAAAGGTTCTTGAGTGGAGACCACGAACCGGAAGACGCAGCGTAGGTAGGCCTCCCACTAGATGGACCGACGACATTGTTAAAGCCGATGGCATCCAGCAGATGCAAAAGGCTGGCTTTCGTTCAGTATGGAGGTTAAAGGGGGAGGCCTATGTTCAGCAGTGGACGTCTTCTGGCTGATGATGATGAAACGTTGAGGTAAAAGTTGTCAAACTTGCTATACATAGAGTGTAGCACAACACGTATTTTGATATTCTAGACAGTTTAAAACGGTATCTAGTGTGAACGTGCTGATAATCCTCTTTAGATAAGAAAACCCAGCATTTACATTTCCTACCCGGAGTGACCGGCGCGCGCCACCATGTAACTCTCGGATGTCAAATATAATTTCTGACAGTATATCATTTCTTTATGGTGATTTGAAGCTTTACACAATTTAATAATTGTTGCACGTACACATTGAAACGAAAAATCCAACACCGTTTTTTTTTAAAGTTATGATAGAGATCGCGACATAGAATAAATAGATCTAAGCGATTTAGACATAAACCACCACTAAAACTAGGAGGGGCGAACTGAACTATTATATTCCTAGTAGTACCAAAATAAATAACGTTTCATACTCATAGCCTTCGACCAAAACAAAATTAATGGACGGGCCCAGAAGAAGCGCATTTTTGAAGATTACAAAATGAGCGCCGGCGCCCACCTCGTTTCAGTCGGTCTCTAGCCGTAGGAAGTCCAACACGCGGCTATTGTTACATGATAACGAAACATCTGACAAAATTATGCCTTCGTGTGCTTTCCCGAAGTGTAAATACACAACATAAAACCACTAACCAGTTTTCGTAACAAATGTACATGCTTATAATTAGGTGTTAAAGTGTCGGATGGTTTTGACTCGTATTTAGTGAGCAAGTTCAATGGTTATGGCCCATCCATTCATTTTATTTTGGTCGAAGCTCATAGCTAGGATTCCTCCGTGTCGGGGATGCCATAGCACATACTCAAAAACAAGGACACACCTGCCTGTAAAAGCACTAAAAAAATACGTTACTTTGAGATATGCAAGACAACGAAAACAATACAGTGCAAAGAGAACCCTCTACACAATTCGAGCCATACAACAATCAACATTATTTATTTCCCAGTGTCCTCAAAATGACGGAGATATTTCCTAATCTGACCGTGACGTTTGAATAATTTTATTAGCAGAAAGGGATTGAGCTGAGGCCACGAAAACGTCCGTCGGCTACACGCTTGGCATGGAAATCCCGAAAATGAAGGGACGGACCTACGGGCGTTTACAGTGAACAAAGACTGACAGTGGACGTTTTCTGAACGCACCTTCGGTCGACCTCTTTTAGTAACGACGTTTTAACAATGCAGGGGTTGCATGGACTATACTTACGTACCTAGTCAATATTGATTTGATAATGTACTTGTTTAAAACCTATGTTTGTATACATATATCACTATACTTACTTCAATAGATTTTAAAAGAAACCGATAGAAACATAATCGTGAGTGCAAGCCGGTGTGATAATAATTTAATAATTTAATCGATTTTAACATTCAATCTTAACCAGTTTTTTGCCATAATAAAATCATTTTTTTAATTTTTACTAAGAAAACGTAGAAAGAAAGATATTCAAGTTTATTTATGACCAGTTACATTAAAAAAAAACTAAAAGTTCAAACAGAGCGGTCATCATATTTATATAATTTGGTTTTTAAATAAATGATATAATCGGGCCTGCTGTTACGAAGTGGCCGACAGCTCTCGTGCTGCCTTGAGCACGTCCGTCAATTATCTAACTTAAAATATCCGGGAGCACAAATAATTGACGCAATCCATTTCTGAGAATTTGCACGATTTCATAATTTTCCACGAGTGGACTGCATGTGTACTCAAGGGTTAACAACAAATTTAGAGAGAATTAAGTTGTCCAAATCTGTTATCACATTTTTTAAATTAGATTCTCGACGAAATAGTATTTTCCCTGGGCAGGCCACATCGCGCGAGGAACCAATAACCGATGGGGGCTCTTGCGTCACCCCACCCAGGTATGTAGGCATCCCACTAGATGGACCGACGACATCGTGATAGTCGCGGGCATCCAGTGGATGCAGATGGCAAGCAGTCGTTCAGTGTGGATTTCTAAGGGGGAGGCCTATGTACAGCAGTAGACGTCTTCTAGCTAATAATGATAGTGAGTATTTTAGTTTTTTTGTAGGTTGGCTGAATGTTAAATATTAGTGTCAGTATTCAAGGTACCCGAAGACTTCTACCATGTCTCGATCAAAGAAGAAATAATAAAAATAAGAGATAACGTTTTTGACTAGTCATACGCTGTCTGAAATCGTTGCCAATAATTATGTCCATTCATCTATCAATCAAATGTTCAAGACTTTTGCAAGAAAAGTAATTTTATTCTATAGTATTAAACTATAGTAGGGACTCACGGACATCATACTGCCACACTAATATTATAAATGAGAAAGTTTGTGTGTAAGTGCCGTGTGTATGTCTCCATTCAACCCCGTAACCGTAACATCGGAGACCACCTTCTTGGCCACGCATTCCACTGAATCCTTTATTTTTTAAACCTTATTTTAATCAATCAATCATCAATCATTTCAGCCTATCATATTCCCACTGTTGGGACTCACACCTCTCAGTGAGAGAGGGTGGACCCTTATCCTCCATGTTGGTCCAGTGCATGTTAGTGAATGCCATATTTTATGTCCTTGAACTTTTGAGGTGCTTGGACATACCGGTTTTCTCACGACGTTTACCTTCACAATTATTGAGCGATGGCATTCGAAACTGCACATCATTTATTTTATTTAAGTACTAAATAAGTCATTAGTGTGGGGCCGAGAATCGAACCGGGTGCCGTCAGATTATAGAGCGCATATGCTTCCGCTCGACCACCAATCTAATCATTTTTATAAAGTCTTATAAATATTAGTCGTGCCAGGAAATATCCTAGATTACAGGGCAGTTAGATTACTCCTACCTCTACAGACGTATCCAGGAAAGCCACCGTGAAGAGGGTAGAGTAATGAGGTTATACATTTGAGAGTAAATTAGGTTTCGTCGGAGAATTTTAATTTAGAATTTCGAGACGCTGCGAGTTTTAATCAAACTTATTGAGGACAGGATAAAGAATAACTGTTCTAATTAAGAGTAATCTTTATGATTGTTAGATTGAAGTATGAGCTTAAAGCCGTCAAGTTAGAAGAGAAACCAAAGTTTAAATACATAATCGTATGATGAAAATTCCTAAGCTACGTATTAGGATAAGTTTAACCTAAGGCATAAGATTTTATTTCAGTGACTTAAATAATATACCATCTTCGTAATATAAAATAAAACTACAAATGAAGGGTTTGTATCCACGGATCCCGGTATCGGTTTGAATAAGCCACGGATCCCGGCGAGATGTATCCACCGATACCGGAATCCGTTTCCTTAAAAAAATCAATTTTCGAATGCCTAACTACTAAACTAATCTTTAAAACCGCTACCAGTGGGAATTGTTTTCTAAATTCATTACCACGTTGTATGGCAATGTTTACCCTTAGAGCAAATTAGAGGCCGGCATTTTGGTCACGAGTTACATCTATAGATGTGATGATAAGTCTTTGAAAAAAAACATTGTATTTCGATCCCCACGGCCCCATGGTTTTGACACCAAAAAGCTCAAAAATTTAACCACTATCCAGAATACTATGATTGCGCTTTTGGGGTCATTTCTCTTTCTCTTATTTGGATTTTCTCATTAACCTTTACACAATGTCAAACGCTTTTCCCCCAGAACTTCTTTTGATTTCTGATACAAAAAATGTAGCATGCATGAATCAAAGTTTCACAATCAAAAATCTTAAAACACCTGGATTGCAGTTTGAAAACTTTCACTTTGTCCAATCTTAAACGATTAGCCCTAAGAGATTTGGGTAAAAATATTATAAAAAATTTATTGGATAAAACAGATTACTACAGAAAAGCCTGGTAATTATTAAAAAGTATAACTTACCTAATTATCTTTAAGCTTTAAGATTTAGATCATGATCGATTATCAATGCCAGAAAACCAAAGACATTAACATAGCTCTGCGTATTAGCAAGCTGAAGTGGCAATAGGCTGGACAAATCTGTCGCAGAACCAATAACTACTGGGTAGACGACTTTTAGAGTAGAAGCCACAAATTGGCAAAGCAAAGGACGCCCTAAGACTCGATGGAGAGACGATATACGTAAAGTAGTGAGTGGCTGGAAGCAAAAAGCCGAAGATCAGACTAAGCAGTTTGCCTTGGAACAGGTATATATCGAGCAGTGGCCTATAGTAGGCAACTGATGAAAAAATCAATAATAGAAACATAACACAGCCTTTATACGACTAAAATTCATTACGTCTAAAAATCTATTCGCTCCAGACCACAGCCATAGCATTAACTAACTAAGCCTAAGCGGCTGATAAACTAGTGTAGGCTTCGCAGACGGATTACAGCAGTTAACAGGGACTTACAGCCCAACCTACGATACGTATATAATCGTACCAATAACGGACAAAGAGAATAAATAACATATAATATTCGGGACATTTCTGTACACACAGTCATCTGACCCCAAACTAAGCAGAGCTTGTAATGTGAAAAAAACGAACGAAAACGAAACGAATTGCGTTAGTGTCGAGAATGATTCCACGATGAGTGTTGCCAACTGTAGCTGCCAAACGATATATACGAATCTAATATTACATATCATCTTTCATTAAGCTTTATCCACTCAATTATCGGAATATGATTCGTTTCTTTGATTGATGAATTCCACAACAAAAGGTATAGCGTTAAAGGAATCCCTCACCCGTGAAACGCTTTTTTATTTTGCTAATGTGGGCTAAATACGGAGCTTGATTTATTTTATGTACACGATAAAAAGGATATTAAAGGTAAGGTTGTAAATCATGCTGGTGCTTGGAAGAATATGGTGTGAAATCTTTCTGAAAGAAGCTACAAGTGTGCGCGTTGAGAGTCAATCTCGAATCTTTGTTAGAAAGATAAATCTCTCATGTAAAATACTAGAGATATATGGGAGTGTATGGTGATTTATGAAGCATTTGCACTTTAATTGGTTTCGATACTAATCTAGTCTAGAATATAAATTCGAGACACGTGATTGGCGCGCACTTGAAACCGCGGCGACGACGTCTCAACGACCTCTAGACAGCCAGGTGACTAGACGCAGCAGAACGAAGTCTAATTGCCGTTTGATAACAGAAAAACCGACAACTTGATTGACAGCGATGACAGACATTCGCAATATTTTCGCTAAGGTCGATCAGTACTGCACTGGCTAGAATTAAGATGCGAAGATTGCACTGAGGATAACCCTTACTTACGATGGAGAAGTTTAATAATATTAGCACTAGTGGTTAGTTTTGGAGCGTGTTTGAAGCGGGGCGCGTGAAGGTGCCCGCTTGTCGCGTCGGGGACTGCCAGTAGGGCGGCGCGACAGAGGCTGCGCGAACTACCCCCGCTCCTGCCCGCCTTCATTCACTCTCCTCATCAGCCGGGCCCAGATCCAAACAGCCGGACTTTTAATGAGTGTGCTCTTTTCACATGAAACATGGGTTAGCTTGATTATAAATAAATGGATGGATGACTGATTATTATTGTTCATATTAGAAATTATATACTTGAAATCTAGTGTGACAGCTGTCAGGCTTCGATAAGCTTGACAGCTGTTACACTTAGCGTTAGCAGCCTTTAGCGATCTAAAACCGATCTCTTCCAAACGACAAAAATGTTTTATTTTTATTTTTTATTAATCCCTTCTGCCCAATAAGAAGGCAAGGCTGTTAATATGAACAATAGCATCTTGTGAAAAATTCAAACTTCGTCATTTTAGCAGCCTTTAGCGATCTAAAACCGATCTCTTCCAAACGACGACTAAAATGTTTTTTTTTTTTTTTTAGTTTGTCCCTTCTGCCAAGTAAGAAGGCAAGACTGTTAATATGAACAATAGCATCTTGTGAAAAATTCAAACTTCGTCATTTTATAATAGTTTTTAAAGAATTTAACCTTATTCGACATAAGCGAATAACCGAAAAACTCGACCTTCGTCTCCCGTCTTTGGCTCTTCACCTAAACTCAAAGACTTTTAGAATGTTTTCCTCTTACCTCTTACCTCTTACGAAAGCAAACTCCGCAGTCAATTCCAGTGTTCTTCACTGACAGCGCTAGGTCTTCGTGACACATAAGCAATTCAAATCGTAAAAAAAAAAGTATCGCAAAGCTATAATGGCCGCTAACGGAAGAACATAGGCATTTCGGATTTGTTTGAGGAAATTCAATCCCTTGTCGGGTACTTTTCTAGCTGTTTCGGCGTAAAAGCTTTTTTGTGAGGAAATAATTACGGTACACGCAAGCGATTCGTAAAAATCGTATATGTAAATCTAATCTTTACAAACCAACGTTTTCCAAGCTTTTTGGGTAGAGTATTAGTGTCGCAATAGGGTACTGGACTGATTTTTTATAGTCTGATATAAAAGTTGAGCACAAATAGAGCTGATCATCGAACACAAAATAGAAATTTGCTTAAAATTAAGGAAAATAAAAGCATTTTAATGTCTTGCTAGACAGAGAGCGCACTATACTTACGAATGACGTCACATGTAAGTATGCTGTACAAACTCTATACTGACACTCACTTTGTGGGACAGGGACAGGGCATCCTTTCGTATTTCGACCAAAACTTTATACGCTTATATCTCAGAACTTTGTCAGCCGATTGAAATAGTTTCTTGGGTATACGTTAGGTACGTATACATTAAAATTTTTCTATCACATTTAATTTTTTTTAAACACTAAGCCTGTTAACTTAACTGACCAAAAGGTGGATTGACGACATAGAACTGTCGGAAACGAGTGGATACTGTCGGTAACTAGGGGGAGAGTGGCATAAACAAAGGGAGGCCCATACCCAGCAGTGCGTTATTCAAGGATGATGATGCTGAAGAAATTTGGCAAGGAAATAATGTGCAGCGCGTATATAGACGGCCATAAAATACTATGTATTCTGAAAAATTTTAGTAAACTGAAAGTTTTTGGTGAAACCCTTAGGACACTATTAGTCATTAATTACTCAAGAGCATAAACTTGATAGGATCATTTAAACGATAATAGCCATAAAAGTATAGGGCTAAGTGAAAATTCAATTTCTACTACGCAGGTGGCACCAAATGGCTTCACACGATTAGTGGAACGAAGCGCAGGTATTTTGGAATCCTGTCGATGGATTGGACTGGCATTCCATGGAACTGTGGATATTTCATTACTTTATCATTGGCATTCCTAGGTTCATAAGGATTATTATTTACTATTTTTAGACAACATAATTAAGTATATCAGTGTTTATTGGTAACTAGCAGACGTTGTCCTGAACATATTTGAATAAATTTGTTTGAGTTTATGCCCTAAGTTCACAGAAAAATTCCAGATAAAAAAAGCACTTAAATGTTTTCCCGAATCTGTCAATTTTCCAACTGATTTTTCTAGACAACTTTTCCAATTTTTTTCCCTTAAAACCTTTTTCGTACTGTAGCGAACGTTATAAAAAAGTTGACAAGTTCAGTCCAGCCGTTCTCAAATGAAGCGTTTATTATCATCATCATCTTTATCAGCCTATCCAGCCATCACTGCTGGGACACAGGCCTTCTCTCAGAGAGAGAAGATGGGCCCTAATCCACTGGATGCTGGCCCAGTGCATGTTGGTGAATATGATAATGATATCTTTGAACTTTTAAGATTGTAACTATCGAGGAACACTCATTCAGACAGCGTATTCCACATACTAGCAGGCCACCACTACTAAACCACTGTTTCATGCAACCCAGTAAAAACAAAGTTATTCCAAAATTTATGCATACGATCGGTTTATTCTAGGCAAGCGTGCTCTATCGTAGATTAAGACATCGGGCAACATCAGACGAGATGGCAGCCAAGCTCAAACCAATTATAATAAAATAAAACCAGCCAAGTGCGAGTCGGGCTCGCGCACTGAGGGTTCCGTACTACCGCATAACTTGTTAGCTACAAAAGTACCAAAAAAATGTGTAAAAAGACAACACCCCATTAACGCCCAGGTGGTCACCCATCTAAATCCTGACCGCGCTCGACGTTGCTTAACTTCGGTGATCGTAGGAGAACCGGTGGTGAACAGAAATTGGTCTCCGACTCGCATTTGGCCATTTGTTATTATTTTTTGATATACTTTAGAGTGTGTACTATAATCATGCTAAGTTTGAAGCTTGTACGTATTACCGTTATTACATTATAGCTAATACAAAATACGTTGTTGTATGTACGCTTTCGTTTTTACTTTTTGACGTTTTTTAGTATTTCTTAGGTAATCCGCCGTAACTTTATATATTGCGTGAAAATTTCAACTGGCTATTTGTTACGGTTCGAGAAATACAGCCGTTAATTGGTAGGACAGACGGACAGACAGACAGACATCATAGGCTTAGTAATAGGGTCCCGTTATTACCCTTTGGGTACGTAACCCTAAAAAACTTCGTTATGTTTTGTAAATGTGTACGAAATCGATTTATTGGAAACCCCTTTTGCATGTCATAGTTTCTCTACAAAAACATTTTGAGCCAATGGAAATTTACCCCTATTTGTCCCTTGTTGGTGACACCGAAAGTGAACCGAAACTCATTTACCTGCCTCACTGGCTCCTCGCTACCGAGGAAATTAGATTGAGGCGACTCAATTAACTGTGCTCTACGACTAAAATCTACGTAGGTAGGTCACGTCACCTTTTATACCTACGCACTAGCCTAACGAAAATAGACATAGAGACACTTCCAAGTACGAACCTAGCCAAAGTGAGCAAATCGTTTGTTAGCTATAGCATACAATTATATAATAAAATAACATATAATCATTGAGATAAAATTCGTATAGAGTCACAATCTCTCAGTGATAACAGTAAAAAAACATTCAAGCGTCATTGTACACAAATTGTATCGATTATATAGTTCACAATGCCACGTTTACTCTAATTTAGACGTTATGTCGCTTGCATAGTGTTCAACGTTAGTTGTCTGCTATGTCATCGTAGCTCTGGCATCGCGCGGCATTGTAGACGGATCGCGGTTACCTTGTAACTAACCAAAAAGTAGTGCGCTGAGTTTTGGTTTGGAGATTTTTTGGCACGATTGTGACTCTATATGTTTTAAACTATCACGGTTGTTCACTAAAGTAACATGATTATATACGGGATATTTACCATGGTAAAGTTGTGGAATGAGCTCCCCGTTCGGGAGCTCATTCTACAACTCTATATGTATTGTATCTCGATGCATATAATATTCAAAAACTGAAACGAAATTTCAAAAATATGTCAAGGACACGCTCACGAGGCGGGCCAACCATAATGTTTCTGATTATTTTGCAAGACTAATATATTTGGTACCAAGACAAAAATGTAAATTGCAATAAAATGTAGTGAAGTATATAATATAATTGAATTGGTACACACATATAATACGGTCTTGAATTATAATTATTTTATTGATATTTCCAAGTATTAGTATTAAGTTCCTATAACGCATTTTTTTTTTTTGGCTTTATAAAGTGTGGGTTATATTTACACCTAAATTACGAAACCTAATAGTGAATGTCTAGCTTGCCTAGAGAAGAAAGTTCCCGATATAGCTCAACATTAGCAAGATAAAAAGGCAGTGGGCGTTTCATATTCACCCCAGAACTGTAAAGGTAAACGTTTTAAACCCCCGACGCAAAAAGAAGAGTGTTATAAGTTTAAAGTGTATATCTGCGTATCTGTCTGTGACATCGTAGCTCCCAAACCACTTAACCGATTTTGATTTAGTTTTTTTAAGGTGACTTGATCGAGACTGTTTTAGCTATGATTCATGAAAATCTGTTTAGCCCTTTAAAGATTACCAGCTCATTTATCAGGCGCTAAAAAAACAATTTATACTTGTCTAGAATGGGAAAACATGAATCGACTAACGTAGCCTTGGGACTGGATATAGCAACGATAATTATATAATTATGATATACGCCAGCAGCTGGCAGTGGCTGGAATAGAAAAGCCAAAGACCGGACAAAGTGGTGTACCTTAGAAGAGGCCTATGTCCAGTAGTAGACTTAGACAGGTTGACTATATGATGATAAGAATGAATAAATCGTGCTCATTATAGTAATTGGGTCACCTGTGTCATAAAAATTGATAAATCCAATCGTTTAAAACTGCAAGGTTTTTCCCTGATAGTAAGCGCACTACTCGAACTATTACTATGTTTTACCCGTTATTTAAATTTTCCCGGAATTAAATGTATCCACCATTCGTTCCGATCAGAACTATAGACGAACGAAAGTTACCACCGGCATAGCAAGTTGAAGTGGCAGTGGGCAGGGCACATAGCACGCAGAACAGATGCCGATGGGACCGAAAGGTCCTCGAATGGAGAATACGGACTGGTAAGCGCAGCGTAGGACGTCCATCCACAAGATGAACAGACGACCTAAAAGAGACCGAAGTAAACACTGGATGCAGGCCGCTTCCAACCGGCCTTTTTGGAGATCGATGCTTTGTGCTTATAACCATGATGGTGATAATTAGTTCCCCATAGGCCCTTTGCAAAATACAGGGTGTAAGGGGAACTCTCTCGAAGCCAAAAGAAGGTAATTGTACTCATCATTATGAACAACTTTTACTATGGGACCAACCAAGAAATCGCGAAAAAACTGTCAGCTGTTCTATAGAAAACGGTCATTGACACTCGACAAAATGTATGGAACAGTTGATTTTTTTTTGCGATTTCAGTCTGGTCCCATAGTAAAAGTTGTTCATAATGATGAGTACAATTAACTTATTTTGGCTTCGAGAGTGTTCCCCTTACACCCTGTATAGATCAGAACAAGTTTAGTCGTGAGAATTGTAACGAATATAGAAACTTTAGATTTGTGTGCAAGTAACAATACTGGTCGCTTCTAACGAACTAGACGAAAGCTGATCTCAGCTTTTTACATTGTTGCGTGTTGCCAGCTCTCTGCTGATTCGTGCTACCTTCATAGACTTCGTAATGTAGGTAACTATTGTAGTAAACGAATTAGTAAGACATTAGGTTAATTATACCCAATGAACCTGCTGTGAAAGTACGGTATTTTGTCAGTCGACAAATTTGAAATTTGTCTACTGACGAAATGCTATAAATGCGAAATGCAAAAATAATAATATTTTGTTCTTAGAAGCATATTGACTCGTTTGCTAGTGTTTTTTGAAGTCAATTCTTTGAAAAGATAATTTATATGTAGTCAATTTTAAATATCGCATTTGACAAAGAAAGAAAACTCTACCAGTGGAAGGGAGGAAGCTCATAGCCCTCCAATGGTCGACTAAGGCCTAAAAATGTAAGCTGCAAGTTTATGTAATCCGTATAAGTAGTGATAGTAGTCATAGTCATAGTCATAGTCATAGTCATAGTCATAGTCATAGTCATAGTCATAGTCATAGTCATAGTCATAGTCATAGTCATAGTCATAGTCATAGTCATAGTCATAGTCATAGTCATAGTCATAGTCATAGTCATAGTCATAGTCATAGTCATAGTCATAGTCATAGTCATTTTATTTATAAAGCCAATTTACATGTCAGATATTTTTTTTAAAGTAAATAATAAAAAATACTACTTAGTAGGTAAAAATTCACATAAAAATTTGTAGAACTCATGATCATTGTAGAATGCTTGCTCAACAAGCCAACGTTGTAAGCGTGATTTAAAACATTGCAGGCTAGGAGCTGCAGTGACATGTTCTGGGAGGTGGTTGTACACGTCGGGGCCCATGACATGAGTAAGCTTGTCCGACTTGGTCAGCGTTCGCCTGATGCCAGCGAGATGACCCGCAGTGCTTGTGGAGTAGTTATGGTACTTACCACGCAACTCGTAAGAGCTTAGGTTTGTTCTTACGTATGTTGCCACCTGAAATATAATTATTGATGGCAGCGTAAGAATTCCTAAGCTCTTGAAATATGGTTTTGCGTGGGTCTCCTGGTCTACTCCCACAATTGCTCGTACGGCGCGTTTTTGGAGTCGGAAAACCTTCTCCCACTCTGCGCATCTTCCCGCAGTATGTAAGTAACATACAACAAGGTTACAACATACAAGGTAGTGTGTACAACAATTCGGTACCATTGAACTGATTTGATCATGGAGCCGTGAGGTAAATAGTAAAACTCTTCAAATGCTACCATTAAACCTTTTGAGTTAGGCCTCAATTGTTTTATTTTTAATGAGGCGATACATCACTCTTGGTTAGAAGGCTTTGACGATGGAACCGGGAGATGCATAGTGGAACTTTTTAAGAGCACTTTTTATTTATTTATTTAATAATTGGCTTGCGTATGGACACCACCTCGTCTGATGTTAAGCGATGATGCAGCACGCTTGCCTACAAGAAACCGATTCACCTATCGTACCTCCTTCCGTACCTGTAAGTTGTGGCATGGTACCACCTTCAGTTTTTCCTCCGAAGTATAATTTGGACTGCTTCAAACGAAGGGTGAATAGAATCCTCAGAGGTAGGCAACGCACTGACAAACCCCGGGTATTATAGGTATCTGTCTAAAGGCAGTGAGCACTTACCATCAGGGGCTTGGTCGCTTGTTGGCGACAAAAAAAAATGCTACCAGTACACCTCATTTGATTTTTTTAATAGTAATAGTAACAAATTATTTTGTATGGTTTTAATGCAATAATTTTGGGATAAAAAGTAGAAGCGAAAGATGTGTGCCAGGATCGTAGCAAATGGAGAGATGTGGTATCTGCCCACCCCAATGGGAAAGAGGCGTGACTGTGTGTAAGTATGAATGTAAAAAGTCATAAAAGTAACATGTCGTGTTTTAGTTGTTTTAGGCATCATCATCATCATAATCAGCCTTTTAACAGTCCACTGCTGGACTTTTAGCCTACCCCCGAAGGGTGATTAGGCCATATCCACCACGCTGGCCCAGTGCGAGTTGGTGGATTCACATACGCCATTGAATTCCTTCTCCGTACGTATGCAGGTTTCCTCACGATGTTTTCCTTCACCGTAAAGCCTGTGGTATGAAAATCCGTACATAAGCTCTAAAGAGCTCATTGGTACGGGCCCGGAGTTTGAACTGGCGACCTCACGCTTTCAAGTCTAGCTGTCTCCCAAATGGGCTACCACGCCTAATATATTAAAGTATTTAGGCATACCACTCTCAATTCCGAAGTCGTTTGGTTTATCTCGACGTATGTTTGCCGTGGTCCCATAATGTGAACAAATATCAGGCAATATTATATTTGCTTACATAAAAGTAATTGATTAGATGACATAATAATTATGTACAAGCGTTTGTTTAATGTATATTTATTTAAGAAAAGCTCAGGGTTATATGTATGTCAGAAATAACATATTATCTTTATTGTCTAACCTCAATATACAAATTTAAAACCTTCTCAGTGATATTTGTTAGATTTGTTTTAAACATGTTATTTAATAAGAATAAATATGACGAAGTGTGTTCTTTAAAAAATTAATACATTAGTTCCACTTCGCCAAAAATTCGTATTTTAAGTCTCAACCTTTCCTAAGTAGGTAATTAGCGGCCAATTTCTGTTTCTTTTAATAATCTATGCTATCTATGCCCACAAAATGTCAATGTGCACAGAAGTTTAGTTACGTTTTTCCGCAAAAAAGAAGCACAGAAGTAGAAGTTAGAATTTATCTCTTTCTCTCTCTCTCTCTCTCTTTCTCTGAGAGAAGGCCTGTGTCCCAGCATTGGGAACATAATAGGCTAATCATTTCAGCATAAGCCAACACGTGAAAACATAATTTAAATTTTGTATGGTTACAACTTTAGAGAATTGTTTTAGAAATTTAAAATTATTACAGCAATCCATAGGCACGTAACACAGTAACGATACATAAGGTGTTTTATATTACATACATATTACAGCTGATAGACGCAACTCGTGACCAAAATGCCGGCCTCTACTTTGCTCAAAGGGTGAGCATCGCCATAGAACGTGGTAATAGGGCCAGCATTTTGGCAACAGTTCCCACTGGTAGCGGTTTAATAGAATGATAGTTACGTTTTAATTTGTTGTTTTTTTATTTATAATAGTGTAAAGTAATATACTGAATTACCTTATAATAATAAATAATGATTGACTTTACTTTACAGCTTATTTCTAATTAAAGATGTATTTAAAATAACTCACCAAGTGTTAAAAGCTCCATAAATTTTGAAGTAAATAATTCTGTCGTATCATATTGTCCTTGTAACATCTGATAAACTCATATCCACGTCCGCTGATGAATTAAGCAACAACCGACCCCTGTAACCGCCAGAATACAACAAAAACATGACAAGACAACAGCTGGCCGTTAGCAGAAATAAAGAGAAAAATCGCCGGACAGCTATCCCGACCGAGGGGAAAAATAATGGCAAACAAAAAGTGCTGCCACGAGACATTTCGAAGTTTACGTCTAAATAAATCAAAGAGGGGATTTGGACCTCAAATGTTTTATGGAGCATTGCTAAAAATGCAAAGTGTTGTCTTGTGATTTACAGTGTCACTGAAAAAACACTAGGTATACACTTTGTTGGTTTGACGTCATGGGAAAATAATAAAACCCTTTAAAGAAGGTATGAGGTTTTATGGCGATAAGTCGCCACTTTTTTAAACTATAAATATACAGGGGTACACGAAACGGTGGTACTAAGTTAAAATGTGGTCATTGTACACCATTAAGAACAAGTTTTACAATGCACTGGCTATCCCATAAAACGTGACATTCTTTTAAACTAATGTATTGAACAGATATTTTTTTACGATTTGAGGGTTGGTTCTTTAGTAATTGTTCATAATAATGAGTACAATTAAGAACAAATAATAATTTATGGGCATAACGCCGCGAGTAGCGTTTAGTGAAAGTGCAGCACACCTCTCGACACTTTAAGCCACCCACGCCAATGTTGCCCCTCCGGCGCCAATATGCGGCAGCCTTTATGGGGGCCCATTTAGTGGCTGGCAAGTTGTCACCTGCCTAAATATATTTTGAGATGAGACAGGATAAGGCAGGTGCCGTTTTTTCATTCTATAGATCTGGTATCCCATCCACAAGTTGTTCACCTTAATAGCCCAGCTTTTTTAAAATCTTATACTGTACAATAGTTTGATATTCCATTTTATACACATTCCATAATTGAATTTTTATATTTAACAGGCCTATTGGTGTTGGATTCGGCCGCACCAATGCCTAACAAATGTCCGGGCTATACTAGACCCGATAATATTTGATATAAAGTGTACAATAACATCCTGTCGGCTTATTGCCACCGTTTCTCCTAACCTTCTATAATGCATCTGTTTTCTAGTTGTGATATGAATGGTTCGATTTTTTAATAGGACCTATCAATGCTTACAACGAAATAAGCAAATGAATGTAGTACTTATGTAAAACAATTTGTATTTAATGTATATAAAATAGCAACACCATTTTAACAAAGCTGTATATGAGAGTTTTTGGCACCAACGCGGAAAAAACATGTTGGCTCGTTGGATTATTTTCCTAAACTTGTGTATTTTCGAGTGTTAATGTGTACTAAATGGTGAATTATTATTCATTAGGTGGTCGTGAATGTGCTCGAGTGTAGGCAAATGATATAACGAGGTGAAACGTGTCTTTTCGTGTTGTTTCCAAAACTCCATAGGAGCCTCTTGTAAAGTCTTCACCACTTTACAGGGGGATGAGTTTGACTTGACCGTGACTTAGCTTGACTCTAACTGTGACTTGTGTGACGCTATTAAGACAAAGTAAACTGTTTAATATTACGAGTAAAGGACATTGAATCCAAGCTCATGAAGATTTTAATAATAATAAAAAAAAAGCTGTATATTGAATTGTATTAGCAAACGTCATGTGTATTCGTTGACAGTTGACTGCTGACAACTGTCAACGAACACAGTATATAAGTTGCGGTTGCATTGTAATCGCCCGCTTTCTGTGATCGAACCTGGAAGCGAGAACAAGTGTAAACGAATTGTGTGTAAAATAGTCCAGGAGGTGATTTCTTGGCGGAAATGCTAACACTTAATACTAATAGCACCACTTATTTTCGTTTTTAGTTTTGGCGCCAACGTGAAAAAAACATGTCGCTTCATTGTATTATTCCCTAAACTTCTGTTATTTCGAGTGTAGATGTGTAATAATGGTGGATTATTATTTATTAAGTGTTCTTGAACGTGCTCGAGTGTAGGCAAGTGATATGAGGAGAAACGTGTATTTTCATGTTGTTTCGAAAACTCCACAGAAGCCTCTAGTAAAGTTTGCACCACTTTACTAGGGCATGACTTGGACTTGACTGTGACTTCATTTGCTTGACTTTGACTTGTTTCATACCTTGTTGGCTTGTTTATTATTCCGATTGAAGGACTCTGTATCCAAGGTCATCAAAAAATAAAAAGTTATTCTTTCACCACTTCCTTAAAGGAAAGGAACGATACTTCATATTTTGAGATCGCCTAAATAAATTAACGTTTTAATTTCATGTGGGCAGGAATGTCCCGTGGAAATACCTGGTGTTATTGGTGGACTTGAGGGCAAAGCGCAACTATGCAAATTGCGAATGCCTCTGTCAGGGACACGAAGCAGATACAAAGAGGAGATGGCACAACCATTTTTTTTTTCTTACAGCCATTTTCTCCGATTTGTAGGCGGACAAGGGCCTTAAATTCACTCCCAAAATTAGTATAAAACGAAAAGGAGTATAGGCTCAATTCGACTTTTTGTTTTTAATGTATATATTAGCGATATATTCGCCAATAGTAAACCATTTTAATGATTCTTATTTTAATGTATATGCTACATCTCAAGAGTGGTTCCATTTAAATTTAAAGAAACTATTCCACCTCTCAGGGTGGAAATTTGGGGGATGAATTTTGTTTACTTAACTTCTTGCATGGTCAATTGTATTTTATTGATTATGTTGAATTGCGAAATACCTATGATTTTTTTTAAAACCCGACGCATTATAATTTTAGCATGTGTGTCGTGGCATCGTAGCTGCCAAACTTCTAACGGATTTGGATTTAGTTTTTTTTTGTTTGAGAGGTGCCTGGATCGAGTGTATTTTAACTATATATCTTAAATATATATATATTAGTAAAGTAATATATCAGATATTCAAGAAAATTTGTTCTGCCGTTTGATGACTATATTTTTTTTTTTAATGCCACAATAAAAGCACGATACCGTCACGCCCTTTTGGAATCATTGCTTTGGAGTGCACAGTTGCTTTTGCCATCTCCGCTTTATATTTTCTCTACGGTGCCGGGAAATAATTCAATTTTAGGGCCGATCATACGGACCGGGAACCCCAATTTGTTCATAAATAAAACGGGCGCGTATGCCAGATGACGGTTTAGGATGTCACTGTTTTTTGTTGTGACGGTCGGAATTGTAAATTGTTTATTAGGATTCTGTAGCTGCTGCCAGATTATTCTGCTATCTATTACAATTTTCACAATGAGATTATGTCCCTCGTCCTTTATTATTATACAATACCGTTAAGTCAGAATAATTAAGTTTCGTTGTACCCATAGAATTAGAATTAGCTTTACGTACGCATTTTCGTAACTATGAGAAGAGGAAAGAAATAATTTTGGAGATGTCAACTTAAAAAAAAAAAAAAAACGCCTCTCAAATTGTATCACTTTTAGGGCAGTCAAATATAATCTATTTTAGGACTTTCAAATTTCAACAGTTTTAGGGCAGTCAATTTTAATTAATTTAAGGTCTGCCAAATTGTAACAACTTTGGGGCAGTCAAATTTTATCAATTTCAAGGCTGTCAAATCTTAACAACTTTAGGGCAGTCAAATTTTATTAATTTTAGGGCACGAAAATTTCTTCAATTTTAGGGCTGCCAAATCTGGGTTGGATTTAGGCCATGTCATTTCATTCTGACAGCGTAAATGAGGCGAACAGCGCTAATGCAAACCAATACCAGTGCTGTTTATTCTAATCAGCGCTGTTAGCGTTATTGGTGTGCTTGGCGTGATTAGGAACGTATGCGGTGTGAAAAATAAATAAATATTCGGGACATTTTTCACACACGGTCATCTGACCCCAAGCTAAGCAAAGCTTGTGGTATGGCCAGAGATTGGACCCTATTGACAACAAAAGTATGAACTAGCAATCCTCACATACAAAGGAACCTAACATACCTATCTACTTTTGAATTCCTCTTTTTCCACAAGCAATTTTTATGCACGATATTACTACAAAGAACCTAGCGGTAAGGAATTTCTGAAATGCGCGTATAAATTCTTAAAAATTTCGAAATCAAGGATTCTTTCGTCCGCATGTACCTTTAATATTCCACGGCTTTTCGCCGCAATGTTAATAATGTATGCGCTGGAAGAAATTTAAACTTGTTTTGAAAGTTTGACCCAGACGGTGTGAAACCTGTGATGTTCGTGTTTTGACAACGCTTTTTAATGACGCAGGACAGTTTAAAATCATAACGTTTCATACAAAATCCAGACAATTTTTTATCCGACATAATCTATAAACTACTGTAAACTACTATAAACTACGACATATGGTACTGAGACGTGGTCCTTAACTGTTGGCCTTTTGGAAAAACTCAGAGTCACACAGCGGGCAATGGAGAGAGCTATGCTCGGAGTTTCTTTGCGCGATAGAATCCGAAACGTGGATATTCGCCAAAGAACCAAAGTCACCGACATAGCTGTTAAAATTTGCAAGTTGAAGTGGCAATGGGCAGGCCACATCGCTCGGAGAACCGATAACCGATGGGGAAGAAAGGTTCTTGAGTGGAGACCACGAACCGGAAGACGCAGCGTAGGTAGCAGGCTGTCGTTCAGTGTGGAGGTTAAAGGGGGAGGCCTATGTTCAGCAGTGGACGTCTTCTGGCTGATGATGATGATGAATCTATAAATGTATATTATAAAATAAAATAAAACTATGTGTGTATGTTCTCTATAGACTCCAAAACGGCTGGACCTATTTTCACAGGACTTTCGCAATTTTAACCGCAACTCACCTGATGACGATGCTGTCTAAGATGGGCACGCTTGAGCCATGAGAGCCTATGAGGTACCTATTCACTCTTGTCTTGAAGAGACCCAGGTTGTACTTTATAGGGAACACCGAGGAAGGGAGCGCATTCCATTCCTGTGCAGTTCGTATTAAAAGAAATTCACTGGCAAATAGCTGATGTTATAAGGAATCCACGCGGGTGAAACCGCGGGGCGCAGCTATGATACATAGTATGTGAAAAATTTACAGGTTACCCAGTCGAATTGGACTTACGAACCGAACGCAAATCCCTTCAAACCTTGAGAACTTTTAACCGACTGTACAAGAAGGAGGGCAACGTTTTTGGGGTGTGTGTAAGCATGTAAGTATGTTTCTGGGTTCATGTAGCCTTAACAGCTTGACCGATTTTGACGAGTGAGGTGTTGTTGGATTCTTTTACGAAACGGAACGGTGATTTCACGAACCGGTACAGCGTTCCGGTGCGTCCCGGTCCATTTCTAGCTCTGCGGTTACCTATTACGAATCAAAAGATACAGCTCTTTAAAAGTAGGACAGACGGACGAACAGACAGCGTAGGATAGTAAAGTTATCACCCTTGGGAACGAAACTCTAAAAACGCTGACAACAAGGTGACGACGTTTGGCGCCGTCAAAAGCTCGCAGATATTCGTTTATGCAAATTTTAACGCTTTCGCTTTCCAAATACAACTGACTTTCGAAACTTATCCGTAAAACTACACACAAGCGTTTTGCCTTCTCTTTCTTAATTAGAACGGCGAAAACAATGGAACGCCTTACCTCTGTCTGTGTTTCCGAAGCATTACAATCTTGGAGTGTTCAAGTCTTGTAAATAGGTTATTACAAGGCAAACATGCTCCATCTTCGGCCGCATCGTCGCTTTCCATCAAGCGAGATCGCGATCAAACTTTAGAAAAAAAAATACCTATGAATATATCTGGAAACCCGCCCAAATAATAATATCTACAACCAAGAGTGCCTTACTTAATACCACAATGGACTACATTTCTGAGTAAGGTTATATAAGCTAGTCCATACCTTGACCTATATCCCGCGATGCCGACCGCAGACTGACCTACAGAACGCCCGGTGACTTCAATAGCACTAATTGGAAGGACGAATTTCAAATCGAGTTTACACTGACTTTGTACGCAACATTTGTGAGGGTAGAAGTGGAAATTTAATACTCAATAAGGTGACAAAATATTAACTAATATTTTAATATTAAATAGAGATTCAGACTTTTTTTTAAATCTTTTATTTATCTAAATATGTTTTGAAAGTACACTCGGTCCCAAGTTTGTGTTAGCTCTGACACTTGCAATAAACATTATAAAAAGGTGAAAGAAAACATTAATTTTTCATGTTTCACTGTCGGCTATTAGCTACCTGTTGTATCTGTATGTTCCATGTTTGACATAAGTTCATATGTAACCTCATTCCTTAATTATTCTGTGTTTGACGTTTGGGCCGCCATCTTGTTGTGATACAAAATGGACAGGCTACTTAGCACCAATATAATTATGTTATAATAAAAAGGACGTTTTATTTAGAACATAATAGTGGCGACGAGGACTAAATCGGAACAATGGAACGTAAATCAGTGAAATTCGGTGAATTTGATGTGAAGTGTGATGACTGGGACAATTACATAGACAGACTTAGATATTGCTTTGAAGCGAATGGAATCGTGTTAGATTCAGCCCAAAGGGCTAATTTCTTTACAATTTGTGGTGCTCGAGTTTTTGAGATTCTTCTCGCGTTGATTACACCAAGAAAATCGAATGAAGTGTCATTCAATGAGATAGTGACGATTTTGACCAAACATTTCAGTCCGAAGCCCAATGAGATTTCGTCTTCGTACAAATTTTACAAGAGAGATCAAAAACAAGACGAAAAAGCTTCGGAATTTATTGCACAACTCAGGAAATTATGTTCTC
Source organism: Agriopis aurantiaria (assembly GCA_914767915.1). Lineage (NCBI taxonomy): Eukaryota > Metazoa > Arthropoda > Insecta > Lepidoptera > Geometridae > Agriopis > Agriopis aurantiaria. Next base: position 5,215,349 of record OU611990.1, read on the forward strand.
GGTGCAATTTCTTAGAAATGGAGCGCATGCTCCGCGACAGAATAGTGTGCGGGATGACCGATCGTAAGTTGCAGTTTGAGCTTTTGAAGAAAGATAATTTGCGTTACGAAGATGTTGTGGATGCATTGTTAGCAACCGAGAGCGCGGGAAGAGATGCTTTGATGATGCATAACGCTGCGGCGGGCTACCAGCAGTCGACGAGCGCCGCGGTGATGTCGCCGATGCCGCCGGAGCAGATGGACATTAACGCCGTGCAATCTAGAGCTAATGATCGATTGTGCTATCGATGTGGTGGTCGTCATGGAGGCGAATGTCGATTTATAAATGCCATATGTCGATTTTGTCAGAAAAAGGGTCATATCGAAAAGATTTGTACAGCTAAGAAGAAAAATCGTAGTGTAAAAATTAATTATGCCGATGATGATGAGACCACGGTACAGTTGAACGGTATCTACAACATAGGCGGGTCGGGGTCCCGCATCCCAGCTTTTGTGGTGACATTGTTGTTAAACGGGGTGCCGGTCACGATGGAGGTGGACTCCGGCGCCGCGTTTTCCCTCGTGAACTTTGCGACATGGGCGCACGTGCGGTCCAGCGCTGACGACGGATCGTTGAGCGCGCTACCCAACCGGTTGTGCACGTGGAACAACTCGCAGGTCGCGGTTATCGGACAAACTAAAGTGCAAGTGCAGTATAAGGACATTAAGTGCGATTTGAATGTTATCGTAGCTCGGGGTACAGGACCGAATTTGTTAGGACGTAATTGGTTCGAGGCATTAGGAATTGTATTGAATGTGAATATGATTTGTGTGTTAGATCTGTCACCGGTCGACAGGGTGATAGCTAAACATAGAGAAGTTTTCAGGGAGGGTCTCGGTACCTACAGAGGGGAACCTGTGACTATATATTTAAAACCAAACTCTACGCCTAAGTTTTTAAAAGCTCGTTCCGTGGCTTACGCTTCAAAGGATAAAGTTGAAAATGAAATAGACCGTTTGATGAGCGAGGGTGTTCTACGTCCTGTATCTTTTTCAGAATGGGCGACTCCGGTAGTATCTATACCCAAAGCTAATGGTGACATACGCCTATGTGGAGACTATCGCAGTACGGTGAATCAGGCTACCGAGTCTGACACTTACCCTATGCCGACTGCTAGTGAAGTGTTCGCGACTGTTGCTGGAGGGAAATTTTACACCAAACTCGATTTAGAGCGGGCCTATACTCAAGTACCAGTATCAGACACCACGGCGCGATTGTTAACACTGAACACGTGCAAAGGTTTATTTACTGTACATAGATTGGCTTTCGGTGTAAAAGCGTGTCCTGGTATTTTCCAGCGATTGATGACGTCATTGTTAGCTGGGGTGCTTGGCGTTGCGGTGCTAATTGATGACATCATCATCAGCGGCCGAACGATGATGGAGATGACGGAGCGTCTCGACACAGTGTTGGAACGCATCGAGAAGGCAGGTCTGCGGCTTAACAAGGACAAATGTAAGTTTGCCAAAGAACGTGTTGAGTTTTTGGGTTTTGTCATCGACGCGGAGGGTATTCATCCGGCGCCCAGCAAAGTTGAATCGATTTTCAACACGCCTGAACCAAAGAATGTGAAACAGCTACAAGCTTTCCTGGGTTTGTACAACTTTTATGAGAGGTTCGTACCCAACAAAGCTAGTTTACTTGAGCCTCTACATAGACTGCTCGATAAGTCACAATGCTGGAAATGGACAGACAGAGAACAAGCGAGTTTTGATGCAGCTAAGTCTTTGTTATCATCTGATTTGACACTCGTACATTACGATTTGAACAAGCCTTTGGTACTCACCTGTGACAGTTCAGAATACGGGGTCGGTGCGGTTCTTTCACACATTATGGAGGACGGGCAGGAGCGCCCGGTAGCGATGGGTTCCAGAACTTTGCACACGCATGAGCGTCGTTATTCACAACTTGACAAAGAGGCGACTGCTATATCATTTGGTTTAGCCAAATTTCATAACTACCTATCGGGAAGATCTTTCACAATTGTCACTGATCATAAACCATTGCTAGGTATATTCGATCCAAAGCGACCAATACCTGCAGTTTTATCACCAAGACTTATTAGAATTGCGATCATTCTCACATCCCACGATTATAATATCGTTTACAAGCCGGGAAAACAGATTGGACATGCTGATGGGTTGAGTCGATGGCCACAGCCTGTCCCAGATCAACCGAAGCAACAGCTTTGCGACGTGTTACTGATGGCTGAGACACCTTCAGATTTTCCAGTGGATGCGGATCAAATTGCGTTGGCTACAAAGCGAGACAAAATTTTGTCTCGGGTCAGTCACTATGTGCTTAGTGGTTGGCCCGCCAAGATGTCAGATGATGAGTTGCGTCCGTACTGGTTGAATCGTACAGAGCTTTCTATACACGAGGATTGTGTTTTACTCGGTTGTCGGGTGGTAGTGCCACCATCCATACGAGAAACTGTTTTGAGGGCTTTACATAAGACACACAGTGGCATTGTCCAGACAAAAGCCTTGGCAAGAAGTTATGTATGGTGGCCAAAACTAAATGAAGATATTGAGGTTTTAGTAGGCAGTTGTAATAAATGTCTTGAACATAGACACATGCCTCCAAAAACTAAGGGTGAATGGATCACTCCGACAAAACCATGGTCACGTGTAAATGTGGATTTTGCTGGACCTTTTCAAGGAAAATATTTTTTGATTGTGGTTGACGCATACTCCAGATGGCCTGAGGTGATAATGGTTAATAATATGACTTCAGCGACGGTAATTCGACAACTGAGAAATATATTTGCTATTCATGGTTTGTGTGAGACTTTGGTTTCAGATAATGGAACACCATTCGTTTCTGGAGAGATGCGTCAATTTTTAGACGCAAATAAGATTAAACAGGTAACAATAGCCCCGTATCATCCGGCCACAAATGGTTTGGCCGAAAGAATGGTGCAAACCGTCAAGGATAAACTGCGAAAAATGGAAGATTTGTCGTGGGATGTTAAGATTCCGAACATGCTATTGGGATTACGAACGACACCTTGTACGGTTACCAATAAGGCTCCTTCTGAGCTCTTAATGAACAGGCGTTTACGTACTTTGTTGGATACAATTCATCCGGATAATCGCGTACGTCAGAAAAGGGATCAACAAATCACCAGTAATGCTCAAAAGACTCAGCGTGAAACCAATGTGGGTCAGAATGTAATGTACAGAAATTACAGCAACGTTGGACCTCGATGGTTACCTGGTACAGTAGTGAACAGAAACGGTCCATCTAGCTATGGAGTATCTAATGTCCAGGGCAATGTGGTTCACCGACACATTGATCAATTGATTAAAACGAAAAATAATGAGGCGATAGATCCAAGTCAGGCTGAAGGAGATAGATTGGAAGTGGCAGCTATGGAAGGAGGTTCGTCTGTTAGTGGAGATCAGGAGGTCTGTGAACCAGAAGTTATGGATCACGAGATACTGGAGGTACCGAGTGCCGATAAGTGGGCTGAAGTGCTTGGTATACCTTTAGAGTATGGCATGGGTTATTCTGGGGGGAAACTAAAAAATAAGTTGACGACTAGTCATAACAAACGTCCATATGACAAACCTTTTGAATTATTGTACATAGCTTAATAAACATGAAACTGTATACTAATTTTAGATTAGTATTTAAGGTTTTCATGATATCGGGTTTAAGTTTATGTGTTTATTGTTCATACTGGGGGGAAAGGTATGTTGTATCTGTATGTTCCATGTTTGACATAAGTTCATATGTAACCTCATTCCTTAATTATTCTGTGTTTGACGTTTGGGCCGCCATCTTGTTGTGATACAAAATGGACAGGCTACTTAGCACCAATATAATTATGTTATAATAAAAAGGACGTTTTATTTAGAACATAATACTACCTAAAGCTTTATGTTCAAAACCCTCGCAAAAATATCAGATGTTATGGTTTTCTTTCATCTATTTAAAATCTACTGCATCTATTAGAGCTTGTCAGAGAAAAAACCTAGTATGAACAAAGAAAATAATTAAATGAAAACAAAAGTTTTATAACTAGATTTTTGTTGTGAAACATCTACTTATTGGCGCGCTTTGGTATTAAAACTGAATCGTGTGCCGTGACGGCAAACGAAATGACGCTCTCTCATGCCGTCATATTTCACATCTGCCGGGCGTCCCGTGACGGTAATTTTTTTAACCGACTTCAAAACGGAGGAGGTTATCAATTCGACAGTATGTTTTTTTTTTGTATGTTTGTTACGTGATTACTCCGCCAATTTAGAATTGTTTTTGCTGTTTTTATTTGGTAGGTCATAATTCATAGGTGGTCCCATTTTTTTTTATCGCGTTTGACTTCTAACTCACCTAGAGCTTATAGAGATGTAAGTTATTTGAAGTCGCTCAAAAGTCATCATCATCATTTCAGCCGTAGGACGTCCACTGCTGGACATAGGCCTCCCCCATCGATCTCCAAAAGGGCCGGTTGGAAGCGGCCTGCATCCAGCGTTTCCCTGCGGTCTCTTTTAGGTCGTCTGTCCATCTTGTGGGTGGACGTCCTACGCTGCGCTTACCAGTCCGTGGTCTCCATTCCAGAACCATTCGGCCCCATCGGCCATCTGTTCTGCGTGATATGTGCCCTGCCCACTGCCATTTCAACTTACTAATCCGGTGGGCTATGTATGTCGGTGACTTTCGTTCGTCTACGGATCTCCTCATTTCGGATTCGATCTCGTAGAGAAACCCCGAGCATAGCCCTCTCCATAGCTCGTTGTGCGACTTTGAGCTTGCTTATGAGGCCCATAGTGAGAGACCACGTTTCAGTGCCGTATGTCATCACTGGTCGTATGTGTCGTAGTGTTTTTATTTGGTAGGTCATAATTCATAGGTGATCCCATTATTATTTTTTAAATCGTGTTTTTCGCGTTTGACTTCTAACTCACCTAGAGCTTATAGAGATGTAAGTTATTTGAAGTCGCTCAAAAGTATGTCAAGATAACTTAACTTCCTTACTGGTTTCTATGTTCCGGAAATACGATTTTCACAAAAGAAAACTTTGATATCAACTGTTTTATAATGACTTCGTATTAGATAAGTAAACAAACAAACCGTAAGAAAAGTTGAGCCAAAAGCAATTTCCGAAGTTGTATTATCTCTGTTCTCTTATTTGTATCTTTAAGATAAAACCATCGTAATTTGTATTGCTAGGGAGAATCATTATTTTTCTATTTACTTCCCAAAGTCTTTAGAGCTTTTCTCCCGAGCAATCAAATCGTTTTAGTATAATCGCCATGCACTTATTTCTATCGAACTAATTTATTTTACATAACTAAATGTATAAACCTTTTAATGATTCAAATAATTTCTATAATATCGACTAAGTTTTTATATTTTGTTTTTTTATTATACGAGAATTACAAAAATAAATGCGTTTTTAGGGTTTCGTACATCATCATCATCATCATCAGCCAGAAGACGTCCACTGCTGAACATAGGCCTCCCCCTTTAACCTCCACACTGAACGACAGCCTGCCTTTTGCATTCACTGGATGCCAGCGACTCTTACTATGTCGTCGGTCCATCTAGTGGGAGGCCTACCTACGCTGCGTCTTCTAGTTCATGGTCTGCACTCCAGAACCTTTCTTCCCCATCGGTTATCGGTTCTCCGAGCGATGTGGCCTGTCCATTGCCACTTCAACTTGCAAATTTTAACAGCTATGTCGGTGACTTTGGTTCTTTGGCGAATATCCACGTTTATGGGTTTCGTACCCAAAGGGTAAAAACGGGACCCTATTACTAAGGCTACGATGTCTGTCTATCTGTCTGTCTGTCCGCCTGTCTGTCTGTCTGTCCTACCTTTAAATGGCTGTATCTTTCGAACCGTAATAGTTAGCCAGTAGAAATTTTCACAGAATATGTAATGTTACGGATTAACTAAGAAATAATAAAAAAAAAGTAAAAACGAAAGAGGGGTTCCCATACAACAAACGTATTTTTTTAACGTATTTTTGTATTAGCTCTAATGTAAAAACGGTAATACAAGCGTCGAACTTAACATGATCATAGTATACACTCTAAAGTATAACAAAAAATTATAAAAATGGCCAAGCGCAAGTCAGTTACAAGTTTATGTTCATTACCAAGTTATGACTGGTAATTTCGTTATTGAATTTTATGGTGGTACGGAACCCTCTGTGCGCGAACCGGACTCGCACTTGGCCGGTTTATTATATCTTGGTTACGTGATTAGCAGTCAGTTATTATAAGGATAAATTTCAATCCCTAAAAACGCACTTTATTTTCTCCTAATTAGTCGACGGTGCACACCCAACCTAAATGTATGTCAGGCTCAAATGTTTGCATTAAAAGTTGTAAACTATTATATCTACGTTTTTAGTATGAGGCCAATTACGCATCAGATATCGTTGTTCTACGGCGTGGTATAGCGGGCGAGGAGAATGAGACATCGCTAGTACAATGAGACAGCTTTTATTCCGTAACACTATGATTAATCATTACAATAGCAAATTACTTGTAAATTACTTGGGGACCAGTACATACTAACTCAGTATCAGAGTCAGTGTGCGCCGACAAGTATATGTTTTTAGATTCGTTTATTTATTACAGAGATAATATAATAATCATTACAATGGTAAATCCTAATTTTGTGTATGCTACAAACAACAGTTAATCGTTGTCTGCGTTTGTGTAGGCCACCAAGCAGACAGTTAATATCAGTTTAAGTATACCACCAAAGATACCACCACCAATGATATAACTAACACACCAGCAGAGCATTTGACACTTGCACTGTTAGCGATTAGGAAAAAAACACGTATTTGATGATAGAGTGATTCGTGTATCAATAACTCATAGTCCATAGTTTGTATGTTTGCATGTATACAGCATTAATACTGTACAAACGGTCCAAGCAATCATGCCTAGAAAAACATAATACGCGTCAGAAGTGAGAAGACCTGCAGAGAAGTTGGCTCATAAAAATAACTCCACCCACACTTTGCGGGTAAGTTTTGTATAGAATCGAGGCAAAGCTGAGTCCTCCATCTGTATGGAAATATGAGGAATATTACCAACTTCCGAACTGCAGTTTAGGAGGAAGTTGTAACTGTGGCGAGACGATACACGTCCGATCGAAGTGATCCTGAACACAAGTGCTTTGTGGACTTTGGGTTCAGCTGTTTTACAAGTGTGGATGACATTTGTACCGGGTGTTCGGTTAAGCGACAGATATTAAATTTGAGAATATGCTTGTTGAATCAAAATAGGTAGAATTAAATGTTTACGAATATAAGCTAAACATGCAAAAATATTGAGCGCATTGCCGCGTTGAATTAAATGCGTCGAGCAAGACAGCAATTAGGTCAAAGAGATGTGTTGTAGGATTTAAAGATGAAAATACTGACTTCACCAAGGCATTCAGTTTTAAGTATTTGTAACTTAATTTGTAGCTCAGAATATTGACAAGCTGATGTGGCAGTGGGCCGGTCATATTTGTTGCTAAACCGATAACGGTTGGGGTAGATGTGTTCTATAGTAGAGGCTACAAAACGGCAAACGTAGCTCAGGACGTCCTGAGACTCGCTGGAGTAACGATATACGCAGATCGGGCTGAGTGACATGAAAGGCCCAAAGCTGATTTTAAAGATGATAATGTGACGCACACAGAGTAAAAATATGCTGAAATTTTGCATTAGGCCACTAATGCCTTATTTCAACAGCTTTTGGCGCGCCCTTACGCTAATAAGCGTAAAATACGTAGACATTAGCACAACCTTTCCAGAAAACAAGGAAATGCTTTCTATATCATAAAGTTATGTGTGTCAGCCGTAAAGGCGTCGTATAATTTCATATCATTCGTTCTGTCGGTCATGCTATTGGCCTTATGCCAATGGCGGTTCTTCACTGGCCAACTCGACACTAGCGTCAATGCAGAGAAATTGCGGTTTACAAACATTTGACAATATAATATTATCTGTGCTATAAATTGTTTTGTCAACATATTGCTGACGATGAATGTCACGTGCGAAATGAAACAAAGTAAATATTAGATAATGGCATAAATATGTTCATTTCTGCTGTGGTTTACATTTTTGGTGCATATTTGAGATATTAACGTTGACACTTGGGTCGTTTTCAAAAATCTCTCAGATCACGAAAAAAATACTGGCATTTTCTGGCTCTAGTATAAGCAGTGCTTAATAATATACTAGCTGACCTGACAGACGTTGTCCTGTCTTAGAACTGTCAAACACGCAAAGTCAAAATTGTAAATCTTATTTTTTTACACCTTGGGTTACATTACTGGAGTTTTAGTAAGGATCCCTATTTTTTTGTAAATATAATATAGCATTTGTTACCCGGGGATAGTGTAGCTTCCCAACAGTGAAAAATTTAAAAAAAAACAACAGCGAATTTTTTTCAAATCGGTTCAGTAGTTTCGGAGCCTATTCAATGCAAACAAACAAACAATCAAATCTTTCCTCTTTATAATATTAGTATAGTTCAAAGTCTACGGGCAATTAGCTGTTTTTTGTGTAAATTTGCTGATTTCAATACGTAGTAAACGCGAAAATCTAATAAATTATTAAGATATTATTTTCGGCTTAAGAACTATTTTTGAAGAAATAAAACAAAAAAAATAAAAATTACAAAATAGGCATAAAAAACATTTAGGCAAAACTTTTTTTTTACCCACGACGAACGGAGAAGGAAAACGAATGTTTCTATTTATCTCCCAAACGGCTGGACAAATTTTTTTTTTGTTTGAAAGGTGACTTGATCGAAATTTTTCTTAGCTATGATTCGAGAATCAAGAATAATTCAAGATAAAAAATATTTAAGGGTTAGTTAGTTTAAATTTTGCTTAGTTGATAACGTGCCTTTTGGACGTTTCTGAATTAACCCGTTCTTCCTTACAGCCTAACGAATGGTAAAGACACGAAAAGTCGTAAGCAATTGGTACTTACGTTTTTATATACAAGTATTTTTCTGGAAAGAAAAACAAAGAATGGCTGCAAATGAACCTTGTCATTTCGTTTGTTAGTGCTCTGGTCTCCACAAACCGCGAACTGATGTCTGCAGAGCTTTGCCCTATAAAGTGCAATATCAAACGTGTATTTGTTTCCGTTAGGTCAGTTTGTAGCGGTGTTCGGGTACGTTTTTCTCTCGTTTTTGGTTTGATGACCCCTGGGAGTTAGACTACGCAATATTTCGAATTTTGTTGCGATAGTGCGATGCTTCTTCTATGAGAGACGCAAATTAGCAGACATTGTATTATTAATGAAAATTGGCACAATCGCTAATGGACTCTCCTCATCCCCTTTCTATGCTGTCTATTTATTTATTTAGTAAGATTTATCTTAGCGTACATTAAATTTAACATAAATTTTATTGCTACACAACTCTAACAAACTGCATAGCAATTTGTAGGCACATTTCTACTCTCTTTACAAAAATTTACTGGAATGGACAGCGCCGAGAACCCGCAACAAAGAAGGCACATGAACAACAATTAAACACCAAAATTGAATAGGCATGATGACTAATATTTTTTTATTACCTCATAAAAAATCTGATCATAAATAGAGCACATCAACAAAAACAAAATTAAAATTAGTTCAAAAATAAATAAGATATATTAATTTAATTTAATTTCATGCTAGACTGAGAGCGCCCTATCCTGAGCCGTGACATCACGGCTCAGGAGCGCCATACAAATGCTATACTAACACACGCTTTGCGAGAAAGGGATAGAACATCCCCTCTCCATCCTCACCTAAAACTTTAAATACTCATATCTGAAAGATTTATCAGCCAATTCAAATAATTTTTTCAGTATGTGTAATGTATTTACTTATATTCATCGCTAAGCCGGTTATTTGTAATAAATTAAACATTAGGAATCATGCCTAAAAATCACTGTTGGGTAGAACAAAGCAATTATCGACTACTATAATAATTTATCCACTAAGTCATTGTATCCAACAGTTACTTCTTCAACGCAACCTTATATCCAATGTTGGTCCTAAAGTGCTCCTCAAACTCCGCCGGCAGATCTTTACACAATTTTGGCACTATCCACTTCCGAGTATTCCCATAATAATTCCTATTTCCATAGTGCACTTTCAGTTTTGGCATAGTTGCTCGCGGTTCATTACAATAGTTTTTAATTTGATTGAATGTGTTATTTTTACATTGTTCTTTAAGAGGGCATCCCACGGCCAAGAAATTTGATGAATAGGTATTTAGCAAATATATTGCTGTCCCTTGACCTCAAGCCTCTCCCCGTAGAGCGCAAGAGGGACAAACTGCAGCTTGGATCAATTATACCTACGAAAAGTAGACAAAATCATCGTCTCGTATTTTTCTGTTTCCTCATTCAAAACTCGGCCGATTTCATTATTTTTTTAATTAATAGTTGTGAAAAAGATTGAACTATGCTTCTGTCATTTATTTTTGCTATATAAACCCGTCAAATTTGTTTGATAGACGTCATGGCGGTAAAAAAATAAATTTTTGGAATATTTAAAGGCTCATATTTCTTATAGTAGTTAACTTATAAGAAAAAATAAATGATATAAGCATGACAATAGAGGAGATACATTTCATTTAAAAAAATTACAGCTCTTGCGCTATTATCCAGGGAGGAAACACGAGAATACGTTTGTATGGACAAAACGCTGCCCATATGCCCTCTTAAGTCCCTACAATGTCCGTTAGACATCCTTACCCAACAGAACCCATAGCTCTCATAGTTCTACAAACTACAGGCAATTTTTTTTCCTATGGTCAGCCAACAGTATCAACAATCTGGATGATTTTCTTGAATGCGATCTATTTCATACACTCATAATACTTAAGAATAATTTTGTTTGAGCGCATGTTGATTTGGCAATTTCAATTATTTTGTTCCAGCGCTTACAATTTATTCGGTTTTCATATTACAAACTGTTATTGACATAGAATAAAAAAAAAATTTTGTTAGAAAGTTGATTGTTTTGTTTTCATTAGCACTTTCTGCTTCACATAAATGATAGCTCTGATAACGAAGCCAGAATATAATTATAATATAAACTTTGGAATTACAAAAATGTATAATGGCAAAATGTATTAGTTTGTTTACTTTAACGCATTTGCTCTAAAAAAAATTCTTCAACTTGTAGGTGGCCTACTACCTACTCACAAAGCCGTAAAATATCGGTGACATTCGCAGTCCTAAATAAAATCCCCATAAAAACACTTTCCCAGCACTTTCCGTGTATTTTTGCACGTAAAGGTGAAGATATAGGTCGTAAATTATCACATGGGTGACATTCTCTTTATCTAAATGACTCTTTTACTCGTATTGTCGTTCTCTTTTCATCGTCATCATCAGTATAAGCATATCACTATCCCACTGCTGGGACAAAGCCCTTCTCTCAGAGAGAGCCATAATCCACCATGATGGCTCAATATTCTTACAGTCATAGCACAGTGACATAGTAGAAACTCTACTATGGTAGTGGCATAATCATTTACTCGTAGAAGCAAAACCAAGAATTAAAGAAGGAACCATATTATATTATAAGTCTTTCAGAAACTACAAAAATCCTCTGTAGATTGATTACGTTGTACGAAATACACTAAAGTCAAAAGTTCTCGAATTCATTCATATTGTGGCTTACGACATACAAAAAGCGTTACATATTTCTCCCATATATTTGAAAAGGACGCAACTGAGTAGCACTCACCAACTAACCGGCTTCAACCGACTTGGTTGAAGTGGCGACGAAATTTTGTAAGGAATCCAGGAATAGCCAACCTTTCCAATGTCGCGTAATATGGCGAAGTGAATAATGCGCGAAGTATTTTTTTTATGTAATAGAAAAACAAGCGACTGGCCCCCTGATGGTAAATGGTCACCGTTGCCTATGGACACCCAGGGCATTGGCGGTGCGTTGCCTACCTTTGAGGAATCTATTCACTCTTCGTTTGAAGTAATTGAGGTCATATTTTAGAGGAAAAACCGAAGATGGTAAGCCATTCTACAACTTACAGGTTAGTTAGCCCGATAGACATTTAAAACGTGTGTTCAAATCACGAAAGTTTGAAAGTTACTTTAAGAATGTGACCACAATTAGGTACTAGGTATATGACTTTGGCAACGAAACCTTAGCCTGTCTCGCACGCTCCTGGCTAGTTATTTCGTTTTATAGATTTTTGTTTCATTTTATCATATAGGGCGAGGTCAGGCCTTTAATTTTTTGTTTGTGGCTTTGAAGGCATCCATATAAAATTTCAAACAATTTCAACTTTAGCCGTTCTGCTATTACGGAGTTGAGTGTGGACAGATTCAGATTCATATTATTTGTTGCTTCCAAACATATGATAAAAATATTAAAATTTGCAAAGAATATAGTCTTATACGGGTGATGTCACCGGCGGTTCCAATGGAAGATCAGCGCTGGTTATTCGCAACCAGCATTATGCTGAGTATGAACCGGTTTGTGGAGGAAAACAATTTGTAATGTGTGTGTTTTCATTACTTCTCAAAATTATGTGGTTGTTTTCATCCATAAATAAAAATGTGTCTATTGTCTATTATATGGACCCTGTCGGGCACAGAACACTAGGAGTGAGGAGGACGATTATATCACAATTTCAATGTCAAAATATTATATGCACTTACACGCAAACTTTTGCATCACAATATTAGTGTGAAGATGCGTTTTTAGTAAACGATGGTTTTGATCATTTATCTTGGCAAACAAGCACGAATACGTGGTAACAAAACGTCATTGTGGCCGGTGTCTCCGTTCGTACCCACATCAGTCTGAGACGGGTGGCGAGATACATGTGATGACGTTACATCACTCACGGCTGGGATTGGCCCTCGGAAATTTGAGAATCCTTGTGGTTTGCATCTGATTTTGCACCTACCTATATGTGGGTTATAATGGGTTTAGTCAAACGCCTAGCCTATTCGAAAATTTAGAGTGTTAAACTTAGTCGAAGCATTTATTGTGAATGCCCCGGGTATAGTAGGTTCTATATGCATCGATCACTTACCATCAGGTGGCCCGTATCTTGTTTGCAACTAATACTTTTTTTTTACTACTAACGCCGATGTCAAAAAACGCACGATGTGTTCAGTCTTCTAATGGATGCTTTCGAGTGACAAGGGCTGCCGATAGGCGTTGGAACTATAGATTCCTGTTTTAAGTTCTTGATATAGAACAATAATCGTGACAATAATTATGTCAGAACTTCTTTCGACCTAGAAAATTATGACACGTGTTTTACCACTCAGTCTAAACTATACGAAATAACTTATAGCCCCAACTTTATTCCCAGAACTTTACATTTTTCAACGTCTAAAAAATGAGTCCAGTAATGTAAAGTTGGCATCAGCACCTCAGAAATGGCGGATGTTAAACGGCCACTTTCAGTAATCGAATACCATTTCAGATATTGGATCTGATTGCCAAGCCCATCGGTCTTATTAGAAAGTGCGAAGAGGCGCACTGCGAAATTCAATATCTTATTTTGATATATACACCTAGGTATTAACTCGATAAATTAAATGTTTGAGAATAGAATTATGTTGAGGCGTTTAAGCTGTAGGTAGTACCTAACCATAGATTTGATAGCCCCGTTCGTCCAGTTTGTAGTGAACTTGCCTTCTGCGTTTGGGAACGTAGGTTCGATTCCCACCTAGGGCAAACATTTATGTGATGAACATTAGTGTTTGTTCTATATCTGGGTGTTAATATTTATTTAAGTATGTATTTAAATTATATATATTCTTAATATAGTTTCTGGAAGCTATATTACAAACTTTGCTTGGTATGGGGTCAGATGACCGTGTGTGCAAAAAAAATTCCCGAATATTTATTATTTATAGATCAGACAATAAAGGAAGATAGGTCTTAGTAGAATTATCTTTCACCCACTTTTTTCACGATACCACTAAACCGCTTAACGCAAAATTGTTAGTACGGCATACTTACTCATTTATAACGCACACTAAGAAATTTCAGCGACACTAATGAACTAAAAAAGAGTTCACATGCACAAAAGTCGGCAAGGTCGTCTGCAGGGCGAGTTCGACTGAAGGGATCAAGCCTGATTCAGGCCTGATATGTTCGCACCCACCACGCCACCTTACCATATTATATCCCTTGTTTATCTGATCTTGTTTGTTCAGGTGAGTTGTAGTCAAACGCTAGCCCATTTCATGATAAAAAATAAAAAATAAAAAATTATACCCGATACAAGAAAAATTTTAAAAAGTGCTCGTCACGTAGCTTTTCTATAAAAGTAATAATCATGACCTTTCCCCAAGACAATTCAATAGTCAGTAAAATCCTTATCTGTCTCGCTCAGGTGCAAAATGAAATACTATTTCCTTTTGCAGTTTGCGTTCATCTAATCCTGGGACTGGCCAGTAACTGTCGAACATTCCCGGAACGCCGGGATAACTTCGAATAGGTCTAATATACCCGGATAAATCATTCACTGGAAATATAGACTGGGGTGGTAAGGCCTTTGTGAATTAATACCAAGAACTGAGAGTTAAGTAATGGTATAAAGTGTATATCGAACTAGCGATAAATAATCTGGAACTGAATAGTTAGTATAGGTCCAATGCATATATAACTAGTGATAAATAATCTTGATCTGAATAGTAATTAAAGGACTAATGTATATCGAACTAATGATGAATAATCTGAATCTGAATAGTAAGTAAAAGACCAGTGTATATCGCACTAATGATGAATAATCTGGCAAATCCAAATTATTCATCATTAATTAAAGGACCTGTGGATCTAATGATGAATAATGTGAATCTGAACAGTAATTAAAAGACCAGGCAAGTCACACTAATATTAAAGTTTGTGTGTATTAGTTTGTCCACACTCAACTCCGTAACAACTAAACGGATTTGAGTTTTGAAATTTCATTCAATTTCATTTTCATTATTCAGATCAACATTATGTTGATCATAGTAAGTGAAGGACCAGTGTATATCGAACTGATGATAAATAATCTACATCTGAATAGTAAGTAAAAGACTACTGTATATCGAACTAAGGATGAATAATGTGAATCTGAACAGTAATTAAAATACCAGGACAGTCACATTAATATTATATATGTAAAGTTTGTGTGTATTAGTTTGTCCACACTCAACTCCGTAACAACTGAACTGATTTGAATTTTGAAATTTTGTATGGGTGTAGCCTCAGATCAGACAAATAAGAAGATATAGTAAGGAGGCATGCCAGGAGTGTACACATCAGGCCTGATGCCTTCACTCCAATTTACCGTGCAGACTAGTGTAGACGACCTTGCCGCCCTTTTCAAACTATTAGTTTGTTAATTGATGACGCTGCAAGTCTCTTAGTCTGTGTGAAAAAATCTCCCTCGTTTGTCTGATCTAAGGATGTAGCTTATACCCTAAATTTACATATAGGTTACTTTTTATCCCGGAATAGTAAATGGTGCCTGTAGGATATCCTGTGAATTTTTGAGTCACTGCTAAAAACGTTCAATTAGCAGTGGGACAAAGAAGGCTGATAATGATAATTTAAATAGTGTGGGCTCACTGAGAGCTGGCTGGCTTTGTACTTCCAAAACTTAAGTAGAATCAACAGCATTATCATACAAGGCATCTAGAAAGTATATTGAAAATGTAGCCGTTTAGTTGGTACACAATTGAGACAGTCCCACGCAAATAGAATGAGCATCCAAAACACACAATTCTCATTGTTTTAAATTTCAATTCCAATTAAAGACAATGCCGAACGGAATAGAATTCTGTTTAGAATCGACATTTAAATTGGAGCACGATTTCCTAAACACCAACTTACAAGTTTCACACTTGCGAACAATATGTATGGGTTAGAATCATAGTAAGTTTCTCCGTTGTTTCGTTTTCACGACTAAACACGTGAAGTCGAAATCTTATAAACCAGTAGTATGTATGATAAAAACGGACATGGACATTTTGTATAAATAAATACGGTAAAACTGAAAAAGGTGGCCGTCTCGGGACACCCAGCAGATAAGAAACATGACGGCATAAGAGAGCACCATGCCGTTTGCCGTCACGACATTCGAGTCAGTTTTACGGCCAAGGCGCGCCAATAGAGATTTCACATCAAATCAGCTTACTAAAAACACAAGATGCATCTAGTCTACACTAACATTATAAAAAGTAAATCTATTCTGTATTATTATACAAAAAAAATTAAGGCTTGTGGCTTTGTATGTTTATAGGATGTTATATCTTGAATCACTCAGTTACATTTATGCTATGTTTTGTTCACAACAGAGCGTAGCAGCGGGCTAAAAACCATACTTACTAATATTATAAATGCAAAAGTGTGTTTGTTTGTTCCTCTTTCACGCAGCAACAGAGCAACGGATCGACCTGATTTTTTTGCATGGGTATACCCGGGTCGGAGAGTGACATAGGCTACTTTTCATCATCATCATCACCATCACCGTTTTTCATCACTATGCGGGTGAAACCGCGGGGCGCAGCTAGTAATAAATATATCATAAATCACCTACAAATCAAAGTCGAACAGAACATCAAAGCCGAAACAAAAATATATGAAAAGAGTTGGAAAAGAGGCTGAGGTTCTGACCTATATTTTAACAGCAAAAGAACATGTGCGTTCAAAAGGCATAATAGTCATTACATTCAAAAGCGAGAGATGGAAATAAAGCGAATGCATTAGGAACAGTAAATTCAAGAAGAAAGCGCTTTTTTTTCTGTTTTAGAAGTGACTGCACATTGAGGTCGATACGTAAATGGTTTCTGAGTCGATTTTGCTTCTGTGTTTTAATTCCATTAGGTTTTACTATACAAATTATGTTTTCGTCAGGTTGTGGCGCGGAGAAATTCACAGCAACGACATGAATGGTCCCATCGGAACAAGCAGCTCTATCGATAAACGCTTATCTAGGGGGAAATTTCGAAAGAATTGGAACCAGGTTAGTTTAAATTCTTTACTTTTCGTTTTTAGGGTTCCATACCCAAAGGGTAAAAACGGGACCCTATTACTAAGACTACGATGTCTGCCTATCTGTCTGTCCGTCTGTCCTACCTTTAAACGGTTGTATCTTACGAACCGTAATAGATAGCCAGTTGAAATTTTCACAGAATATGTAATGTTACAGCGGATTAATTAAAAAGATATATAAAAAAGACGACAAGTAAAAACGAAAGAGGGTTCCCCATACAACAAGCGTATTTTTTTACGTATTTTTGTATTAGCTCTATTGTAAAAACGGTAATACGTACAAGCGTCAACCTTGACTTGATTATATGTAGTACACACTCTAAAGTATAACAACAAATAAAAAAAATTGGCAAAGTGCGAGTCGGTGAAAAATTTCTGTTCACCACCGGTTTTCGTACGATCACCGAAGTGACACAACGTCGGGCGAGGTCGGTACTTGGATGGGTGACCGCCTGGGCATTGATGGAATTTTGTCTTTTTGCACTATTTAGTTTGTACTTTAGAAGCTTAACATCAGGCGTGATGGTGGTCAAAAGCAAGTCGACTAATTATTTAAAAAAAACTAACAAGTTATGTACGTGGTAAGTGGTGCGTAGGTGGTACGGAACCCTCAGTGTGCTAGCCCAGCTCGCACTTGACCGGTTTTATTATGTTATTATTAGGCGCCAGCGTCGATCGACACAATATTATAAAATGCTATGCCAAAATTGCTAAAAAGTAACCGTCTTACCACAAAATATTTAAGAACGCTTTAGACATGTGTTTAGCAGTTGTTTCACTGTGAAACATAATATATGTTAAACACATGTGTTTAGCAGTTGTTTCACTGTGAAACATAATATATGTTAAACACATGTGTTTAGCAGTTGTTTCACTGTGAAACATAATATATGTTAAACACATGTGTTTAGCAGTTGTTTCACTGTGAAACATAATATATGTTAAACACATGTGTTTAGCAGTTGTTTCACTGTGAAACATAATATATGTTAAACACATGTGTTTAGCAGTTGTTTCACTGTGAAACATAATATATGTTAAACACCTATGTTTAGCAGTTGTTTCACTGTGAAACATAATATATGTTAAACACATGTGTTTAGCAGTTGTTTCACTGTGAAACATAATATATGTTAAACACATGTGTTTAGCAGTTGTTTCACTGTGAAACATAATATATGTTAAACACATGTGTTTAGCAGTTGTTTCACTGTGAAACATAATATATGTTAAACACATGTGTTTAGCAGTTGTTTCACTGTGAAACATAATATATGTTAAACACATGTGTTTAGCAGTTGTTTCACTGTGAAACATAATATATGTTAAACAAATGTGTTTAGCAGTTGTTTCACTGTGAAACATAATATATGTTAAACACCTATGTTTAGCAGTTGTTTCACTGTGAAACATAATATATGTTAAACACATGTGTTTAGCAGTTGTTTCACTGTGAAACATAATATATGTTAAACACATGTGTTTAGCAGTTGTTTCACTGTGAAACATAATATATGTTAAACACATGTGTTTAGCAGTTGTTTCACTGTGAAACATAATATATGTTAAACACATGTCTAAAGCGTTCTTAAATATTTTGTAGTAAGACGGTAAATGTTTTTAATCTGTAAACATTATTACTAAGATTTTGCTCTACAGTTATTTTTAAGGGTCGCTTTGCTTCTCCATCGAAACGTATTCATTAACAAAATCCAGGTAAACCCATGGGGCCGAAAAGCCAACATCCCTTTAATCAATACGTGGACCGTAATTGACGCCTTAATCCCCGAAAGCCTTCGTGAGATCAATCGGCAGATCAGCATGTTGTCACAGAGCGTATTTTTCGAATATTTTGCAATTCATATTACCAGTTTCATTTTCATTTTATATCGCTGTGACAGTTGGCGAATTATTTTTCATGGCGAACGAAGCTCGCAGGCTTTGACATAAAGATAACCATGTCGCTGGTTTCATGACACGTTTTTGAGGTTTTCTTCCACACACTTCTTTTTAATATTATATACCAGGGGTGGCCAACTTGATTAGACATAAGATCTACTGTTTACTAACGAAACCCTGTGCGATCTACCACTTACATAGTTCTTGGAATCTTAAATGAAACAGCATAGTTTAGTGTTTAGTACACAATCATGTAGTATTTTTTATTGAACAGTCTTAGGAGTTCCTTTTCATATCACATGTGAGATTGTTTCCTTAAATTTACTTAATACTTTGGAATGGAAGTCTGAGTTAATGATGTTTAATCAACATATATAGGTCCTATCTATATATTAGTGTGAGCATTGCGTCGCAGCATCGTCCACTAGTTTAGCATAATCAGGTTTGTAGTTGGAAATTGCCAACCTTAAAGAATCCAATGTATGAGCGTCTGTCAAGCGAGAACGGTGTTTATTTTTTGTTTGTTTTAAGTAGGAAAATGCTGACTCACAAACACTACTACACATATCGTATATATTATATATTTGTATGTTTGTCTCTTCTGTTTCTGTTCTTCTTTTTATTACAAATTAAAGGCGAAATCAATCCTCATGGAATTTGGCAAGCCCAAGATGGTTTTGTCAATATTCGACCATGCCACTCCCGTAAATCTAATACCATGATTAAATATTTTTTTAAATTATATACTATAACTAATTACTTGGGGATCGCTTAAAGACACAAAACGAAACCCGGGGACGAACGGAACCCTGGTTCACGGTTCCCGGGTTCCCGGGTGGATTTCTACACCTTAGAAATTACAAGAAAACTAGGAAAATGGTCTGATGAAATGAGCTTTCTAACAAAAATGTGGTAGTTTAAGAATCCAAGCAATTAATGTTAATGTGTTATCTGGGTGTTAATATATATTTAAAAATATAGATGTATTTGTATCAGTCTCTGGCAGCCATAGTACAAGCTTTGCATAGTTTGGGGTTACATGACCGTATTGACCGTGTGTGCAAACATGTCCCGAATATTTATTTTAATACAGTACCTACATATTATTAAAAACACTGAAGTTTACTTAAGTTTCCTGAGCAATATTTTAGTTTTTTCGCCTATTTGGGACAGTAAAAACGTCCATCCTCATCATCATCATTTCAGCCGTAGGACATCCACTGCCGGACATAGGTCTCCCCCATCGATCTCCAAAAGGGCCGGTTGGAAGCGGCCTGCATCCAGTGTTTCTCTGCGGTCAGGTTAACAGTAATGACTATATTAGGGATACGCTATTTATTTCTTAAAATTCATCTACATTGGTTCAGCCGCTTAGTAGTTAGTATAAATACGTTTCATTATTCATCTATCTCTATTCAACACCCATTCTGAAGCCACGCCACTGAACTATTCCTGCCCTTCATCCCTCATGTCACCGACCCTCCCCTAGCAACAAAAGTGAGAGTCACCGCTAACCGTGTGATTGTACCCCTGTCAATCAAGTAATAGCCTAGAAGGGGCTGTTTTTCTATTGGCATAAAATATGAAGGTAGTAAAAAAGCTTAACTTTAGTGCCGAGTCATTGTTCGAGAAAATGGAGTAGATTCAGTGGTACCATTCTCTTATAATCTGTTAAGCCCCACACCTTAGAATAACTACTCAGAGAAGGTAGGTTTCCAAACAACGCCTTCTCAAAACGTAAGCTATAAATTCGCTTTGTAGCTTACGTTTCGATTGGTATTTTAAACGATTTAAGCAAGAAAATTAATGGATTACCTGTGGAATGTCACACCATAACTCTTATACTGCTTTTCTGATTTGTTGTGGTACGATTTCACCACGCAAATTGTCATAGTAAAATTTTTATATTTTTTTTGGAACCCTATATGACACCATTTGAATGGCTTAAATTTTGCGAATGTACTTGGTTTCTTTGTGTAGTTATTCTAAGCCCCACACTTTTTTATTGTGTAAGGAAAGTAGTTGACGTTTAACAAAAAAGTAAATGAAAAGATTTTCAATTACAGCTCAGATTCTTAGTTTTTAATCTTAAAATATACAAGATTTATCGCAAAAACACAATTTAAGCCTTCCCGTTAACATGATGCGTGTAACTGCGCCGAAATATTGGCATCTCCTTCCACAACAAATAAAAGCGGTAAATATCCCGTTAAGGTGGTACGTTGCACCTATGGCGAGAAATTCAAATTTCAAACAATTTTTTTGTATTTGTAGCTAGTCTGGGTAATTATTTTAAAATGAAAATGGTAAATGGTAAATGGGTATGGTTAATGGTAATGGTAATTATTTTTTTTTATTTTTTTTTTGTTTTTTTTGTTTGCGCAAATCATTGGTTGTTCTTTACATTATCATGTACATTTAACATTAACGCACCATATTACTTACATTTGTCAATAAACCGTTTGAAACAGCAAAAACTAGTTTATTGACAAATGTAAGTAATAATGTGCATTAGAGTTAAACAGGTTTACATGATTTGGTAAACAATAAAAATCTATTTGCGCAAACATCATGATTGTTTACAATAATTACCCAGAATAGCTACAAGGACAAGAAAACTACATAGATGAAACGTACCACCTTAATAATCATATAACTTTATCGTAAGAAGTACCTATATATTTAAGTAACCAAACTTTTTGTTTATTACACGGGAATTCATCCATGATTAATCTTAATCCAACTATAGATTCAACCGCATTCGGTGGTTTTACCACAGAAGACAATAGCACGCAAAGATCTTTGACAGCACGTGACAGAAAAGAAAAAAAATATTCTGTGTAGCACAATATGGTCTTATTCAAAGTGAGGTGGGGTTTTTTTTTTAATCAATCAGACTTTGTTGAAAACATTAGTAAGACCAAAATTAAGATCGATCTCTCGGATCAATCATAATTATGGTACTTGGCCGCGAGCTTTGATCTCGGATTTTATAGTAATGTCTGTTTTAAATGCATAGCAAATTTAACCTTCTCAAGAGAGCACATGATGTGCTTTTGATTGGAACATATATTTCAATCTGATGTCCCAGATTCGAATCGTAAATTACTGAAACGGATTTCAATCGAAATCCAGTATTCGGCGCTGAGTTTCATACAAAATTGCTACGAGTAAATAAAACGGTGATTAGTACATGGAGATAAATGTACTATTAGTGTTTACAACTCCATCTAAACTCGCGTGAGAATTAATTATTAGTTACTATAACAACGGCTTACTCACGTTATGTTTATCGGTCGAGACGATCGACCAGTTTCAGAGCCATTAGAACTCCTTCATCAGGGAATAAGCGCGCCTCCGGAGACGGTCGCCCACGCACTCGTAAGAACTGCCAAGGCCTCGACGTTAACCTTAGTGTTAGATTAATATTTATGTTTGTGAATGCACAGTAGAAAAGTTTTATTTTTTTGTTTGTTTAAATTTTAACGGCTGTCGAGGCATTTTTGTAAGACATTTGATGTAGCTAGTTGCACCCATATAAACGAAACGTCAGTCATTCGAAATCAGTTAGCAACTGTGATGCTAATTTCGACGCGTTGATCTAAATAAGAATGTTCAATCAAGGTTCTGTCATAATGTCTGGTAACAGATTTTGCTTCTCATTTCCGTTCTATTTACTTGTCTTTTCTGTGGGTGAATGTCATATTATGCCGCTGAACTTTTGAGGTCCTTGGACATAGCGGTTTCCTCACTATGTTTACCTTCACCGAATCTTAGCGATGGCATTGAAACTGCACATAATTTATTTAGTACAGGAACTAAATAAGTCGTTGGTGCAGGGCCGAGGAGTGTGAGTGCGTACAACTTGACTTTTTAGGGTTCCGTACCCAAAGGGTAAAAACGGGACCCTATAACTAAGCCTACATAGTCTGTCCGTCCGTCCGTCTGCCTGTCTGTCCTAAATTTAAACGGCTGTAACCCTCGAACCGTAATACATAGCCAGTTGAAATTTTCACAGAAAATTTAATGTTACGGCGGATTAAATAACGAATAATAAAAAAGTCCAAAAATAAAAACGAAACCCGGGGGTCCCCATACAACAAAGGCATTTTTTGCGTATTTTTGTATTAGCTCTAGTGTAAAAACGGTAATACGTAGAAGCGTCAAACTTAATATGATTAAGTTTAATATGATTTTTAGTACACACTTTAAATTATAATAACAAATAATAAATAATGGCCAAGTGCGAGTCGGTGACAAATTTCTGTTCATTACCAAGTCATAACTGGTAATTTCGTTATTGAATTTTGTTGTGGTACGGAACCCTCAGTGCGCAAACCCGACTCTCCAAAACACTGTCCCAAAAACTCCCCCACTTACTTCTTAAACTACGAGTAGGTCATATTGCTGCAACTTTTACATAAGCACACATAATAAATCGCAAGAATCCCAGCATAGCGCCTCGCAAATGTAGACTGCCCGAGGCTATATTTCATACGGCTCTTTGAAATGTCTCCGCGGCCTACGCCAGGCTTTGTTTATCCGGTAAAACTATTTCTCTTGTGGTTTTGGTGCATGTTCAGAATATAATATGCAGGTTTGCAATAAATGAAGGGCTTAATTTTTTTGTTATTGTGAAAAGTTACGTGAGTTTTGACGATAGTAGTAATTTACTTAAATTAAGATAATGATAATTATATTCATAATAATAATTACATGTCAACATTTAAAAATATAAATAATAAATAAATATTCGGGACATTTTTGCACACACGGTCATCTGACCCCAAACTAAGCAAAGCTTGTGATATGGCTGCCAGAGACTGATATACATACATATATAGCTTTAAATACATACTTAAATAGATATTAACAACCAGATATAGAACAAACACAAATGTTCATCACACAAATGTTTGTCCTAGATGGGAATCGAACCCACGCCCCAAGCTCAGAAGGCAGGTTCAATACCAACTGGACCAACGGGCTATATATGAAAAAATACATCATAGAATAATTAATATTAAAGCAAAATAATAATAATAACAATGTAATTCTAATTATAATTAGGCATCAATTATTCACTCCAGTTTTGGAATGAACTCCTCTACGCTATACGGCGCCATATCAGTCAGAAAGAATAAATACAGCGACTCGGCGTACCTTATGGATTTCGGCAAGGCGTTAAATAATTTTATGCCAAATATTCGGGTACATTTGTGAGTAAGTGTGAAAGTGGGTGCCTAGTCGTACTCAGTTTATAATAAGGTTTGTATCACATATTAAAAGTGGAAATAAAGCCATAGACTCTATGGCATAGATGGAGCAATAATTTTATCAGTTGAAGATATCTGCTACAAAATTGAGTTACAAGATTCCACCCTAACAAAATATAGTTACATACATACATCATCATCATCCACTGCTCCACTTACGTCCACTGCTGAACATAGGCCTCCCTCTCCTCCACACTGAACGACAGCCTGCCTTTTGCATCCACTGGATGCCAGCGACTCTCACAATGTCGTTGGTCCATCTAGTGGGATGCCTACCTACGCTGCGTCTTCCGGTTTATGGTCTCCACTCAAGAACCTTTCTTCCCCATTGGGTTATCGGTTCTTCGAGCGATGTGGCCTGCCTATTGTCACTTCAACTTGCAAATTTTACATACATACATTGCAATTTAAATAAAAGCTAGCAAAAAGTCAAGGTGTCTGCATCCAATTCTTATAAAAGAGACACACACTTGCACATAGACATAGACAAACTTTTGCATTTATAATATGAGTGCAATTGATAAAGTTTTTCCTTTGCACTGTATTTCTTACAACCAAAACCAAAACCCAGCGATATAAGACAGAAGAACCTAATTGGTGGCTCTTACAAGAACTTGATAGCCGGGACCAGTCAAGGGTTTCCTGTTACGGAACCCTTTAATCGAGACAAAGACCTTGTTAGCAAAATTCACATAGACAAACGATTTTGTAGTATCAGATCGTTTGGCGACGGGCCAGCATCTCGTATAGGATTAAAGTAAGGGTTACTGAGAAATCCATGAGACGATAATCTTGCTCGAAATATTGCTGAAGATAAAATAAAGAGTTTCCTGAATAATTTATTGGATGGCAACGAACTCATATCATTATACTGAATGTCTTTCTGTTTGGCAATGTTGCAACAAGCATTTGCCGTTTATAGCCGTCTGCGCCCGAGGGTAATGTTTTTAATTTTTGTTCTAAACATAGAATAGAACCAAACATCTATACGAGCGTTTAGTTGATCATTCTCGCGAATGCTCATATATACAACAATATATTTTTCTAAATCTTAATCAAAATCAAATATGACTTAGCAGCGCTTGGTAAATAATTTACAAAACTTTTTCGCTCTTGATCTCAAAATTAAATTTTTCTCTATCGTTTCCTGTCCACGTTTGTCACACTTTAAAAAACTATTACAATGTGCTTGCGTTATTCCGCCACCTCGCCTGATGTTAAGCTATGATGCGGTCTACGATAGAGCACGTTTGCCTAGAAGAAACCGATTCACTCGCGAATTTGAAGACTTCCAGATTGCAACTATCGGGGAACACCCATTCAGGCAACGCATTCTACACTAACAGTTCGCACAATAAAAGTGAATCAAACCGTTTTGTACGAGTTTTCGTAATAACAACCATGAAGCTGTGTCAATGTTTCGTGCCCACTCTTGCAGTCCAACAGAAAAATAAGCAGGAAAGAATTAGACCATGCACACCCGACGCACACTCTCCGAAATGTATCCAACAAAAAACCGATAGAATAGCAACTTTGCGCCGATGCTCAAGACACTTAAATCAGGAACGATAAAACATGGACAAAAAAATATTTTTTGTCCATGGTTCCATATCTTTAAAAGCCTCCATTCAGGCTGTAAGGCTAGACCACGTATCGATAGTCCCTCAGGATCCTGCAAATGAGTCCTTTGTTTCCAGGAAGCATTGTTCCCGTCACGAGCATGCTTTCTACTCCTCACACACGTTCCACAATCTTGGGAGTATGTTTTGTTACAGTATTTGTATTGCACTAGCTGTGACCCGTGATCTTACCCGCTGTACCTCCGCAGTTTTTTGATTGAACTTCATATTCCCGTGGTAAAATAAGTCTTATTACATTCTTATTTCATTACGTTTCTTATAATGAACACTATTTCTATGTCAATTTTTATTATGATCGGTTGTCGTGTATGCGTGGCGCAGGCGTGGTGTAGACGCAAGGTGTTCTACAACTACGTTTGCCTAAACGTGGTCTCCACTCCAGAACTCGTCTACTTCATCGGTTATTGGTTCTTATTGGCAATATGGCCGGCCCACTGCCACTTTAGCTTGCTAATCCTTTGAGCTATGTCGGTAGCTTTGGTTCTATATCGAATCACTTCGTTTCGAATTTTGTATCCTACGAATTTCGCATCCTTTCCTTATCTGGCAAAAAACTTTTAGCACATATATCTCCGACCTTTATTAGCCGATTCAAACAATTTCTTTATCCTAAACCTATTATTTTTAACAAATCAAACGTCTGTTCTTATAAGCCTATTTTACGACTATGAAAATTTCTCCAGTCCTAAAATCAGCATTAATTCATCAAAGTCTCAAAAAGGAAGACGAGAACTTAATCATTCCCCATAAAACCCAGCGAGCGTATTAAAACATCACCTGCCGGGTTTCTTAGCACCTAATTAGAGCGCAATTAGATTTTCACTTCATTTGAATTTAAATCAGGGTTGTTTGCACTTATAGACGGGTAAATGAGTGAAAGGATAGGGTAAAAGCGTCGTGGAAGGAATTCTAAGTACCTACCTTCAGAGAGGCGTCAAAGATGTTGTACCACTAATCCGGGCACGATTAAAATTGTCAGTGTCTTTTCATTTAAATAAGTAAGAAAATAATGGCAACAATTTTAGAACTATGAAAATTTAATTTAGTTTAGGTATCAGGTTTAAATTTATTTTAGCATACAAGGCAGTCAAAAAAATCGAAAAATCTTTTACATGTACGCAGTCAGAATACGTAGATTGTTGTAAGCATCCAAAGTAAGCTATGTCTATATGCTTATAACAATATGATGTGTTATTATAGTGTTGTTAAGATATATATTTTAGCAACACCATATTATTATAACAAATCATTTATTTGTCAGAACATACTAAATAGCAGCGGTCCGGGGAAGACGGCAAATAATTTATCCCACCGCGTACTAAAAACGCAGTAGAAGCGTAAAACTACAGAGAAGCGATGCATAAATGTATGGAGAGCGATACCATCGTTTTCTATCGGTGCTAACATAATAATATAATACCTAGGTCAATGGACGTTTTTCTCTGTGCCTTTGGAATAGACTATACCTCGATCTATCAATACGGATATAGGCCCGGAACTCGTTAAATTGTTAGCGTTGAGTTAGCGTCTAGCCTTCGTTGAACTAGGGTATTTTTTGTTTGTTATTAATATTTGACATTGTATGTTATGTTAATTTAATTTTGACTTTCCACTGACATTTTACAATTATTTTTATACCTAATTCTTTGTCCGCATATTGCTAAGTATGAGTCCATGGTTACTTGAAATAAACAATTTTAATTTATAGGGTCAGTTTCAGATAAGCGAAAGCACAGTACAAGAGAACACAAAGTGGTTTTAACACCTACATTTTGACTACCTCTCCGGCAATTTATAGCTAATTTACTGGTAAACGCTTCAGAGCTATTAACTCCAACACTCAGCGATGATTTTGAGTTATGACGTCATAAACATATTAATTGGTTTTCATTATTTTAAAGCGGAGATGTTATTAAAGATTTAAATGGGTCAGATAAAGAGATAGACTCAGAACTCCTGGTTGAATCTATTGTTTGGTTTTTTCTTGTTTTTTTTTTCTTATTCTTTGATATAGATAGTCGGAATACCAGTTGTTCGTCTCAATTATAATGGTTAACTGTGGGGACAACTTATCTGTAAAGGCAATATGCATTTTCTGACTGCGTACATACTTGTACAAATAAGTTATTCTTTTCGATTCTTTTGACTACCCAGGGGCCTTACGGCTAGCTGTTTAAAGCAATCCAGTTTAGGTAATTAAAAAAATGTTGCGCGACCGCAAACCTTATCTGGGCGCGTCGAGGTTCACATTAGTTTTTTTCGAACTGCGCTGTTTTGAGAACGCGTAAGAAGTTAGCCGTAAGGACCCTGAACACTAAAACCATTTGACGCTGACTGTTCATATTTAATTAACGGTTTTTTTTGCCTCTTGTTCGATACAATCGATCACCTGCTGAGGCAGCAATACTGCACGCGACCGCGGCGGCCGCGGCTCGCGTCAGTGCATCGTTAAGCAGCAACCGCGGTGCATTCATCAGCTTTAGATAATTTGAGTTATTAAATAGTTTCTAAACTATCATCATCAGTGTTTTCGTCTAACATATCCAGAAGAGCATATAGAGTGCTATCCCGCACACCTCTTATGGAAAATTCTCGTTCCAATATTTGACCGCCTCTTTATTCGTTTTACACTGGGATTACAGCCTCACAAATTTATTTGGCCAGCTGACAACGTCATCTTTATCGCATTGAGTGTCACAAATTAATAATTTTTGCAATATAGTGCATGGGTAAAAATGAGCAAGAGCATTATAGTCATACTTAATGATAGATTCCGTAGCTGTTCGTACAAATAGAAATTTAAAATTGATTTGTTTTCCAAATGAGGTCATTGGCGTCATTTTGAACACCGGACCCCTCAGAAGATGGACTAACGCATCTTTTTTCTAAGACCAGGCCAGATAAGTTGCACTTGCATTGTTGCTTTGACAGCTGCCATAGAGTAAATAAAAAATCGAATGAACTTTATTTTTTGTTTCACTAGTATTATTGGCTCCTAGTTTCAATATGATATGTTCCTATCAAAGATTTCATAATATACTTCGTCTATGTTCGTAAGTCCTTATGTTTCCTAGTTTGAAAACTGATTAAATGTGATAATAATTTACGTTTTTCATTCAAATTTTTACAACTTAGCGTGGATGGACACAGATAAGTTGATCGTTCCGTGGCTGATGATGGTTTAATTCAATGTTTGTTACGATATTTGACAAAAAAAAAGTTTTTCAACAAAAGCGTTTCCAGAACTTCGTCTAAGAGGAATTCAGAAACATGTCGAGGAAAATAATGAAATATTTCGAAACCATTTCGTGAATGGTATATTGTTTAGATTTTCAAAGTTGACTGGTTTCGATACTTACCTACACTCAGCCGGGTGGCTCGGAAAGTAATTTATGGTGAAACTCTCTTTTCTACCGAAGTATTATGTACTGGAGATTTTTGAAATATATTTTTATAAAAAACTAGCAATGCTATAATATACAGTAAAATAATTGTACTTACCTGGTGGAACAGAAGTTACGTAGCCGTCGTTTCTTATAGTCTCACTTACCTGAAACGGGAAATTATGCTTAAGAAAGTAAATTATATTGTATTTTACATCCTTTTATAACTATAGCTACACCTAGTTATTTATTTATATTGGTTATCAGGCTTGCGTTTAACCGCCACCACGCCTGATGTTAAACGATGAAGCAGTCTATAGTGGAGCGCGCTTGCCTAGAAGAAACCGATTCACTTACGACTCGAATATACCCAGATTGTAACTATCGGGGAAAATTCATTCAGGCAGCGCATTCCACAGACAGCAGTAAAAGTGTAATCAAAGTACTTCACACGGGTTTTTGGAATATCTGCCATAAAGCGGTGTCGACTTTTCATGCTCGTTCCTGCAGTTCAATATAAAAATTAACAGGAAGGAATTAGATTATGCAGATCCGATGCACACTCTCCGAAATGTATCCGATAGACTAGATATAAACTTTGCGCTGATGCTCAAGACTAAGAAGCTTAGTCTGAACTAGGGATTCGTTGCTGGTGAGCCTCTTGCTACGTTCTCAATAAACTCCAATGCCCCTAGCTGGTATTAAGCTGATCAATACCATGCACTACTGTTCTGACGTGAAGTACCATCGCACCAGCTTCGATAGGATACCCAGCAATATTATTTTTTGTGCCATTCGTGACTTTTTTGGCAGCGCCAAATGCGAGTGTTCTAGCGTTGTGCAGCGAAAACCTTTCACGAGACAAAGGATTTCTGCGATCGAAAATGGATAATGGATAATGTTTTTTTTTTTTTTTCAAATTTTTTGTTTTCATTTATTTTCTGACGTTTGTTTTCAAATTCAAATTCATTTATTTCGACCAATTTGAGCATAGTTTGATTTTTAAAATTAAATTATAAAAAATTTATTTAAAAAAAACTAAATAGAATCGATAATAATGTACAACAAACTGACTGTACAAAATTTTATACAAATTCTAATGAAGAAAAATATCTACGAAGGTTGCTAGTTTTCTAACCGAATTCAAAAAGGATTCTCAATTCGGTATTTTATTTTTTGTTACCTCGGAACTCTGTATAATTATTATATACCGTATTTTTTTTAAAGATAAGTTTTCAGTTTGGTGCCATATTTTTTTTATCAAAATCCATCCAGTTATTTGGTTTTTAAATCAAAATAACTGAATAAAAGTATGTCATCCAAATAACTGAAATTGCGTATTTACTTATTTTGAAGTCGGTTTTTTAAATTAATAATTTTACTGGCCGATATCTTGCACAGCGTATTAGCATTGCAATTCAACGCGGAAATGCGGCCAGCATTTTGGGTACGATGCCTGCTGGCAGCGGATTATTATATTAGTTTAGTTTTATATTTTAGTACTAGTTTGTATGTATTTTTAAGTAGTTTTTAGTTGTGTTTTTTATTTATTTATTAGAATGTAAAATATATATCCTTCTCGACCAAATCAGTTAATAAAGAATTTTGAATTTGAATCTTGAGAACTATATACTTAACCTACGAAGCTGAAATTGGGAAAGCACTCTAGATAATTTTACTGCTAGTAGTAGGTATACATAAATCATACTAGTAATTATAAATGCGAAAGTGTGTTTGTTTGTTTGTTTGTTCCTCTTTCACGCAGCAACAGAGCAATGGATCGGCCAGATTTTTTGAATGGGTATAGTTCAAGGGCTGGAGAGTGACATAAGCTACTTTTCACCATCACCATCATTACCATTTTTCATCACTACGCGGGTGAAACCGCGGGGCGCAGCTAGTGTGAACCTAAACGTGCCCACTGAACTCTGTAGGGTAACTTTCAAACAAACAAAGGTTATCAAAATCTCTGACTATTAAAGCTATATAGGTAGGTACTCAAAATAACCACAGAGATAGCAAATTCAATGCCTCAATCAACCTTTCACGAACTCCTAACCAATAACCGCAAGTAACTAAAACAAATTAACGTAACAAATTGATGTTCTAGACTAGATCACGGCAGACCACGACGGCTTTTGTTCTAACGAAATAAAGGTACAGACGTACTGAGTTAAAGTCAGCATCGCGTCGCGGCACGAAATAAACCATTTTAAAAAACCACTTCAAAAATATTAAATACGCAATTTCGTTTAATTAGATAACATAATATTTTGTCCATTTGATTTAAAAAGCAAACCAATGAAACCATTTTGATGAAATTTCTATGGAACTTATCTGAAAGTAGGTATATCGTTACAAATAAAATAAAAAAATCCAAATCTGTTCACAAATAAATACCTTGACTTGGCTCACGAGGTTACCGCCATGTGGGATGTTGACTCGACGATCATTGTCCCGATAGTCGTTTCGGTGAACGGTCTTATAGCGAAGAGCCTCGACCAACACCTTAAGCTATTATGTCTTCTGTGCCTTAAGAGGCTCTCGCTAGACGGTTGGGTCAAGGGTCAGATGCAGAAGGCGGTCATCCTGGACACGGCGCGCATTGTCAGGAGGTTCCTCACTCTGCAGCCCTAACCACCGGTAGCTTGGGCCCTGCCTCGCTGTCGGCGGCACCCTAGTTTTTAAGTTTTTTATGTAATTTTTTATTATTTATTTAATGTAAAAAACTTAAAATTAAGAGATAAAATAAATAAAGTGAATAATAATAAAGTTTAATAAAAACTACAACTATGGATTGTAACTATTTAATTTGTGATTTTATTTTCATGCCATTTTATCTTTTAACCCGGAACCTGGTGTGGTCTTATCTTTATACAGGGTATTATCATAAAGCGGGCGCGCTGGTACCAATATACAGTTATTAGCTTATATCAGACCCGGACTTTTCCTTTGACATGGGATGGTAGAGCAAATATGAGGATATTGATTCTTGATAACATATTTTGGGCCCAAGAATTTCATTAGATGTCCAGTGCTTCGGAATTCGTCAGTGTTTTATGGATTCGAGTCGGAATCGTATGTAAATTTATAAAGACATTTTCATAATTTATGACCCGATTTTATACGTGATTTTATACAAAAAAAAAATGTAATGGGCTTGCATTTGACCGCCAACTCGCCTGATGTTACGTGATGATGCGGTCTATGGTGGAGCACGCCAATATAAGATTAATAGTAACAGTACAAACGAAAATAGGCTTTAAGACGAAATATGCTTCAAATTTGACGATTCTTCCTCACGAATATTCAAAAGGAGACCTTTAAAATCGACTAATTGACATTATTTCTTTATGTTTAAGTAATGTTCTTGAAATATTTTATTAGGATGTGTTCACCGATACACGATTAAATAAATTTGGCTAAATAGAAAAAAATCGTAAACTTTCCTAATAAACACCCGTTTTTACGTTCCCTTCAATGGATTGAATCAACTTCATTCGAATTCAATAGAAGATATTTTTATCAAAAAAATTGTGTGTTATCCTAACAATCATTCAAATACTTTAGTAGTCGTAGTTTTTTGTAAAAGCGTAAGATTATTTTTAGAAAATAAAGAAAAAATAAATATTGAAAATATTTGAAGGCGCACACGCTGCTTTACCGTCATACAAGTGTACGGTTCTCTACCATTTCACCTTAAAACACTAATAGCTAATTAACTTATCAGAAAATTAATTCAAACAGTGTGTAAGAGGGAACGCAACAACCATACGAGAGCTTAATAATCTCAAAGCAAAAACACCTTTTTAAAACAATAGTAAGTCCACTTAAATCCAAATCCATACAACAGATAACAAAGTGTCCCACTGACAAGCGCCACTTTTCAATTATACGCAAATATAGATGGTTTGGACCAGACAGATATGTACGTCTATTAATAAGCTATTAGTTTCTTTGTATTCATGCCAGTGATAACATAATATGGTACTGAGTCGTGGCCACGATATCCGGGTTGGTTCCATAATAAAAGTAAGAAAAGAAAGAGAACTCGATCGAAAAAGTCAAAAGACGGAGGAACTATTCCAAGGCCACTCCACGTTTATTAGTAAGGGAGTTAGGCTGTAACTATAACTTATTTAATGCCCTGTGTCAGAAAAATGGCCTCATCTGGTTTGGTTTATTACTGCCCATGTGATAAATACGGGAATTATTCAACACGTAAGACGCCGTTTACTCTGACTATAATTTCAACCGCATTCGGCGTTTCTTTTCAAGGTGACAACAACAATTTTTAAAAGGGTAACTTTTATGCGTAAGAACATAAAAAGCAGTTTTAGTCCGCTTACACCGGGCATAATCAAAAACTTCACGACCATGTGAAGTGAAAACTAATTCTTGATAACAAACTCACCTTTCCCAGTCCATTCAATAAGTAACAAGTGTAAAACTCTACCTCCCACTGATGCAAAACTTCCTGCTCTGTATTGACAAGGATGGCCAGATAGAGGAAGTTTAAAAATTTATACTATGTATTCGGAGGACGACACCTGAAAAATATATTGGAAAGATAGTTTGACCAACAGGTTGTCACGGCATGTTTTGTTAAGGGGCTTTTCCCGTCTGCAGCATTTTTTGCAGCAGTCACATTTTCACATTATTGAAGATAATAAATGACTGAGTGTATATTATCAGAGTCGCACACCGGGCAATGGAGAGAGCTATGCTCGGAGTTTCTTCGCGCGATAGAATCCGGAACGTGGATATTCGCCAAAGAACTAGAGTCATCGACTTAGCTGTTAAAATTTAAGAGACCGCATGGAAACGCTGGATGCAGGCCGCTTCCAACCGGCCCTTTTGGAGATCGATGAGATGATGATGGAGATTTTGGGAGGCATATGAGCCAGCAGTGGACGTCATATGGCTGAAATGTTGATGATGATGATGATCGGGCGGGCGAAAATATTAAAACATCACTGATTGGCGGCCATCATTAGCGCAAAGATTTTACACCGATTATAACAAAGGTATACAGCCGCTCCAAAGTCTTCCCACTTACCATGGTCTAGACATACAAGATTGACATGAAGCCAGTATATGAACCTCTTGTCTCTAACAAAGTTAACGGATCGCAACAGTGATTCTGTTATGACTCTAACGGAGTATGAAGTACGGTGTACATGATCGAGAATACAGTAGGGATATTTCCCTTTGGACTTTTGTGTAATTAAGACGCGCAATGGTACTGTCTTATTTTAAAGGGGTTAGGCCTTTCTTATTTGATGCGCATTTTTTAAATGTTTTTTTTAATAATGGTTTCTAATCAATGTCATCATCATCATCCACAGCCTTCCTTATCCTACTGCTGAGTATAGGCCTCTCTCTTGCTATGCCATCCGCCTCGGTCCTGTGCTAATCGAGTCCAGATTCGACCCGCGATAGTAATAATATCGTCGACCCATCTTGCAGCTGGACGACCAACGCTCCGCTTACCTTGCCTTGGCCACCACTGTGTTAAAACCTTACTTCACCTGTCATCCCTGCGCCTAGCAACGTATACTGCCCAACTCCACTTTAATTTCATTACCACGATTGCGACGTCTCGAACCTTTGTTTTAATCAATGTATCTGCAGTTATTTAAGAAATTGACCTAATTAGGCGTGTAAATTATAGGTAACCTTGGAGTTCTGTAAAAAATTAAACTGAAGTGTTACAATACATTACACGGAACGTTGGTATTAAGCCGAAAGGAGGCATTATTCTCATCATTATGACATTGGGGCTCTGAAAAAATATACGTACATTTCGTTAAATTTATGTGAGAATAATGACCTCCTATCGGCTCAGTGCCACCGTTCCGTGTAACTCTGTATAAAAGGTGTAACAAAATATTTTAATGGCCACTAAAATACCTAAAATGTATCTACACGAAAGTTCAAAAATCATGCTCGACATAGCTACGGTGTGTACAGCACAGGTGGGCGAATTTAAAAATTGAGTTTTCTGCGACCCAGTTCGCTCAGCTAATTCGGTTGTCTCGAGCGTTTTGTATGGGATGTCTAGTTAGCGAACACTGTCCGGATAGTCATTTAGTGTACAATAGAAATCAGTATTCCGGAAGACGCAGCGTGGGTAGGCCTCCCACTAGATGGACCGACGACGTAGTGAGAGTCGCGGGCATCCAGTGGATGCAAAAGGCAGGCTGTCGTTCAGTGTGGAGGTTAAAGGGGGAGGCCTATATTCAGTAGCGGACGTCTTCTGGCTGATGATGATGAGGAATCAGTATTAAATAGCTTACAGTTATAATTTAGTGATTAGTTTATGGATGGAGCTACCAATATTTCGGCGCAGTTACATGCAATAGTGTTCACGGGCAGAGAGAAGAATATGGGAGTTAGCGAAAAGATAAAAACTGTTTACCCTCTTTTTGCTAAATTATCATTGGAACTCGAACCTAAGTCCCGACAAAACATATTTTGTACAATAAGTATTTCAATGTGCAAAGAGATTTGATTACGTTTTTCCATCAAAAAGAGGCAAATGCACAGCATAGAGGTTATGTACTAATACTTTAATTTTTTATATTATTATTTGATTATCTTGACTCTTTTATTGACCACAATTGGTAATTTATTGATGTATATTGATGATTTGTATTATTTACTATAGACAGTATGATGTATGATTAGTATTATTATTGATAAATTGTTATTGCAATTAGCTAATTACACCATGACATGTAACTTGTGTTACGAATAAAGAGATATGAGATATGATATGAGATATGTTAGAACAAAGAAAAAGTTGGTAACTAACATTTCCAGGTGGTGTCAGGTAGTGATTGGCTTATGGTAAAAACCGTAGCTGAGCCGTAGCCACTTTAGGATTTTAAGATCTAAATGGTTGGAAGACTTCTATATTTTGTCATTTGGGTATTCCGGTAAGAGACCCAAACTCGCCTGTGATCGAAGATAAAGCATGCAACCGATCTAGAAGCATGCACGTCTAGAGGGGCTCAAGGCTACGCGCTTTCTCTCAATGAGACAAGCCTTACCTAGGGTAATATTATTGTTAAACAACGGTACAGGCGTATTATTTATTCCATGTCAGAGTACGCGTGTTCAACTTATCAGCACTAATCAAGTTTGCCGTATCTCGGTTTGGAGCGCTCATTTGTCACGGGGAAGTTAGTTAGCGTGAACAATGACTGGTAACCACTGTTACTAGTTAGAACTTGTGTTTGGTGTTTGTATTGTAGACAAGGCGTGTTTCGCTCTTCGACCAAAATAATATGAATGGATGCCATAACCATTGAATTTGCTCAGTAAAAACGAGTCGAAACCGCCGGACATTTACTTCGACACCTAATTATCCTATAACCATGTACAGTACATTTGTTACAAAAAATACATAGCGTTTTTTTTTGTTGTGTATTTACACTTCTGGAAGGCACATGAAGGCATAATTTTGTCAGATGTTTCGTTATCATGTAACAATAGTCTTGTGTTGCTCTTCCTACGGCTAAAGACCGACTGAAACGAAGTGAGCGCCAGCGCTCATTTTGTAATCTTTAAAAATGCGCTTCTTTTGGGCCCGTCTATTCATTTTATTTTGGTCAAAGGTTTCGCTTTGCTTCCTTGTCTGGGTCGGATAATTTTTAGGGATACAAACTGAATAAAACATTAAAACAACTGATACATTCTACGTTTGACAAACTGTCACATCATTACAACGTGGCTATAGCTACAAGGAACCCTTATTGCTATGTCCGTCCGTCCTATTTTTAGGGTTCCGTACGCAAAGGTTAAAAACGGGACCCTATTACTAAGCCTACGTGTCTGTCTGTCCTACCTTTAAACGGCTGTATCTTTCGTTTCGTAATAGATAGCTAGGTGAAACTTTCACATAATATGTAACGTTATGGCAGATTAACTAACAAATAATAAAAATAAAACAAAAAGTTAAAAAAGCGGGATCCCAATACAACAAAGGTAGTTTTGTATTAGCTCTAATGTTAAAACGTTAATACGTACAAGCGTCAAACTTGGCATGATTATAGTACATGCTCTAAAGTTACCAGTTAACAACACATAATAAATAATGACCAAGTGCGAATCAGTGACAGTTATAACTGGTAATTTCGTTACTCGTTTTGACGACCGTATCGTTCGAACGTCGACCTAATCGAAATGCCATATATTTACTAATTTTCAAGACAGATCCCTCGGTGCACGAGCGCGACTCGCACTTGGCCGGTTTGTTTAATGAGTATGACGTCTCTATTGATAAAATCACAGTGAATATATATTTTTTGTTTAATTCTCTTTTCTGTGGGTAAAACCTCATTGCATCAGACCAGTTCGGTGGTGCCAAATTATTGTATAGAAATCCTGATTACATTATACATACATTACATTATACTTGCAAAGTTTTAGATCGATATAACGTATCTAATCGTATATAAATAGATGTAATCCACTTTGAATGTTACCAATTACATCAAAAACAGATTTGTGTGACGTCATCCGCAGACTTCAACAGACTTGC
Organism: Agriopis aurantiaria; assembly: GCA_914767915.1. Taxonomy (NCBI): domain Eukaryota; kingdom Metazoa; phylum Arthropoda; class Insecta; order Lepidoptera; family Geometridae; genus Agriopis; species Agriopis aurantiaria. The sequence continues at coordinate 5,253,137 of OU611990.1, forward strand.
TCTAACGACAGTTTTATGCTAAATCTGTGCCGCACTCTTGCAATTTAAACTGCCTTAACTTTTTAACGGTGACAAAGTCTGTAATTGTTCAGAGTAATATGAGATTTTGTCGTCAAATATCTAGGGGTTTGTTCACACAATGTCAGATTTGCTGGGTTACTTTGACGGAAGTTACAAAGCATTTAAACATTTATTAGCAGTATTTTATTTGTAACAAAAATCCACACACACTTAGAGCTACACACAAATTTAAAACTAAAAAAACGTTGCATTTTTGCCACAAACCGGCCCCAGCTCAGCATAATGCCGTTTGTTGTCAAACGGCGCTGGTCTTCCGATGGGGCCGGCAGGTGACGTCACGCACCGCATAGGTGCGCGTACAAGTAGGTACATACCTCAATGACTAAAAAGTAATTTATAATAATTATTTTTAAAAGACAAAATATGCTATATAACAAGATAATATATAGATGAATACATAAATAACTACGTACACCGCCAAACATAAGCCAGCACGTTGTAAACTAACCATAATATTTTCTTCGTATAATATGAAGCGAGCAGAGCGTAGATTCATCAGGGTGCTGGCACTAGCGGAGCAACAAAGCTCTCTATTCACCGCTGAATTGCATTAATTAAACCCTATACTTCGGCGACAGTCTGTTATTGTCGCTTAATTTCTTTTTGTGCTGTGGCCCGGGAATGACATTGAATGATTTCATGGAAAGTGGAACTTACTGTCTTAATTTACGTATCTAAGCGGTTTTCATTGTTTGAATGAGGATTGAGAAGCTTCATCATCATCATTTCAGCCGTAGGACGTCCACTGCTGGACATAGGCCTCCCCCATCGATCTCCAAAAGGGCCGGTTGGAAGTGGCCTGCATCTAGCGTTTCCTTGCGATCTCTTTTAGGTCGTCTGTCATGTGGTAATGTTCGACAAAAAATCTGCAATGTAACCGTGCCATATCGGATTGCCAGAGTGGGCACGAAAAATCGTCACCGTTTTATGGTTGATATTCCGAAAACCCGAACGAAGCGCTTTGATTCCACATTTACTGTGCGAACTGCTAGTCTGTGGAATGCGCTGCCTGAATGGGTGTTCCCCGATGGTTACAATCTGGGTGTCTTCAAATCACGAGTGAATCGGTTTCTTCTAAGCATGCTCCAACGTAGACCGCATCATCGCTTAACATCAGGCGTGATGATGGTCAAATGCAAGCCTATTAATTATAAAAAAATATGTGTCTTAATTTATTTTTTCGGTAAAAAAAAACTCCCGTGGATGCAGATGGCAGGCTTTCGTTCAGTGTGGTGGTTAAAGAGGAGGCCTATGTTCAGCAGTTGACATCTTCTGGCTGATAATGATGATAAAAAAACTCAGCATAGCTTCGACATCGTGACTAACCAAAACAATCAAAGGTGGAGTTCCACAACTATCTTCGGAAGTAGTATTTCGACCAAGATCGAACCTACGTTTTCATTTCAATTTGGTCCCAAACAATGCCAGTTCGCAGCCCCAATTAAAATTAAACTTCAGTTTGAAAGGAACTGAAACGGAGTACCTAATAACACTGTAACAATATAAATCAATTTATCCTATTACGTTTTCGATAACGGATTATTATTCGATGGTATTTCAATCCCCTCACAGCTTACAATATAGCTAATCTCTTATTGATTGCTTTTGAAATTTAGCTTTTTAGGGTTCCGTACACAAAGGGTAAAAACGGGACCCTATTACTAAGCCTACAATGCCTGTCTGTTAGGGTTCCGTACCCAAAAAAAACGGGAACGTAGGGTAAAAACGGAACCCTATTACTAAGCCTACGATGTCTGTCTGTCTGCCTGTCCTACCTTTTAATGGCTTGGAGTGTTCAAGTCTAGGGTTAATAGGCTAATACTAGGCAAAAGTGCTCCGTCTACGGCCGGATCGCTTTCCATGCATTAAGCTAAATTGCGGTCAAACGTTAGCCAAGTCCGATGTAAAAAAAAACTTCTTGAAATAACACAGTTCACACTTATTACTCTTCATCTTTGGTTTATTTCAATCCATATGAGATGATTTTTACATAGCGTCTGAAACATCTGACATCGGCCCTCCACCAATTCTAAGTACCTATTCAAATAAATTATGTGCAGTTCGATGCCATCGCCCAACAACGGCGTAGGACCGATTCGCACCGTGGTGCGAATGAACCCAGTAAAGAAAAAGTGGTCGATTCGCACCGCGGTGCAAACGACTCTATTCATTTAGAGCACTTGAGCGATACGAATACATTGCGGTACGAATCGCTGCATTACCCAGGAAAATATCGTGATGCTAACCGACATGTCAAATAACCTCAAAAGTTAAAAAAAATATGACATTCACCAACATGCACTGGGCTAGCATGGTGGATTAAGGCCAATCTTCTCGCTCTCTCTCTCTCTCTCTCTCTCTCTGAGAGATGGCCTGTCCCAGCAGTGGGAACATGATAGGCTGATGATGATGATGATGATAATGTGGCTCACGCTTCAGATGCGGTCACATGTTTTTTTCATATTACTTTAAAGGTAACTCGTATTTGTTTCCCCTGTCAGTTTGTTTATTATTTTGATGAATAACGACTAAACCGACCTTTGTGAAAGATACGAAAGTAGTGTTCTTTTCAGGGAAGGTACCAGGGAACCTATACATTTTATCCCGGAAAAAACACGAATAATGGAGAATGGTAGGATAGATAAAGTGGCACTAGTTTATAAATAAAACAAATAAAAGCTAATTGCAAATTATATATTAAATTAAATAACTTTTAAATTGCACTAATCTATCATTCAAACAAAGCGCTTGTCAGAAAACTTTTTCAATCTTTCCAATTTGTGAGAAGATTCTTCAAATCTAATTTTGCTGGGAACTCGAAGAACTTATAAAGTTGCACAAAATTTAAAGTTTTTGCAACTTCGCATTCAGATGAAGAGCATCTGTGCTTTCTAAGCAAGTTTGAATCCGCAGAAATGAGAGAGCCGCAAGCAAAACATATACCATAGTAGAAACAACAACAACTCCTTTCGTCGTAGCAGGTACAGTATTTATGCGTAACCTTGTATAATGACCTCCTTTCGGCGTAGTACAGTCTGTTTATTCCACTTTGATCACCTGGGTGATGTGTCGTGTGTCTACGTGTTTACACTGGCTGGGCGCCGGTACAGCCCCGACTGACACTACCTTTGCAGCCCAGACATTTGTCTTTGTTTGAGTGCTGTGGTGCGTGCGTATAGGCGCGCACACATACGAGCCGCGCGATGTACCTTTCTCTGAAGATAACACCACTATCTTGTTTCTACTATGCCTGTTTATGCACTTTGATCACCTGGGTGATGTGTCGTGTGTCTACGTGTTTACACTGGCTTGGCGCCGGTACAGCCCTGACCGGCACTACCTTTGCAGCCCAGACATTTGTCTTTGTTTGAGTGCTGTGGTTTTTAAGTTCAGGGATAATTAGTACTTAGCCAAACGTTTGGTGGAGGCGACTGGTGACCGGAATGCTGCCTACTTTGGGCAAACAAATTATTTTCATTGTTATTCAACGTGGTAATGGTACTGCCAGCGTGCTGGCCACTTTTCCTTCCACCAAGGGGCTTTTAGATTAGTTTTTAGTTTAGTTTAGGGTAAGTATATTACTTGGTCAGTCCATCGCAGACCGCATCTTCACCATAGAATACATATAAGTACAAGTATTATAATATTATAAGTATTATAAGATTCACTTCGCAAAATTATTTACCTAAATAAGTAGCGACTCTTGCTACTACACAATAAAGTGCAATTCAGGACGTGCGAGCGCTAACTACCTAGTACAGCTACCTCTCTGTCTATCACGTAACCCTTGTCGCGCTATCCCTGTCAATCGCGCAGCAGCGAGTGCGGCAAATTCGACAAGTCGGTTACTTGTAGCTTCATACCTAAAGTGCGGAGTGCACGAGGCCTGTCTTCACTTAATATCAGACGAAATGACGGTCAAGCGCAAGATAGTTCAATAAAAAAAAAACGTAATAAGATTAATCATAAATACAAGATGGCGACAAAAAGTGAAATGAAAAAAAATACTGCAACCCTTCATGTGAGTGAGGTATATTCTAATTAGCAACTTGATTTAGCACCACATTTTTCGAGTTCATTCAAATTTTGCTTTCTAAGCACAATTAAGAAACGCAGATTCAGTTAGATAGGCTGGATTAAAACCGCATTCTCAAAAGTCATTAACTTTTTGATTAATGACCAGGGGTTACGAGCTAACTTCGCGAAAACGAGATCCCCGATTGCGGAAAAAGTCCGGGGATTTTTCCCAAATGTTTACTAATTTTACAATACTATTTTAGTCGCACAATTGTTTTAGACATATCTATGTTTTCGACAAGAAGCGGTTTTTAAATTGATAATTATTTAAAATTAACAATCCAATCCAAAATTGTATAATTTTGGTAGAAATAAAAGGCTTTTTAAACATTTTTTTTTTCTTTGTGAAGTATTTAATCTTTTAATTTTTTTTTTTCGGGCAAGTGCCTTTAATAACTAAACAAAATACAAGCTAAAACTAACACTACAAATACAGTTAGACTGCCCATAGACCGTTGAAGGTCTAAAGACAATCCAAATGCTCAAGCCCACTACCAGTTGGCAGCGTACCCAACATGCTGGCGGCATTACCACGTTGAATGGCAATGCTAATGCGTTGAGCCAGAAACACGCCAGCATTTTGGTCACGCGTCGCATTAACCAGGCGCTCTGAAAGATTTTTGAAAATGAGGTGAGCTCCCGGTCCCCAAGGGCCCAATGTCTCGACCCCAAACGCCTCAAATATGTAACCACTGCCGAGGTTGATCTTTTAATTAAATATCGTCAATCAAGTCAGTCACAGTCAGAGTCAAGCAAAGTAAGTCACGGTCAAGTCAAAGTCATGCCCTCGTAAAGCGGTGAAGACTACAAGAGTCTTCTATGGAGCTTTGGAAAGGACAGAAAATACATGTTTCACCTCGTTATATCACTTCACCCAAACTCGAGGACGTCCACGAACATTTAATAAATAATAATCCACCATCAACACTCGAAAATACACAAGATTGGGGCAAAAAAAAGAGACGATTTAATTATGTTTTTAGGGTTCCGTACCTCAAAAGGAGAAACCGGAACCCTTATAGGATCACTTCGTTGTCAGTCTGTCCGTCTGTCCGTCTGTCAAGACCCTTTTTCTCAAGAACGCGTAAAGGTATCAAGTTGAAATTTATACTAAATACTTGGGTCTGCGGTTTCTTTCAGCTGTAAATAAATAAAAGTTGTAGGTAAGTCAACGCAATCAAAAGATATGAACGTTTATGTCGCATATTTTGCGATTTCACAGGGGAATCATAACCTATAGGGTTCTTCCCGTTGACCTAGAATCATGAAATTTGGCAAAAGGTAAGGTCTCTTAACACATATATAGGAATAAATCCGAAAGTTACAAATTTGAAGTTATATCATTTAAAAATAATTATTTTGCTATTACAAACTTACATTTTGTAGTTGGAATGTATGAAAGAACCTTATAGTCAACTACAAAGTTAAGTTTGTCTTTCAATATTTCAACTTCAGTTAGTTTTTTTTTTGGGCTCGTGCTCGTACTTGTCCGATTTTTTTTCACGTTGGCGCCAAAACTCCAAGAGTCCTATTCATTGAACTTCTAGTAAAGATTTGTCCTATTTCTGATTTTGATTTGCAACTGAAACCATTTTTAGGGTTCTGTACCTCAAAAGGAAAAAAACGGAACCCTTTAAGGATCACTTTGTTGTCCGTCTGTCCGTCTGTCTGTCTGTCCGTCCGTCTGTCAAGACCCCTTTTCTCAAGAACGCGTCAAGATATCAAGTTGAAATTTATATCAAATACTCAAATCTACGGTTTGTTTTAGCTGTGAAAAAATTTGAGTTGTAAGTTTACGCGATCAAAAGATATGACCGATTATGTCGCATATTTTGCGATTTCACAAGGAAATCAAAACCTATAGGGTACTTCCCGTTAACCTAGAATCATGAAATTTAGCAAGAGGCAAGGTCTCATAACACATATACAGGAATAAATGCGAAAGTCATAAATTTGAAGTTATATCATTTAAAATTCATTAAATTAAATTTAAAATTGTTTTGATATTATAAACTTACATTTTGCAGTTGGAATGTATGGAAGAACCTTATTGTCCACTACAAAGTTAAGTTTGTCTTTCAATATATCAACTTTTTTTTTTTTTGATTGGACTCGTTCTCTGAGGGTTCCATCTAACGGAACCCTCAGAGCGCGAGTCTTACTCGTACTTGTCCGGTTTTTATTTTTATTATTTCTGCTTTGGCTTCGTTTATGGAAAACGCGTCGCGTAGGCCCTACGCCGTAGGGCACCGGCTGCGTCACGGGCAACACCAAGTTTCTGCGTGATCGCTCTCATGCATATTGAACTGCATGAACGGAACGCGTCGCACGACGCCCCGCGTCTCCATAACTGGAGCTTTACTTTACATCTAGCTGATGTTCAGTTCTATGCTTAATTTAGGAAGTGGTGAGTGCTGGCGGAATATCAAGTAGTTTGGATTAATTTCGCAGGATAAATTATGTCAGTAACTTTGTTGGGAAGTTAGGGGAAAGTTATGATTTTGCCGGTGTCCTTTATCTTCTTTGTAGCGCTAGAGAGGCGATGATGGCGTGAAGCTTGAATAGGCGATCTCAACTTATCAATATTAAGCGACCCTTCGGTCAGTCAGTTCTAAGATGGGTGACCGCGAAGGGGTTCATTGGTACAGGTGAAGCAGCCACGTCTTGGCCCAAACACTGAATGCTGCTTATACTTATCATCATGCTGTACTTGTACATAATTATCATAATGTAGATATTAGTCCACTGTGAGTTATGAAATATCCATATTGTCCATGACACGCGATGGTCATTTTCAGTACAAAGTTTTTTTTTTTATTAAAAAAAAATAGTGTTATATATAGTGTTGTGTAGTGTAGTGTTGTGTTATAGTGTTGTAGTTTTTATACGTTCTGAAATTAGAAACTGTCGATACTTTAAAGCTCTAAATAATGCTTTTGGCATTAGCTAAATACACAAGATGTCTGGAGCCAAAACTAGAAGAAAAAAACAGATAGTTAAGAATGTTATGTTAGTTTAAAAAAAAAATATTGTTCGCTTACATGTTACGTTATGTACCATAAGTCAAGTATAAAAAAAAGATAAGTGTACACGTTAGATATTTTATACCAAACGGAATCTCCGTGTAACCCCCGAAGAAAATTCGAAGACATGTCGCCATCTGGTTACAAGAAATTTTTAGCGCTCGCATATTCCGCTTGTTCGCGACAAACTTTTAACATCGACTCAGAATTTGGAGTAAGTTTCTGTGTTTCTGTCTGCTTTTTGCTTTTACAGCCTTTGTCGGGAAGTCGTTATAATTTTAATATTATTATAGGTACCTCTACGCAGTTATGTCAAAATGATCTATATTGTTTTTCGTATTAGCATAGTTTTAGATATCAGAAAGTTTTCGTTTGCATGTTGGCAATACGAAAAACAATATAGATAGAATAATAAATTGTCTGGTAACCCGTTGATTGACGGATGTACCTATACTGGTACAAATACTGGATGCTTTTTATTTATATTACACGGGAATTACTCACGTAAGATTAAGCCGGTCACTCCGACTATAGTTTCAACCGCATTAGGCAGTCTTTTTCAAGGTGAATGCGTGCGCGCGGCTGCGTCTTGCTTGGCTTCGCGTGAGTGATTCCCGTGTAATATAAATAAAATGTGTGAAAACCACGTCAGTTTCTATAATAAAACTGGATGCTTTGTTTGTGATATTACCTTTCTGCATAAAGCAGCGAAATAGTTAATATTTCGCTGGTTTAAAGTAAGTTTTTCCAACACGCATGTCTCCCACAGTGTTTTTTTTTCATCTCACCTGATTGGAAATATTTTATTTATCGTATAGAATTTGCGCGCAAAAGTAGTTTTTAACCGCTGGCGCGGAATAGAAAGTAGGTAAGTTCAAAATTCAAACGTGTCGAACTGTTGCTTAAACTTCACATTATCAGTACCTAACCTATTAAAATAATCCAACATGTTTGAATAGCACCTCAAAATAGTTTTATTATATTTTACAACACATTTGCTCAAAAAGTGCACTTACGAAGCCTGTATACATCGTTCGAAAGTTAAACATTACGGATCATACAACGGAGCGTGCGGTAATGAAACGCATCATACAACGGAGCGTGCGGTAATGAATTTTACCGCACGCTCCGTTATATAGCACAGTGCGTGTACTTTACGGTATTTTTAAAATTTCCATTTTTGTTTTTTTCTCGCAAATGTGTTGTAAAACGTTGTATGGCACACGTGCGGATTGGTTATTACAAACTCGTGACTATGGTAAGCCCTCGACTTCGTCTCGGGCTTACATTCGTCTACTCGTTTGTAATAACCAACTTACCGCACTTGTATCATAAATAACTATTCCTCGCCAAGGTGAGTCGCTCGTGGCAGTTGAATCCTTTGCTATGGTCATGGTTCAAAAGTAGAATCCTTAGCTTGCTCTGGATTTGAAACGCAGTCGCACCAAATAACTACTTGCCATTTACTGCCATTTTACCACCTTGTAAAATCAGTAATGCAAGCTCAGATAATCTAACGTGCGTTTAAAAATACAAGTTAGAGTAAAAAGAACAAAGCAACTCTACAGCAAAACACACTTTGGTCAGAGCAAAAATAAAATAGAAAACTGTAGCGCAATACTCAGTTCCTTCGGTGATGTCAGCTGGTCGAACGTATTTAATAAATAGTCGTTGGTTATTAGTCTTACTCACTCACACTCTCGAAGAAGCGTCGTTGTAGTTAGTAATTATAAGCTGGAGTTTATTTTTAATGTTTAATAATTTAATCGATCGAATCGAATGTACGTAAATTAGTGACCCAGAGAGGGGACTATCTGTGTTAACTTGGTGTTAAATAGTGTTACGTTTTTCATGTTTATATTATTGATAGTTTTAAATTATCTTATTTTGGTAAATTCATCATCATTATCAGTCCTTAGCAACCTCAGCTGGGCTGGGCATGTCTTTTGGGAATACCGGTGCATTTCTATTAGTTCTAGGGACATCCTGGTGCTCTCTGTCAGGCACAGAGAGGATTCTTTAGTAGATGCAATTCTACATAACTTGGTTGTACCTCAATACAAACGCCATTTTTAGAAGTAATTTTTTTACATAAATAATAGGCTTGCGTTTGACCACCATCTCGCCTAATATTAAGCGATGATGCGGTCTACGTTGGAGCACGCTTGCCTAGAAGAAACCGATTTACTCGTGATTTTACCTTATTACCAAAAAAGTCTCCATTTGATTCTGCTACTCTTTACTGTCAAAAGTAACAAGTTTATCGAACACCATCAATAAATATCGATCTTTTTAAACTTCGAAAAATTCCGTTTTTAATTTGGTATTTACGATAATTATTTCAATACAATTTTCCTACTTAAAGTAATTGAACGCTTTGGTTTAATAATTCCACCAATACTCAAGTCGGTACCTACTTATCAAGGAAACATTTTCACCAAGTGAAAGATTTCACAATGAAACAGGAGCAATTTCCTTTGTACTAAGGCTTCCCCGCATTTTAATAAGCAATATCGTAACAATGCTACGTAATAGCTTTTCACCGTCATGCATCAGCGATGAATATTCTTCAAAAGAAGCCTTATGAAGAAGGCTTACGGAGCTGATATCATATTCAGGTTTCTTGCGAGCTAGATTTCAGATAGGTGTCTATAGCAAGTAGGGGTTCAGAACCGGGAGATCCCGGTATCGAAACGGGATTTCAAAGTTCTTTTCTGGGACTCAGGCCTTCTCTCAAAAAGAGAGGATGGACCCTAATCCACCATGCTGACCCAGTGCATGTTGGCGAATGTCATTTGAACCTTCGAGGTTCTTGGACATAACGGTTTCTTCACGATGTTTACCTTCACCGTTTTTCGAGCGATGGCATCGAAACTACGCTTTATTTATTTAGGTACTAAATAAGTCATTGGTGCAGGGCTGAGGTTCGAACCGGGTGCTGTCAGATTGTAAGGCGCACGTCATGTTACTGGTTGGCCTCCATTGCACTTTCTCTCTCTCTCTCTTGATTTTATTATTATTTCTTAATTAATCCACCGTATCATTACCTACATATTCTGTGAAATTTTCATTTTACCGTTAATGTTTTTTTTTTTAAACTCTGAAAGTCCGCTTTTGACCACTAACTCGCCTGTTGGTAAGCGACGATGTGGTCGAAGATGAAGCACGCAGACTTAGAAGATACCTATTCACTCTGGCCTTGAAAAGGCCCAGGTTATATCTCTCAGGAAACAAGGAAGCTGGCAGGTTGTTCCAAACTTTGGCCGTACGGATTAGAAACGTAGAATCGAAACGTTTGGTACGTATCCAAGGAAAATTATTCAGCATAGGTACATATGGTAGGACAGACAGCGTAGGCTTAGTAATAGGGTCCTGTTGAAAACCTTTACGTATATACAGACGTAACAATTAAGACCCTATCCTACCCTAAACAAGACTTTCAAGCCTACCCTAAACAATACTTTGAAGCCGTTTTCTTCGAACAAAATATGCTGGTGTGACTGTAAACCCAATCCTACCTGAACAAAACAAAAACTTCTAGCCCCAAATCCAGTATTTACATGTGATTCGGTCGAAGCACTCAAACAAGTCATGAATAACACAAACAAATGCGCATAGTAACAGTCATCTATTCTATGGCACAGGTCATTCAACTAGATCTTCTGTCCGCATTTCTCGACAATACTGGTGACCCTACTAAAACATGTAAACGAAGTGGAAGGAATACCTATAGCATAAAACTTTAACAAGGGCAACCATATGTAAAAATGTACTTATGCAAATATATTCGATTTGATTTGCATTCACTAAACATTTAGTACCTAATTCTAGTCAGTACTAGTCTCTATAGACTAGACCAGTGGTTCTCAATTAGTTTTTCCTGCGTACCACTTCAAGAAATACCTTAAACTTGCGTACCCCTCGAGCTCGGCTCAAGCACACCGAGCCCAGTCGTAGGTACCGGGCGTCTGCACCGGACCGGACTGCAACTGGATTTGGTATTGTAGGAATGATAAATATTTTTTTTAATACTGGTACCGATATCGATTAAATTATCTTAGACAAGAGATTGCCGCGCGTTCACCGTTGCCCTTGATGCAACTTCGCGTACCCTTGGGGGTACGCGTACCACTAATTGGGAACCACTGGACTAGACAAATTAATATAAGTTTCCAATTTATGTGCAACTTTTTAGCAGGAACTGTAGTTTTGAGAGTAGTTCTTAGAGTAAATGTTAGGATTTCTTCTCGCCTATACAGGGTTACTGGTAATCAGTTAATATACTCGTAAGGGCTTCAATAAGTCAAAACAAACAACTTTTGTTCAATGACTCATCAAAATTCGCGGGGAGAAAATCAGCTGTTTTATAAATATTTTGTCGCGAGTGAATTATTTTTTTGTATGGATCGACTGATTTTCTTTTCGCGGAATTTGAAAAGTCGTACAGCAATTTTTTTATTTTGTTTTGATGTGCCTATATCTACTTGTGCTGCCTTTGAAAGGATTCTAACTGATTACCAGTAACCAAAGATAATTTATATCGTCATTGCCAGTAACCCTGTATTTAGGGCTTAGACATTTTGTGCGGACGATGGTCAACAAAGAGTCGACGAAAAAGTTTGAAATTGTCAGCATGAAATAACTGAATTAACCTCAGGTAAAGGTTGTTGTTAATCGATGGAAGATCTCAGCATGATGCTCGAAGGCCTCAATCGAGTCTCCCAACAGGTGGGCCTTAAAATGAACATGGACAAGACAAAGGTTATGTCAAATATCCATGTTGTGCCCACCCCAGTATCAGTTGGGAACTCAGTTCTTGAAGCTGTTGACGCGTACGTCTACCTAGGACAAACCGTCGAACTAGGTAGGTCCAACTTCAAGAAAGAGGTCAATCGGCGAATCCAACTCGGCTGGGCAGCGTTCGGTAAACTACGCAACGTCTTCTCGTCCAAAATACCTCAGTGCCTTAAGACGAAAGTCTTCGACCAGTGTGTGTTACCAGTGATGACATACGGCACTGAAACGTGGTCTCTCACTATGGGCCTCATAAGCAAGCTCAAAGTCGCACAACGAGCTATGGAGAGGGCTATGCTCGGGGTTTCTCTACGAGATCGAATCCGAAATGAGGAGATCCGTAGACGAACGAAAGTCACCGACATAGCCCACCGGATTAGTAAGTTGAAATGGCAGTGGGCAGGGCACATATCACGCAGAACAGATGGCCGATGGGGCCGAAAGGTTCTGGAATGGAGACCACGGACTGGCAAGCGCAGCGTAGGACGTCCACCCACAAGATGGACAGACGACCTAAAAGAGACCGCAGGGAAACGCTGGATGCAGGCCGCTTCCAACCGGCCCTTTTGGAGATCGATGGGGGAGGCCTATGTCCAGCAGTGGACGTCCTACGGCTGAAATGATGATGATGATGAAAGGTTGTCCATCCAAAGGTTGCCTGGAAGAAATCACTTTAGGCGATAAGGCCGCCCATTATACTGCCGTTTTGGTTTTTTTAATGTTAGTTTAAGTTTCATTTGTATTTTCGGTGTGTAATAAAGTTGTATTGTATTGTAATATCAGTTGTAAAATCAATTAGAAGAATTAACTAGAAATGAATGAGATAAAAAATATTTTATTTCTAACTCTGGAAATTTGGCCACTACACAGGCTTCGTGGTTTACCTACATAGTAGTTTACGCCGTAAATATAATATAGATGATATACCTACCGTAAACTTTACGGTATATCATCTATATTTTTTTTCAAGGATAAAAAGCCTATGTACCGCCTATCCCAATTAACTCCAGGTTGTAAGGTGTACCCAATGACAATATAACCACTTGACTGCTCATCCTTTACCCCGCCTTAAGCCAAAGGTTCTAAAATGTCAAACTAAACTATTTCGAGCGGGCTAATCCTAGGCGCGAATTGAATGAATGACTTTCGAGTCTCCAATCACAAGCGTCGAGTCGCGTCGAGTCTCCAATCACAAGCTGCCCCGCGACCGCCGTGGCATCATTTTGAAAAAGGGAATTTTGACTACATGCGCGATCAAGAGGTTTTATTATCTTTGGTATGGGGACACCACCCATGCTCCAAGAAAACAAGGTCTAGCGCTCTGGGAGTTCACTCAATTACGTCACTGTCCAGTAGCCACTTTATTGCAACAAACACAGATATTGTGAAACAAATTAGCTAATAATCTATTATAAATGTTAATCGGGACTTATCACGTATTATTTAATTTAGGTAAAAAATATGTACCTGCACAGTCAGTGTTGTGTGTCGTAGTGACAACCCTGCGATTTTTCAAGATCAAGTGAGGGTAGGAGAACAAAACACCCGCTCTTCTCGCCGGACTCACCCGCAGTTTTCAGTCAGCTCGTGACCACGGCCATTGTAACATGGTCGAAACGTCGAGCGAAAGGTACATATTTTTTACCTAAATTAAATAATACGTGATAAGTCCCGATTAACATTTAAAATATGTGTTCAAATCGCGAAAGTTTAAAAATTACTAATAATCTATTAAATAAAATACTTAAAGCATTTCAATTGTCATTTGTTTTGTCCGCTCAAGCAAATCAATTCAAGTTAAGCACGAATTTAGATTATTTATATCAAAACCACATTGATTTATTGGATTCCCACAGGTAATATACGGAGATTGGGGAGATAAAATTTCACGCTATTGGTAATACAGAAAATCAGCTGTATCGTCGTATCTCTCGAACTTGTTGTAAATTACTTATTCTGCTCTTGCTTATGCACGTGTACATGACATTGATGACCTCACTGGGTGTCATCTACGTGACACTTTTTCTCGGAGCGCTATACCTGGCGGAGTATATTATTATACCATGGGTGTACCTATGTGTTAATGCAATGGCATGTAAGCTATTAACATATCACCCAACTGGCAAGTAAAGTTCGTTTTACCGCTTACATTGTAGTATGACGATTTTATATACTTTTAAAATATACCGACTGGTGGAGAGGTAGGTTGCTGGCAAACTGCCAGGGTAGCTAATGGACATGATGACTCAGAAGAGGTTCAGGGTATTCTAATGTCCCATAAAACGGTTTTATGTTCAAGAACAGCTTGCATAGATGTTACCAGTTATCTCAGATCAGACAAACAAGGGAGATATGGTAAGGTGGCGTGGCGGGTGCGAAAATACGAGTGCTAATCTGACCTAAATCACACAAAAAAAAACTGTTTAAATTAGAACGGCTGTCAAGGTATTTTTGTAAGAAATTTGTTGTAGCCAGTTGCACCCATATAAACGAAACGTCAGTCATTCGAAATCAGTTAGCAACTGTGATGCGGAGTTCGACGCGTTGATCTAAGTAAGAATGTTCAATCAAGGTTCTGTCATAATGCCTGGTAACAAATTTTCCTTCTCGTTTCCGTTCTATTTACTTCTCTTTTCTGTGCTAAATCAGGCTCAATGCTTTTAGACGAACTCCCCTTGCATACGACCTTGCCGCCCTGCGTGTGGCTGCACTTTTTGCATGTGGACTATTAGTTCATTGGTGTCGTTGCAAGTTGCTTAGTGTGCGTGAAAAAATAAGTGTGCTAACGGTTTATAGCAGCATAATTAAAGAGTGGATGAGACACGGTGACATTTAAACAAAATATATCTCCCTTGTTTGTCTGATCCGAGGTAGTTATAGTAGGCAGTAAAATTTACCAAGTCATGATTTTCTAGTAATTGCAAGTACATAAAAAAAAACATACGACCTTACTTAATAAAAGTTACTTAAGTTAAACAATGCTTAAAATTGCTCTGTTAACATCTCGCCGACGGAAATGTAAGAAAGACAGACGAATTTGAAACATTGCTTAACTTAATTAACGTTTATAAGTTAGGCCGTTAAAGTTTAAAATACTAATAAGCATGCTTATGTTATTAACTTAAAAAAATAATAGAAATCGTTCCTAAATGACAGTTTAAGATTTGTTAGCTTGTTAATTACAAGTGAAGGTAATACAAGCGTGTTAGAAAATTATAAAAAAAAACAAAATGGGTAATAAACAATAAATAATTTTTAATGGAATTGTGATAACATGAAAACAGTTCAGCTTGTACGATGGTTTCTTCAGTAAGGGATACGGGACAGGATCGTACTGAAAGCAGGATGGGAACAGGATCTGAAAATAACAATAGTTTCAAACAGCGCCATCTAGTGGCTACGGATCAGCACTAACAACCATAAGCACAAAGAGTTTTAGTTTGCACAGTTCAAACTGGCGGCGCCACGATCGTGGTTTGCCCAAGGACCCTCCAAATACAGGATTCTTGGGTTTGCCGAATTACTAAGGGTTAGTGGCATACGTGGGTTTTAACTGATTAAAACAAGATGTCAACGCGTATACATAATTATATTGTTGCGAAGCTTGTTTATAAACATTTATCTTTATGTTAATTAGAATGTATGTATGTATGTAGCATTATTTGTGTTTTTTTTAAACTGGGGCAACTGCCTTTATTAACTAAACAAAATGCTAGCTAAAGCAACTAGCCAGCTAATAAAACTAACACTACAAAAACAGTTAGACTGGCCATAAACCATTGATGGTCAAAATACAATCGAAATGGCTCAAGCCCAGCATTATTTGTACTTTATGCGCACGGACCATATTCCAATTATTTTATTCCTGTCTATCCAAAGGTTGCTAGGAAGTAATAGCTGTATCAATCAATCAAGGTTCACTCATAATGCCTGGCGACAATTTTCAATCTCATTTCTATTCTATACTTTCAAAACTGAAAAAGCATCGTTACATAAACATAATCTGTGGACTCGATAAAAATATCGGAGCTAAAGAGAACGTCGCTTCACTATTGTAAATAAAAAACAGCGTCCATGAACAATTATGGTTTTCTTTTGTCTATGGTCATAAAATTATTTAATTTCATAGGGGTGCTTATGTCAAGAGTGACTTCTTAGTTTGGCATTACTGTATATAGAAGATTATGGGATTAAGCGTGGGGGTTATGGCAACACCCCTCTAATTGGGAGGCCTTTGTTCAGCAGTGGACATTTGCTGGCTGATGATGTGATGTGTAAAGATAAGAGTGTGTTCCTGTAGCCGGAGGAGCACGGATCCATCTTAGTTTAGAGATCCGAAGCTCATTAGTTGTTTGAGGCAAAATCCGAGAAATATATTAACCCACCTATTGTGCATGCGTATATAAATGTGTTTATGAAATACTCGTGTTCCGTCCCGAGGTTTTGTGTCGCGTCAGCCTGGTGCCTCGGTCGGGCGACGGCGGGAAGTACATGGGGCGCGAGGCGGGCGGTCAGGAAACGAGCCGGCGCTTGCGCTCCCAGAGAGTCACAATATTGTATCAAAGCTGGACGCACGTCGGGTGTGCACAAAACGGATCGGTCGCGACGGCACGCGCCGTGTTGTTGACAAACTGACCCCTAAAGCGATCGGACGCGATCTTGTTCTACGGAAATACTCGGAGATATTACGAATAGGAGACCGCGAAATTGAGCTTCCGCGCTTAAGCGGCGTTGCGCCGGATGGTGTGATGGGCAATGAAGGTTGTTTGTCCTAAAATTGTGCGGTTTTGGTGTCTATCGACCCGCGAGTGATAACGTTAGGATTTGACACTTTGTGCCGTGAAGTTTTCTACCTGAGGAACAGGCCAAGGATCCGTGATTTACGCAGCAGCGACCGCAGGGCATGCCCTGCCACGACAAGGTGGAACATCACGACTTCCTCAGGTAGTCGCGGAAAGTTACGAGCCACGCTTATGGGCTTGTAAAATTCGTGTTTTGTGCAAATAAATTATGTTATCTTACCTGTAGGTGAGGTAGCGCGAGCACGCGGCGCAGCTCGTGGATATTGGTGGCAGTGGCGGGCGATGCGGCGGCGGGCGCGGGTCCCGGGGGGCGCAGCCTCGTGGCGGCGTCCAGCGCGGCGCGCGCGCGCTGCCGGCCCTCGGCGGCGGGCGCGCGCCCGCTCGACACCACCACAGTGCACGCTATGCGGTCGTACACCTGCACCAACATACTAATAACTCAGCGCAAGAAAACTATGAACGAATGACGAACACTGACAAAAAAAAGTCAAAATAAAAAAAAAGACCGAATCAGTAGTTTATTTTTATTTTTTTTATTTGATAGTAGGCAACTTAAAAAAATCCGCATTGCAACCCTAAATTTAATATGAAATGTAAACATTACTGTGCTCCGACAGTGATACAATAAAAAAAAATACAAGTATCAAGTGAGAATTTTCCAGGCATTTGTTACAAATTTTTGGGGTTCCATAAATATTTTTAAATTTGCCGCTCTTTTTCAGTCTCTACTTTCATTAGCCAGACTACGTACCTAATCAATGATTTCAGCATAAACATGAAACTATCAATTCCAAGTTCTATGAGAATAATATCGATGATCGAATAGCAAGATGCATCGCAATAATTTAATCAAGAGGCAAAAAAACTAATTTCAAAGTATTTTTTTTAATCTATTAATAGGCTTGCGTTTGACCGCCAACTCGCCATAATGTAAAGCGAGATGCGGTCCACGATGGAGCACGCTTGCCTAGAAGAAACTCACTCTTGATTTGAAGACACCCAGATTATAACTATGGGGAAACACCCATTCAGGCAGCGCATTCCACAGACTAGCAGTACGCATAATAAAAGTGGAATCAAAGCGCTTCGTACGGGTTTTCGGAATTTACTTAATTACTTACCTCTAAAAGGGCCCGTAGCTGCAAATCGTCGAGGACGCTGTGAAAGAGGTCTGGGTCCATAAACAGGGGCCCGTCTTGTAAGACCGATACATCGTCCAGAGATTCCACTACAAGGTTCACCGCTGAAACAAAATGGGATTTCGTACAACTTTTTATGTTTATAGAAAGCAGCGGCTAAACGGCAAGCGCTCCGCTAGATGGTAAGCGATAAAAGTTACCTATGGACATCTGCAACCGCCGAAAAGATTATTTTTTTGTTTAAATTAGAACGGCTGTCAAGGCATTTTGTAAGAAATTTGTTGTAGCCAGTTGCACCCATATAAACGAAACGTCAGTCATTCGAAATCAGTTAGCAACTGTGATGCGGACAAAGAACTTTGAGACCTAACCCCAAAAGGTAAGGTCCAAGTTCTTTGGATGTGGAGTTCGACGCGTTGACATAAATAACAATGTTCAATTGTAGTGTGACTATGCATGTAGCGTTAAGTATGCCATAGTCTAAGTCAGCATAATTGCGTAATTAACTACTTATGATTGTAAAATTTTAATATTGAGGTAATAAAGCATGTGTACTTGAACTGTGCGGACGTGTTTATAATATTCGACGTAAACTCCCTCCCTCTTCTTTTTTTTTTTTTTATAGAATAAGTGGCAAACAAGCAACGGGCCACCTGATGGTAAGTGGTCACCGCCGCCTATAGACACCTACAATACCCGGGGCATTGTCAGTGCGTTGCCTACCTTTGAGGACTCTATTCACTGTTTCTACTCTTCACTATCTTCACTCTCTCTCTATTCACTATCTCTACTCTATTCTTCGATGTAGCACCACACATAACTAATCTACACAATACACAATCAAGTAAGAATGTTCAATCAAGGTTCTGTCATAATGCCTGGCGCAGATTTTCCTTTTCATTTCCGTTCTATTTACTTCTCTTTTAGTCTGCAACACTAGCGGCGTTGTCGTTGCTTTGCCAGTCCGGTCAAATGTTAGATGACTCTTTTCAAAACGCTCCATATTGAAGCTCAGCGGGAATACCTTCGGGGGAAGGTCATTCCACACCTTGCACGGGCTAGACCCAAGAATGAAAATAAATACTAATATTATAAATGCGAAAGTGTATGTTAGTTTGTTCCTTTTTGACTTAGCAAAAGAGCAATGGATCTCACCTAAGCTTTATCTTTTCTATGATGATTTCTCTTAGGTTCTGGTATAAGAGTACTGAATAGGCATAATGTTAAATTTATTATAAATAAAAGGCTTAGAAATGAATATAACTAAATACATTACACATACTGAAAAATAAATTAAATTAGCTGATAAATCTCTGAGGTATGAGCGTTTAAAGTTTTAGGTGGGGATAAAGCAGGGGATACTGTCTTTTTCTCGCAAAGCGTGTGTTAGTATAGCATTTGTATGTTGCAGCTGAGGCGTGACGTCATAACTCAGTATAGTGCGCTCTCTGTCTCTGTCTAGCATGCAATAAAAATACTTATAACTTATTTATTTTTGAACTAATTTTAATTTTTTTTTTTTTTTTTTTTTTTCTTCCCGTGAACATGGTGCATGTAACTGCGCCGAAATATCGGGAGCTCATTCCACAACCTTACCACGGTAAATATCCCGTAAATAATCATATAACTTTAGTGAACAACCGTGATAGTTTAAAACAGAATTTTAATTTTGTTTTCGTTGATGGGCTCTATTTATGATCAGCTTTTTTATGATGTAATAAAAAAATATTAGTCATCATGCCTATTGTACCAAGATTGTATGAATGCGGGTAGGTGTACGAAAACGGTTCTAACTTATGATCAGCTTTTTTATGATGTAATAAAAAAATATTAGTCATCATGCCTATTGTACCAAGATTGTATGAATGCGGGTAGGTGTACGAAAACGGTTCTAACTTATGATCAGCTTTTTTATGATGTAATAAAAAAATATTAGTCATCATGCCTATTGTACCAAGATTGTATGAATGCGGGTAGGTGTACGAAAACGGTTCTAACTCTTGAGTGGAACTGATTTAAGAGGAGCGGTACATACCTGCAGCGTTGGCCTCTTCCAGCATGGCCTGCTTCCTCGGCTCAGTGTCCTCTTCCTCGTCGTCGGCGGCGGCTGCAGCCAGGGTGGCGGCTCGCAGACGCCGGCGGCTGTTGAACTTCTTTAGCTCATCCACAGTGCCGGAGAGATGGATGCGGTTTTGCTTGTCGCGGTCCTGAAATGATTAAGTGCTAAGTTTCTTACCCTCATACTGATGATGACGTAATAAAGGTCAATCGAATCCACAGGTCATGACGTCACCCTGAAGTGATGTTTTTTTTTATATGCCAAAGCACCACTTGAGGGTGACGTGAGGATTCGAGGTACCTTTATTCACGTCTATGGATATGAGGGTTAGTCTTGAACATCGGCGCAAAGTTGCTAGTTTATCGATTTTTTTATCGGATAAATTTCACATCGGATCTGCATGGTCTTTTTTTCTATTCAATAGTTGCGTGTGGCATAACTCGCCTGATATTAAGCGATGATGCGGTCTACGGTGCAGCTTCTAATTCCCTCCTGCTCATTTTTCTATCGGACTGCCAGAGTCGGCATGAAAAATCGACACCACTTTGTGATTGATACTTCCTAAACCCGCAGCCAGAAGACGTCCACTGCTGATGATAGGCCTCCTCTTTTGACCTCCACACTGAACGACAGCCTGCCATCTGCATCCACTGGATGCCCGCGACTTTATCGATGTAGTCGGCTCATCTAGTGAGAGGCCTACCCACGCTGCGTCTTCCGGTTTGTGGTCTCAAGAACCTTTTTTTCCCATCGGTTATCGGTTTTTCGAGCGATGTGGCCTGCCCATTGCCACATCAACTTGCAGTTTTTAATAGCTATCAGAGGCTCGGGTTTTTGGCGAATATCCACATTCCAGAATCTATCGCGCAAAGAAACTCCGAGCATAGCTCTCTCCATTGCCCGCTGTGTAACTGAGTTTTTAGTGGACAGTATTTTGTAAGATTAACACATTATTTGTGAGGCTATGGAAGACGATGAGAACGAGGTCGAATTATTGAAGGTATAATGTTCCCTTACCCTTATCCACCGGTGGTTGAGCACTTCTTGTATATTGATCCTGAGAGTATGGTCGACTGTCAACATGCGCTGGACCAAGTCTTTAGCGGAGTCACTGATATCGTCCCACGGGGGAGCGTCGAACTAGAAATCAAATGGAAACTAATTAACACACATTAATCTATTTGCTAAGAAAAAGTCTAATTTTATTTAATTCCAGTCGTTCCCACGCCCCTGTAAAGGGCAAGTACTCAACTAGCAACACTTGGAGTAATATCCCAGCTGCCCATACATCCACCGGCTTCCCATGTAATTTACTGTGAACGCCATCTATTGACTAACGAAAGGAACTAAAGCAACAATTAACACTCGGCGAGTCTTCCTCGGCAAATCGCCTCGAATAGTTGTTCCCTCATCCCATTAAAAGGCAAATACCCGACCAGCAACACGCGGAGTAATAACCTAGTAGCCCATACATGCACTGGCTTTCCATACAATTGACTGTAAACGCCATCTATTGACTACTTACGGAACTAAAACAACCGTAAACACTTACACGAAGTCTTGCTCGGCTAATCGCCTCGAACAGTTCGTTCCTTCGTTCCAGTACAGGGCAAGTACCCGACTAGCAACACGCGGAGTAATAACCCAGTAGCCCATACATTCACTGGCTTTCCAAACAATTGGCTGTAGACGTCATCTATTGGCAAACTAACGGAAATAAAGCAACTGTGAACTTTCTCGCGTAGGCATCCTCAGCAAATCGCTTCGAAAAGTCATTCTCGTCCCAGTAAAGGGAAAATACCAGACCAGCAACACGTGGTGCAATATCTCAGCCACCCATACATGCACTGGCTTTCCATACAATTGACAGTAAACGCCATCTATTGACAACTTATGGATCTAAAACAACCGTAAACACTTACACGTAGTCTTCCTCGGCAAATCGCCTCGAACAGTCGTTCTCTCGTTCCAGTAAAGGGCAAATATCCGACCAGCAACACATGGAGCAATATCCCGGCTGCCCACACATCCACTGGCTTCCCATACAGTTGGCTGGATACCACTTCTGGGGCCATGTAGTGAGGTGTTCCGATACGACCTGTGAAAAAGTTTGATCAATTGTTATAATTACTCGGTTGGAGCGACCCAAAGTGGGTATCTATGGGTATGCATGGGTTACAGGTTTTATGATAGTGATTATGTACTCGGAAGGGTTTAAGGTTATTAAAAAAATATTACCGAACAATGAAACTTGTTTCTTAAAGGTAAAGAGTAAAGGAAATTATGGATATGAGTTGTTTGAATTTTTAGTAGCGTAATTATCAATATTGTAAAGAAATAAGTGGGAATGCAAGTTTGTGAAGATTAGCAATCCGTGTAAACTCAGGTACTTTTCAATTTGGTATCAAATGTAGATAAAGCCTATCTTTCACTAATTTAAAGTAGATCCCACAAAATAACAATAATGCTTAAAAACGTTATTCAAAGAGCAAAAACGCAATTTTTAACATTATTTAAATGTTATAAACAATACAAAAAATTTACGGCCGGCAGGATTCGAACCTGCGTCATCGGGTTTACGCCCCAAGCGCTCTATCCGCTAAGGTACGGCCTCCAAAATGTTGAACTGTTTTGCAACCATTTTAAGCGTTGGTGACGCCATCTATGATTCTTGCTACCTGCAAGTAACTAGACCTTTACAGACCTCAAAGCTAACTGAGAGATGACGCCTTTTATTAACTCGAAAGTAATTTCTAAGTATTGTACCACACTTTAAAATTTACTATTTAAATGTTAGAGATAATTATAAAATTAAACTTTGCACCCAAATGTTGATCGAAGCTGGTACCATCACCACTGTGCATCATGTTTGTAAGCGGTTTAGAAAATAATACCGTTCTTTAGTTACTTAAAAGATATGATGTAATTATAATTCCGAAGGCACACATTTTGACATATTTGCACCAATGCGTCAAGTAAACCTGTATTTATAGAAAACTTTATTGTGCCACTACTGGGAATTTGTACCTTAAAATAAAAACCAGCCAAGTGCGAGTCGAGCTCGCGCACTGAGGGTTCCGTACCACCACAAAAATCAATAACGATATTACCAGTTATAACTTGGTAATGAACAGAAACTTGTCACCGACTCGCACTTGGCCATTATTTATTATTTGTTGTTATACTTTAGTGTGTACTATAATAATGGCAAATTGGACGCTCGTACGTATTACCATTTTTACATTAGAGCTAATACAAAAATACGTTAAAAAATACGCTTGTTGTATGGGGTATTGTACCCCCCTTTCGTTTTTACTTTATTTTTTTATTTTTTATTTCTTAGGTAATCCGCCGTAACGTTACAAATTATGTGAAAATTTTGAACTGTCTACCTATTACGGTTCGAAAGATATAGCCGTTAATAGGTAGGACAGAAGGACGGACAGACAGACAGACAGACATCGTAGGCTTAGTAATAGGGTCCCGTTTTTACCCTTTGGGTACAGAACCCTAAAAACCCAAAGTCCGTTCACTGTCAAAATCGGTCTAGCCGTTTTGGAGTCCGTAGGGAACATAATACACACACATCGATTTTTATGTATACCTACTTTCCTTTGGGTTTTAATCTGATTGGTCTTGCCGTACTCTTGCGGTCGTGAAATAAATAATTTGAATTTGAATACTTTCGTCCAATGCAAATCCATACATTATACGCGTTGGTGCAAATACGACCAATGCATGGCCACGGCAGGGTGTTGAAATGAAGTGAGTGCCAATCTTTGTAAAGTGCCAACACAGAGTTGTAAGTGTAGCTTGTCTGTTGCACAAGACAGGTGACTGTGACATGGGTGCTGATGAAATTGCACATTATGTCCATGCAGTTAGGGCACAATTCCGTTTGACATTAACGTCTTACCGTACTCGTCTGATTTCAGATACGCTTGGCCCATGGGACCCATTAGTGGTCGATTGTCCATCACCAGTTCTGTACAATATAACCTACTGTTATGACAAAATCATAAATACCTAGATTGTAATGTTGTTTGATGTAATGAATACTACAACTTTTACTAAAAATTTAGCACATTTAAGGTCTCTGTCCACTTCACTGGACCATATTATGAACGCACCAGACAAATTAAACTCGACCAGGCCACTAGAACGCTATAAAGCCATGGGTCCACTGTCATGTTTTTTTTTATTTTATTTAGGAATACGTTTGCGTATGTCCGCTAACTCGCCGGATGTTGAGCGATGATGCGGTCTACGATGGAGAACGCTTGCCTAGAAGAAACCGATTCACTCGTGATTTGATGATGTTTCGCTATGGTGTTGGTCGGTGAAGGAACGATCTAGTGGGCATTTTTTCATAAATAAATCAATTTATACAAAGTATATTTTTTTGCATTTGCTGATATGATAGTCATGAAATGGGCCAGTATAGTGGGCCGAACTCATAAAGGGTTACACCAAAAGGGTGTACTATGCCAGAAGGAGGTCATTATACTCATCATTATGAACATTTTTTACTACAGGGTCGACCAGCAGTTCCATACATTTTGTTTAGACTTTTCTATGGAACAGCTGTTTTATTTTCTGCGATTTTTTTATTCTGTGTCGGCTTGATTTTAAAGTTCGGTGCGCGGTGGGCGCCGGCAGCTGGACCGCCTGGTGACGCTTAAATGTTGGTTCGCTGGCGTGACCAACAGCTCGATCGCACCCAAATTTCCGCCCTATGAACTTAAAATATGGTAGCATTTTGCACCAGGCGGCACTCGGTGCGCGGTGGGCGCCGGCAGCTGGGCCGCCCAGCTTGTCTCTGCCCGCGAGCAGCACGAGTAATACAGTGAGTGCTCACCAGGCGGCGCTCGGTGCGCGGTGGGCGCCGGCAGCTGGGCCGCCACCCCGAAACCGCCCAGCTTGACAGGCGCGCAGTTGTCTCTGCCCGCGAGCAGCACGCAGTGTGGGCGCACGTCGCGGTGGACTATGTCGTTCTCGTGGCAGTAGCGGAGCGCCTCGAGGATTTGACGCATGTAGTGGCTGGAAACGTTAAGTATTTACTGGTTTATAGTTAGTTTATCTTAGTATTTGGGCATTGATTTGCAAGACTACAAATAGTGGTGTACTATGCAGAATTATACTAAATAATTGCAGATACTTGCGACTTCGTACGCGTAGATTTTCTTAGAAACATTTAGCCCCTTTTGCCCCGCTTAATTTGGCTCTTTCGCAAAAAAGGTATTTTTATCTACTCAAATCATCGAGATACACTACCTATAGAGTCACAATCACTAAGTGAAACAGTAAAAAAATTATCAAGCGTTGTTGCACATACCTGGACATCAATAGGCATATATGTGTCCTAATGTTTAAATTCTTACAACAGGCGTAGCGATGAATATAACTAAATACATTAAAAATAATGAAAAAAAAATATTGGCAGATCCGAGATATGAGCGTTTAAAATGTTAGGTCGGGATAGAAGGGAAACTCTGGTCCCTTTCTTTCAAAAAGTGTGTGAGTATAGCATTTGTATGGCTCGCCTGAGGCGTGACGTCATAACTCAGTATAGTGCTATATCTCTGTCTAGCATGTAATTAAAATATTTTATTATTGAACTAATGTTAATGTTGTTTTCGTTGGTTAACTGATGAACTATTTATGATCAGCTTTTTTATGAGGTAATAAAAATAAATTACATCATGCAAGTTCAAATATAGTTCGCAATGCCACATTTACTCAAATTTCGACGTTTTGTCGCTTGCATAGTGTTCAACGTCGCTTGTTCACAATGTCATCGTAATAATACTAACAGACGTGTGGATTTGGTTGACCTCAACCGCCGTCTGATTAACGGGCAAGAAAGAGAGGGAAATATGTTATTCTCACTCTTTCTCTCCCGTTAGTATCCACACATCTGTTAGGGCTTTAGCACTGGCATCGCGCGGCGTTGTAGTCTGATAGCACTTACCATAACTAACCAAAAAGTCGGCGCCGAATTTTGGTCGGACATTTTTTGCACGTTTGTGACTCTATATGTATTGTATCTCGAAAACTCAAATATATAGCTATTCTTAAAAGTTGAAAATGTGCGAAACACATGTGTGAGCGCGGCCTAAAAACAGGTCCGTCGATTTTTTTGTGAAATTACTCTTTATAGGCATACAAATAGGTATTACCATGCAACCGCTTCGCTGTAGACGAACCCGGCGGAGGCTCGACGCACCACTTCGAAGCAGAGATCAGACCCGTCCATACTGGAATCACAATAACTGTTTATTTATTTTATTTTATTTTTCATTTTATTTATACTTGGATAGCCAACGGCCTTCTTACACATAAATATAGAAATAATTAAAACACCTAGGCCAACACAGGTTATCACTTACATAGCAACACATGTCATGGTGCTATAGTGCACAAAAGTATAAAAATAAATGTTACAAAATAAATAATTGGAAATAAATATATATGTCGGCGCATTCGACGTTTCGGCTCGCGTCGACATATATATATATATATATATATATAAATACGAGACTGAGAACCTACATTAAACAGAGAATTGAGAAGAAAACTTAGTATTAATTACATTAATCAAATATAGTAATGATAAAAAGATGACACAGCCGTACGAATTAATCTTATATTAAGAGTTTGTTAAAAAGAAACTGGTTAGTAAAAAAAAATGTGCCTCGATGTAAATAAGTCAACAAGCTGAGAAAAGTTCGAGTTAATGTTAGTAAATGTACGCAATTTACGTGAATAACAAAATACGTCACATAACTGACAATAAACTATACAGTTTTGGGGTTCTTCAAAAGGGCTGTTAGTAGTCTTCAAATGTCAGCATGTCTTAGATGGGGCATCTAAGACATGCCACACCAGACACAGAAGGAGGTTAGACAAGACCCACTTTCTGTTAGCATTAACGCCTGCGGAAAGATGAAATTGTATGAAAGTGACATTAGCTTGAGATAACATCTCTCAAGCTAATGTCATTGTCAATGTAATTTTCATGCAATTTCATCTTTCTACAGGCGTTAACGCTAACAGAAAGTGGGTCTTGTCTAACCCCCCCGTTCCATTGTGCATCGGAACTGGTGGGTTATTTCAGGCCCGTATGAAAGTGTGACCAGTATATAGGTAAACAAAATATTAATGTATTCCATTAATTTGGTCACGTATCAGGAACTGGTGGGTTATTTCAGGCCCATATGAAAGTGTGACCAGTATATAGGTGAACAAAATATTAATGTATTCCATTAATTTGGTCACGTATCAGGAACTGGTGGGTTATTTCAGGCCCGTATGAAAGTGTGACCAGTATATAGGTAAACAAAATATTAATGTATTCCATTAATTTGGTCACGTATCAGGAACTGGTGGGTTATTTCAGGCCCGTATGAAAGTGTGACCAGTATACAGGTAAACAAAATATTAATGTATTCCATTAATTTGGTCACGTATCACTTTCAGTCAGACTACCGTGACCTTTGGATAAATAAATAATTTTCTTCAAAAATACTATTAAACTCGGTTCAAGCTTTTATTTAATCTGCAGTGCAAGTACCGTTTTTTATCGATCGTAAAACTCGATAAAATACCATAGAATCGATCATAGCGAGTATTGATCAAATTACATTTTATTGAATTTGACGATCTCAATTGTCAACTGTTCGGCCGATGGGGCTGAAAGGTTCTCGAATGGAGACCACGGACCGGTAAGCGCAGCGTAGGACGTCCACCCACGAGATGGACAGACGAACTAAAAGAGAGGAAACGCTGGATGCAGGCCGCTTCCAACCAGCCTTTTTGGAGATCGATGGGGGAAGCCTATGTCAAGCAGTGGACGTCCCACGGCTGAAATCATGATGATGATGATTAGATAACCAGATCCACAGTGCCTACTGCTGTCAAACCAAATAAATGCTTGGACCGAGCATGATTAGTAAAACATCACACTTGTCATAGCGTTACACATCGCGTGACTAATCAAGCGCCTATCTCAATTTATTATGAAACAATGTACTATTCTGTCGAGGGTTATATCACGCCATCTAATACGGGTTACCCGACATGAATGAGTAGTCATGGCTAATTCCTACGTAACCCTGGCTACACGGAAAGGTGATAAAAAGCCGAAAGAAAGTCATTGTAACCATCATTATAAGAACTTTTACTTCATCTTCATCATCAACCAGAAGACGTCTACTGCTGAACATAGGCCTCCCCCTTTTACCTGCACAATGAACGAAAGCCTCGATCTGCCTGCCATCTGCATGCACTTGATGGCCGCGACTCTCACAATGTCGTCGGGCCATCTAGTGGAAGGCCTGCCTACGCTGCGTCTTCCGGTTCGTGTTCTCCACTCAAGCACCGTTCTTCCTCATCGGTTATCGGTTTTTCGAGCGATGTGGCCTGCCCATTGCCACTTCAACTTTAACAGCTATGTCGGTGACTAGTTCTTTGGCGAATATCCACGTTCCGGATTCTATCGCGCAAAGAAACACCGAGCATAGCTCTCTCCATTGCCCGCTGTGTGACTCTGAGTTTTTCCAAAAGGACATCAGTTAAAATAATGTCAACTTTTACTATGGGACTAAAAATATTATCAGCTTTTAATCCAACAAGCGGATGAAGGTAATGAGCGCAGCTTTATACAAGAGACCTAACTAGGCTTGAAAAGTATGGAATGAAACTAAAGGAAAAAAACTGGTTTTTTTTTGACAACGCAACCGCAAGCATCAATATTTGCCATTTTTCACCTGCACCTTTAAACACAGAGTTACACATAGACTGTACTCGGCCGAAAGGAGTTCATTGTACTCTTCATTATAAACAACTTTTACTATGAGACCAAAAATTAAACCTCAAGAAAAAAACAGCTGATCCATACATTTTGTTGAGTGCCAATGACCGATTTCTATAGAACATTTGATATTTTTTCGCGATTTCAGAATTGGGCCCATAGTTAGTAAAAGTTGTTTATAATGATGAGTACAATGACCTGCTTTCGGCTTAGTAAATTCTATATGCGTAACCTTGTATAACAGTAGTCAAACAACCAATATACGCCATTTCATGCATAAAACGAGGCAAATTGGCTCGACAAAACTCCACGTTGCAATTTGCAATACGGCATGCAAGCGATATTGATACCAAAGTTTATGTACTTTAGCCTTTAGGCACCAGTCCCACCCACCACCGCGCGCTGGCGAGGCGAGTAGCTATCGACTATTTTCTCGCCCAATAAATATAAATCTTTTTATGAACCCGTGAAAAAGAGATGCATTGAAATTAAACACTGAAGATGTATGGATTTTATTGAGAAACAGATACGTGCAATGTATTTTTATAGGTGACTGTATTTACACTTCTGACGGCGAGAGCACTCGCTTGTTATCTACATTATGTTTCAATAATATCTGAGTATCATTATATAACCTAACGCTGGATGCAGGCCGCTTCCAACCGGCCCTTTTGGAGATCGATGGGGGAGGCCTATGTCCAGCAGTAGACGTCCTATGGCTGAAATGGTGATGATGATGATTATATAACCAACAACTACGACGATCGCAGCAATCGTCACTGTAAAACACAACAATCGCCCGTTTGAAGATGACTTGTGCCAGTTACGACACTTTTGTTGTTTACTGTTATAGCCGAGGCATCAATAGCAGTCGAGGTGTCTTGGTGTTTTCATTTGGTAGTCGCACAAGTAAACGTCAAATGAGCAATTTATCGCTATTTCCACAGCGACGATTACGATCGAGTTAACGTAACGTAAGTAACTGCGATCGTCAAATATTAGACTCGTATTTTTTCGCTCATAGTTTCATGACAAAGTTTTCATTCACTTCTCGGCAACTAGTAACAGACAACTTTTATTACTGTTATTAGTTTCTAGCTGAACGCACGCTTCTCTTCTCGATGGTAGGACAGGTGGCTAATCCCGCAAACATTCGGCTATTGGTAACCAAGGCACGTCCGACGGTTTCCGTAGCAGAGGGCAACCACGGCTTAGAACTTTTCAAATCTTTGGATGATCATGATCTGTTGATAAAGGGAGATACACTCACTGGGAATTTCTTTTTGAGCTGATATTGTTTTGTTAGTCTCTAAAGAAATAAATACCACAGATCAGGGTATCACAGATCAGGCAGTACGAGCTCTTCAAATTGTTTGTACCTGCTATGACATCATCAGAGCAATTTGGTGATTTAACTCAATTTGCAACTGCTTTTAAAGAGGTTTTACCGTTTACTATGGCGCAATTTAACAATATTGCAGTGACGACTGACGTGCTACCGCCAAGACGACGAAGATCAAACTGTATTATTTGGCGCGCTAGTTGGAGCACTGATCCAACTTAACGGCCTCTTATACCAAATTTGACGGTTTTAAATCAATTTTATTCAGTTAAATTACAATATTACAGCTGGAAAAAAATACATGTCACAGATACATCTGTGTTTGAGTTTATGATTTGGTTCAAAACAAGATAGAATAAAATTTCCTCGATCAAAAAAAAATCTGAAACAAAGACGAATTAGTTTATTTTTTTCGTTTTATGCTCTAATGAAAGCTCGTAACAACCTGGAAATTGCATGTACTGAAAGGCAATTTTATTAATTTTTTTTTTTAATTGTATAGATTTTTGATAGTGAATAGTTTCGTTTTTTAGTGGAATTAAAAGCGTGAAAAGGTCGCGAGAATTTGCGCGCGCCACGTTCAGTACCGCGCCAGGCGTCATCGAGGTCGGACCTAAGTTCGTTTGTGTCGTTGCACTCCCCCCGCGGGCCTACTGACTCTTGCGTGGCAAAATACATCGTCGCTCTAACTTGGCGGGGGCTGAAGAAGCATTTTGTTGCCTATGCGACTCGGATGACCGGCCGTTAAGACAGGCCACAGAAACAAGGTAATTTTTAGGTGAACTTACGGGGTTTTTCCTTTAAAGGTCTGTGTAAGTTTTATTTTTTACTATACGCATTTTCTTCGCCTCGCCAAAATTCAAACAACGAAGAAGACATAAGGGTCTACTCACAGACCAATATCTAAGTAGACTTCACAAGCTGTCCAAACTGTATTAAAACTAGCGTGGCAAATGTTTTGTACCTAAAAGTGAAAAGAAATGCCTTTATTCTGTCGGCCAACTCTATTTGCAACATTTTCGTTTCAAACTGACACGTGTTGTCGCGGCACCGATTGAGCAGATTGATTTTAGCTGGACTCAATTATGACGATTAAACATAATTGTATTAGAAATATGACATGCAAGGTAGGTCGACTTGTGGCGTCTACTACGCCAAAAACTACGTTTGTTCTATGGAGACCTCCCTTTCGTTTTTACTTTTTGACTTTTTTATTATTTCTTAGTTAATCCGTAACATTACATATTCTGTGAAAATTTAAACTGGCTATCTATTACGGTTCGAAAGATACAGCCGTTTAAAGGTAGGACAGACAGACGGACGGACATCGTAGGCTTAGAAATACGGTCCCGTTGTTACCCTTCGGGTACGGAACCCTAAAAACTTATGTTTGTAAAGAGATTTATATTTCATCCATGTAACACCGGAGGGTGTGGTCACTGAATCGCTACTTACTATTCAAAGACCATGTAAAGCATGCCCTCCGAGCTGTAGGTCTCAAGCAGCTCGACGATGTGCGGGTGTTTCAGCATGTGGCATATCGTCGCTTCGCGTTTCAGATCTGGAATATAGACATTAATTATTTTAAAACAGGAAGATATGACGCAAAAGGCAACGCTTCAGTGCGAGTAGAACGAATATGTTTGGTATATATAATTATGGGCTTTATTTAAAAAGGCGTTCATGAAAGTTCGCTTCGCTGTTATAGCGGAAGCTAAACTCAAAATAATGTCACCATCATCATCAAATATGATGATATACGATTTTCGACTTTAAACAAAGCCATTTTAGATAGCAAATAGATCATGGCGTGAGCGGGTGAAAAACGAATTTGAAATCATGACAGACCGCGCCTTAGCAAGATTCTAAACCAGCGCAATCAGTAACGGCCTTACTTATAAACGTTACTTAAAAGTAAAGCAATGCTTAAAATTGCTGTCAACGTCTCGTTGACGGAAATTGTCACAGGTGAAAACAAGATAGAGCAATAAAATTTTAAGTTTTGCTTAACTTAAGGAGTGTTTATAAGTAAGGCCGTTAGTGTTCAGTGGGCGTCCAATCACCATTTCCCAATGACGATTTAACCACTCTTTGCCGTTCTCAAACCTGTGAGTCAGATGGTGATTAGGTATCGCCACTGCATGACCGCTACGTAATCTCGCCGGTTTGCATAGACCGTTAGGTCGTTGCGTTAGGTCGTTTAGCAAATGAATGGCAAATATTATCCCACAAGCACGCGCCCTCGCGAGCATTCACCATATATCATGGACTTAGGGCAGAATAAATAGATGTTACGCACTAAGCCTAAACAAGCAAGAGCGACGGACGGAGAAAATATAAGCCAAAGCTTTGGCTGCTGCCTTGTTATTTGTTATTTACTAGTGGAGTAATACATTGGTATTTTTTTTTAAACCGTCGATGGAATCGGAAGTTATCAATTCGACTGTATGTTTTTTTTGTATGTTTGTTACGCGATTACTCCGCCAATTATGAATGTTTGGTAGGTCTCATATTTCAGAGGTGGTCCCATATAAATTTTATTGAAATTGAATCAGTGCTTAAAAATCAACAAAAACCAAAAATATATACACAGATAACGTTTTGGTTTGTGTTGTGGTTCCCTTATATAGCAAAAATACTGATAAGGACTGTCAGTCTCTGTTTTAACGGTAATTTTTTAATTTTTTTGTTGTGTTTGTACATATGTAGTTGTAATTGAAGTCAGTATTTTTTTTCTTCTAAAAAGATTTTTTTTATTCGGTAGATTTTTAATTTTCCCTGACTGTTTTGTTAATTTATGTAGCGTGAAATAATAAGCGCATACATTTTTATTTAGGGACAATCTGTGGCCAGCGCCTGGCAACTACCTAGTACATTGCAGTGTCCTTTAGTCTTCATATTTATTTATATTATGCATCTTAGGCCGTGGCCACATCAGAAATGTAAAGCCTGGCGGCTGATTCTTTGGACACGATTCATTGCTATTTTTATACGATAGACAGATGTTTATGTAACAAAAAACTAAGATTCTAAGATTTTTTATAGGTCTAATTAAAGCTGTGTATTTTACATCTTACTTTAAAACTTAGTCTTAATTATTTAACATGACCCAACATTCGTAAGTTCAGTGAATCAAAATGCTCAAATATAACATTGTTACCAACTCAACTTGTGAATTAATTAAATCTGAATAACATCTAACCAGCAAAGTACTGTGATAACAATTGTAGCAGAGTTGGAAACAACGCGCGAAATGTTGCGTAAATAACAATGTTCACTGGCTATTGGGCACTTTAAATTTGAGGGTAAATTTTAATGAACCAAGCGTTTTGTTATAGTTTGTCCTACTTTATAGTATTCATACTTTGCTACAGCCCACTTCAAAACGGTTTATTTGAAGAATCTCTATAGTGTATTTCCGGTTTAATTACGCATTAAGTACAATAAGAAATATCTTCTCTTCTCTAACTCTACATAGTATAAACTAAAGTCGCTTTCCGCGTCTGTATGTCTGTATAACCGCTAACTCCCAAGCCTCGCAACTGATTTTGTTGCGGTTTTCACCATCAGTTAAGTAGATAATTTTCCTGCTTTCTGCGCCTGGGGGCGTGGGTTCGATTCCTACCTGGGACAAACATATATGTGATGAAGATTTAAGTTTGTTCTATATCTGGGTGTTAGTATCTATTTAAATATGTATTCAAAAATATATATGTTCGTATATCAGTCTCTGACAGCCATATTACAAGTTACAAGCTTTGCTTAGTTTGGGGTCAGATGTCCGTGTGTGAAAAAATTACCCGAATATTTATTATTTATTTATTTATATAACTTGGGACCCGCCCCGGCTTCGCAGGTGAATTACATCCATGCCCATAGGGCCCATCGTCTCTCTCCGAGAGAAGGCCCGAATCCCAGCAGTGGGAACAATGATACGCCATAATGATGATGAATAATTAATAAAATTTCATCTAGTAAGATCACAGAAAAGTTTATTTTTCTAAATTAGAACGGCTGTCTAGGCATTTTTGTAAGAAATTAGTTGTAGCCAGTTGCACCCATATAAACGAAACGTCAGTCATTCGAAATCAGTTAGCAACTGTGATACAGAGTTCGACGCGTTGATCTAGATAAGAATGTTCAATCAAGGTTCACTCATAATGCCTGGTTACAGATTTTTCTTCTCATTTCTGTGAGTCAGATGATGTTAAGTTTTTAAATGACAATCTGTCATTATTAATGTTTATTAAGTAAATGTTATAACATTAAGAAACTTTGATGACACTGACCTGCTGTGCTAAGTCCCGGACTGGCTGTAAATCTGGCAACATCCACAATCTTCACCGCAAACTGCTGACTTGTCTGCCGATGCACACATCGACGCACCAGGCTGAACGGACCCCTGACGAACAATAGTTTCATTATATTCCGTTGGCCGGTTTAGATATCAGTATAAAAATGCAGTAGAGCAAGTTTCGCGGTGTTTTTCAGTTGGATCCCATGAAGAGATACCAAATAGGCATTTGTCTTTGTGTTTAATTTTGTAAAAATTACAGGCTTAGCGTTGATTATAACTAAATACATTACACATACTGAAAAAAACAATTAAATTGGCTGATTAATCTCTGAGATAATTATGAGCATTTTAAGTTTTAGGTGCGGATAGAGAGGCGATACTCCGTCCCTTTTTAAGTTGTGTCTGTCTCGCGTGTGTTAATATAGCATTTGTATGGCGCGCCTGAGGCGTGACGTCATAACCCATTATAGTGCGCTCTCTGTCTCGCATGAAATGAAAATACTTCTAACTTTAATTTATTTTTGAACTAATTTTAATTTTGTGTTCCTTGATGAGCTCTTTATATGTTCAGCTTTTTTATGAGGTAATAAAAATATGTTACTCATCATGCCTATTCTTTAGTTTACCAAATTCTTGTATTAATGTTACGTAAGATTGAAATGACTTACAACATCAGTACAGGGACTGTGTACTGATGTCAATTGTTGGGTGTAAACTGTTTAGTGTAACCCACAAGATGGACAGACGACCTAAAAGAGACCGCAGGGAAACCGCTGGATGCAGGCCGCTTCCAACCGGCCCTTTTTGAGATTGATGGGGGAGGCCTATGTCCAGAAGTGGACGTCCTACGGCTGAAATGATGATGATGGTGATGAGACTATTTAGTAAAGTGATGAGGATGTATTTCAGGCTGATTCCGCCGCCAGCAACTTTACTGCTCTGTTAATAAATTAGGTTACTTGGCGCGTCCTCACGCGGCTGTTTTTCCTTTTAATTAGATAACAGAGTTGCATTTGATAGCCACCTTACCTGATGTTAAGTGCTGATATGGTCTACGATGGAACACGCTTTGGTTTCGTCGAGGGACATTATCGATGTACAGGACTACATAGGATTAGTGGGTCCAGTTTGTTGGTGAGCCTGGGATCGTTAACAATTGTAGTGGCTCACCGCTGTAATGGGTTGAGAGCACAAAATAAATAGGTACAGAAGGCAGGCTTCGGCTGACCTTGATTATAATAACATACGTGCAATTATAGCGCTAGGGCTGGCAAAGCAACTATAATGTTATACTGAAAAGTTTTGATTTGGGACCTCTCTTAGCTGCTTCTATGCTTGTTTGTGGTAATACCCGCTATTAAAAAGCGTGAATAGTGAAGCGTGGAGTGGCAATTGTGAGTGAATTGGTTTCTTCTAGGCAAGCATGCTCAGTTGTAGACCACATCATCGCTTAACATCAAAACAGGTGGCAGTGAAACGCAAGCCTTTTATTAAAAAGTGTGTGTAAGCCGTTTTTGCAATAATTTATAATGAATCCTCACTCCAAGTTTTGATGTAGAAATAAAAGTGTTGCAAGTGTCCATAGGCGGCAGTTTCCGCTTGCCATTAGGCAGACTGCTTCTTTGTTTGATATTCTTTTTATAATAAAAAAAATGCTGAAGTAGCAGTAGGCTAGTCATAACTGTCGCAGAACCGATAACTGTTGGTTTAGACGTCTAAC
The DNA here is from genome assembly GCA_914767915.1 of Agriopis aurantiaria. NCBI lineage: Eukaryota > Metazoa > Arthropoda > Insecta > Lepidoptera > Geometridae > Agriopis > Agriopis aurantiaria. The sequence continues at coordinate 5,289,283 of OU611990.1, forward strand.
ACGTCTAATTCAACGGTAAGGGTTAAGTGGAGACCAAAAATCGGCAAAAAAGCAGAACACCCTGAGACTCGATTCAGTGACAATCTACTTAAAGCTGGCAGTGGCTCAAAGCCTTGGGAGAAGCCTATGTCCAGCATCTGATTAAGACAGGTTAGATAAAAACATGATGATGATAGTTAACTTTTAACAGTGTAAAAATGGAGTGAATGTCTTTATTGAAAAATACCAAATTTTACTTGGTCAGGGCTACGTGCTAAAAGACATTGATCACGATCTTACGTTGGATTGTGTATTTTTGTGTGTAGTGTATTTTTAACTTACTTGCCAATAATTTCGCATAGCTCATACACGTCGTCAAAGAGTACTTCGTCCTCAGCCATTTTTATCACATGCACTGTTCACTCTGTCTCAGAAATATATGAAAATCATAATTTTTTACACAGCCGTCCACCGAAATCCAGGGTGGTTACGCCCTTATATCATTTAAACCACAAGGAGATTATAACATATAAATGAACACTTATCGATATTACACAGGGTATTCTTGCACTTGAAGTAAAAATAATTCACAAAAACTCGGTGCTAAAGCGTAATTTGTCCATAAATACGGGCAAAAACATAGTATTCAAGAAAAAGTCCTAAAGGGTTTGTAAAAGAGACTAATAATTGTTCTACACGTATCATAAAACATACAAATGAAGATGCTTTACGTGAAAATAGAATAATCTAGCAAAATCTGGTAATATGGTTAAAATTAACTATTTCCTACGAAATATTTTTTATTTACTTTTGACATTACGATGGGGTTGCGAGACGTCACTGAAGTTAGCAACATATCTTTTTTTATTGTGTACCATGCCAATGTCTTTTGGCCTACCAAAAATGTTGCCATTATTAAAATTGACGCAACGTCATCGTCATGTACTGTAATATTATAGTAATATAAATATAATAAATATATATAAATATTTCGGACATTTTCGCACACACGGTCATCTGACCCCAAACTAAGCAAAGCTTGTGATATGGCTGCCAGAGACTGATATACATACATATATAGTTTTTTAAATACATACTTAAATAGATATTAACAACCAGATATAGAACAAACACAAATGTTCATCACACAAATGTTTGTCCTACGTGGGAATCGAACCCACGCCCTCAGGCTCAGAAGGTAGGTTCACTACCAACTGGACCAACGGGCTATCTATATAAAGACGCTTGCAGACAATGTGTAGTACAAGTAGCTACTACGCATCGTCTGCATTGTTTTGCTTAGTGTAAGTGGCAGTGGAAGTAGTAAGGTAGCACATCCACTGCCACATGCACAAAGCAATACGATGCAGACGATGCGTAGTAGCTACTTGGAACTTGTACTTGCTACTTTTACTATGCACCGTCTGCAAGTGCCCTAGCAGACGAGTGAATTTGGCTGTTGAACCACCGCACCGTCCAACCAACAAATAGCCACTAGACGACGAGCCAAAGAAAAAATATATAAATGGAAGTTTTATACGTACAGGGGCCTTACGGACAATAGCTATTACAGGCACCTAATCTGCTCAGTTGGAAAATCACGCGACTGCAAACCTTATCGCGCCCTGATACGGTTTGCGGTTGCGTGATTTTCCAACTGAGCATATTAAGTGCCTGTAATAGCAGTTGTCCGTAAGGCCCCAGTTTCTCATAATAATATAGCACTTATCGTCATCCATTTGATCATCTCGTTTGCAGTTGTGTGTCGTTTAATATTGAATTGTGCATTTGTAGAACTAGTAAGAATACTATTATGTCAGTGTGTGCAATACGTGTTTACCTCACCTTCTTTAGTTTTTGGCAGACTCCTTATAAAACTACTAGCTGACCTGACAGACGTTGTCCTGTCTTAGAACTGTCAAACACGAAAAGTCAAAATTGTAAATCAAATTTTTTTACACCTTGGGTTACATTATTGGATTTTTAGTAAGTATCCCTATTTTTTTTTTGAAAATATAATATAGCCTATGTTAACCGGGGATAGTGTAGCTTCCCAACAGTGAAGGAATTTTTCGAATCGGTTCAGTAGTTTCGGAGCCTATTCAATGCAAACAAACAAACAAACAAACAATTAAATCTTTCCTCTTTATAATATTAGTAAAACTATTAAGATCAACGTGACTAGCTGGACAAACCCCCCAAAGTAGGACCAATTTAATCTAATATTATCACATTTACGTCTTAGCAAAGTAAAGTCAAAGTAAATCGTAATATTACCTTCTTTTGTCCCTTTTAATTGCACTTAGTAAAATTATTTAAATGATTTTTACTGAAAAAAGTTTGGTTCTTACTTCGAAAAAAAAAATTATTGTTACAAGGTTACGTTGTTGAATTTTGATGGAGTTTCTATTTAGTAATTTAGGCCATAATAGTAAATGACTGTTAATACAAATCGACACCACTAATTTGACATATTGTGGCCCACGGTTACATCCGCTATCCATCAACAACTTTAATTGTGCAAAGTTAAAATTTGATACCATTAAGTTTAAATTCCAGATTAAACTAACGCTAAACCAAATTTTATCCAAATCTGATAAATCGTCATGTTTTATTTATTTATTTATTTATGTAGCATAGGATTGCGTTTGACCGCGACCTAGAGATGATGCGGTCTACGATGGAGCCTGATGGAGCACGCTTGCTTATAAGAAACCGATTCACTCGCGATTAGAAGACACTCAGATTTAACTATCGGGGAACAATTCAAGCAGCGCGTTCCACAGACTAGCAGTTCTCATATTAAAAGTGGAATCAAAGCGTTTCGCACGGGTTTTCGGAATATCAACTATGAAGCAATGTCATCTTTTCTACTCTGGCAGCCCGTTAGAAAAATTGGCAGGAGGGAATTAGATCACTTTAATAATATACTGATCTGATGCACACTCTCCAAAACGTAGTACATATCCGATAAAACACTACTAGTCTAGCAATGTTGTGCAGATGCTCAAGTCAAGACTAAGAAGCTTTGTCTGGACTAGGGAATCGCAGCCTTCTTGGCACGTTTCTCAATGGACTCCAACGCCCCAGGCTGGTACTTGGCTTATCTCTCCCAAAGGTTCAACATATACCTTAACCTTAAGAACAAACTTACGCACATACATAAACTACTTTTCCATTTAATGTGAAGTTTTATTTGATTGATAGTTACAGGTTAATATTGAAGGGTTGCTATCTCAAAATCGTCTCAGGCTTAAAGTACTTGTTCATCATGATGGATAATTAACAAAACAAAAATGGCTAAACTACAGCAAAATTATTAATTATGTTTAAATTTTATTTCATTCATATCCTGTGCCAACCTTCTACCTTCAAAATTCTTAAAATTATTTTTATTCTATGAGATATCTAACTTAGCTTAAAAGGCATTTCTTAGTATTTACTGCAGACGTCACCTGAAAAATTACAAATAATTTATTCTTAGAAAAGGATTAATAAAAAAAAATGAGAATACAATCTAATACTTCTAATCTATGTAGCTGCTTGAATTATTTACTTATTAAACATGTCATCCTACCTACATACAATTATTTTTTTAATTGATATAATTAAGTTTTATTCAGTACTCTTCCTCTACTTTGTTTCCCAGTAATTTTATTATACTCCTTTATAGATCAAAACAAAAACATTCGCAATGTATAATTTTTTTATCCTTATGGAAGAAGATTTATATAAAATTAACAATTTAGAATTGTTCCGTTATTAACTCTTTTCTGAAAATATTCACAACCAGGAACTTTAATTAGCAATTCCGAATCTGGAACTTTAGATTTCAAGGACTTGTTGACGTTGACAACGTAGGTGCAGTGATACTCCAGTTCGTAGAGCTCGAACGAGGTTTGCTGTAAAGAGAATAATTTTTTTATGTGCATAGAAATAATAATGGTCCAAAAGACTTGGTCTGTAACAATAGTATTTAAAAAAATATTTTTTTTACTGGTATCACCTACATTTGCCGCCCTTCAAAGTTGACAGACTTTAGAAACTAACTTCACTATGCTCTAAAATGTTGAGCGCGAAAAATGAAAATAAATGTAAGAAGAATGCAACGTTCTATTTTTATTCTAAATCAACGGTAACAGAAAATTCATTATGTTAAGCTAAATTCATTGTGTTGTGTCGGTTATTGGCACCGATGGCATGATTTGGAATGCGATCTAAGTTTAGTAGTAATAATTTATTATTAAAAAAAAACTTGTTTAGGTACCTACCTCCGTAGTCGCCGAAAGGCTTTTCCGTTGCTTTCTTGGATTTTCGCACTTCATGGTCTTCCACTGGACATGGTATCTGAAGCAAAATATTTGGTAAGTTTATAAACTACCTAATTTATTTAAAGAACATATTAATTAAGAGTAGGTAAACATCTTACTATCTTTTTACAAGTAGGTACCTATATTCTACTTAGGGAACGCACCCATACTACGTGACCCGTTCAGGACGGGAGGGGTCTTCAAAATACCACGCTATAGGGAATAATATATTATTACCACGCTATATATCCTTTATGGAAATCCCGCTTTTTCGAGCTATATTCAAATAAGTATGGCGCGCAGCGTTTAGCGCTTTTTAAACTTCCAAGTACTTAGCAGCAGTGACGCACATTTATGCCAGGAAGGAGTAGAGTATAAATATATTATGAGCAATATTTTTTTTTTACTATGTAAAAAATTATGTTAAACCATATTTATGAATTATTACACCGACTACTTACTACACTGGTCACCGAGGGGGTTAAAAAAATTGTACCATAAAAACTTGGTCACGTAGTATGGGTAGGTAGTAGGTACGTTCCCTTAGGTATAACATTTCAAGTTTCAAGACAACGTAAGTAGGTCAAGTTACAACAACCGTGTATCAAGATCTAGCAAATAATTAAGTTGTTACCTTCCAGGCTGCTCGTAAACATTCAGCAGTGGCTCCCACGAGATTCTAGCCTTGAGTTTGCGGTTATACCAAACGATCTTGTGCAGTGTCAGCCCTTTTATCTTGTTCTCCCGTTTACGAAGAGCCGCGGCCGGAAGGTCTGTCGATAAATGCAATAAATATTTTTTATTATGCTATCTTACTACCTAGTATCTAGTTACGATTTCCGCCGATATTGCCGATATTATAGGTACCTACTACTACCTACCCTATAAGACAGAAATGTCAAATCTTCCTTTTTTTGCGGTTTTTTTGGGTCCGTACCCTAAAACGAACGGAACCCTTATATGATCACTTGTCCGTCTGTCCGTTTGTCCGTCTGTCAATACCCTTTTTCTTAAGAACGCGTGGAGGTATCAAGTTGAAATGTATATCAAATACTCGGGTCTGCGATTTCTTTCAGCTGTGAAAAAATCAAACTTGTAAATAAACGCGATCATAATAATATCGTTATGACCATTTATGTCGCATATTTTCGCATATTTTGTGATTTCACAAAGGAATCAAAACCTATAGGGTAAGTACTTCCCGTAGAGCTAGAATCATGAAATTTGGCAAGAGGCAAGGTCTCACAGTAACTACATAAAAGGGAAAAACCCGAAAGTCTGTCAAGTAAGTCGTTAATTTGAATTTATATCATAAATTTAAAAAAAAATTTTGCAATTACAAACTTATATTTTGTATTTGGTATGTATATTGTCCTTTTTGTCGACTACAAAGGTTTGTCTTTCAATACCTATTTCTACTTTAATTGTTGTTTTTTGGTGTTTTTTTTTTGCTACTCGTACCTGTCCAGTTTTTTATGTGTACAATCACAAGTTAGCAAAATAACAACAAAAAAAAACATATTTTTTAACTTAGTTAAGCTAATAAAATAATATGTACAACTGATATACGCCGTCCAAAATCGCCACTGGCAGGGTCCCTCAGAACGAAGGCTCAATGTTTTAGCAAAATATGCACAAGCTCTGCTATTTTTAATTATATTTATTTTAATTTTAAAGTGACATTACGTTATTTACTATTAGAATGAATGTGTATGGTATAAATAAAATTTAATAGTCTATCCTCTGTTGCACACCCCGTCTTCCACGTCTTCTATAAATCCTTTCCACCCTAAGGTTGCCTGGAAGAGATCGCTTTTAGCGATAAGGCCGCCAGTTGTTACACTAGTTTTTTAAGAGTTTTTTGTTCTCTGTATCAAATTTAATGGTGTGAACAACAAAGATTTAATCAATCAATCATTAAATGTGAAAATGCTTGGAATAATAGAGTAAACAAGGAAAACTATTCTTGTTCCATTACCGGTGCTAGTGGTGTTGTAGAAAATTTCCGCCTTTTCACTGCGTAGCTTGCCCAGCCCGAACTGGCTGATCGTCTGCACTTGGAGAAAGTACATGGAGTTCGGCTGCAGATCTCTTATTTCTATGAAATTTTGGTTCTGGAAAACATAAAAAAGCCAGACCTATTACAAAATGCATTATAAAATTTTACGTATCTGAATTTGAATTTTTCAAGGCAAATCTTAATTGTCTATTTTATATCTGTAAATTAACGAAATCCACTTAAACTTTCCCTACAAGGGATTAACGAAAAATTACTTTTGTAAATTGGAGATAATAAATTAAGTAGATGAATGTTGAGCTTTTCCAAAATTGGATTGAGCAGTTATTTTCAATAAATATCCCCCTTTTGCCGTAGTCGGGTACATCCTGTTCGGTCCTGTGTTTTCACAACTTCTCAGTTTCAGGTTTGGTCTCATAATTTGGAAAAGTTGTTTACCTAGCGGATTAGCGAGAAAATACTGTACATGTTAGAAATAGGTACCCACTCTACACTACATATTGTAGGTGATCCAGTCAATACATAACTATTATCTGAAGTGGGATTATCTAAACAAGGATTGAATGGATAACAAAACCCCAGTGGAACCTGCAATAGCATCGGGCGTATTTCATGCCTCTCAAATCCATATCCTTCGGTTTTTCACCCGATATCTAGTAAACCTCCATTCCGACCCTCTTTTATGGCAATTTGAGCGGGCGGGAGACGTTTTTATGGACAACGAGCTTTATTTAGGGATTCTGATGTACCTACTTGACTACCAGAAAAAATCAGTAGGTAGATATATAGGTAAGACCACTCTTATCAGGAACAGAAAACATCAAAACTATTTGACCTTTGCAGTTTGTACCTATAAAAATGAATCTACTATTTACTTACTGCTCTACATACGATAGAGTCTATATATCGTATGTTGAGCAGTTAAGTAGTGAGTCGCAAATAATTTCAAATTCGAATCAGCAATACTGTAAATCAGTGTTTTTCAACCTGTGGGTCGTGACCCCCAGGGGGTCGCCAAGCCTTACATGGGGGGGGTGCGGGTAAAAGAAAAAGGCAAGTGTTTGTAGGTCTTATGTAGACTAGGTACAATAGAAAAAACTAACTAACTGTGCCTATTTATTTTTAATAATTTGTCAAAATGTGGTTCTATTTTTGAGACATAAATAACAAAATCATTTTCTAATTGAAGTCTATTGTTTTATGTAGTTTTAATATGGCCTTGGGGGGATCGCCCGATTTTTTTTCATTTGGTAAGGGGTCGCGTATTCAAAAAGGTTGAAAAACACTGCTGTAAATTATCAAGACATCGGGGGCGGATTTAATAGCTTGGCTTGCCTATAGGCCTAAGGAAGATTGCCGGCCTCCGGCCGACTCCCTGTAAAGCACGAAAAATGTATCTATAAGAACAGCAAAGTCTATACATGATAAAATTATCTCAAACAGAATGTATAATATTCACCCACTTGACTGCTCATCCTTTACCCCGCCGTAAGCCAAATGTATACATTTTTCAGCATAATCTTTTTCGACCGGGCCATTCCTATGCGAATTGAATGAATCGGTATGACTTTTGAGTTTCCAATTACAAGCGCCATGCGATACCCCGACGTGGCTTACATCGTGCACACAAGCAAAAAATTATGACTCGTGCGCGATCAAGTGGTTATATTATCTTTGGTGTTCACAGACGTGTGGGGTTCAAAGAGGGCGTGACAAAAAAATCATCACCAAGTTTTGCTACCCTATGGTTCGGGCCTACTCGGCTTTTAATGGAAATCGGCTCCTGCACACCATACTTAGATAGGTACGCAATAAAGCAAATAACCTACATGTACCTATCTTATTACCTACTTTCCGTTGTCAAGTGCCATTTTTTTTATTTATAGAGACAATGTAATAATGGATTTAATAGACTGTGATAGACAATAGAGATTTGGCAACAGCAATGGAAGTACTGGGACTTAATTTTTCCGTGCCTTTTTACCATGGAACGTGCTGTGATATTTTTTTCCCCACTAGTTTCATCATGGAACTACTGGGACCAAGCGAAATCTAAGGTTCATTGGTGATCTTCATGCAAAAGCTGACCACAAGATCGATCTGTGATCTGATATTCTACCGCCTTACCTTAGGAACGTTCTGATGATTGACGAGAACGGAGTCCAGCTCTCCCCCGATGCCCCTCGCTCGGCGACTCCAGTATACCTTGTACCGGAGTATTGGCAGGTCAGATTGCGGCTCTTTCCATTCTAGTTTCACTGTCACTGTACCTGGTTTGGTGGAAGAATTTTGTTTATTTTGCAGTTCATTAGTAAAGGTTTCAATAATGCTGGAATTCCCATATTGATGCGGTTAGCTAAATGAAAGCAAAGTGAATCAAGAGAGCTCTGCTGATGCGGTTGGTTAAATGGAAGCAAAGTGAATCAAGAGAGCTCTGCTGATGCGGTTGGCTAAATGAAAGCAAAGTGAATCAAGAGAGCTCTGCTGATGCGGTTGGCTCAATGAAAGCAAAGTGAATCAAGAGAGCTCTGCTGATGCGGTTGGCTAAATGAAAGCAAATTGAATCAAGAGAGCTCTGCTGTTTTTCGGAAATAGAAATCCTAGGCTTACAGTTTGTATCCCTACGTATATTAGCTAGAGATTGGCTAAGGGGCAGATTTAATTTGGTTAGAATGAAATAAACATTAGTGGTATAGTTACGAGCCATCTTGGCGATCAACTATCCTCTCTATGACTGTGAGGCCCTAGCCTTAAGGAAAGCTAGTTTCAGTGACAATTCATGTAATCATCATCTGCCTATCATGTTTCTACTACTAGAGAGAGAGGGAGAGAGGATAGGCCCTAATTCAATCGTGATTTGACGACACTCAGATTGTAACTATTGGAGAATACCCATTCAGGCAGCACATTCCACAGACTAGAAGTTTGCACACTAAAAGTAAAATCAAAGCGCTTCGTACGGGTTTTAGGAATATCATACTAATAATATACTTAAATGCGAAAAGTTTGTTGGTTTTCTTGTTCCTCTTTCACGCAGCAGCAGAGCAACAGATCGACCTGATTTTTTTGCATGGGTATAGTTCAAGGGCTGGAGAGTGATATAGGCTACTTTTCATCATCATCTTCTCCATTTTTAATCACGCAGGTGAAACCGCGGGACGCAACTAGTAAACCATACAGAGGTGTCGATTGTTCGTGTCCGCCCTTTATATTAGAATTTATTAATTATTAATTTTAGATAATTTTAACGCAAAATATTGGTTGACGAGCCATCTTGTTCATTAATAAACTTTTTTAGCCACTAGCTTGGCGAGGCACTGGCCTGTTTCGATGACCATAAAAATTTCGTTCTAATTTTGGTACGAAGATAATTGAGTAGGCATTACAGTTTTCGGTCGTGTTCCTCAATAAATAAAGCCTCCGATCCCATAAAGGTCAAAGGTCTGGTTGACGTCAGCTGACTATCTGGCGTCGTATTACCACACCCCCAAGATTTATCTAGCTAAGCACCTCATAAAGATAGTTAATATAGGTTTATGATGGTTAATGTCCTTGATTAGAGATTGAAATTGCCTACAAAACAGATCGATACAATGATTTACCTATCAAACTTTTAATAATTATGGAATCTGTTTTAATCAATCAATTGAATTTGGGCAATAGAGACTATTACACGTAGTGGCTGGGAAAACCTAACTAGATGATTGAATTCAATCGCATCCTTGCCAATCATCAGACGGTAAGTATAATAACCGAAAATTGGACTGATAAGTATTTAAATGCTTCTTGTCCAGGATAGCAGGCGATGTGAGCTTGAAGAGATGGTTCATGGGAACCATGCTTTTAAAATTCTAAGCTATTTCATTGTTATATGCTAAAATCGGCTAAATTAATGATGCTACGAATGCTTGCTGATGAATCCACGGTCGCTGCTCAGAGGTGCACTGACGCGAGCCACGCCAGCCGCAGTCCGCGTGCAGTATTGCTGCCTGTTCGATTGTATCGGACACTTCTAGAAAGTTCATTTTAGGGTTTCGTACCCAAAGGGTAAAAACGGGACCCTATTACTAAGCCTACGATGTCTGTCTGTCTGTCTGCCCGTCCGTCTGTCCGTCCGTCCGTCCGTCCTGACTTTAAACGGCTGTATCTTTCTGACCGTAATAGATAGCTAGTTAAAATTTTAACAGAATCTATAATGTTACGGCGGATTAACTAACAATTAATAAAAAAGTTAAAAATAAAGGTGGGTGGGTCCCCCATACAACAACCTATATTTTTTACGTGTTTTTGTATTAGCTCTAATGTAAAAACGGTAATACTTACAAGCGTCAAACTTGGCATGATTATAGTACACACTCTAAACTAAAGTAAACCATTAAATAATAAATAATAGCCAAGTGCGATTCGGTTACAAACTTCTGTTCATTACCAAGTTATAACTGGTAATTGCGTTATACTTGGACGACCTTATCATTCAAACCTTGACCACCGAACACCGAAACACGAACACACACACACACGCACAGAAACATGCACATACTGAACACCATTCATTTCATCAAATCAAAGTCCATATTTTACTAATTTTGAAATAGGTTTTTTAAATTTATGATTATTGTATTCTGTGGCGGTACGGAACCCTCAGTGAGCGAGCCCGACTTGCACTTGGGCGGTTTATTTCTTACCGTTTGCAATTTTGACCGGTCGTACTTTCAGCTTCTTCGGTTTAGGTGGAGGTCGGGGTCCCCTGCGGGGTGTGAACGGGGGGCTGGGGTTTGAGAACCCCCTGGAACCCGACGTGCCGACCGAAGCCACCCTGAACCGGTACCACCGGCCTGACTTCAGTACCTCGCGCAGTGACACTTTTGTTCTATAATAACAAGTAAAATTAAAATAACAGTTATATGATTATTAACGGGATATCTACCGTGATTAGGGTGTAAATGGAGCTCCCAATATCCTCCTATTATTCCTTCCCTTCCTGTAGTTATTCGATTTCCTTTCTAAGTTAGAGGGGGAGCCACCGCGTTTTGTATGCACCTAACTTAGAACTTTTTTGCCAACCACACGCATTCCTCAGTATTCCCGTGAACATGCGTTTAAAAATTGGGAGTGTTATCCACAACCTAATGCCGGTAAATATCCCGTTAATATTCATATAACTGCAATAAACAAGCGTAATAGTTAGAAACAATGCTTTAAACTTAGAAGTTAAACTAAGGCTTTAAAATTAATAAAACTTACGACCAATTCGGAATAGAGCTTATAATTTTTAAGCCAGTGGACAGAGATTTTGATTTAATAATAGTTTAGAACCACCACTATACAACATGCTGTTAAATCAGTCCAGCCATTTTGAAAAACCTTACTACTATTGAAGGTCCCTGGGACCTTACCCGGGCCAGACCGGAATATGCCCTAAAACTGCGACAAGAACCTTCGAACAAAATAAAATATTTTGGTCGAAGACAAGAGCCACCGGATGATGGCGGTGAACGTACTGCAATTCCCAAGCCACCTGCCAAGCGTGGGGATTATGGAACCCCCCTCTCTAAGAGGGTGGTCTTTGGTCAGCAGTGGACGTTTAATGGCTGATGGCGTATTTGTGATATGATTTTGAATAAAAATGGTAACAGACATATACCTAAACGTACACAAACGCAACCTACCCCTGAGACCCGAAACCCATCTAAGTGACGTGACACAATATGATCACAAAAAATTCCATACAACGCGTGGCAAGTAGCAGGTTACGCGCAAGGAAAATTTTCAGATCACGTCACGTCACATAGATTGGTTTCGGGCATAGCGCCCAAATTCTTCGTTCTATTGGTTCTGCCATGGGAATAAGAAATGTTTGGCATCTCTTCGAATTATTGGCGCTTCGAATTCATATATATCTATGGTCTACGGCTCTACATCATTATAAAATAGTCGTTCAATTTTAAGTACTGGTTTTTCAGGCACAAAATAAATAAAAAAATCACTAAATAAATAATTGTCAGGACGAATATAAAACAAGTAGGTAAACCATAAAATTTTAATTGTTTATTTTATGTCAGTAACTTAACTAGATGCACTCTCAAACTTTTTCTCAGAAAGATTTACGAAAAACCACTTATGTAAATTGAAGGTTGATAAGTTGAGTTATCCCAAAATTTAAAGCCGTTATTTTCAACAAAAATACAGAACTATTTATAGATCTATTTGATAGAATCAGAACGTCAAAAATCCAGTTTTCCAGGCAATTTTTTTTATTAATTTTCTTAAGAGTGTGAAGTCTCTTAAAATATTATACAGAGGTCCGCAAAGCTAACCCACCTTGGTATTTGCTCCTACCGGTCAAGTGTTTGGTTACAAGATATGACATTGCATGTTACGTGAGAATTCTAACACCCCGGTATCACTTACGCATGTAAGTTAAGTACACCTATTAGATAGATAATGACACGAGATCAGTATTTACCTACCTACTTACTATACGAGTTGATAGCTAACTGTTGGATTGCGCGATAGGATCCGGAACGTGGATAATCGCCTTAGAACCAGAGTCATCGACATAGCTATTAAAATTTGCAATTTGAAGTGGCAATGGGCAGGACACATTGCTCTAAAAACCGATAACTGAATGAAATGGGGAAGAAAGGTTCTTGAGTGGAGGCCACAAACCGGAAGACGCAGCATAGGTAGACCTCGCACTGGATGGACCGACGACATCGTGAGAGTCACGGGCATCCGGTGAATGCAGATGGCAGGCTGTCGTTCAGTGTGGAGTTCTAAGGGGGAGACCTATGTTTAGCAGTAGACGTCTTCTGGCTGATGATGATGATGTTATCCAAACTAAACGTGTATGCAAAATGTCAGCTGAATCGGTTGATAACTGTTGAAATTCACTTGCAAGTTTTGACCCAACTAAAAAGGCAAGTAAAAAACTTGTACTTAAAAAGTTAAAGCATTGACAAAATTGAATGAATATCAGCTTTTAATGAATGCTTCATACAGAGTTTACAGTTAAATTAAGGTGGTGGGTAGGGTAGATGTAGAATGACGGAAAATTTCACTTGCTGATTACTGCAATTTAAACGTGTTTGGTAGAAACAAAGGGAGCTATTATTATGCAAGTACTCCAAATTGCCTCGACAAATGGTGGTTTTCTTCACCTTATTAGCATGTTTAATTTTCAATTTTCTACGTGGGTTTCTCCTGTTATATGCTTCGTAACGCGTGTTTTTTTTTTGCTTCAATACATTGTATCAAGATACGGTCTTATAAACTTTGTCTCGTCTCAAGACATCTCTATCATATCCGTTTGTTGTCGGTTTTTGCCGAGCGGAGCCTTCAAGTCAGTGTCACGAGACGATCGTGCCAAGAAAAAAGAAGATTGAACTAAACTACGCCGTGAGACTCGTGATTTCTCTGGTCCATCAGAACATTTGTCTCGAAAGATGCTATTTTCTAAAACAAAGTCCAAGTTAGACGTTTTTCTAAGTCAAAGTCACGTACCTACCTATCAGATATTGTTGAGAGATTTCTGTCCATAAACATGTCTCCTAGTGCAAACGAGCAACAACTGCAACAAGTGCATAAGCGTACCTAAATAGGTAGCATTATAAAAATGATCACGTTCACGATACGTAACAATATAATGTAATCGGACAAGTACCAACTATCTTTAAGCATTCATACTTTCTATTGCGTTCTATTACGTATCGACAAAGGCAACCCAGCTGGTAACTTTAATGCATTGGTTATGACATCGATCTAAGTACAATAATAGAACCGAACCGTTGAACTTATAATAGATAGATACTTCAGCGTTGCTGATTTGCGGAATTTTTTCTGACATCGGGCATTCAAGAAAACCGTCAAGAACAAATCGGGCATCCCGGAAATTCGAGTTATTTTAGGGTATTTCTTATACTAATCGTAAATTTTTTGTAAATTTATTACTTTTAATGTAGTATCCCAAATATTTGGGTTCATACGCTGAGGGTTAGGGTTTTGGGGATTAGTAAGTGCAGGTACTGTAAAGTCTGTGTGTGGTTGTGTGTAACTCTGTATGTGTGTGTATGGTCCTACCTAATTAAAAAAGTTATCCTCGATCTTACTTGTTTGTCCTCAACAGCATGTTCCAGTCTCCCAGCCTTATCGCCTCGTATTTCGGCCCCAGATGGTGTTGCTCTTCGAGGATGTAAAGAACTCGACCTGGCACCGCCCTGGCAACGTCTCCCACTCCCCCGGACCATTTGATTTGGACTTTGCTGCGGCGTTTCTCTTTGGCTTCTTCCACAATTGGCATTGCCGGGAGACCTGTAAACAAGATGAAAGAGTTAGAAATCAATTTTTTTACATACCTTGTTATAATGACATCTCCTTGGTCCTTGTGCCATAGTTAAGTCCACCTGGATAGCACCAGCCTATTTGGAATATTCTTGAAGTGAGCAAACGCTGAATTATTACAGTAAAGACATTGTTTTATCAGACACGAAGATCAACAAGATCTCTGCAAGGCGACATACATCCATGACGGCAGCACCTCTATGCGCCATATATATCTCACTTGACGCACCGTTGCAATGCCAACGTGCAGTCAGTCCAAGTATTTATTTGCTCTGACAGCTGCAATAATATTGTAAAAGGCTGAATGCGAACCACAAATTCTGGTCTTTTCGCTTTTTGAACGTGAGAATGTAGCAATTACCCGATATATTTAAGTGATATATTAAAAAAAGTTTTCATTCGGCTTTTCTTTTAAGACATTATTGCAGCCGTTAGAGCAAATAAATACCAGATAGGCGTCCTAGAGTCGGCAGTGCAGACCATGTCTTTGCCTCTCTACTCTCTGCTCTATAGCAAGACAGTGTCATCAGTTCCCGACGCATGGATCTTACCAGGCTTGTTATATTTGTCATACAGTTACTAGTCTTCTTTACGACAAGAAGATTGTCGCATTTGCTGATGAACAAAATTCTGGGCACACCCTTGGTGTCTTACCAGGTAAAGTAAGAAGATCGACAGGCTCGCTGCAAGACGCTCCGCATCCGTGATGACAGCATCTTTGCGTGCCATCGCACTGGGAGTCTGAGTTGCACGACTCTATGCATGCAGCTGCCCATTCGGGACTATCTTGACTAGGGCAGGTGCCAGGTTTCTGCTCTTGAGAGCGGCATTTGGAGCGGCACTGATGTGTCTATAAATAAAAATAGAAAGATGGTGAGTATTGTAGCTGTTGAGATCTTTTTTTGGAACACCATGTATCATATTTTCAATAAGTATGTAAAAGCTAAAATACGTTGCTCAATCAAGATTTGATGAAAGGTTAAAGATACGCTGCATTACAACGAAATGTTACTTAAGTTAAACTACGTATGCTTGACGATCTGTCAGCTTTTCGTTGACGGTAATTATCACACGCAAAAACGAGCCAGAGAAATTTTAAGCATTGTTTAATTTAACTATCGTGACTAAGTAAGGGTGACGGTGAGTAGCCATGTAGGTACTGCTATCCGTAAAAAATTTAACATCGTGGCTTTAACATCCATGTGTTTAACAATGAATTGGTTAAGGTTAATTAAAAAAAAAGGTTGATTAAGGCCCAGTCTACCTACACAAAAAAGTTAATGTTGATTGAATGAACATAAACATACGCATCAGAAGGCTTTGTAGGCGCTGCTGCGAAGTTTAAAGAAAGCTAATTTCGCAAAAAGTGATGAGAGTTTCATTGTCGATCAAAAACTCGGAGTGCACTAGAATGGCAATTATAAAAACTGGCATTTTCTAGCCCATTATCTTCAAGTCTGAAAACAGTTATATTATGATAAATAGATCTTCATATGAATGGAAACAGTTATTAGTTTAAATGGATATCCAAAACGCATTGTGTTCTTGTGAAAAGGATAGAAATGGAGAGTAATTTTCTTTACAAAAACATAGAAAGTCCTTATAATTTATCATCTATTTTGCAATATGAGAAAAGGTAATGAAAGGAACCAATTGAGATCTTTCTAAGAAATGTTAATTAATTATTAAAGGAGTTGACACTTGAGTGTTCTACAGATAGAGCAAGTATATTTATAAAAGAACCATTCTCTGAACAGAGTTCCGTTAGCACAACTTCGTTAGTAAACAATTAGCATACACTTGCTTGTTTGTTTCACAATATGGACCCTTTTATAAGTCTATGAATCATCTCAGATATTTATGTAAGAAGTTTAAAATGACTATAAACAACATAACTTAGATAAAGTTACGCCAGTTGATTAAACTTTCGCAAATCTACTTACTTACCTTTAGTCAATAATGTTTGTGATGTGGTACCTAATTATTTTGATAAACTTATTTGAGCAAAGTGGACCTTTCTGTGCTACTCGAATAGGTGCCAGCAAAGTTGATTGCTGGGGTCTAAAACTCGCTCGAAAGGTTGGAGTGTGATTGTGATTGCCAGTATGAGTGTGTCTGAGTGGGGATGTGAGTGTAGGTGTAAGTCGAGTGTGGATGTGAGTGAGAGTGTGGATGTGAGTGTAGTGAGTGTGAGAGTGAATGTGATTTTATTCATAATTTGGCTGTATATAGGTATTATAGAAATAGATATACAGTACATGAATCATTGCATAATATAAATATATAAAAATTCTTCGTTTGAAAAACAGCCCTGATTTAACCTATATAATACGCATACTACGTTCTATACCTATACCTATTGTAGAAATATCGACAGACATATTTATATCTTATGCGGCGCACTTTAGTGTAGCTTAGTGGATAAAACGTTCTGGGCCCTGATTCCGTAACTTTAACACGCAGGTAACGCGCCGCGTTAAGTTAACCTCTTAAAATTTGGACTCTATTCCCTAATAATAAAGACCAACTTTTAGAGGTAAACTTAACACGGCGCGTTACGTGCGTGTTTGTAGTTACAGAATCAGGGCCCAGGACGTAAACCCGGATGGTGCAGGTTCGATTCGTCTGTCTTAATTTTTTTAATAAACAGATCAAAAATTTAAATATAGACAATACAGAACAACATTGAAATGATAATATATTATATACATACCTAAGCTTGTATTTTGCACCCTGGATACATTTAACGCACAAAATGCGGGTAATCTAGATACTAAGTGACGCGTTGTATCGAATGATATGAAACATAGCGGCATGTTGAAAAGTTCGTAAGAAGAGCAGAAGAGTATAGGTACGATATTTTAAGTCAAGTAACTTACGATACCGAGCTTAGGGGAGGGCTAACTTAGCTAAGTGCTATCGAAAATAAAGGTTTTACAGCTTTCTGAACTACTACGAGTAACTTTGCAAAATGAGACATTTTATAGCTTACGTGGAGCAATCAGACAAGAATTTTTAACTCCTTACGCAAAAAGAGGAGTGTTATAAGTTTAACGTGTGTA
The DNA here is from genome assembly GCA_914767915.1 of Agriopis aurantiaria. Classification (NCBI taxonomy): domain Eukaryota; kingdom Metazoa; phylum Arthropoda; class Insecta; order Lepidoptera; family Geometridae; genus Agriopis; species Agriopis aurantiaria. The sequence goes on from OU611990.1 coordinate 5,306,991, forward strand.
TCTGTGTAATATAGGTATGTCTGCCTGTGGCGTCGTAGCTCCCAAACGTCTGAAAGGTGACGATCAAAATATTCTTAGCTAATAATTTAAAAAAAACTGTTTAGCTGTTTGAAGATTACCAGATCTATTATCGGGGGTTCATTAAACTATTTATAGATTATTAATTTTTATTCTTTTCTTCTTTGTTTCCTTTTTCTTCTTGAGAAAAATACCTTAATTTTGTCTAGTATTTTGGGTTGATATTAGGAAAGCAACGAGTATCTAGGCACAGGTTAAGCTATAGGTAAGCACATTCCTATTTTACATTAAAGACCATTAAAAGAACAAGCAATGCGTCACAAGACGAGAAAGTCACTCGCATGACGGTAAGCGTCACGCTTAAGCTAGCTGTGCACCGCGGTTTCACCCGCGTACACATTATCTCAGGTACCGTACCTTTAGATGACCAAGACTGAATTAGAATCTTACATAATGTCCTACCCACCTATGTATTAAGAAATTTGAATCAAGAGATATCCCAACACTTTATTTCCCACAATTTAATTCAGAGAACTCTACGAGTGCAATCTTGATAGTGTTATTTCTAAATGCTTTAGCGCATTTTTTTACAGCTCCGATTTGCAGATCCGTGATTCTTATGACAGCTTGTTTTATCTCAGATTCATTTTTTCACAGCACTGTATCACAGTAACTACGTAAATATTCTGTGATAGTACTTACTATAGTCCGCGTATTTTTTGCCGTGTAATTGTGAACGTACAATTTTAAATGTCAAACAAAACAGCTTTTTGTTGTTACAGAGTTCGAAGCAGCTTATTGAACTTTTGGGGAAACCGAGGTTTAGAGCTGTCAGGGGAGGCTATCTATTGATGATAAAAGATGCTATTGTTTGTTTTTATAGGGCCATGATGTAAAGAGTATTCCGAGAAAAATTATGTTTAAAAATTTGAAATATTTAGGTACATGATTTTGATGATATGAAATAAGATACTAACCTACTGATTCCCACTCCCGGTGACGGCCCAAGCTGAGGTTCGTACCTTCGAGGTGCCCTTGTGCTAGTCGCCCACAAACTTAAACCACCAAGTTATGCCGAACGCACTCTGCGTTCGCTAACTAGTCCGGTCAAGCTGTAGAGGCCAAAAGGCCAACAGTACAAGTCAATATATATATAAAAAAAAAAAACTAACCTACTTAGATACTTATAAAATATGTATCACTATCATCCACACCTTTTGTTATGGATATGACATATAATATTGTTTTTCTAAAATGGACTAAAAGTGAGTTAAATGGAAAATTAATACTAAGTACTACTGACTGTATTTAATTCAGATTATACCTCACGGCTAGCTGTTTTAAGGAATCCAGTTTAGGCGATGAAAAAGATGGCCGCTATCCTGCCTGGGCGCGTTAAGGTTCAAGTTCACGTCATTGCGCTGTTTCAACGTTAGTTTGAGACCGCGCATGGAGTTGGCCGTAAGGCCCCTGAAGTAGTAAACAAACCTTCTCTTTCCTTCTCCTTCTCCAATGTTGTATCTTTCGAACTACTTGATATTTTTGAGACCTAACTACTTGATATTTTTGAGACCTAGTTACATAACAATTTATATTATTAGCGGACAAGTGCCTTGATTAACTAAACAAATATAAGCCTCCAATAAATGAGTAAACTGTTATACATTAAAACAGATTGTCCATAGACCGTTGAAGATCTAAAGGTAATCAAAATGATCAAACCCACTACCAGTTGGCAGCGTACCCAGCATGCTGGCGGTATTACCACGCTGAATGGCAACGCTTATAGGTTGAACAAAAAAAAACAGGCTTCGTAGTAAGCTTTACCTAGTCTGTGCATTCAAGTCATGCTAGACGGGCGGTCTGAAATATTTATGAAAATTAAATGAGTTAGGTTTCAAGGACCCAAATTCTCAGCATCAAGCGGCTCAGATACAATACAATACAATACAATACAACTTTATTACACACCGAAAATACAAATACAAACTTAAAGTAACATAAAAACAAATAAACGGCAGTATAATGGGCGGCCTTATCGCCTAAAGCGATTTCTTCCAGGCAACCTTTGGATGGACAGGACTAAAGAAGTTGAAAAACGGTCGGTGGTGCACATAAAATATAAATAAATAATATATACATACATATATACACTAAATACGCAATGCTGAATACATGCCATAAATATTATAAATAAAATACATAATATATATACGTACCAATTAACACGAAGAAAAATAATGTGTATAGACTTGATTCTTAAAAATAGGAAGAGATTTGGCCTGCCTGATAGAAACAGGCAGCGCATTCCACAGTAGGACAGCTTGAAAAGTGAAGGACTTACAGTAGGAAAGATTGACGTGAGAAGAAGGAGGAATTTTTAGCTGGAGGGCACGACAGGATCGCAAAGTACTGGAATGAGCTTGAATAAATTCAAAGCGCTCCTTTAAGTATAAAGGGATATTGGGATTAAACGAGTACGAGTACGGATACGAGTATGTATAACCACTACTCGGGCCATAAATGATCAGCCTTACCATGTTTTCCCACAGCTAGGTCACAGACCTTCTTGGAGAGAGGATAGGCCCTAATCCGCCATGCTGGCTCAGATCATATTGGCGAATGTCACAAGACTTTGAACTCTTGAGGTTCTTGAACATACCGGTTTCTTCACGATGTTTTCCTTCACCGTTTTTGAACGATGGCATCTGATCTGCAGATAATTTGTATAGGTACCTACTAGGTATACTAAATAGGTCCTTAGTGCTGGGCCGGGGATCAAACCGGGTGCCGTCAGATTGCATAGCGCATATGCTACCAATCAGTCTCCATCGCTCCGTCCAGGGCATAAGAATAAGTAATTAGAATCTAAGTACATTAAAATAGTACCTACTTAAAAGATAGTGACAAAGACTTTTATTGGGACTTATTGAAAGTTCTTTTGTTCAAAAGTTGTTTAAGCTTTTTATTTCATCAAAGCCTGATTATGAAACATTGATCGTTGAAAATAAATTGCAATACAATCATAGTCAAATTTTCCCTTTATAGTACAGTTACAGGATTATTCCCGTCTGTCCCCTGCTCTGTTCCCTCGGGGAGATATTTATATTTTGTTAGTCATACCGATAGATGCAAGTAGGTATATTAGGTGTAACGGAATGTAAGTAGACACGGCCTAGTGTGAGTTTTTCTAGTTGCGTTAACGTACACGACCGCGTTAGCGTAAACCACGATTTGTATGAAAAAAGAACAAAGCCATCTGGCGCCATGTAGATGAAACTGCTCTTTCATATGCCCACTGCTATTTTTAATACCAAACAATATAAGTAAATTAATATTATTATCAGCCCAATAAATTCAATGTAGTACATATAGATCGTTGTAGGTCGATTTTTCCCTGCGGAGTCGATTTTTGAATCGCTCGTATGATTTCCCATACAAATATCATCAAATACCATAGAAATAAAATATTTTCTATTGATAGAAAGCAAATTGGAATAGTTCAAACCACTCGCTGCGTTAGCGAGTGATATGATTATTTTTAAAATGCGACTTGTTTGGGATCTCGTTCGAAAGTTCGGCATTTCGCATGATATTTTCGTGCGAAATATCAGACGAGCGATTCAGTAATCGAGCTCTTGCACCTAGACTTGCATCTAGTATGGTTACTGGTTATTCCGCATTTTTCGAGATAAAAACTATCCTATGTATCACAATCTATGTTGACACGGAATTTTAAATAAATCCTTCTGTAGTAACGAAACTGTGTTGCAACAGACACATTTACATACAAAGATTCGCATTTAGAAAATTAGTGTAAATTAACGATTAAAAAACTAGATACGGCAGTGCAAATAAAAGCGTACTAATTCAACAGCACTAATTGTGGACCAGTTTTTTTAATAGCAACCGTTTTGACAAATTTTTCAAATGCGCGTCTGTGAATCGTGGCTCGCTTTCGATATATAATAAGCATTGCATTTTAGGACTGTTTCTAGCGACTCGATGTTGAATCTAGTTTAAATCGTTGGTGAAATTTTGAAATTTACCTCAGTTTTTCCCTCTCGGCTCTTCTCCAAGCAGACCAGGTCACACCGCGCCCTGGACAAGCTGTTAGTGGTCTGAGACCTGGTGAACCTCCTGGTCCTGCCCAGGACTTGAACCTGACACACAGCAATCAACAGAACAAATAGTCTGAGCATCATATTGACTGTCTGAATTCACTCCACTTGAGAATCACTGTCTTTTGGTTGGTATCTGAAATTGGAATGTATTGTTGTTGTTAAGAGAAGAATGCCCTTGGTTGCAAAGCGTGGTTTTAATAAACTCATGTAAAAAGTACAAAACTATGCCTTTAAGTGTTTCTTTTTTTTAGAAGCGACGGTAAGTTGAAATAAGTTTTTTTTAAATTTCAATTTCTGATTAGATAAACTAGAGAGATATAGTAGCAAGGTGGCGTGGCGCGTTCATTACGCAAGATACCGACCAGCATTTTGGTCACGAAATGATTTGACCAGACGTTTAGATGAAAAAAATACGTATTTAAATTTGAAGAAAATATTCTACCTCTAAGAGCGGAAAATTATAGGTGAATTTGTTAGACTTCCCGTTGTCCCCGTGAAGTTGTTTTTTTTTTGTAGAAATTTACTGATGCCTCACAATTTAACCCACGTGGATTACTTCTTACATCATCAGCTATCTGTCAGTGAAAGAATCGTCAAAATCGGTCTAGCCGTTTTGGAGTCCATAGGGAACTAAAATAGGTACATAAAGCACATCACCTTTTATAAGAAAAGAAGAAGATTAGCTATTACTTGGGATTAAACTAAATTCGTAAAGGCTAAGTGGCCAGCCTTGATATCAAATGACAAGGCTTAGAGTTTTTTTTAAACAAAAAGCAGACACTTACTATGTCATCCGACCCACGGTAGCGCTCAGTTGTAAATGCACTCTGTATAGCTATAACATATTATCTGTATAGCCATATCGAGACCCGGGTAGGTATGTCCTAAAACTGCGACCAGGACAAAGAAGTTGGACCCTACCTTTTGCTACTAGGTCCAACTTTTTTGGACCAGAACCACCGGTGGACGTGCAACAGCGTTCTATTAGTACACGGTGAACGTACCTAGTACCTACCTATTGCTCCCGAAGCCACCTGCCAAGCGTGGGGATTACAGTAACACCCTTCTCTATGATGTGATAGCTATAAAATTCTAAGAACTAGTCATAATTGTCGTTGCCCAATGCCCATGGGTAAGTAGTACTCTATTTTTTTACTCTTCTTTTGTTTTATTAAACCTGATCAAATAATTAAAGGCAATTCAGATTGAATGTGACCTTTTCATTAAATTGGACATCAACAAAGCAGTAAAATTGGATATTGGCGAGACCAATCAACGAGGTAGTAAAATGATTAAAAGCTGAGAAATTCACAGGCTTATTTTATGGCCTAGCCTAGATCTCGTTTTTTGAGTTTTTTTCCTACGACTGAACGTAAAAGTGGTACCTAAGAGGATGTATATAAGCTGTAAGTGTGTATGTTTGATAGGTAAATTTTTTCTCCAAAACGGCTGGGCCGATTTCAGTGCGGTATTTTGAAAGTACGTTTTTTACGATGGGTAAGATGTTTTAAAGTATTGAACTGTTTAGCGAATTAGTCGTGGGTTTTTTGTTTTAATTTTCTGTAGCAAAGCCTACTTAATTTTCATTTTTTTTTTTCCTTTTTGGAGGTATAAGAGTAAATTATATTTACTTGACGATGATGGTACTTAAACTTGGTCGAAGCAAATATTTGCTGTGACAGCTGCTATAACATTGTAAAAAGTTGAATGAAAATACGAATTCCTGATCACTTTCGCTAGGGTTATGAACGTAAAACCATGTAAAAGAAAGAAAAGTAGTAAAAGAAGTAAAAGAATGTAGCAGGTACCAGAAATACTTCTGCGAAACTTTTTTTTTTTTTTTTCAGCCTTTTCAATGTTTTTGCATCTGTCAGAGTAAAAAACATGTGTTGACCTTACCATACAGTAGCACAATAATTATTGTAAACTGTAAGTATAAAGTTATTCATTAATCAAAAAGTTTATATTATGAAAGTATTTTCAGTAGCAAGGAATCAAGTTCATTGGTGGATCGATTAAAAACTTATTCGTTGCGACTCTCCAAAAAAAAAGAAACAATAGCCCACCCAAACACTGCAACCTAAACGCACCTCAACAAACCAAAACCAGTTCGATCAATTCCATTTTCAAAAATTAATTTAAACTGTCATCGCGACGCGCGTGTCAGCGACCTCGATATTTTGACAGAAAATGGAAACATTGACAGGAGCGAACGCGCGATACGCTCAGCATGCGCGACGGCACTGCGGGTCGCTCCACTCGTCTTCGCTGCGCGAGCGCATCGTTGCCCGTTCGTGCTTCTACTTCATTATAACACCGATGATGCTTTCCTGTCTGTACAATGACGGAAGGCCGCTTTTACCGAGCCGGTTTCCTAATTAAAAACACCCGTCTTCCTGCTCGCGATTGTTTTACTTTTTTCGTGTCGTAAATAGAAATTAATCGTGGGGTCGGCCGCATGTCTTTGTTGGATATCCCATCTCGATTTGTGGGAAGATTTTAAACTTAGTGGAGGAAGTAACTGTAACTTTTAATTATTTATGTTACTAGTTGCGCCGCGTTGTTTTATTCATAATATGGAAAATTACTCGGGGACCGTTTTTTTCTTCGAAATAAAAACTATTCTATGCAAAGTCTTGTTGATGCGTTGCTCTGTTGCTGCATTGCTGTTGTCTAAAAGAAGGACAAACAAACTGACAAACACACTTTTGTATCTATATTAAAACTAGCGGGCAGCGACTTCGTACGCGTAGACTTTCATATAATTTTTCAATTCCCCTTTGTCCCCCTTAATTCAGCCTTTTCGCAAAATCCTTTCTCAGCGGACCTCTACACACCCTAATGAATCTATACTTGCCAAATTTCAACTTCGTAGGTCAAGTAGTTTTTTTTAGTAGTGTTTAGAATTCGTGATGAGTCAGTGAGTGAATGAGTATTAGGTGAATTTCGCTTTTACTTATATTTTAAAGAAGATAATAATAATATTAGAGGGGTGGCTTTATGGCGAGCCGTCGGTGAGTGGCGACACCGCGTACCCCGATTCCAAGGGGCTAAAACCCCAGAGACCCTGACCCCTGGCTTGCCTTAACCGGCCGTCTGGAATTGGAAACCGCAAGAGCTAAAAACCTAAGCTCCAGGGTGGAAGTGTTAAAGGGCATAACGCCGCTATTAGCTCTTAGTCAAAGTGCAGCACACCTCTCAACACCCTAAGCTACCCCCACGTCAATGTTGCCCTTCCGGTGCCAATATGCGGCAGCCATTATGGGGGGCCCATTTAGTGAGTGGCAAGTCATCACCTGCCTAAGTATTTTGAAATGAGGCATAATTAGCAGGTGCCGTACCTCATACCATAGATCTGTTATCCCATCCACAAGTTGTTCACCTCATTAGCCTAAACGTTTTATATCCTATACTGTACAATATTATAGTTTTATATTCCATTTTATACACATTCAATAATATTGTATTTTATATTCAACAGGGCCTCTTGGTGTTGGCTTCGGCCCCACCAATGCCTACCAAATGTCCGGGCTAGACCCGTGTTTATATTGAAATAAAGTGATATTATAATTATTACCTATTTGATAGTAGGATTGATTGATTTATTTTATGATATTGACGTGTAAATTGATATCTTTAATGAATAAAGGACGCATGACTTATGTAGAGTCAACAAAGTGAGGTCAAATTTTTCTATATCTGGTTGTTAATATATATTTAAGTATGTATTTATAAATATATAAATGTATGTATCAGTCTCTGGCAGCCATATCACAAGCTTTGCTTAGTTTGGGGTCAGATGACCGTGTGTGAAAAAATTACCCGAATATTTATTTATTTACTTATCCTCTGGTGCACTGAGATTAAAGGCAGTCATAATATATGATATTGTGGCCATCATAATGAACAACTTTTACTACGGGACGGGACGAAAATTACTCAATGAAATGTATGGAACGGCAATTTCTTTTTTAGAGATTTCCGCTAAATATCTTTGTTTTTCAAACAGCGTTGTGAGAACCAGGGGAGAATGTATAAGTATCCCCTTCTCCAAGCAGAGTACCTTTTTTGAGACCATTCCATTTTACCCAAGGACTTCCACTAGTGGCTGACGTGACACGGGGGCCAGGGAGACCCGGTGGCACAGTTGACCGCTGACTGGCTTGGCGGTCGGAGTCGCCCTTAGTTCAATAAGTCCTGCGCTGCTGTATCTAAGCGCAAACTTATTGCTTATAAAACCTGGGCATAAGCGCATGCATCTAAAGATTGTTTTAGTATTGGCCCTAAACTCAAATACGGACTTTATTCACAATTTATTGTTTTAACGAATTTTTGACAACTTTATTACGCGTTGTAACCAGTTGTTTATCTGCTTGTTTCCGATTTTCCGTAGAAACTTCCAGTAAAGTTTTTACCAATTTACTGGGACATGCCTTGGACTTGACAGTGACTGACTTCGCTCGTCTTTGATTTGTATGACTTATTTGAAGATACATCTAAAACTTTTAACAATTGACTACTAGAATACCTACGTGACGACTTGACAACGTCCTCCTTTTATTCGTCGATTAAAAATTATATTAAACTTGATATTGGCTCGATAGACAACACGTCTAAAATTAAAAGAAAAAATGACAAAATATTAAAGAAAAATGGTCAGTATTCTACAAAAAAATATATACAACAAGATTAAAAAATTGCGGCTCTATAATGAACAAAAGACAGCCAATTATCTTCCACGGAGCGCTTGCAAGTTAGCAAAGTTTAATTGGCAGTGGACCAACCTCTAAATAAACAAACAGACACGTCCGGCGCAATTAATTAAACAGTAAGGGCGTCCGAGGCTGGACTAATCAACAGGTCGTTGCATTCGGACACTTTTCTTTTTCTCTGAACGAATACCAACTTGTTTGTTTATTTCTAAGAAATTCGAAGAGGTAAACAATAGACTGTCGGCATTTTTAGGCGCCTTAAGGTCACCGTCCATTTATCGCCTCAGCACTCGACCAGCACCCGACCAACTTCCGATCAGCACTATCTCAAAAGTTCCCGCCCATGGTTCAACAGGCGCCCTCGCGTTGTCCGCGCGGCGTCCCCTTGCCGTATACAAATAATTCAACAACAATCAATATCAAGTGGATATTACTGAGGCCTCACGTTCTGCACTATTTACACTTACAAATTTAAAATAGATTATGCCACACAGCTTACCTCCGATTTTAGGGTTCCGTAGTACTACATGCAACCTTTATAAGTTCGTTCTGCCCGTTTCTCTATCCATCTGTCCGTCCATCCTAATTCTTTAGAACCTTATAACTTCTAATGTCATTGAGTAGGTAAGTGCATTAAAATTTGCACAATTACAGTTTTAGTATACCTAGATCACAATTTTAAAAGTAGGTAACGGGTGCCGTCATATTGTAATGCGCAAATGCTAACGCTCCGCCACATATAAACTTGTAAATAGTGCTAATAGAATAGGTATTACAAAAATTTAAAATTATTTCGAAAATATCGTGTTCACACCTTTACGAGTTAAATAAAAATGATCAAGACGTACTTTCGTAAAATGATCTTTAAAAAAAACATTTTATCTTTTGCTAAACTTTAAAAAGTATTTTGTTATTTCGGAATAATTAATGTTTAGCTAAGTTCACAGAGCTTCAGTCAAAACCCTACTGCGAAAAGTCTAATTCTATGACTTATGGAAACTTACTATCTTTTATAACGAATTCAAATTCAAATTCAATTTATTGAGCCCGTGAGCCTGGGTTACAAACGAAACTCTATCATGTGCGTTTCTCGGTACGCTCTTGGTAATTATTTATTAAGTCTACTGTGAGGCGAGGTGGCGCTGGCTAGGTGCTGAACCCATAAATGGACAGCGACCTTTAGACCGTCGTCACAGTAGGTATGTGGCTTAAATCAAGCCCTAAAATTTTACCCAAACATTATAATAACATGATAGCCCGTTCGTCCAGTTGGTACTGAACCTGCCTTCTGCGCTTGGGGGCGTGGGTTCGATTCCCACTTAGGACAAACATTTATGTGATGAACATTTGTGTTTGTTCTATATCTAGGTGATAATTTCTATTAAAGTATATATTTAAAATATATATGTATGTATGTATATCAGTCTCTGGCAGCCATATTACAAGCTTTGCTTAGTTTGGGGTGATGATTGCAAAAATGTCCCGAATATTTATTTATAAACATAAACATCACACAAATATTATGAACGTAAAAGTTTGTGTGTAAATGTGTATGTTTGTCCGCACACAAATTACAAAGAACGAATTCTGTGTGAAGCAGCCAAAATAATTAAATTTCCCATCCCATGTGAACTCGTTCAACAATTCAAAAACAGTGTGAATAATAACAACCAATCATGTCATTGTAATGAGAATGAATAGTTTAAAACACACTTTGAGTTGAGAGTTTTTCCCATAGAACGACAATTTCCGGACTTGCTTGCAACAAACGTGGGCATTTGTATAAATCACATCACACTATATCATCATTACAGCCATAGTACGTCCACTGCTGGACTTAAGCCTCCCCCATTAATCTTTTTTGCTATGCTAGTTGGCAAACAAGCAGCCCACCTGATGGTAAGCAGTCACCGTCGCCTATGGATTCGTTACAAGTAACACCAGATGCATCACAAATACGTTACCCTTTAGGACTCTATTAACTCGCCTTTTGAGTTAATAGAGTCCTAAAGGGTTGTAGCTTTTCGGAAACACCGTTGAAAGTAGCTCATTCCACATTTTGCAGGTATAAGAGAAAGAACTCCAAAAGAACCGGTTGGAAGCGGCCAGCATCCAGCGTTTTCCGGCGGTCTATCAGGTCACCTGTATCAGGTAGGTGGACGTCCTATGCTGCGCTTAAATAGGTACTTATTGTTTTCGATTTCAGGGTTGGTTCCATTGTCAAAGTTATTCATAATGATTAGTACAATGATCTTTTGGCTTAGTATCAGGGATTCGTTTAACCCTGTATGATGATGTTTCCTAACCAAGGATAGTAATCTGTCATCATTGTTTCTATCTCATGGTGAATTCACGACTTTCTTGAGCCTAAAATAGGCTCATGATCGTCGGGAATTGAAGTGCATGAACGGGAAAAAAATATCCGACGTTTTTTTTGCTAAGCCGGACCATTATTTAGACAAGCAGTCAAGTCTTATCTTAAGATTGATTGATGAATTGTATAGAATCTGAATAGAATTCGAACGCAACAGACATTCTTGTGTAACTTCAATCCAAATTTTCGAATGTATGAAACGGCCACTTCATCAAAACTCGCGTGAGGATTCATTATAAACTATCGTGAACGCAAGCCGGTGTTATAATAATAATTTGTATGAAACGGGCGCGAAATCAAACTTCTACGTTTTTTACACTACTCTAATGTATAAGCTTGTCAATCTCACTTCATTATAGGCGTCGCACCCGTTTCATAAATATTTTTCTGTATGGAAGTCCCACCTCTTCAGCGTTAGCGGTTATATTCTCTTTGGCGACAACCATTCATTTAGCTATGAACGCTATAAAGACGCTCACATAAAAATACTCTCGTATAAAAACATACCTAGGTATAAACGTATCTCTACGGTATACATAAATGTATTTCTTAGTTCTCACGTAAAGTATCTACCATCAGTTTGAAAAGAAGCAAGCACGCAATCCAACTAAGTGATCTATTCTTCAAAGCCGTTCATACTTCAAAGTGTTTAACTTTATCCCAAAATGACATTACCATTTTCCAATGAATACATTTCTTCAAATTCAAAAGGTGCTTTCGTACGTTGAAGAATTCTTTTGGGTTTAATTTAATAAGATAAGTTTAGGTTTTATGTAAACAGACGCTTAATTTGCGGGAAGACGCCGTTGGAATACTGATTTGCCCAGGGTGGCAATTCTGGACCGCTCGATATACTCCGTCACCATAAAATATCGATTGCCCATCTCGATAAAAGTGACAGGGTATTCATTTGCATTTTTATGAGCTCTGATACCTTTTTTTTACCTGGCAAGTGCTGATTAGTTAATCCCCATTAGATAGTAATGTTAGTTAGCTTGTATTGTGTTTAGTTAAACACAATACAAGCATAACTATAACTAACATAACTATCTAATGGGGATTGCCCAAATTTTCTGACCTTATAGTTTTATGTTATTTTCTAATAATATAGACTATTATAAGATACTAATTTGAATAAATTTGTTTTCCTTACGGTAGTTATTTTAACAAAAAGCATTTAATATTGTAATTATTTTAAATGTGCGGACGTCACCATTAGCGTTATATTAGTTCGTGTAGATGTTTATACAAAAAAAACTTACTTCTGTCATATTTCCATCTGTCAATGTCATTAGTTGCACAGTGGTATGGCTTTTTTGTTTGTTTGTGTAAACGGCTAAGATAAACTTCAACATAACGCCAAAAATTACCTGGCGTCATTCAAGGGTAAATAAAGGCAATCATATTTAAACAAAAATACTACATAACTACTTCTACTTCTACTTGCATAACTAAATCAAAATCGGTTCAGCCGTTTGGGTGCTACGATACCATATACAGACATACCTACAGATACACACGTTAAACTTATAAGTAACACCCTTATTTTTGCGTCGAGGGTTTATAACTCGTTATATGAACAATGTGAATAAAGGCCCCGCAAGTCCCGCAACTTGGTTCTAAAGCATTCGACATTGCGTCCATTTCCGCCAATCTTCTGTCCTTCACAAAAAGCAGTCTCTTTGGGTGGGATAAACAATAAAGTTATATGATTATTTACGGGATATTTACCGTGTTAAGTTTGTAGGATAAGCAAAGACATCGATTCTGATGTACCATTCTCTAAACTGAACTAAGTTTGGCATCTTCAAAATGGTTGCCATCCTTTTCTGACATACTGAAATGAAAAGAGACGCTGATAATTTTAGTCCTGTCACATTAGTTTAGTTTAGAGAATGGTACAACAGAATTGACGCCATTGTCTATTGCCTGACAAAAAACTCAAAGGCGACAAAATATTGAGATTGCCCCAGAATAGCATCCTAGTTTTTGTGAAATGAACACGGAGAGAAAATTTAAAATGGTCGTAAAATGCACAAATTAGTGTTTTTTTACCGACAGCAGGTTATATTAATTTTCTTAACGTTTGGGTAGGTTATCTGCCGTAGGCAACACTAACTAACTAACTAACTTAGTGGCCATCTCCATGAACAACTCTACCATCGTGTTGATATGGACTTTCAAACGGTCTATTCCACTTTGATCACCTGGGTGATATCAGCTGGATCGCCTTTGGTGTCAGCTGTGAATATAATCACCTACGTAATCACCTAGGTGGTCATAGACGACTCCATTCAAATTATATTTCGGTATCTATTGATCACTCGTGAAACTATGGGTACATTGTTACTTTGGCATACAAATGTATGGTATAAGTATACGCACTACTTATAATAAAATTATTCAGTGCAGGCGTTTTTAACGACTTTTACTATGCGAAAAAAATATCGGCTGTTCCATAGAAAACGGTCACTGACTCTCAACCAAATGTATGGAAAAGCTGTTTTTTTCGTGATTTCAGGGTTGGGCCCGTAGTAAAAGTTGTTCATAATAATAAATACAATGAACTCCTTTCGGCTTAGTACAGTCTATATGCGTAGCCCCGTATAAAAATTAGACTTGACAGTAATTATAAAAAAAAACTCTTCCACATGCGCATCACTTTACATGCATGTCATGCAACCTGCCTGTCTAGTGTACAAAGCAGGAACAGGCAAAATCATGGCATTCTATATTAAGCAGTTTGCCATTATGCTAACAACATATCGATGGACTGCGTGCAAATCATGCACAATTGGAATTGTTACGTTTTAACATACCTAACATGTTTGTTGTTGTTATGAAAGTTATGTTTTGCTTGTTTGTTTGTAGTGTGTGTAAACTGATGGAATGAATAGGGTTTGATAGAGTTGGGCTGGCCAAATAACTTGGATGGACAGTCACGATGGACGAGACGTATCCTTGAGTGGAGACCGTGGGCAAACAACAGACCACCAGCCCCCCGCCGAGTCGCTGGGTTGATCGATATTCGAAGTAGAAGGAGGAAATTGGGAGAAGGCTATGTTCATCAATGAACGAAGAAAGGCTAAAGAAGAAGAGTGTGTGTAAATATAAGAAGGTAGGTTAGTATCTTGCCTGACGAAAGCGTCAAAAAGTATTATGATCATAATAATTATGATATGTCATAAGTAACGACACGTGAACAAAGTGTAGAGACAATAATAATTTCTAGGTGTCATGAAGTCGCGAGTGAATTAAATAAATAAATAATAATAAATATTCGGGACATTTTTGCACACTCGGTCATCTGACCCCAAACTAAGCAAAGCTTGTGATATGGCTGCCAGATACTGATATACATACATTTATAGTTTTAAATACACACTTAAATAGATATTATCAACCAGATATAGAACAAACACAAATGTTCATCACATAAATGTTTGTCCTAGGTGGGAATCGAACCCACGCCCCCAAGCTTCTCGGGAGGAGCCGTAGCGCAGTGCCCCGGGCTCCGGTACGTTCTCCGGCTCTGGAGATCCCGGAGCCCTCTTGTCAAGTACTAAAGCTGGTCACGGGGGGAGGGGGGGTTAGGGGGTATAATCCCACATAACCTAGCTGAATCCCAATGCAGTCAGGTATCATAGGAAGATTTCCCCCTCGAAAAAAAAAAGGCAAGCGTGCTTCATTATCAGGTGAGATGACAGTCCAGCGCAAGATATAAGAGAGAGAGAGAGTAGGTAAGTAATAAACGTTTTTAGATGAAAAATTGATGAGAAAGCAATGGTACCAGTTCAAAATTGAAAATTGAACCGTATAACTTTCGAAGTTTTTTGTAATTGCGTCAATATGCAAAAGTTATCGAAGATGAAGCAAAAGTACATTGAACATCGATTTAACCAAAAACAGTTTTTAAGTTAGCTTAAAGTTATTGCCAAATTGTCAAATCTACTACGACCTGGCTGCTTTTTGTTATGTTAACACATAAATATGTGAAAATAAAAAGATGTATGCTAGAAATAAAAAAAAATAGGTATAGTAATAATTAACTAAAGACCTATGTTATTTAGCTTGAAATTTACTCTGAGTTGCCTCGGGTTTGACTGACAGCATAGGAAAGTTCCGAGATATTGTTGCTATCGTATAACATGTAGGCACTTTATTTGTGTAAAAGGGTCGAAGAGAATAAGTCCGGAGCTTTGGGGCCAACGTGGAAAAATCATTGTCATTGGCATTAAACAATTTTCCAAAACTTGGGTCTTTGTCATGTTATATAGGATTTAAAAAAACTGGGCCATTGAGGTGAACAAATTGTGGATGGGATAACAAATCTATAGGATGAGAAACAGCACCTGCCTTATCCTGTCTCATCTGAAAATACATTTAGGCAGGTGATGACTTGCCACCCACTAAATGGGCCCCCATTATTATGATTACTAGCTGAGCCCCGCGGTTTCGCGCTATGAAAAATGGTGATGATGATGATGAAAATATTGAAATGATGATGATGTTTTTCGGTATAAAAGTAGCACATGTGTTAATCCAGGGTATAAGCTAACTCCATACCAAATTTCATCTAAATCGGTTGAGTAGTTTCAGCGTTGAGTCCAGCCAAACATACACACTTTCGCATTTATAATGTTAGTATGATTATCATCATAAAGATTTTACATTCTGGACTCGCTTCTTGTTCGTATTATCTGACATTCCTTTGATACATTCTCAAGAGGTTCCAGGCTTCTGTGTTACATACGAGTAATTATAATTATTAACAAACTCTACCTCAAAATAGTACCTATGCCTACCAAATGTAGAGTCTACAATGTAATGAATGTGTAGATCTTGTACGCCTTTGAGTATACATTCCCTAGATATGCTCAAAGTTGTACTCATTTGCTTTACCAACTAGGTCAAATTTTACATAGGTACTTATCGTAGTTACCTATATTCACCCTTACGTTATGAAATTGTAATAGAGAGACACATAGTAGTTACTTAATAAGGCAAATTTCCTCATTTTCTCTACTTTAGTGTACCAAAATGTTATAAGTAACCTTATATTCCTCATGGGCATAGCTATAGCTTTCAAAAAATTCGGTGTTAAAAAAATCCCGCCATGTTATTATGCTGGTGCAAATAAATTTAATCCAGGTGACTTGTGTGAACTTCCGAATTTTTTAAACTATCGGCTTCTTTAAATTTATTTTATACTGATACTGGCGGTATAGTCAAGATGCTAGGAGCTAAAACATTAAAAAAAACAAGGTACATGGCTATCACCACAGATCTACTAGCTATCACAGATCTGTGCATGGAATGGTATAGTACCTAGCTAGATATATATAACATACCTGTAATTGGATCTTTCTGTCACGCTTCGTGGAAGGTAAGCCAGTTATGTCATGGTTTGAATCTATTCTAGTTCCTTAGAACATGCACTTGGGTATAACCACAGATCTTTATGAAGATGGATCCCGCGACCACGACAAGTTGTATGATAGTTTGGCGTGATGCGTTTTTTGTTCCGACTATTATACTGACACTGGCAAAATAGGCAAGATGCTTGGAGCCAAAACATAAAAAACTAGGGACATGGCTATCACAGAAAGATCTGTGAATGGAATGGTATAGTTTCTACCATATATAATATACTAGTGTTTTCTTAACGTCTGATATGCTACTGCCACGACGATGGAGATCAAAATGAATTTACACGATCTTTCTTGCTTTACACCTGCAAAAAGTGGAAAGCTACCTTCCGCGGTGTTTCGGAGAACCTACGACAAAAGGTTCTTCAAAAGGGGAGTTATTAGTGCCTTACGTTTGGCAGTGTTCGACAACGTATTAGTGATGCCTCAGCTGTTACACAATGTTACATCAATGAGTAGGTACAGGCAAAGGTGACTGCTTACCACCAGGCAGCCCATCAGCTTGTTTGGCACCTATGGGATATAAAAAAGTTAGAGGATTGATCCAACTTATGACAGGCCACAACCACGCAAAGTAGGTGAACGCGCAGTGTCTTTCTAGATTAGAGATCTGTGACTGGCACAGAATTCATCCCAATGACGATATATTTTATGAAAAATAAAACACCCCTGATTGGACTTGCTGACTTAAGTGTGTTAGTAAGTTTATTCCTACTCCACTCTACAACAGTAAACGGAAAAAAGGATTTAGATAAAATTTTGAATGGAGATAACTTATTAAAGGCTACGGCCGCAGTTTCACAACCCTACAGAAACTATAATTTTTCGAGCTTTAGATTATGTGTTATTCCAGTGTATAAACTATCCATATCAAAGAAGACAATTTTTCTTGGGCCCACCAAAGTTTTTTTCCTTAGGCCCACCTAATTTAGCATATATTGATGGGACCAGCACTATAAAATTTGTCGTTTTTTTTGTACCATTCGGACGAAAGATAAGGGAAAAATGAAACCGGAATAATAATATCAAGAATAAAATGTGTTGTTTTGATTTTAGCCACAATTCATTCATTTCCCTTATAGTCACTTGACCGGAACGTTTTTAATACGAAAAAGGATACATGCTCAGGAATTTATATACAAAAATAAATAGACCATATTTTACAACAGTGGCCATAGTAATCGGCTTTTAAGTAAAAATAATTATACAATAGTCGCTAATGGTATTATAGACGCTTATAATTAGCGGCTTGAATATATTTTTAATCCTAGTTTTAAATATTTACTAATATTGATTTACCGAAACCGTAATACTATGGTTTCGTAAAATGATAGAGGAATGGAACGTAAATCCGCCATCTTGACGTTTGTTGGTTTGAAATTGACAGCAATTATGACTTATTTCAAGTTAATTCATACTAGTGATGTCTCATACTTTAGTTTTTCTGACTCGAATTACTTAAGTAACTCGTGCTATTGACTCGAGTTGTTGCAACTGGAGTCAACTTGAATCGGCGGTAGTGGGTTCTGGTGATGTGTCTCGTCAGTATTTGTATGAGTTGACACTGGAATGATTACTAACTCGATGCAAGTGTCAACGCGAATAGGTCCTGCTAGTTGGTACTACTCCGTTGATTGAACGTGGACCGTGGAACATGTGACACGCACTGCTTTCGTTTTTTTTATTGGTTTGAACAGTCGCTCGGGTCAAATAACCCACTCAAATCGCTCGTACATAGCTAAGCGCAGTCACATCGCTAAGCGCATCCAGCTGGCCTGGCACCGACACGGAGCAGTTTATTGAGTTGAGTTGACTCGATCTCAGTCTCGCACCAGTGTCAGGCGCAGTAACAAACTGTTGACAGATTTGATTCGAGTTGCACAAAACTGGTCTCGTCAACTCGTTCATGATAATATGTGAATAGTGATATAACTCGCACCACACATCACTATTCATACTTTCCGTTTGTTTCAAATCGCGTGATCGTCTGATAGTGCTCTAAATTTTTTCCGTATCATTATGAAACTACAATAAATCAACATGTACAATGTACAGCGCCTACTCCAGAAAACCGTCGTCAAGTGTGCAGTAAGATTTCAACGCGTAGACAATTGTGCGAAGACATAATTACTGTCCGAGACAACTGAAGATTTTCCCAAAGATCTTACCTATTTGATTTGTGCAGTTTGTGTGTGTGTGGATTTCTTGCGAGGTGAGTTTTTATTTAAGTAGGTATTAATTAGCTGATGCCCGCGATTTCGTACGCGTAGGACTCGGCCTTCGGCTTCGACAATATTTCTTTCCCTGAAGGTTACAAACATTTTAAAAAGTCAAATCGGTTCAGACGTTCACAAATTATGCCGTTACTTAAGAACACCATTTGATTTTTATTTATTACCTGCTGCGCCCTGCGGTTTCACCCGCGTAGATGACACACTCCTTATGACATCAGCTATCTGCCAGTGAAACTCCCGTCAAAATCTGTCCAGCCTTTTTTAGGGAATATACATACACACATCGCCTCATATAAAAGAAAAAAGAAGAAAAAGATGAAGGAGGTATAGATAACAATGCATTTAAACGTCTCAAACCATGTTGGTATCCGTACTTGTGTTGCTTATAATATTACTAACTTTATTATCCCTGTTTGTTTTAACTTAACTGCTTTTATTTACAGCTAAATCAACTAGCAGTTTGCAGATACAGCTACTATTAATTTTGCAAGAAAATATCCATACTCCTGATGCAATAAGAAGATTTGGGTAGCTATAGAAATATTTACATTCCATGTGGATGTTCCATTTTAAGAACACACCAAACACAGCGTTCTTGTTCTGCAGAAAGGAATATTGATTTTGCAGTTTTCAAATTATCAGGTAATTTCAAAAATTCTTAGTGAAATCATTGAAAATAAAGATATTAAGTATATCTAGTATTTTTGTTTAGTATATCTTTTTTCTAGTTTGCTATTTAGTACCTAGGTACTCCTGTATAGAGTGCAATAAATAAACGTTTATATACTAACCATCCTTTTTTTGTGCAGATAGAACGCTTAGAACAAGTCTGTATGGCTTGGTGGCTGAAAGTTTCCAGCACTGTGAGCAGGCAGAGGCTACGAGATGGTAACAGAGCTGTGGCAATTCGTCTTATGGATATTGAAGACAACAAGAATATCCCACAACCAACCTCTATGCCTACTCTTACTGTGCCCGTTATTTTCAGGGCAGCAGCAGCACTTACTATGTATAATTATAAGCGTGCTGCTTCTACTTTTCGTATTAAGGTCTAACGTAGGAACATTTCCGTATGTCCTAAGTAATGTTCTCTGGTGTTTTTACAATACCTACGATACGCGAAATTGCATCATGTGCTAGATAATGTATAGCTTTGCTGTCACTTTTTGAAGGTTTAAAGAATCTCTGTTTTAAACTATCACGGTTGTTCACTAAAGTTATATGATTATTTACGATTTGTTTTTTATTTTTATTTTTATTTCTTTCATTCCACAACATTACCACGGTAAATATCCCGTAAATAATCATATAACTTTAAAGAATCTATTTCTGAGTGGGTTACCTATTTAATTATTATTATGATAATAATATTTTGTTACCTACAATGTCTTTTTTTTAATTCCGCCTAGCCATACAATATCGCAAGTAATCATTACTCGTGCTGATAATGATTATCAGCACAATTGCTAGAAAAAGTGCTGATGCAAAAATGCGAAAGTAACTTTGTCTCCTTATGCTTTCACTGCTAAACTGATTTTGATGAAATTGAATATGTACATAGTTTTAATCTTGATAATGACTAGGCTACTTTATATCCCGGAAACCTAGGTACATAGTTTTCATGGGATGATCACTTATTTTTGTGACAAACCAAATCGCGCAAGCAATCGCTAGTATTAGGTAGTAAATCACTAGAACCTAAGTAATAAAGTAACTTATATATAATTGTTCATTGTGAGGTTTTAGGTTATTGTGAGATTCATTAACTGATTTCTCAATACTCCGGTTAGATCGGATATAGCTAATATTACCACTGAATCTAGAGATTATGAGGAACAAATCGACATGAGTTTCATTACTATATGCTATAATTTGTGGGTGGCCTATTTTTCAAACAAAAGAAATTGTCTCCTTTAATCCGAAAAAAGAAACAAAACAAAATCTTTTTTTAATGTTCTTTTTTAAATTATGTAGTAGAGTAAAATCAATCTGATTTTCATTTGAATTTCAATTTGATTTTCAAACTGGTTGCTACCGTTTTCAATTAAAACTATAATTGTATTTTAAAAAAATAACTATTTTAATACGGATATTATGGCATACATATTACGGAAACCCCAGTTTTTTCAAACACTTTATTCATAACTTTTCTTAAAAAATACGTTACAAAACGTCCTATAACGTAATACAGGCCAGTTTTAATTTCTGGTCTGTGAGCGTACTAAACTAAACTAAATAACTAACTAAACTAAAACTATTGAAAATTGTAGAAGGTTCGCCACCTTCAACAATTTTCAATAGGTTTCTAAACAAAAATGCATATCCGCTATAACATTGTTAAACAAACACGCAAATTTTGCCTTTACAACATTAATAAAGGTGCAATTTCCTTGAATTTTCCTATTAGATCAAAGGAAACTAAGTATAATTTTACGTTAAACTGTAATTTGTAACAATCCTTCAATGCTTTCAGCTTTAATTTAGGCTGAGTTGCACAACTTTTTAAAACTAAGTTGAAATATCAGTAATCTACATTTAAAAAAAGGTAATTTATAAACATTGTATTAGTAATTCAGTATATATGGCCACGATTTAAAGTTTAGTTCAAATTGGATTGCAATTACCGGGTAAAATAGGTATAACACTGTTTTAAACTATCACGGTTGTTCACTAAAGTTATATGATTATTTACGGGATATTTACCGTGGTAAGGTAAATATCCCGTAAATAATCATATAACTTTAAAATAGGTATTTCTTTAACAACTTTATCGCCATCTCCTGACCACTAACTTTGGACCAACCACCAGAATAGTACTTATATAACTGCAGTGGTGCAGGCAACACAGGCAGAGGAACCTAAAAATATGGGTCAAGGCACAGCCAAGGTCAGCATAAACGTGTTCATAAATGCCCAGTTAACACCAAGGCTTGTATAGTACTTTTTTCAAACATTGTGTGGATATTCACTTTTCAATAAAACTTTACCTAGCAACCAATTAATAAAAACTAGTGGGCAATGGCTTGCACTATAAGCCAATCATAGAACACCAGCTCAAGCCATCTGGAAACGCAAATTAATTTTTTGTCTGTAAATTCTAACACCTCTGTGCATTCGCCTCTTTTTAGTGGAAAATGTAATCAAACCTCTTTGATGTACGCTCATACAAGGTATAGGATAAGACAAAAATTGGACACTTAGGAAAGTCCAAGACCTTAAATTCCAATGTTTGTTTAAGGGCGTTCTTAAAATAATGGACACATGAATCCATGTTTGAGTAAAAGAAGCAAAATATATAGCACAACATTTTCACGGTAGAACTATGAATATTATCCTACTTATTCTGTGTGTGCACAGAATACATTAAAGTTTCACAATAGGCGATTCGACTCGCGTACTTGTTTATAAAACAATACAGAAAACAAGGTCATTACGGACTGTACTAGGTGCTTACATACATGAAGATAGATTTCTGCAGATGGACTACTGCGTCCGAGTTAATCCCGTCGTAGCCAAAATAGCTACTATGTAAAATACGCAAAGGGCATGTAACTTAGTCTGTGACAACATTTTCGCTTACTGACAGGCGAGGTCAATCAAAAGCCAAATTATATGCGAAAAAAAAGTACATGACAATCATGCCTTAAGTTGCAAATAACAACTTTGCAACCTAGTGCAACAAATTACTATTACTATGCTGTAAAGTAGTTATTTGGTGTTAGTGCCTGGTCAATACCAGGCACTAACACCTGGATTCAATAATCCAGACAAACAAAGGATTCTAAGATAAAAGTAGTACTAGTATAAATCCTTATCCCATTGCGATGAATTCAATTGGCACGAGACGTATATAACATTTCCAGCCGAGTTAAACACAACTTTTCAAATCACTTTAGCGAGAAAAAAAATATTTTTATAAGAACCTCCTTGAATCCATACATTTAAGGTGCTATTCAAATACTGAAAAATGTGAAGGTTAGACAATAGTTCATCACGTCTGAATATTGAATTTATTTTCCGCGCTAGCGGATAATAAACCAGCCAGTTTTTTTATTTGTTTTCAAATAAAAAAAACTGCCTACAAGGCTCAGTAGTTCAATCAATTAAACTGTTAACTTAACTACTGAGATTTTAAAGTATCAGTAGTTCAATAAAATTATTTAATTGAACTAGTGAGACTAAAAAATCTCAGTAGTTCAGTCATCATCATCATCATCAGCCAGAAGACGTCCACTGCTGAACATAGGTCTCCCCCTTTAACCTCCACACATAGCACCGTCTCTTGTGGTATAATTACTACTTAAGTTTCACTTCTGACGCGCGAATTTACTTCTACGGCAGATTTTTTTAATGACGCGACTGCCTGTGTCATTTATCATGTTATCGTGGAGATGCTCTGTAAGGGCTCGGCTACTTTGCTGCCGTAGTGGCGGCAGCAGTGGTGGTAGCATCAGGGGCTGCTGTCGTCGCAGCAGCTGTGGTAGCAGCAGCAGTTGTAGCAGCAGCAGTGGTAGCAGCAGCAGTGGTAGCAGCAGCAGTGGTAGCTCCAGCGGCAGTAGTGGTCACCACGGCGGTGGTGCCAGAGGTGGTGGTAGCCTGACCACCCGTGGCTGGCTGGGGGGCCATCACTATTCCCCATCTCGTGCCGTTGTTTGTCAATACAACCGTATAGCCAGTACCACCAGGCGCTGAAAAAAACATTTATGAAATACTTAAGTACCTAGCAGGAAACTGCACATAAAAGTAGATGCACTATACCCAAACAAATAAGTAAAGACAGAGATGCACCAATAAATTAAGAACAATCAAAATGAGACCGATTTATTGGTGCACGAGCATAAAATAGGTTGAGCCCCAAAAAATATTTGTATATTGCTGACTTGCGACCTGATAGCGAATTGCATGCTGATTCTCATTATTTTTCAGAGTATAAATGCTAAGTTGGATAGTAAAAAATTACTCAAATTATTAAAAAAATACGTGTAACAAAAAGGTGTGATAATACTGAAATGTATGTATGTACTCATAATTACAAACAACTTACACATAACACACACACATACCAAGGGCGGATCCAGCTTTAGTGCCAGGGGGGGTGTGCATAGTCGTGGTCAAGTCACAAGAAGCTATAATTTAATTTTTATATTAATTAGTGGTCCACCTAAGTCCTGGACCCAGCCTAGGGGGGGTCATGACCCCCATGACCTCCTTGGATCCGCCCTTGACACATACACTCGAAAAACATAACCCTCCTTCTTGTGCAGTCGATTAAATTTTTTATTACGATAAGTAATTAGTAATTACGATAAAAAAAGCTCATGCACGGGCTTTTATATGAGTTGGCTATAATAACTCACCTAATGTTAAGTGACTGTAATATGGGCAAAAAAGCCTAACCTAGAATCACCAGGATCGTAAAAATTTGCTACATTTACTTCAAGGTACCGTTGAAGCAAATCTGTTCCAACGAAACGTTCATAAAGAAACTGGATGACAGCGACTTACGTATATTTAATGTGAACTCGCTAGGATTGGGCCCAGACATGACCGCGGCTGTGGTAGACGTCGTGGGAGCTGGTGTGGTTGTCCTCCGCTGTTGGGTTCCGCAATCTCCACAATCGTAGTCGTAATCCGATGAAGTATTGGAGCCGTCATCATAGTCATCGCAGAACCAGTTGCACAAAAGAGCTCCGAGAAATGGCTGGGGAAATTCAATTTATGTTATTGTTAGGTAGGTAATGGTCGATATGGTTGACTATTACATTCAGACAGTGTCATTTGCGGGAGCCCACACTAATGGCACCCAAAATGTTACATTTTGTTCTGTTGACGGACAATAAGAAATAGATCAAGAGATCAAAAAAGCAATAGAAGAGTTAGTTGAAAACAAAATAACAATCGGTCACTGTGTAGAAATTATTGTCCCGTTTATGTTTGTGTAGCTATGTGTTGAAGTGCTATTTTTGTTGTTATATTTTCTAATTCAAAAGGTTTTTTATATTCATGATTTTTATTTGTCTAGGTTCACCATCAGTGTTACCAAAACGGCACCGAAATTCTTGTTTAATAATTGATTACTAAAAGGGAACTGGAATTCTTCCTTCATACCTGATTACAAAACTCAATTACCAAAACGGACCAAACGATTGATACGAGGTAAGTAGTTGTTCTAACCTAAAGTAAGTTATTTTAGCCCTAATAGTTGAGCAGGGAATAATATTGTAAGGAATTTCATTATTCCCTCTGCGTAGGTCAGTAGGTAATATTGAACTGAATAAACTGGATTTTATAATTGCCGCTGTTTTTTTATATATGTATATTTATATTTCGTTGTGGTCAATGATGTGATTTGAATTTGAAATCTTATATGCATGAAAACTTTTACTATAGAGACTACACCAAAAAGAACTTATTCGAAAATTGAACAGGCCCAAAGAACTTGGACCTTCCCTTTTACTAGGTTCGAATTCTTTGAACAGGCCGCACTCCTCAACACCTCAAGGATAATGGCACAGAAAAGAACTTTATTTTTATTTTATTTTATGTGGATAAAACTGAATTTCTGAACAGAACCACAACTAAATTTCCACAAATATTTATCTATTGTAATTTAATTTTAATTTATAAATTACCTAAATTGTATTTATAATAATTATTTTATTCAAGTAACTATTAGCTTTAATTGTCCCACAGAACGTATAATAAGTAAAGTATTTATAGAAGGCGTAATAAGTAAAGTAAATCTTCGAGGATGTCTTTACCTTGGCCTTTTCTACTTGTAGGTATTACTAAAATATTTCTGAATCTCTTTTTTTTTTTTGACTTTCTGTCAAGGTCTGTGTTCTCTGAAAAGTACGATAATGGGTGTCTTATTGGGAGAGTAAATAGATTCCCTTAGGTAAGCGTACTTTTATGTTGGTACTTTTCCTACTTACCTCCAAAGAAGTTTTGACGTCACACATCTTGTGCATTTGCCAATATCAAGTATTGAAATATTTTCGAGTAGATATCGTATTAAAAATAAGTCACAGTCAGAGTCAAGTTAAGCAAGTCACAGTCAAGTCAAAGTCATCCTTTAGAACCGTGGTAGAGACTTTACTAGAGGCTTCCATTGAATTTTGAAAACATCACGAAAATACTTATGTTTCACTTCGTTATATCACACTCGAGTACCTTCACAAACACTTAATAAATAATAAACCATCATCATTACACGTTAACACTCTAAAAGGCCGAAAATATAAGACATTTTTTTTTACGTTGACACCAAAACCTAAGCGTACTTGATAGCCCGCGTCTTTGATTAACATACCGAACAACAGTATGATGCAGACAAACGCAAACCCTATAAATATATAATTATATATGTTTTTTTTTTCGTGAATTTTGTACTAGACCCACAGGACAGTAGGTTTTTGTAAACATATGAGTTGATACCACTGTTGGCATGTAACACAGGTCGCAGAAAATTTATAAACCCTTTTCATATTTTGCGTAACTTATAAAACCAACAACTACACAGTATTTAAACATTATGTATTTTTTTGTACAATTTTATCTTTATTCATATACTAGCTGACCCGACAGACGTTGTCCTATCTTAGAACTGTCAAAGTTGAGAAGTTAAAATCGTCGGTTAAGTTTTCTGAAATTTCCAATTCTCTGCGCAATTTTCTTAATTTACGGAAAGAGTTCCGTAATAACCGTCCGAACAAAGTATGTGAAAACGTAAAAAAACATAAAGAAATCGGTAAAGTCGTTCTCAAGTTATGGCGTGACCAAGGTAAATAGGGATTCATTTTTATATAATACTAGCTGATACCCGCTACTGCGTACGCGTAGAGCTCGGCCTTCGGCCTCGCTACTACGACCCGCTCCAGGAACACAAAATTTCATCCACATTAGTCCAGCCTTTTATTCACCGTTTAAACCTTTCCCTGAACTTCCACAAATATTTAATGATCAAAATCAGCTAAATCGGCCCAACCGTTCTCGAGTTTTAGCGAGACAAACGAACAGCAATTGATTTTTATATATTTATTATATATAATATTATTATATATAAAATATAATTATTTAGAAGATATATAGATAACGGCTTAAAATTTTGGAAAAACTCAACTTATCTTATTAGGTATCTCCAATTTAAGGGTATAGGTAAATAGGGATTTATTTTTATACATATAGATCACCATTAGAAACTTGTAATTAGCACACAAATCCATGATTGCAAACACGCACCTTGCCCGCGACTGAATCCAAACACACTAAGAACAGAAGAGCCAAGCACGCCCGGCTTAGAGCCATGTTTCCGAAGTTATCATGAAAAACCCGCCGTCAGTTCCTTTCATACTTATGGCGAAGGCTTTTGCGTAAGATACCTGAATTACTAATGAATTGGCAAAGAGTATACAGCTAAGATATTCCACGATGAGGCTAATGGATTTGTTCTGGTCATATATGACGGTCGCAGGAGAGGTTTTCATGCAGAAACCTCAGGAAGTGTGATGACATGTCATGATTTGGAGCTGAAATGTTGGCGCGTGGCAGTGTGACAAATTCAACGTCATGAGGTGACCTCTATTCTAGAAGGCCTATTTGGGATGGAGAAACTA
This sequence comes from Agriopis aurantiaria, assembly GCA_914767915.1. Taxonomy (NCBI): domain Eukaryota; kingdom Metazoa; phylum Arthropoda; class Insecta; order Lepidoptera; family Geometridae; genus Agriopis; species Agriopis aurantiaria. Next base: position 5,334,497 of record OU611990.1, read on the forward strand.
GTTTTTTAGTTCTAAGCACTTTTATTTTTTACAAGCTTTTATTTGGCTTCACATGTTTTTCTATACTAATATTATAAAGAGGAAAGATTTGATTGTTTGTTTGCATTGAATAGGCTTCGAAACTACTGAACCAATTTGAAAAATTCTTTCACTGTTGAGAAGCTTCAGTATCCCCGGGTAGCATAGGCTATATTATATTTTCAAAAAAATAGGGATCCTTACTAAAATTACAATAGTGTGAGCCAATGTGTAAAAAAATAAGATTTACAATTTTGACTTTGTGTGTTTGACAATTCTAAGACAAGACAACGTCTGTCAGGTCAGCTATGGGTCAGCTAGTATGTAATATGTATAAGTATATTTGTTTTATATGTTAAGTACAAACTTGCAAGCCTAATTTTATCCTCTTCCCGGCGTTCAGTAGAGTTGAAATTTGGTACACCTATGTAACTTGAATGCCAATGTATTAATATAGTACCATGGAGCTTTCCTGATGATGGAGTCGGAAGGCGTACATAGGAACTACTTTGTCAACCCTGTTAATATGGGTACCAAATTAAAGGGCTCGAAGAGTACAAAACGGTAAAGTGAGTGTCATCACACTAAAGTCAATATGGCCACCGTTTCACTATGGCGGATTATATTTTCTATGCCAAACAAAGCTTGTTCCTTTATCATCATTATCAGTCGACCACTGTTATAAAAGTTAACCATGATCCAGTCAACCAGACTACGCAACTGTACCACCACTGCTGAGTACCTACTTAACCATGATTTAGACATTGTCTTTTTTGGGAGTTTTTTTGTTTGTTTTCTGTCTCGTCATACTCGTATAATAATATAATTTTGTTGCAACAGATGCTCTATTCTACGATATATTATCAAAGGCTCTGTTAAATCCTTTGTTTGCATTTACATATTTTAAAGTGATCTACAGAATCCTTTGATTGTATTGGGTGGCTACGTAAGTAGCCAGTTGCCAACAAAACAAAGATGTTTTGAAACCTCACACACGATATTTTCTTTGGGTCGTTTGTAGGTGTGAAGATTTTGGAAAAAAATACATTTAATCAAAAATCTTATGGTATAAATAAAAACTTCAGAAAATGATATAGATAACAAGCCTTGTCATATACAGTTTTTGTATGACGGCTGGACGCACCAATTGCTTTTAAATATTTCATCATCATCACCATAGGACGTCCATTGCTGAATATAGGCCTCCCCCATCGATCTCCAATCGATGGACACCCTACGCTGCGCTTACCGGTCCGGATACCGGGTTGCGCTGTGGTTTAATATTTTACTAGACGATAATGTTATGGTCAAAGATTTTTCATACTATAGTACGTATAGATCGTTAGTTATAGTAATTATCGCATGTCACTTTATCGTTTTCTACTCTTCAAACCATTTAATTTGAAACAGTGCCTTTTATTTGATACCCGTAAAAAATTATACACCATCCGCTATCTTGAGGCGCTTTTGAAAATATTACAATATTCGGTATTGCATTATTGTATTGTCATCAGAACTAAAGGTCGTACCTATGCAAATTTTTTGCAGCAGCCCTGCAGCCCACGCTACACCGACGAATTCATCCTATCCTCAGTGTCTTCTACTCTCATCTACTTACTTACATTGACAGGTTACCATGCGGTTTCAGGACTGTATTGAAGACTGAAACTCGGGTTAACGCACTATGTCCTATTCTACTCGAGGCACTCCAATTTCGTACGGTATTGTAGACTCCATTAGACACGGTCAAGTACATCATACATGTACATAAAGTCCATTGTAAAGCCACATGTCCCTTTATAGCGTACTAATCATGCATGCACGCCACGCATGCCCTATCAGTTCTTAGAAGTATTCGACAATGAATTTTCTGTATTCACTGAACTGTAAAACTATAAAAAGTTGCCATATTTCCAGTGCATGTACAATACTTCTTTTTGATGAATTAGTTCAGTCTGGTCAATGATATAGAATTCAAGGTTGACGTTATCTTTAAAGTAATGAGCGTTGCAGTATGTTGCGTCAGCTATCAAGTTTACTCCTTTGTACAAAATGTCTTATTCCAGGCTAGTTTATCAGAGAAGTACTAAAATACAGATGCGCTGGATCACGTTTGGCAAATTCCGATGAGTCTTCTCGTCACCTATCCCGTAAACAACGTGGAATTTCAGGCGACGGCAGTTCGCAGACGGCAGCGACAGATGGCACTACTTTAAAGTATTAATTTGTGTGAGACCGATTTTGACATACGACTGCAACTGCCGCAGCAGTTGCAGGCAGGCAGTTGTCGCTGTCTGTCCATGACATCTGCGGTCTGCTATTGCCTGTAGAATTCCATCTAAGATGAAAGTCTGTAACCAGTGCGTTCCAACCTGTCATGACATACAATGCCAAAAAGTAAACACATACGAGTACAGTTGGTGCGGCCTACAAGTTTAAGGTCTTTCAGCGAGCTATGGAAAGAGCAATGTTCGATGTTTCTCTGAGGGACCGTATCCGAAACAAAGTAATTCGCTAGAGAACCAAAGTCATCTATCTAAATCTGTCACAGAACGGATAACCGTTGCGGTAGACGATTTTTAGAATGGAGATTAGAGAGCACACATCGACGAAAGTAGAGTACAGACGCCCAGAAATTTGGCGGTGTGACGATATGTAAGGCCTGGAAGCGAAAAGCCGAAGATCTGGCTGAGTGGCGTGCCTTGGGAGAGGCCTATGTCCAGCAATGGATTAAGAAAGTTTCACTATGAGAATAGAAAAAGTAAACTCAGTTATTTACTTTTTTAACTATCCAGTCACATTATATCAATAATTCGACATCTCTCTCACCTGCAACTCTCATTGAAGTGGACATGAGTGTAGCAGGTAGAAAAAAACATCTTTGGTATTTTCGATATTTTGACAAGGTTATTATTAGCTTCACTTCAGCTCTTGGAGGTCGATTTTAACCTATTTCTAATTTGTAGTGTCGATTTGGAACTTCACAAGTATCTATATTATGTAATCTGGATAGCAATACAATAATTTCGTATCGTTGAACTGATATGATGATGAAGTCAGAAGGTGGATAGTGGAACTCTTTAATGGTTATTAAACTGCGAGATTGGGATAATTTGGTTTGTTTTGGGTCTGAGTTGATAATGCCCAAGCATTACACTAATCTTGGTGACGAGATGTGACCATAGAACATGAGGAAGGTGTATAGTAGAACTTTTCTATAGCTATTCGTGGTTTTAGGGTTCCGTACCTGAAAAGGAAAAAACGGAACCCTTATAGGATCACTTCGTTGTCCGTCTGTCTGTCCGTCTGTCTGTCTGTCCGTCTGTCAAGACCCTTTTTCTCAAGAACGCGTAAAGGTATCAAGTCGAAATTTATATTAAATACTTGGTTCTACGATTTCTTTTGGCTGTAAAAAAATAAAAGTTGTAAGTCAACGCAATCAAAAGATATGAACGTTTATGTCGCATATTTTGCGATTTCACAGGGAAATCAAAACCTATAGGGTACTTCCCGTTGACCTAGAATCATGAAATTTGGCAAAACGCAAGGTCTCATAGCACGTATATGGAATAAATCTGAAAGTTACAAATTTGAAGTTATATCATTTAAAAATAATTATTTTGCTATTACAAACTTACATTTTGTAGTTGGACCCTTATAGTAAACTACAAAGTTAAGTTTGTCTTACAGTATTTCAACTTTAGTTTGTTTTACTACTCGTACTTGTCCGGTTTTTTTAATTATATTGATTTCACATATTATTTATTATGTATTACAAAAACTCATTACCATATCATACAGTTTAATTTCTATAAAACGTATAAAAGTAAGGGTTACAGATCCTGTACAATTTTTGTAAAAGTTTTTAAACTTAATATGGTATCTAATGCCCAAAAGCGACTTTGTAGCTAACTCCAGGACTCTTGGGCACCTTGCTGTCCACCTCGACGAGGATAGGAGAGTAGTCAGCTCTGACCGGCTTGTCTGAACAGTCGTTGTGGGCAATGGGGAACACGTAGTTTACGTCCACGTCGTATCTGGAAAGAAAAAATATATTATTAAAATAAGGGGAGAAAAGGGTCACGATTTTGTTCTTCTACCGTAAACCGGGATAATAAGAGTAGTTAATAGGTCTGTAAAATTGCTTTCCCATGATTATAATACAGGCTTCCGAACTTATTGAATTTTTTTCAGGTCTTTTTTTAGGGGGGAAATCATCTTAGGATTCCATGTTAAATTTGGTGTGGCCTGATTATGTGAGATTATACCCGTTAAGACACCCTCAATGACCAGCTTTAGTGGTTGATAAAAAGGCTCCGGGATCTCCGCAGACGAGAGGAATACATCAGATCCTTCAGCACTACGCTACGGCTATTCTCGAGACATTTGACTGTTTTCTCGACTTCTCCGCCTACGACAACGTCTGTCCCTCAACGTTGTCATACTCTCCCGAGGCTCTATTGGTTAAATGGTCAAAGCCCCACCTGCGACCCTAACCTAGGGTCCTGTAAAGGTCCCTTTTTAGTAGCATCTTAAGGGCAGGCGATACCAGCGCCGTATTTTGGGCCTAGACTTCAATCAAATAAACAGAATATATGCACAAACCGCCCGTCCGCGTCCTACCTAAAACTCTACCAAAATGCGTCGGTGCAGCAGTTTGCAAATCAGTTTCTCGTTACCTAGCAATGCGTAAACATGACGTGCCATAAACAAATGTGTAACATAGTATAATAGTATGTAATGACTAATATGCCACTATCGTGATGAATGTACGGCGTGCGATGCGATATACCCTGTTTATTTTATCAAAGGGCTGAACAAGAAAAGAACATATTGGAAGAATACAACCGAATCGCTACAGTGCAGCCTTGATAGAATGTGTCCAAAAGTCGCATAGCATTTAAAAAATCTAAGCAAAAACACTTAATTCTGGTCATTTCTACTAGCTCATGAACGTAAGATTGTAGCTGGTAGAATAATATATAAAAAAAACATCCAGATTTTTTACTATGTTTTTGCAGCTGTCAGATGAATTTTGTTTGTGGCTGCACCAAGAATGCATTTTAGTAGTATATAATGTTTGTGATGAGCCAAAACATCCATACAAAGTAGATAGTGGCGTCTATTCTGTCATTCCACTCAGTAAACTAAACCAATCTGACAGGACTAAAATTATCTGCCTCTCTTTTTTTATTTTAATATGTGAGAGAAGGATGGCAACAACTTTAGAGCTGTCAAATTTAGTTTAGAGGACATCAGAATCGATGCCATTGTCTTTTGACCTTAATTTTTAGCAGCAGAAGAATTTTGACTTGTACATGCAAAATCTGTGTAGCAACACTAAGTACCTACCTACTTGTTACTGTTTAAACCTGTCTAAGAAATACAATTAGGTATATGAAAACATGTGAGACAACGAGATATTGATATGCTAAATGATGTCGGGTGACACAATAAGTCCGGACAAATCATGACATGCATGAATGTCTGTCTACTTAAGATTAGTTATACCTACTCTACATAGATAGTAACTTTTCTTTTCTCATGTTCGGAAACTTATTCATATCACCGAACCTCGATTGAAAGTACCACTTTTAAGTAGAGATTTAACAATGAACCACGAATCAAATAGTAAGTATTGAGAGATTTTGGGTTAGTACTAATTACACAAAATTAATATTTTTTTGCTTTGGATTTGGATTAGATCTTGACCACAGTATACATATTAGTATAAGTACAAATGATTCACTCCGTAAATCATTTAAATAAGTAGCGACTCTTTCTACTACACAATAAAGTGCAATTCAGGACGTGCGAGAGCTAACTACCTACAGCTTTTCATTAGAAGTTGCCTCTCTGTCTATTGCGTAACTCTTTTCGCGTTATGTCAGCTGTCTATCGCGCGGCAGGTCCGACAAGTCGGCTACTTGTAGCTCAGTACCTAAAATGCGGAGTGCGCCAGGCCTGCATTGATAGAAGTGACTATGCCTTTATATGTATTTATTATTAATTTGTCTCGAAATTTATAATCTTTTTTTAGTCTTTTTGCGTTGTTTCTATTCTTTTTAATTTTAACTTCACGCGATTAGTGTTCTTTTAGCCAGTGTCAAATATATATTTTTTTGGTTTTCTCACATTCCATCATGAATAGTTCCCATTCCTTGCTGTTTCAAATTAACAGCATAATATTTCAATTGAGAGAAGGCATTTTAATTCACGCTTAAAATTAAAGCGCCCTCGCTTCGCTTGTTCACCTACATCTCTTGTAAAATAGATTGCTTTCATCAGTTTCATCCCATACAAAGTAGGTTGATTTTTTTTCTACCTAGACCTTCTTTTTAACCTCCGATGCAAGCCGATGGGTGTTATAAATTTAACGTGTGTAACTGTGTGTCTGTCCGTGGCATCGTAGCTCCCAAACGGCTGAACCGATTTTGATTTAGTTTATTTTTGTTTGAAAAGTGACTTGATCAATAGTGCTCTTAGCTTTCTTAGCTAACCTGTTGAATTCCAGGTAAAACAGCAGGGCGCAGTTAGTCGTGTTTTGTGTAGTAGTATAGTGATTAGGTAGACTTACCTACTAAAAAAAACATCCTTTTAAGTCTATCATGTTCCCACTGCTGGGGGAGGCCTACTCTCAGAGAGAGAGAAATGATGTGCCCTAATTCACCATGCTGGTCCAGTGCATGTTGGTGAATGTCATATTATGTCTTTGAACTTTTTGAGGTTCTTGGACATACCGGTTACCTCACGATGTTTCCTTCACCGTTTTTGAGCGATGGCATCGAAACTGCACATAATTTACTTAAGTACGAATTAAGTCATTGGTGCAGAGCTGAGGATCGAACCTGGTACCGTCAGATTATAAAGTGCACATGCTACCGCTTGGCCACCATCACTCCTACCACTACTAGAAAATTACGAGGATTAGTTTATTAGAGGATAGACCGTTGGTCTAGTTGGTAGTGAACCTACCTCCTGAGCTTGGGGGCGTGAGTTCGATTTCCCACCTAGGACAAACATTTATCTGATGAACATTTTGTGTTTGTTCTATATCTGGTTGTTAATATCTATTTAAGTATGTAGTTAATACTATATATTATGTATGTATATCAGTCTCTGGCAGCCATATCACAAGCTTTGCTTAGTTTGGGGTCAGATGACCGTGTGTGCAAAAATGTCCCGAATATTATTATATTATCAACATCATCGATCTATATGTACTACGTACATTAACACTCAAAATGATATACGCAAAAACTATTCCATTATATTATTATACCAAGGGTCGACAATGCCGCCAAAGGCGGGAAAACTGTGATGGGGAAACAATATTGCATCTGACACCTTGATAAGTTATGAAAGAGACTTGTGAGGAGAAAGGGCCGATTCAACTGACGATAACATTATGATTTAGGTCAGCTTTTCCTTTATAAGAAGTAAGCTAAATTCATAATTTGTGGCGTATAATATGGGCGATGGAAAAAAATACTGAATTGAGAACCATCCTCATTTTTCGAAGTCAGTTTAAATACAGTTAAAAGAGCGATAGCCATGTAAAAAATTATAAGGAACTAAGAAAAAAAAACATTAATAAAATTATTCACGCATTAATGTCAGCTTAAAATTTTATTTGTCAGGATTAAATATCACATTATTAAAATAAAGTACGTACGAGAAAAATAAATAAAAAGATAAAAGTGCGGATGACCTTCAAACGGCTGAATTATTTTTCATGAATCATAGCTATGCAACAGTTGAGCACTCTCAATCAAGTCTACGTCAGTCTCGTTGTACTTCTACATTAAATTATAACATTAATAAATCTAGTTAATAAATAACCAACTAGGTACCTAAGTTTGTGGAGTCATGTCAACTAAAGGCCTGAAGAAAAGAATTCACCAGGCCGTAGATCAGTCTAGCCTACTTGGTCCTTCTCCTTTGGGGTAATTCAGAGTATTTTGTTTGACCCTGATGGTCAGATTGGACTCACTCACTCCAGACATTGGACTCACTTCAAGTTCGGTAGAAAATCGTGTTTAGTAATTTTTTATTAAACACGGATACCAAAAATTATTATCTTGGCCATCCCTTCTTCTGAGCGGATGCCAAATCACGCATAAATAAAAGCATGATTTGGCACCCTCTTGGATCTTAATACATTTCAATTCACGCTGCAGCACTTTGGCTGCAGCGTCTGTTCTAGCTTTAATTAGTCCTTGCCTATAATCTAACATTAACTTTTTATCTTAACAGTAATTGCCAGTCATGCTGTGTACGCATATTTTGGGATACTCTCCAGTTCGAAACTGTAATATTTGCAAGTTGAGATTATCCTGTTTTGTGTACTTTCTATATAAAATTAAAATTAAATTAAAATCAAGAAATTTGCCCACTAACGAAAAACAATACAGGTTAACACTCATATTCAGGTCTTCTTTTCCCGCCGTTTTTCTTACCCCTGCTGACCTTACCTATTGAAAGGTTTTAAAAGCCTTACCTCGGTAGCTTATCCCTAAGGTACGCCATCACATTTTTGGGCAGAAACTTCTTTCGGGATAACACGAAGGCAGTGAGGTACCTCGTGCCTTCGATCTTCTCCGCGCAGTGAAGCAGGAGGGACCAGGTTTTGTATTCCGTATCGAGCACATATGTGTTGTATATTCCCTCATCTATAAAGAGAGAGCTGAGTGCAAACATCATCTCTAATTATCTATACTAATATTATAAAGAGGAAAGATTTGATTGCTTGTTTGTTTGTTTGTTTGTATGTTTGTTTGCATTGAATAGGCTCTGAAACTATTAAACCGATTTGAAAAATTATTCCACTGTTGAGAAGCTACACTATCCCCGGGTAACATAGGCTATACTAATATTATAAAGAGGAAATATTTGATTGTTTGTTTGCATTGAATAGGCTCCGAAACTACTGAACCGATTTGAGAAATTCTTTCATTGTTGGGAAGCTACTCTATCCCCGGGTATAATAAGCTATATTATATTTTCAAAAAAAATAGGGATCCTTACTAAAACTCCAATAATGTAACCCAAGGTATAAAAAAATAAGATTTACAATTTTAACTTTCTGTGTTTGACAGGTCTAAGACAGGACAACGTCTGTCAGGTCAGCTAGTTTTTTTAATAAAAACAACAACAAAAAACGCAGACAACGCAAACCGTAAGCTATTGGATCTAAAAGCATAAAAATTTTCATAAGTGTTCCTTCTCTAACGAAGGTGAAAATTAAAGAAATATTTTTTTTAATTCGTCCCTGACGGGATTAAATTATTTAGATGAAAGCTTGTATGGAAGTTCGTCATTTTTTATGTTAGAAACATGGCAGTTGGTACTTAGACTTCGTTTATAAGTAAAGGTTATTATTTATACCATAGTATTTTTCAAAACTCATCCTCTATAAAAGTTTAATAGGGGTTGAAATTGTTTCTTATATACTCTTATATAACATAAGTTGCATAAGTAATGTTTTTGATGTGAAACATCTATTGTCGCGCGGCAGCAATAAAACCGACTCGTGTGCCGTGACGTCAAACGTTAGTACGCTATCTTATGCCGTCATGATTCACAACTGCCGGGCATCCCGGTGAGCCCGTGACAGTCAAGTTTTTTGTCTTTTGGCGTGGCTTAAAGCCGAGCTTTATGCGGGCACTTAACTAGTCAGACTTATCAACGTAACCCTAATATTTTAAGCTCATAAAAATGCCCGGTAACTTACAGGTGCTTTCCGCGTGTATCCAATGAGCTGGTTCGTTCAGGTCCACCTTCCAAGTGATGTTCCCCAGCAAAGTCTCGCCGAGAGGGTCGTCAGCAAAACGGTAGGTGAAGTTCATAGTCACAGCAGGAGTCCATTCTAATGTCCCGTCTGGAAGAAGAAAAAAAAAACCGTTTTAAATAAATCAAAATTTCTACCGATAGCATGGGGTGAATAGAAATAACTAGGTTAATAAAAACAGCATTGTGAGTGATAAAACTATCTAAGTTTCATCTCTGTGAACCCCCTTTTACTACAATTTTTCGTAGTATTTTTTTAGATTGTGTTAAACGGTGTGCTTTCGAAGAAACAATGTCAAGTGGACTGATCGATGCTAATGATGATAACTATCTACAAGGTGAATTTATTCATGTGTGATCAAAGGACGCTAAAGAGTCGCTTATGATCACCCAGACGATCAAAGTGGAATAGACCTTAAGGATCAATAAGCCATAGGGCATAATATATAGTTTGCTCTTAAACGTATGAGCTGTAGCTATGAACTTATGAGCCTAACTTGATGCTTCCCCATAAATTTATTAACATATCGTTAAAATTTTACATTTATTATCGTAGATAAGAATTTTTTATAAGTACTCATAGATATAGTGCAAGATTTTACCAGAGGCAGGCACGTGATCTTCTTCTGTGAAGACAGACCTCATGCAGCTATACGATAAGGCTTCCTCAGCACTCGCGTAGTACTCCACCACGTACCAATCTCCAAGCATCTGAAAATATACATCTATTAATAATTATATTCAATCTAAAACATCATGACTGAACGACGCCTACTACCATTTGAATATCCATTCCATTGGAAAACCAGCGGCAAAAGAGAAGGGACGGGTAGGACGTATTTACACTGCAATGGCGAAAATTTTTGTATCATAATAAAACAAAATATTAATTCATTATGTAAGTACACAGCAAACTAATAACTATAGTTCGCTGTTTGTATAATGTTTGTTTATTAATATTTTGTATTTGCGGGGTATAATACATTTATATTGTACTTATTGTATCGTATCGTATAGTACATAAGTATAGGTAATGCTAAACGTTGTCAAAGGTGGGTATGTGAAAATAGCATGCAATATACCGTTATCAGTCAAATGTTTGTATGATTTCTTTGCCACTTTGATACTCATCCAATAAGACAATAATATCTTTGATGATTCAAAGGGCAAAATCATTTTTCGTAATTACATGGTTGACTCGTCGCTTGATAAATGTTTAGTGTAGAGTGCTTTTCATGAAAGAAGTCCCCCAGACGCGGCGCTGTCATCGCGTATCAATCACTATCTATCATTTCTCGAGTAGAACTTTAACAACTTTTGGCATCGTACACGACTCTTTAACGATGGAAAATTAATAAAAATCTCACTAGCGTCCAAACACAGTAACAACACCTGACAACTACAACATGGAAATTTAGTTCCGCTGTTTGCCGTGGGACTTCTTCATGAAAAGGACTATAACCAAGAGTGACATTTTAAGTGCCTATTAGAGATGTTATTGCCAGAAGGGAGCCAGACGTTGCGGTGATAAATTTAGAAGGCGAAAGATTGAAGTTTTAATCTGGTTCAGAGACACGAATTTCAAGTATTTATTACTGGTAGTTAAAAGTAAACGGCAAATTATCTAAAATAACTAGATATTATGGACGTTGTTGCTTGAAAAGATATAGACGCAGTGCGTGGTAATCTGTGGGACTTGACCAAACAAAGTTTTGGTTTATGGTATTGGTTTGGTTGGTTTACGTATGTATTTAAAAACTATAATTATATTATGTTTGTATGTATATCAGTCTCTGGCAGCCATATCACAAGCTTTGCTTAGTTTAGGGTCAGATGACCTTGTATCCAAAAAATCCCCCATATATTTATTTATTTATTAGATACGTTTCCCATCAGCCCCACATTAAAAACGAGAAGGCATATGGGATTTTTTCTCCTCGCCCTTGATTATCGACCGAGCGAAGCTTATGGGAGTGTAGCGTATGAGGACCACATCGGCGTTTGTACGTAATGTTATTAATCCAATTACCCGTTAATCCAATCTTCATTCAATTGCAAAGGCAAGGCGGAATATAGAAAAAACTTCCGTTATCACACAAAATATCATGACGAAATTGCTTCATACTATTTGCTATGTTATTTTATGGATCATGCTTGATCGTTTTTTTTTTCAATTCTTATTCAGTTATTTTTTTGCTGTGGTCGTTAAGCGCGGCGTGAAATATTAATATACGCAATCTACAGGGTTACGCATATAGACTATATACTAATTAGAAAGGAGGTCATTGTACTCATCATTATGAACAACTTTTACTATGGGATCCACCCTGAAAATAAGGGCTGGTCCCATAGTAAAAGTTTTTTTCACAATTTCAGGTTTGGTCCCGTAGTAAAATGTGTTCATAATGATGAGTACAATGACCTCCTTTCAGCTTAGTACAGTAAAAATAAATAAATAAATATTTGGGGCATTTTGCACAGTACCTACAGGGTATATGCGTAACCTTGTATACGCAATCTATACCTAACGTAGTATAGGTACCTATCTATCTTCTTTGGACTTAGTTGCATATAGATACTTAAAAAATATATGTAAATTTGTGTTAAGTGTAAACTCAAGGGTTCGTCTGAAAACCGGCGCTGATAGTCCTTGACTATCAGCATTAATGCTGAGACGGACCGACGCTGATTGTATCCTGTAGATATAAGTTTTTGTAAAGGTGTCAAATAAAATTTATTTTCTTTCTTTCTTTCTTTATGGCCACCTTATTGTACAAATACTTGTAACAAGTTCTCACTAAAGTGCTTACAAGTACCTACTAGGTATAAGTGCTCAAGTAATTTGAATAGTAATTAGCTGAGGAACGTGATGGAGCATTTCGCTTACGGCTTCCCTTCACGAATCTAATCAAAACACTATTACGATAGAGGCTGGCTGTAGATACCATGTCGAAACTTCCGAGCTTGGCTTACAACTTCTGATATATTTGATGTTCTTTGACTCTTGAGCTATTGCCCGTTAGTAAACTATACTAATATTATAAAGAGGAAAGATTTGATTGTTTGTTTGTTTGCATTGAATAGGCTCCAAAACTACTGAACCGATTTGAAAAATTATTTCACTGTTGGGAAGCTACACTATCCCCGGGTGACATAGGCTATAATCTATACCCGTGCGAAGCTGGGGCGGACCACTAGTAATATATAATTGTAGTGAGCAACCGTGATAGTATAAAACAGTGTTTTATCATACCGGTAATCACTTACCATGATGCTGTATAGCATATCTAATCTATCTATCTAATCAAATAACTTTAAACGAGCAATTCTTGTACGTATATAAATTTATTTCGCGTATCACGGAAACGGCTGTGACGATTCGGATGTTTTTTATATCTATACTATAATAATAATATTATAAAGAGGAAAGATTTGATTGTTTGTTTGTTTGTTTGTTTGCATTGAATAGGCTCCGAAACTAATGAACCGATTTGAAAAATTCTTTTACTGTTGGGAAGCTACACTATCCCCGGTTAACATAGGCTATATTATATATTTTTTTAATAGGGATCCTTACTAAAACTCCAATAATGAAACCCAAGGTGTAAAAAATAAGATTTACAATTTTGACTTTGCGTGTTTGACAGTTCTAAGACAGGACAACGTCTGTCAGGTCAGCTAGTATAAAATATTAGTTAAGCTTATGAATACTGAGAGTAGCTCGTTCGCCTGAAAATAAACCGACCAAGTGTGAGTCGGGCTCGCGCACTGAGGGTTCCGTACCACCACAAAATTCAATAACGAAATTACCAGTTATAACTTGGTAATGAACTAAAGTTTGTCACCAACTCGCACTTGGGCATTATTTATAATTTTTTTGTTATACTATAGAGTTTGTACTATAATCATGCCAAATTTGACGCTTGTACGTATTACCGTTTTTCATCAGAGCTAATACTAAAATACGTAAAAAAATACGTTATTTGTTAGTTAATCCGCCGTAACATTACATATTCAGTGAAAATTTCAACTGTCTATCTGTTACGGATCGAAAGATAAAGCAGTTTAAAGGTAGGACAGACGGACAGACAGACAGACATTGTAGGCTTAGTAATAGGGTCCCGTTTTTACCCTTTAGATACGAAACCCTAAAAAGGAATTTCCTTCCACAAATCACTGTCCATCGCTACTTCCTGCCAACCCTTCAGAATGCATCAAGATTGTCACGCCTGTGTTTTCTACGGACTACTTCTCGGAATGTATATACGTTTATAGGCGTAACGATTGTGGCCCATCGATCGGGATGTACAATTGTACATAATGTACATGTGCCACAAAAAAAAAAAAACATAATTTTAATCTAGCAGCTTTTTGGTCAACGTCGATTACTTACACCTTGATGAAACTCAATGATGTGTTACGGACTCTGTCCGTCCTCTTAAGGGGCCTGTATACCGTCTGCAGCTCTCTCGCTCGCACATTTTCACATTATTGAAATGTTACGATAGACACCAAGAGATGATTTTGTTACTTTTTGGAAATTCACACTCATTGATTTTATATCTTCAATAATGTGTAACGGTATACAGGCCCCTTAATACTCAGTACTATGCGTTCCATTGCTCTTTGGCAAACCTCAAACGTACTGCCCCCAAGCCACCTGCCAAGCGTGGGGATTATGGCCTCTAAGAGGGAGGCCTTTGTGCAGCAGTGTACGTTTACTGGCTGATGATTTGTGATGCGTAACCTCAAGTTTCAATTTACTTTTAAAAGCTGCGATGATCTCTTACAAAATGTAATTGTAACTAGGCGTGGGAGAATCGTGAACGCATGTCGCTCCATTCGTCATTTGTTGAGAAAAATTGTTTATTTACACAATATCGCCTGCCCTGACGTGGCTGCCAATGCATCTAACAGACGACGCCCCGTTGTCATGAGATATCATTTGAAATTTATTTGCATAGTCTTGCTACCAAATTGAAAGCTCATCGAAATAGAAAGCGAAAGGATAAAGTCACATTGTGTATTTTGCAGCTAATATCAATATTGAGTCATCTGGTAAACGAGCAAGTGAGATCTCCATTTCAATTGACTCTAAATGCTAATGATTGTATTGACATGTTACCAGCTGTGATTATAAATGTTTCTATAGATTTTAATTAATGGATTTGCTAGAAATTTAATTTGTATTTTTTTTATATGAGTAATCGATCGATTGATAGTGAAATTCAATTGATTGTGGACTTTCTGATTATTTAATGTTAACTTCTGGTTTTAGGTTATTAAAGTACAATAATGAACTTCCTTAACATTGTTCACTAAAGTTATATGATTATTTACGGGATATTTACCGTGGTGCATGTAACTGCGCCGAAATATCGGGAGCTCATTCCACAACCTTTCCTTAACATTGTTTTTTTCGTTATAGTTATTTAGTGATGGTGAGAAATACTTGTGAACATTATGCTACCTTTTTTATCGCGTTTAACCACCAACTCGCCTGTTGGTAAGCGACGATGTGGCTGAAGATTGTGCACGCAGACTTATTAAAAGATGCCTATTCACTCTGGCCTTGAAAAGACCTAGATTATATCTCTCAAGGAATTAAGGAAACCAAGAAATTGTTACATTCTTTGGTAAAGCCTTAAGGTTCTGGAATGGAGACCACGGACCGGTAAGCGCAGCGTAGGACGTCCACCCACAAGATGGACAGAAAACCTAAAAGAGACCGCAGGGAAACGCTGGATGCAGGCCACATCCAACCGGCCCTTTTGGAGATCGATGGGGGAGGCCTATGTCCACCAGGGGACGTCCTATAGCTGAAATGATTCCGATGACTAGAAACGTAGTATCAAAACATTTAGTACGTATCGAAGGAAAATCCAGGAACACCTATATTAACTATCTACCGTGCTTATGATTTAATAGAAGGAAAGACACCGAGAAGAATACAATACTCTAGCAGCTAGCTAATGTCTAGCGTTAAATACATTCACGCCATTCTCAAAATACGTGTATACGTCAAAGAAGCTGTTCATGACAAAAACAAATTGGTGGCGGATTATCACACGGAAGAAGTTGATTCCTGATAGGTTCTGACCCATACAATCCCAAAATTGTAGAATTAAAGCAAGGAGGAGGTTTTTGTAATTAACGGTAACTGTAAAATCAATCTCATTATTGTAAGTTCCACATTGGGGGGAATTTTCACCAAACGTCGTACCGCTAGAACTTACTAATTATGTTTTTTACATACCTAATCAATAACAAGCAATATAAAACGCTAATATCCTTTTTAGTTACCAACGTATCCTTGATTATGTGAAACTAGTAAGGCATCGACATCATTTCAGCATATCATGTTCCCCGTGCTAGGACTCAGGCCGTCTCTCTGAGGGAGAGGAAGGGTTTTAATCCACCATATTGACCCAGTGCATGTTGGTGAATGTCATTTATGACTTTGAACTTTGAGGTTTTGGACATACCTACCGGTTTCCTCACGATGTTTTCCTTCACCGTTTTTGAGCGATGCCAACGAAACTGCACATAATTTATTCAGTCACTATAAATAAGTAATTGATGCAGGGCCGAGGATCAAACCAGGTGCTATCATATTGTAAAACGCACAAGCACATGCTACCGCTCGGCCACCATCGCTCCGCAAACTATAGTAAGTAGGATAGCGGAATAAAACAAAAAAGGCTTACTATCGATATTATATCTACAAATTTATGTGTAAATTGGTTTTCCTGTATTCTTCCCATAAGATCTTATGCATAAGTTTCATTTTATTTTAAGTTTTTTCTGTCTCTGGTTTCACTGTGTCTCAAGGAAAACATCGACAGAACTCGGCAAATCAAAATATTCCATAACACAAATGTAGCACAAATATCGATTGCTTGATCATTATAAATGATGTTTTCACAGTGTATAATTAAATAGCGTGTATGCCTGTTATCAATCAACACTCAGCAGCATCCGGCGGTGCGCCTACGCAAGCACACTTCCAGTGTTAACGTGATATATGTACGATATAACTTAGGTGCATTGGTAGTTACTTTAGTTTTTAAACGAGTACTGATTTGACGACATAGCCTGTTATAGCCCGAACTAAAGAAATTTAAAATTTCTAGATTTTTCTATTGAATCGTTAGATAATAATTATATCATACCTGGGTATTACGGGTTAAAATAGTGCTAAAACAGTGTAGTTCGGAAAATCACGCGAACGTGAACCTTAACGCACCGAGATACGGTTTGCGATCGCGCAACTTTTCACATCACCTAACAGGGATGGCCCCTAGCCAGCTTAGTCCTGATGCAGTGGTAATAGAATACGTAAGAGCAAATAAATACTTGGATCGGTCTGAGTTTTTATTTGCTATTTTAATCCTTAAACTTATATTAAACAATAATACATTATGTTATATTGTAAAAGCCAGCTATAAAATCCTATGAAAAAAAACCTGTGCCATACGTAGAAACGCAAGCACACGGAGTTTCTTTGCGCGATTGTATCCAGAACGTGGATATTCGCCAAAGAACCAGAGTCACCAACATGGCTATAAAATTTGCAAATTGAAGTGGCAATGGGCAGGCCACAGTGCTCGAAGGACCGATAACTGATGGGGAAGAAAGGTTTTTGAGTGGAGACCACGAACCGAAAGATGTAGCGAAGGTAGGCCTCCCACTAGGTGGACCAACGACATCGTGAAAGTCACGAACATTCAGTGGATGCAGATGGCAGGCTGTTGTTCAATGTGGAGGTCAAAAGGGGAGGCGTATGATTAGCTGTGGACGTCTTCAAGCTGATGATGACGATAGGCAGAAAAGCAAATTTTTCGTAAAAATAATCAAAATGTGATTTGACTAAAGACGCAACCTACTGGCCTTCTTAACACTGCCTAGTTATGCCTTTTAAATTAGCAAGCTCTTAAATCAAAAATATTAACAGTTTGTTGACGTGCCTATAAATTTACAATCGCAGAAGTTTATACCTCTATAATTATGTACTTTATAGACTGACCTGTGATAGATCAAAATGTGGCGCTGCTCTCACTTCCGGGCATTTCCTCTTGTTAACAATTCTTCCTAACGTAGCACTTAATGAGATCAATAGCAACACCAATAAAATATTAGATTTCACCATTTTTTTTACCACTTTCGTGCACTTTTATGACTCTTCTACTGTACTTTAGACAGTCAAATGTTTTTCATCCAAGTTGGGGTCCTTTCCGTGATTTTATTTCAAATTTAAAACAATTTTGTCAATTGATTTCCTGACGATTATAATTGATGTGTTTTTGTCAGGACTTTCTTTTTTATTTTCCTGTTATTGATTCTATTTTTAAAACTTTTATTTTTATAACCAAAAAGTTTACGTATCTATGATCCAAGTGTTGATGACGAACTAACAATATACCCACAAAAAGGATATTTGTTATCATTTAGTATGGGACATCGGTTAATGGTCGACGGGACGCTGCTAGCATACCATTATCTGTGACTCACTGGGCTTTAGTAAATATTTTAATGATATTTTTGTCTATTGTTCCTTGAACATTGTACACGGTGATATGTTACACGTTTTTATGCGTCATTTGGGATACAATGAATCATAATCTTTGAATTGACGAAATTTTGAAGCCAACGTCATATAAGATTTACTGTTGAATTTGATGGTAACTTCTATATTTATATTTTTTTATTTGTACTTAATACTTAGTAATTAATTAAAGTTGTGTGATTCTTTACGGGATTTTTTTTTTCTTTTACATCGGACTAGGCCAACGTTTGACCGCGATCTCGCCTGATGGAAAGCGATGATGCGGTCGAAGATGGAGCACGTTTGCCCAGTAATAACCTATTAACCCTAGACTTGAACACTCCAAGATTGCAATATTGCGATATTGCGATATTTACCGTAGTAAGGTTGTGGAATGAGCTCCGGATATTTATTTTTGTCGGGACTTAGGTTCGAGTTCGAGTTCCAGTGATAACCGTAGCAAAAGCCTAAGAAAGAGGGTAGATCGTTATGTCTGCACCTAACGTTTTAGCTGTTCGACCAACCACCCTCATTCTTCAGTCTTCCCGAGAACATGGTGCATGTAACTTACCACGGTAAATATCCCGTAAATAATCATATAACTTTAGTGAACAACCGTGATAGTTTAAATCAGTAATTAATTTCACATTATGTGCAATAAGTTTAAGGCAGGTATCACATAATGAGCCTTATTTGGTCCGGCATAATTAAAGTTTAATTTTGTCTTATACTCGTCTAGGCTTTAGTAACAATTTGCGATCAATATGTATTTTAAGATTGAGACAAGTTTATTCAAATTTTCTGCCTTTTATCTGCTCTAGTATTTTATTATAAACTAGTTGTTGCCCGCGACTTCGATTGCGTAGACATTCAAAGACATTTATATAAACATTCAACCCATTTTCTAACCCCCTTTATTCCGCATTTTCACAAAATTATCTCTTAGAATTATTTCTTATTTCTTCTTAGAAGAAGAATTATTTCTATTTCTTAGTTACATTTCATAAGGAATCTATCCATTAAAATTCAGGTTCGCCGGTCAAGTAGTTTTCGAGGTTTCGAGATGAGTCAGTGAGTGATTAAATGAGTGTGGGCTGTTTCGCTTTTATATATTATATACCTATATAAAAAGATAACTGAACTTGTAACTACCAATTTTTTTTATTAAGAGGATACTTTTCATACCATCTTTTCAAAAACGTTAAAATTGCTAAGTAACACATTCACTATCGCGGCGACCTATGCACACTTGCACAGCCGGAGCTTCGGGTAAAAGTTAAATCATAAATATTGATTTCTTGACATTTATTGTTTTAGAACATTGAAAATGAATTGCACTTTTGCTATTATAGATGTCACATTTCCAAGAAAATAAATAACATTCTATAAATTAGAAACATACGGATATAGGTATACATGAACAGTAAAGAAAAGTTATTTTTTTAAATTAGAACGGCTGTCAAGGCATTTTTGTAAGTAATTTGTTGTAGCCAGTTGCACTCATATAAACGAAACGTCAGTCATTCGAAATTAGTGAGCAACTGTGATGCGGAATTCCACGCGTTGATCTAAATAAGAATGTTCAATCAAGGCTCACTCATAATGCCTGGTAACAGATTTACCTTCTCATTTCCGTTCTAACTTCGCTTTGCTGTGTATACACACCTACCATGTTTGATCAATTGTATGATGGAAATAGAAACTCACGTTCTCATCCGACGTCGGTACCTTTACATAAAATTTCTATTAAATCGAATATAAAATTCTGTCACGAACTTGTAATCCTCAAAACTTACTAACACCTCTAGTATTGATCTACATTCTCTCTCATACATAATGCATAGAGCTATAAAATTAATAGTAAACATAGAATAAGGATCTTTGACCTCATTGATAAGAACTAATGGTCCAGCATTAAGGACGTCCTTTTAATACTTTATGATAAATCTTTACGCGTTAATGTACCATTGGAAATACATTAACAGCCGTTAAATGAATTTCAAATTGGAAATACACTTTTGAAGAGGAAATATTATATGTAGGAAAAAGCCGGCAAGTGTGAGTAGGACTCGCACCCTGAGGGTTCCATACAAACTAATAAATATGTATGTAGATAGTTCATCCATCCCGGATAGCAAGTCAGGGTAGTAAAAAAAACTGCTGTTCCATATAAAACGGTCATTGACACTCGACAAAATGTATGGAACAGCAGATATTATTTTCGCGATTTCCGGTTGGTCCCATACTAAAAAAAAACATAATGATCAGAATCAGAATCAGAATCAGAAAACATTTATTGATCAACTGATACATTATTATTATGCTAGATGTTAGTGCAAAAACTGTATTCATCAGTCTACCCACATCGGGCATTCAATATTTACATTTACAAAAATAATACAATTTAATTTTAAACAATTTCTTATATGATTATGATGTCAAGTTAATTATATATGTCAACAGCGAATACAAAATGAAAACAATAAAATAATAATAACAATTGCGTCATAAGTTGACGCAACTATTATTCATCTCAGTCATGTTATTTGTATAGAAAATTTGTCAAAATCGTTTATTTATTAATGTCATTTCATTAGAGTTATTTCTATTAATGAACTCATTTAAATCATAAAATACATTATTTATCAACCACTTTTTTAGTTTAGTTTTAAATTGCATAGTATTAGGAATGTCAGTAATAGTTTTTGGCAGCAAGTTATAGGTGTTGATGGCGCTGATGAAGGTGCTTTTCTTAAAAATGGTACAATTCGAGCGCGGTTCAAACAGGTAATCATTTCCCCGCATAGCGGTACTTCTTATTCGCATCTCAGATTTTTTTTTGAATATATCGTTGTTGTGCCTTACAAATAAGGATATCTCAAGAATATAAATACCAGTTAAGGTTAGTAATTGTTTTTCTCTAAATAGCATTCGTAATGTGTCATCACTGTTTTTACTATAAATAGTTCTCAAACATCTTTTTTGGAGTATAAATGTCTGCTTCACATTCACGGAATTTCCCCAAAAGATAACCCCGTATGACAACAAAGGGTATATATTGCCATAGTATGCGTTCATGGCAACTTCAATAGATGCAACATCTATCAGAACTGACAAAGCATAACAATGACTAGATATTCTATTATTTATATTTACTAGATGAGATTTCCAGTTAAGGTTTGTGTCCAGAGATACTCCAAGGAATTCAGTCTGTCGAACTTCAGTAATAGAAGAGCCTGCAACGCCTATATTTAAATCAATTGGAGTAGACTTATAATTGTGAAATTGCATTATCTTAGTTTTAGAAATATTTGTTTGAAGATTAAGAGTGCTTAACCAATCTATCAAAGTTTTTAGCGTAGTTGTGATAGTTTCAGCGTAATCAGCTTTATCTTGTCCAATCTTTACAAATAGTATGGTTGCATCATCAGCGTAGAGGACTGTGAGAGGTTTTATCAAAGATGGCAACTCATTGATGTAATTTATAAACATCGGTGGGCCCAGAATGCTACCTTGCGGCACACCCAGATCGGCTTTTCCCTTAGTTGATTGAGTGGTTTCAACTGTTTTTGTTTCTTTGTTAAAATTATTAAGAACCGTAGTTTGTGTTCTATTATAGAAATACGATTTAAATAGATCGTGGGCTGTACCACGGATTCCAATATGTTCTAACTGCTGTAGTAAGATCGTTGGCACAACACAATCAAATGCTCTAGACATATCGAGAAACAGGGCCGTGCATGGGTTTTTGTTATCTAGTGATACACACACTGAACTCAACAATTCATAAATCGCTAATGTAGTCGATCTACCTCTCCGAAATCCAAATTGATTCGGAGTAATGGTCTGGTTTTTCTCCAAAAAGCTTAACAACCTATCGTTTATAGCACTTTCGAAAATCTTTGAAAAAGCGGGTAACAGTGCTATAGGGCGATAATTATTCGGATTATCTTTAGCGCCTTTTTTATGCAATGGTTTAACGATAGCTATTTTCAATTGATCAGGAAAGCAACCTTGTTCTAGCATTAGGTTAATAATTTGTTCCAAAGGGTTTACTATAAATGTTATAGAAGCTTTTATCACTTGCATTGTTATTCCGTCATAACCACAACTTTTTTTATTTTTTAGTTTCTTAACAATTTTAAGTATCTCACCAGTGTCTGTTGGTGCCATAAATATACTACCACAAGCAGCTTTGCATGTGGGTTTATAACGAGTAGTATTGTTGTCTACGTTATCATTTAAAGCATTCTGTGTAATAAACAAATTATTCATAAAATTCGCAATGTCTAATGGGTTAGTCAACGTACGCTCACCAGCTTGCAGTGATTGTATTGTCTGTTTGATGTCATTTGTTGGTGAAGTATGCATTTTTATTAATCCCCAGGTAGCTCTAGATTTATTTGTGCTGTTTTTAATATACTTAAGATTAGATTTGCGTTTGGAGTGTTGGATAGACGTTTTTAGTAGGGTTTTATACTTTTTGTAGTGACTGACATTGATTACTGATCTCTTTCTTTGTACTTGGAGGTAAAGATGCCTCTTCGTTTTACTAGATACGGCTAATCCTTTTGTCTTCCAATTAGGCTTACGTTTATGGGTTACAACTACTCTTTCTAAAGGGAAGCATAAGTCGTATATCATTTTGAATATGTCCAAAAACGTATCATAAGCATCATTTACATTGGTTTTCTCATAAACATCGGCAAAGCTTACCCTTAGCTTAGCTTACTTATGATGAATACAATGACCTACTTTCGGCTTAGTACAGGGTATATGCTTATCCCCGTATATATATTTTTAAATACATACTTAAATTGATATTAACACCCGTATAAACGACAAACACAAATATTCATCGCATGAATGTTTGCCCTAGGTGGAAATCGACCCCACGTCCACAAACGCAGAAGGCAAGTTCACTACCAACTGGGCCACTGGGCAGCTTTTACAATGTTATTACTGCTGCCAAAGCAAATAAACCCATGGAAATAGTGTACAAAAAATTATTTAGTTCCGTTTTTCTGTGTTACGCTTCATTCAATTTCCAGCTACTAGAAAATACTAGGTAGGTACATCTACTAATCTCTGTTATCGTGTGGACCTGAAAACATGGAAATGTAAATTTTAAGTAAAAATAGGCATTACTCATGTCCTCGGAACAACTCGTCGTGAGTACCATATTCAAATTTAGTGCTTATTTCATTCGATTGAAGTTTCAAACTAATTTGCATGTTCGCCTATGTTTTACCTAATTACAAGAAAGCAGCGTAGAAGCCTAATTGTTAATTTCATTTTAGCTCGGAATTATTTGGCTGATATATACGGGGTTACGCATTATAGACTGTACTAAGCCGAAGGTTCGAAACGTCGGAATCGTGGTAATGAAATTAAAGTGGAACTGGGCAGGATACGTTGCTAGGAGCAGTGGTGACAGGTGGAGTAAGGTTTTACAGAGTAGGGAAGCGAAGCGTTGGTCATCCAGCTGCAAGATGGGTCGGCGATATTATCACTATCGTGGGTCGAACCTGCAGTGCAAGTACCGTTCTTCGTTATCGATCGTCAAATTCGATAGAATGCCATATAATCGATCATAGTGAGTACTGATCAAATGACATTTTATCGAATTTGACGACCACAACTGTCAATTTGACGATCGATAAAAGAACGGTACTTGCACTGCTGGACTCGATTAGCACAGGACCGAGGCAGATCGCATAGCAAGAGAGAAGCCTATACCCAGTAGTGATATAGGGAAGGCTGTTGATGATGAATATAATTCAAATGGGAAGACACACGTCCGCCTCCCTCGCCTGGCTCCGCCTAATTGAAACCGTTTTCCATCAAACATTGATTAACGAAGCCCAATAAACAAGTTTGAATTATTTATTCGAGCCACATAGCTTAGCAGGTGTGTCTACTAGGTAGTTCCAAACCAACTTGTTCTTTAGCAAATTCGGGCCGTGATAGTGTGCCTATTACCTACATACGAAATACTGATGCATGAATATATTTACTGATTAGGTTAATGCGTGCGAAATGCGATATTAGTGGCTCTAATTTGGGTGAAGAAGAGATATTTCATTTGTGGCTGATGTTGATGAAACTAGATTGAAAAGGTCACTTTGTTTATTGCATTGATGTCACCTAAAATCACAGGATTTTCTTTTTCTTTTCTGTGCCTAAAACTCATCGCTCAGTCCACTAAGTTAATCGACATGTCGCGCGTCGTCGTACCAACATTCAAATCAACTTTTTTTTTGGTTTTCAACCCCTTTCAGATTTGCACGTTACGAGATTCTTATCCAAGTTTTTGACAATAAAAACCATTTTAACAAACGAAAAAAGGAAGTGGTTTTCTTGTCGATGCGTTTTTTAACAACTCAACTGTTTACATTACTCGTTAGCTATCTCCTAAACTCACCCATGCGCTACGAAAGTCTAGAAACATTTAAAAGTTTAAAACAGCGTTATTATATATAAAACATGTTTTAGGTAGGTTAGATTAGGTATAAGCTTAGGATATTATGTATAGTTTTATATGTATAACAACTATTTTCTCTTTGGGTAGTTACATACGCATATAGTTATAATAAGTGCAATGACCAGATTACCACGTAGTGCTTTTATACCTACGTCGTGCGCCGGATAAAACCACATCCTTCTGTTTCATCTGTTGAAATTAAATTATCTAAAAACATTAATTGATCAATTATTTTATTATTATTAATTTATTTCGCGTATCTCGGAAACGCGACTAACGATTTGGATGAAAGTTTGTATTTAGTGTTATTGCTTTTTAAGATATAATTGTTTACTCCAGGTCGCCCAGGTACTATTCTAGAATGAATGAAATAGTCGATATAATCTAAATCATTACATAATCCAAATTTCTCTATTGACAGCTCACGCAAAAAGTCAAGAATGTAAAAATGCGGCAATTCCGGCATCAAAAGAATTTACATCCGGGACACCTAATACCGGACACTCCTAACACCGGACACGCGGTGATTAGTTTCTACGTACGAAAAACTGCAAAAAACTATTATTTATACTCATATATTATATTATTAGATTTATTTATTGAACAATTATCACTATCACTATTATTACTATTACTATCACTATCACTACATAGTATAAAACAAAGTCGCTTCCCGCTGTCTATTAGATCTATAAAACTACGCAACGGATTTTGATGCGGTTTTCACCATCAGTTAGATAATTTTCTACGGAAGGTTTATATATGTACCAAGCCCTGGTTTCGCACGTAATTTAAACCCGAGCGAAGCCGGGTGCGCGGGTCGCTAGTTTTAAATATAACATACTTAAATATAACATAACTTAAGTTTTTTGGTATAATATACCAAAAAACTTACATAAATTAAAATAAATATATATAGCAACACCTAATCTAAAAAACCGTTCTGCCCATAGGCGTCGTTCCCAAAATTACTTATTATCACTTACATACATTTATTAAAAGTTTAATACTATCATACAATAGACTTATTAAATGCCTGAGGATGCGTGCACCAATACCGACGAAGTAACTAATGGTCCACATGAAAAAAAGACCTTCAACATTATTTAGTTATTAAAGGCACTTGCCCGAAAAAAAAAATAATTTGCAAAAAAAAAAAAAATGATTGTTTGTAAGTTCGACTAATGGCATCAAGCCTTATATAGGCATAATAATGCGTTCGCACCTTATCTCCCTTGTTTGTCTGATTGGAGGACTGAACCGAATACATCAAAAGTCTTGCAGTAATTAGATTGATAATTGTGACTAGTAAGAGATCGAAAAAGTGGTAAAAAAACATTACCTGACATTAATGACCTAATTAATGACCTAATTCTTTGTCCAAATATTGCTAAGTATGAGTCCATGGTTACTTGAAATAAACAATTTGAATTTGAATTTGAATTTGAATTAACATTGTCAACGACATTTTCATACAATTTCATCTTTCCGCAGGCGTTAACGCTAACAGAAAGTTCGTCTTGTCTAACCCTCCAGGCCTTTTGACTCAAGTATAATTAAAGTCATCGGATATACCTAATATATATCGGTGTTACTTCCAGTTCGAAAGGACTGTGTTATTTCCGCCAATTTCAAGAATGTTCCTTAAAAAATTTGTTTGTTGACTGTGGTAGGTCATCGATGCTTTTACTTTTGCATAAGTTTAGTAGGTATATTATGTACTAACGCACTTTTCACTGATTTGTCCGTCTTATCTCAAAGCGGTCAACGGAACGCCGGTTTAAATGCGAGAAGCGCATTACTTGCGTTTGTGCTTCGGTAGTGATAGAAACGGGTAGACATGACTGCTTTTTAAACAATATAAGACTAAAGTTAACAATAAAAATAGCAATACATTATGTTCAGATTTAAATGTAATGCAGGTGATACTTACTTATCAATTTTTGCTTGACTAACATCGTATCTAAAATACCTGTATACTCTGGGCTGGCAAAGGATCGACGATCGTTAGTGCAGCGGTGGTTTCCGCTTACCATCAGGCGTACAGCATGCTTGTTTGCGGTTCTTTTAGTAAAAAAACCTGTGTTTATAAAATCAAGATGTTTGTCCATTAATATTCAATACCTAGCGAACCACAAGACTGTTCCGACAACGTCTCTACCAAAAAATTTATGGGTTTTTTTTCTCCAGTCGATTAAGTGTTCGAATTTGAATCAAGTTCAAATTAAAATTTTAGATTTAATTGCCAATCTAAATAACTTGCTAAAGCAGGCAGACCACGTTAAACATCGGAGTGCAGAAAATCACGCAAACGTGAACCTTAACACGCCGATGTACGGTTTGCGATTGCGCAAATTTTCGCGTTACCTAAACAGAATCGCATAAAACAGGAAGCCATACCTATTACCTAAGGCCCCAGTACTACAGTACTTCTATATAGCAACAATATGGTTGTGGTGTATAGAAAACTCTATTCTTTCCCAAGCCCATGCCTCTACACCACGGAATACCTAAACTGCAAGACATCTCCCGCGAATCTAAATTAGTTTGCGTTGAGAATCACAATCGCTTCTTTAGCGCTCTCACGTATCTGCACACTTTCTTAGCATTCCAATACGTGACCACTGTCTGCACTAAAAATAGGAAGTGAGTACATGGCTTTATTGCTTTTGTTGGTATCCTGCTTCCTATTTTGTAAGTTTCTGCGGAATGAACTGCATTCCTATTATTCAAATTCATTTATTTCAGGTCTACCGCGGTTTCACCAGCGTGGATTACTCCTAATAATCTCCAGCTATCTGCCAGTGAAATTTCCCTGAAAATCTGTCCACCCGTTTTGGAGTCCATAGGGAAATATACATTCATACACACATTGTCTTTTATATAATACATAATTTTATTTTAAAAATAAATTACAGTAATAATGTTTATTTACGGGATATTTACCGTGGTAAGGTGGTGTAAGGAACTCCCAAAAATACATTGAATTGAAACCTTTCGCCTGAAAATATGATGTCAATAAAAAGTACCTACAATCGGTAGTACCCGTCTCTCCGGCGGCATTGACACATGTCTGTTGCAGCAATGCCGGAGGAAAACACAGTCTAACATGGCCGCAACCATTTTCAGGACGACGTTAGAGCTGGTTCGAACTCTAGTAACTCTGGCTGGTATTACTGGGCTGGCACGATGATCCCCAATATGGATTTGGGCCTTCGACAACAAAATATTTCCCTCCTCACGGCTTTGTTCGACCTCATGCCAATCGGGCGGCTAGAAATTAAGTGTTTAGTACTTTATTTCACCCAAAAAGTGTGATTAAATTTTGAAGTGTAAACAATTTTATGAAAAATTACTAAAATTTTAAGACAAGTTAAACAGTCTCTAACTAACATTATTATTTTAGGATTTGATTTATGTTTTACAAATAGCACATACAAAAATGTCCACAGTCATGTCATGTCACAGTCATGTCTGAAAAGCATCACAGATTGCTATCAAGATTAATATTTTCGTAGTAAATTAATGCAGGTTTAAATAAAATTCTAATTCCGTTAAGGAATCTGAAAGTTTTTAACGCTAAAATCTTTATTTAATTAACAAAAGCATTGTTATATTAAAGTTACATTTCAACGACGGTACAGACGAGCTCATAAATTATTTCAACGAGCCGAAATCTGGCAGTAAACGGTAAACGACCGGATATTGTGGATTTAGGGACTCGCTTAAAACTTTATTAGCTGCCGGTAGAAATTATTAAACGAAAATTTTTATGAAAAAATGTTTCTATGTTTTGAATAAGTACAAACTTTAGATCAACATAACAAATATATAGGTACGGAGCTCTCAAGGTGGTGTCCTTGGGCCGTTACTATTCTTATTATATTACATTAATGAATGACTTCTTAGATGATATTACTCATTATAAATGTACATTTTGCAGACGACATTTCTATTATATTATCTATTACCAGTAACAAAAATGATACATCTTTGGACATTGAACTAAAGGGTTGGTTAGTTTACAAAAAATACCAAAAAAAACCAGTGGGACCTGACTTTTATGGTCTTATGCTCGTGGGAGGTAACCTTAAATCTTAGCTTTCTGAGATAGACACCTAGATTCAGTTCATGTTGCAATTCCGATGGAACATTGTACCTTATTACATAGATTACTTAAGTGTGTATTGGGAATTATGGCGCCGTTTTCCTAAACTGAATTCCTTATTACATAGATTACTTAAGTGTGTATTGGGAATTATGGTGCTATTTTCCTAACAGGATGTATTAAGTGTTCGTGAACATTTTCGAGTGTCAGCACTTGCCTACACTTGAGAATGTTCACAACGAGGTGAAACATGTGTGTTCATGTGATATAACGAGGTGAAACATGTTTCCAAAACTCCATAGCAGCCCGAAGTAAAATCTGCACCACTTTACTGGGACTTGGACTTGACCGTGAATTACTTTGCTGGACTCTGACTGTGACTGACCTAAATTTATATGATTATTTAATTTTACGGGATATTTATACCCGTAAATAGTCGTATTACGGAATTGTTTTTTTTACCTTTAACATGATGCATGTAACTGCACTTTAATATCGGGAGCTCATTCTACAACCTTACCACGGTAAAGATCCCGTAAATAATCATATAACTTTAGTAAACAACCGTGATAGGTTAAAACAGTGTGTGACTAATATGTTTGAAGATATTTTATGAAACTTATGTCAAGTATTGAAATATAATATATTTCAATAATTATATGAGACTGGAAAATGCATAGACTGGGAATCTTTGTTTTTTTTTTGGGAAGTCTTAAGATGTGGAACTCCAAAAGAGTTTTCTCCTTTCAAGAGGAAAAAATAAAAAAGTGTGAGTTGTTGTCTGATAAAGCTTTCAAGCAGTAGGTATTTAGTATTTTACATTTACACGAACAGCATCGTCTTATTTATCAAAATCGTTTGCTAAATACTTATATGCAACACTAACTCTCATATTCATAGACAAAAGATAGTGTGATTTTTTTTGAGGATTAGAGGTACCTACCTACCTTTATTTAGGTCTATGAATATGAGGGTAAGTTACATAGTTGCGCTGTTGTACTTGTTTGGTACAACAATGTATCGAAGTGATCTGTAACGTATGTTTCATACCAGGAGGCGACAGATGATCGACCATTCAACTTGAAGCTCGGATCCAGGCTGTCTACTATGTCATATTGAGGTTAAGGTAACGTCCAGTGTAACATGACCTATCATAGCCACTGTCTTGTAGTAAAAGGAAAGAAGTGTGCTATTGAAACGAAAACTTTGTTAAATTCGACAAACACATGGGTACATAAGCGATAGTAGCCGAGCGGTAGCAAGTGCGCTTTACAATCTGATGGCACTCAGTTCGATCCTCGGCCCTGATCCAATGACTTCTAGTACTTAAATACATTAAGTGCAGTTTCAATGCCATTGCTCAAAAACGGCGAAGGAAAACATCGTGCGGAAATCGATATGTCCAAGAACCTCAAAAGTTCATTGACGTGACATTCGCCAACATGCACTAGAACAGCATGGTGGATTATGGCCTGGACTATGGATCTCTCTCTGAGAGAAGGCCTGTGTCCCAACAGTGGGAACATGATAGGCTGTTATTGAGGAAGATGACATACATACGAGTAAATGTAAGCAACATGTTTAGCATGATGCCAGTAAAGCGTAAGAATGAGATGGAAAGAATTCAAATTCAAATTCAAAATTATTTATTCAATAAATGTACATTATAAATTGTTACTGGCTCTAACTGCCAAACTGTGTGTGGAAACCCGTGTCTTGGTAGTTAGTTCCTTCCATTAGTCATAATTATGCTGAATGTAAATAAGTAGGTTAGAAAGAGTGCAAGGATAAAATAGAACGTAACGACAGTGCGAATGAGATGACTAGATGCGAGATATGTATAAGTATGAAAGAGTAGATAGAAGCTTAAAATGTATGAATGAGATAGTTAATTGAATATATATATAGTGTTAGAGGGAGAAGAGAGAGACAGAGAAATAAATAGAATTTATAAGGACGCCACTTGTTTCCCTACACCTTCTTACATAAGTTTAATTGATATTAAGTCAATCTTAAGTCAATTCAAATAGAGGAGCAAGTAGTTACCTACACAATTTTCTAAACCAATTTAAGTACATTGAACGCAATTTTCCTGTTTCTCCACGTTTTCTAGTCCTTAATCCATTGGTCCATTATTTGGATATAATTATATTTATTATAATTATTTTCCTTGTATAGGTTCGTCCTGGTTCGTCACGATCACCTCAGCCGTTTTGGTCGTGATCAATAACAAAGAAAGGAACAGCTAAACAAATATAGATAGCTACTATTAATAGAATTAGAGATTAATATACTATCGATAATTTACGAGTGATGTCTCAATTTCAATGGATAATTGTCAATTCAATTGGATTTTGCTAATTTGTAGGCTTCTTAATTCATGGAATGTGACACAGTTTATCCTACCAATCATCAAAAAGATAATATTGCCATAGACGTACACTTAAAAACGTAAAGTAGAAAATGAAGATAAATAGGAAGCAGTCGAAGCTCTCGTAAGCGTCGTAAATTATATGTTAACTACTGTCTAGGGTCCGTGGAAGCAGTAAAACCATAAAAATAAACTGATGAAGCACATTAATATTCTACGAGGATCTAAGTGGTTCTTATTTGGATTTTTAAGCTAGTGTCAAAGCCGTGTTTGGTTTGATCTTTGAGGCTTTGGTGAGTAATAAGAGCTTAGAGCAAGGCTGCCCAACCCTATGACCGAAGACGAATTTCAATTGGCCCGCGTGAGCAAATTCAACAATTCCCGAAAAGATCAGCAAAAAATAAAGTTGATAAAACGTTGAGTGTCGCGGGAAGAACGAGTAGGCAGAGGCACCTATAATTTTTTTAATGAATCCTTTCATAATCAGTTTGACTGGATTAATTATCCTGTGAGTATTCAGTTGGAACTTATGGAACTGCAAAATCATTTTGCGCTAAAATACCTTTTTGTCGAAAAAGTATCATCGAATCCACAAAATTCTTCAGAAAGTTTTGCAGATATCTGGAAATTGGTACTAAAAGAAGATCTATACTGCATAAACTGGCGTGACCTTAAAATCCTTAAGTAGTTTCGGATTAATGTTTGTAAAAACATTTTAAATTTTAAATTATTAAAAGAAAAACCACAAAAATCACTAACTGAGCAACATGGGTACGTGTGTATAAGTGGCTTGTTGTTATTATCAACATCTATGATAATCGCTTACAATCAGGCAACTCGTTGGCTTGTTTTCCACCTATGGCATAAAAAATAAATAAATAAAATAGTAACAGTCAGTGGCCCGCCAAAGATTTCCGGATCGTCTGTTTGGCCCGACTGTTTAAAAGGTTGAACAGCCTTGGCTTAGAGATATTAATGACATCATAATTTGTATATACAGATGTACAGTACAGTCAAGAAAGCTACTAGACTTAGTAAGAGAGGGTTCTCTTCGGCATTGGTACTGTGACATGCCACATAATCCCTACTGTTGTAATTTATTATCTTAAAAAACATAACCATCCTTCTTGCACAAATTGACACAATTGGCACAAAAAATTGACAATCTGTCAATCAATATCTCTTGCCAAAGAGCTAGAGACCTTAAAATAGGGAGTATGTTTTGTGCACGTAACTTTTTAACCATAAAAAGATCGTAAAGAACAGGCTCAAGCCGTCGTTATTATAAGCGAGCTCAATGAACCGTGACTTGCCTCGTAATAAGGGTAGAACGATCAATAAAACTTCTGAGGGGAGATAAATTGGTCAAGGGCAACATCACGACCCATATTCAAGGACCCTATGATAAAGTGTAAAAAAATAAGTAGCAATTCTATCCCGTTGGTCCAGTTGGTAGTGAACCTGCCTTCTGAGCTTCGGGGCGTGGGTTCGATTCCCACCTAGGACAAACATTTATGTGATGAACATTTATGTTTGTTCTATATCTGGTTGTTAATATCTATTTAAGTATGTATTTAAAACTATATATGTATGTATATCAGTCTCTGGCAGCCATATCACAAGCTTTGCTTAGTTTGGGGTCAGATGACCGTGTGTGCATAAATGTCCCGAATATTTATTATTATTATTCTCTCAGATACTAGTAAATACTTTATGTTGCAATGTTTGGAGTATGCAATATGTTTTTGGACCTTGTTTGAGTTTCTCGTTTCTCTGATTATCCGGTCCAGCCTAGATTCAAGGCAATTACATAACGATTAATTTTCATACAACTTTTGCCAACTACATTTGAAAATATACCTGTTTTGTTTTATTCTGTAATTCTATTAGATTCAGATATAGAAACAACGAACAACGAACGAACCAACAATCAACTACAATCACACAACACAACAACAACAACAATCGATTACAATCGATTTAATCAACGAACTGTCGTTTTTAGGGTTCCGTACCTCAAAAGGAAAAAACGGAACTCTTATAAGATCACTTCGTTGTCCGTCTGTCTGTCCGTCTGTCTGTCCGTCTGTCTGTCCGTCTGTCTGTCCGTCTGTCAAGACCCTTTTTCTCAAGAACGCGTAAAGGTAGCAAGTTGAAATTTATACTAAATACTTGGGACTACGGTTTCTTTCGGCTGTAAAAAAATAAAAGATACAACGCAATCAAAAGATATGAACGTTTATGTCGCATATTTTGCGATTTCATAGGAAAACCAAAACCTATAGGGTACTTCCCGTTGACCTAGAATCATTAAATTTGGCAAAAGGCAAGGTCTCATAGCACATATATAGGAATACATCCGAAACTTATAAATTTGAAGGTATATCATTTAAAAATGATTATTTTGCTATTACAAACTTACATTTTGTAGTTGGAATGTATGGAAGAACCTTATTGTCAACTACAAACTTAAGTTTGTCTTTCAATATTTTAACTTCAGTTAGTTTTTTTTTGGTCTCGCGCTCTGAGGGTTCCTTTATGTCGTATATTTTGCGATTTCAAAGGGGAATCAAAACCTATAGGGTACTTCCCGTTGACCTAGAATCATGAAATTTGGCAAGAGGCAAGGTCTCATAGCACATATATAGGAATAAATCCGAAAGTTATAAATTTGTAGGTACATCATTTAAAAATAATTATTTTGCAATTATTAACTTACATTTTGTAGTTGGAATGTATGGAAGAACCTTATTGTCAACTACAAACTTAAGTTTGTCTTTCAATATTTTAACTTCAATTAGTTTTTTTTTTGGTCTCGTATGTGAAAGTAGATTCTTTTATTTTTATGTCGTAGCTGGCCAACATGCTAACGGGCCGCCTCGTGGTAGCAATCACTGTTGCCAATTACCTGTAACACAGCTATTATGTTGCTAAACTTCAAAACTCGATAAACAGCCCTTTTGAAGAACCCTTTATAACACAAAGATGATATAATAAAATAAACCATGACATAGTAGACCTGGCATCACGCGGCGTTGTAGTCGAATCGCGGTTACCTTGTAACTAACCAAAGAGCCTGCGCAATCCTTAGCGTGCGCCGAGTTTTGTTTCGGTTTTTTGGCACGATTGTGACTCTATATGTATTGTATCTTCAAGATCTATCAATATGGACAGACGACCTAAAAGAGACCGCAGGGAAACGCTGGATGCAGGCCGCTTCCAACCGGCCCTTTTGGATATCGATGGGGGAGGCCTATGTCCAGCAGTGGACGTCCTACGGCTGAAATGATGTATTGTATATCGATGATTCAAATATTTTATCACTTAAATATTTCAACATTTCTCTTCCAGCATTTTTTGTGTAAGATGAATTGTTCGGCAAACTGAGAAGATAAAAACAGTTAAAATTATAATCAGCAACAATCTTTGTTAATTTAAATGAACGTTGTCATTGGGAAAATGGGACACAAAAGAACATGGCCAAGAGGCCGTGTCAAGCAAGACCCGCCTCGTACAATGGCGGCCAAGTAAAAGTATAAACATTCGACTGTTTCAATTGAAAAGTTAGTACTTGGTTTAAAACAACTTTGAGACACCAGTTGCCTGGACAATTTAATCTTATTTTCTAGGTAGGTAATATACAGCTTCAGATTTGTGTACACCAGAAATTAAAATTACAAACACATAGAAAACACTTAGGTACGAGCTATTTCCGCAAGTTGCGGCCATATCGCTACAAACAACTAAACAAACTAACAACTGACGACTAATCTTATTTGTCAGGAATACTCATTTTATTACACAGTGGCGTCTATTCTTTCATAAACTAAACTAATCTGACAGGACTAAAATTATCTGCCTCTCTTTTCATTTTAATATGTGAGAGCAGGATGGCAACAATTTTAGAGATTTGAGTGCATCAGAATCGATGTAATTATACGAGAAGCAAAATTAATATCTGGATAGACACCGAGAGTAAATTGTATGAAATCCGTTCATTTTAAGTATCTGCTATGACGTCTCGAGATCAATAACTTTGTGGTGGTTTAACTCCATTCGCTCGGCCAACTAATTTCGACGAGTTTTTACAGTTTACTATGAAGATAACTGAATTTTTTGTGTTGACGTATGACGTGCTACTGCCAAGACGACGGCGATAAAACTGAAAATTATGCGGTGAGCTAGCTGGAACATTGACCCTACTTAATATAGACCACAGACACGCAAATTAGGTGAACTCGCGGTGTCTATCTTGATAAAGGTCTATGACGAAAAGTCATTTACTAATGAAGTATTTTTTTAAACCTCAACCTTTAAACGTTAAAACTGGCTAAGAGCGTGTCGAGACACATTTGGTAGGGTTCCGTAACCAAAGCCATATAATTGTGGTGCGGCTATAGAAAAATTCAAACGAACGAAAATTTCAGAGGCAATGTCATATCGACATATAATATTATATAGTTTTATGGTTAAGTAAAAAATAAAACTACATTGATAACATTCTTTGCACAGATAATTTTACAAAAAGGCAATTACCTTTCAGCTAGAACGTCTAGAATTTATTACAGTTTTATAGCTATAACTCGAAAAATTATAATCAGAAAATGTTGGAAATATTTTTGAGCAGTGGTTTTGAATAATGAGCTATCAGCATAACAAGTAACAAGTTTCTATGTCTTATAGCTTAGAAATGCAGGGATGACCAACTTTTTGCCATTTTAGCGGGCCATATGTCGCAAAATAATATACACTTGATAAAAATGTGATGTATGAAACCTTACCTTCATTTTAAAATACTTAATCAACAATACTACACACAAGGGGTGCAGCGAAAAAAGTTATCGGCCTATTCCTAATTATACCAAAGCCACCCCTAAAATGCAAAGTTATACTTTTTTATACTTTTAAAATTGAGTTCTATATCGAAACTGTAATTTGCAAAGTTTTGTACAATTCTTTTTTTTTCCATCCCACATCTAATTTCATCTATTCAATAAAAATTATAACTAAAATAAAAACTACCTTAAATTTAAATTTAAGATAATCATTATATTTAACTTTTATATTTAACTATTCTTAATAACTAGGTATAAAAAACCTAATAAATTAGGAAGGACGGACGTACAGACGGACAGAGACTGACGAACAGAACGAACTTATAAGGGTTCCATGTAAAGAAAGAAAGAAAGAAAGAAAGAAAGAAAATAAATACTACTACAGTAACAACAAAACACTAATAACACTACAGTACACTACTACACTAATAGTACTACAGTACCCTAAAAACTGGATTGACACTAGGGCGAGGTATGTAAGAGATCAATTTACATTCTTCTTACCGGTCATCTTACTTTTGTGGTTAATTGAAGGCTATGTGGGCGACCAAGCCTTTTCGCGCCTTCGTACATTTGACTTTCTTGGTTTGTATATTGTATTGCACTAACGGGACCCCAAGTTCTGCAGTCCCGTGCTTGCTTATATTGTACTCATAGTCTTCCCTTTACGCATAATTAAACCTTCGATAAGCTAATTCGTTTCGCTCTTGGCAGAACGGTCGTGGCCGTTATGTACTGTAGTATTGGACGGGCCAAGGAGGTATGTACAGGGTGTAAGCGGAACACTCTCGAAGCCAAAAGAAGGTAATTGTACTCATCATTATGAACAACTTTTAGTATGGGACCAACCCTGAAATCGCGAAAAAAATATCAGCTGTTCCATAGAAAACGGTCATTGACACTCGACAAATGTATATGAAACCACGGTTCTATACAAGGAATTTATTTTTATCGTTCGTGGAATCATTTATTGTTAAAAAACAAAAAACAATAAATTAACTTCATGTAACAACGTAATATTTTAATCTAAGTCCACAATAAACTTGTAATCTAACTTGACTACAAATATCCTGCCTAACTATTAAAAAAAAACACTGTTTTAATTTATCACGGTTGTTCACTAAAGTTATATGATCATTCCACAACCTTACCACGGTAAATATCTCGTAAATAATCATATAACTTTATTAAAAAAAATATGGGGAAATTATTTCCAAGCAATGGCCCACGGCAATTTTCCTAGCTTTTTTTTCCATTATTGAACCAATATTAAACGATCAATTTATTGGTAAATTTTCACCCCCTGCAGACTTGATCTAGTTGGTCCATGGCATGGCCTCCAGCATTCAGTGCCTTCCACCTTTCCCTGGATGACGAGGCGTTCTATGGACTGATAATCACGTTTCAAAACATGTCCGAAGAAGGCTAGCTTCTACTATAGGTACTTATACCACAGAAGACATAATACTACTTATAATTAGACTTTGTATACATAGCAGTCCTACTTAAAGTCAGTTATTCAAATACCGATTTCGTGAGATGGGCTAGTTGTTTGTGCCATGCTAGCTCTACACAATCTGTATTAGATTACCATGCGACAATAAATTTACAATTTGCCACGCAGTGACTTAAACCCAGCATGCAGATCTAGAAAACATCGATTCACTCTTGCTTTCAATAGAGATTAGGAACATCAAACTTATAAAATAGTTCACGCCTAGTAGTTTCTTTTTCGAGACACTATAAGAAACCTGTTTATTGGAGGTATTCGCAATAAAATGATTCACTTTCTCTTAGAAAATGTCGACTAGTAACCATCGGATTATTCGTTGGTAAGTTGTAATTATGTTGATTTATAATCGTCTTCGATAGCCGATAGATTTGATGGTCGAAACACTTTGTAGTGAAGGTGGGGCGCTAAAATGTTCATGTATTTAAATTGCTTGAAATGTAATGAAAAAGTGTTTAGATATATAGATAGCCGGCAGTGACATGAAGCGATAATTATGTGTGAAAAAAAAAAGATTCTCTGGAAATGGGTAAAACTCAATAATTGGGATATGCCTTAATTATTCACCCATAGAGATGATTTTTTATTTTTATTTAACAGTATATATCCTAGTGATGTTCCCAAACGCCGTTTATCCGGTACCTACGACCAATTAAAAATGTACCAAACAAACACTTTCTACGGCGTCTCTGTTTGTTCAACTACCAGTTTCCAAGTTTGTTTTAATTTCTAACAACAAATAAATGGTAATCAAGTGGATAGCGGCAGCAACTCTCACAAAACAATATTTTGTTTTATTACCTCGACATGTGGGAAATATTATTAAGTATAATAGTGTAGAATTATAAATTTACAATATAGGTATTTTTTAAGCAATTCCTAATAACTAAACACAACAACAACATACAAGCTAACACTAATACTACAAAAACAGTTAGACCTCCCTTAGACTGTTGAAGGTCTAAAAATAATCCCCCTATCAGTATAATTGTTTTACCACTGTAGGTGTATTCAACAACATGAGTTCCTTCTTTAACAGGGAAAATATTTGGGTAGCTTAAACGACAATAGGATCCTCTTATAGCTGTGTCTTAAAGAATGCGTCTGACATTATAAAAACCAGAATATTTTTTTTCATTTTTTTTTTTTTTTTTTAAATATTATCAAAAATAAAAAAAATTGCCAAAAGGAGTCAATGTACTATGGGACCAACTCTGAAAAATAATTAGCCGTTCCATATATTTTGTCAAGTGTGAATGACCATTTTTTATGAAAAAGCAGATTTTTTTTGCGATTACAGATTTGCTCCCGTAGTAAAAGTTGTTCATAACTACTGATACTATGGACCCCTTTTGACTTATTAACCCTTTCCGCATAACCTGGATGATGATGATGGTGATATGTTTTATGAAAATTTCGTACTAACCTATGTAAAGATTGTAAAATCCGCGGGCTCATTATAGAAGTTTGATTGTAATCGAGATTGCATGCCGTCCCGTTCGCATCAACTTACTCGCACCACGCGCGTGAGTGAGATGGCACGCGATCGTGATCACAATCCGAATCACGAACAGACATCCATAATATCATAGCTGCTAAAAACGTTTGCAATGAACAATTGATTGAAATACCTTTGCAAGGTAGTTTTTCGCCATTGTATAAAAAAAGCTTTGATCTCTTGTTGTCTCGCAAAGATATTTCACTAGTCTTTTGTCGGTTCAACATTTTGCTCCGTTCTATGTATTTACTTAAATATCAAAGAGAGTTTATCGTTTCATGTTGTTTGATCTCTTACAAACCTGGGGCTGGCATAATAGCATAGCCGTTAAAGCCTCAAACAAAATTAGATAAAAAAAAACACCTTTCTTATTAAAGACATTCGACATTCGTACTTCACCCAAAATAAAATGAATGTACCGCTGCCTTATTATGGATGATTCGGATCGTGATCGCGATCGCGTGCCATCTCACTATCGCACGTGGTGCGAGTAAATAGATACGAACGGGACGGCATGCAATCTCGATCCCGATCAAAGAATCATAATAAGGCCCCAGGTCATAACCATTGACCTTGCTCAATAAAAACGACTCAAAACCATCCACCAACCTTCAACATCAAATTATAACCATGTACAGTATATTTTTCCAAAAAATAGATACATAGTGGTTTTTTGTTGTCTTTTTACACTTCGAGAAAGCACACGAAGGCATAATTTTGTCAGATGTT
Organism: Agriopis aurantiaria; assembly: GCA_914767915.1. NCBI lineage: Eukaryota > Metazoa > Arthropoda > Insecta > Lepidoptera > Geometridae > Agriopis > Agriopis aurantiaria. The sequence goes on from OU611990.1 coordinate 5,374,384, forward strand.
TCGTTATCATGTAACAATAGTCTTGTGTCGCACTTCCTACAGCTAGAGACCGACTGAAACGAAGCGAGAGCCAGCGGTCATTTTGTAATCTTCAAAAATGCGCTCCTTCTGGGCCCATCCATTAATTTTATTTTGGTCGAAGCATTCGTACAGATTTTTTCAGTTCATTTTCATTATTTCTCTGAACACATTCGAGATGCGTGAACCATCGGCTTTCCATTTTAAATGTCAATTAAAATCGTTAAATTTTATCTTTACTCTCAGTGCAATCAACCTCGCAAGTTTGAACTGTGGAACTTTGTCTCAATACGAAATTTTTATTTTATACTAAGTAGCTGAAGAGAGTGCAGAATAGTTTACTGTGAGAAAGGATTAAATGGGTAATTCGTGGTGTTGTATTATATCAGAATATACGTCGATTTAATTTTAGATAGCCGTGCGTCTTGTTTGTGTTTAATTTGTTTAAAGTTATGTGTACAGCGTTTAAATTAAAATTTGATGTTTATAGCCATTTTACGACCATTTTTGAATGGTAAATTGTTAGTCCTGTTCCAGTGGTGATTTATCTGATACTTGTGTGGTCACAGGCTAGAATTTAACTAATATTATAATATGTGTGTGTCGACTCAACTCCGTAACGGCTGGATTAGACATAGGTTTACTATCCCGAAACAAATAACGGATTCAGTAGGATAGCATGTGATACCGCGGATCGCTGCTATGATCTGTCAAATTTAGGATGATAATTTAGGCACGTCACGCCCATGAAGTTTCGTATTTTTTCCGGTAAAATGTACTGCAAATAAGTTCGTACTTCATTCATAACCAACCACTTAGTGAAGTGCCACGCATAATGAACAACCACAGACTAACGAAAATCGGGTTTGAAATACAATAAATTCAACAGATAAAAATTTATATCTATAGGTAACCATACTATTTTTTGTAAATATTAAATTTTTTGCAATTATATATCGCGCAATTACTTATTTGTAAAAAGAAGAAAAAACTAAAAAAAAAAACTCAGCAGTGGACTGTTGGTGTGTTATAAGGCTGATTATGATGAAGATGAAAAAAATAATACTTATCCAACAAATGTGTTTTTTTTTCAACATAACCATACAACTAACGATTCCAAGTTCTATGAGAATAATATCGATGATCAAATAGCCTAATTAACGATTGTTACTCATCCTTAGGATTAGCGATGCTCTGTCCCTTTCTAGCAAGGTGAGTGTCAGTATGGAGTTCGGACGGCGTACTTACACATGACGTCAAAGAAACGTAAGTAACCTCTCTGTCTAGCGAGACATTAAAATGCTTCCGAAGATATATTATAATACTTCCTTGTTTTAAACACATTTTAACTTTGTTTTCGATGTACGGCTCTATTAATAGCCGGATTTTAAAAAAATAGTCCGTTTTAATTGTAAAAAAATACTCTAAGTAGTGTTTTTCACCCAAGGACTAATTCAAATTCAAATTCAAAATATTTATTTGTCAGTACATGGTAGGTACACATACATATAAAGTAGCATACATGGTCGTAAGCATGGAAACGTATCTCATGTCCTTGTCTGTTACAGCGTACAAATATTAGTACTAATCACTCGTAAGATTTACGTCTCTCACGTAATGAAGGTCATTCAGAACAACTTTCCCTGTAAGCTAACAGAATCTACTAATAAATTAACACATCCAACGAAAGTCACGATCCGCCACGTTATGGACTGGGAGCTAGCGATCGAATAATAAGTAGATAGATACAATCTATATAGTCAAATATGACAAAATCTAAATAATTATTGATAAAATAACCATAACATTTAATTATAAGAAAGTGTAATCACTTTCTATCGATTGCGAGTAAGTTTTTTTGCTCTTGACATTTTGTCTATTTAGCCAGTTATAAGTACCTATAATATAGTTTTTAAGTTCTAGAAGATATCAATAACAAGTCATAGCGACAGTCTAGTCCAAGTCATGGTCTAGCAACGAACTGGAACAACGAGACTTTACAAGTGGAGTTTTGATACATAATTATTATGGTAGTTTGCCATAGCATTTTGTACTGACGACATTAGATTTTTTCCGCGGGACGAGAAAGTCGCCTAAACACGCCGTAAAAAATTTCACGTTGTCGTTTAACAAAGTTTCATTGAAAACAACAACACTTACAACTTTTAATTTCAAACTTTCATTGTTATCATTCTACCTAAAATGTTTGGTAAATGACAACACAACAGAAACGACTAAAAAAACTGAGTACTCTTGAACTTTTTTTTAAAATAAACATTTATAATACACTATCTGCACCTCGCAGTGTCACTTGAGGGGATAACTCCTTATAACATGAGCTATCTGCCAGTGAAAGTCCTGTTAAAATTGGTCCAGCCGTTTTGGAGTCCTTAAAGAACATACCAGACATACATAATATCACAGACACATCGCCTTTTATATTATACTAGCTGACCTGACAGACGTTGTCCTGTCTTAGAACTGTCAAACACGCAAAGTCAAAATTGTAAAACTTATTTTTTTACACCTTGGGTTACATTATTGGAGTTTTAGTAAGGATCCCTATTTAAAAAAAAAATATAATATAGCCTATGTCACCCGGGGATAGTGTAGCTTCCCAAAAATGAAAGAATTTTTCAAATCAGTTCAGTAGTTTCTGAGCCTATTCAATGCAAACAAACAAACAAACAATCAAATCTTTCCTCTTTATAATATTAGTATAGACTAGCGGTCCGCCCCAGCTTCGCACGAGTATAAATTATAGTCTATGTCACTCGGTGATAGTGTAGCTTCCCAACAGTGTAAGAATTTTTCAAATCGGTTCAGTAGTTTCGGAGCCTATTTGATGCAAACAAACAAACAAACAAACAAACAATCAAATCTTTCCTCTTTATAATATTAGTATAGATAAAGTACTTGTTAGAAATGAATAATCTGTGCGATTAATAATCTATATGTAAACGTAATATAATCTCTCATGATCTGTGCTAAATTATGCTATCTGTAGTAATTTTATTCGTTCGTTATTTCATTTATGGTCGTTCTCGGGCTTGTCTACTTCAAGCAGGCTTATTTTCGTCCACAACATCAGTACTATCCAATATAAAGTGTTGTATAGCTCTCGTACTATACATATCTCGTCACACAGAGCACAAAAAAGAATGTTCAAACAAGTAAAACAAACAAAACCAGAGTTTCGGTCACAGATAGCGAAAGCTCTTATTGACATGTTGGAAAGTAGTCACCAACCTTGTTTTTTTTTAATAAGCTCAACAAAAACAACCTTTATGCTCTGAGAAATAAGGTCTATGAAGAGAGTTAAAGGTACTCCAGGAGTTCATTTTGTGGGTGTATCTTATCACTTACTGGACGTATTCAGGTTGAGTGGCCTAAGCTTGGAGTTCTCGTGAATAAAATTCATCACCTCTGAAAGTACCTACCTTTATATACTTTAGTTTGTTTTCTGTACCTGACATGATTCTGATGCCGGCGCCGCGGTTTTACCATCGCATTAGCCGCCACCGCCTGAAGGCTCATCCACACATCACAGATCAATGGTGAAAATTTGCGTGAAATCCTAAAAGAAGTCAAAAGATAATGCTAGAAAGTCCTGGAATATTCCAGAACGTTTCGCAATCCCTTTAAATTTATTCTTTTCCATAAGAAAGTAGCGCACAGATACATGTGAATACCATTGATGTGTATATAAAGTATGAACGTACATACAAACTCTTGAATTATGCTCACTCATGCGCGTACGCAGAAAAAGCGCCGCCGCAGGTGAATGGGCCGCGAATATGTTAATGCGCACAAATTGTACTGTTAATTATTGTGTTAATTGTGAATTTGGTAACTTGTGTGGTAACACAGAGAAATTTGGTATTATTCACGACTGGAACGAAGGTCTAGAAGTCTTCGGGATCAAATTGGCGTTTGTATGTATTTTTGTGTTTACGTATGTTTACCGTAACCAAGTTTGGCAATTTATTACCAAACTGCCATTATAACCAAGCAATTATTGTAATCCTTGAAGCCTGCTTTTTGAGAATTCCCAAAAAGTAGGCTTCTACAGACATTCATGCTTTAGGCTCTATGAGCGTCAGAGGTCATGCCAGGACCAGCCTGGGGATTAGACAAGACCCACTTTCTGTTAGCGTTAACACCTGCGGAAAGATGAAACTGTATGAAAATGACATTAGCTTGGGATACCATCTCTCAAGCTAATGTCATTGTCAATGTCATTTTCATACAATTTAATCTTTCCGCAGGCGTTAACGCTAACAGAAAGTGGGTCTTGTCTAACCCCCCTGGTCAGCAATGACAGAGCCAGCCTGGCCAGCCATGGTGGTGCTAGAGCCCACTTTGCCCAACCCTGCCTGAACGTGCCTACGCTCATGTTAGGACTCATTATACCGATGTATAGTTCTGATTAATGAAAATTACTAACTTTTTAGGTGTCTAGATTAGTCCTCCTTCTTTTTGTTTTTTCCTTGCTATGATGTAACCTCGTGAACCAGAACCAGATTCCCTAGCTTCAGCTCTCTCCATACGATGTTCCATTTTGTGTTCCTGTTTTCAGCAGAATCAGAATATCGGATGATACCATTGGATCACCATGACTGGGTGGTAAATGCCTTGCTTTGGTGTATAAATATTAAACTTCCTAACACAAATACGCAGATACAAGTGAAAAGCTATTTTGCTATTTACCTAGTAAATGAGGTATTTCGTGCAATAGAAACCGCAACTCTCTACATATTTTCAAATGCAACCATACAAAATAATATTATATGGTCTACAGCGTGCAATTAGACCGATAGCCGCCATTAGCCGAGTCTGCTGTGTTTTGCATCGTTAGTGTTATTGGCTCTTTATGCCTACCAGTAACACCTGGGGGTCTAGACAAGAGCCACACACTGTTAGCGTTCACGCCTGCCATGAAACTGTATGAAAATGACATTAGCTTGAGATAATTTCTCTCATGCTAATGTCATTTTCATACAATTTCATCTTTCCGCAGGCGTGAACGCTAACAGTGTGTGGCTCTTGTCTAGACCCCCTGAGCCATGTGTGTCTGTCTGTACCCTGAGCACGAGCTCTGATCCTCGGGAATAAATGAAATATAGGTACCTACTTAATAAGACTGAAGGAGAAAGCAGAACCATTTTATGGTATCGGAGAAAACCGCTTTGCGGAAGGGGTATAATATTAGAAAAATAAATATACGTTTATATATGTTTTTAAACCTAAAAAAATAACAGAAATTTTTATTAACGAAAACTTTAAAAAAATACTAAAAACACCAACTTAATATAACTAAAAACTTAAACTAAAAGACCATTAGTGGAAGGTAAGATCCCTAGAAATTTATATATAAAAATAAATATATAATATGAATATATTACCACAGAATACATTTATATTATATTATTGGATATTACTATAAAAATAAATTTATTTTTAAAATGTATATTTCATATTGTTATTATATTTATTATATTATTTTTGAGCACATTTGACGGCAGTGGAGGGTGTGGGTTCAAATCTCAACAACATGAGTCTGAGATATCGGTGAAGGTAAACTTTTGAAAATATTTTTTGATCGAAGAGGAAAACACATCGTGAAAGAACCATGGTATGTTGGTGGCACTTTCTAATGACGTAATCTGTCGTCAAGCACCTTACAGTGTGTTCCAGCAGCATCACTCTAGGCGTGTTTACCATATTCGATCACACCATCGCTTAACATCAAATGAGCTGTGATCAACGCCTGCCAAACACAAAAAAAAATAAGTTTCCTACTACATTAAGTTTCGTTTATATTTTCGGCATGTAATAAAGATATTTTATACTAGTTATATACCCCAATAAAAAAGCTCTAAATGATGAACACATTATTTTTTTAATTTTTGGTACATGCTAACGCCACGCAAAAAATAAAAACCTGTCTTTTCTCGCTACTTATATAAAAAAGGTGATGTGTGTATGTCGATAGCGAACATACACATTGTTCCCTATGGACTCTGAAACGGCTGGACCGATTTTGACGGGACTCTCACTGGCAGATAGCTGATGTTATAAGGAGTAATCCCCGAAAAAACCGCGGGGCGCAGCTTGTATTTTTAACATGTAAACTAGTGTGTTTCAGTAAATCTTTGGATATATATGTACCTACTCAGTGTGTTTTTTTTTATTCAATGACAGTAAAAAAAACTTCGAGCGCTTCCAAGTGAATAGAGTCCTCAAAGGTAGGCAACGCACTGACAATGCCCCGGGTATTGAAGGTGTCTAAAGGCAGCGGTGACGACTTACCATAACGTGGCCCGTAGCCACTATAAAAAAAACTCAACTCACGCTATAGCTTACAAGAAAGAAGAGAAGATGTACGATCTATATGGATAAGAGATCTATATGGTAAACAACTTCAAACATTTACCTAATAACGTTCATTAATTTTGTACCCTCGCTGAAGATAAATAGGGTTCTCCTAGAAACGCATTTGTCGCATCCGGGGCGACGCACGCGGCTCGGCGCATGCGCAGCTTACTTGTTATTGGACATACATTTTATAGGGATGCTACTAATAATAGATGTTCATAAAAAAACATCTGTTCTATACATTTAGAATTCCGTATTTCGTTGAATGACATTTTCCTATGGCATACCTAGGTGATTTTTTTTCTATTACATTTTATTATATTATAAAGTAGTTATGCTCGGAGTTTCCTTGCGCGATAGAATCCAAAACGTGGATATTCACGAAAGAACCAGAGTCACCGACATAGCTGTTAAAATTTGTAAGTTGAAGTGGCAATGGGCAGGCCACATCGCTCGAAAAACCGATAACCGATGGGGAAGAAAGGTTCTGGAGTGGAGACCACGAACCGGAAGACGCAGCGTAGGGAGGCCTCCCACTAGATGGACCAACGACATTGTGAGAGTCGCGGGTATCCAGTGGATGCAAAAGGCGAGCTGTCGTTCAGTGTGGACGTCTTCCGGCTGATGATGATGATGCATACAAAAAAAGTTTGTACTATAATATTTATATGTATATAGTAAAAAACCTAGTAACTAACTAATCATTAAAACCTAGTAACTATAACTACTTATTGTATTTTTGAATGAACTAAAAAATTGCTCTACATTTTATTTAATTGAGCATTTATCTACCTAATTTCTAAATTATTAAGACACGACACTATAAAGACGGCTAGACACATAGATTAATTGAAAATCAATAAAATATAGAAGCAGAACAACAGCTGTGCATTCTGTAGCACTCAAAAATTCATAAAATTAAAATATGTAGAATACTGATGCAAATATATCACTGATTTTATGGCCAATCAATGTAAATTTAAACGTTTATGAATTGCATATCCTTGTAGTGTTTCAAACAGTTTCGAATCACACCTGTTTGAATAAATATTTAGAATATGTACGTTTTACTGACGAAAGGAGCTATTCACTTTACATTCGTTTTCTTCATTCTTCTTTTACTAAAACAAGCTGAAAATATTGTTTAATACAAAATATAGACTAAAGTAACTAAATAGATAGATAACTAAATTAAATCTAAATTAAACTGACTACCTATCTAAAACTATAAATTAAAAACTGCATTAAGGCATTTAAGATAGTCTATCTTCCTTGATTAAATTTGTTGTTTTTTATTAGCAACTAGCAGACCTGACAGACGTTGTCCTGTCTTAGAAATGTCAAACACGCAAAGTCAAAATTGAAAATCTAATTCTTTTACACCTTGGGTGTACATTATTGGAGTTTTAGCAAAGATCCCTATTTTTTTTGAAAATATAATATAGCTTATGTTACCCGGGGATAGTGTAGCTTCCCAACAGTGAAAGAATGTTTCAAATCGGTTCAGTAGTTTCGGAGCCTATTCAATGCAAACAAACAAACAAACAATCAAATCTTTCCTCTTTATAATATTAGTATAGACCAGCTGACCTGACAGACGTTGTCCTGTCTTAGAACTGTCAAACACGCAAAGATAAAATTATAAATCTTATTTTTTTACACCTTGGGTTACATAATTAGAGTTTAGTACGGATCCCTATTAAAAAAAAAATATATAGCCTATGTTACCACTACACCTAATATACCTATGATAGTGTAGCTTCCCAACAGTGAAAGAATTTTTCAAATCGGTTCACTAACTAACAGCAAAAAAAGGAGGCAAGGTCGTCTGCAGGGTGAGCTAAAGACATCAAGCCTGATTTAAGTCAGATGCGTTTGCAACCGTCACACCTCCCTTGATTGTCTGATCTAAGCGTAAAGCTTATAAAAGCGTGTTATAAATCACTAACAGAAATATTTCAAATGTGATTGAGTCAGGCGTTTATTTGCCGAAGTTCATCTTCAAAATTATGTTGTGTATTCTCGCTTTATTGCAAAAAAACACAAGAGATCTGTCAAAGAAACCGTTTAGAAATATTTTGATTATTTGCGAGAGTTGCACCTTTCCCAATCGAATGTACTATGAGTATGTACGAGCACAAGCAGTGACAGAGGCCTGAGGCCAGTCGCATCCTACTAGCGACCTTGCCGACCGACATGCGCCTGAGTTTCACTTCCTCCACGCGTGCCGCGGAAAAAATATCAAGTTTGGTGAGGACTCGTTTAGATTTTATGGACGATTTGACACCATTTGGGTGTAACATGAGCTAAATGACTTACTTAGAGGTAAGAAAGGTAGTGTAGAGATTTCTATCGCTTTTGAAATAAAAATTGTTGGCATGCTTTTATAACATGATAAGGGCGTAAACATAACAGTTGTGTTTTAACCGACGAAGGAAGGAGGTTATCAATTCGTTTTTTGTTTTTTTGTATGTTGGTTACGCGATTACTCCACTAATTATGTATTGATTTGGATGTTTTTTTTTTGTTAGGTCGTACCTCAGAAGTGGACCCATATACATTTTATCAAAATTGATGTACAGCTTCTTTTTTTTTTAATAAACTAAAAATACATACACTAATGACGTTTTGGTTTGTGGTTCAAAAATTTTGATGAGGACTTTCAATCTCTGTTTTAACTATGTATGTATAATCTAGAAGTCTCATTAGTTTTTTTTTAGAAAAATTATTCATCAATGTTTTTTTTATTGTGTCTATGAGTAAAGAATCAAATTAAGGAGAATTACACATAGAGTTAGAAATATTCTCGATCTTTTTAGAATGATCTGTTGAACTCTATCAATGCCAAGGAAATATTTTTGTAGTATTAAGATTATTTACACATGTTATTAGTATAAACAATAAAATATGAACTAAAATGAAAACCTAAAAATCTTAAAGGCATGGTACTTACCGTTCAATCTATACAATACAATACAACTTTATTACACACCGAAAATACAAATAAATAAAAAATAAAATAAACTTAAACGAAACTTAAACTAACATAAAAAACAAATAAACGGCAGTATAATGGGCGGCCTTATCGCCTGAAGCGATTTCTTTCAGGCAACCTTTAGCAGGCATCTATTTATGTTAATACCATTTATTTATTCATCATTTAAGTATTTATGGATTTTTTTAATTTCTTAGTGCATGTGACGACTATGTTATCACATAAGTGACAAATTTGTCTTTGTGCTAATAAAGTTCTTTAAACCTAAACCTAAAGGCTCTTGGTGCAAGGAAAAGTGGCCGAAATGCACCATTACCACGTTGAATGGCAATGGTATTTTTTGGCCAAAGTATATTATGCGACACTTCGATCACCAGTCGCCTCCATCAAACGTTTGGCCAGGTACCTCGATATACAGTTCTAGAGCAACATTTTTCAATGCAATGCTGCCAGCATTTTGGGAATGCTGCCCACCGGTAGCGAATTAGTTTTAGATTAATTTTAGTTTTAGATTAAGTAGTTTTAGTTATAAATTTAAATTTTTATTTAACTTATAATTTTTATTGAATAAATTCCCAGTTCTAGAGCGGCAGGCCCCCACAGTCCTAAACTCTCGACCCTAAATGGCACAAATATGTACATCTTGTCTAAGGCATGTGAGCCGTTTGAAATCTTCAGCTAAATTTAATTCACTAGCAGCACCCTGCGGTATTCCCAGGGATATTCCGATTTTCTCTTATTTTTAGGGTTTTTTATGTTCGTTTGGATAGATACCCTAGATCATCATCATCACCCAGAAGACATCCACTGCTGAACATAGGCCTCCCCCTTTAACCTCCACACTGAACGACAGCCTGCCTTTTGCATCCACCTCGATGCCAGTGACTTTAACAATGTTGTCGGTCCATTGCCTACGTAGTGGGAGGCCTACCTACACTGCGATACCCTAGACACATGGGGACTATAAACTATATCAAATTCGGTTCAGCCGTGTTTAGAAGCCACATATAGAAGGTTATTAAACAACAAGAGAGAGAGAGAGATAAATACTTTCGCATGTTGTGATATTCTTACTAAAAATATCCTCTTTCATTAGTTCTAGTTCTTTTAACGATTTATTTTCCGTCACGATTCGGTAAATGCAAGAGCGATCAAAGCATCCGATGCATAATTTATCAGGTTTTTCAATCCATAGTATCAGTCAATAACAGTGAATCATTTATACAAACGCACGCAACCGTGGTTATGAGTTCAAGTGCAACTGTCGAGGCGTCTCGCCGTCTGCTTTGTCCGTAATCGTTTTGCGTGAAAAAAGAATTCACTCACGAAGTTTACGTTCTCTGATAATTTTACTGTGTCTGGAGAAGAAATGACATGAGGTTTAGTGGCGTGCCTTGGGAGAGGCATATGTCCAGCAGTGGACTGATGTAGGCTAAGGATGATGCTGAATTCTTTTTGATAAACCCTACTGGGGGTTCAATTCCCACTTTGGGCAAACAATTGTGTGATGAACATTTGTGTTTGTTCTATATCTGGGTGTTAATATCTATTTAATTATGTATAAAAAAATAGATATGTATGTATATCAGTATTTGGCAGCCATATAACAAGCTCTGCTTAGTTTGGGGTCAGATGACAGTGTGTGCAAAATAGTCCTGAATATTTATTTATTTACTACTTATGAGTGTGGACTATGAATGTCAGATATATGCCAGATATATATCAGGTCAGGATATTTTTATTATTGGTACATAATGGAAACATTAAAAATTTGTGCAACAAGCAGTGCCTTCTATCGCTAAGGGCAATATTTTTCAGCCTGCCGTTACTTTTACTAAGTAATTAGTAACAAAATGTATTCTAGTTTGATATATTCTAGTTGTTGATTATATAAGTGTAGTTTTTTTTATCACGGACAATTCCGCGTTAGCCACCTACTCGCCTGTTGGTAAGCGACGATGTATATGATTATAGTTAATTTTGTTGTCATAAAAATAAAAATACGCATTTATCTTTTGTATGCTCTTTATGCACCTTTAAATAAACTAAAATATCGTCAAAATATTTAAGTTTCATAAAATAATGAATTACTACAGTTTTTGTTGCTTGGAAATATTTACAAACGTTCTAAGTACGTAATCTTGGTAAATAATTAGTAAATCAAGGAAATAACTTGACTAAAATAAAACAAACAGACATGGAAGCCAGGATACTGGATGTATCCTGGTATTATAATGATAAGTATGTATTACTATTTAAGTATGTATTTAAAACTATATATGTATGTATATCAGTCTCTGGCAGCCATATCACAAGCTTTGCTTAGTTTGGGGTCAAATGACCGTGTGTGCAAAAATGTCCCGAATATTATTTACTAGCTGCGCCCCGCGGTTTCACCCGCGCAGTGATGAAAAATGGTGACGATAATGATCATGATAAGTAGCCTATGTCACTTTTCAGCCCTTGTGCTATCATCATCAGAAGAAGATGTCCACTGCTGAACATAGGCCTCCCCCTTTAACCTCCAAAAATACCCATGCAAAAAATCAGGTCGATACGTTGCTTTGTTGCTACGTGAAAGAGGAACAAAAATAAACCAACAAACTTTTCGCATTTATAATATTAGTATGATTATTTATTTATTTATATGACACAGCTGCAAAAACTTTTGTATCAACCTAAGTTGCAATCTTAGTATTTCGTAGAAATGACATCTATCTTTAAGGAAAAGAAACTTTTAGACAAATATCCGGCGCAGCGGAGAAACCACATCCCATGATTTAAAGAAGACGTGGGAAAATGTAACTTTGAGTAAATACTATTCTAGACTCTAGACACAAAATGGCCTTGGTGGTAACTTTCGTTTTTCGTATTTTTTTTTATAGACATCGGAACGCTTTTTCAATTTCGCGGATACAGTAACTTTTTCTACTAGTTCCGTTTTTATAAACAGTTTTTCAGTTTCTTTTAATCATCTCCTCTGATCTGTCATTAGTAAAAGTAGCTAACAGACGAGACGGATTTGGTTGATGGACCACCGTCTAACCAACGGCAAAGAAATCGAAAATTTTATCTTTCTCTCCCGTTGGTCAGACTGCGGTCCGTCAACCAAATCCACACGTCTGTTAGCAGTATTAGAAAATGGTAAGTAGTTAAAGGTATACAGTAAGTATGTAAGATACTACTACCGTAGTAAGATACCGATAACCGATGGGGAAGAAAGGTTTTGGAGTGGAGACCACGAACCGGAAGACGCAGCGTAGGTAATCCTCTCACTAGATGGACCGACGACATTGTGAGAGTCGAACTTAAAATTACTTTGCTATTAAAAAAACGATACATTATTATTACATTAATATGAAAATGAAGGCTAAGTTCAGGTTATTTTACTCTATTATGTTTCAAAATAATCGGACCTTTTTGAAATCAATTTGAAAAGTTACTCCACTTCTTTAAATTTTCAAAATGATCACTGCTTTTTTTATTAGTTAGGATTTTTATCTATATTTTAATCCTACTAATAGTTATTGTACTCGTGACTCAGTCGATAATCTACATCGCTGTGCGCAAGCGCATACCTCATCTGCCGTCGCCGACGGGTGGTCCGTCCGTCCTACATAGCGTCACTTCTACATGTAGGATCCCGGCTTTCTAATATTGATGGCGTGTCAGGTATCAACAAAGTCTGCCTTAATTATGTGAGAATTAAGTAGCTGGTCGATATTGCATCTTCTTCGAGTTTTATTAGTTACTAGCTGACCTGACAGACGTTGTCCTGTCTTAGAACTGCCAAACACGTAAATCTTATTTTATTACACCTTGGGATACATTATTGGAGTTTTAGTAAGGATCCCTATTTAAAAAAAAATAAAAAAATATAGCCTATGTTACCCGGGGATAGTGAAGCTTCCCAAAGGTGAAAGAATTTTTTAAATCGGTTAAGTAGTTTCGGAGCCTATTCACTGCAAACAAACAAACAATCAAATCTTTCCTCTTGATAATATTAGTATAGATTTAAACTCTGAAGGTATCAGAAAGTTTGGAAATGGATGAAGCCATTTCATGGTTGATTTTCCGATAACCACTGCGAAGCACTTTTATTCCACTTTCATTGTGCAAACTGCAGACTGTTGAATAGCCTGAATAGGTGTTCACAATAGATAAAATTTGGGTGTTTACAAGTCGCGAGTGAATAGGTTTAGACTAGACAAGCGTGATTTATCGTAGATTACAACAGCATCGCTTAACATAGAGGAAAAAAACTTCGCATCTACAATGTCATATTAAAATGCGCAGCTGTGGTTTGCAGCATTTTCACTTTTTTGTGTCTGCCTGGTAGTCCGATAGAAAAACGGGCAGGAGAGAATTAAATAATTCATGTCTATTCATTGGACACTCTCCGAGTAAATAAAAAACCGATAGACTAGCAACTTTGCACCGATGTTCAAGGTTTTGAAGCATAGTCTTTACAAGGGTGTCGTTGCTGATGAGCTTCTTGGCACGTTTCTTAATAGACTCCAACGGTATGCAGAGACTTTGTAGATATGGACATCACTAATTGTATATTGCGTACATTTACGTTCTTAAATTCTCAATAGCAGCGTTGATTATGCTATATACAACGCGAAAGCTCCAAAAAGCTCGCTAATCTCTTATTCACCATCCGTAATTTTCAATCGTAGACAAAAGAGAACACCCATAAATAACGTCGGTTGACATATTTACATACATTTACATAATATTTTTTAGAAAATACACTACGAGTATCTAATTAAAGTTAATATTATTCATTCATTCAATATTCTGAACTTACGGGCAATTAATAAAGTAAATAACACGTGTGCGAGCTTCTCGAAGACTGCTACTCTCCTCTTATCTTTACTACCTAATTTAACTGTGTCTGAATTCAACAATAGTGTAAGTGCCACCATTCTTAGACTCCAGTGGTACAAGCACGGATTACGGGATGGATGCGGGACTGAAACTGGAAAGGCGGGATGGAGTAGAGTGATTACGGTATGGGAGTGGAGTGGATTACAGTATGGGAATGGAGAAGAGTAGTCGCATGCGATACTAGAATTCAAAAGCTGAGACTGGAGTATAGTGGATTACGGAACAGATGCGGGACTATAACTGAAAAGACGGGATGGATTACGGTATGGGAGTGGAGGGCAGTAATTTGCGATTAAATTGGAAAGGGCGTGACTGAAGTAGAATGGATTGTGGATTCGATCCAAGGCTGTATTGGAAAAGGCGAGACTAAAGTAGAATGGATTACGGGGCGGATACGGGGCTATATCGGAAAGGACAGGACAGGAGTAAAGTGATGCTTTTTTAGGTTTCCGTGATTATTGCAATTGAAATTAAACTGTTTCAACGGATTTTGTCGCGTGTTTTTAACATTATTTTAATACCTAAAATTTCCAACACTGCAGTGTCCGTGTGAGTACACTTCAAAACACTGCTGGAAGTGTTTAATTTCAATGGGAGTAGAGTAGATTTTAATATACTACGCGAGCGAAGCAGCGCGGGCATGTTATTGCATGTTTAGGTATGTATAAAATAAGTGATTTTCACAATACTCTAACATTGACATAATTTTTAATTCCCGACGCAAAAAGAGGGAGGGGTGTTTTAAGTTTAATGTGTGTATCTGTGTATTTATGTAGCATACGACCCGATTTTAATTTTTAGTGTATTTTTGTTAGAGTTTGAAAGGTGACTTAGTCGAGATTGTTCTTAGCTATGATTGGAGAAAATCTGTTCAGACGATTAAAGATTATCAGCTCTTTTATCGGATGAAAAAATCAACTTATAGTTTTTTATTTTTTATTTTTTTAAGACTTTTGTACGCTGTGCCTCGAAGAACATGATTCAACATTTCAAATTGAGCGATCATGTATGTTACTTTGTATTTATGTTCCTACCATATTGTGACATAAAAATTATTTGATTTAAAAAAAGTATCTAAGGCCCCATTCAAGGTATTTAGCTGATTCCTTACAAATTACTATTACAATCGATTGCTTTGAATGGGAACCGTGCGACAACCGCGACAAAGGCTCAATCGATCATCGCCATCTGATAGAATCGAGATAAAGTCAACCTTAAAAATACATAAGCAAATTAGCTACTTTGTCGTAATAATAAAAATACTTGGTACAAATACATTATAACGTCATTATAACCACAGCTTACAGTGACAGAGTATTACAGCTATGACAAATTTTAGAGGTTGAAATCGTCGTTACTGTGACGTTATCGAATAATCTGAAATTATGAATATGACAGTTTTATCGATTGTGAATTCACTTTTTCTTTTAACGCATCTTTATGATTAAATTATTGTAAAGCTATGTATATACTTTTATATCGTTCTCACGTAGTTTTGTTCTTTTATGTAATACAGCTTCTTCGTTGCCCCTTACTCAATACAATCTGGTCTACTAAGATTAAGTTATGGTGTGTTCAATCTTGGAGTGTTCAAGTCTATGGTTAATAAGTTATTACTGGGCAAACGTGCTCCATCTTCGACCGCATCATCGCTTTCCATCAGGCGAGATCGCGGTCAAATGTTAGCCTAGTCCGATGTAAAAAAAAAAAAAGTCGGAATCTACCAGCTTTGTCTTCAAAAAAAAATCACTTCAAAGTCATAGCCTATGATTTGAATGAATGAATTTATTCATAAAAAGAATCACGTTAAAAATTATAAGGAAATCATAAAAATAATCATATTAAAACATAATAATACTTGAAGTAATTTTAATTTTACATTAATGTTACTATAATTATTTTAGCAGTATTTTAGAGACTCTAGACTTGACTAAGGTGTCCTTTAAATAAAGCTTCATTCAGCGTCTATTTTTAACACAATGACCCGTCAGAACTAGAAAATTGTAACTATCTTGGAAAGTCGGCGAAATGTCTTTCATTGTCATCAGTCAGAAGAAGTTTACTGCTGAACATGGTCCTCTCCCTTAGAACGCCACACTAACCTGCAACCTGCCATTGCACCCACTGGATTCCTGCGTCTCTCACGATGTCGCCGGTCCATCTAGTGAGAGGTCTACCTACGCTGCGTCTTCCGGTTCGTGGTCTCCACTCAAGAACCTTTCTTCCCCATCGGTTATAGGCATGTCTTTAATTATGTGAAATTAACTAGTAGTATAACTTTGGCCATATTGCTAGAAAACAAGGCGACAACCCGGAAAAGTTGATGGTGACAGGAAAAGTCGACGGCAAAAGATCACGAGGTCACAGCCCAATGCGTTGGTCTGATCAGCAGTGCAAGTACCGTTCTTTATCGATCGACAAAATTGACAGTTGTGATCGTCAAATCGATAAAATGCCATTTGATCAATACTCGCTGTGATTGATTCGATGGCACTTTATCGAATTTGACGATCGATAAAGAACGGTACTTGCACTGCAGATTCGCACCACTCTCGACACCTCAATCAACGACGCACTCCATGTTGCTGAGGATAGAAGACGATGGAAAGATAAAATCAGAGAGAGATTGATGGAAGGTGGTAGTCACGACACTCAGACATGAGGAATACGGTTTAAGGAGGAGGACCTAGTAGTATAACAAAATACAACAAAAAAGGTAAAGTAAAATAATAAGGTCTGTAACAAGATCTTACGCTAAACGCATCCGCTTGCCACTTGAAGATTTTTGAAGGTCTCAAAATTGCCCTCATTAATCGATTGGTATCATCGGTTAACACATCATTGTTTGGTTCTCACACAATGAGATCCCAAATGCTCTTACGCAAGCGGTTTACAGTGAGCACCCGGTGGCTCCCACCGATCAATCCAGCGATCGGTATCGCGACCTATGACAATGATGAAGGCACACCGCGGACATTCCACGGTGACCCTTAGCTCCATTCATCATCCCACACATCGGTTAATTCATTCGAGTCAATCAGTTCGGAAATTTGGTATGTATGTAGGTAGACTTTCTCCCGGTGAAATGAGTGTGAAGAGAGGGGCGTGACCTTGTTAGAGGGAGGTTGGCACCTGCGCTCTCGGCACTTGTCATTCTCAGTCTGGCGCGCGCGCACAGCCGCGTTCGAATTTCAAACGCATTCCCGCGCATGTGCGTTTGACTTTTTTATTTTTTTGAAGAGAAATAATTGTCTGTGGACTGACGTTTAGTGCGAACTGTGATTGTGCTTGCTGGAACTGATTAGCTGTGCTTTTGGTTTTTTGTTGGAAGACCGGACGGTATGTTTTGTTTTTTATGTTTTCATTAAAAGAAAAGAAAAAGAACTTTGAAAACCCATTACCCATTAAAATAAGTTATAAACAGGTATAAGTATATAAGGTAGTAAGATTGACGTATAATGTATATGCTTTATTTTCACATTTCATTTACGGGTCTAGCCCGGTCCTTTGAGAGGCATTGGTGGGGCCGAAGCCAACACCACGTGGCTCTGTTGAGCAATAATATACAATTATGGGGTGTATATAAAATGGAATATAACTATTGTATTGTAGTATTGGATTAAAAAAATCTGGGCTATTGATGTGAAAAATTTGTGGATGGGATAACAGATCTATATTATGATGAGAAACGGCACCTGCTTACCTGTATAGTGTATACGCTTTTATTATTAATGCAACTTCAAACCTTGTAATAATAGTTTGATTGTAATTTATCTGTTATCGTTGTTGTGTAGTAATTTAAAGAGTTATCTCACCCTATTGATGCATGTACCAATATTGGGCCAAACAACACAGTACGTGTTGGTGCTAACGCACATTTACTTTTTTTTTCATAATTGTCTTCTTTGACAAGCGTAGTCATGACGTCATTCCTCAATGAAGTTGGCCGGTGGAAGCTGCCGGTGGATGGCGCTAGCATAGTGCTTACAACATTACAAGGATTTTTGTGTGTGTCATAAACAAAATATGCCAAACGTCACGTCAAAATTCTAATAACAAAGATACTATGTGCCGGTTTGACAGTTGCGAACCCCATTACAGAAATGTGAAATTATCATCAACTACATAGAAATATGCATACTGAATCTATAGAAATATGTAATGATAATTTTTTCCTAAAAATAACAACTGACTTCACGGGAAGATAAATAAGCGGGATTCATTACCAAAAGTTTTAAGCTTTCTAGAGAATATTTTATAAAAAATTCAATGGAACTTCCTCGAACATCCTTATTCAATAAAAAAGAATACATATAACTAAAGTTGGCGAAGAGATCGCATAATATACAAACAAATTAATTGCAGTCGATTCCGTTTGAAAGTTGGTTGATAAAAGCTATTTGATTAGCCACGCCCACATAGTTTTCGACTTTTCCCTCGTCTATTGATATGCCTATGTAACCTTAACCTCAACTAACAGCAGAAACACACATACATAATACAAACAAAATAAAACGCATAATCATGCATAACTTAAGCTCAAAAATTTCACTCAAGTAGAGAAATCACTGAAATTACCATTTCAAATTACGTTATACCTAACGCTAGTGCGAAAGTTTGGGTGTTTGTTTGTTACGTATTCACACTTAAATGGCTGGATGTACTGTAATGAAATTTGGTGAAGTGGTAGCTCACTTCCTGGTTTAAAACATAGTATAAAAAAAAAACATAAAAGAGTGTAAAAACTGAAATAGCGGGCAAAACTGCGGGTAATAACTAGTAAGTCGTTATTAACATGAAAGCCGCAGACCGGAATCCGGATGGTTATAATTATTTCGTATCCGTATGCATATTATACACATATTTATACATATAACCTTATACGCACGTGTAATATATTCAGAGCGGATCGCAGTACAAGTATGTCAGTGTTACGGAGAAGAAAACAGCGTGATTTCAACCTTACTGTCTAAGTTACAAGGTTTATATTTCATAGATGGAAGGTTGCTCTAGTGGGGGATTCCAGGAATCGCTACCCGTCCTGACTCGGAACTTCCGTTGTAGCGAACTTTTTTCTAGCTCTAGAAGGGAGTGAGTTTAATGATGTTGATATACCTAATACATCTGTAGGCTACTGCTACTATGCATTTTGTTAGCAAGTAGGGTTTTTGAAACAAGTAGCTACGATTAGGTATATCACGGTAAGGTTCTTAATTTAGGTAAGTGGAGAAACTAAACTTGTGTTCTGGCGACCTCATTCCTAGCTAGGCAATCTATCTTCGATCACAACATCACGTATCCGATGATACCCCTATAAAATAAATATAAAACAACTCAAACGTTCTATTACCATCAGTGTTGGTTTTAGAAAGGGCGCCGAAGACGACTTCAGGTTTTCTTATCAAAAATGGACGTATGCGCTATGTAAAATTTCTCGACATGAAAAGGCAAAGCATTGCCTGTATTTCACATCAAGATGAGCATTGATTATTTTGACGGGGACACCTTCACAATGTTGCTCAGGGCGCCCGTAGCAAAATTCAACGCTAATTAATATGAATAAAGAGTCTTATTGCACTGCTGGGTATTTAGGCATCTATATTGCTGTGGGACCATTTTCTTTAGACTTGTGTTATTCAGGGGTTCGACCTGCAAAGTTGAATGAACCATTAAACATTAAATATGGATGTTCAACGCTGCCTTCTCTATCTCTTGTCTTAGTCATAACTCTGTCCCAGCACCATCAGCTATTAATTAGTCATCATTTCCTAACTACGGGTCTTGATTTAAACACCCCCCCCCCCCCCCCCCCCCCCCCCCGCTGCCTACCTACCCTTTTGCCTGCATCGTCCCATCATTGTAGGGAAGAGATTATACAAGAAGGAAAAAATATTACTTACTTTCTTTTACTTTCAAGGTCAGTGCGCTCATTAAAAATTCATCAACCATTTTAATTTTTAGCAAAACATTTCAAACAAACTAAAAGTAGAGCAACTCATTTGCAAACTAAACGGAACCGAAACTAATAACACGTCGTAACGTCATTTTCCGGTGCGCGAGCGCATTGCGTAAACTCGACACGAAAGCGTTGTCATTGCAGGCCTTGGCCTTGGTTTAGTGCTTTTTTATTGTTTTCTACTGAATGTAAGAAATTCTATGAAAAAACAAGTACTTTCTAATAAGAAGCAAACGTAATTAATGAAAATCGAATTAATTGGTGCTTTTGCAATACAATGACAGGCTTGTGGGTGATAAGACCATTCAATAAATCATTACCATCATCATCATCATCACTTCAGCCGTAGGAAATCCACTGCTAGACAAAGGCCTCCCCCATCGATCTCCAAAAGGGCCGGTTGGAAGCGCCTGCATCCAGCGATTCCCTGCGGTCTCATTTAGGTCGTATGCCTACCTTGTGCATGGACGTCTTACGCTACGATTGCCGGTCCGTAATGAGGAGATCAGTAGACGAACGAAAGTTACCGACATAGGCCACCGGATTAGCAAGTTGAAGTAGCAGTGGGCAGGGCACATAGCACGCAAAACAGATAGGGCCGAAAGGTTCTCGAATGGATTCTATGGAAACAATCTCATAAATAAATTATAGTTATTTTTGTTAAATCTCGATAGAAAATTCGTCATCATCAATTCACATCAGTCAACCGGCTAGGCACTGAAATATTCTAAGGCATGAAACTTAGCCTAATTTGTAGTTTTCAGTTTCCAATCACTAGTAATTTTTCACTCTTTCGTAAACGTATCGTTACTTTATCGACTCATTAGACTAGGTCCAAGTATGTTTTTGCTCTGACAGCTACAAAAACATTGTAAAAAAACGTAATAAAAACATTTTAATATTTCACTTCAGTATATCGGGCACCAGCTACGGCCTTAGGTTCAATAACCTAGCGAAAGTGACCAGAATTCGTGGTTTTCATTCAGCTTTTTACAATTCTATTGCAGCTGTCAGAGCAAATACATACTTGAACTGAGTGAGAAGCCTTATGCACGCTTGCCGACCAAAAAATGTGTTTTAAAATGGAGACCATGTTACCATTTAAAAAAACATCTATTCTATATTTACTGTAACCAATCAACAATTATTGGCTGTCATTTGTAATGAAGTTTACACAAGTAAGTAATGTTCTAAACCTACGTTTCATTGCATGCTAATTGATCAATTTATCAATCACATTCAAAATTTATCAGCTCATTATTCCTCAATTTTTTAGCAACAAATCCAAATCACTCTGTTGCTTATAATCAGCATCACTTTAGTGAAATTGATGGGCATCGATCGTCTTTTGTCAATCTTAGTCAATCAAATTACACGGTTCATTTCACGGGTTAATACATTCAGCTTTTTACAATGTTATTGCAGCTGTCAGAGCAAATACATACTTGGAACAAGTTTATAGACGCCTTACGCTATGCTTGCCGATTCATGGTATCCATTATAAACCAAATCTATATTTTTATCGTTACAGTAACCAATTAACTATTATTGGCTATATTTGTAATGAAGTTCACATAAGTAAATAAAGTTCTAAAGCTACCTTTCATTGCATGCTAATTGATCAATTTATCAATCACATTCGAAACTTATCAGCCCATTATTCCTCAATTTCTTTTAGCAACAAATCGGAATCACTCTGTTGGTTATAATCAGCATCACTTTAGTGAAATTGATGCGCAGCGATCGTCTTTTGTCAATCCTAATCAATCAAATTACATGGTTCATTTCACGGGTTAATACATTCGTTTAACACTTCACGGGTCAATTTACAATCATTATATTTTGACTGAGTAAAACGGTCAATTATCTTCAATTACATGGGTATTTATCAATTTGGACTTAACTTTAGTTGGCATTAAGATCGATTCAATCGTGCTCGGAGAAAGTAAGGGCAATGTGACTGAAAGTTAAAAATCGTGAGGAAAAGGAGAGATGATAGTGGAAATATTAATACATATTACTTACTACGTACCTATTGATTATAGTTATGCTGATGAAGTGAAGTGACAAAAATTATGGTAAACAAATTATTTCACGACTGAAAGAATTGATACATCTTTACAAGAAAATATGAGACATTTTGATAAAATTGACATGATGTTATTAAGTTCTGACGTGAAGGGAAAATTCGGGTTTGTATCCACGGATCCCGGTGTCGGTTTTTCTAGTACACAAACTTTCAACAAGCATGCGCATTGTCAAAGTACACAAGCTCGTTTTTAAGGTACTATAGTAGGTAGGTAGGTAGGTGGTAGGTACTATAGGTAGGTCTTTCTTTTTTTTCGCTTTGTGGGGTCTTTACTCAGCAAGAAAAAAATATTTGTATGATTGTTTTCTTTTGGTTTCCACAAAATCAATGATGCGACCATTAAAGTTTTCGAGGAAAAGCTTTTACTTCCAACAATTTTATTATTCTGATGCGGATATTAAAAAAGTTTGGGATTGGGAAGCCCTCATTTCCATATCAATTACAAAACCTTTTATGTTATGGTGTACTGAACAGCGATTATAAAGTTTGTAATTAGTAAACTTTATAAATGTTTCAAGTATATTTTCAAATGACCTAATAATGAGATTAATACTTAATAGCAACTGTCACAGTTGCAATACCATAGATAATTAGATGGTATAAATATTGAATACTAGCTGCGTGTTTGACCGCCACTTCGCCTATGTTAAGCTGTATTGAGTGAACTTAAATTAGGTGAAAGGAATGCCATGTGAAAAAGTTTCGATAGGACAACATCATTTCTGATTTTTTTTTAAATAAATTCAATGTTCAGCCATTATTATTCATCTGGTAATATTACTCACAATATTAATTAAAAATCTTAAGTTTTCTTATTTTTGAAAAACCACATAATTATAAGTACAAACTAAAATTCAATACTCGTCGAAGATAAATCAAAAGGTACACAATTAAAATCAATCAAATCATGTGATGACAACAATTAATTTTTATACTATTTTTATTATCGAACCCAGTGCTCGAAATGGACCGGAATGCACCGGAACGCCGTTTCGGTTCGTGAAATCACCGTTCCGTTTTGTAAAGGACACCAACGACACGTCACTCGTCAAAATTAGTCAAGCCGTTTAGGCTACAGGAGGTACTACAGGAACCCAGAAACATACATGCTTACATACAACCCAAAAACATTATCCTCCTTCTTGGACAGTCGGTTAAAAGTTCGCAAGGTTTGAAGGGAAATGTGTTCCGGTTCGTGAGTAAGTCCAATTCTGATGGAACCACGATACGATATGGTGTGGATAAGAAAGACACTATGATTACAACACTCACAATTTTCTAAAATTTTGCAAACAACTTGGAAAACGCAGTCCATCAATCACGGATCCATGCGTAGTAAACAGGAAACTCAGAAGGGCCCAAGCATTCGTTTAATAGAGACTAATAGTCATTAATAGGTGAAACCCATCTCCGGTATAGGTTTTAAGCCTCCGTGACTGTACCATTTGTTTTTGTCTATCTGCGCTTTCTCCCACTTAGAAGATGAATGATATAAGATTTATTCGGATTATTATTGTATGTTGCCAGACGTGATGTCATTTATTCAATTTGTGTACAGTCAGCGACTTCACTATGGACCTGTGTTGAAAATTATCTGTTGTAGAGGTTACCGTTGCTTACAAGGAGGGCTTACACTTTTCTGGTAGGTAATATGTATGTATTTACTGACAGAATTGGAAGTACAATTTTTCCTTAAAATCTTTTTCATGTCGGATATCTATTCTTCTTTTAGTGATAAAATCCTTTTTTACCACCGGTTTTTTCACGTGTGACTTTTAGAAAATTGTCGGTGGCGCCTGACAAAATGTATGGAACAGCAGGTGATTTTTCGCAATTTCAGTTTCATTCCCAGTAAAAGTTGTTCATAATGATGGATACTATGGACACTTCCGCGTATCCAGTATGGTAAGGACGGGCCGAAATACTTTTCTAATGGTACTGACTGAGTGGTGCTAATAAGAAGTATACTCTACGCGCCAGTGCATTCATGTTTCTAATATTACATGATAATTTATAACCAAAATATGAATTTGGTACTTTTTTCCATAACCGCGCAAATTGATGCAACTTAACCCAAGTTGACATCATAACAACTTTAACAACATACGTAATTGATAGTGTAGCTGACTGTACGTAGGCATGAATGTGTAATATAGTTACCTGGTACGGGCACTTTACTAAACTTGTTTTTAAAATGACTATCATCGATTAGATTAGTGTTTAAGCTCAACACTGTGATAGACACACCGGCAATCATTCTGAAGCTTTCGCTCACGGAATTTATTATAATCGGTCGCGGTAATAAATATTTATCAGCAATTTAATTAAATCGTCCATCCATCACACAAAAATATTTATGAAAGCTTAGTTCTATTTCTACTTCGGCATAAAAATTCATACGATCAAACTTTTTTTTTTACCTAGACTGTTTCTTACGTTAGAATCTATTTGTTCTAACATAAAATAACAATGACTACATTGGAAAAAAGACTACAAAAGATGCTTATCACGTACATCATACATACACATCATTAGCCAGTAAACGTTTATAATATAGTTGTTTGCTGTTATATACTTGATAAATAAAACAAAATGAAAAATAAAATAAACGTCCATTGTTAAATCTCTCTTTTTTGTTTGTAAAATGTTTCATCACCCTGGATACAAAGTCCTTTAGTCATAATATTAAACAAGCGTACATAGTATTAATAGCGTCAAACAAGTCATAGTCACAGTCAGAGTCAAGCAAAGTAAGCCACGTTCAAGAAAAACTCATGCCCCAGTAAAGTGGTGGAGGCTTTACAAGAGGCTTCTATGGAGTTTTGAAAATAACACGAAAAGACATGTTCCACCCCGTTATATCACTTGGCCACACTCGAACATGCCTACGTGTACTTAATAAATAATAATTCACCATTAGTACACATTAACACTCGAAAATACACAAGTTTAGGAAACTAATACAACGAGCCTACATATTTTTTCCATGTTGGCGCCAAAACTCACTTCCCTCTTAGAGGGGCACTCCCCTCGGGGCGAGTGGCGTGTTGTTTGCCTATAACGTCTCTATTATTACACCTCACTGTAACTACCTAACCACCTAGACCTAGGGGCTTGCTGATAGCTATTATAGCGTTTCATTATCCACGTCATAGATCCATCATCAAAGTCTAATGTACGGGACTTGTTAAGACAAACCAAATTATCTCAAACCACTAGCCATTGAATAACATGGCGCGGGACCCTGCAGTATTGAATTTGAGCGGAGCGATGGATTTAATTGACACGAGATGCAAATAAATTTTGCAGTCGAGTGGAACACTCTTTTCATCTCACCTAAGCTAAGAAAATATGATACATCTTTTAAGTTCAGATAGGAACCTCCTTGAATGAAACTTTAAGGTGTTATTCAAAAAGGTCAGTTCGAATTTCAATTTAACTTTCCGCGCCAGCGGTTGGGTGTTTTTATGTCGCAACTCAATCGGTTTCTTCTAGGCAAGCGCATTGCAGGACCGCATCATCGCTTAGCATCGGGCGAAGTGGCGGCCAAACAGAAGCCATTTTTTATTTCAATTTTCTAAACTACCTTTGCGTGCATATTTTAAGCGCCAAACAAAACCGTCAATGGCCCATAATATCATGTTCAGCATTGAATGTCCATGAGATAAAACCACGTTTGACCCTTGACACTCACCTTCACCTTCCAAATGCCGCTATCACGATAAAAGTAAAACTTCAGACAGTATTATTATACAGGGTTAAGCAGAAAGACTGTACTAAGCCTAACGGAGGTAATTATGCTCATCGTTATGTACAACTTTAACTATAGAGCTGAACCAGAAATCGCGAAAAAATATATCTGCTGTTCCATACAATTTATTGAGTGTGATTGTAATTTTTTTATTGAACAGCTGATTTCTTTATTGCTATTTCAGAGTCAGCTGTGTAGTAAAAGTTGTACATAGTAATGAGTACAATGACGTCTTTTCGGCTTAGTACAATCTTTCTGCGTAACCCTGTATGTTCTGAGAACAAAATGGAACGTCGCACGATTTACAACACAATCGTATTCTAATTATTGAGTAAAAGTTTTGAGTTCTCACCTTTAAGAGCGTAGTGTTTTTACCATATCGTGTGAAGTTTTTTATGTTAATTAATATCTTGAGAGCGACTTTGTTTAGGCGCGATTTTTGACATAGTAAAAGGGAAAGTGGTGGAGCGAGTCGATTTTAAGTAGGCAAGGTGCGTTCCCAAACAATTTATTTCATGTTAATCTTGGGATTCAAACATAATCTAATCACAATCCTACAAAAGGTATTATAAATGCGAAAGTTTGTGTGTGTGAATGTTTGTTACCACGTATCTCCGCAATTACTGAACCGATTTTGATGAAATTTGGAATGTAGATAGTTTAAGTTCTGGAATAACTTTTTTTTGGTCTGATAATGAACTCCACTTGCGACACATCAATACCCACGTGATCGAAAACACGGAGCGCAGCGAGTAGCTTAACATGAACTAGATAAGGTAGATAGAAACTCAAAAAAAAAAAAAACTTGCACACAAAAAAAAACCATGAAGAAATTGCTTTATAATGCGAATGAGTGACAAGATGAGCAAGTCACTTGCCTGATGGGAAGAGTCACTCTTGCACATAAAAAGAAAACAGAAAAAAAGATAAGTAGAAAAAGAAAGAAGAGAAAGGATGGAAAAAATAAGAAGATGTCGAATAAAGTTTTTTATTCTTTTTTTTTTTCTTTCGCATAACAGTTCAGTGCTACCCATTAATTTGAATGCCGCCAGTTCTAAACTGCATAAATAAATAAATAAATAATTCTGGATGCAGGTCGCTTCCAACCGGCCCTTTTTTATGTCCAGCAGTGGACATCCTATAGCTGAAATGATGAAGATGAAATAAATAATTCTAATTTTTCCCGGCTAAAGACGCAATTAAATCCATCGGGCACCTATACAATGAATTACTGGGCATTTATAATGAAAGATGCGCTCGTTGTCGTACTGGAAACGGCACTGCCAAACACCACCAACCACCAAACCTAGCTGCAAATTTATCTTCTATATTTTTTACGCATTATGACAAAACTTCGCAAACATTTCGTTTGATGTGACAGCTATGTCAAGAATGCCGGCGGCGTTGGGATTTCTCTGTGAATAAATTAGATTCAAATGTTAGAAAAAAACACGGTGTCATTCTTTATTTATAAATATTTTATATGAAAATATCGAAGATATCAAGCAGGTTAGAATTAAGTCCAAATAAAACCGGCCAAGTGCGAGTCGGGCTCACACACTGAAGGTTCCTTACCACCACATAACTCGTAAGCAACTAAAATAAAAATAAATAGTGCAAAAATACAACATCCCTTCAACTCCCAGGCGGTCACCCATCCAAGCACCGGCCGCGCCCAACGTTGCTCCTCTTCGGTGATCGTCAGAAATTTGACACCGAGTCGGTGTCAAGCACTTGGCCATTATTTTTTATTTGTGGTTATACTTTAGAGTGTGTACTATAATCATGCCAAATTTGACGCTTGTACATGTACGTATTACCTACATTAGAGCTAATACAAAAATACGTCAAAAAATACGTTTGTTGTATGGGGACCCCCATTTACTTTTTTTTTTATTACTTAATTTATCCGCCGTAACATTACATATTCTGTGAAAATTTCCTCTGGATATCTAAAACGGTTCGAAAGATACAGCCGTTAGTAATTAGGACAAATGGACAGACAGACAGACATCGCAGGCTTAGTAATAGGGTCCCGTTTTTACCCTTTGGGTACGGAACCCTAAAAATTCATCATGACATTTACTATCTTACTAAGTTCCCTTTTCAGATATTTTATTGCTTAGATGAAATCCGGTGATTAATGAAAACGAGGTGAAATATTAAATCTGGTTTGAAATAACGGAAGCTCAATGGAAAAAGCTTATGGAATTAAAATGAGAGAAGAGAGATCGTGTTTAAGCAAATATATACCGGTCTAAAATTTAGGTCAAGGATATCTATACAAAAACGATAAAATAAGAGTCATTAGACTCTGAGATGAATTTAAGGCTATTTGTCTTGTCTTGTTTTGCATAATTTGGCTATCAGGATTTTTTCGAAGTTTTTTCACTGAGGCTAAGATGTTCAAGTCTTAGTTTTACGGTGTTTATGATGGTATAGAAGTAAAGAAAATGTTAGAACATAAAGTTTTTTAAAATTATATTTGGAAAATGTCTAATGACCATTTAATTATTCATAGCAGGGTTAAATTTTTGGAAAAAAAAACCTGAAAAACTATTCTTATGGTGAGATAAAATTTACGCAATATTAAAAAACAAACCGTTTAGCAAAAGATGAAAATTAATGTTCATTGGAGTAAAGTTGTGAGAAAATTAGACGCTCATTAGTCAGAGTCCAGAGACGACGTCAAAGACCATTACTGTAATAATTATAACCTGTCGACAAAACAAATATTCTGATAAAAAAATCATTTGATACTAATCAGCACTATGTTCAAATACCTATCCACATAGTCCCAATAGTTCCATTCCAATTAACGCAATTGAAGTCGGAATCAATTGACGTCGGCGTCGTGTGACAGACGTTGATTTCTCCACAAAAGGCCTTTTATAACTGCGCATACGCATTTCAAACTGCCTTTCTATTGCTCTACGCTACAATTATAGCCTGAGGCTTGAGGTTTTTAATTTCAAATTTAGTATTTCTTGTCCTAAAATTATTTCTTTAAAATTATTATTTATAAACTTTATTGTGAACAGTTTTTACTAATTGCTTTTGCTATAGTTTTGATAAGAATAAGTGTATATATATTCCAAAATCCAGAGAGTAGTTCCAAAATCATTTATACATATTTATAACCTGTGTTTGTTCATTTTATTTTTAAGTGGAAAGTTTTATTAAACCTCTTCACACATTGAAATACGTCTTACAATATTATTTTTTACGCGGATAAGTTCTTTTTTGACCACTAACTCGCCTGTTGGTAAGCGACGATGTGGTCAAAGATGAAGCACGCAGACTTAGAAGATACCTATTCACTCTGGCCTTGAAAGGCCCAGGTTATATCTCTCAGGAAACAAGGAAGCGGGCAGGTTGTTCCAATCAGACGGATTAGAAACGTAGAATCGAAACGTTTGGTACGTATCCAAGGAAAATCCACAATGTATGGGTGGTAGTGGGCCGTTTTCCTACTTGTCCTGTAGTAGAAACGGGATGGCAGGATAAGGTCATGTAGCTCTGATGCACATATTACTACATATATTATAGCAAGTTTTTTTTTAAGTTTTTTTTTTTAAGAATATTATGGTTTAGATTCAGGTCAAAACTAGTTTAGATCTCAACGTCTAAATTTTCTCGCATCGTGTTCTTGAAACAATAGTCACATTAAATACTTACCATGTTTGAGAAAAACGTATAACTTCGTCATATTTTTTATTTCAGTGACGGTACTCAGCAAAGCTATCGTAATTATTCGTAATTCCGTCTGCGGTGTCAACATCCGAAGTTTTGAACTGGTTTGCAGATTACGAATGACAGCGAAAGTATCTGTACGTCGGCTGACGTTTTGGCGGTAGGCGGTTTACACTGAGCATACGCATACCTTGTTTTTGTTATAGTGCAGTCTCTGATAGAATGCGAGTGGCAGTTGCCATAGCATTGTAATAATCTAAATAAAACCAGTAAATTCTGATCACTTTTACTAGCTTTGAACGTAAGAATATAAATAACAGTAAAATAACAACAATTTTTTACAATATCGTTGCAGCTGTCAGGTTTATTTTTTTTAGCGGCCAACCTGTACCTCTTTTTACTTATTCACCCAATGAAAAGACAAATGACGGAGTAGTTTCTCAATTTGATGCAATTTTTTTTTGTAATTCGATCTCGCATGAATTTTTACTGGGATTATCTGTTTTAATATCTGTTGTTTCTGTTGAATATGGCATCCCTAACATATAAAAAGATGATCTTAAAACTTTCTTAAATCTTTATAATCATTAATAATTCGTTTTTTTTTGTGTGAGTGTTTTTATTTAATTTAAACAGCAATAACATAGCAACATTTTATAATAAAAATACGGTTTCTGTAGAGCCTAGAATCTAGATATATAGTAATGGATCACAATATAGTCTAGAATCTAAACTATATCATGATCCATCGTAAAGGCATCATCACTTTTAACATCAGCGGCGAGGTGGCAAAAAACCCCAAGCCAAAGCAAAAAAAAAACGCACTGAAGGCTTGAGTTAGTATTTTTTTAGTGTGTGTTTTTATTTAATTTAAACAGCAATAACATAGCAACATTTTATAATAAAAATACGGTTTCTGTAGAGTCTAGAATCTAGATATATAGTAATTGATCAAAATATAGTCTAGAATCTAAACTATATCATGATCCATCGTAAACGCATCATCACTTTTAACATCAGCGGCGAGGTGGCAAAAAACCCCAAGCCAAACCAAAAAAAAAAATGCACTGAAGGCTTGAGTTAGTATTTTTGTATACTCCTCAAGGAGTAATACTCCTCTAGTCCTCCTAATACAAAAGGATTAATTAAATTTCTTCGATTACCTAATCAATTACTTCATCAAAACTCGCGTGAGGATAAAATTTTGGCAGTCCCAGTGCGCAGGCGACCGTCTCCGGGAGCGCGCGTATTCCTTGATGAAGGAGCTCTAATGCCTCCGAAACCGGTCGATCGTCTCGACCGATAAACATAACGTCAGTGTGAGCCGTTTTGTTATAGATTACTTAATTTACTTAATCAATTGACTGAATTGATCAAGTAAGGTAGCCCGTTGGTCCAGTTGGTAGTGAACCTACCTTCTGAACTTGGGGACGTGAGTTCGATTCCCACCTAGGACAAACATTTATGTGATGAACATTTGTGTTTGTTCTATATCTGGTTGTTAATATCTATTTAAGTATGTATTAAAAACTATATATGTATATATATCAGTCTCTGGCAGCCATATCACAACCTTTGCTTAGATTGGGGTCAGAAGACCATGTGTGCAAAAATGACCAGAATAAAAAAAAACATTAAAAAAAACATTCTTCCATATCTTTGACCTGGAATGAGACAATTCTTAGTTACACAATCAAGTACCCACTAGTTACTTCTTACACAATCAAAATACCCGAGGCGAAAGTCAAAATCGTGTTCTACCACTACTACCCAAGCTCTAATTGACATTTCAAACGATCTTTTGTTTGATCTGTTACTTACATATCTGTGACCTTCAACCAAAATAAAATGAATGGACGGGCCCTACCCATTGAAATTGCTCAGTAAAAACGAATCAAAACCATCGGACATAAATATACTTCAACACCTAATTATAAAAATGTACAGTATATTTGTTACAAAAAATAGATCCCGGTTTTATTTGTGTTTTTACACTTCGGGAAAGCATAATTATGAATGCATAGTTTTGTCAGATGTTTCGTTATCACATAACAATAGGCGCGTGTTGCACTTCCTACGGCTAGAGACCAACTGAAACGAAATGAGAGCCGGCGCTCATTTTGTTATCTTCAAAAATGCGCTTCTACTGGGCCTGTCCATTCATTTTATTTTAGTCGAAGTCAGTGACACATACAATACTTTTCATGTACCTATACACGAAACATACATACTGTTATAGTACATACAGTGTCCAAAATATTAAAACTGTATAGAACAATAAGATGACATTCTCGTTGACCTGTATTGTAAGTGTTTTGTCGAAACATGGCCATTGCTTACAAATTGATGTTGTTAAGCCGTCTTCTATGTTATTGAATTAATACAATAGTACGTAAGTAACATTGTTCGTTTATACGTATGACCTTACATTCATCATCATCACCTTTAAGTGAACCCCTGCTGGGTCTTCCTTTGTTTATGCCACTCTTCTCGATCTCTCGCCAGTTGAACCCAGTCGTTTCCAGCAACAGTTATTTTTATGTCGTCAGCCTACATCGATCTTTATCGGCCTAGATTTATTTATCCACACTAGAACTTTTTACTTTAGTCGTTTTAAAATCAATGTAAAATAAAATATCTTGTAATTATTTTTATCGCCAAAATTGTCTCAAGTCTTTATTGGTCCATCAGGTAGTAAAGTTAACAATAGCAGGTAGGTTCAATTCCAATAATAAACCTGCCGGCCCAATCGATAACGAGCACAGATTAGGCAACAGGAACCTACTCGTGCCACCTCGTGCCACCTCGTGCGTACGCGTGAATGGTTGGTGAGCTTTTCACTAGGGTTGTATTAGTCAATATTCGATAAGTATCGATAAAGAATATAACATCTACTCCTTATCGATGATTATAAGCGTAATTAAGAAAAGTGATACTACTTCACTTAAGTTAATTGTATAAATTAGGTAAATACAATGTAATAAATTATGACCAAGTGCGTTTGTTTATAATCGTCATTGGTTTATATTAATCAAAAAGAAATTATTTGTGTAGCGACCGAAATACAGCTTCGCTCACAGTTAAATAAGCCCATTTGGGAGCCACTCTGCGTTCACATTTTTTGACACTAAATCATCTTTGACGTGATTTTGGTAACGCAATTATACCCAAAACCTACACCACCGTCTCAACCTAACAAGCAGAAGCCACAGTAGTGACGTATAATGCATAATGAGATTTAACAATGTAACAGCGTAACGAATTAATTGAACTACTAAGATTGAAATCATGTATAATAATTTTGTAGCTAATATCAGTTGACCGGTCAAGTTAATAGGCATGTGCGTTTATCGACATCGACATTTGTGCTTCGTAAACAGCGATACAACATCGATACCCAGTATCGCTAATTAGTTGCCGGTGAAAGTTACCGACCGACTGACCAAAATCCGATGCTCACCCGATGTTTCGGAACAGATTTTAGATCGAATCTACTTTCGTTTTTGACTACTCTTACTTACCGCTCACTACTCGATACATTGATTTATTTTCATCGACATTTGCATATTGTTAAGCAATTTCTCATTACGAGTACATAACCTGTCCGAAAAATAAACCTACGCTGCTCGATCGTCAGTTTTATGTTTACTTACCAAAGTCAATTGCTTACGACTTCTTTTGCTATGATTCTAAGATTATCATGTCGGTTCATTTAATGCACAAGTACTTAAACAGTTCTCGTAGCCAAAAAAATATTCGTAGTTAGCTCGTAAAAAACTAATTCGAAATGGTTTACCGATGATTTGATAGATATGAGTATGATTGACGATAGCATCTGTAGAAAAGAATAAGATGTTAGCATAAAAAAATTTGTTGAAAGCTTTGACCAAAATGCTTGAGCCAACTAAAAGTTTTTTGTGCCAAAGTAGTTTTTATTTACGACTAGCTGACCCGACAGACGTTGTCCTATCTTAGAACTGTCAAACGTGCGAAGTTAAAATAATCGTTAAGTTTTCTGAAATTTACCAATATTCTGCGCAATTTTCTTAATTTTTCATTCCGTAAGAACCTTCTACAAAGTATTGGAAAACTTAAGAAAAAAAGATATTAAATGAAATCGGTAAAGCCGTACTCAAGTTATGTCGTGATCAAGGTAAATAAGTATTCATTTATATATATATAGATAGAAGATAGATTATTTAAAATACATTAAAAAACTAAAAAACTAAAAACGTAAAAACAAACTAAGTTTGTATCACTTTTGTTACTTATCGCTGCATTTAAAAGTGAAAGAGTGAAATAATTAAGATTTATCAAACAGACTGATATCTACGAATCTTTGTCTAGAATCCTATTAGCAAATTGGGTCGATATACTGGCCAGATGTTCCCCTTAAGCTTCATCAACTTTTAATACATTCCGTATTTCTATTCTAAACTTGACCTCCGGACAATCTATGTCAGCTGGTCGCGATGTAGGTTTACGATGGAGACACTGGTCTTCCGATGAGGTGTGAATGTGGAGAGATCTCTACAAATATTATTTTACTTTAGTTTGGAATTCGCAATGAGAAACTGTTTTTATTGATATGGGAAGGAACACAGAAAAGCATATTTTTTGGGAAGGTATCTAGTGACGGTTTAGGATTTTTCTAGTTTGTTCGAATACAGTAGTCACGTGGTATTTACCGAATTCAGGAAGAAAAAAAAACCGGACAAGTACGAGTAGGACTCGTGCTCTGAGGGTTCCGTCTAACGGAAAGTCCGTCTAAGCGCGAGACCAAAAAAAAACTATCTGAAATAGTGAAAATATTGAAAGACAAACTTAAGTTTGTAGTTGACAATAAGGTTCTTCCATACATTCCAACTGCAAAATGTAAGTTAGTAATTGCAAAATAATTATTTTTAAATGATATACCTTCAAATGTATAACTTTCGGATTTATTCCTATATATGTGCTATGAGACCTTGCCTCTTGCCAAATTTCATGATTCTAGGTCAACGGGAAGTACCCTATAGGTTTTGATTCCCCTGTGAAATCGCAAAATATACGACATAAAGGAACCCTCAGAGCGCGAGACCAAAAAACTAACTAACTGAAGTTAAAATATTGAAAGACAAACTTAAGTTTGTAGTTGACAATAAGGTCCTTCGATACATTCCAACTACAAAATTTAAGTTTGTAATAGCAAAAT
The DNA here is from genome assembly GCA_914767915.1 of Agriopis aurantiaria. NCBI lineage: Eukaryota > Metazoa > Arthropoda > Insecta > Lepidoptera > Geometridae > Agriopis > Agriopis aurantiaria. The sequence goes on from OU611990.1 coordinate 5,409,351, forward strand.
AAACATTTTTAAATGATATACCATCAAATTTATAACTTTCGGATTTATTCCTATATATGTGCTATGAGACCTTGCCTCTTGCCAAATTTCATGATTCTAGGTCAACGGGAAGTACCCTATAGGTTTTGGTTCCCCTGTGAAATCGCAAAATATACGACATAAAGGAACCCATTTCATTCATTTTTCAATACCTCAAGCGAAATACCGCCTGCAGTGCCTCGATGCGATGCTACCATGAGCGACTTCCGCATCAACCAAAAAGAGGTGCTCAAAACGCTCCGAGATTTAGACGTGAATAAAGCAAGTGGCCCTGACGGAATACCAGCAATAGTGTTGAGGAACTGTGCACCCGAACTGTCTTCAGTTTTGACACGATTATTTCGTCTTTCCCTGCGTGCAGGGGTAGTTCCATTGTGTTGGAAGCTTGCGAACGTGCAACCGGTTCCCAAAAAAGGTAGCCGTGCCGACCCTAACAACTATAGACCTATATCAGTCACCTCCATCCTTTGTAAAACGATGGAACGTGTTCTGAATAGGAGGCTCATGGCATACCTTGAAGACAACTGTCTCCTCAGCGATCGTCAATATGGCTTTCGCCGAAACCGTTCGACTGGGGATCTTCTTGTGTATGCCACCCACATATTGAGCGAGGCCATTGAGAGGCACGGCGAAGCCTTGGCTGTGTCCCTCGATATTTCGAAAGCCTTCGACAGGGTTTGGCACGAAAGCCTGATAAACAAGCTTCCTTCATACGGGCTACCTGCTGGCCTGTGTACCTGGATCGCAGACTTCCTGAGGGAACGATCTATTCGAGTTGTCGTTGACGGCTGCTCGTCTGATCAAATGGCTATTAATGCCGGGGTACCTCAGGGGTCGGTACTTTCAGCAACTCTATTTCTGCTTCATATCAACGATCTGCTTATACCCGGTATCTTTGGGTACGCAGATGATAGCACAGTTGTAGAGAAGTACATATCCAATCCCAGGGCTGGAAAGGCTGAAATCCAAGCGTTGAGAAAAGACATGGTTGAGCGAATGAATCAGACCCTGACGACCGTATCAAATTGGGGTGACGAAAACCTCGTCAAATTCAACGCCAACAAAACCCAAGCTTGTCTTTTCTCCGCAAAAAAGTGTCCATTCACGCTATCACCACTGTTTCAGAATGTTCCTGTACCTTTGGCAAATCACCTGGAACTCCTAGGGTTGTCTCTTACACCGACCCTCAACTACGGCACCTACCTAGAGTCAAAGGCTAAATTAGCTGGTAAAAAGCTGGGCGTCCTGAGTAAGGTTAGGCGGTATTTCACACCGGGGCAGTTGCTTACTCTGTATCAAGCTCAAGTCCGATCGTGTTTGGAATACTGCTGTCATCTTTGGGACGGCTCAGCCAAATACCAGCTCGAAGCTCTTGAATCGGTAGACCGGCGTGCTGTTCGTCTTATAGGCGATGAGAAGTTAGTGGCTAAGAAACTTCTCAGTCTAGAACACCGCCGTAAAGTAGCGAGTCTGTCAATTTTCTACAGGATTCATTTTGGAGAATGTGCATCAGAGCTACATGACCTTATCCTGCCATCCCCTTTCTACTACAGGACAAGTAGGAAAACGGCCCACTACCACCCATACATTGTGGATTTTCCTTGGATACGTACCAAACGTTTCGATTCTACGTTTCTAATCCGTACGGCCAAAGTTTGGAACAACCTGCCAGCTTCCTTGTTTCCTGAGAGATATAACCTGGGCCTTTTCAAGGCCAGAGTGAATAGGTATCTTCTAAGTCTGCGTGCTTCATCTTCGACCACATCGTCGCTTACCAACAGGCGAGTTGGTGGTCAAACGCGGACTTATCTGCGTTAAAAAAAAAAAAAAAAAAAAAAAAAACCCTCAGAGCGCGAGACCAAAAAACTAACTAACTGAAGTTAAAATATTGAAAGACAAACTTAAGTTTGTAGTTGACAATAAGGTCCTTCGATACATTCCAACTACAAAATTTAAGTTTGTAATAGCAAAATAAACATTTTTAAATGATATACCATCAAATTTATAACTTATGGATTTATTCCTATATATGTGCTATGAGACCTTGCCTCTTGCCAAATTTCATGATTCTAGGTCAACGGGAAGTACCCTATAGGTTTTGGTTCCCCTGTGAAATCGCAAAATATACGACATAAACGTTCATATCTTTTGATTGCGTTGACTTACAACTTTTATTTTTTTACAGCCGAAAGAAACCGTAGACCCAAGTATTTAGTATAAATTTCAACCTGCTACCTTTACGCGTTCTTGAGAAAAAGGGTCTTGACAGACGGACAGACAGACAGACAGACAGACGGACAACGAAGTGATCCTATAAGGGTTCCGTTTTTTCCTTTTGAGGTACGGAACCCTAAAAAACGGTCTGTTTTTTGTTCCTTGTAGACTCCGCCATTTGTAAACCGATAAAAATTTCATTGATTTTGACTCCGTATTAGTTATTTAACAATCTCCAATAATACGAGTACGTATAATTTTGTTCGAGCGCTAACTAATTTTGGAATCAGTTTTTTATATTGATAATCATACAAAATGAACTTTTCAATTTGTTTTCCAGTGTTTTAATAATTATGAAAATACATAGCTGGCAATAATTTATAAGATTTTTTTGGTGATTTTTGTTGTTGAATAAATGCGGTTTTTATTTTAACACTCCAACCATAATGCTAATAAAATTATTTTGGCCTTTTAGAGGCCGTAATTCGAAATTCGGGGCCAAAACTACAATTTAAGGTAAAGCTAATCGAATCATTTATATCTCGGAGAAAATAGGGTCTGTACACGTTTGCACCAATCATCGTGTCAAAATACACCTACAATATTTTATTTAAGCCAGCTAGGACCAGAATCTTAATCTGCAGGAGGCTGTTATAGTTCATTTTGCCTCGCTGTGGAAACATCAAAAGCTGTAGTATCAGTCAGTTGCAAATGACTCATTAGCACTGACGTAATAACTTCCTCAGGTTACCACGTCCATGATCATTAGCAAGTACTTTTTTATGTTTGACAGACATTTAACCACAATTTACATGACTTGATTAACTCTTCTGCGCATTACCAACTTTGCATCCTGCAAGTTTTTTTAGCCGTGGCTAACAGGCTGCCTGCTGGTAAGCGATCACCTTCACCCATCAGCCTATGTATATATACTTGGGCATCACAGATACGTTGCCTACCTTTGAATACTTTATTAACACCCTTTCGAAGAACCCCATGTAATAGTTACTCAGAGATACCGCAGCTCATTCCGCATATAGAAGGTAATTATTATGCAAAAGTATTTCACAGGCAAATGTGTGCCAAGAGGTCTCCATTCTAGGTTTATGATGAGACACCCTTGTTCCCAGTCTGCATTGTCTGTTGTCTGGTGACAATTAGACGACCGTTAGCGCATTTCTGAGTAAGCCATGTGAATGTAGCTGCAGATGCTTCAATAGGTTTTTGTCGCTATTTTTATTATTGATGAGGTCTGTAGGTATTACTGGATACTGTTGATTTATTTGCTAGAATGCAGGTAATTAAGTTATTACTGCACTAAATATACTTAATTTACTTAAATATCGATAAAAATGTAAAATTGCAGATGATCTATTTTAGATATCGATAAAATAGGGTAAGAATATATTTTTAAAGTAGATATAAGATGGAAGTTACTTTTTGGGCATGTTTTCTCGCGCAGGCGAAATGAACAAACAAACCTGAAATCTGTGATCTTGAATCTGAGTGTCTTCAAACCTATTTTAAATTTTACAAAAACTTTTATTAATGCAGCAACTACGATATTTTCTAGTAGTTAGTAATGCAGATGTTGTTCGCCCAAAAAATGAATAATTGAAAAAAAAATTACACCGGTTAGTTTATCTAAAATAAAAATAAAAAACACGCTTTTGTATTGACCATGAAACTTATTGCAGAAGTCGTGACTAACCACTGCAAATAAAAGTAAAAAATGACACGCCATTTCAAATTACACCATAACAGAGCTTAAATAACTCAGTAAAAGTTTTAGCGAAAGCAAAAGTCAATGTCAATGACCGCCGAAACGAGATTTGACCGTTACTGTAACATCGACTGGCCGAAACTGTAACACCTTATCTCTTTCATACGCAATACAAGCCCCTTTTATCTGTCTCTTTCTCGTGTTACGCATGTCGCACGTCACGTTTGGTTTGACAGGTTGACATCGCTTGACGTTAAAGTGACAGATCCTCAAAGTCCTCGAAGTGTCTTTAAGAGAAAGTGTAAACAAACCAAAACTTTCGTCTAAGGTGCGCTCTGTTTGTTTAAGAATAATTCAGTTTGCTTTTCTATTTCGAAGATGAGCATCACGAGTCACTTTATCTATTCATAATGTTAATAGTATTTTTGACAAATGGCCAGCGTCGGTATCTTGACTTTAATCTGCCACGATTTTAAATCACGATGATATTTAAAATAAAAAGCGACATTTAAAAAGTTTACAGCCTAGGCCATATTTAAAATAATAATAATAACACCTTATCTCTTGTTTTTGTATAGATATTGTAAAAAAACTTTAATTTAAGAAGAAAAATAAATGTGTGAAAAATAATAATAATATTAATAATATTAATAAACCGCTGTCACGACCTGACGTTTATTTTTCCGTTAACATTTTTTTATTTCATATTAATTGTTTTTACCTTTTATAACATAATATTACAAGCAATAAAGTTTCATAATAGTCCTACACATCGAAAATCAATATGTATAAATGCCGAAAACAGGATAAAAATGTGTTCAATAGTTCTACGACAAAATACCAAACTGACAGCTATTGTCAAACATGGAAAATTAAATACAATATCGAAATGGTAAAATAATTTGTGAAATGATAACACGGTCAAAAACGTCTGCAGCGGCACGACTCACAAACGCACAACCTCCACCACCGCCCGCCTCGTCGTCGTCTCCGAGCTCCTCGTCGGGTGAAGATGAGTACCACACCACCCGCGAGGCAAGCGGCTCGTCGAGCGACACGAGCGGGCCTGGGACACCGCCGCCACCTCCACCTGCGCGACGGGGACGTCCCCCGCTGCCGGCACGCTTGGGGCTTGTGGGGCATTCTGCCACACGCCCGGCCCCCGCTACCGGTGGTGTAGTGCGTCGCATGCGATGGTCTCCAACCATGAATGAGAACTGCATGCGCGCCTATTACAGGGCTACAGAGGGAGGAACCAACTTGAGTGCGTACTGTGCCAGGATGCTGCCTTTGTTTCAGGACCTTGAACCGACCGTCACCGTATCCGCCCAGCGACTATCGGATCAAGTGCGGGCTATCCACCGGTGTAAACTGCTGGATGACTCTGTGCTTGATCGGCTCCGCCTGGAGGAACTACGTGCTCGTCCGACTCCTGCTTTGATGCGGGACCCGCCCGTCGCGTCGTCTGCCCCGACTTTGGCGTCACTGCCGGCGTCGGTGGCGACACTAGCGGCACCGGCTGATCCCGTTGTCGACGAGGGAGATTTGACGAGTAATAGTGTCTCTGACCAGGTGAGAGAGCAATTGAGGGGGGCTTTGGAAGACGCAATCTCCCAGTATCGGTTCGCACCCGACTCTAGGCCGCGTCTACCACGTTTGCCCACCCATAGACGCAATCTAGCGTTAATGGGAGCCCTGAACGCTTTGCTAGCTCCCTATTTGAGGGCTAGCGAAGATTTAGTTGATACCCACTCGATTCTGTACTGCGGTGCCATCGCGGCGTGTCGCGTTGCACGTGTTAAGTTCCCGGACACTAACCGTGCACCGCGAACCGCCGGGGGGGTACCCGCATGGCAAGTGCGGATCGAGCGGCGTATTAGCACGTTCAGGACTCTCATTGCAAAGCTGATCTGCTTCAGCCGGGGGAATAATCGCCCCCGAGTCATGCGTTTCGTGACCCAGGCTTTCGCTGGGACCGAAATTAGGCCCCAGCACTATCTAGCCAATGTCATGGAACGCATCGACTATCTGAAGCAGAAGGTCTATGCATGGGTAAGTCGTATTCGCCGCTACAGAGAGCGGGTGAATAGATACTGGCAAAATCGCCTTTTCCAAAGTGACCAGAGGAAGGTGTACCGAGGCTGGGAAGAAACTGACCAACGTGTGAGTGACGGGCAGCTACCAGATGCAAACGCCATGATTAATTTCTGGCGCGGTATCTGGTCGGTGCCCGTCGAGCACACCGAGGGTGATTGGATGCGTGTTGTCGAGCGGGAATGCGAGTCCATCGAACCCATGGGGTCTATTTTAATAGACTCCGTAGACGTTAGTTGTGCGATCCGTACGGCGCAGAACTGGAAAAGTCCTGGGCCGGACGGGTTGCACAACTTCTGGATAAAATGGATTCGATGCTCGCATGACCGCTTGGCGACGCAATTCCAAGAAGCCCTTGAGCTCGGTTCCCTTCCCAGCTTCATGACCACCGGTGTCACCTTCCTGCTCCACAAGTCCGGTAGTACCACGGAAGCCAAAAACTACAGACCCATCACGTGCTTGCCTACCATCTACAAGCTCCTTACATCCATTTTGAGAAATAAAATTAACGCGCACATTGTTGCGAACAACGTTTTGGCCCATGCTCAAAATGGATGTAGGGTTGGGTCCCGTGGTACTAAGGAGCTCCTCCTCATCGACACGGCCATTAGCCAGCAAGTCCGGCGTAACAAAGGAGCCCTCTCCGCTGCCTGGATTGACTATAAGAAGGCCTATGATTCAGTGCCTCATTCATGGCTAGAGAGGGTTTTAGAGTTGTATAAAATTGATACAACTCTAAAATCATTCTTAGGCGCATGTATGAGGCAATGGACCACAGTCCTTCGTCAACCAGGTGGTGGGGACGGCACCTCTGGCCCGCAGGACTTGATAAGGATTGAGCGAGGCATATTCCAGGGTGACAGTTTTAGTCCATTGTGGTTTTGTCTGGCTCTGAACCCTCTCAGCACTCTGCTGAGGGATTCAGGACTAGGCTATCGACTTCGAAGAGATGGTCAAGTCATCTCCCACCTACTGTACATGGACGATCTCAAGCTGTTCACACCGAAACGCCAAGACTTGGTGGAGCTGCTAAAAATCACAGAGGTTTTTAGCAGCGCCATCAGGATGGAGTTCGGTGTAGACAAGTGTGCGGTCATGCATGTACAGCGAGGGAAAGTTGTGAATTCTCCGAATTTACAGCTCTCTGAGGTGATGACTCTCAGATCTCTCTCCGAGGCCGAGACCTATAAGTACCTCGGTATGTCAGAGTCATTGGGTATATCAGTAGAGAACATCAAAAAATCGGTGAAGGAACGCTTCTTTTGTCGACTTACAAAAGTACTTAACAGTTTTTTGTCTGGCGGCAATAAGGTGCGTGCCTTCAACGGTTGGGTGATGCCTTTATTGATATACTCCTTTGGCATATTGAGGTGGACTCAAACTGAGCTGGACGCCCTGGACAGGAGGGTCCGTCAACTGCTCACATCACATCGCATGCTACACCCACGCTCGTCTGTTATGAGACTGTACATTCCGCGGAAGTGGGGGGGTCGAGGCTTTTTAAATGCCAAGAACCTACACAACCGCGAAGTGTGCAGTCTCAGGGATTTTTTCCGTAACAGCGAGAGTGGGATGCATCGTGATGTTGTGGCAGTTGACAGGGGCCTCACGCCGCTCTCCTTGGTAAACGAGAATTGGCGCAAACCATCGGTGCTGAGCATCGAAGACCGCAGGGACGTATGGAAGGGCAAGGAGCTGCACGGGCGGTTCTATCGGGCCTTAACAGGGCCCGATGTGGACCTGCTTTCGTCGGTGAACTGGTTACGATTCGGAGACCTCTTTGGGGAAACCGAGGGTTTTGCCTGTGCGATTGCGGACGAAGTTATCAAGACGAACAACTATCGGAAATATATCATGAAGGACGGTACGGTCGACATCTGTCGGGCATGCCACCGTCCTGGAGAGTCTCTCCGACATATAATTTCCGGTTGTTCGCATCTTGCTAACGGCGAGTACTTGCACAGGCACAACCAGGTGGCCAGGATCATCCACCAGCAACTTGCCCTTCGATACGGCCTTGCCGAGTCTGAGGTGCCGTACTATAAGTACGCACCAGCGCCAGTTCTTGAAAATGGTCGTGCTTTGCTCTATTGGGACCGCTCTATCATCACGGACAGGACTATTGTCGCCAATAAACCTGATATCGTGTTGGTCGACCGATCCCAGCGCCGGGCAGTGCTCGTCGACATCACCATCCCACATGACGAGAACCTCGTGAAGGCCGAGAAGGACAAACTCAGCAAGTACCTTGACTTGGCTCACGAGGTTACCGCCATGTGGGATGTTGACTCGACGATCATTGTCCCGATAGTCGTATCGGTGAACGGTCTTATAGCGAAGAGCCTCGACCAACACCTTAAGAGGCTCTCGCTAGATGGTTGGATCAAGGGTCAGATGCAGAAGGCGGTAATCCTTGACACGGCACGTATTGTCAGGAGGTTCCTCACTCTGCAGCCCTAACCACCGGTAGCTTGGGCCCTGCCCCGCTGCCGGCGGCACCCTAGATTTAAGTTTTTTTATAATATTTTGTTTTTGTATAGATATTGTAAAAAAACTTTAATTTAAGAAGAAAAATAAATGTGTGAATATTAATAAAAATAAAAATAAAGCATATAAATATAACCAAGTATTCCCGCTGAGGGCGTATAAATCTGTATAAGACATTTGTGCAGAAAAATAATAGATAGTGTTGTAAGAAAATTAGTTAAGTTAAGTTTTAGCCGTTTAAGCCGCATATTGTGAGACTCTCAAGGGAATCAAATCTATAGGGTAGTTCCCGTTAACCTAGAATCATGTAATTTGGCAAGGAAATGTCTTACAGTACATAATAAAGGGAAAAATCCGAAACAAGTTTATTTGAAGTTGTCACATTTAAAAAAACTAACTTTTAGTAGTTGGTATAATTATAGTAGGTATGGAAGCACCTATTTGCCAACTACAAAGTTAATATTGTGCTTCAATATTTCAATCTTTATAACTTTTTTTCGTCGAGTCTCGATCCCCGGGAGGGATAAACTATCTACATACATATTTATAAAGTTTGTACGGAACCCTCAGGGTGTGAGTCCTACTAACACTTGTCCGGTTCTTTCCGTGTAATTTCTTCTTGCTCAATATACTACCAATTATTATAGTGCTAACAGACGCTCGAACGTGGCTGACCTCAACCGCCGTCCGACCAACGGGAGAGAAAGCGAGGGAAATATGATATTCTCACTCTTTCTCTCCCGTTGGTTGGATGGCGGTCCGTCAGCCGCGTTCGAGCGTCTGTTAGCACTATTATTAGTCAATAACATTACTAGTTATTTAGCGTAAATTATTGGTCTTAGTAGAGCGTAATGTCTAGCCTGACTTTCATAAAAATATTTTGGTCGGCATTTAGCGTCATTAGAGACGCCAAAGATGCCAGAGATCAAAAACATAGCGGCTTAGATTTTATTTAGAACAGCACATTATATCCTTTTACAAATATACATGTACCTGATCTAAGATTATATCCAATTCACGCGAATGCCCGGTGCTACAGGTGCTACGGCGTAGCGGTGCCGTAGACAACATTCATTGTCGCGATTTACTTTCAATTTCGCGTGTGCCGGTGCAGGGTCAACGCACTCCAGATCTAGTGCGTCGATAGGCCTCCAACTTCTCGTTGATATTGTTTACACACGGTCTAGCCTCGGTCTAGACTGGAGAGCGTTTCATTGACTTGTCAATGTACAACACATCAATTTACTTTGCACTAAAGTTATCTATAGAATTGAGTAGTGGAGCCACTACTACATTTACTATACAAACCTGAAAGCCATGTACCGAAAATAATAATTACCTTATTTGACCACCTCTTCAAATAAAGTGGTCTCACTTTAAAGAGAATTATTGACTGACTTATTATTGCAGCTGCAAATTTTAGTGATTTGCCAATTTGTCTATGATTAGCACTAGCAGCAGCTGTTATATATTTTATCCCATCATCATCATTATTTCAGCCGTAAGATGTCCACTGCTGGACATAGGCCTCCCTCATCGATCTCTAAAAAGGCCGGTTTGAAGCGGCCTGCATCCAGTGTTTCCCTGTGGTCTCTTTTAGGTTGTCTGCCTATCTTGTGAGTGGTGGTCCTGCGCTGCGCCATTTTTTCCCAATTGAAGTAAATTTTACCTTACTATCATATTACACTAATATTATAAACACGTGTACCTATTTGTTTATTCTTCTTTCACGCAAGAACAGAGCGACAGATCAACATGATTTTTTTGCATAGAGATAGATTCTTTGATTCCACTTTTATTGTGCGAACTGCTAGTCTGTGGAATGCGCTGCCTGAATGGATCTGGGTGTCTTCAAATCACGAGTGAATTGGTTTCTTCTAGGCAAGCGTGCTCCACCGTAGACCGCATCGTCGCTTAACATCAGGTGAGTTGGCGGTCAAGCGCAAGCCTATCATTTATAAAAAAAAAGATGGAAGGCTCAAGAGTGATTTTTATCCCGGAAAATTTTAAGGTTCATATTGGAATGTTCACGTAGATAAAAAAAAACGGAGCACAGCTAGTATATATACCAGCAATTAAGTGACTTACTTGTCACTACAGCGTCGTAGCTTGGTTATTCTGCTGTGTAAAAATAACTATCACTTTATGACAGTAGTCCTTATAAGTACTTACTACAAATCAAAACCCGAAGGCTTTTCGTCGATCTACAACCTTCTAATGATTTAATGGTTTCTTTTCCAACACCTACGCATTAAATAGTTTACCGTCTATTCATAAATTGAGTCTGAAATTCTCACAAATCATACAGGTATAATAAATTTCAATGAAGGGCCCTCTAAGCGGGTCAAGTCCCCCAGTGAAAGTAAGACAAGATTCGACGTAATACCACCAAATACGGACCTTATGTAAACGCAATAAGAGCTAAATCTCATGCCCAAATAAGCAAACACGTTTTTAATGATCCGACCAAATTGAAATGGTCGTTGACTGGGCTTTGATTAAAATAGTTAGACTTTTAATTATTCATTTAAGTTGAGTCCATTTCAATAAAGGTTTCTAATACAAAGATAATCGTATGAATATTATCACTGTGGAAAACAACAGAGCACCTTTTTGATTATACCTTAATAGAGATGGAGAAGGCATTTTATGTCTTAAAGAGGATTCCTGCCTTCGTTGTATCCCTTTGAAACTGTTTAGTATTATTATAACACCCTTATTAAACGACTTAAAAAAAGGACGCGGTTCTCAATTGTTTAGAAAAAAATGTTTTTACCTCCGATCTCACTGTATGAAACCACTAGCGGCCCGCCCCAGCTTCGCACGGGTATAGATTATAGCCTATGTCACCCGCGGATAGTGTAGCTTCCTAACAGTGAAAGAATTTTTCAAACCGGTTCAGTAGTTTCGGAGCCTATTCAATGCAAACAAACATACAATCAAATCTTTCCTATTTATAATATTAGTAAAATTCTTTTTAGGGTTCCGTACCTCAAAAGGAAAAAAACGGAACCCTTATAGGATCACTTCGTTGTCCGTCTGTCTGTCTGTCTGTCCGTCTGTCAAGACCCTTTTTCTCAAGAACGCGTAAAGGTAGCAAGTTGAAATTTATACTAAATACTTGGGTCTACGGTTTCTTTCGGCTGTAAAAAAATAAAAGTTGTAAGTCAACGCAATCAAAAGATATGAACGTTTATGTCGCATATTTTGCGACTTCACAGGGGAACCAAAACCTATAGGGTACTTCCCGTTGACCTAGAATCATGAAATTTGGCAAAAAGCAAGGTCTCATAGCATATATGTATATAGGAATAAATCCGAAAGTTATAAATTTGAAGGTATATCATTTAAAAATGATTATTTTGCTATTACAAACTTACATTTTGTAGTTGGATTGTATGGAAGAACGTTATTGTCAACTACAAACTTAAGTTTGTCTTTCAATATTTTAACTTCAGTTAGTTTTTTTTTTGGTCTCGCGCTCTTAGGGTTCCTTTATGTCGTATATTTTGCGATTTCACAGGGGAATCAAAACCTATAGGGTACTTCCCGTTGACCTAGAATCATGAAATTTGGCAAGAGGCAAGGTCTCATAGTACATATATAGGAATAAATCCGAAAGTTATAAATTTGAAGGTATTTAAAAATAATTATTTTGCTATTACAAACTTACATTTTGTAGTTGGGATGTATGGAAGAACCTTATTGTCAACTATTAACAACTAATTAACTATCAACTATTCCCTTATTGTTAACTTCAAAGTTGTCTTCCCAGAAACTGTGGGATCGGCCGATCTGCGAACTAGCATGGAAATCGCTACTAGATACGTGTCCTAGTATTGCAGATCGCGCTCGTATTCTTGCTGTCTCTGTTTGGGAATCGGGACTTTGGTTGCAAGCCATGCCCTCTTTTAACACAGGTAGCCTTTTAGATCCAACCGCATTTCGTCTAGCTGTCAGCTTACGCTTGGGTGCAAGGTGCTGTGAGGCCCATCGCTGTCAGTGTGGTACTGCTGTTGACCAGCTCGGTCACCATGGTCTCTCTTGCTCGAGAAGCGCTGGTCGTATTGGCCGACACGCTAGCCTGAACGACATCATACGCAGGGCACTTTCCACCGCCAATGTCGCAGCTGTGCTCAAACCGAGTGGTCTTGCGCGTGACGATGGAAAGAGGCCTGACGGTATGACACTTGTGCCCTGGAGGTTGGGGCGGCCCCTTGTATGGGACGCAACTTGTGTCGATACTTTGGCGCCGTCACATCTTCCTGAGACACAGGGTAGGGCTGGCGCGGCTGCTAATTCGGCAGAGCAGCACAAGCGTCGCAAATATGCTAATCTCGGCAGTGGTTACATATTTGAGGCGTTTGGGGTCGAGACATTGGGCCCTTGGGGACCGGGATAGCTTGTATTTTGTTTAGTTATTAAAGGCACTTGCCCAGTAAAAAAAAACTACAAACTTAAGTTTGTCTTTCAATATTTTAACTTAAGTTAGTTTTTTTTTTTGGTCTCGCGCTCTGAGTGTTCCGTCTAACGGAACCCTCAGAGCACGAGTCCTACTCGTACTTGTCCGGTTTTTTATTTTAAAGGATATACTTTCAGATTGGTTCCATAGAAATTTAATTAAAATCGGTTTATAGCAGTTTGGCTTTTAAATCCAAATAACTGCAAAATTCGGCAAATTGCATAGGTATGTTACTAATTTTGAGGTAGGTATTTAATTGATTAATTATCCTAATTGTTTATTATTTTGATTGTTAATTTTTGTTATATGTCCCATGCAACTCGTGAATTGATAACTTTAGATCAGCTTTCTAAACGTAGGTATTATTCGAGAGTAATTTACCACCTACACGACCACGACCAGAATTAGAATCAATTCGATACTGTACACTCGTCTCGTAATTTTCCTGTACATGTACACCTACGAGATAGACAAACAACGAACGATATCGAGAAACATTCCGAAAGCTACAGTAAAATGTTGGATGAAAACCTTTTCTTTTTGATGTTTAACAGCTATAATTTTTTTACCAGCAACAGTTTTACGAGTAAGTTAAAGAAACTAACAAAAGTGATCTGAGTTTTTTTTAATTGTAATTATAGTAGATAAACAAGTGACGTACCACCTGATGGTAAGTAGTCACCATCGCCTATGGACCGGAGCAATACCCAGAGCATTGGCGGTGCGTTACCTACCTTTGAGGATTCTATTCACTCTTACATACATACCATATTTCCAGTTTTTATCTAGCTTTTCACAAATTTAAGTGGTCTGAATATTACATTTCTTCATCATCATCATAATCAGCCTATCACGTTTTCACTGCTGGGACACAGACCTTATCTAAGTGAGAGAGGATGGACCCCAATCCACCATGCTGGCCCAGTGCATGTTGTTGAGTGTCATACGTCCTTGAATTTTTATGGATCTTGGATATACCGGTTTCCTCACAATGTTTTCCTTCGCCGTTGTTGAACGATGGCATCGAAACAGCACATAATTTATTTAAGTACTAAATAAGTCGTTAGTGCAAGACCGAGGATTAAACCAAGTGCCGTCAGATTGTAAAGTCAGATGTACCACCCGGCCACAATCTCTCAACATTTCTTGGCGGAGTATAATAATATTTTTTGGTATAAGCAATTTTGTCTCTCTGTCTAAGCGTTTCCAAAATTTTCACGGCTGAACTGAGATTGTTTAATGTTAAAAGGAAGTTAACCTATCATAGAATATTCAATTTGACAAATTCATTTTGAAAAAAATATATGTAGTAATACCATGAAGCATAACGGGCATAGCATTAGGACTTAACCTAATACTCTAATAGGCTTATATATTTATTTAAATTTTTTATATTTATTTAGAAATTAAATATTTATTATGATTATATTTAAAAAAAAAATAATTTAAAACAATTTTTTTTATCTTCTTTGAGAAGATTATTTCCGCACGTGAAACCGTCAGTTACAATTTTTTTATACAGATTTTGACCATCGCGAACCTCAAGCAATATTTGTGTTTCGCATCCCAAACCAATTAAACGCAAATTGTTATTGACATCATAACATTTAAAGCCGAAAAGGTGTAGCTTCAAACTGATGCTCCAGCGGCCATAAACTCAATGAAGCGTTTTATTACTTGTTCAAATTTGCAAGCCATTACTTCGAAATAAAACGGCACAAAAAATTCGCGCAAATCGTCAAAAGTTCGGATCAGGTGTGGGCACACCGCGCCTTTTAATTAGGGCCACAAAGTACAACCTTGATGGACGCTCGGTAGACATTTTACTGGCGAAAATTTACTGCAAAAACGCTCATCAGAGAGTTCCGGCACATTCCGGCGGGTGTACACTTTCTCCCGGTGGTCCCACGGCCCACTTGCATGGAAAACCTGACTCGTTCGATGGGAACGCCCAAAATATTTGGTGATTAAAGCCGCCGGTGTATCCACGCGTTTACTTTCGCAAACTCCTGCCAATTAAACGTTGCAGTTGCGTGCGGGCAGTAACTCAACTCCACAGAAAACGTGAAACAGCTATGGCCAAACCAAGAAACCACTTACTTAGGTATGGATGTTCCTCGAAAGTTACAATCTGGGTGTCTTCAAGTCGCGATTAAATCGGTATCTTCTAGGCAAACGTGCCCCATCGAAGACCATAGGAAAAGTAGCGGTCAAACGCAAGCCTACTATTTTTTTTTTTTAAACATACAAAAAGATTACAAATTATCAAATTGATTCTCCTCATTGTACCTTGACTACATAACTATTTACAATAAAAACTCTCTATCACTTAAAACTCCCACTGTACGTTCCTTTCTGTATTTAGTTGATCAATGCCGTGGACTGCCCGCGAGGGATCGTTCTTTTTGATGTGTTAAATGAGATGTTATTTTGAAAGGCAATTTCAGTTTCCTTTCATCGGCAAGTCGTTCTGGTTGACCTTTTCTTATTTTGTTTTGATAAGCGACTGGAGTGATGTCAGGAAAGTGGAACAGTTTACTTTTCAATGGCATTAAGAAACAATTGCCTGATCAACAGTATGCGGTTATTGGGCAATGGTCAGTGGACTTAACTTAACTTAATTCTAGCTTTTGGATGCAAAAGGCAGGCTGTCGTTCAGTGTGGAGGTTAAAGATGATAAAAATGATGATGATGATGAATTCCACTACCGCACGTTTCGAAACCGTCAAAAGTTCCTCCCCTTAGATTTACGGGCGATGTTTTTAATAAAATAACTTAGCATAAAGCATAAAGAGACTGGACATGTAATATCTTATAATGACTAGCGCAGTGCATTGCCGCGTATAATTTAGCACTGTGAAGTAAATTAAATAATTAAATTATGCGATAATTAGGCGAGAAACGTGCTTGTTTCCAGTTGCATAAGAAAAGTGAATACTTCTAACAAAATTTTACATTACTTAAGCTTCCTGCGTTCACGCGATTCACCGAGATCTATACTTAGTGTTTAATACCCTTTCTTATAGTATTACAATACAATATTTATTTATTACACACCGAAAATACAAATTAAACTTAAACTAACATAAAAAACAAATATACGGCAGTATAATGGGCGGCCTTGTCGCTTAAAGCGATTTCTTCCAGGCAACCTTTGTAAGACAGGACTAAAGAAATTGGAAAACGGTCGGTGGTGCATATAAAGTTAAAAAGTATTGATCATCATTAACTATTTGCCATCAACTGCCGAGTATTAGTCTCTTCAGTGCGCCATCTTCCTCTTTTCTTCTTACAACATATTTCGTCCAAATTCAGTAAGTTTCACTCACATTCCACACCAATCCACGAACATGCGACGGAATTTCACGGACTTTTCCTCTCGACGGAGTAAAAGGGATCTGAGATAAACCGAGGCTGTGAGGCTGCAGTGACCCACTCACCCCTTGAACCGAGTTTCTAACGCAACGCAAGGAGCTTCTTTAAATAAGGTTACACAGAACGGTAATACTAAACCGAGAGGAAATCATTATACTAATTATTATATAAAACGTTTGCTATGGGACCAACCCTAAAATAGTAAAAATATTAACTATTTTCATCGAGATACAATACATATTATAGAGTCATAATCGTACCAAAAAAAAAACGAACCAAAACTCGGCGCACGCTACGAATTGCGCCGAATTTTTGGTTAGTCACAAAGGTAACCGCGATCCGACTACAACGCCGTGCGATGCCAAAGTTACGATGACATAGCGGGCAACTAACGTTGAAAACTATGAAAAGACATAACGTCTAAATTGAAGTAAATGTGGCATTGTGAACTATATAATTGATACAATGTATGTACAATGCCTAAAGACAAGGGTCTTTGACCAGTGTGTGTTGCCAGTGATGACATATGGTACTGAGACGTGGTCCTTAACTGATGGCTTTTTGGAAAAACTCAGAGTCACACAGCGGGCAATGGAGAGAGCTATGCTCGGAGTTTCTTTGCGCGATAGAATCCGAAACGTGGATATTCGCCAAAGAACCAAAGTCACCGACATAGCTGTTAAAATTTGCAAGTTGAAGTGGCAATGGGCAGGCCACATCGCTCGGAGAACCGATAACCGATGGGGAAGAAAGGTTCTTGAGTGGAGACCACAAACCGGAAGACGCAGCGTAGGTAGGCCTCCCACTAGATGGACCGACGACATAGTAAGAGTCGCTGGCATCCAGTGGATGCAAAAGGCAGGCTGTCGTTCAGTGTGGAGGTTAAAGGGGGAGGCCTATGTTCAGCAGTGGACGTCTTCTGGCTGATGATGATGATGATGATGATGATGTACAATGCGTGGGTTCGATTCCCACCTAGGACAAACATTTATGTGATGAACATTTGTGTTTATTTTATCTGGTTGTTAATATCTATTTAAGTATGTATTTAAAACTATATATGTATGTATATCAGTCTCTGGCAGCCATATCACAAGCTATGCTTAGTTTTGGGTTAGATGACCGTGTGTGCCAAAATGTCCCATAATGTCGCTCGGCCGTTTTATGACTCTTTTCACTGAGAGATTGTGATTCTATAGGAATTTTATCTCAATGGCTATTCTTTCGAAAATTTACTCTCAACGGAATGTAAAAGCTGAAATTTTGTTTCACAATTTCAGGGATGGTCCCATAATATAAAAGTTGTTCATAATAATGAGTACAATTAACCTTCTATAGGCATAATGCCAACGTTTTGTGTAACCCTGTATTTTAAAACAGTTATATAAAGTCGGAATATATTATTTAGATGTCCGAGTAAATATTAATACCACGTAAAATAAATATGTACTTTGCACAGTATTGTTATTAAGACGCTCGTCATATCTCACTATTACTCGTATAATAAATACGAGACAACTCTAATTTTCAAGACTAAACAGCTAAACTAATTTTGATGTAATTTTACGAAAAGATAGTACGTGTTTTGAGGCCTTACCAACAAATGGACAACCACACAATTTTTTTCACTATTTTATAATTACTTAAGTTCTGTATTTAAACCTTACCAAGATATTTAAATTCTGTGTTGAAAAAAAACAAAAAAATTTGCGCTATATTTTTTCGTTGAAAACGAAAAAAAGAAACGAAAAAAACAAAAGCAACTTTAAATTAATTATATCATAAAAATGTCGCTATGAAAATAATGAAATGAGTTTTGTTTAATAATAAAATGATATAATAAAATGATAAAATGAGGTTTAAGCGATAAATTGTAAATTTATTAACGAAAAATATTATCTTTTATTAAATATGAAATTTATAATAAAATAAAATTTATTTACAATATAAATTATATTTTTATTTTATTTTTTTAAATCAATATAATATATTAAATTGATGACATATTAATAAAGGATTATAGTTTAAAAAACATTTGATTTGCATTCAAACATTATTTCATGATTTAAGATTGAGAGCGTTGTCACGTAGGTAAATAATTTATCCCCCAAGACCGTAAACTCATCAGTGTAATAGTGCTAACAGACGCTCGAACGCGGCTGACCTCAACCGCCGTCTGACCAATGGGAGAGAAAGAGAAGGAAATATGATATTCTCACTCTTTCTCTCCCGTTGGTTGGACGGCGGTCGGTCAGCCGCGTTCTATCATCTGTTAGCACTATAATACCCACCCAACCATAGCGTCATGTCACGTCTTGTACCATATATCCCCCAAGCCTTTCCCCTTAGAGGTAAAAAATGGAAAAAAGTTCGATGTAGATCCCTAGGGCCATAGATGCAATTTTTATTCCTTGTTTTAATGTACAATGAGAATGAAAATAAGATGCGGACTCATACATAAGATAAAGCCATTCACGACTAATTAAGTAAAACTAAAGTACAGTCTCTATTCCATTTGATTGTTTAACTTTCTTCACTAATACCATAGTGCACACTTATGACTTGATTGAGGGCGCCACGATCGTATTTAAAACACTACTGAAAGCCAGCCGCGAAACATTTTTAGTTCCATCAATTGGCCAACTGTACAAATAAGTTTGTCGGTCTGTATGAATGAAGATTATAACCGTGAAATTACCATGTTCGTGATCATCCCCAATTTGTATAGAAAAGAGTATTATACCGTGACTGAAAGCTTAGAACAAAAGAACACTTTCTATATTGTAATCACAGATATTACACGTTGAACTATTAGTCAATGTCTGTACAGTTCTTGTATTGCCTTAGGTCGTGGTAAGATTAGATTTAAAAACTATTTTGCATTTTTGAACCCACTGACTCGTCTTCGGTGAAATGATAAATTGAAAACCGTAAATGTTGTATCCATTTATTTGTTAAAGTCAATCAAATTAAATTCAAAAAACCCAAAAATATCCAAATTAGTAATAGTCTTAGGTTTTAAATATCGGTGTTTTAAATATTTTTCACCCACAAGACGGACGTTCACCCACAAGATGGATAGACGACCTAAAAGAGACCGCAGGGAAACGCTGGATGCAGCCCGCTTCCAACCGGCCCTTTTGGAGATCGATGGGGGAAGCCTATGTCCAGCAGTGGACGTCCTACGGCCGAAATGATGATGATGATGAAATATTTTTCGTGTAAATAAATGTATATCACTCAAATATCAGAATTTGTAATTCAGGGATTTATAAGTAGATAAATTTACTCACTTTTATCTTTAATTATGCATAGATAAGTATAAAACTAGTCGTTAGCACATACTTAAACTGACCAGAAAATATTACAACCAGCCTCTAGACACCATGAGCAGTCGCTGCTTAGAAAACATTATGATTAAAAATCATTAGCGGTACTTTTAACTAATTTCATAACATTTCTATAGACATCCGTCATCTAGTCTACCTGTGACCACGGATAATGCAAAGTGTTCTAAACCTCTGAATAATGTAAAATACACGCAAAAAAATCAATAAAAAATGTGTTACAACCAAATTAAATATCAAATAAATCTTACGATATAAGTAGGTACGTAAGAAAAGTTATCGGAAAAACTTCCTATAAATAATTAATGTTGCGTATCTAAAAAACATTGTCCATTAAAAGTGTACTTCAATATGTTACAACCAAATTAAATATCAAATAAATCTTACGATATTAGTAGGTACGTAAGAAAAGTTATCGGAAAAACTTCCTATAAATAATTAATGTTGCGTATCTAAAAAAACATTATCCATTATAAGTGTACTTCAATATGTTACAACCAAATTAAATACCGAAATAATCTTACAGTTACTTAAGTAAGTGACAAAAGTTATCTAAAAAACTTCCTACAATTTATATTGAATGTAGCGTATCTCAAAAACCATTAGTTTATCAACTATCTACTATGTAACATTGTCACAAGGTTAAGTGACAGGTTAACACCTAACACCTTGAGAGTTGGAAAGTGTTTAGTTTAAAGCCGAAACTACATACTTACCTAAGTGAAAATTAAGAAATTAAGTGGCAACTAAGTAGAACCTAACGCTGTCTATTTAGTTATTGACTTAGGAAAACTATGTACCTACCTACCTAACTATAATCACACCAGTCATTGTTGAAATTCAATGTGATAATAAAAGGTCTTACTAAAATACAAGCTAACTCATTCTACAAAAACAATTGGACTGCAGATACCGTTGTATGTCTAAAAACAATCCAAATTTTCAAGCCCACTACCAGTTGGCAGCGTACCTAACTTTCTGGTGGCACACGTTGATTGACAATGCTTATGCGTTGAGCGAGAAACACGTCACATTCACGTGACGTTCTGAAATATTTTTTACCTAGAAAGGAGGAGGTTATCAATTCGATTGTATGTTTTTTTTTTCTGTCTGATACGCGACAACTCTGCCAATCATGAATTGTTTTTTTTTTTTTTTTTGGTATGTCATACTCCAGAGTACGGAAAAGAGAAGTAAATAGAACGGAATGAGAAAGAAAATGTGTTACCAGAAAAAAAAACTGTGCTCCGGAGGTGATCCCATGTAAATTTTATCTTTATTTTAGAAAAAATCAACAAATACCAAATAAATTTGGTTTATGGTTCCCTTCATCAAAAGGCTTCAATGAGAACTTTCAATATCTGTTTTAACTATCATATTACTACTTTTTAGTTGTAAGTTTGTACAAAAAATTCAAAAGAAAAAAGACTTCAAGACTATACTGTAGGTCTTACAGACGCACTCAGAGACGTTACTTAAGCTAAGGAATACTTAAAATTGCTCTGTCTCGTTTTCATGTGTGACAATTTCCGTCAACGAGAAGTTAACAGTGCAATTTTAAGTATTCCTTAAGTTAAGTAACGTCTCTGAGTGCGGCTGTAAGTCTTGAAGTTGTTTTTTTTCTAAAACTTTAGTATTGAAAATGAGGTTAGCTTAGGTTCCTAAAATGGCTCAAATATGTAACCAGAAGGAAGTAGATGAAGTAAGTGCCAGTGTCTGAGGTATCATATCATCATCCTCGTAAGTGACGATTGGTTTGTTTGTTCACAGTTCAAGATGCGGCTGAGGCGGGGGATGGCTATAGGCGTCCTACTCATATTACACATGGTGAGAAATTTCCCTATTTATACTTAACTTTCACCGGGTATACAGTTACCAGAATTTGCGGCTGATACCTACTACCTACCTACTAGACAATGTCAACTGCAAATTACAAATTGGATTAGGTAAAAGTATAAATAGTGATTATTGAGATTTTTTTTCCAGCAAGCCTAGCATGGGCGAAGACAAAGCTAGATTACGTTTGCTTTTTTGCGGGATAAAAACAGTGGAAAGACAATTTATCCACGGCCCGTACTAGGCCAGCAGGATAGAAACTATCATGAAAATTGCTTTAAAACGTTTCAAATATAATTCTTATTTTTTATTTATTCCTTATTAGGATTTTTTGTATAAAAATGTTAAAACTCACAAACGACATCTCGTTGGAGTGTATGAACGGAAAAGGGCGGTAACAGGCGGTCTTTTCCATCCAGGCAACCAACTAACTAAATGGTTTTACATTTTGTAAGCAGTGTAGAAAGGTGTACCTCGCCTCATTCTGATTGGACACAGCATAGACACCGGAAGTCTACTTACGGTAACGAGCACCAATGAATACATTCTATCAATTGAATTTTGGTCACGCACAAATATGAATTTGTTTGTCCAATGAATTATGTGGGTGTATAAAAATATTTGGTTGTGATTGGCCTAAGATATTATGCATTTCAATGGGACGGTAGAGTAAAACGGTTGTTGAATTCGGAAGTACTTCATTGAAAATAAATAGCAGATGGTTTGTTCCATGGTATAATAATAGTGGCCAGGTGTGGCTTTCCAAGACACAAAGGTCACGTGAGTGACACAAGCCTACGTCATCGACTCTGTGTTACCAGTAGCATGGAATCATAACTCCTCAATCTCCGTGTATTAACTGTGGAAATCCGATAAAACTATGTGGATTTGATTTATATAATATCTACTATATAAAAATAAGTCGGGTTTTCCTTCCTGACGCTATAACTCCAGAACGCACGAACCGATTTCCACGGTTTTGCATTCTTTGGAAAGGTCTCGGGCTCCGTGAGGTTTATAGCATATAGGTATAGTAGCGAGGCCGAAGGCCGAGCTCTACGCGTACGAAGTAGCGGGATTCAGCTAGTGTTTAATATATTAAATTGATGTTTAACTTGAATTGTTGCGGGGGTGTCTTCAAATCACGAGTCTTCAAGGCAAGCGTGCTCCAACGTAGACCGCATCATCGCTTAACATCAGGCGAGATGGTGGTCAAACGCAAGCCTAGTATTTATAAAAATACCTCGCTTGAGCGGAGAAGCAACATGACAATTGAAATGATTTTTTTTGTATTTTATTTATTTACAAAGTTCTTTCCTAATTTCTGTGTTTTTTATTATGAAGTGGCAACTAGACAAAGACGTTAGCATGTGTCACTCCCGTAATGCCAGACCTTACTTTATTGGATCATGGTTTGGTCCAACGTTGATTAGAGAATAGAGGTGGCAATTAAATGAAATGTCTGGGTAAGTGACGATTATAGCGATTTTGTAATGTGGAGCTGAAAATAAAATATATTATGCACCCCTCTTGAAACGTCTCATTGAACAGGGGTCTTACGGACAACTGCTATTGTGGCACCAAACTAACGTTAAATCCGCTCAGTTGAAAAATCACGCAAACGTGAACCGTAACGTGCCCAGATACGGTTTGCGGTCGCGTGAACTGAGCAGATTTAACGTTATTTTGGTGCCGCAATAGAAGTTGTCCGTAAGGCCCCAGGCCTTTTAAATGAAAGTGAGGTTCAGCCATCGAGATACAATACCTATGGAGTCACAATCTCTAAGTGAAAACAGTCAAAAATCATCCATGTGTCTTTGACATCAATTATGTAGTTCGCACTGCCACATTTACTACACACAAATTTAGACGCCACGTCGCTTGCATACTGGTTAACGTCACTTGTCCGCTATGTCATAGTAGCACTGGAATCCCGCAGCGTTATAATTGCATCACGGTTGCATTAAAATAAACTAACCAAAAAGTCTGCGTAAATGCGTAGCGTGCGCCGAGTTTTGGTACGGAAATTTTTTGCATGTTTATAACTCTACAGGTATTGTATCTCGATAAGTTTAGCATAATATCATTTTTGTTCAGAAGCCGAAATATGATCTGCCAAAAAGACTGCTATCAGGTTTTTTAAGGATGAAACTTGTTACCCACAATAAAGTTCAATAACATTACAGAATATACAACTTAAAGTGCGGTCGCTGAAAGAATGCGCCTGCAAGTTGCACTACATTGTAAATGTTGAACTAAAACTAGAAATTCTGATCACTCTTACTAGCTTTTCGAACGTAATAATGTAGCAAGTAGCCAAAAAATGTAGCCAAAAATTAGCCAAAAAATGTAGCAAGTAGCCAACAAATATCGGCGTCGCGGTTTTACCATCGCACTAGCCGCCACCGCCTGAAGGCTCATCCACACATCATAGATCAGTGGAAATCGCACACTGTCCGATTCACTCGATCCTTCTTGCCTCATGCAAAATTTCGAATGAGCTACCTTCCACGGTGTTTCCGAGAAGCTACAACATGGGGTTCTTCAAAAGGCGAGTTAATCGAGTCCCAAAGGGTTGGCAACGTATTTGTGATGCCTCTGGTGTTACAAGTATCCATAGGCGACGGTGACTGCTTACCATCAGGCAGCCCGTCTGCTTGTTTGCCACCTACAGCATAAAAAATAAATAAAAAAAATTTTGTGACATAAGTATATTTATTTATGCGATAAACACTTAATTATTATAGTAAGTATCTACCTATATACAAATTAAAATAAAATAATAAAATATATTTTGCCAAAAAAAATTGCTGCTGCAGCTAGCATTCTGGTATTTTTTCTGTCCAGGCTTCTAGATTAGTCCTTTTTCCTTTTCATCTGGGTGTCAGAGGTTTTAGACCGCCTGTAGGTCAAAATGTATTTTAAAACTTTATGGATAAAATCCAAGCGGAAGCTATCAACAAAACCACATGCTCTTGTTAAACATGCTTATTCGATTTGTGACCACTCTACCGCGAAATCGAATTTACGAGATGTGATAGCGTTACTCGTATCGATACCCGGACTGAGATACGGACATCCCTAAATTGTTATATAATAAAAATATCCCTAAATTACGTGTGAAAAATTGAGTACATAACTAAATTTATCACAATATTGACGAAAAAATAGGAGGTTCTATAGTAGTCACGTATTATTATTATTTTCAAATTGTTAGTCTCAAATTGTAGATCACATTGTATTTGTTGTTTTTAGATTGTTATCTTAAAGGAGAGTCATTAAGTATCTAACAAAAATAATGAGAAAGTTTATCTAATTGACCACAGAAATAACCAATGTTCAAACGATAGCATATCAATGTCCGATCAAAGATTAATAAACAGACCAGAAAGAGTGCATTTAAATTAGACCACCCGACCGTGAGGACGTTAGTGAAGATAAGAACGCATTAGGCTCGTACATTCATCATTTCAGCATGTAATGTTTCATGCATGTCTCATGCATGTTTCATGCATGTCTAACTGCTGGAACTCAGGCCTTCTTTCAGAGAGAGAGAGAGAGAGAGAGAGAGAGAGAAGATGGGCTCTAATCAAATATGGAAGATATCGCTTTTAGCGATAAGGCCGCTGATTGTTGCACTATTTTTTTGGCTGTTTTATAATGTGTAGGTATGTAATTTGATAATTGAAAAAATATTTTTTTTATCTATCCGGTGTATGCTGGTGAATGTTGTATGTCTTCGAACTTTTGAGGATCTTGGACATAACGGTTTCTTCACGATGTTTTTCTTCACCGTTTTTGAGCGATGTCTTTGAAACTGCACGTAATTTATTTAGGTACTAAATAAGTCATTGCTGTAGGGCCGCGGTTCGAACCGGTGCCGTCAGATTATAAAGCGCACATGCTACCGCTCGGCCACCATCGCCCTACGCTATCTATCTCTAGGCTCGTACATGCACAAAAATTATGAATTAGCAAATCAGTCAATATTTCTCATTTTGAAGTTATTGCTAGTGCAGTTTTTGTGTCCGTTTGCTATAGAGACACAGTTTTCTGTGTAGTCACACTTAGAAATACAATGTTCTGTGTAATCACACTGTCTTATAAACACAATGTTCTGTGAAATCACATTTATGTTTTTACAAGCATTTAATTAATGTTTAATAACTTTTTTTTCTGGGCAAGTGCCTTTATTAACTAAACAAAATACAAGCTAAAACTAACACTACAAATACAGTTAGACTGCCCATAGACCGTTATTTAATTATTTAGTTACAATTTTTGGTGCTTGTGAAATTCAAGTTTACTTTGTATCTTGCCAAGCCACGATTAGGTGAAATACCACGATTTCCTTAACAATAAATTTTATCGCAGTACACAATGCATCCTAGTGCGCTCTTACCTCTTAATAAACTATCAATTACGTCTAATTTATTGATTAGCCACGATTGCAATACGGCTAAAGCTTTGCGGATATACGGGTGGATAATTAGGTGGATAATCTTTTTTTGACTGTGGTAAGTAACTGACATATAGAAATAATATTGTAAATAAACATTCAACATTGTTGATGATTTGGTAGATAAATTAAATCTGAGTCAACAGTACTATGACTATGTAAGATATGCAATTTTTAACCGACGTCAGGAGACACCGATACCAAAAATAACTGATTATAAATTGTAAATAGGTAGGTATATATATCAATAATTTTGTTGATTGTTCTTTAATGTTCATTGATTTGAAGTAATTTAAACGTGTTTCTGGCTCAACGCATTAGCATTGCCATTCAACGTGGTAATGCCGCCAGCATGCTGGGTACGCTGCCAACTGGTAGTGGGCTTGAGCATTTGGATTGTCTTTAGACCTTCAAAGGTCTATGGGCAGTCTAACTGTATTTCTAGTGTTCGTTTTAGCTTGTATTTTGTTTAGTTAATAAAGGCACTTGCCCAGTAAAAAAAAAAAACTTTTTTTACTTTAAGTTTTTACAATACATGTAGATAGTCTAGAAGTCGGTTCTTGTTTATTTTTTGTCAATAATAATTTTTGTGAAGTACCTACTTATTTGCTTTCATCTTATTATGCACTTCTGTATTACATTGCATAGGCTAGGCATCATCGTCATCAATCTCTCAGTTCACATACAGTATCACTACAGAATATAAAATATCATACCTAAGCTAACCGAAAACCATAAATACTCAACTTGATAATGACTCATAAAAGTCTACATAGACAACATTATTTATTTTTTACTTGAGCCGTATCATTCATAAAGTAGACCGGCGGTGCTCACTCGAAAGTTAATGGTTTTTAATCGACTCACCCGCCGTTTACAGCACATCACTAGGAAACCGCCAGCAATATTACAAAAACTTACCAAAAGGAATAGACTATCGGAAAATAATTTGTTTTGTTTGAAATACTAGTGAACAATATCATTAAATATATTTAATAAGCATCCGCAAACCGTATCTGGGCGCGTTAAGGTTCACGCTCGCGTGATTTTTCAACAGAGCGGATTTAACGTTAGTTTGGTGCTACAATAGCAGTTGTCCGTAAGGCCCCTGTACTGAAAAAAATATATAAAACTGCTTATGGAGTTCTGGGATATACTATAAGCGTTAAATTTTTTGGTTGTATTAGGAAATAAAAGTCTGTCCCTTTCCCAAAAATTGAGTTTCAGAATCGAGTTTGTATGGTATACTTATAAGTGAGGTCATTTGCAAGTATATGTGCTTTTCAGTAATCGGCTCTAACTGTGGTCAGTTTTTTAGGGTTCCGTACCTAAAGGGTAAAAACGGGACCCTATTACTAAGCCTACGATGTCGGTCTGTCTGTCCGTCCGTCCGTCTGTCCTTCCTATTAACGGCTGTATCTTTCGAACCATAACAGATATCCAGTTGAAATTTTCACAGAATATGTAATGTTACGGCAGATTAACAAAAAAATAATAAAAATGTTAAAAACTAAAAACGAAAGGGGGTTCCCATACAACAAAAGATTTTTTAAACGTATTTTTGTAATTGCCCTAACGTAAAAACGGTAATACGTACAAGCGTTAAACTTGGCATGATTATAGTACACACTCTAAAGTATAATAACACATAATAAATAATGACAGAGACAATGAATGAGTCAGTGACAAATATATTCTATTGTATTCTATTTGGAATTACCAAGGTATAATTGTGTTATACTCGAACGTCACTGTTGCAAAGTATTAAATACTAGCTGACCTGACAGACGCTGTCCTGTCTTAGAACTGTCAAACACGCAAAGTCAAAATTGTAAATCTTATTTTTTTACACCTTGGGTTACATTATTAGAGTTTTAGTAAGGATCCCTATTTAAAAAATATATATAATATAGCCTATATTAACCGGGGATAGTGTAGCTTCCCAACAGTGAAGGAATTTTTCAAATCGGTTCAGTAGTTTCTGAGCCTATTCAATGCAAACAAACAAACAAACAATCAAATCTTTCCTCTGAGCTTTCCTCTTTATAATATTATTATATTAAATACTAGCGGTCCGCCCCGGCTTCACGGGTATTATTGGAGTTTTAGTAAGGATCCATAATTTTTTTGAAAATATATAATACTTAGCCTATGTCACCCGGGGATAGTGTAGCTTCCCAACAATGAAGTAATTTTTCAAATCGGTCAGTATTTTCGAAGCCTATTCAATGCAAACAAACATACAATCAAATCTTTCCTCTTTATAATATCATATTATAGTATAGATGTGACTGCGTAGCAATTGCTTCGCCAATCATGGATGGCATTAAGCCAGATCAATAACTGATGGTTGTATTTTGTGGTGGTTCGAAAACCTCAATGCGCGAGCTTGAATCGCACTTGACTGGATTATTAATTTTTTTCTTATTTTACGGAATAAAATGTATCGTTTTAAGTCCTCATGATGCCCAATTACATACTATTATATGCTTGTAAAATTAAACAATCAAAACAATCTTTAGGCGTCCGCCATATTGAATTCAGTGTGACGTCATTTAACTTTTCGTTTACTTATCAGCAAACCGTTTCTTTGATACACGTCGCTACATAGTTACAGAACTTGGAATATGTAGATACCCTGATTCTGTTTTTAAACAAAGAAGCGATAAATGAATTAAAAAGAGTAAACAGCCATTGAGAAAACACAGAACTGTGTTAGGGCGTATCAGTAAGCAGAAACAGAAAGATATAGGCATCTAACACGGCCATCGGGCAGATCAACCAAATATGGACACACGTCGACCCACTGCACTGCACTGACGGACGTGGCAAGTTCCGTCTGCGACACCATTTACCTGCTTACCCTACTGTGGAAAGTAAGAAGGGAAGGTACATACAGTAAACACTGTAGCATCGGAAACGTGGAGTTAATTCTCCGAATGGAAGTAAATTACTTGATTTCACAAAATGGTTTCTTCTTTAGTATAAATCAAGCGTCAAAGACGCCGTCTCTGGGGCTTTTATATTCAATTATGGGGTAATAAAATCAACTTCTTGGCATGACTGGGAATTATTTTTGCTATCTCAGATCGGAAGCTTTTATGGCTAGTAGCAAGTAAACTGTGAGCAATTTCTTAAGTATTTACTTTTAACACTTTTTTAATATATATTTTACAATAACAACGTAACATAAACTGAAAGGAGAGAGTGCCTAGTTAGTGCGATTCGTGACCACAATACTGGCATTGTTTCTGTCTCAACGCATAAGCATTGCCATTCAGCGTGGTATTGCCGCTAGCATGCTGGGTGCGCTTCAAACTGGTAGGGCTTGAGCATAAAAAAAAAAAAAAAAAAGGATTATCCTTAGACCTTCAACGGACTGTCTAACTGTTTTTGTAGTGTTAGGGTGAGTTTGTAATTTTTTAGTTTTAATGAAGACAATAGCGGTTTAAAAAAAAGATCTGAAAAGAAATCAGATCCCATAACCAGCTTTAGCTAAAGTTCTTATACTGTTCAATTAGATCGAATACTAGTCTAACTTCCAAGGTACACGTACCAATTTGCGAAGTGACAGAAAATCGAGTGGCCATAAAGTGGCCAACAGATGTCGATTTACGACAATGGTCGCGCCTTGGAAGAGTAAAAGCTCGCTTTCCCGACGGACGGCCACATAGCGACCTACAGCGACGGCACACATCTTGAAATCCTGCTCACTTTTATGACCGACACTTTAATCTTCCTATTTTTTCCTACGTATAAAATGTACGTTTTCCGCTGAATATTTGGGTCGTATTCGTTGAAATTACCTACGTCCTAATGAAGCCATATTGTGGTGAAATAGGAACGGAAAATGTGGCGGTTGTGAAATAATGAAAAGAAAATTCTTCATGAGTAGAAAATTAAGCATTTTATGATATCATCTCCACGAAAAGTGTAGATGAAAAAGTGGCCAGTGGACAGTTAGGCATCGATAAAATATTATGTAGATAAATGCAATAAAAAAAATCATATCAAGGGCATCTTTATTACCCAGTAAGTGCAGTTATCAAAAAAATCACGCCAATCCATTGCTCTCTTGCTGCATGAAAGAAGAACAAACAAACCGATAAACTTGAGAGCCCCGTTGGCCAAGGTGTTAGCGAACCTGCTTTCTGCGCTTGGGGGCGTGGGTTCGATTCCCACCCAGGGCAAACATTCATATGATGAACATTTTGTGTTTGTTCTATACCTGGGTGTTAACATCTATATAAGTATGTAATTAGAAATGGATATGTCTGTACCTATGTACTTATATCAGTCTCTGGCAGCCATAGTACAAGCTTTGCTTAGTTCTGGGTCAGATGACCGTGTGTGCGAAAATGTCCCGAATTTCACGATAATCTCACAAAACAAATACTTTTTCGCATGTATGATATTAATATGTTAAGGATGGTATGGTCTATGGTGGTCACGCGTAGTAATTCCTTATTTTGCGTTGCATAAACTCGAACGCAACATTGACATTCATAACTTAGGTCATTTTCTGATCAGACAACACAATTCGGAAATGACAACTTGATCGCAGTTCTGACACGCACAACATCCTCGATAAAACGAAAGTAAAATCTAGTCCAAGTGCAACGACCGAGCACTGACACACTGCACTCGCGGCCGCACCTCCACGCTTTGCAGAATAGGCCTTTCCTCTACCACACGACTTTGAAACTTGCATCAAAGGAGATAGATTCTAAAATGATAAAGGTTTTCAATGTTGTGGATCTTGTTTACTGCTTGTCTCCTCATGTGCTTGTATCGAGGCGTGTTGATGACTCGTTTTTCCTTTGGATTCCGTACAACTTCGTATTGGGTCAAAGTTAGATAAATTAGAACGCGACTGAAAATTTTTCCCATTTACCCAAAGTAAAATGAGTAGGATTGCAATTGTAAACAAATAATTATATTTTTTACAAACAAAACTGACTTGAAGTGAATTCAATAAATAGAATTTATATCCTAATTTTCTACCGTTAGTGGTGGAATATTTTATTTTTTTATTTGGAGCCACCCTAGATATACGAAGATTTTCGCCGAAGAATCACAGTCATCGACATTGCTGCTCAGATTTGCAAGTTGAAGTGGCAATGGGCAGGCCACATCACTTGAAGAAGCGGTAACCGATGGGGAAGATAGGTTCTTGAGTAGAGACCAAAAACCGGAAGATGCAGCGTAAGTAGGTCTGCTACTAGATGGACCGACGCAGAAGGCAGGCTGTCGTTCAGTGTAGAATTCAAAGGCCTATGTTCAGCAGTAGGCGTCTTCTGGCCGATGATGGTGATCCAATACATTCAAAAATATTAATCAAAAACAGTTCACAATCGGCTAAGATGTATACAAAGATACATACAAAAATATAGTCAAATAAAAACCCTCCTTTTTTTAAAGTTGGTTGATAAACTATCCAAATACACCTTCCGGTACCTTATTCCCAATTGTCGTACCTTAATAAAGTTAAGCTGTCGTTACTTAAAGTCATTAGTTTATTGTTCTATCAGTAATAGTTGACAAAAAAAATTGTCATAGAGTCCGAGTCCGTGTAGAATAGACCTGTAACACAAATTATAAAAAACATGTTTTTACAAAAAAAAAAAAGGTGACAGATTTAACCTTTATAATGAAAAGGTATTAGGTTTTATTTGATAGTAGACTGTGTTTACACAACGTGTAAATATTTTGTTACAGCAACTATTTTATAATGAATTTGCACTTAAATTCACTAATCAGTACCTTGACGTGCTCTAAAACGTGTGGTCCAACTTAAGTAAAATGCTCTCAAACTCAGATATTAACAGCTATCAAGTACCAAATTAACCATATCATCGACTTTACCGACAATTTTTATTACTTGTTCCGCCCGAGGCAATGAAATTAGAAAGTGTATATTTTTTAATTTTTTTTTCGATAAAGATTTACGAGACGGTACGAACGTACCGGTGTACTGTGGGTAGTCATTAGGGAGGGTATGGACGGATTAAACTTGTTATTGAATTGCGTAAGAATTTTGAGAGAAAGTGCGCGTCAATATTAGCCTGATGGTTGACGGTACTTACTCTTGATTTGCCTTTAACTACTCTCTAGATTAGTTACTCTCTAGAATGCTCTACAAAGTTTTTATCACACTAATATTCCAAAAGCAAAAGGAAAAAGGAAGTGTGAGTCGAGAACGGACATGATGTATTTCCTCGGCAAATGCAGAAATTTGCGCGGAAACCGCTGCTGGGCGTTACAAAGAAAATAATCATTGTGTATATCTCATTACCATTTCAAAGAAAAATTTTAAACCCGCGAAATTAGAGTCTAAACCAAACTACAGTCTGATAGAAGTCAAATAGCGAAAGAAAACAGTAAATTGTAAACTAACTGTTAAATAGATAAAATATTTTTAGGGTTCTGTACCCAAAGGGTAAAAACGGGACCCTCTTACTAAGCCTACGATGTCTGTCTGTCTGTCCTACCTTTAAACGACTGTGTCTTTCGACCCGTAATAGATAGCCTGTTGAAATTTTCACAGAATATGTAAAGTTACGGCGGATTAATTATGAAATAATAAAAAAGTCAAAAAGTAAAAACGAAAGGGCAAACCCTAGACAAGAAACGTATTTAATGTATTTTTGTATTAGCTCTAATGTGAAAATGGGAATACGTACAAATGTCAAACTTGGCATGATTATAGTACACACTTTAAAATATAACAAAAAATAATAAGTAATGGCCGAGTGCGAGTCTGTGACAAATTTTAGTACATTACCAAGTTATGACTTGTAATTTCGTTTTTGAATTTTGTGCTGTTACGGAACTCTCAGTGCGCGAGCCTGACTCGCACTTGGCCGGTTTATTTTAAGTACCTAATAGAAATTATATAAATACAATCAGCTTTCTTTATCTTTAGTTTTGTTCGATTGAAGCCTGGACTAAATCATTTTTTTTTTCTTTTCTGTGACCGTAATATAACTTCAAAATCACCTGAAACATTTCTGTTTCGTTTCTTTAGTATTTGATTCACAACTCTACCATACACATGCCTAGATAGACAATAGTTCTTTGTTGACCACATGTTCCTTTGATACTAGACAACAATAGTTACCTTCCTAACGTTACTTGTATGGTGCCTCGATTGTCTAGCTCAGGGGTGTCCAACATACGGCCCGCGGGCCACAATGCGGCCCGCCAAGGTTCCTAATCCAGCTAGCGAAATAGTCAAAAGTTGGGTAACTTTTAACTTTTTTTAGACGTAATTTTATAAAGAACGGAGATTCACATCTATATAATCTATATCAGTGTGCCTGTGCATGTAGTTACTAGTTAAACCTGCTGTGAATTCCGCCAAAAGGTTATAATTATACCCTTTCAACCATTTTACTTATATTAGTCTTGATTTGCTTAGTTACAAAACATCTCTTGGCCCGCCATAGTTACAAAGTTAATAAATCCGGCCCGCCACAAAATTTTGTTGGACACCCTTGTCTAGCTCCAATCAAAGCGAAATGGGTCAGTTATTGTACCTAAATACCTTTTAACCTAACCTCCTACCACTTTGTTAGCCCGAAAAACTACTTCATTGATTTGTGATTGTAATTTCGAAGCAAATAAACAAGTTGAGAAGATGTTATTTTTAAATAATAAACCAGTTAATTAGCCTGTATATATTATACCAACATAATATAGACAGACAACTTTCACACGTCGAAAAGAGGCTTTGGGCGAAGCTTAGGCATTTAGAAATAGTAAATTGATCAGAAACGTGCTTCTTTCACCACCGTGGGAACTTTGATTTGATCACAGCTTTGTGTAGCTTATTTCTTTGAATTTTGAGATGTTGACTCTATGTTCGTATAATTAGTATTTCAATTATGAATTTTTATTATATCCGTATCATAAAATAGCTAACTTCGTCGAGAAAAATAAGGTTTACTTACTATATAGGCCCATAATAAAAACAACTGATTACTAAAATAATTATCAGCGTATCATATTCCCACTGCTAGGATACAGGCCTTCTCTCAGAGTGAGGCCCTAATACAAAATAATTCATTTGTCTGATTTTGAGCTTACCTAGGTGACTGTTTCTTGTGATCGACCAAAATGGAATGAATGGGCGGGCCATAAGCATTGAACTTTTGTTACAAAAAATTTATAGCGGTTTTTTGTTGTGTATTTACTCTTCGGGAAAGCAAACGAAAGCATCGTTTTGTCAGATGTTTCGTTATCATGTAACAATAGTGCACTTCCTACGGCTAGAGACCGACTGAAACGAAGTGAGAGCCGGCGCTCATTTTGTAATCTTCAAAAATGCGCTTCTGGTCCCGTCCATTCATTTTATTTTGGTCAAAGTTTCTTGTGCTATAATTTAGTCTGGTGAGTCACTAAAGACTAAATAATAGCAGAAACAGAATTTCCTTAGGCACTTTCTTTTCACGTTCTTTCTTTTTTGGGTCTTGGCCCTACTTATGACCTTCTACCACTTTCGATGCAACATAAATAATTTATAATTCATGTAAATTACAGAGCGGCACTCTCAGCGACCAACCTTCCAACGAGGGAGGTGCCAGCGGCGGGAACCCAGCGGAGCCACAACCCGCCGAATCGACATCAGACCAGATGGCCATGGAGTCCCAGGAACGAGACACGCCGAGCCACGCGTACAACGGACCACCCCCGCCCGCGCCGCCGCCGCACAGCAGGAGGCCTAACCCGCAGCATCACCAAGCACACCATCCCATAGGTGAGTATGCTGAAGCATCGGTACCAGGTACCTTATAAATATTTATTTCGGACTAAACTTTAATGGCGAACACAGGAAAAATGAAACAGAGATGAGCTAGATTGATAGCCCTTTGGTCCAGTTGGTAGTGAACCTGCCTTCTGCGCTTGGATGCGTAGGTTCGATTCCCACTTAGGACAAACATTTATGAGATGAAAATTTGTGTTTGTTCTATATCTAGGTGTTAATATCTATTTAAGTATGTATTTGAAAATATACCTGTATGTATAAATCTGTCTCTGGTCTCAGCCATATATGCTTTGCTTAGTTTGGGGTCAGATGACCGTGGGTGCAAAAATGTCCCGAATATTTATTTATTTCAATGTAGAAATTAGAAGCCTAGATTTGTAGAGCATAAGAAGAAGTCAAAAAATACACAAATGGTTTTTCCATCAGAACTCTCATAAGCACGCTCATCAAATCACACAGACGCTGACATCAGTTCTCTATCGTTACCTGTATTGGATGTTAAAAAGACCAACCACCACCATGACATCATACCCATCATAACCACCATGACTACCATGTTCACCATCATCACCTTGCATCACTATTATGTTACCATCATAATACCCTACATTGATATCTATTGAAAAAATATGTATCTCGTCTATTCCAGGTATGCCCAGGATCTCGAACCACCACCCGATCCACGCAAAGCCCTTTGCCCTTGGGCCTCCAGTTAACCACCACAAGAACGACATTGGACCTGGTTTTAGAGGACCACCCCCTCAGCCCGCACCTCCTGCTGATGCCCAGACCTCAGCCAGCGAGAAAGTCTTCAGCGGCGCCGGTGATGTGTGGCCAGCGCCCGCGCCAGATATGCCCAAAATCATTTCTTTAGACGTCAAGTGTGAAAAGAATGCTATGCGTGTTTTCGTCAGCTTCGACAAGCCCTTCTTCGGTATCGTTTTCTCCAAGGGACATTACTCTAACCACCAGTGTGTGCACTTGCCGCCAAATCTAGGAAGAACATCCGCTTCCTTCGAAATTGGCGCTCATGCTTGTGGCACGGCTGGTAGTGGCGATCCTAGGTACAGAGGAGACGTAGCAGCGGCCGGAACTTACTTCGAGAATGTTATTGTGATTCAATACGACCCGCAAGTCCAAGAAGTCTGGGACCAAGCTCGAAAGCTTCGCTGCACTTGGCATGACCAATATGAAAAGGCCGTCACTTTCAGACCGTTCCCGGTAGATATGCTCGATGTGGTCAGGGCAGACTTTGCTGGTGACAATGTTGGTTGTTGGATGCAGATCCAAGTCGGTAAAGGACCTTGGGCTTCCGAGGTGTCTGGCCTCGTGAAGATTGGACAAACTATGACTATGGTATTGGCAATTAAAGATGACGATGCGAAATTCGACATGCTAGTCCGAGACTGCGTAGCCCATGACGGCCAACGCGCACCCATCCAGTTAGTCGACCGAAGAGGATGTGTTACACGACCAAAGTTAATGTCGCGATTCACAAAGATTAAGAACTTCGGAGCGAGTGCCAGCGTTTTATCGTACGCCCACTTCCAAGCGTTCAAGTTCCCTGACTCTATGGAAGTCCACTTCCAATGTACGATCCAAATCTGTAGATACCGGTGCCCGGAACAGTGTTCAGAAGGCGGGCCGAATGTGATTGCCCCTCAAGCAGAGTACGGACCTCCCCAAATTGACTCGTATCCCGTTGGAGTGGAAATCCGAAGAGACGAGAGGAGAGTTAGGAGACAAAGACGAGCTACGTCACCAGAGAAAGAAGTGGGCGTGAACAGAGTCATCCGAGTGGTTTCAGCTGGCGACTTAAACATGGACACTTCAGCAGAGAGCACTGCTCCTAAGATAGTTCCAGCTCACGGCCTCGTCTGTATGACCACTCCTGGTTTTGCTGCAACTCTCGGAGCGTTATTAGCCACGCTGTTGTGTTCTTGCGCCGTCTCAGCGGTCTTGTTCTTGAAGCTAAGACCGATTGCGACGCTCAAAAAGAAGACGGCGGCTGTGACAACGATACCTCGACCGCACCCACCGACGGCGCATGTAATTTCAAAAAGTCGCTTCTACTCGTAACAGCGCCATTTTTAACGTAATTTGTACATATTAGTGTGATGAGACTGAAGTAAGAACATGTCAATATATATTTTCGTGACAGTGTGCTCAATGAGTATATACCTAGTAACAATTTCTGCATTTACTTACGTAATTTATTCTAATTCTAGAGTAAGACGTTGAAATAGTTAATAAAACAATTGCCAATATGAAGCTACAGCTAAACCGTATTGTTTCCTATTTGTTGAATTTTGATGCATTGAATTTTACGAGATGTTATAGAAGTGGGGAGATAGGACAGATTATTTAAAACACACTTTAGTATTAAATATGATAAGTACAATCTTCTGTTACCTCTTTTCGAATGTCGTTTTGGAATAGGGGCAACGGAAAATAAAAATAATGTGGTATATCAACATTTAGGTGAACCGCTAGCATTTATAATTTAAAATAACTTGTCATTAGTATTAATTTTATTTATTTTAGTTAAGTTATCGTTGTAGTCATTAACTACGTGTAATTTGTTTATTATACCACCTGAGTACCTCTTCTCATTTTATTATTTTATTTATCCGTTATTTTTCTTCAGAATCTATTGTAAAGTTTATCGTTTGTTACGTAATGAACGAATTGTTGATGGCTCTACATTAAATTCAATGTTATTTAAAGGTTGGAAACATGTACTATAAATTGGAAAATTAAAGTTATGATGGAAAGGTTCAAGTTTTATTTTCCTTCGTGAACATTTTCTGACCAGGGGTGCAAGTACCGTTCTTTTAGCGATCGTCAAATTGACAGTTGAGGTCGTCAAATTCGATAATATGCCATTTTTTCAGTACTCGCTGTGATCGATTCTATGGCATTTTAGCGAATTTGACGATCGATAAAGAACGGTACTTGCACTGCATATTCTGCTAAGTACCTACATACTTAGTATAGCTAGTAATGCTTCCAAATACCTAACCCTTTTGAAGTGGCTATATTTTAGGTACCGTGTGTTTGAATTGACTTGTTCCATTGCTTTCATTGGAAACCAATGATGATTTCTATAGGCCATAGGGAACATCGTACGTATACACATCGTCTTTTATGCAAGGTTACCCACATAGACTGTACTAAGCCGAAAGGCGGTCAATGTCATCATTATTATGAACAACTTTTACTATGGGACCAACACTGAAATTGCGAAAAAAATATCAGCTAAAAGCAAATAAAAAATATCAGCTAAAAGCAAATGGTCATTGACACTCCACAAAATGTATGTACGTATTGTTCCCTATGGACTCCAAAACGGCTGGACTGATTTTGACGAGACTTTCATTAACAGATAGCTGATGATATAAGAAGTAATTGCCGTGAGTGAAAATGCGTGGTGGAGCTAGTGATTAATAATTATCTGACCTTCAAAACTGCATTATTTCAAAAGAAGAGCTCTATCACTGGCTGGCTGTAGATAGTCAAACAAAAACAGCCCCCAATGTTGGTATGTGTTATAGGACAAAATATCTTACAACTGAATTTCAGACCAGTTATCCTCAACCGATTAAGCTGAAATTTTACATACTTATATGTAAGTTCAGTGACAATGCAATGTTATGATACCATTGAGCTGGTCTGATGATGGAGACATGATGATGGATGGTCGTTAGAACTCCTGAACGTAAAGACGTAACCCCGTCGAGTATTTTTTTTGTATTCGTCTTTCCAAGCACGAAGCAGGCCTAGATGATGAGCAGATGCCTGAAAGCTTGTATAAAAAAAAATCTTTACTAATATTATAAAGAGGAAAGATTTTATTGTTTGTTTGTTTGCATTGAATAGGCTCCGAAACTACTGAACCGATTTGAAAAATTCTTTCATTGTTGGGAAGCTACACTATCTATCATCTATAGGGATCCTTTCTAAAACTCCAATAATGTAACGAGGTGTAAAAAAATAAGATTTACACCCGTGCGAAGTCGGGGTGCGTTGCTAGTATTAAATAAAAATCGTATATCCAACCTGCAAGATCTAATGGATAGTCTGAAACTGCAGCCTTATTGCGTAAATCTGGTGACGGTGGTGCTCATCTGCCGCCCTGCTTGATGAGGTGGTGCAAGTTGGCGAAAGCATATAATCACGTAAATCACGTAAACGACATATATACATAAACGTTTATACATAACATTTATGTATATACAGATATACATAAACGATATCACGTAATCACTATTGCCACGACCTATACATACACAATAAGCCCCAGGCATGGAAGTAGATAAGGTGGGGCAAAAATTAAAAAATTGTGTAAGTATTGAAAAAAATATTAATCAATAATTATAAAAACACCTTAATGTTAGGATATATCCTAACATTATAACTTTCTTATAAAACTAGTCCATCAAGGTTCTGACTAAATCTTGTTTTAGAATTTTAGTTTTAAATATATATTAAATTTTTGCTTTTAGAACACATTTTCTACCCACACGCATCATACATAAGCCAACGAGCCGGCTTTTTAGGGTTCCGTACCAAAAGCTTAATAATAATGATAGCGGGAGCCGATTATGTAGACAACGTAGGCTTAGTAATAGGGTTCCGTTTTTACCTTTTGGGTACGGAACCCTAAAAAGTAAAATAAATAAATAAAATTAAATATTCGGGACATTTTTTTTCACACACGGTCATCTGACCCCAAACTAAGCAAAGCTTGTGATATGGCTGCCAGAGACTGATATACATACATATATAGTTAAGTAAGCAATAACATTAAAATTGTTATTATTAATGTCAGTAATTTACCGAAATCCACTCTCAAACATTCCCTGCGAGTCTTTGTAAATTGGTAAGTTAAAGTGTTGAGTTTTTGAAAATTTGAAACCGTTAACAGAAATTTAAATTTCTTATGATTCTTTTAGTTGATAGAATCAGAATGTTAAAAACCCAGTTAACTTTCCTCTTATTCCACATCATACGAAAAATGCGATAAGGTCGTCTGCAGGCATCAAGCCTGATTTAGGCCTGATTGAACCCACCACCCATATCACCCTTGTTTGTCTGATCTAAGGGGGACACATGTCTAATTCTCTTGCACTTTTCGCCTTTCACGTTCTTCGTAAATTGACTGTAAATAATTGTAATATGATAGGTACGACCATGTAGTTTCGTATCTCAAATATAGATTTCTATACTTTATCTCGTCTAATTTCAAGAAACAGAAAAAAAAACTGTGCAAATAGTCGACAAAAGTGCCACAGATAATAGAACCGGTTGTGTTTGTCTTCATTTGACAGAATTAAACTACATATTAACGTCGCCATGTTAGCGCTCGTAGACGAGTTCTCTACATCCTTCTATTTGTCCAAAGGCTAAGCGCGAAGACAAATTTTTAAGTTGCTGGATCGTGATTGACGTAGTTTTACGCGTCGTACACTCGCTTGGATATTAGGCGTTTCGCTTCTCGAAGTATACAAATTTTTGTATACAAGGCTGTTAGTAATTAGCTAATAACCTCTTTATGGCCTTAGTTTTAAATCACTTCTCTACAAACCTAACAAATTTAGTTTCATGCTAAGATATTTTTCCTGTAGATAGGTTGTGCCCGCCACCATATTGACTAGACGAATCAGCCGTCTCTCAGTCACGCACTCCGAGTGTCCACAACAAATTGTATTTTAGTCTCTTTCTAACAACAAAATAGCGTTAAAAGTCTTTCGTAATTTTTCCTTTATTTCACAAAATGCACATAATATATACATGCGTAGGTAAGCTATGCTGTTATGGTATATGCTGCATTTAGTCAGTTTTGAAAGCCGTGTTGTTCGTCTATAACGTCTCTATTATTACACCTCACTGGTTCCATGTAGGACTGTAGGTACTTTTAATCATTTGTCTTGTTTTTATTTCATACTCTAGCGGTCCGCCCCGGCTTCGCACGGGTATAGATTATAGCCTATGTCACCCGGGGATAGTGTAGCTTTCTAACAGTGAAAGAATTTTTCAAATCGGTTCAGTAGTTTCGGAGCCTATTCAATGCAAACAAACAAATAAACAATCAAATCTTTCCTCTTTATAATATTATTATAGTATAGACAATTACAAAAATATTTAAATTAGCGCTATAAATAGCAAAATATTTAAGCAGTTTCAAATAAAATGGAACGGCCTGTGCGAACCTAACCATAGAAGACATAATAGACCTAAGAGCCGACACTTACACTCAAAATAAAAAACTTAAAAAATCATACAAACAAATTGGGAATATGTATTGAGTTTTGTAAGAAGTCATAGAACAAAAGTTGTTAAGTAATTAAGATGTATGAAGGTTGTTAGGCAACTTTAAGTGTTAGCATTTTAATCTCTCGGATTTAGCCAAATTTTTATTGAGTCTGATGGACGATGGTCCCTTCTAATTATAAATTCCAAAGAAAAATATGCATGTTTCAACATAATTTTAATTCCATTAAACAAAATTAACAGGTGCTTACGCGTTAAACACATCGTCACCACATCCATTCAGAAAAATAAAACTTAAAATAAACAAAACAATAAATCTATGAATACAAATAAAATATCCCCAGAATTAAAATAAATAAAATAAAGTTTCCTTTTGAAACACTATAAGTACCGCAACCATCAAAGAGTATACTTACAAGAAATATGTATTTTTAAACAATAAAATTGCACTTAGGGAGTTCGTTTTCTAAACGAAAACACTGTGTAACTTATTATAATAGTATTTTTATAAATGCAAGATTTTTGGGTGGCGTGTCGTTTAAATTAGAGCTTGAGAGTCTGTTTCTGGGTGACATTTTGAGCGTGATGTCCACCTAAGTGACGTTGCATGTGATGTTTCATGTGGCGAGTTTTCAGTCGCGCTACTTGCACACATCTTAACATTCAAAACATTTGTATCAAGCCAGAAAGGCATGTTCGTTGTCACGTCACATAAGTCGACACCGGGCTTTGACAAAGGTCTAAACTATTTCAATCAAGCTTGTAAAATTCAAGTTTAAAGACTTTAGCTACCTACTATTACTGTCTTGAATTTAACAGCTTTGAGTAAAGCCTCTTCGTTCATTTTCGGTGCGGTTTCATTTTTCTCGGCACGCGCCGTGTTTATTCGGTATGGATTCTTTGCCAAACCACTATATCAATAAGTCTCTGATTTACGCGGTATAAGCACGAGTGGGGCGGAATAAAATCCGAAAGAAAAATACCGCATAATGATACCGCATCCGCACCGACCAATGAAGAAACGGCTCAAGTTTGACGTTACAGGGAAAATAACAAAACGCGTGAATTGCGTGTTTCTGTGAACACGTAACAGCGCTCTCAAGCTTATTTCTGCTACAAACTAAAGAAAACTAAATCTTAAAGTAATCATAGCATTATAATAAAACTTACCCTAACATAATTTTTGAGCAAAGACGAAACTAAGTACAATAAATTAAAAAATAAATGTAGATTATGAAAATAAATGCATTCCTGAAAGTTTCAATTTATTATTTAAAACATTCATTGGTGTTTCAATTACTAGTGTAAAACATAATATTTATTTATTTTACATATAAATTACGTACATATGTATGAACTAAATTTCGCTGTAAATTTTAATGCTATAACTTAAAATTAAACTTGTGGAGCAAGAAACTAATAAACATTATTTGACATTACTACTAAAGACCGCAAATTATATATTTTACATTCATTATAACTATTACATATAGAAAATATGTTCTACTATGTACCTATATGATTTAAAATGAGTCAAGTCATCAATACCGAAAGTTTAAAAAAATCGATTAAAAATCGAGTATAAAGTGTGTTTCGAAAACCCTATCCGATTTCTGCTGACCCAGCACTTTCATAATTATAAAATAAGATACCCGCATAATATAAAGTTTTTTAAACCCGCCAAAACATAGTCGACTTGTGACATTTGGATTCAGAACTCCAGTGGTATATGGATAAAGGATTTTTTTTTTTTTTTAATAA
The DNA here is from genome assembly GCA_914767915.1 of Agriopis aurantiaria. Taxonomy (NCBI): domain Eukaryota; kingdom Metazoa; phylum Arthropoda; class Insecta; order Lepidoptera; family Geometridae; genus Agriopis; species Agriopis aurantiaria. The sequence continues at coordinate 5,452,188 of OU611990.1, forward strand.
AGGCTAAGCACTCCTTGTATTTAGTATTGGACAGCTTATTTTGTTCAATATACTTGCCCGTTAAAAAGCCTGTAGCATTTCATTTTATCTGTCTGTAATTTCATCGGTATCACTTCCGCCGATTCATCCAGGATTTCATTTTGGGGAGCTATTCAGACAAGGTGCACCTGAATCAAATCGGAAAGTTGAGTCGAATGTTAATCGCTAGGTGTCTTGGGGGCCACCCCTGGATCTGCCAATGGCCGATGTCAATTGTTTTTATAGTAGTTTGAATTTAATTTTATGTTTATTTCGTGGGAATTTTAATTATACATTTAATAAAACAATGACGTAAACAGAATCTCTACCTAATCGATATCAAAAGATATTCGCGGGTCAGACTGGAGTTTCACAACAGCCTGTTTAAAAAACTGCGTGTTAAACCTATCTATATCTCAGCTTATGTTAGGATTTATTCCAGAGTGAGTATTTTCACCAATCTAATTGTAATAACTAGTAAATGCAAACGATATGAAAAAAAATACTTATGCTAGTGCATGACTTGACATTTTATCCAATAGTAAGAAAGTAAAGCGAATAGAATTTTGAGTTCAAGAATTCATAAATTTCGTCATAAGGTTTTGACAGCTTTACCATATGAAATCTGTAAAAAATCGTAATTTAACTATTGTTGCAAAAAGTATGAAAAAGGGCACTGGCTATGTTTGTTTTACACAAAGATTAGTGCATTTTTAAGATCATAAAAATTGTTTTAAAGTGCCGGCACTGTCATTATGACAAAACTCACACACATCACCCATTAAACGTCCACTGCCAAACAAAGGCCTCCCTCTTAGGTGTTGCCATAATCCCCACGCTTGACAGATGGCTTGGGAATCGCAGTATACGTTTCCGAGTCTGCAAGCAACTGACTTTAACTGGTGCACAGCATACTCGTGAACACCACTGATATCAATGTATCATTGAAAGAATTCTTTTACCGCGTCCTTACTATTTATGGCAACGCAAAGTATGAAATTTTTTTAAATTTCTCTCACTGGCAACACTCAGTTTTATATGTCAAATTTCATAATCAGATAATACGGTGATACTGGGATTGAATAAAAATACGTAATATCGAATTTTCTACTGCACAAGTTAATAACGCGGAAAGCGTTATTTTGGCAAGCTGGAAACATTTTTACTGTCAGCATATTCAAACAATTGCAAACAAAATATGTCGCAAACAAAGCCACAATTCTTATAAAGAACAGTATTAAAAATAGAAATACATTATGTACAAACCTTAGAGTAAAAAATATACACATGGAATTATAAAAAATCAGGTTCATTTGGATATAATCCGTAGCACGACCTTAGCACCATACATTTTCTATAGAACCATTTTCACTTACACACTAACGTAAAAACTTTTTATGAATTAACTTTCATGCATAAACGAAGATAAACTAATCTATTCTATAAAAAAAACTGTGACAATCCATCAGAGGGAAGTTGATAGATCATTTATAGCATAGATTAGGTTATCATGATGCATAAGAAAATAATATAAAAATATATAAATAAATTTATGTTTTTGACTGACCACATTGAAAACCGATTACGTAAAAGGGGTTTTGTCAGGTATCGAATGCTCCGAGAAAATTATATGTACAAATGAATCTTATAACTAACATTGTAAAGAATAATTTTTCGATTCAAAGGTGGTTGGCATGGAAATGTAATATTGAGAATAACTTTGCTTGGGCCCGGCGAGTAGCTTGATAATGGCCAATGAAATTGTACAAATTGATATGACGTCACGTAGTCAATATATTATTATGCTCTCCTATTGGTCAATATTATACCACTTGCCGCTTTATTGGATATCGGTCCTAACTTCATATTTTCCTGTTCTGACCAAAACCTACTCGTATCTCTAAAGAAAATATTATTGGGTATGTACTTATCATCTATCATAGAAAAAGGATAGGATTATTGATTTAGTTTTCTAGCTCACTATTCATAAAACATTAATAATTATTCATTTATTGTAATAGAAGAGTTTTATTTATACAGTCTTAGGTTAATATCATCAATGAAAGTCCTTTATTATTTCATTTAATTAAAAAAAAAATATTTTCAATATGAATCAATATGCAGATGGAAATAACAGACTTTCATTTTCTAGTACGTTTGAATTACAACTAATCGCCTCAACAAACATCTAAAAAGTTTCACCGATTTAGTTTACTAAGTTCATAGTTAATACATCATCGATAACGAGACAAGTTTGAAAGAAATACAATGGTCATGTGATCGCTGGTTCTGTCCCACGTTTTATTTTTCAAGATAAGCCTTTAACAGAAAGCCTAGTTGACGATACTGTCAGCTTCACTGGTCGGCCCATACACTCGATTAGCATATAACCGAGGCAGATAAGGTATCTTTAGCATACAACCGAGGCAAATAAGGTATCTTTAGCATACGACCGAGGCAGATAAAGTATCTTTAGCACACAACCGAGGCAAATAAAGTATCTTTAGCATACAACCGAGGCAAATAAAGTATCTTTAGCATACAACCGAGGCAAATAAAGTATCTTTAGCATACAACCGAGGCAAATAAGGAATCTTTAGCATACAACCGAGGCAAATAAGGAATCTTTAGCATACAACCGAGGCAGATAAAGTATCTTTTTACTTGTAACGGGTAGACAGTCTTCTAAAGATACCCGGCTGTATTAGGGTACAGATTATGTAGGATAGCACCTACTATAACCCTCGGTGGCCTGCCTCTGTGCACTGGGATCTCCATAGGAATGCACCGGTACCCTAGGACGGGAGGCGTACTAGGACACGCTGTGTCATCACTTTCGGAAATGCATCTTGAAAAATACCGGGTATAAGGGAAACTCCCGAAACCAAAACGTTATTAAAATACTATGTAAATACAATCGAATACCAATAACCATTTTTTTGCATTTACTCGTTGTTTTTGTGGTTTAGAATATTGCAAACCAGCAATGTAAAACGTACAAGCGTGCGCGCGGTGCAGGTCGTTCGTTGACCTCTCGCGTCAGCTGATATTTTATGTGCATTACATTCCGTTTTTTTTCTATGGTTTTATTTGTGTTATTGTATTAGCAATCACCAGCACTATTACTTAGTCTTCGTTTTTGGGGTCGTTTCCCTTACTGTATACTGCAGTTATCGATAGTTTCACCACAGTACAACACTACCACAGCGTCCATCATATTAACACGAAACTATCCGTCATGCGAGGCGACATGATGCGGGGACCCCAACAGTCTCAACGCCATCCAAGCCGCTAGAGAATGCGAGGCAGGCGGATGCGCAGGCACAGCACAGGCCGGGTACTGCCTTGTTCGTAGCTTGTGTAGTAATACTGCGGCGGCAAGTGCCGCGCCTGCTGCTGCGCCGGCAGCTGACGCGAATAAAGCGCCAAATGGAATAGCGCCCATGCAGATGCCGTAAACCACCTGTAATTGAAATTATGAAAAATTAGGTCCTTGGCCAAGAATCTTTTAAAAACAATTACCCGCGTCTTCTTACGCGTAGACTTTCACAATTAGGTATAAACGTTCAACCTCTATCTCCATTTGCCCCCCTTAATTTGGCCCTTTCGCAAAATCCTTTCTTAGCGGAAATATACAACTGCCAATTTTAAGCATTGTAGGTCAAATAGTTTTCGAGATGAGTCAGTCAATCAGTTAGTGAATAAGTGGTTTATGCTTTTATATACATACTAGTGGTCCGCCCCAGCTTCGCACGGGTATAGATTATAGCCTATGTCACCCGGGGATGGTGTAGCTTCCCAACAGAGAAAGAATTTTTCAAATCGGTTCAGTAGTTTCGAAGCCTATTCAATGCAAACAAACAAACAAACTAACTATCAAATCTGTCCTCTTTATAATATTAGTATAGATAAATAAATCATTGACAGAATACATGAACAGAATGAGACACACATCCTGAGAATCAACATGCGTGAGACGTTGGGTCTTTCTATATCATTTATCACAGTTACAACGGGGAATGTCCTGAAAAACTATTTGATCTGATTCCGGCATCGCGATTTTACCTACCATCCCCCTAGCCGCCACCGCACCACCTGAAAGCTCATCCACATGTCATAGATCACTGGAAATCACACACTATGCGATTAACGCGATCTTTCTTGCAAAATGCCAGCACACCTGCAAAATGTTGAATGAGCTACCTCCCGCGGTGTTTGCAACGTAGCTGTGATGCCTCTGATGTTACACAAAGTGACGATATATGACGATACTTGACGGCGACGGTGTTGCTTACCATCAAGCACCCGTCGGCTTGTTTGCCACCTATGGCATTAAAAAAACTGCTGACAAATCACAGATTCTTCATTATGGTCAGTAATATTCATTTATTCTCATATCATCTTACCTCTTCTCTAATTTTTCCGCTGAACACAGTGACTGGTTCCCGACGCGTTGGTCCGAAGTCGAGATCATTCTCAGACACTACTTCGTATATTCCGGACACGCCCACATCGGCCGACCGAGCGTCGCGAACCACGCGACGCTTTCTTAGTGATCTAAAAATAAAATAATAATACATTTAATATTATAATATGATTTTTGAGCGCAGGGGCCTTACGTCCAACTTCTTACGCGGTGTCTAACTAATGTTAAAACCGCTCAGTTCGGAAAATCCCGCGAACGTGAACTTTAACGCGCCCAGATACGGTTTACGGTCGCGCAACATTTTTTCATCACCTAAACTGGATTGCTTTAACAGCTAGGCGTAAGTTCCCTGTTCTGATATCCATAGTTTTAAATATCTTAACAACCGTGCCAGTTTAAAACAGTGTTATTTGGTGACATGCTAAAATTGTTACAAGCTCAGTAACATTTACGATGAAAATATTTGCTACGCACCCATATCATTTTTTTTTACTGTGGCAAGTGCCTTTATTAACTTAACAAAATACAAATAACCATATCCTTAATTTTTTTGTTCTAGGATCATGTTTTCTAAGCGAATGAACAAAATATTTTGTTGGACACTTGGACCAAAACTGCTTTTAGACCATCCGAAGGTCAAAGAGCAGGGTTTTTTTTAAATTTCTTGTAAAAAACATTGACTTTTTAACTTTCGGGGAACAGCCATTTAATCATTATCCTTTCGAAAGTGTGACAGTACTTTGCGTCTGTACACGCACGTGTGTATATACATGCCAACATTGTACCAAGTACGTTTGGCCATGGATGGAGTACAATTCGTTGGGATAAATTGAGCAAGTTATGATTCATAAGTTAGTTTCCATTACCTCGGGCCAGCTACGGCAGGACCAGGTTTAGCAGCGACGACGGTCTCTCCAGAGGGAATAGTTTTCACATTGTCGGGCAGGTTCCGCGGTCCGTACGGGAAACGCTCGTGTTCACGCTCCAAATCCGTAGGACGGTCCTGAAAAATTACAATAAAATAAGATTTAGCCAGGTTCCATTTGGTATTTGGTATAATTTGGTTGTCCATGAGTCTGGTTCTTACTAAATCGAGACCGTCAGGAGAGTGACCGTCAGCATCACGTCTGCGCAAACAGTTGTGCTACCATCACAACCACGCCAGTGTCTTATGATGTTAGTTCTTAGCTTTCTAACGCCTAGTAAAATGCATGACAAATTAACTTACAGTGAAGGGCCTAGTGAGAGCCTGCACCAGTTCGTCAACAGAGTGGTCCGCTTCCGGCTCCTGGACGGGCGCGGGTGCGCGAAGCGGTGCGCGTTGTTTTAATGGCGCAGGCGCTTCTACAATGTCGCCTGATACTTCGTCGCCGAAACTCTCGTCAAGTAGGGATTCAGGGTCTATTGGTGGCTCTTGCTCGTTCGCAGTTAGCTCGCTAGAAAGTGGAAAAAAGTTATATTGTTAGTTTTAGTTTTGGTTTTCATATATCGGCATTATTATGGATGTCCATTCATGATTCGGATTGTGATCGCAATCGCGTGCTATCCTGTTCTATCTTTTTACTCCCACCACATGCGTGAGCGAGATGATACATGATCGCGATTGTCCAATGAGTACTATAACCCGTAAGCCAAAGGAATAGAGATTAGGCCAAAATGTAAAGTGACTATGTGGATCAGAAATCATTTTATTGTACGCTATAAATGGCTTCTAAATGGCCTTTTTGTCTCTAGCTAATTATTAACTCTGTTAATTAAGACCGTTAGTTTCTCTAAGATAATAAAAAATAAAAATAAAATAAAATAATACGTTAATTGGTATATAATTGAGAAGCTATGGTACGGTACAGACGGTACATCACATTGAAACGTGCAGGGAGTACTGTTCGAACCTTTGAAATCGATACAAGCATTGAGCCAAGAAGCTTTTAAGCAACAACTCCCTTATTCAGGGTCTAAAATCTATGGAATATCAAAGGTAAGTTGCTTGTCTAATGGTTTTTTATTGAAAACCTTTCAGTGTGTGTATCAGGTTTGCAAGATAGTATTCTTCTTGCTTTTATTAGCGGCATTTTTATTTTATAGCATAGTAGACATTTGGAAATACTTTTTTTTTCGTTTTATAATTGGCTTGCAGCACCACCTCGCTTGATGTTAAGTGATGATATGGTCTACTTGTTAGGTGAGATGAAGGCACTTGCTTTATGCAAGGCAGACTGATCCCTGATAACTGCTGATCTTACCTAATGTCGTTATGGTCTTGATGAGTCCTATCGTCCTTCCTATCCAGTGCCCCTGGTCCATGTTGTGGAGTAACCCCCGCTAGTTGACAGTGGTCCAAACATCCATGTCGACAGATCTCCACCTTACACCTGATGTGGACGCTCAGGGCATCAGGGAATTTGAATGCGTGGAAGAAAGCGTATGTGATTACTGTAGCGCGCTCGTCAGCCGCTTTAGCTTTTAGGAATCTGGAATGTTGAAAAGGGTTTATTAGTTCTTTATCTGACATGAATCTTGTTTCGGTTCCCATAACTTTATCTACTCGTATAATATGGTTTCATAACGTTTTTGATGTCTCCCTATTTTTTCTTGGACAGAAAATAACAAGTACACACATAGATCTTACTTAGATTTCTTGTATGTACTTAGACGGCTGGCATGGGCTACCAGCCACTTAAGATTGCGACCTCTCAACTAGTTTAAGCGTTCTAAATCTAAGTTAGTTAAGATTTGAAAAGGCATCAAATAAGCTAATGTATAGCGGACCTCTATATCGGTTTTTATTTAACTTACAATTAAGACCACCATAGTGATGCTCTCTGAATCTTGACTTGACTTTACTATAATTATGTTCAGCAGTGGACGTTTTCTAGCTGATCATGAATTTTTGACAAATAAGTTACCTTGATATCATCTTGGGTCGCAGAACACACCCATACTCGTCGGACAACTGGATGACATGCTCCGAGCCATCTGATGCGGCGCACGACTTCACTCGCATGTCGAATTCACCTGAAAATATTACAGAAAACTCAACTGTAGATAATAAATTATGTATATTAATTGTATTATTCTAACGATCGTTATATCGTTAGGACAGCAGAAAAGCAGTGGAGAAGGCTAGCACAGGACCGGAAAAGATGGCGCGCTGAAGAGGAGACCTATACCCAGCAGTGGGTGGAGAATGGTTGATGATGATGATGATGATGAAATGTATTATTAATCAGATAGTGCCACGGGGTGGCACTATAATCGTATAATGCCACTCCGATGGGCACGAAATATAACTTATCGATGTTATATTCCAGGTATTACACAAGGCTATGCAGTACAATGGCAAGTACTAAGCCTTAACACAGTCACACCTTTAGACACTTTTAGTCAAGTGTGAAGTTACAGATGTTTTATTTTGGCTTTTTTTATTGGAGTCTTAGAATAATAACTGGAGTAATTAACACTTTCTTCATATTCTATATCATGAAACATATCTTATCGAAAATACCATAAATACTAATTCACACGACACATCGAAAAAAGGTTAAGAATAAAGAATTTCTATATATTTATCTATGTATTAGGACAACAGAACACATGTAAATAAGTACAGTTTGAGTAAATACTCAAACGCATTTAAACAAATAAGCAAGAACTATAAACAAATGGTGATCGTTTAGTTAAAATATGTGCAAACATAAAGCAATAGTTGTTTTGTGGTAAACAAATATTCCATTACTTAGTTGTAGAAAGCTGCGGAGACAAAGTTGGCCAACGTGGAACACAAATATTCATAGTTAGTCTAGCTAATGAAAGTAGATAGGTACTGAAAAAGCGCGGTAAATTTAAAACATCAGCATTGGAACCCCAAAAATTAGTATGAAATGCCTGGAATAATCTCACTTGATACTTGTAAATTATTAATTTTTATTGTAACACAGTCAGAACACGCTAATGTTTGCGTTTCATATTAATTTTGGGGTTGAAATGCGGATTTGTTTAAAGTTGGCGCTAGTTTTATGTCTCTACTATCATTAGCCAGACTCTACTATTATTTAACACGCGGCAGAATGTTCAAGCGGTGCCGTGCCACTTCACATATTTATAACAATATCAGTGACGTCACTAATATCATTGCTAAATATCGGTTTCTTCTAGGTAAGCGTGCTCTATCGTAGACGGCGCCATCATCGCATAACATCAGGCGAGTTGGCGGTCAAACACTAGCCTATTATTAAACAAGCTCTACGTTGACACAAACCTTATACGTGCGTGTGTTGCAGTAAGGTCGTAGCTCAGACCACAGCACACTAGCGCTAAAAGCCGCTTGCATTATCAGCTGAGTGGGTGCGAACAATAGTTTACACGCGTAATGGCTCGGTGGCTGTATCTAATATCTATTAAATTGTAAGCTCTTACGAGATACTTAGCTGATATAAAAGTTGTGAATCAACAATTTACCACGTATTAAACTACTAAAGGATCGGAAGAGTATTGGATTCCATTAAAAACTTGTGTGATTACAGCCTCAAGTGGTGTTTTAGCATATAAAAAAAAAACACTTGAGGGGAAGGTGACGTGAGGTTTCGAGGTATCTTTATTTACATCTATGAATATGGGGTTAGGAATGACTTCAAGTTAAAATTGGTTACAAAATTGTTTTTTATTCCCTACTCCTTACAAAAAAGGTGTAAAATCAGCACCTCATCACCATCATCACCATCATTTCAGCCGTAGGACGTCCACTGCTGGACATAGGCCTCCCCCATCGATCTCCAAAAGGGCCGGTTGGAAGCGGCCTGCATCCAGCGTTTCCCTGCGGTCTCTTTTAGGTTGTATGTCCATCTCACCTCAAAATCAACACCTGCATAGTTTGTTACCCACACATTCCATAAACGTCACAGTATTTCACGCTAGTTTACTGCAGGGGGTAATAGGTACGTAAAACGTCTCTCACCTCTGATGCTAACCCAGGCCAAAGAACAAAGAATAGTACTGAAAGTACCAGAAGACACCGAAATTTCGTTTAAATTAATAGGGACTCTTGATACGTTCCAATAAAGTTCATTTTGGCACGCACAGGGTTGCACCGAAGCGTAACTGAACTTATATGTTTTTATGCTATCTGTTGCCCGTGGCTTCGTACACGTAGACTGTCAGATAACCTTTCAACCCCCTTTTTTCTCCTTATTTGAGTCTTTCGAAAATCCTTTCTTAGTGGGTCTCTACAACCTGGCTACCTGCCAAATTTCAGCATAGCTCAAGTAGTTTTCGAGATTTTGATGATGTTGATGAGGAGTCAGTTTTTAATGAATTGAATTGCGCGTGCACGCTTTTTTCTATCGTATTACCTCACGCGAGTTTCTTTTATCCTGACCGTTAGGTATATATTGTCACAAGGAACAAAGCCAAAATGAAGTAGGTCATTGTTCTCATTAAAATGAACAACTTTTAATACAAATCTATTTAAAAGGAACCATTGTGGAAAAAAAATACCGTTTCATGAAAACATTTCTTTCACACTCAACGAAATGTATGGAATAAGTGTTTTTCGACTTATTACCAAATGTACCATTACCTTATAACCCTTATAATTGTTCTGGCACTTTCGCAGTCTTTAGGTTAGATGTAAAAACAGCTTTTTACAAAAGGTTCAAGGCTATTTCTATCGATGTTGGTGCGTGCGTGGTAAGTCATCTCTCAGATACACAAGTCTTCATGAGTCAGGATATGAATATTCCACTCGTGACGACATGTCTGCAGTAGGTTTATAATCTAATTCAACATCATCATCAGCCAGAAGACGTCCACTGCTGAACATAGGCTTCCCCCTTTAACCTCCACACTGAACGACTGCCTGCCTTTTGCATACACTGGATGCCAGCGACTCTCACAATGTCGTCGGTCCATCTAGTGGGATGCCTACCTACGCTGCGTCTTCCAGTTCGTGGTCTAATAATCTAATTGCTACCAGTCATTTATAAATCATTTAAGATTAAACGTATTCACAATTTTACAGTTTTTGTTTGAATTTTGGAAGTACCAGTCACACAGCAGTAACTATTTTGCTGGCTATTATATTGAATTTCAAACATGAAACTATTATTTAGATGTCTAAACTGTTTGCTGTTGGCCATACACAGATTAACGACAAGTCCAGGCACCGTATTTCCAGCGTCCTGTCAGGGAAGTGAAATTTATTCGCCGTTATAAGTGAAATGTTGGTGTTAACGCGATTGCCTAGATTTATTTTTGGTTTGTACCTATGTTAAAGGGCTACAGGCTTCGAGCTTGCAGTGAGACCCGCCTGCCCAGACTAAGCGCGTCTGTGTTGCTTTCTTTGATATATTCGGCGGCTATAACCCATGGCACCACGACCCATTGTGGACGCTTCTCAATCATATTCAAATAGAATAACGTGAGCCGTGGGGTACCAACGGAAATCAATGTTGCCAGTTAAATGCGAGGATTTACGGCGCAACTAAATTGACGATACAGAGTGTTAATAGCCAGTGACTGGAAAAGACAAGCCGAGTAAGCAAGTTTTGTAATTTTGTTCTAAAATGTCATATGACTTTACTTGATCCTTAATCTAAATCGCTGTATATGAACAATGTAAATAGCTCTGTAATAGAATTGACAGCAATAAATGTCCCCTGCACATATCATATCCACGGATTGCATTTGTACTCTATATAATACAGTAAGTACAAACGGTACGGTATGGTACGAAAATACGTTACATACGACGACATAGTAAGAGTCGCTGGCATCCAGCGGATGCAAAGGGCAGGCTGTCGTTCAGTGTGGAGGTTAAAGGGGGAGGCCTATGTTCAGCAGTGGACGTCTTCTGGCTGATGATGATGATGATGATGATAATCATTAAACTAACTGCTTACTCGTATCAAATTGTAAAAATAGGCAAGGTTGCTTTTTTGGAGTGTGCAATTTTTGCATACGTCAAGTTAACTGAAAATAAGAGCCCCTGTTTTATTTGTTTTACTCTTTTTGCGTCCCCCGCGCGTCACTCACCTACCCTCTTTCAGATATCTGACCTATTCTGTCCTGTGGCCGGACTCATTACTTACAATAAAAAAACCAAACCAAACCTTTGAAACCAAAACCTAAAGTCGAAACCAAACTTCGAAGAAAAAAACATTTCCTGATGGTTGTGGCTAGCACTGTGAGTCAATTACAGTTCACCCATCTACGAGCTCGGTGGTCCATATCTATCACATATCTATATCTGTGATATCCATAGCCTGTAGCCATATTAAAATGACTATTGTTTTATTGTCTGTCAATTCTAACTTGACCTCTGTGCATATTTGCCTTCATTTAGAAGAAAAACTTACATATGTCTATACGCATATTAAAATTTTGAATGCCTGTATAAGATATTGGAGGAGATGAAAATTGGTCACCAAATAATGGACACTTTAAATAACTTAAATATTATGTTTTGTTAGTTAGATGATTCGCACTTGACCCGTAGGTCACATTTCGTTCTGGTCAGTGTATTAAATGCTCAAGTGCTAAGATCTATAAACATTTTAACATCCATAAAAGTAGATATATTTTACCAACAGATCGCAGTACAGAAAATCTTTTCAACTTCGCCGAGTCATAAACGTCCGTGATTGATAACAAGGGTACTCGCACGAGCGGACATTGTCTATGGGCCGGTGTCAGTTCAGATTTAACGTATCGTTTGTTTCAGATATTCCAATCCATTGTCTATTGCCAATAACTGGGAATGCTTCGAACGGACGAACATAAACCCACGTTTTATAACCTCGTTTTTAATACTCATTATCAAGTGATACATGAAGTTCCAGGTCAAATCGAAATTATCTGCCGTTTTATTTTATTGAAAGTTTAGCTAACCAATATAAATTTTACCGGCTATTTTAAATAAGCACGTAAAGGCCAAATAATCTAAATTATCTTCTATTTCTTTAAAAGTATACATACCTATTTGGAATCGTAAAATAATATATTTCGGAGTGTTTGCCTCGGACCTGCATGACCTAATTCCCTCCTGCTCATTTTTCTATCGGACTGCCAAAGCGGGCACAAAAAATCGACACCGCTTATAGTTTACGGGTTCAGAAAACCCGTACGAAGCGCTTTAATTCCACTTTTATTGTGCGAATTTCTAGTCTGTGGAATGCGCTGCCTGAATGGGTGTTCCCCGATAGCTACAATCTAGGTGTCTTCAAGTCGAGAGTGAATCGGTTTCTTCCAGGCAAGCGTGCTCCATCGTAGACCGCATCATCGCTTATCATCAGGCTAGTTGGCGGCCAAATGCAACCCTATTATTCAATAAAAAATATCATATGAAACTTACCATAATTTAAATAAATAGTTATATTATAAAATACACTAATCTAATAAACAAATAAGTTGAAGTGGCAATGGGCAGGCCACATCGCTCGAAGAACCGATAACCGATGGGGAAGAAAGGTTCTGGAGTGGAGACCACGAACCGAAAGACGCAGCGTAGGGAGGCCTCCCACTAGATGGACCGACGACATTGTGAGAGTCGCGGGTATCCAGTGGTTGTAAAAGGCGAGCTGTCATTCAGTGTGGAGGTTAAAGGGGGAGGCCTATGTTCAGCAGTGGACGTTTTCCGGCTGATGATGATGATCATGATGATGAATCTAATAAACCACTGCCCGTAGGCATTTCCCCAAAATGCTGGCCGCATTGCCGCGTTAAGCAGTGTACGCGCGTACTAACAAATTTGTTGCGTTATGATACGTAACAACTTGGTTCGCAAGTTAGTACCACTAACAAACATAGAACACTATGTTCGTCAAACATGTTTGCGGCGTTCCTATTTGTATTTTCCGTATGGACAATGTTCGAATAGCTTTCGAATAGCGCTGCCACGGCTATTGAGATAGAGTTCACAACTGTTGTGCGCGAACTCGATTCGAACTATGTTCGCGTTCGTGTTCGAATATAGCGTCCGTACAAACCTAATGTTCATGTTTGACGTTTGTGTCCACTATGTTCGTGTTCGTAAGTACGTACACGGCTATAGATTGTAATATGGACCCGTTATGCAAAACACTGAAAATACCGACCAGTATTTTAGTTACTGGATGCTTTACTTTATTTAAATATCGCTAAAACTACAAAAATAAACAAATTTACCGTAATCGAAACTGACGAAGACGCCTAATTGTTTGATTAAAACCAAATGATAAAACAATTACTCCCAATTAGGTTGAGCCTTAATTTATTGATTTAGACATACGAGTACAATCGTTCTCTCCGATTGACGTTGAAAAAACTTTACCAATACCTTACCTAAATGAAACAAATGAACCTAATTGGGCAGCTTCAAACTGTCAGTTAACGATGAGATAGCAATTCAAAGGTTACTAAAAATCTAATATTTGCAAATTATTTAAGCCACGAACTGTTGAAGAGGTGTGGCTGCGAATGTACTAAACAAGTAGGAGGTATGTTAGATCAAACGTCAGTGAGTTTGCAGAAACACCTACGCAAAAATTTTCGTCGACTTGTTATACCGGAACGATGAAACGACATATCTTAGTGCATCATAACATCTCTCGCCATCTAGGAATCCAATGCGGTGCGGTTAGCAGAATTTCATTTGCGTATGCTACAGGTTGATGGAAGATGTAAAATTATATCTTAAATAAATTTCCATCCTTAATTTCCATAAAGATTTTTCCGACGACATCGAAGACGATTCCATCAGTGGATTCGTACGTCGAGCGTCGGCTGCGTCATCTGGACAGCCAGCACATGGTCATCAGAGATCGGAACTCGGTAGTGATGGAGGCCCTGGGCCGAGAAGAGGCGATATAAAAAGTGTAAAAAGAAAGCGTTTAGAAATAAGGATTGACCACTATCTCGCCTGATGTTAAGCGATGATGCGGTCTACGTTGGAGTACGCTTGCCTAGAAGAAACTGATTCACTCGTGATTACAGTACTCCTGGGTTTTATCTTTAAAATAACATTACATATGGTATAAAATAATTTTCGTGTTGATATTTAATAAGATAGAGGATATCAAAAAATCTCAAAAATAACGCGACATAAAAATTAATTTAAAACATTTGCAAAACTATTAAAACAAAATACCTTTGATTTAAATCTTAGCGAATCTTTATAGTTTGCGTCGGTAAAAAATTACCAACAACGCGTCTGCGTCTACTGATACCCGTCTCAAATTTTATCCATTCGCGTCCGTCCTTCGTCGCATCGCGGCCGATCCGTTAAGCAAACCCAGTCGCTCATATTTGTCCAGTTTACTTTTTACTATTCCACCGTACCGTTACTTGTGTTTGCGCACCATTATCGAAGCTATATTACAAGTTTCAACGCACGTGGGACGGGTGACGAAAACTGGGCTCTTTCGCACGTCATGCCTATTTTCGACAACTTATATAGAACTATTTAAATGTTATATACCAGTGTTTTTCAACCTTCTTGAATATGCGACCCCTTACAAGTTAAAAGTTCTGGCGACTGCCTAGGGCCATAATAAAACTACATAAAACATAATAGGCTTCGATTAGAAAATGATTTAGTTACGTATTTGCGTCTCAAAAATAGAACCACGTTTTGACAAATGTCGGAATTCTTACTGAATTTGTAGATTTTTACTATTATTGTGTATAACCTGTACACACGTCTTGCCTCTTTTTACCCGCGACGCGACCCACAGGTTGAATGACACTGTTATATACAATTCAAAATAATAACAATAGTTCCTTATTTATTAAAAAAAACTTTCTTTTTATAAAAAATGGTGCCAAAATAAAATTTGTTGTACGTCTTGTAGAAATACTTCTTGACTTGTATAAATTTAAATAGAGACTCACTACTAATACAACTACTATTTACTACTAACTACTAATATACTGATTACAGGTAAATCGAAAATCGAAACATTTACTCTATCATTTTTGATTGTAGTAAATTTGTATGTAAGTGTTTTTAGCATAAACAGCCCTTTAATAGTCCACTGCTGGACATAGGCCTACCACCGAAAGGCGATTAGTCCATACGCCACCACGCCACCACGCTGGCCCAGTTGCGGGTTGGTGGATTCACATACGCCATTAAATTTCTTCTCCGTACTTATGCAGGTTTCGTCACGATGCTTTCCTTCACTGAAAAGCCAGTGGTATGAAAATCCGTACGTAAACTCTAAACAGCTCATTGCTACCCGTACCAAGGGTGCTTGTCGACTCAAATACGTAACGGCTAAATGAGGTAATTGTACTCTACATTATGTTTTTTTTTTTTACTATGGGACCAACACTTAAATCACAAAAAGCCGCGGTTCATAGAAACCGCCATTCAATGTAAAAGCTTTTTTTCTCTATTTCAGATTTGTCCTCATGCATAAAGTTATACAAAATGACCTCTATTTAGCTTAGTACCCTTGAACTCCATACTTTCTGTAAAGAAAGTACTAACGTACGTTTACTTTTTCCCTCGTGGCAGGAAGTTTTGATACGCCCGTGTCGAGTTAGCGGTTATTTTATGTTTCCGGTAATATAAGATTTATTATATTCACAATAACTTGATTTGAGAGTAGAAATAAGTGCTACCCAACGATATTTAAAACTATGGATGTCCAAGTCAAAAGAGATTCAGGACGGTAACATACTCCTTTACATTTCAATTTCCAAAATAATTAAGTAAAGTAAATAAAATTATTAATATAAAAAAACAAGCTTTTAGGCGCCCATCATATTAAATTTTGTGTGACGTCATTTTAATTTTTGTATTCTTCTCAGCAAATCATTTGATCCTCCTTTGATACCCATATCATGGGAGTGGATAAAAAATAAGTGGTCTTTGTAAGTCCACCATATTGGATAAATCCATGTCAAGTCGAATCCAAAAAATCCAAATCAAGTCAAATCTTGCAACTGAATTTTAAAACAGTTATCCCCAACCGATTCAGCTGAAATTTTGCACACACGTTTAGTTTGGATGACAATGCATAGTTAGCATTGTCATTGCAATGCATGAAGAATAACGCAATTAATCTATAGTTAGTATCAATGCATAGTGACTATGCATAGTTACTGTGCATTGTCATCCAAACTAAACGTGTATGCAAAATTTCAGTCTAATCGGTGGGGTTAACTCTTTTAAAATTCAGTTGCAAAATTTGACCCAAACAAGACAAGTTAAATAAAAGCTTTTAATAAAACATACTATGGTGCATTTAGTCTTCCTTTGTTGCTAGTTTTTTAGTTATCTTTTGGGATGTATCTTAATTTATAGAGTTAACTCCGTTTTTTTAAGTATATTTTATAGATCCTGTGTTTGGATATCAATGGTGCGATCAATGGCCATTCAACTGTAACTAGGCAGTTTAGAGAATAGGAGTTTACCTTGATTGTCAGTGGCTCAATGAATAAATTCAGTTGATTAGTCCGATGCAGTGGTTTATGGGATCGTAACCCGAGGTGGTGAATAAATAATACTACAAGTACTTGGACCCGGTGATAGAAAGTGATGAAATGCAGATTGTTATATTTTATTATTTTGGCTAAAAAGGATTATCGAAAACATAGTTTTTTCGAAGTTTTTTGCCAAAATAAAACATACCAACAGAAAAATTTCTTTAAATATTTGCAATGTTATTTTAAAAATAATGCCCAATCGTTTATAATATTCCAAGTAGTGTCTTTTATATCATTTAAAATGTTGGAAATATGCGTAAGATATAAATAAATAAAAAAATCGGGACATTTTTCACACACGGTCATCTGACCCCAAACGAAGCAAAGCTTGTGATATGGCTGCCAGAGACTGATATACATATAATATGAATCTTCAAAATAAAACGATAAATGTGTTGCTCTGTAAACAAAGAAATTTTATTTTATTTTAAGCTAGTTTTATACATAACTTATGTACACTTGTTACATTGAAACTTTACTTACCTGTAAACAAAGAAACGACATTGAAAGTTTCAAAATTCTGTTAAGTACACAAATTCACAATATTTATTTTCTCCATTAAAAACAAAACTCCAAAATGGATCCCTTATGCATTATCTACTTTATCGACGGAGCGTCTGCTCCGCCGACAGCGCAAAGCGCGGCAAAATACAAAATTAAAGAAATACATTTTCTTTACATCTCCCCCATAAGGAAAGAAAATTTTCATAATTTTTTAATCCAAATCATCTTGTTTCTTCCTATTCCGGTGTTGGGCAGATTGGTATAAGTTTTGTGATATGAAAAAGATTTGATTCTGTTTTTCTGTGTCCTGTATCAATTCTGTATATTGTTTTTGAAATTTTTTCAACAATTTCGTATGGTCCAATTTTCAGTTCATCTAATTTCTTCCTGTTTAGTTTGTTCCCATTCTCCACGTATACCATGTCTCCCACATGGAATTCGTGGTATTTTCGATTTTTGTTAAATATTGTTTTGTTATAGTTATGTGACTGGATTGTATCAAATGATTTCTGACATTTATGACACCAAATGAATTTTTGATTCTTTCTGAGTAAATTATGTAACGGATCAAGTATGATTGCACTCTTTGGTATGTACTCATGGTAAAAGTTTATCTTCCCCAAAAATTGTCTAACATTCTTCTGTGTTTTTGGAATAGGAAAACCCTTTATTGAAATCAAATTATCTTTTACTGGTTTTATGGAATTGTTTTGAAGTATATGACCCAGGTATTTAACCGAATCTGATGCAAATGTGCATTTGGTAAATTTCAATCGGAAACCTTCCTTTTTCATTGCTTCTAGCAGCCGCGTTAGATTTTTGACTTGATTTTCAAACGTATCACTAAATACGAGTATATCATCTATATAATTTACACAGGAATCTGTTAGCTTGTGTTTTTTCAGTATGTTACTTAATATTCGCTGAAAAATTGCCGGAGAGGTCTTCAATCCAAATGGTAGGCAGGTCCATTGATAGTGTCCTTCTTGTGTCACGAATCCGGTTTTTCTTCTATCCTCCACTCGCATAGGAATAGCCCAAAAAGCTGAGTTTATATCGAGAGTAGAAAAAAATTTACAATTTCTGGTTTTTACCATGAGGTCTTCCATCAAGGGAAATGGCTGAGCTTGAGGCACTATTATTTTATTTAAGTCTCTGAAGTCTATGCATAGCCTGGATTTTTTGTTCTCCTCTTTCTTAAACGCCATTGTAACCGGTGCAGCAAATGGACTGTAGGATTCTTCTATGAGCTTATTTTCCAGTAATTTTGCTATTTGTAGTTCTATCTCCTTTTTATCTTCTATAGTGCATCTGTAAGGTCTCTTGCTACAATACTTGTCTACCTGTAAGTCTATCCTCGCTTCATAACCATTAACAGTGCCAACATCGTACTTATCTTTCGCAAAAACTGATTTATGTTTTTCAATCATTGTCTTTATCGTTGATTTTTGGGTCTCATTTAAATGTTTGATTTTTAATTCAAACTCTTCTTCTTTAACGTGTTCATTAAAGTTTATTTTGTATTCTTTCGAAGCATCTTTCCCCGTAGCTTTCAGTTCCATGTTTGGTTTTACATCCGTAGTAATTACTTCTGTGCTTTTTTTAATATCACTATTCAAGCACTGTTTTTGTGTTACTTCTAAACTTTCATTTTGAATTAGTTTAAATTGTTTTATCAAGTCTAATCCAATTAAAAAGTCATAGTTGAAGTTTTGATCATCAATAATATACACATCCACACTTTTTTCCAATTCAAAGATCTTTATTTTTAAGGTTGTCAAACCAGTTGTCTTTTTAACACCATTAATTGTTACTAAATTCGCTTCGTTTAAACTGTTTCTTTTTCCTTTCAATTTCAATATCTTGGAATTAATTAGGGAAACATTTGAACCCGAATCATAAACTCCATTTATTTGCAGTTTATCATTCAATAGCAGTTTGACATATATTAATGGTGTTACTATTCGTTTTTTTGGTCAGTTTCATTCAGCTCAGCTTCTATTACTGAATTATTGACATGTCTAATAAAATGTTTCTTCGACTTATCATCCTCTTTTGTTCTAAACCAGCACGTAGTCTCAGGGTGGTACCGAGTTCCTTTATTTAATTTTTCACAAATCTTACATGAACTTTTTTCTTCATTTTTAATATCACCTTTTTGATTAAAATACCTTCTCTTCGGCAAAAAGCCTTTTCTATTTACCATATGTTCATACTTGCTCACTTCGTTGAATAAATCCACTGTATCTTTTAATCCTTCTCTATCAATCTTGTTAAGAATGAATTCTGGTAAACCTGATGCAATAAGATCCAGTAAAGTACCTATATCAATTGTTCTTCTCATCTCTAGTAAAAGTTTTTCTTTTCTCATAGCATAATCTAATAGTGAACCGTCTCTGTATTTAAATATCAGCGCATATGTTACCGGGTTCCATCCCTTGTTTGCAAATGTTTCGCAGAATTTATTTTTCCATGTTGTCCATTCAGAGTCCATAGTTAATTTTATAATCATCGAACTATACCAATCCATACAACTTTTATCCATAAATAGTCGGAGTATTTCAATTTTCTTTTCATCCGTTGTCACATCAAAGCGTATGCACTCTTTTTCAAAAATATCAATCCACTGGTTTGCATTTGAATTCTTGCTTGTAAATTTTTCAATCACAAATCTCTCAGCAATGTGTTTTAGGTTCTGCTGTCTATTTACATGCGTACTTTCTACTAATTTTTCAAATAATTTTTCCAATGTACCTGGTTCTGTTTGATTAGCCGCAGCAATATTTTCATAATTAATTTCCTCCAAAAATTGGTCACCAAATTGTAAATTGCCATCCTCATCTATATATGTTTCTCCAAGTTCTTCTGTCATAGTTATCCAAACTCGTCTTGTCTGGTACCTTTTTTTCAAACTATTTTTTACCTTACTATAAGCAGCGGTCCTCATTATATCTTTATGAAGATTAGCTGATTGGAGCTCTTCTGGTATTGCGTACATTTTATTATCACCTGTGGCTATTGAGGTTATAGACAAATTATTCGATTTTCCATCACTCCCAGGTAACAGTGTAAACTCGAATCAGAACTCATTGAAAGTTTCAAAATTCTGTTAAGTACACAAATTCACAATATTTATTTTCTCCATTAAAAACAAAACTCCAAAATGGATCCCTTATGCATTATCTACTTTATCGACGGAGCGTCTGCTCCGCCGACAGCGCAAAGCGCGGCAAAATACAAAATTAAAGAAATACATTTTCTTTACATACATAACATATATAGTTTTAAATACATACTTAAATAGATATTAACAACCAGATATATAACAAACACAAATGTTCATCACATAAATGTTTGTACTAGGTGGGAATCGAACCCACGCCCCCAAGCTCAGAAGGTAGGTTCACTGGACCAACGGGCTATCTAACTACCGTAGAATTTTAAAATTTGTCTTTTCGTAGAATTTGAAAAAATGCTCTTTACATGCTTTATATATTTGTAATAATCATATCACTCGCTAACACAACGATTGGTTTGAACCATTTGAATTTGCTTTCTATCAAAAGAAAATTTCATTTCGCATGATATTTCATGCGAAATCATACGAGCTATAAAAAAATCGAGCCCCTGGCCGGTAAGAGCCAAATAGAGCCGGTAAGGGCCGCTATCGTCGTGATCGCGCACTGTTACTGCTAAATGTATGTTTTCACCAAATATTTTGGACGAGATAAGGGTTAATGACATTACAATATAATTATAATAGTATTTTTTTTTAAACTTTCGCGATTTGAACTCATGTTTTAAATGTGTATCGGGACTTATCACGTAATTTAATTTAGGTAATAATATGTACCTTTCGTCGTAGTAACAACCCTGCGATTTTTCAAAATCAAGTTACTTAGTAATCAAGTTAGTTAGTAGGGTAGGAGAACAAAACACCCGCTCTTCTTGCCGGACTCACCCGCACTTTTCAGTCAGCTCGTGACCACGGCCATTGTAACATGGTCGAAACGTCGAGCGAAAGGTACATATTTTTACCTAAATTAAATAATACGTGATAAGTCCCGATAAACATTTAAAACATAATTATAATAGTTCGTCTGCAAAATTATAATAAAAATCAGTTCTTTGAATATCTATTTAAGTATGTATTTAAAACTATATATGTATTTATATCAGTCTCTGGCAGCTATATCACAAGCTTTGCTCAGTTTGGGGTCAGATGACCGTCTGTGCAAAATGTCCCGAATATTTATCTATACGAATATTATAAAGAGGAAAGATTTGATTGTTTGTTTGTCTATTTTTTTGTTTGCATTGAATAGGCTCCGAAACTACTGAACCGATTTTAAAAATTATTTCACTGTTGGGAAGCTACACTAGCCCCGGGTGACATACGTTATAATCTATACCCGTGCGAAGCTGGGGCGTACCGCTAGTTTATTTATTTTTCATGGTTGAAAACCAGTCTAGTCACTAATACTTAGTTGTATTTTTTAATTATTTTTTGGTATAAATGATGATAGTAGACGTGAGATTGTATTTACTAACAAATTTTACATGTAATACATCGTAAAATTGAGTAAGACTCAACTTTTATAGGCACAAGTTTATGAGGTGTTGCGTAGGCGCAAGCAATAGAGTTATTTTCCATTTATTGACAGTATTGTGCATTGTTAGAGTAACCTTTGTGGGAGGTAGTTACTTATACAGCAGCATTACGTAGAATTTTAAAATTTGTCTTTTCGTAGGATTTGAAAAATGCGCATTACATGTTTTATGTACTTAGACACAAGTGGAGTTGTATTTTTAGCCCCCGGCACAAAAGAAGGGTGTCATAAGTTTAATGTGTGTATCTGTGTGTTTGTGTATCTGTCTGTATGTGCATTGTAGCACCCCAAAGACTAAACCGATTTTGATTTAGTTATTTTTGTTTGAAAGGTGACTTGATCGTATGATTCATAAAATCTGTTCAGCGGTTTGAAGGTCACCAGTTCTCCTATCGGAGATAAAAAACCAGCCAAGTTCGAGTCGGGATCGCGCACTGAGGGCTCCGTTACATACCATCACAAAATACAATAATTATCAATTTTAAAAACTGACTTGTTCCATCCGGCCAACGCCGGCCGGTTAACGCCTTCCAAAATAGTCTACTTAAGACGCGGTACAATCGCAAAATTAACCAAAAGAAGTGTTTTTAAACGCTTAATGTGATGTGACAAAATTAACTGATCAGATTTAAAAAAATACTAATAGTAGAAAAAACCCCTTGGTAATAATTTTAACCGTTTTTTTTTTTATTGTTTAGATTTAAAAAAAAAAATATTACAAATTGCGCAATAAAAATAGCTTCTGAATTAAAGTACTCTGAATTATTAGCGACAACAACATTTTTTTGTACGAATCGTATAGCCAGACTAGTCTTTTAAAACTTTAACCGGTTAATTGTTAAAATTCATTTATATATTTTGATAAATTAAACAAAAACCCTCAAAATAACATAAACACAAGCTCAAAATCATCATCATCATCAAATATGATGATATACGATTTTCGACTTTAAACAAAGCCGTTTTAGATAGCAATTAGATCATGGCGTGAGCGGGTGAAAAACGAATTTGAAATCGTGATCAGACCGCGCCTTAACTACTAATACTTTAGAGTGTGTACTATAATCATGCCAAGTTTGACGGTTGTACCTATTACCGTTTTTACACTAGAGCAAATACAAATATATGTATTTAAAAAAAAAAATATTGTTGTTGTACCCCCCTTTCGTTTTTTTTTGACTTTTTTATTGTTTCTTAGTTAATATGCCGTAACATTACATAACTTTTATATCTGTGGCATAACTAGACCAATTGACTTTGAATTCCATATTATGAATGGGATTCAGAGTCGGGAAGAGATAGAGAGGAAGAGTAAAAGAGAGAGAGAGAGAGAGAGCAAGCAAGTTTTTTTTATAGTTTGGTGTGACAATAAGTTCTTTTTTTAATTGCAAATTGATTTGCAATTCAAAAAATTATTTTTAATTTGTAAACTGGTTGTCAGCAATGTTGTCTATGAAATGTACCTAACACGTACAAAATGTATATTGTCATACATATTTACAGTTAAAACATTGTGGTGGGGCTTAAAGGCGAGTTTTCCATTAGTTGCCAACCACAGTGCTTATTGTTTAAAACAAACAGTTAAACAAGATTTGATCTTCAACTATGTAAATTAGTCTTCACAAAGATGCCTTTATTTGCTTTTAAACAAACAATCGTGTTAACGTGAGTAAAACGATAAACTGTGTTATTCTCAGCATAAATAGACAAATTTGAGGCTAGTCTTAGACAAAGATAAGGATATAAGTAAACTAGTTAGCAATTAGACAATTTTAAGTGAATATAAGCAAGACGTGGTTTGAATCTGACATGTTCAAATAAACCAGCCAAGTGCGAGTCAGGCACGCGCACTGAGGGTTCCATACTACCACAAAATACATTAATTATCAATTTAAAAAACCGACTCCAAAATTAGTAAAATTTCGATTCGGTGTAATGATTGAACGAAATTACCATCTATAAATTAATAATGAACAAAAATTTGTCACCGACTCGTACTTGGCTATTATTTATTATATCAAAAATCAAAAATCAAAATGAAAATAGTTTTATTTCCAACTAAATTACTTAAAATGTATATGTATAATGTATATGTATAATGTGTATGTATGTGTATGTATGTGTATGTATGTATATGTTTCACCTTTTGTTTTTACTTTTTGACTTTTTATTATATCTCAGTTTCCGCCGTAACATTACATATTCTGTGAAAATTTCAACTGGCTATCTATTACGGCTCGAAAGATACAGCTGTTAAAATAGGTAAAACGGACAGACAGACAGACAGACATCGTAGGCTTAGTAATAGGCTCCCGTTTTTATCCTTTGGGTATGGAACCCTAAGAATGTGTAAGTGAGCCGTACTTACAATTTTTGCCTTAGGCGGTTTAGCGGTAAAGAAAAAAAATGGAGACATCTGAATACGAACGATAATTGTACTAAGGCATATCTCCCTTGTTTGTCTGATATTAAGGCCTATCACAGAAGGAGTTGTGCGGGGGGTCTTAAAATTTGTGGATGCAACTTCACATAACCCGGCTACACCCCAATGCAACTGGGTATCTTTCAAATATTTCCCAACGTCACTAAAAAGTATGTCATTCTTGAAGTTAAGGATGATAAAATCTAGTCTCAGTCTCATAAATACATTGGAACAACCTAACTGCCGGATCATGAAATTGAAGTGGCAGTGGACAGTGCACATATCACGCAGAACAGATGGCCGATGGGGCCGAAAGGTTCTGGAATGGAGACCACGGACCGGTAAGCGTAGCGTAAGACGTCCACACACAAGATGGACAGACGACCTAAAAGAGACCGCAGAGAAACGATGGATGCAGGCCGTTTCCAACCGGCCCTTTTGGAGATCAATGGGAAAGGCCTATATCCAGCAGTGGACGTCCTATGGCTAAAATGATGATGATGATGATTATGAATCTAACTGCAACAATTGTTTACCTTCATAAATAGTTGGACAATGTCAGGTGGTGCAGTCAAAATGTGTTAGTTAATCAAGCTACGTCAATACATGTAGCAAATATAGTGCTAAATATTCTAATTGCTTACCATAAAACAAAGCATATTATAGGCATACAAAAGATTTTACCAAAAGAGAGATAATGGCTCTCCCACGCACTATACGGCGAGAAAACCGGTCAGATAAATTTGGTTCCATACATATTTTACAAGAAGAATTGAGTGTGGAGAAAGTGATTCCTAAAATAGTTTATATACCCAAAGAATTATAACGGCGTTCGAAAATTTCCGAAACTAATTAGCCTAAAACTGTACTAAAGCAATCTGTGCATTTGTGTAACTTTTTTTGCAAAATGAAATGAAAACGAAAAATTATTTATTGTAGCAAACGTGGTACATTGTGATGTTACAAACTAAAGTCCCTCACGTTCAGACGTTCCAAGTACGTCAGACAATATTAAATCTACATGTAATACATGGTGTCAGTTATTTTAGCACTACAAAGAGCAAGAAATCACTCACGTGATTTACAAACCATAAAAGGCCTTCTGTCAAATAGTACGGAGTCTTCGGAAGCCTACATTCACAGCTTTGTAAGTAACTATGCAATGTTATGTTGGTGCAATGGATCTGTGGGGGATTGCTTGTATCAAATTGCAATCCTCCTCTCTCAGATCAAGTGACTCATGATTTGTAATATTTTGTTAATATTTTTAAGTTTGTTTTTGCGTGTCTATTGTAAAATTTAGAATAAAATAATGTAATAAAAAACATCGCTAGCTAAATTAGTTATGTATAAATTATGTTACTTATGTTTAGCTATTGTGGATTAAATTACATAAGAATTTTATATTAGGTTTTCGGTATTTGTGATTATGTCTAAGTTATATAAGTAAATCCTGGACACTTTTTTTTCGTAAATGTTGTACTAGATCCACGGTTCATATTTTTGTAAGTAAATTTTGATTCTGTGTTTCACAGAAAGATATGAACCAGACTGGACGAGAAATGTGAGATAAGGAGAAGAATGGAGAGATTTAGAGGCCAGCCTACGCCGCAGAGCAACTTCACAAAAATATATTTTCCTCATAATATTGTAATAGAAAAGATTCCATTATCACCTCTCCATGCTGGCAAAGCATCGATAACATTGCTGGTGTTGCTAGCAATGGGTGGTTATTACCGCTTACCATGACATGAACCACATGCATTTTTGTCATTCTTTTAATAAAAACATTTTTATACATTGACTCAATCGTTACGTTTTTAACAAGAAAGTAATTGCTATAACTGAAAAGTGTCGTTTCCAGTAAGTAATAAGTTTTATGCCATACACGGAACGCTAAAACGAAAAACCAGTTTCACGGAGTTGATGTCGAAATTACAATAACAAAATATATTTTTTGGCTTTTTTAAATAGCGGAGAGCACAATGGTCAATTTCGTGGGCATAGTTTAGAATCCGAAGAATAAGCAGCAATTACAAATAACTGAACTGTGAGTAACTGCGTGTGCTAATTTTGAATAACATTGAATTGTTGAGTTCAAAACTGTACCTTAAGACGAAATATGCTTCAAATTTGACGATTCGTCATCACGAATATTCAAAAGTATACCTTCAAAATCGATTAATTGACATTATTTCTTTATGTTTAATAAATTTTCTTGAAATATTTTATTCTGATGTGTTCACCGATACACGATTAAAGAAATTTGGTTCGATAGAAAAAAATCGTAAACTTTCCTAAAAAACACCCGTTTTTCGTTGCCTTCAATGGATTGAATCAACTTCATTCAAACTATAAAGAAGTAATTTTTTATTTAAAAAAATTGTTTGTTATGCTAACAATCATTCAAATACTTTAGTGGTTGCAGTTTTTGGAAAAGCCTAAGATTATTTGTAATAAAAAAAATATGAAAATATTTGAAAGCGCGCACGCCGCATTTCCGTCATACAAGTGTAAGATTCTCTACCATTTCGCCTTAAGTCTTAGATGTGAAAGACTTTATACCTAGGTAGATCTAAAGCATTTTAATTATAGTTGTACGATAGGCTCCAAATCAGTTGTACCAAATATCAAATTTGCTCGCATCGTCACGTGATTTGTCGCTCCATTGTCAACATACCAAATTTTTAAGCCGTTAATAATCCTGTTTGTCATATCCAATCAACTTGCATGGAACAGATATCTATCATAATTTAAAAACGAGAAAAAAATCACAAAGAAATGTTGAAATTAACAATTAAGTACACATTGGTGCGAATATTTTTTTCTCATCAATTTCAAATTCTTAATCATTCGCTGACGTCAATCTCTAAATGAATTAACGGTGAGTTAACTATAAAATTGTGAGATTTAATCATCATGATTAGAGTTATGAATATTTTTAGTAAAATTTTACATTGATTTTCTTCATCAACTTATCTTCAGTAGAGCGAGATGTAGGTATTTAATCTAGGTTTAATGGATTTTTAATAGAGATTTATATCCTTTCTTTAAAATTAATTAAACTGGGTTTAATAGTTTTGTATGAAATAAGTATGTAATAGTGATTTTGTACTTTTTTAAGTTAATGAATCTAGGTTTAATAGTTTCTTACTAGGTACTTTATTATTATTTTTTGTACTTTATTAATGTGAAATGGTTGTACTTTGTCGCTGTCTTGTTCGATGACATTTCTAACTCGTACAAACATTAAAAAGTTTAGGCACTAAACGTTTACCCTGTGCTACTGGAGAGTTCTTAAAAACTGTTGTACAATACGCTCTGAAAAACATAAATTTTTAAAGCCTTAGTTTTACCTATATCTGTGTAATTTGTCTAATGTTAAATAGGCATAAAGGTGTGACACTTACCTCGGTAGTCGTTGATGGCAACGACTAGCGTGAGTGTGGATCCTAAAGGGACGATGCCGGAGACCGGCGCTGCCCACGGACCCTTCCCTGCTTGGATCTCCATCCAGCAGTCAACATTGTCTCCTGAAATTAAAAGGAAAGTCAAGTGAACTCACTGACTAAAAAGGAATATTAATATCAATGTAAGAATTGTGAGATAGTTCAACGATATTGCCACTATCGCGGGTCAAACCAAGCGAGTTCCAGGACAGATATTATAGTTTTTTCATGAGTCTAGTCCTAGATTTATATTTGTTTCCTCGAAAAAATATAAAATTAGCTTTACGGCAAGTGGGTGAAATTCAACATACGGGATCCATCCTCAATTTTTTTACCCTTACACTACTAGTATATGTCTTCTAACCTAACATGGGACCACTCTAAAATATTACTGAAAAAGCTTATTAAAAAACCGTTCCCATTCGGCGATGACACTGCGTAATATGCAAATAAAACAAAATTATATAAAAAAAAGTCATCATCGTCAGCCCTGAGTAGCCTACTGCTGGGTATCTGCTGGTTATAGGTCTCTCTTTTTTTATGCCACTCTCTCCGGTCTCTCGCCAGTCGCATTCACTCGTTTCCAGCAGTTTTATGATGTCAGACATTTTTCTTCACTTTTTTTAAATTATCTATCAAGATCCTTAAAGATTTCAGTTCCGCTTAAAAAAAATAGAAGTCAGATAAATGGGACGAGACATCAACAATATGTCCAATAATGTTACTTACCTCTAAAGTCTAACTGTACGACGTCCAAATCAGCTATGACCATAGGTGGTTTAGAGGCAGTCTTTTCATAGTCGTTGAACCATTCACACCGTAGTCTCTTCGCTTCGTCCCACACTTCGAGGAGATCTTTGTCGTATTGCACTACTACTGTGTTCTCGTAGAACTGCCCGTGAAGGTCTGAAAGAAACAATAAAAATAATGCAATTGAATTATTATCTATACTGATATTACAAAGAGGAAAGATTTTAATAGAATTTGGTGTTTTATTCATCATTTTAGCCTATCATGTTCCCACTGCTGAAACTCAGGCCTTCTATCAGAAACAGATGTAATGGGCCCTAATCGAGCATGCTGGTATACTGCATGTTGATGAATGCCATATGTCTTTGAACTTTTGAGGTTCTCGGACATTCCGGTTTCCTTGCGATGTTTTTTTCCTTCGCCGTTTTTGAGCGATGGCATCGCAAAAGCATAATTATAATTTATTTTTGTACTTAATAAATCATTGGTGCAGTGGTGCAAGGCCAAAAATCAAACCGTGTGCCATCAGATAGTAAAACGCACATTCTACCGGTCAGCCACCATCGCTCTTGTGTTAGAAACTGTTTCATTTTCAAAACCCTTATTATTGCTAGAGCTTTACGCGGATGTACTTGCGCAAAAAGTGGAAGTCGTCCAAAGAACGCGGATCGGACCACTGTCTCAGGCCGAGGGCGCCCGAGCGAAACTGACCTTTAAGAGCTACCAGCTTATACTCCTTCACCGCCAACATCCACTAGGACATTAATCTTCCAAGTTTGACTCGCGGCTGACATATTCAGACTCTATATCATACGGTCTAAAATCGTTTTCAGATTAACGCCGAGTGCTGGTCCCGCCAGAAGTACTTAAGGTCGTAAGTACTCGGGAAGGAAATACGCTTGGAGGTGGATTGAGGGATGGCGTCTTCGTTGATATGGGAAAATGGTCTTTGTGTAGTTCGCTATGCAGTCGAGCGGGTGGCGATTCCGAGAAACAATGCTCACGAGCAAGGTTCGCAGAAGGAGCGGGAGTACGCCCGTTATGCGTCCGTACTGGACACAACTAGGAATTGCAATGAGAAAAACCCACTGACTCTGTTTAAATGGGACCAGCCGTACAACATGGCGACGATTTATTGCTAAATTGTTACGAATTACCGATACTTACTAGGAATCAGAGTTTATAGAACGCAAAGGCTGTTGGGCCAGGCGAGTTTTCTGTTTAGGTGTAAGTAAAGGTTTATATCAGTTATTTTATCATTTACTAGCTGCTGCCCGCGACTTCGTAAGCGTAGACTTTGATCATTATAATATTTCAACTCCCTTTTGCCCCCATTAATTCAGCCTATTCGC
This sequence comes from Agriopis aurantiaria, assembly GCA_914767915.1. NCBI lineage: Eukaryota > Metazoa > Arthropoda > Insecta > Lepidoptera > Geometridae > Agriopis > Agriopis aurantiaria. The sequence continues at coordinate 5,482,184 of OU611990.1, forward strand.
AAAATTCTTTCTTAGCTTAAAACTCTTTCTACACCCCATAAGTAATTTCCTTGACGTACGTAAATCCTCATCCGTAAAACGTAAATCCTCATTTATCTTCCTTAATTCGTCTTTCCGGAAAAAAAATATACAGTATTTATTTTATTTCAAACCATTAACCTGAATACCAAATTTCATTTCGCTAACATCAATAGTTTCATACAAACTTTCAACTTTTATTTGCCCTCCTTAATTCAGCCCTTTCGCAAAATTATTTTTTAGCGGACCTCTGCTATAAGAAATCTACCTGCCAAATTTCAGCTTCGTAAGTCAGGTAGTTTTCGAGATCTCGTGATGAGTGAATGAGTAGATGAATTTCGGTTTTATATCGTATATTTATACAGATAAATAAGCTAAGAGTTTGACTAAAAGATCTCTATTTTTCGTAACGCCATATTTTTACAAGTTTTTATTTAACTTGCTTTGTTAGTTTGGGCCCGACTACAACGCTGCGCGATGCCAGAGCTACAATGAAATAGCGGACAACTAACGTTGAGCACTATGCAAGCGACATAATGGTTAAATTTGAGTAAATGTGGCATTGTGAAATATATAATTGATACAATGTATGTACAACTACAATGACACTCGGACGTTTTTTGACTGTTTTTACTGGGAGATTGTGACTCTATAGGAATTGTATCTCAATGTATGAAACTTCACTATTTATTGTGTAGCTTATGATTTTCTAGTAAAAATCTTAACTTCTCTTAGGGAGGATGTCTAGCCAATTTTCCTATAATAAATTAAACGATAGAAACGGCTATCGTGGGAATATAGTTGGTCTGGCGTAGCTTCCATTCATTTGTCAGGTTATTTATCTTGACTTTTGTTGAGGGCTCCTCTTTTGAGTAATTGGTGATTTGTTGGCTGAAAATGCAGTGGCAATTTACGCGTAAGGTTTCATACAGGAAATCATTAGAATTCTTCTCTGTACTTTACTCGGTCTGAGTTTTTATAAGTAGACAGTTGAAGCCTGCCGCTAGTTTGGTAACCGAGCTAAACGATAGGAGCTAAAGCTTCGGATCGCGGTTACCTTGTAGCTAATCAAAAAGTCTGCGCAATTTGTACCTTGCGCCGAGTTATGGTTCGGACATTTTTCTGGCATGATTGTGACTCTCTATGTATTTTATCTCGATGATTATTAGTAAGGTTAAGTAGATACATATGCAGCATTTACTAACAATATAGAAAGGTATATTCCCAACGCCTCTTATGTGGTATAACATTTAATTCGCCACCTTGTTTTGTTGGGACGTTGGGTCTACTAATTCAACTGGTTACCAGCTAGCTAGACCTGGTTACCGGCTAGCTAGACCTAGCATTTAGCTCGGGGCGGTACTTAGGATTTCCCATTCATTTGTCACATCCATCCAGCTAATGCTGAAGGATGCGATTGATAGCACAGAAAGATACCACCGACTGCGTTGGTCTGTATCGCTTGTGTGGTCTCTTAGATTATAACTATCAATACAGAAGACATTATAAGTAGTAATTTCAGATTGTTCTTTTCAAGAGGTAATCTCTACTACAAAATTTCACCAAATAAGTAGAGTACAAAAAAGTAAGGAAAGGAACAGGAAAGGAGTACATGATAGGAATCACATCATTAATTGCATAAAGTTAGTTTTTTGAAGAAAAAAACCGACTTCAATGCGTTGGTCGCGTTGCCCGAAATAAATGATTTTTTGAATTTTGAATACTATACCCATGTTTTTTTTTTATGCCATAGGTGGCAAACAAGCAAACGGGCTGCCTAGTGGTAAGCAGTCACCATAAACATCATGTGTATAAACTTAAAATAAAAAGAAGAAAAATTACAGTTAAAACGGAGATTGAAAGTCCTCATCAAAACTTTTTCTAAAGGGAACCTGTATATATTATTGGTTTTCATTTTTTTTTTCAAAAAGCCCTTGTTTGCTCCATTGGCGTAGTATGGGCCCTGTGCTATTAATAGTAGGTAGTATTAAATGCTATTTAAGTACCGACAATAATTTTTTTGGGAATTACTTTTACTTACGCTGAAACAATCGAATAAGATCAATTAAGCACAATTTATAAAAATCCAAAGTACCTACGCTGCAAGGGCTTATGTTTCAGAAAACACGCAATACTGGCATACCAAGTTGTTTACGGCAACAGACTAAAGAGGGGCTAACATTACCCGCAATAATCACGGCAGTTAATACCGTACACAGTTTGTTGGGACACGGCAATTATTTAAACCGACTCATAATAGTAAATTCAAACTTTCCTTACAGAATATACCAGATGCACAACTACAAATAACTGACAAGTATAATTAAATCATAAATTTTAGAAGAAAAAAAAAACTGACTGTAAGACTACAATAAAAAGTAGAAAATGACAGTGAAAGCAGATATTGAAAGAGCTCATCAAAACTTTTTCTGAATGGAAACAAACCAAAACGTGTTAATTTAGTATATGTATTTTGGTTTATGTCGTGTTTATGTTGATTTTTTCAGGACGTGCTGAATCAAATTCTATGGAAACACATTTTAAGTATGACCTACCAAAAAAAAAACATCAAAATCAATGCATAATTGGCAGAGTAATCGCGTAACAAACATATAAAACACTAGCTGACCTGACAGACGTTGTCCTGTCTTAGAGCTGTCAAACACGCAAAGTTAAAATTATAAATCTTATTTTTTTACACCTTGGGTATTGGAGTTTTAGTAAGGATCCCAATTTTTTTGAAAATATAATATAGCTTATGTTACCCGGGGATAGTGTAGCTTTCCAACAGTGAAAGAATTTTTCAAATCGGTTCAGTAGTTTCGGAGCCTATTCAATGCAAACAAACAAACAAACAAACAATCAAATCTTTCCTCTTTATAATATTAGTATAGACATACAGTCGAAACGGCTAAACAGATTTTCTTAATACATAGCTAGAACACTCTCGAACAAGTCACTCTTCGGAGTTCTTACCACAGATCTTTATCAGGTTAGATCCCACAGGTTCGTCAATTTGTATGAAAACTAAGCATGTCGCATTTTGTACCTATTATGACGTCACGTTAGCAAAAGTAGTAGTTTAACTCCATTCGCACGGCCAACAGCTTACAAAGAGGTTACACAATGACCAATTTAAATTTTTTGTATTTTTGTATTGACATATGATGTGCTTCAGCCAAGGCAGCAGAGATCGAACTGAGTAATGTTGGAGAATCAATCCATGGACATGCAAAGTAGGTGAATTTGCGGTGTCTCTCCTGAAGAGCTGTGGTTCTTCTCTGTATCTATTTAGTCTGTGTTTTTCCTTGATAAAAAGCATAGCATTGCAGCACATAAAATTAAAAAGCCGTCATTACATTCTCAGAGTTTATTCAAAGTATGAGGCCGATGATTGCAGTAACCATTCTATTTCTTATTTAACTCCCCGCTTTGATGTTTATGATATTTTATGACACTGGTAATCGTTTCATGGAACCATGAAAATTCACGTAAGAAAGTACAGGTAAAGAGGAATTTATTTTGATTTACCTACCTAATTAAAAACTGATGTGGTTTTCGCGCATATTTTTGTTAATATTATACAGGAATTACTAACGTAAGATTAACAACAGGCGATTAAAATATTTAACCCTCCCCAAATGCATTACGCAGCGCATTTCGGCGTAAGCGAAAAGTGCACCGACGCGCGTATTGTGTGCAAGAAGATTTATACACAATACCAATGGTATATAATACTTATGTACGTATTTTATGTAAATGTATATATATATTTTTTTTTTATTATCTGAAAGGTAGGTAAAAATTCCCATTTTAGCCATATAAAAACTTCTTCGCTCGCATTCAACGGGTTAATCACCTTCTTGTTATAGTCATCATCATCATCAGCCAGAAGACGTCCACTGCTGAACATAGGCCTCCTCCTTTAGCCTCCACACTGAACGACAGCACGCCTTTTGCATCCACTGGATGCCAGCGACTCTCACTATGTCGTCGGTCCATCTAGTGGGAGGCCTATCTACGCTGCGTCTTCCGGTTCATGGTCTTCACTCAAGAACCTTTCTTCCCCATCTTGTTATAGTGAACTTTGCTAAATGGCTATAAATGCGCTGTTGGAAAAGGGTAAAACAATCTGACAAGGAAATCTTACTAACTACGAACCAAAGATTTGTTTACAGTTTCAATGGGTTACAATTCCAAGATTGCACCGATTACATTCACAATATAGCAGACTATTTGCGAATTGTTTTGTATCTGTTTTGAAGCTACTTTGAGTTAAGTATCTAGCCATTTAAAGTTTCACGTCCTAAACCACAAGATAGTTTCTTATACATTTTACTTATATTACACGGGAATTACTCACGTAAGATTAAGCCGGTCGCTCCGACTATAGTTTCAACCGCATTAGGCAGTCTTTTTCAAGGTGAATGCACGCGCGCGGTTGCGTCTCGCTTGGCACTCAAGCTTGCCTAATACGGTTGAAACTATAGTCAATATCCGGCTTAATCTAACGTGAGTAATTCCCGTGTAATATAAATAAAATGTGTGAAAACCACGTCAGTTTCTATAGTTTCTTATAGTTTAAATAAAGGCAGAAGCTCGCATAATCACTGTTGTAGGCCTGATGCGTCCACAGCCGTCCCATATGTTCCTTATTTTCTGATCTGACGTCAAGGTATTGCGTAGATAAAAGGGTCGCCAAGTCACACTTCGGGCGTACAACTGGTTAATTTCAATGTAACAATAATTTCCTTATTTATTGAGTAGTAAAAAAACCGGACAAGTACGAGTAGGACTCGTGCTCTGAGGGTTCCGTTGGACAGAACCCTCAGAGCGCGAGTCCAAAAACAAAACTGAAACAAAAACTGAAACTGAAAAAGTTGAAATATTGAAAAACAAACTTAACTTTGTAGTTGACTATAAGGTTCTTCTATACATTCCAACTACAAAATGTAAGTTCGTAATAGCAAAATAATTATTTTTTTACCGACTTCCAAAAAGAGGCGGTTATCAATTCGACTGTATGTTTTTTTTTTTTTTAATGATATAACTTCAAATTTGTAACTTTCAGATTTATTCCTATATTATGTGATATGAGACCCTGCCTTTTACCAAATTTCATGATTCTAGGTCAACGGGAAGTACCCTATAAGTTTTGATTTCCCTGTGAAATCGCAAAATATCGCGACATAAACGTTCATATCTCTTGATTGCGTTGACTTATAACTTTAATTATTTTTTTTGCCGAAAGAAACCGTAAACTCAAGTATTTAGTATAAATTTCAACTTGATAACTTTACGCGTTCTTGAGATAAAAGGTCTTGACAGACGGACAGACAGACGGACAACGAAGTGATCCTATAAGGGTTCCGTTTTTTCCTTTTGAGGTACGGAACCCTAAAAAACAATATGGTTAAAAGCTTCGACCAAAATAAAATTAATGGATGGGCCATAACCGTTGCACGTGCTCAGTAAAAACGAGGCAAAATCGTCGGACATATATTTTAACACATTATAATCATGTAGGTAACTAGATAGAGTACATTTGTTGCAAAAAATAGATAGCGAATATAATAATCATGTGAGTAAAAGAGAACAACTGTGTTTGTCTATTGCTCTCGAACTGTTTGTCGCCGTGGATGGACGTGGTCACGTGAATAAAACCAAAAGGGAACTACTTATCGATGTTTGATGAAATTGATTTACATTTTGTGACAAAATAGAATGATGAATATACTCACGAGTGACACCGGATCTTTACTTTGTTTTTTTGTGTTTTTACATTTCGGGAAAGCACACAAAGACATAATTTTTATCAGATGGTTCGTTATCAAGTAACAATAATCATGTGTCGCACTTCCTATGGCTAGAGACCAACTGAAACGAAGTGAGCGCCGGCGCTCATTTTGTAATCTTCAAAAATTCGCTCCTTCTGGCTATGGACGGGTCCATACATTTTATTTTTGTCGAAGGCTTTAGCCACTTTAGTGACATCCGTAAAACACTTCCGACACTCAAAACGCATTAAGTATTTTCATTTCTGTTTAAACGTAACCTGCACCGAGTAATTAATTTTAAGCGAATGAAAGCGAAGACAAGAATCGAAAGTAAACGCGAAGGATAATTACTTAATTATTTTTAAAGAGTTAACTGTTATAACATAATAATCGTTCAAGTTGTGAATACGTTTTCCTTCCTGGAGGTCGATGTTGCAAATTATCGTTTATCGAGGTTGATAATATCTACACCGTCACTCTCATGTCTCATTCCTGCCAAAGACAATCTCGTTCGCGCGTCTTTTACAACTATACTAATACTATAAAGAGGAAAGATTTGATTATTTGTTTGCATTGAATAGGCTCCGAAACTACTGAACCGATAAGAAAAATTCTTTTCATTGTTGGGAAGCTACACTATCCCCAAGCAACATAGGCTATATTATATTTTCAAAAAAAATAGGAATCCTTACTAAAACTCCAATAATGTAACCCAATGTGTAAAAAAATAAGATTTACAATTTTAACTTTGCGTGTTTGCCAGTTCTCAATGACAACGTCTGTCAGGTCAGCTAGTATTAAATAAAAGACACTGAGGAGACTCATTACATTTAAATCAGAATTTACACATTAAAAAATATTTATTCAAATGTTCTAAACCAACTTTCATGGCAATTTTTTTCAAAATGGTAAAAGATAAATAAAGGAGACAATTTCTTTTGTTTGAAAAATAGGCCACCCACAAATTATAGCATATAGTAATGAAACTCATGTCGATTTGTTCCTCATAATCTCTAGATTCAGTGGTAATATTAGCTATATCCGATCTAACCGGAGTATTGAGAAATCAGCTAATGAATCTCACAATAACCTAAAACCTCACAATGAACAATTATATATAAGTTACTTTATTACTTACGTTCTAGTGATTTACTACCTAATACTAGCGATTGACTGTGCGATTTGGTTTGTCACAAAAATAAGTGATCATCCCATGAAAACTATGTACCTAGGTTTCCGGGATATAAAGTAGCCTAGTCATTATCAAGATTAAAACTATGTACATATTCAATTTCATCAAAATCAGTTTAGCAGTGAAAGCATAAGGAGACAGAGTTACTTTCGCATTTTTGCATCAGCACTTTTTCTAGCAATTGTGCTGATAATCATTATCAGCACGAGTAATGATTACTTGCGATATTGTATGGCTAGGCGGAATTTAAAAAAAGACATTGTAGGTAACAAAATATTATTATCATAATAATAATTAAATAGGTAACCCACTCAGAAATAGATTATTTAAACCTTCGAAAAGTGACAGCAAAGCTATACATTATCTAGCACATGATGCAATTTCGCGTATCGTAGGTATTGTAAAAACACCAGAGAACATTACTTAGGACATACGGAAATAAAATAAATAAATATTCGGGACATTTTTTCACACACGGTCATCTGACCCCAAACTAAGCAAAGCTTGTGATATGGCTGCCAGAGACTGATATACATACATATATAGTTTTAAATACATACTTAAATAGATATTAACAACCAGATATAGAACAAACACAAATGTTCATCACACAAAATGTTTGTCCTAGATGGGAATCGAACCCACGCCCCCAAGCTCAGAAGGCAGGTTCACTACCACCTGGACCAACGGGCTACCAAATGTTCCTATGTGTAGACCCTAATACTGAAAGTAGAAGCAGCACGCTTATAATTATACATAGTAAGTGCTGCTGCTGCCCTGAAAATACCGGGCACAGTAAGAGTAGGCATAGAGGTTGGTTGTGGGATATTCTTGCTGTCTTCAATATCCATAAGACGATATTGCCTCAGCTCTGTTACCATCTCGTAGCCTCTGCCTGCTCACAGTGCTGGAAACTTTCAGCCACCAAGCCATACAGACTTGTTCTAAGCGTTCTATCTGCACAAAAAGGGATGGTTAGTATATAAACGTTTATTTATTGCACTCTATACAGGAGTACCTAGGTACTAAATAGCAAACTAGAAAAAAGATATACTAAACAAAAATACTACTTAATACTAGATATACTAGATATACTTAATATCTTTATTTTCAATGTTTTCACTAAGAATTTTTGAAATTACCTGATAATTTGAAAACTGCAAAATCAATATTCCTCTCTGCAGAACAAGAACGCTGTGTTTGGTGTGTTCTTAAAATGGAACATCGACATGGAATGTAAATATTTCTATAGGTACCCAAATCTTCTTATTGCATCAGGAGTATGGATATTTTCTTGCAAAATTAATAGTAGCAGTATCTGCAAACTGCTAGTTGATGTAGCTGTAAATAAAAGCAGGTAAGTTAAAACAAACAGGGATAATAAAGTTAGTAATATTATAAGCAACACAAGTACGGATACCAACATGGTTTGAGACGTTTAAATGCATTGTTATCTATACCTCCTTCATCTTTTTCTTATATTTATATATAAGAGGCGATGTGTGTATGTATGTTCCCTAAAAAAAGGCTGGACAGATTTTGACGGGAGTTTCACTGGCAGATAGCTGATGTCATAAGGAGTGTGTCATCTACGCGGGTGAAACCGCAAAAACGCAGGGCGCAGCTAGTAATAAATAAAAATCAAATGGTGTTCTTAAGTAACGGCATAATTTGAGAACGTCTGAACCGATTTGACTTTTTAAAATCTTTGTAACCTTCAGGGAAAGAAATATTGTCGAAGCCGAAGGCCGAGTCCTACGCGTACGAAATCGCGGGCATCAGCTAATTAATACCTACTTAAATAAACACTCACCTCGCAAGAAATCCACACACACACAAACGGCACAAATCAAATAGGTAAGATCTTTGGGAAAATCTTCAGTTGTCTCGGACAGTAATTATGTCTTCGCACAATTGTCTACGCGTTGAAATCTTACTGCACAGTTGACAACGGTTTTCTGGAGTAGGCGCTGTACATTGTACATGTTGATTTATTGTAGTTTCATAATGATACGGAAAAAAATTGAGAGCACTATAAGACGATCACGCGATTTGAAACAAACGGAAAGTATGAATAGTGATGTGTGGTGCGAGTTATATCACTATTCACATATTATCATGAACGAGTTGACGAGACCAGTTTTGTGCAACTCGAATCAAATCTGTCAACAGTTTGTTACTGCGCCTGACACTGGTGCGAGACTGAGATCGAGTCAACTCAACTCAATAAACTGCTCCGTGTTGGTGCCAGGCCAGCTGGATGCGCTTAGCGATGTGACTGCGCTTAGCTATGTACGAGCAATTTGAGTGGGTTATTTGACCCGAGCGACTGTTCAAACCAATAAAAAAACGAAAGCAGTGCGTGTCACATGTTCCACGGTCCACGTTCAATCAACGGAATAGTACCAACTAGCAGGACTTATTCGCGTTGACACTTGCATCGAGTTAGTAATCATTCCAGTGTCAACTCATACAAATACTAACGAGACACATCACCAGAACCCACTACCGCCGATTCAAGTTGACTCCAGTTGCAACTCGAGTCAATAGCACGAGTTACTTAAGTAATTCGAGTCAGAAAAACTAAAGTATGAGACATCACTAGTATGAAGTAACTTGAAATAAGTCATAACTGCTGTCAATTTCAAACCAACAAACGTCAAGATGGCGGATTTACGTTCCATTCCTCTATAATTTTACGAAACCATAGTATTACGGTTTCGGTAAATCAATATTAGTAAATATTTAAAACTAGGATTAAAAACATATTCAAGCCGCTAATTACAAGCGTCTATAATACCATTAGCGACTATTGTATAATTATTTTTACTTAAAAGCCGATTACTATGGCCACTGTTGTAAAATATGGTCTATTTATTATTGTATATAAATTCCTGAGCATGCATCCTTTTTCGTACTAAAAACGTTCCGGTCAAGTGACTATAAGGGAAATGAATGAATTGTGGCTAAAATCAAAACAACACATTTTATTCTTGATATTATTATTCCGGTTTCATTTTTCCCTTATCTTTCGTCAGAATGGTACAAAAAAAACGACAAATTTTATAGTGCTGGTCCCATCAATATATGCTAAATTAGGTGGGCCTAAGAAAAAAAACTTTGGTGGGCCCAAGAAAAATTGTCTTCTTTAAAATAAATATTCGGGACATTTTTGCACACACTGTCATCATCGTAATCATCATCATTTCAGCCATAGGACGTCCACTACTGGACATAGGCCACCCCCACCGATCTCCAAAAGGGCCGGTTGGAAGCGGCCTGCATCCAGCGTTTCCCTGCGGTCTCTTTTAGTCCTTTCTTTTTCACACACGGTCATCTGACCCCAATCTGAGCAAACCTAGTGATATGGCTGCCAGATACTGATATACATACATATATATTTTTAAATACATACTTAAATAGATATCGACACCCAGATATAGAACAAACAAAAAAATGTACATCACATAAATCTTTGCCCTACGTGAGAATCAAACCCACACCATCAAGTGCAGAAGGCAGGTTCACTGCTAACTGACCCAACAATAACAAAAAGATCCAGTCCTGTTGTAATATGAATCAAGCTTTATAACTTTGTATAGTTTTCGGCTATTTAAGCGCAAATTGTTAGTTAGAACGTAGATAAAATACTAAAGCAGTAGCTAATTGAGTAAAAAAACAATACGAAGAAACTGAAAAAGGATAAAATGAAATGAAAGTTCCCATGTTATTTATGTCTAAGTTTTAAGGCACGTCGTAATTGAAAATAAGAAATCTTTAGTGGTGGCGCCGGCAGTAATCGTTTTATTGTAGGTTTATTTGAAAGTATTATCGCATTTCACGCCCATAAAATAACAATGGTCCTTTTCACAATCGAGGATGAGTCATACTCGAATCGATTCGTTTTGGAGCTTGAAGTTGACGACAATGAGAGCATTTCAGGACCTTTTTTGTATGTATAAGTACTCAATTAAAATACACTCCACAGAATATAAACAAGCTAAGAAGGGTCTAAATCGGCTGTCCTAGATTTAGGTCGGCGTGGTGGCGGCAATTTCTTCTCATTGTCAATTAATAAATAATAAATAAAAATATACTCGGGACATTTTTGCACACACGGTCATCTGACCCAAATGAAGCAAAACTTGTAATATGGCTGCCAGAGACTGATATACATACATATATAGTTTTAAATACATACTTAAATAGATATTAACAACCAGATAAAGAACAAACACAAATGTTCATCACATAAATGTTTGTCTTAAGGTGGGAACTGAACCCACGCCCCCAAGCGCAGAAGGCAGGTTCACTACCAACTTGACAACGGGGCTAGCATTGCATTCTATGTGCCATAGCAGCCGCACTATGGCACAATTACAACCTACTTGGTAGAGGTTTTTTTTTTTCAATCGTCTCGTCGATTAATGAAGTCCATAAGTACAATATCTAGTTGTAGAATTCGTTTATTGACGAGACGAATAAAAAAAAATTAAAAAAATAGTTCCATCTGTCTCGATAGATGCCGATCGCAACTATCCACAGTATCTAAGACGCACGCCAAAGAATATAAATAAGCTAATCCTTCTAAATCGGCTGTGATTAGTCTGTTAGATTTAGTCAGGCCACATCGCTCGGAGAACCGATAATCGATGGGGAAGAAAGGTTCTTGAGTAGAGACCACGAACCGGAAGACGCAGCGTAGGTAGGCCTCCCACTAGATGGACCGACGACATAGTAAGAGTCGCTGGCATCCAGTGGATGCAAAAGGCAGGCTGTCGTTCAGAGTGGAGGTTAAAGGGGGAGGCCTATGTTCAGCAGTGGACGTCTTCTGGCTGATGATGATGATGATGATGAGATTTAGTTTAGCGTGGTGGCGCCACTTTCTTCTCATTATTAATGGCCGACATATCTAGTTAACAGTATAAGATACATACCTGGTTTAGTGCCACATTTCGCGTACGCGATCCGAAACGAGAAGTAGGTCTGGCCCGTCGACGGGGGCACGTATACGCACCTCGGGTCACCGTGCTGACCTGCGAACACCAAACAAATGGTTAGATTGGACGGTCAAGTTATACTGGAAATTGTTGAAGAGGTGATAGGGAAAATTGCAGATTCCATGGATGGATGCAAAATTGTATTTTGCATAATAATATGACAACAGAAAGACTGTCAAAAGGCATAATATGACATTCACCAACCCATTCACCTAGTGCATGTCTGGGCCAGCAAGGTGGATTAGGGCCCATCTCTCTCTCTGAAAGAAAGCCTGTGTCCCAGCAGTGGGAACACCAGAACATGATAGGCTGATGATAATGATAATAAAATGATGAAAAAAATGTATGTGCGTTAAATGTTCCTTATGGACTCCAAAACGGCTGGACCGATTTTGACGGGACTGTCACTGGCAAATAGCTGAAGGTATGATCTAAGTGGGTGAATCAGCGGGACGCAATTAGATACTAATACATGCAGGTACAAAAATACCAAATAATTGGTGTACATTTTAAAATTATGATAAATCTAAAAGTGTTTCCGTCATTGTCTAATCTAATAAAATTATGTATACGGGATTTAATCACGTAAGATTAAGTTGGATACTTCTACTTATAGTTTGAACATTTATCTTGACAATTATTCAGACAGCTATGAATTTTATTTTATTGAGCTATTTTAATTATTCCCAGTATTATAAAATAATCCCAATCGGTTCGGTTAACCTATGAATCATATATCAAATTATTTGTAACAGGTTAAGTGTTAATCGAAATAGCACACCAAAAGTTTACAAAAAAGAAATTACAGAGAAAAAAAAAAACGAAAACTATAGTCGGTTGAAACTATAGTCGGAGTGACCGGCTTAATCTTACGTGAGTAATTCCCGTGTAATATAAATAAAATGTGTGAAAACCACGTCAGTTTCTATAATAAAATTACAGAGTAAGTATTTAAATCTAATGTATTAATTTTATTGATGGTCCCTGAAATTGAACTCTATAAACTGTCACATATAGTAGAACTAGCTGAAACCCGCTACTTCGTACGCGTAGAGCTCAGCCTTCGGCCTCGCTACTACAACCCGTTATAGCCTATGTGTTATTCTAATGTATAAGCTATATTATTGTATACTTTCATTAAAATCCATTCGGTAGTTTTTGCGTGAAAAAGGAACAAACATCCATACATCCATGCATACAAACTTTTGCGTTAATAATATTAGTAATTAAGTATTAGTAGTAGTAATAAAAAATAATAATAAAATATTTGTAGGATTGCCAACTCTACCCAGTGCTCGATGTAATGTAAATAATTATCAAAATTTAAGTATTTAAGAACTTAAGTATTTAGTCTGGTTTTAAGTAAGTATAAATAAAGCTCATTATCATGAGGTTAGAGATCATGTTTAGAGGGTAGACAGGACTTATTAACCTTCGGACAGTTCATGAAACGTTGGGAAAATATTGGCGAAAGCTAGCAAATCCTGTTCAGAGAGCGAAATTTGAAGCGCGAGTATATACGAGTATAAACAGACGTTCAAAGGACAAACATGTACGCACTTTCCCTTTTTAAAATTAATACTAGGCTTGAGTATGACCTTCAACTCGCCTGATGTTAAGCGATGATGCGGTTTACGATGGAGCACGCTTGCCTAGAAGAAACCGATTCAGATTTCCAGATTGTAGAGGAAAGTCACCAAATATGGAATAGTATCCTAATATGGAATACCGATAGGTAGTAGACCGAATGAAACAGAAGATGGTCGAGTGTTGCGTTTCATACTTAAGTCTTAGAGAAATGAAGGTATTCCATATTAGGATACTATTCCATATTTGGTGACTTTCCTCTAACTACCGGGGAATACCCATTCAGCCAGCGCATTCCACAGACTAGCAGTTCGCACAATAAATGTGGAATCAAAGCGCAACGTATGGATTTTCGGAATATCAACCATAAAGCGGTGACAATTTTACGTGCTAACTCTAGCAGTCCGATACAAAAAATGGGCAGGAGGGAGTTAGATCATACAGATCCGATGCACACTCTCCAAAATGTATCCGATAAAAAATTGGATACTTTGGTGCATATAATACGATTATAGCTTACATTTAAATGTCACGGTTGGACGGGGCCCCGATGTGATATGAATCAAGCCTAACAATTATCGCTAAATATCGACTAGTTTAGTACCATGTGAAAATGCTAGTAAGAAAGTTCTGAGCGCTTTATCACGCAACTGTGAAAGATCGTGGAATGTACTAACAGAGAGTTGCGTGAAACATCAAGAGAGAACTTCCCCAACATTTCTTTAAAATCAATTGTCGGTTAAAACTTTCTATCGTTAACTCACAGTTTTTGTGCAAATATCTTTGCGATGAACAAAATTTGGATGTTGTGATCTGAATGATCTTTTCCCCATAATTTTTTTTTGTTACTTGTTTTTTTTTTGATCTGATAAATTAATTTCGTCTCGTCACACTAAGCGTTTAAAAACACTTATTTCGCGTGTGTTCCGCGCCTTAATAGTTATATCGATTGTACGCACTCCCGATTCTGAACAAATTATTTTCAGGATTTGCGTTATTTCGAAAGTACCTACGTTGTATTTATGTAATTTGCTATTCGTTTCCCAGTCTTGCACGTTGGCAACTCGTCGTCCCTGAGTTGACGACTCGTAATACCTAATGCACCTTGTAATCCCTTGGTTGTCGTTTTACGTAATTCGTTGTCTTCACATCGTCTTGTTATGGAGTTAATCCGATCGCCTGGAGGAGACGGTGTCAAGTTCATACGGAGTAGTTGGGATTTGTTAAGGCCACTTAACTCAATTTTAATGCATCTAAATGGTTATGTTTCAGTATATAGGGTTACACGAAATGGTGGTACTAAACAGATATGTATCCATCATTTTAAATAAAATTTACTATGGAACCAACCCTGAAATCATGAAAAATCATCGGTTCCATAGAAAAAAGTCTTTCGCAAAAACAAATTCTGTTGTTTGGGTATGCCGGACACATAATTATGCCTCCTTTCGGCTTAGTACCACCATTCTATGTATCTCTGTATAGTACGATCAGTTTATCTGAAGAGATGGCCATAACATGAAAATGCAAAAACTTATCTTTCGGTGGTGGTAACTATTAAACACATTACACAGATACCCATTGTCTCAAAACTGGCCCAACTCAGCATGTTGATGGTTGTACACAACTAGCGCTGGTACTCTGTTGGGCCCGCACATGACGTCATGAGATGACATCGACGCCAATTTTTTCTCGTCATCCTGACAAATTCAAACGTCAGATACTGTTGCAGGCCTACATTTAAACTTACGGTGGCCACTTCGTCACAAAAACGAGCGTTTCACTCAAAAAGCCAACGGTTAAATAAAACTGTAGTGTGTAAAAGAGCAATGCCGCTCATAACTGGGGCATGGCAGTATTAATAATTCAGTATGTATCAGTCATAATTGTTAGTGAAACCTTGGCAATTACTTACCACAATTAGAAGCGGTCTGAATACTACGTAGGTGAGATACGAGGTGAGGTGATAGTGAGACTTGTGAACCTATTTAATTTAGCTAGTTGGTATCATTGTATTAAAAGGTTGAACAATATTATAAGATTGTAAGAACCTTATTTTTTTGTTCCTTCTAAGAGAATTTTGGCATAGCGCGTCTTGTGCGTTTATATTAAAAAAATATGTAAAAAGCTTCTTATTTCTCATACATTACAATTACATTTACATTACAATTACATTACGATTTATTTTTAATCTGATTTGTTGTAATGGAATTTTTATATTGTGTATATTGCTTGACATGTATTATTTGTAATGTGACTGTCCTAAATTTAATTAATCTGCATATGAGTCTGTGTTACTTGAAATAAATAAATATTATTATTATTATTACAGGTTCTGAAATTAATTAGGTTAGTATATTTAGTCAATTTTAACTAAGTATATGATTATTATCATGAAGTTTCTAAATATTACATTGTATTTGAATTAAATTCACGTCATGTGTTAGATTATAAGTCAGTTTATGAGAACCGTAGGGCGCAGCGTAGGGAGGCCTCCCACCGACGACACTGCGAGTTCTGGTTGATGTCCCTTAGCCGACTTCTACGGCAGCCACGGGAAGAGAAGGGGGGGGTCTATTCTTATTCTGAGACCTTCAATGCAGGCCGCTTTCGACCGGCCCTTTTGGAGATCGATGGGGGAGGCCTATATCCAGCAGTGGACGTCCTATGGCTGAAATGATGATGATGATGACGTTTCTCATTACAAAATAATACTAACCTTTTGAAGAGACTATCCCCTCGAAGGGATGCGAGAATGTTAAGTGCACATCCATGTGGTCCTTCCCGCACATGACTTCTAACGACTGTATGACTGGCATTCCGTCCGGCCGCTCCATCGGCCATAGTTCGCCTGCTCTCGTCCGCGTCTGTAATGGGAAGAAAAGGTAAATATTGAACTTTGAAACTAAACAATTAAAAGCTTCTTACATTAAAAAAAATAAAAACTCGACAGCGACATTCATATCGGATCATATTTTAGGCAGGCCTTACGGTTACCTGTTTTAAGCGATTCTGTTTAGGTGATGAGAAAAGTTGCGTGACCGCGAACTGTATCTCAACGCGTTAAAGTTCTTGTCCGCGTGATTTTCTGCACTGCGCTGTTTCAGCGCTTATTCGAGACAGCGTTAAGACGACTGGACGACTGGTTAAAAAATATGTATCAAACCTCACCTCAATTTTAAAATGTCGATCTAATCACAAAAGGAGATGAGGAGAGTAATCATATTTAATTTTTTTATACATATAATTTACATTTCAAAATTTTCTTAAACCTAACCTAACAACTGTGTTGTTGTTATAATATGAGGGAGTGGAGTCAACGCCACTTTACTGTGATAGAACTAGTCACCTCCTTGAATCTTGCTTCCTGAATCGGCTATTCTACTTTTTCTTCCGAAAAATCCCCCATAGGGGGGAAAACGGGATCTAATAATATAAATTCTATAATTCCCTCCTCATAGCCCAGAATCGATTTTTTGTATGTCGTTCCACCATCGTCAATTTATGGCAGCGGCTAATTTAAAAATATTACAGTATTGGATGTTACATATTGTAACCAGAACTAAAAGTTAATGCAAAATTTTTGCAAAATCGGTTAGTAGAAACTGGTTCTAATTCAGCTTTCAAGATTTGACCCCAACAAACAAACTAACATACAAACATTGCAGGGTAAATAAACCATAGACCTTCAACGGTGTATGGGCAGTCTGATTGTATTTGTGGTGTTAGTATTAGCTTGTATTTTGTTTAGTTAATAAAGAAAAGAAAAAAAACGTAAATAAAAGCTTGTAAAAAAGTGCAAGTATAACCATAGCAAAAAAATGCGAGACCTGTGAGTGCAACAGAATCAGAATCAAAAAATACTGGCCACACTTTCTAGTATTACTAGGGACTAACACATCGCAAACGACCACTTCCAGCTTGTTTACAATCCAACTACGAGAAGTGTTGAAGTAAGCAACCTAACCAAACATTTTACGAGAATTAACTTGAATTACCAGAATAGTAAATGGCTGTATCGTAGTGGGAAAACTAGCGTGTGAGGTCTAAGGTGATTGAATACGCATTGACTCTCAGTCGTAACAATTACAGTGGGATTATGTGACGTCTAAAGTAGCTAACAGACGTGTGGATTTGGTTGACGGACCGCCGTCCAACCAACGGGAGAGAAAGAGGTATAATAACATATTTCGCTCTCTTTCTCTCCCGTTGGTCAGACGGCGGTTGAGGTCAACCAAATGCACATGTCTGTTAGGACTTTTAGGTTAATAAACTCTGTGCCCATAAATCCCTATGACCACATAAAGTTGTGATGCGGTCGATTTACGTTATTTGCATCCGATTAATAAAAAGGAACTTAAAAAAAAAAAGAAAAATTGAGACCATAACTCGTAGCACGTTTCAAAGACAGGTTATGGAAATTATCAATGGAATAAAACCGGCCAAGTGCAAGTCGGACTCGCGCACTGAAGGTTCCGTACCACCACCAAATACAATAATTATCAATAAAAAACCGACTTCAAAATAAGAAAAATATAGTGGCATTTCGATTTGGTGAGACAAATTATGAGGTCCTCTAAGGAGAAAAAACCGTTGCTTAACTTAGTAATGAACGTTTGTCACCGACTCACAATTTGCCACTATTTTTTGTTATACATTAGCATGTGCACTATAATCATGCCAAGTTTGACGCTTGCACGTATTACCGTTTTTACATTAGAGCTAATACAAAAATACGTACTGCATCTACAAGACATAAAGTCTCTTAAAGTTATATGATTATTTACGGGATATTTGCCGTGGTAAGGTTTTGGAATGAGCTCCCGTCGGGACTTAGGTTCGAGTTCGAGTTCCAGTGATAACCGTAGCAAAAGACTAAGAAAGAGGGTAGATCGTTATGTCTGCACCTAACTCTGTTCTCCAACCACCCGCATTCTTCAGTCTTCCCGTGAACATGGTGCATGTAACTGCGCCGAAATATCGGGAGCTCATTCCACAACCGTACCACGGTAAATATCCCGTAAATAATCATAACTTTAGTGAACAACCGTGATAGTTTAAAACAGTGTTTTATAAAGTCTCTTAACAAGATAAGAGGCTATTTATCTACTACTTTCAAACACAATAACAACGCCGCCAACTTTTCACACTCATCATAATCTCCACGAAATCAATTAATGCATTACTCTAGCTTTATTATCTTCTAATTATCCCTTGTGATCTGAACAACAATACAGATGCTCCAGATATTGAGGACGTAGAAAAAAAAAACCATTTGCGTCAATTATGGCACATTGCGTAAAAAGTGCATAATTATTCCTCTACAGACAAACTTTGTTCTACCACCCAATATGTAATACATTATCTTATTGACGTAAGAATAAGTGCTGTTTTTGGACTGGTTTTGATTTGCTGCTGTAATATACATGTTGGCATTTCATATGCAGTTTCCAACGAGCCGCCGAGCGCTGTAGACATGTAGCCCGCGGATTCTCAGAATGGAAACAGTGTAAACATAATAAATGGGCAAAGAATAATAATTTAGGAATGGAACGTTTACGCCAAAATTGGATGATTGGCAAGTCGGGCTGACAAAGAGTAGATTCTGAAATGTGTACAGAAGTGATCAATAGGGGAAACTCTTCTGAAATAAGGCAGGTTTAGTTCTTCATATAGGCCGAGTTTAGTCCGCCATTTGCCATTTGCCATGGCTTAAATGTTACAAGTAGTAAAAATAAGCCGGCCAAGTGCGAGTTGGGCTCGCGCGCTGAGAGTTCCATACCGTCACCAAATACAGAAAGTAATGCAAAAAGACAACATCACGCCCATCCAAGTAGTGACCGCGCCCGACGTTGCTTCTTGGTGGTGAACAGAAATCTGTCACCGTCGTGTGTGCGTGTGTGTGTGTGTGTGTGTGTGTGTGTATTATTACTTAGTTATTCCGTTGTAATAGTGCTAACAGACGCTCGAACGCGGCTGACCTCAACCGCCGGCCGTCTGACCAATGGGAGAGAAAGAGAGGGAAATATGATATTCTCACTCTTTCTCTCCCGTTGGTTGGACAGCGGTCCGTCAGCCGCATTCGAGCGTTTGTTAGCACTATTACATTACATATTTAACTGGTTATCTATTTACGGCTCGAAAGATACCTTTTAAAGGTAAAACAGACCGACAGACAGAAAGACAGACTGATATTTTTCGCGATTTCAGGCTTGGTCTCATAGTAAAAGTTATTCATAATGATAAGTATAATGGTCGCCTTAGTACACCCTTTCCGCATAACCCTGTATAGTAAGACATGTGAGATTCAAGATGTAAAACTAAAAAATTGGTTTCATTCTCGAAGAATGAAAAATTTAACGAAATTTCCTTATTCGGTTGCCATCTTCCGTATTTACTCTTTGTTATGAGTGATTTGATGAATCGCGAGCGAACGTTCCAGGAACGACGCAAGCGCATTTCGTTCCCACGCGCCGAACAGGAATTCGACAACTGAGATAGACTTCTCCAACTTTCCTTACGAACGAACGAGACCACTCTATTTATCTCGCTACACGTTAAAATGTACGCAATTCACATTTTTGTAAACGAACTTTTCGAAGATTTTAGCTGCGTTTATTTGAGAACGACGTGAATGAATTTCACTCATTTCTTTATATGTTATTGATTAATGAAGCTAAGGCTTGACGTTCACTGCACTGATTATGCAGCTTCACTGATAGTGATATCTTAACCTGGTAGTGAAAGTGACAATAATTCATCTCGCTTATTGAATTTATTACGCGTCATTGCTGCTAAGTAGAGTCGGTTTACGGTCACGGTGAGGTGTGCTGTTAGGATAAAAAATCGGTCCGAGAATTTATTTGATCTGATGCTGACCGGTCGTCCAGCTCAGACGTCCTATGGCTGAAATGATGATGATGACTAGCTGTTGCCTACGACTTCGTATGCGTATTTTTTCATACAAAATTCATCTCCGACCTAATTCGACCATTTCGCAAAATACTTTCTTAGGCGGACCTTTACACCTCATAAAGAATTTCAGCTTCGTAGACAAGTTGTTTTCGAGATTTCGTGTAAGTCAGTCAGTGAGTGAGTAATATTTCGCTTTTATATTATACGAATATAAATTAATATTTGGAAAAAAAAAATTGAAAAAAATAAATAAAAAAAATTATATGTTAGCGCCTTTGCATATACAAAATTAAAGGTTAGCGCTCAAAACTTGTTGTAAACTTTTTCTTCTAATCCGCTATTCAGAGATTCGATTCCATTTTATCAAATGAAAAGTTAAGTTCTTAACTGGTTTTAAACTATTTCGAAATTTATGGGTGAAGGGACTTATTGGAATTTCAAATTTGAAGTAAATTAAAGTGGAATAATGGAACTATTCATAAAAGAGACAATAAACTAGATTTGTAATATCATTTTGTGAATCAAACACAGGTTCTTGTAATCTTACGGGATTTATTCAAGTAAGTATGATTAAGTCGTATACTACCTATACCTACAATAAACAAGCAACTAAGTTATATATTTGACCACTATTATTGCACTGATCCGAACTGAGGAAATCCGTAGACGAACGAAGGTCACTAACATAGCCCACCAGATTAGTAAGTTGAAATGGCAGTGGGCAGGGCACATATCACGCAGAACAGGTGGCCGATGGGACCGGAAGGTTCTGGAATGGAGACCACGGACCGGTAAGCGCAGCGTAGAACGTCCACCCACAAGATGGACAGACGACCTAAAAGAGGCCGCAGGGAAACGCTGGATGCAGACCGCTTCCAACCGGCCCTTTTGGAGATCGATGGGGGAGGCCTATGTCCAGCAGTGGACGTCCTACGGCTGAAATGATGATTGCACTAGCGATAATTTGCTTGTGGCAGTAGCTTTTTTTTACTTATACTGTCACACTTCTTGGGCTAAGGTCTCCCCCATCAGACGTTGCGACAATCCGCCAGATTTTACCAGTTAATCTTGAACGCGTTGAGGTCATCATGCCAGCGTTTTCTCGGCCTACCCACTGCGTGTTCCTCTATGCCCATTTATTAGCATTAACTAGTTCTTAAGTTTTTTTAATCTATATGTGACTTTTATTTCTGGTACAATATGCTATCTATTTATTATTAGATTTTTTTCTCAAGAAAAATTGTTCCTACCTTAGCATTTTCAATGATCTCCTTTACCAAATTGTTTTGCATTTACCGCACATCAATATCAATGCAAAAGATAGTATAGGCAATTTATAAAAAGATGAAAAAAAGCTTTTTCTGTAAGCTTTGTAGAAGGAACAACCGCAAAAGTTCACCTCAAACTTATAAATCTTGATAAATCGACGGGAAACCGCAAATCGTTAAAGTAATAGGTAAGGCAGATAGGTTTAGACATTATGATGTAGTGGCTAAGGTGGCAAGATACCAGTGAGTGACGGGCTTACTTAGAAACATTAGTTAAGTTAGCTATATGCATAAAATTGCTTTATACATTTCTTTTCTCTTGTCATTGTCATGTGCAAAAACGAAATATACAATTTTAAGCATAGATTGTTATCTATACTAATATTATAAAGTGGAAAGATTTGTATGTAAGTATGTTTGTAACGAATTGGCTCAAAAGGTACTGGACCGATTTGAAAAATTATTTCACTGTTGGGAAGCTACACTATCCCCGGGTGACATAGGCTATAATCTATACCCGTGCGAAGCCGGGGCGGACCGCTAGTACCACATAAGTTTTAAAAGGTACTACTGCTGAGATTAAGAACACAAAAATTTAAAAATACTAGTACTGAAAATACTTTAAAATAGCAATAATAGCACCATACAATATTATTAAACTATGAACTAGTTGTTGACTCCTTTATCTTTGCAATCGACGATCCTGGATCGTCGTCCTGGACCGTGGATCGATTTCGCCCATATTCGTTTGTTTTCTAATTCAAATGAACACAATTTCGTAAAAGTCGGATTAACGATACGTAAGTTATCGTTGAACAAACACAACACATCAATATACAAACATACGAGTATATAGAAAAGCCATTTGTCCCATTAGAATATGAGAATTTTCTTCACTCGGTCAATACAAAAACTTAACACAATATATTTTAAAAAGGTACCACAAAATGTTTATGACGTTAGTCAAAATTGTTGTAGAAGAGACTATATACTGTTGTATAAGATAGCCCGTGGGTTCAGTTGGTAGTGAACCTGCCTTCTGAGCTTGGGGGCGTGGGTTCGATTCCCACCTAGGACAAACATTTATGTGATGAACATTTGTGTTTGTTCTATATCTGGTTGTTAATATCTATATAAGAATCTATTTAAAAATATATATGTAAGTATATCATTCTCTGGCAGCCATATCACAAGCTTTGCTTAGTTTGGGGTCAGATGACCGTGTGTGCAAAAATGTCCCGAATATTTTTATTTATTTATTTATAATAAGAACTCCCAGGTAACAATATCAATCCTTAAAAATGTTTAAAAAATTACTCTACTATGAAAAAAAATATTGTATTTTCCTACAAAGGCAGGATTAACCCTTTGCTGGCACCGACTCCAAAAATAACTGATTATAAATTGTAAATATGTATATAAGTAGGTAATATATGTATTAATAATTTCGTTGATTGTCCTTTAATGCTCATTATTTTGAAGTTATTTAAATATTATTTTCTACTTTTTAGTTTTAGTTTGTAAATGAAGGTATAATCATGAAATCGGTTCTTTATTTTGTTTAAATTAGAACGGCTGTCAACGCATTTTATATCAATGGATTTACATAGGTTGTTGACGGTGACCTTGTTTCAACTCTCAATAATTAAACCTAAAATTATACGAACCAACCCTACCGGTATTAGAGGAAATAATGGAATCTCAATAGATATGCGGCGTTAATAGCCCCTCCCGGCAGCCATCGTATCCTTAGTATTATTATATGCTGGACTTCATAATGGGAACCCTTTTTTGTGGACCGATGATAAATTGAGAGAAAGTTGGGCTTATGATTTAACTTTTGAGTTTATTTTTAAGCTTTAATGCGAGCCTAATATAACCAGTTAAGAACTGGAAGTTGGAATAATGAACAAGCATTGAAAAAACTATAAACATTAATAAAAAAAAAAAAAAAAAAGTTTTATTTTGAGTGTATACCTAGCGTTCAAACGTGGCAGACGTGGTGGTGTTTAGAGTTTATCAGGAAAAAAAAATACAATTTAATAAAATAAAAAAACTACTGCAAAATGTAGCCTATGACACTCTGGACATCATCATCATTTTCAGCCATAGGACGTCCACTGTGGACATAGAAACGAATAATAACACGTAATTATATACATTAGTACCATTTAAGCTACAGGAAGTCACAAAGAAACAGACAATTCCTTCTCCTTGACTTAGGCATCAGGATGCTTACGCCATACACCCATGCGCCACTTTACCATATCTCCCTTGTTTGTCTTATCTGAGCTTCCCATAATGTTAAATGGGAGTGAAGGCTTGGGTGAAGATGTTAAAACTCATAATCTTTCTTTATCCGCTTTTCTTGAAAGATTTAGAGCACACTTTTGTATTAGAAACCCCCTGATTCCACATAATAACTATCCATAGTAACAGCTGGTGAGATTACTGTATATTTTCTATACGAGTCCGTCATTACCGTAATGGCGTCAGGCACGCGTCCACGCAACGCTGCCGAGCTCGTATGGCTACTGTTAGATGGATCAATTTATGGAACTAGCGAATATTGTGATGAAATTAACACTAATGTTTTGATAGTGATAGTACATTAGAAAAGACGAGGCCCGAATATTACATGGCCGTATAAAAAGGAAGAAAGATATGGCCGACCGATCGCGTACTTAAAGTCCCGCGCTTTGATGTGTGCCAAACTTGGAAGGCAAACCTGGCAGTTGACACGCGATGTTGCTGACTGCCGTATGGAACTATGTAATAATATTTGGGAGACCTTTAGAAGTCAGTCAGTTTGGGTGGTGAAATTAGATCTTAGTCGCTCAACAGGTTTTTTCCTGGATGTCGAATTTCTTTCCGTACACAGGTAATGTTATATTTTTAACTGTACATAATTTTTATTTCTGTTGTGCACAATAAAGATTCTGTGTCTGTTTTTAATTTATTCCTTTTTTATACAGAATAGATCTACGTTTGGTCGCCATCTCACTTGATGTAAAGCAATGTGTGGCTGATTAATCGTATCATGTAAATGCAAATCATGAAGTCATCATCATTATTTATTTATTTATTTTATTTATAATCAGCCGGAAGACGTCCACTGCTGAACATAGGCCTCCTCCTTTAACCTCCACACTGAACGACAGCCTGCCTTTTGCATCCACTGGATGCCCGCGACTCTCACAATGTCGTCGGTCCATCTAGTAGGAGGCCTACCTACGCTGCGTTTTCTGGTTCGTGGTCTGCACTCCAGAACCTTTCTTCCCCATCGGTTATCGTTTCTTCGAGCGATGTGGCCTGCCCATTGCCACTTCAACTTGCAAATTTTAACAGCTATGTCGGTGACTCTGGTTCTTTGGCGTTTTGGATCTTATCGCGCAAAGAAACTCCGAGCATAGCTCTCTCCATTGCCCGCTGTGTGACTCTGAGCTTTACCAAAAGGCCAACAGTTAAGGACCATTCGTTCAATCATGAAGTAAGCTAACTTTATTATATAGAATGTATTCAGAAATGCGAGGCAAGAAAATGCTGGCTTAACGCAAGTGGAAGAGAGGGAGATAAAAACCTTGTCAGATAATATTATGGATTTGTGTCATTAAGCCCATGAAGATATTGATAATAGAGAAATAAGCGACTTCGCTTTCCATCAGGCAAGTTGACGGCCAAACGTAGACTAACGACGTAACTATGTATAAAAAAGCGAACATGGGATACAGGGTTCAGATAAACTTAAAGGCAATGTGGTTATTAGACCCAACTCACCGGTGATCTTTCTAATAGATAATATTTTATTGCTGAGTGTAATACAGGTAGATTTACGTGATAAGAAAAATATTTATTTGAATAGTCGATTGTAAACTAAGGTATCATTAGTAAAAACATCCGGAAAATAATTCTAAGATGTCAGAATACATATTGCATTTTTACGACAAAGCTTTTTTAAATTAATTTATATAAGACCTTATGGAGCAATATTTTATATAAGCAGCATTTAAATAAACATCTCCCATTTAAATAAACATCTCCCATTTAAATAAACATCTCCCATTGATTATTTGTTACATTTCAATGAGGAGCTACGTAGCGGAAGAACTAGTCGTAATAATATAGTATGGTGTAACACTGGGCATTTTGTTAATGCGACGAAAAA
This sequence comes from Agriopis aurantiaria, assembly GCA_914767915.1. Taxonomy (NCBI): domain Eukaryota; kingdom Metazoa; phylum Arthropoda; class Insecta; order Lepidoptera; family Geometridae; genus Agriopis; species Agriopis aurantiaria. The sequence goes on from OU611990.1 coordinate 5,508,106, forward strand.
ACCGCAACCTGTCTAAACCGAATGTGACGAAATGACCCTAAATGTACGACAAACAATAACAAACACAGTAACTATACTACTATATAATTGAAAAAAGATAAAAACAAGTACCACGTGGGATATATAGCCAATAAAAGTGAAAGATACTGTCATAAATTATGGTCTTATATATTATATCCTTTTTAAGATGCGAAGAAAGCACTTAGCTTGCTAAATAAAGAGATAAAACTCAAAGTTGCAAATAGTGTTCTCTAACACGATCAAATCAGTCAGCTCTAACGACCGTGCGTGAAAGAATCGCGTGTTAACAACGGAGCATTAGAAGACTGAGGAAAAACAAATTGAATTAACGAGCTTTCCACCACTAACATTGAAACTATGTCAACCGTGACGAGTTAGGGTAATAACTATAGTGGTGCAGTGAGAGTGTTGAGTAACTGTGTTTCACGGTAATTGAGGAACACCCATTGAGATTCCCTTCTACGTTACTGATACAATAAAAAAAAATCTGTAACCCAACTAAATCTGACAGCTCTAAACTTTTTTCACGATCTTATGGTGTTCAAATTCAGATCACTTTAACGCTGTTAATCTAGTCAATGGCATGGTAAAGACAATGAAATCGATGCCAGTAACTATGCAAAATAATATAATAAAGACTGTTAAATTGACTTTTTCTAATAGCGTGAAAAAAATTTACAGTTTGCAATAATATATTATTGTAAGACATAAGAAACAAACAAATTATAATGATAACGAGCCACCTTGGACGAAAGAAATATTTATGGATAACAATAACAAGTTTCAGGAGAATGTAGAAAAGAAACTTGTTAGAACAAATGTAATTAATTATAAAATAAAAAATTCAACAACACTAACATATTGCATAAAAGACGGTGAACTCAAAATATCTAAGATGACGGATGATAGAGATAAAGCATAATTATTAATTATATGAAATCTTGATCCTGCATAATATAGGAAAATCTCATGAGAAAGACATAGCACAAATACGACTCAACCACGTTGATATTCACCACAATCGATTGCAAATTTTATTTCCCCCATCTTGCGGTATCTGACACGGCCATCGTTTGTTCTGACAGCTACTTTATTGTTTATGCAAATTCTCTGTTTACTTGTCTTTCGCGGTTAATAGTTGTAAGTTCAAAGGGTTACTGCTCAGACAAATTATAATTTTGCGGTAATTTATCTGCATTGCTTGCATTTATTATTGCAAGCTGCATAAAATATATATATATCAACGAATAAGTGGATAAAACTAAATGTTCTATGATTTTCTGACTAATATTTGATTTATGAATTGACGAATTCAATATTCAGCTACTAAAAGTCTTTGATTAAGATTGTGCTTACCAAGCTATGAAACTTAAAAATTATATGAAACTTATGAAATCGTTTTTTTTAGACAAGCATGCTCCATCGTAGACCGCATCATCGCTTAACGTCAGGCGAGTTGGTGGCCAAGCGTAACCCTAACTAATATTAAAAATAAAAATAAAAAACTTTTCTAGTTGGTTACCAAATTGTATTAATTGTATCATTACGCATTATCGATTTTTCTCTCGAGTCTCAAAAGATTATTATGGATCCTTCAAGATATAACTTGGCTCTTCTCTATTCACCTTGATACTGACTCAGTGTCATGTAAATATAGGATCGTCATTTATACATATAATATCGTAAAACCTTGCTAATCAGGTGTGCGCACCCACTTTCACCGTTTCCATTCATAAGTTAGTCATAGCGATGTCATTGGCATCTGGACATGACGCGGGGACTGCGGAGGGTTGGGCTATGGCTACAGATTATATAATAGTTACAATGTAAGATTTGTAAAAAGCAATTTATTGAGTGGGCTGTCTCAGTTTATTAATGGAGGCTTGTACAAATTTTTTGTTCTTTTTTGGTCCGTTTTTTTGTATGTACAGGAAAAATTTAACGAGCCAATTTTTTTCCTTAGTGGAACAACTTTTTACTTGGTGAAAAATTATAAAAAGATTAGACGCGTGTATATTTGGATCGAAATTCTTTTACATTATAACACAATAGGCCAGTCCATACATTTTGAACTTACACATACCGGCAAAAATCTATATCAAAAAGCAAAAATATAAAATTTAATATTTTGATTCGCAAAACTATCGAGAAATGTAGTGATTTATTGTGCTGTTTAAGCAAAAGTTTCAACGAATGAAAGCGTAATAATTTGCATGAAAATAAAAAGGAAATGCAAAATTCATACGACTAAAGATAGCAACACTATTATAGAAAAGCAAACACCGAAGCTTACGCAAGAAAACCACCATATTACCACCATTTATCAAGATATTTTTCAATGTATTGTTTCATTAGCAAACTCCCAGCAACTAATTTATATTATGCGTATTTTTGGCTATTTTACTCGTTCTTTTTAACCGACTTCAAAAAAGGAAGATTCTTAACTCAGCCCGTATTGTTTCATTGCAATATCATCACTATTATAAAGTAGATAAAGTATTTTTGTGTGGACACTTGAAATAATGTGTAGTGAAGAAGTCGGCGTATACAAAAAGAAAGCGATTTATGAGAATGAGTCACTTTGAAATAAGGTTTTAAATTTTACAACCTGCTTCGTGGCTGCGGTCGAAGAATGTTAGGAATGCCAGTTTCTTCCGGATGCGGGCATGTTTAATGAAATTCTGTTGGTTCGGGGAAATTTATTGAATACGAGTATATTTATTGAAAATGGCGGTAATTGATCACCGCTAATGGAATAACTTAATGCAGTTTAGTCAACATTATAAGACATAAAAAAATTGTGTATGTATCGGGACTTATCACGTATTATTTAATTTAGGTAAAAAACGAATTTGTTTTATTTCTTGTATCCACCGATACCGGTATCAGCGGGTAATTTGAAAATTATTTTTTTCTTGTATCCACGGATACCGGTTGAAAATTATTTTTTTTTAGAAAAAAACGGATCCCGGTATCGGTGGATACAACTCGCCGGTATCCGTGGCTAATTCAAACCGATACCGGGATCCGTGGATACAAACCCAAAAATATGTACCTTTCGCTCGACGTTTCGACCATGTTACAATGGCCATGTTCAAATCGCGAAAGTTTAAAAACTACTAGTACCTACATACATGTTTAACAGACTGGTGTATGCTTGAATTATCTAGAATAAGATGAATACATTACGAGAAGTTCCGAACATAAATATTAAATTAAATAAAAAGCAATTATATTTCATTATAATAGCATCATTGTAGGTCCAGTTGGTAGTGAACCTGCCTTCTACGCTTGGGGGCGTAGGTTCGATTCCCACCTTGGACAAACATTCATGTGCTGGACGTTTGTGTTTGTTCTATATCTGGGTGTTAATATCTATTTAAGTGTGTATAAAAAAAAAGTATGTATAAGTATCAGTTTCTGGCAGCCATATTACAAGCTTTGCTTAGTTTGGGGTCAGATGACCGTGTGTGCCAAAAAAGCTTGGAATGTGTATTTATTAGTAACTAAATTTAATTGAGCCAAGGTTTAATAATTGCTTATGTATATAGTTCAATAGACAACATTCCAAAATACGCAAAGACCTAGAAAGACTGGAAGAGTAGGCACACGAGCCGTTATGTCAATAAAACTAATACGTCAGTGACGTCACTTTATCGGGTCACAGTTGACCATAGCAACAAGACGCTTAAAGTTGTTCTCAAAACTCTCGCGTTTGTGTGTTACAGATTAGGTAAAAGAATACGATGTTCAACTTCAAAACGCGACGGAAACCTACCTACAGATAGATTTTTTATGAGGTCAAACTGCATATTTATGTTATACCTAGTTAGTTTATTTACAGTTCTACTACTGCGAAGTGGACTTCATTAGGCACAGAGACGGGGTTTTTTAAGTTAGTGTACGTCCTCTACCATTTTGCCTTAAATAAAGAATCACACTCACGTTAGTTTCAATCGTAATATACGTAAGATCTGTACGGGCATTTCATAATATGCAATAAATTATTGAGTAATCCTATATTACATAATTATATATTTCTTCCCTAGTACTAGAAAAATGTGTTTACTGGCTTCCTAACATTGTCTCTCTGCAACTTACTCTGTGCGTGTGTATAAAAAACGCGTCTACAGATTTACGCCTCCGGTCTGACCACCTGAGAATACTTGTCATGCAGCATCGATAAGAGTACTAAAAGCGTCTACTGACATCATCTAATTGTATCTAAATATAGGTAGATGTAAAATTATCTGTGCTAGGTACTTACTCTTGGACGGTTTCGAGTCTGAAAAGCAGCTAAGTGACGGTAATTACGTCTGCTTCACGATTAGTTGTCGCATTGATGTGCGAAGAAAAAATTCGAAAATAGATCATTATGAAAGAATGTAAAGTTTTTTAACTTGCATGTGCCTTTATTAACTTAACAAAATACACGTTTGGTCGTTTTGGTAATAGAGTTTCTTAACTAGCTACGATAGATGACACAAGCTAACACTACAAAAACATTTAAGACTGCCCATACACCGTTGAAGGTCTAAATACAATCAAAATGCTCGAGTCCACTGGCAGCGTACAAATTATTCTTTTATTTGAAAGGATAAACTTTCAGATTGGTTCCATAGAAATTTCATCAAAATCCGTTTCGCAGTTTGGTTTTTAAATCAAAATAACTGGAAAAAGTATTTCATCAAGTAGAAGTAGTTTTCAACCGAGGCGTACCCGTACCAGTTATTATGAACAATTTTTACTATGACTTTTCAATAACAATTTCTGGGACTAGCCCAGAAATCGCGAAAAATATATCAGCTGTCCAATACATTTTGTAGCGTGTGAATGACCGTTTTCTATGGGGCAGTAAGCTACAGTATAAGTGGCAGTATTTTTTTCTCGATTTTAGAGTTGGTCCTGTAGTAAAAGTTGTTCATAACGACGGGTACTATGTCCTCCTTTCTTCTTAGTATACCCTTTCCGCGACACCCTATAAGTTAAAATGGTAGTCGCTATAGCTATCAAATTGTCCATGATTTCAGTAGCGTTCAGCTAAGACGTCGAACCGAGGAGTGCACGCCCTCCGCATCAATCAAAGGCCCAAATAGCGTGCCAACCAATTACAAGCGCGTACCGCCTCGCTTTATTCTCTGGGCATTAAAAGAGTAGGTATATACAGAGTTTTTTGGCACTATACTATGTATGTTATACTCTGACCAACTACCACGACGGTCATTGGCACGGCGACAGGTGGTGATCTGTGGTGATCTAGAAACAATGGAAGGGGTTTATTTCCATAGAATTTGTTTGTTTGATCTACATCAAAACTAGCATGATAGATCTTAGTGAAAAATTTTGATATTTTTGAAATATTATGTGTTCAGAAATATGTACAGGAAAATTGAGTAATTTAATCATATCATCAAAACACGCGTGAGGATTCATTATAAACATTAAACATTATCGTGAGTGTAAGCCGGTGTTATAATAATTTATAATTTAATCATAAATTACTTTTGAAAAATCCTCAAAAGTAGAATAAATTAACCAAAATTAATAAATTAAAAAATTATTTTAGACTATTCTTTAACTAGGTAATTAACGTAGAGCAATTTTGTATACTCGTAGATGGTGTGGTGAAAATTTCACTCACTTAATAATTCTAATATGTTACCAAACCCTAATTATGGACTTTTATTTTTGTTTAGTTTTTTTTTTTGTTATATTTACTATCGGTGACAGACCATAAAAAAATAATACAACAAACAAAAAATAAAGAAAATAATAAAAATGTGAGAATTCGGTACTGCTTAACGCAGGGATGAGTTAAGACATCTCCTGAGGCGTAAATAAAAATCGAGTTATAATGGGAGTTGTCTGATATGTTACAATCTGGGTGTCTTCAAATAACGAGTGATACGGTTTCTTTTAGGCAAGCGCACTCCATCTTAGACCGCATCATCGTTTAACATCTGGCGAGTCGGCAGCCTATTATTAAATAAAAATAAATCTAATTACCGTAATATTCTTTGATATCTTCAATGCGAACATTAGTCGTATCACATAACACTTTAATGCTCACTAAGCTAGTCAGGATTATAAATCAAGCTCACGCTAGTTACTTCTACAATAGTATCAGTGCGCCATCTAGTCACAGTCTACATCCGCGGCTCGCGTAATGATAATAATAGTTAAGAACTGCCGACGGCCTCCACCGATAGACATGTCATTTTCTCACAGTGTTAATTGAATACTGGATAGATAATTATTTTACTGTTAAACGACGAAAAAAAATCTCGTATCCAAACTGACATGATTAGGCGGTACGGCGTACCTTGCCGTGCGAAACCTCATTTGTGTTGTGGGTAGATTGACAGCCGAAACAATATCCTCTATTTTTCTTAGAATATATATTAAAAAGCTCGTTTCGAGCCCCAGGTGTCTTGGTCAAACATTTTCTACGTTTACTTTTTTGTGTAAATGCCTTTTTACTTAAGCATAATACTAACACTACAAAAACAGTGAGACTCACATTATAAAATAAAATTTCATAAATAAAAATAAAACGAACCGATCTAATATCATTTTCAATTTTCATATTGATACTTTTTAATGTATTGTATTGTATTTAACAAGTTTTTTGAACGAAATCAACCACTAATAACTATTTGTGTAGCTGTAGATAGAACAAACAATTTTACGAGTTTTGTTTATCTTCTCAACCATCCCATACAATATCACCATGAAAAATGTTAAAACCATATCATCATCATCATCATCATTTCAGCCGTAGGACGTCCACTGCTGGACATAGGTCTCCCCCATCGATCTCCAAAAGGGCCGGTTGGAAGCGGCCTGCATCCAGCGTTTCCCTGCGGTCTCTTTTAGGTCGTCTGTCCATCTTGTGGGTGGACGTCCTACCCTGCGCTTACCGGTCCGTGGTCTCCATTCGGCCCCATCGGCCATCTGTTCTGCGTGATATGTGCCCTGCCCACCATATAAAACCATATGCTGTTATTTTTTAAGTAGTTTTTTTTAAATGCTCACCTAATAATAATAAAAAAACTATTATATTTTTTTATGTTCAATAGAAATATTTGATCGGGGAGAAGGCCCTTAAACTTCAAAACAACTTTAGAATATTGCTCTACATTTATTTTAACTACTCAATACAGATCAAGCAAAATTAACTGCGAATAGCAGGTATTTCTGTTGTATCAAGACTCGTCAAAAACTTTGCACATACAAAATGTAGTAAAACCATTTTAGTTAAACTTGATTATAGCAAAAACTAAGCACCGTTTAAGTTGATTTAAGCTAAAACAAAAATACCGCAAGACTTAGTCGTTGAAACTATGAGTACAAGCATCACTCAATCTCGAAATCCAATGACACTAAAACCGTGCACTTGACCGAGTTTTTTATATCACCGACTTAAACGTACACCGTGAATGTGTAATTTGATGATTATCATTCCATTTCTTTTATTTATACCCAGCCACCTTGTAACAAAATAAAACAGTAAAGCAGTTAAAAAGCTTGCTACAAACTCTTAAACTGAAACTGATGAGCGCATACATTGTAATTTCATAAATGCTTGCATTGTAATCTAATGGTAAGTGCTTAAATTGCACCATCTTTGCAAGCCACTAACTTATTATTTTCAACGGACTTTCAAAGAGGAACACTGTTTTAAACTATCACGGTTGTTCAATAAAGTTATATTATTATTAACGGGATATTTACCGTGGTGCAGTTCCATGCACCATGTGCACGGAAGACTGATGAATGCGGGTGGTTGGTCGAACAGTTCAAATTTAGGTGCAGACAAAACTATCTACCCTCTTTCTTAGTCTTTTATCTCCCGTAAATCATACTAATATTATAAATGCGAAAAGTTAGATGGTTTGTTTGTTCCTCTTTCACGCAGCAACAGGGCAAAGGATCGACTTGATTTTTACATGGGTATAGTTCAAGGGCCGGAAAGTGACATAGGCTTACTTTTCCATACTTTTCATCATAACGATCACCATTTTTTTATCACTACGTGGGCGAAACCGCGGGGCGCAGCTAGTAATCATATAACTTTAGTTACCAAAGAGATCTTTTTCCTGATTTATTGCATGAGTATAGCTCAAGAACCGGCGAGTGACAGCTTTTCATCGTCATCATCATCGCCATTTTTCATCACTACGCGAGTGAAACTGCGGGGTGCAGCCAGTAGGTAATATCTCGAAAACGATTTCATTTAAATTTGAAGTATAAAATATTCCACCTTTAAGGCGAGGTTTCCCGCATTTTGGCAACGCTTGCTATTCAAATGAACATAATGCCTAATATATTGTATTTTAGTTGCATTTTGTGGAGCGAAACCACGGCGTTTACACACAGTCGTGCGTTTTGCTACTTTTATATTGAGATTTTTCTCATATTTTTCGAAAAGTTAGCTGTAATTTAAAATGTATCATTACAGTTCCCTCCATAATTATAAAATCTTTATATTACGATACGCAGACATAATTTGGTAAATAAATATTTTAATGAATCCAAAAAAACAGGGAGAAACCTCTAACCAGTATAACTTTAATTATTTTTTCTGACGAGCTAAATTTCCTTAATCGTGTTTCGGTCTTTACGGTTTCCTAGATAAAACATTCAATTTTGATATGACACCAGTTTTATTGAATGGAGACCACGGACCGATAAGCACAGCTAGGACTTCCACCTACAAGATGGACAGACAACCTAAAAGAGACCGCAGGAAAACGCTGGAAACCGCCCCATATTGATTGCTGGACATATCCAGCAGTGGACGTCCTATGGCTGAAATTATGATGACGATGACCGTTTTTTTATAATATTAAGCTATAACCATGGAAGTAAACAAATTCAAACTAGAATGGTCTAAATTACTAAAAGTCGTAAAAGAGGGCCTTAAACAGAGTCTATTTTCTCGTTAATCAATTGCGTTACTGCTTGTATTAACACATTATACCTATTCCATGTGATGGGATATAAATTATACCTTTCGGACGTTATAACATCTGTCTTATCGGTATATTGGTTTCATAATCACGTACAAATTGAGGCCTCGGGTAAGTACAGTGTTAAAGGCTTTTCATTCCAATCTAAAGAAACAGTTTGGCTTTTTTGCTGAACATAAAAATAGGAACCAAAAAATAAGCTGCCGCATTTGTTTTTTAACCGATGTTCAATGATTATTTTTATGTTTGGTAAGTCATACTTCAGAAGTGGTCCCATAAATAAATTTTTACGAAATTGATTCAGCGCTTTTGTTTTTTTTTTACAAAAACTCAAAATATACACAGATGACGTTTTGTTTCGTGGTTCCCTTCATCAAAAGTATGGTGAGGACTTTCAATCTCTGTTTTAACTGTCATTTTCTACTTTTAGTTTAAGTTTGTTCATGTAGCTATAGATTTGAAGTAGGTATTAGTGAAAAAAAAAAAAAGTTTTTTTTGGGTAAGCTGTAGGATATTCTTCTCTTAAATTTTAAATGTTTGGAGTATATGATGTTTGTGGACATAAATAATACCAGCTTTGATAGATTATTGCAGATTTATTCAAGTATTTAGTTTTAATGGAGGAGCACATAAAACACACGTCCACGCAGGATAGCGATCAGGAGTGAAGAGAGCGAACAAAACTGTTTTGCTACAGACGACAAAACCTTACAGATTGCATTGCGTTTACATAGACATTATAAGCTGATCGCACAGATTATCAATTTCTAACAGTATAAAGTTTTGCTTGATAAACATTAATACAGTTACTTTACTCCGTTCAAGTTATTTTAGCTTGGTGAGCTGCAATACATTACAAAATGGTTTAGTGGAAAAAAAAACTGATTGCTTTTTCTTGGTTATTGATTGAACGTAATACTACAACTGGTAGCCGATATAGGACAGTAAAAAAGAAGAAAAGTTTCATTTAGCAATGAAATAAATTATTAATAAAAACTTCGCAAAAATAGTAAAATACGCAATTTACCAGTTATGTTTATTTAAAAGCCAAACTAATAAACTAATTTCGATGAAATTTCTATGGGACTAAAATGAAAGAATGTTTTTGTTTCAATAAAAAAAAAAAAAATCGCTTTATAAATGGAGTTCTAAAATAACAAATATTTAAAATAAAACTTTAATAAGTTTTTTTTTTCTTTTTTTTGTAACAAAAAGGAGGAACCTAAACTTCACATGCAGAAACTAGTACTAGACCCAAAAATCGTGTCGAATGGTGTTACAAATAAATCCAGATAATAGCGACGTGATAGACCGAATCCAACGTAACAGCTAATTCGTTAGCGTACTCATATCTAGTTATTTCTTATACTTTTGCATATACTGTGGCATAATCTTCTCCTAGCGAAGTACTACAACAAAATCACATTCTAAACTGGCCATTAAACCATGTATCCCGTAACATAAACACTACATAGGCAATCAACAATCAAAGCTTACGCGTAAATGTCACAACAGCAGCGTATCTACATCAGATAAACGTTTTCATTTGCGAGCATCGCCATCAAGCAACCAATCGATCGATCTAATAAATAAGCATAACCTGAAATCGGCATAGATTTCAGGTTATGCTTATATTATTTATTGACTCTTCATACTACGCTATAACTTATATCATTGTAGCTGCATTACGTTTTCCTGCACTGTTTTATTCGCATTGTTTTGTTTTCCGTTCAGGGCCCTAATTCTGTATGACACCACACATCGCGCCAATAACACACCACCGTAAATGTATTAATTATAGCCTAGTTACCATGGTTACAACATTGTAAATCAAACGCATCTACCGACTGCATACGACATTATCTTGACAAACGCGAACGTAACGCACTAGCTTGCTCCACGTTATTTTAATAGCTCAAAACGAGCGCGGCGCGTTACGCACCTCATAGCGTTAGCAAACTTTACATTGCTAATTCCACGCAAATAGCGTAAAGCGGTCGCGTTACGAGCTTATGAATTCATAGAGACTAAGATCACAGAGTCCATTTTATTATCATAATCATAATTATAAATCAATTCACGAGTTTATGTCAAGGAATTTCATGTGAGGTATAGAATAAGGGCCCAGTTTTGTTATCGCAATGTAAAGATTCATAGGACTATACAACATTGCTCCCATACATTTTGCATGAACACATTTGGAATAAATATGAGGGTGTCCATTCTATAGTACAAGCCGAACCTGAGACTTAGCGATTCGTATTCGTAGCGTTGTCTGAAAGCTCTTCTACTTGATACAAAGTTGCATTTGAATTTGATCAGATGATTTCGTGCCGATGTGTGAATGGTTATTGTAAATCAACAAGATCGAGCTCTTGTGCTGGGTAAATTGATAATGACGAGACTCTCGAGCAAAAACAACACGAAAATAATGCTGGTATTGGTAGGAAAAGAAATACATTATAATAATAAAGTATGTAATCATGTATTTATATTACTAAAAAAAAACAACATCACTTGGTGATTTGCATTATTAGTTTGTATTGGACAAGGTTTCTTGTTTCCTGACAAAGACAAACTAGGTATTTTCAAGATCAGAGAAAATAAGTATCTTCCAAGTCAAAGTGCTCTATCTTTGATCACATCAACCCTTTACCAACAGGCGAGTTGGTAAAAAAAAGGCCTAGTTTTTGGTCATGATGAATTGTTTTAAACGCTCGCCTAAATTAGCACTGTTCTCAATTTTTCAATTATGTTTTGTTACCCAATTTTCGAGAGTTCTTGACAGCAATTCCTCGACTTTCTCAAGATTTCGAGATTTGTTTACCACCTATAATCAAAATACCTGTACTAACTTAGGATCAACAACATAATATTTATTATTTATTCATTCTACCTTAGAAACCTTAGAAGTCTTAAAATTATATCATTATTTGGATTGCCGTAAATAGTAAGTAGAGTATTGAGTAGTAGTTCTATATTAATAATCAAAGTAACAACTGGTTAGTTTACTTGCTTCGAGAAATTTCGAGCGAAAACCCGAACACCGTTTCATTGCATTTACGCACTACATTACACTACCTACATTTAACCCTACGAGTCATCGAGATACAATACATATAGTCACAATAAAGCCAAAAAAAATCCGAACCATAACTCGGCGCACGCTACGAATTACGCCAACTTTTTGGTTAGTTACAAGGTAACCGCGATCCGACTACAACGCCGCCGATGCCAGAGCTACGATGACATAGCGGACAACTAGCGTTGAACACTATGCAAGCGACATAGCGTTTAAATTGAAGTAAATGTAGCATTGTGAACTATATAATTGATACATTGTATGTACAATGACACTCGGGCGTTTTTTGACTGTTTTCACTGAGAGAGTCTTACCTCTATAGGAATTGTATCTCGATGCTACGAGTCTACATTTCAACTAAAATTTGGAACGAAAGATCCGTCTTCCGTGTTACACTCCATTCCAAATTTTAGTTGAAATGCATTCGAAAACAACATAAAAGAGCAATTTCATTATACACAGTTCAAGTTTTCAAAAAATAGTAAGTTTTGCACGTAACATTGTAGCAAGCTGAATGGAAACGTATTCATATAAAAAGCTTGAGCATAATTATTTGGACCAGTTTTTTTTATTTTCTATAATCAAATGCATAAAACCTAAATCCACACGCGCTTAGTGAACTTGGTTATATATCTAGAAGATGAACAGGTAAAACGTCCATTTTCATATACGTTATTGCATGTATCCGCCCACTTTTGCACAAATATCTCTATTAATTAAACCAATTAACACTTACTAATTTTAGACTATGCAGTTTTCGAATATGATTAGGGCAATGCCATAATAAGCTATTTAGATAACACCGATGATAGTTTGTGTAGACAAGCCGCGCAACAGCCGTGCTAGCGGTTCTGATAAAATCTTAATTTAACTTCAATGGAAAGCATAAGATAGTCACACTTAAAATTATATTGTAGTATGTATTTTTATTTATTCTTGTTATGATACTCATATCATTGGTAAGACCATTGGATTGACCGTTGGATTGGTACCATTGGTATATGGTATGTTATAATTACGAGAATAGGTTAATATAAAAAACGAAGACCAATTTGGAAAAGAGCTTTCTTAACATACCATATTATACCTATAGTATAAAAAAAGTTTTAATACAAAACTATCATTTACTTATGGTTTGTTGGTTTCATAAAAATGTTTTTTTTTTAATCGACGACCAATTTTGAAAACACCGCTAGAAAGATTTTGAACATCTATAAAACATTCAGATATACGACAATATTAATATCTGACCTAAGCCATGATTGTAGATATTAACCGGTAAGTAAGCGACAGTCAAATATTAGGTAGATCTACTTAATGATATTAATATCTGCATTATTCATGAGGTCAACGATCTCTTCAACTAAATTAGAACTAGAAAAACAAGATTAAACGAAAACGATATTCATATTATAAGTAAGAGTTCAACTTCAGTCTTAGTTTTCGCACTTCATGGCATAATATCACATTCAATAAATATCGTTAGCGCCACGCTCGCCAACCACAGCTAACTCTTCGTACATTTTCAACATTTTGAATATAAAAATTACTAAACGAGAATTTCAAAAAACTGGCTAGGCATTATCTTTTGAATAACAATTGTTTATGGCATAAAGCAATTTTTGTGTTGTGTGGGATGGCGGAGAAGATAAAATTAATTAATTATTTTTTTGATCTTTCCCCAGGGTAAAACGTTTCACCATGATAATCACTATAAAACGCTTACGATGTAATAAAAAAAAAAACGCCGTCTGGTTTTTTTTCCCTCTTACTATGTGAATTTTTATATTTTAAAATGTTGAAATGATGAAAAAGATAGGTCTGGCCGTTGTAACCCTGGCGCCGGAACAATAAAATACGGCATCGGTACCCCCTGCCTGTAGTAAGAGGCTACTAAAAGGGGACCTCCAGGCTCGGGATGGTCAAAGTTGAGGCTCTGACCATCCACTTAAGCGTGCCAGGCATAGAACGACAACGTTGTGTGACCAACGTTGTCGTGGGTGGAGGGGCTGAGACAACACGGTTGTCTCGGGAGGAGCCGTAGCGCAGTACTGAGGGATCCGGTGCGTTTCTGGAGACCCCGAAGCCCTCTAGTCAAGCACTAAGGTTGGTCACCGGGGAGGTTTTAGTGGGTATAATCCCACATATTCTGGCTGCACCCCAATGCAGCCGGGTATCTTTGGAAAACTTCCCCATCAAAAACAAAAAAAAAAGGTCTGGCCGATGTGTGCGGCTATAAAATTTACACGTAGAAAAAAAAACGACGAAACCAGTTACGTACGGTTCTCTATCTTAAAAAAAAATATATACTGTTCACGTACCATATTATCATTTTGTATCGTAGATTTCAAAGGAGTAAGCAATCAAACGCAATTTCGGAAGAAAGAAATCGTAAGACATGATTATAGGATCTCAAGGCCAATATAATCAGAAGCGACAATTAAATTGCAAGAATTTGCGATGGTGCGACAAGTGGGATAGTATTCCCACCTGTTCTGAAACAAGTGTTTACGATCAATTAAATCGGTCTAAGGTGCCGCGATGCAAATAGCAGCCCTCAAACCGGCTCAGCCTTACTTTCGATGGCTGAAACCGAAGTAATTGAGGAGCATGTGAATCAACCGTTAGCATTCCACGACGGAGCGTCATCAATCTGCATATTCATGCCTTGAGAATCGCCTTGGATAGGTAAATTCGTGACCGTTACGGTTCCTTGAGTTCCTTCATTCGCATCACGTAAACGCACTATGTTTAACTTTGTAAGTCTCTCCTGCATTATGCATGGGAGAATGCACCACAATTTGCAGGACTTGCGTCTCAACATAAACCAGTGACCTGGTGCTAACAATGTCATTGTTGTTTAGAGTTATATCGTCATGTAGATGCTAAACCTGATCTCGATACGAGTTCAGCAAGCTCATGAATAGAGGAGCGCAAGTTAAATAACTTATCAAAGCTATCTCCAGGGGCAAAGTTTTTCTGTCATTTGTAGCTTTGAAACAAACTGTTTTTTAAAACTTTTTTTTACTAGCAATGTTTGTCTATTGGTTTGTTTAGGTTAAATTTTGCAAGCTGTATTAAAACTACTTCCTGTTATCCTACGGAGATAAATTTTTAGATGTTGGTTCAGTTTCAATTTCAGTTTCAGTTCAGATTTAAATGCATTTTTATGGTAAGCATGACCTGGATCGACATCCAGAATTAGCTCCAGATAAAGGAATTGTTCAAAGGTCAAAGGCACGGAATTTTGTGTACGCATTTTATTATGATAGCCGGTTTTAAGTTTTACCAAATCATGGTTTCTGTACTCAGGGTTAGGTTCTGTCTAAAGAACTCCTCAATGGTTAGCAGCATAGACGTGAAATATTGATTATTGACTTATATACGTATTCAATTATGAAAACCCATTCTAAGTATCAACATGACATGGTCATACATTTTCTATGCTAAACCAAAAGCTTGATGGCATTTTTTTTTTTATATTAACTTATTTAAAAACATGTTCCAATTACACATGTAATTCAAAATGAACTTGTTTTAATAAATTTACCGACTTCACACGTTCATCAAAGCGAAAGGTGTCAAAGTATTTAGCAAAATGCGGCTAAACTTAATCAATTTGCTATAATTAGCTTTCACCGGGTATTCTAAAGGCCAGTTCAGACAAATAATTCCCGCAATTTATTGCATGCACGACTTGCATTCCGGTAGTTACACGACAAAAACTAAGATAATAAATGCGGAATCAGAAACTCAAACAAGGCAGATAAGAGACAGCAAGATAAGCAGAAGAAGGATGTGGATGATGATGAAGATGGAAACTGAATTGAAAATAGGTCAGACACAATATTGCAAAGCTAAAATATACTTACTATAAGTAAAGACAAATAACATAATTGGGTCATCGTGGTGAATTGCATCAAGTTTCGTTAGTATACAAAATTCCAGGAGGAACTCTTTGCGATTGTTTTGTGAAAATTGCTTGCAGATATTTGACTTCTGCAAGTTTTCTCAGTAAACTAAGCTTTGCAGTTAGTGCACGTCACCGGCAAGTGATTAGTTGTGGATAATTGAGGTACGTGCTGTTCACAATGGGCCAGGCAGAATGTGTTGGTGTTGTTAGGTACGCGGTTCGCACGCCTTTCACAATCCATTACGTGTTGTAGCAGGACGTGTATGAAGGGACGTGACGGTAGGTTAGGGTTGGGTCGGTGGCCATCACTATAACACAAGTTGTATGGTAAAAAGGCGAAGCACACATGAATGTTGGAACTTATCCTCAATCAAACAACAGGCAAATTTTTTTATGGTCTACAGGCTAGGCATGTGGCCACAGCTCACCTGACGTTAAATGACGGTGTGGTCGAAGATGTAAAGCACAATTATTATTCCTGGAATGGAAACTAGTTCTCACGTTGTGCTGCCGGAATACGTCGTTTCTTGGCAACAGATTTTCATCTTGAGGTTGGCAGGTAGCCAGCCAAGCACTAGAAAGTGCCCTACCACCATGCTGTGGTTTACTCACGATGTTATAATTCACCGAAAGCTGAAGTTCATTATTGGAATTTGAACCTACAGCGTAGGGGTCCAATATTATTGCTTCACTTGTGTTGCGGGATGCAGTACGGGAATCTTAGCAGAACAAGAACATCGCAGTGGCATTAGCAAAAAAGAAACGACTTTTGAGGAATTGATGAGTAGTAGTAAAGTTTAAATGGTAGGCACAGAACCATACTTCAATATAATCAACCTATTTTAGTCAACTCCTAGACATTTGTCTTTCTCAAGGCACATAGATGATAGTGTTTAATTAGTTCAAGAACTTTGCAGCACATATCAAAATATACCGCTATTTTTGTAGTAAAGTATTAAATTCAATCACCAAAAATATTTTTTTACACAAATAAAGTATACGATGGCATGTAAAAAGACGAGATATGCTACCAGTCTGGCATTTCTAAAGCATGCCAAGTTACAAATATGGACGATATCATATAATTCGACAAATTGCATCTTTGAAGGCGCATTTCGCTGCTGTTGTATTTTCCACAAAAAGATTGTCATCTCACGACAATTGGCTAGTTTATTTGCTGCTGAATGAGTCATGTTTTTGAGAGATTTAACTTAAGAAGACGAGAAGTTAGAAGTAAAGAAATATAAGCAACAGTAACCGGCTATATTTCTGCATGCTATCCTTGGGATTGCATACATATTTCAAAGAAAGTTCCTTCAATGACTGCCGCAGTTGACGATGCTTCAAAAGAGTAGAATTCCTATAGAATTTTCTGTTTTGATATGAAACCCTAAAAAAATCGTCTTTATATTAACTGTGTCGTTCTGGTTCAGTTATGAAAGACTATAACGGTCAAGTTTATATACGAGTAAGTTATGTAGCGTAAGCAATTTTTAACCGACTTCAAGAGGAGGTTATCAATTCGACTATATGTTTGTTTTTTTTTGTATGTTTGTTTATTAATGCAAATTATGGTTTCATTTGACCACCACCTTAGATGTTGTGATGGAGCACGCTTGCCTACAAGAAACAGATTCATTGGCGATTTGAAGACACCCACCCAGGTTGTAACTATCGGGAAACAGGAATGAAAGAAAGAAAGAAAGAAAGAAAGAAAACATTTATTTGAGATTGCGGTGGAGGTAGGTTGATATTAAATTCACTCATGACTTCAAAAAAATAGTCAGATAGTCAATAGCAACAAGTGGTAGCCCTATTTACCCAAACAACAGCTTCAACTAACGCACAGGTCGAGTATTGTGACTGTTTTAGTTGATGGAGCTCATTACATATACTTTGGATAGCTGCAGAAAAGTTTTTTTTTCCTATTGTTCTTGAGATTTATAAACGCTACTGTACGAAGTTATTTATGAAGAAATTATTTTTTATACGGTTATTAATGACTAGCTGACCTGACAGACGTTGTCCTGTCTTAGAACTGACAAACACGCAAAGTTAAAATAGAAAATCTTATTTTTTTTCTCCTTCGATTAAATTATTGGAGTTTTAGTAAGGATCCCTATTTTTTTTGAAAATATAGTATAGCCTATGTTACCCGATGATAGTGTAGCTTCGCAACAGTGAAAGAATTTTTCAAATCGGTCCAGTAGTTTCAATGCAAACAAACAAACAAACAATCAAATCTTTCCTCTTTATAATATTATATATTATATATATTATAAGTATAGATTACTTGTATAATTGTTTATTACTGATTTATGTTTGATAATAGTTGCTCGTTAAAATCATGTAAGAAAAAAGGTTGAAAGGATAAGAAAGAAGGCTCGTTAAAAGGTTAAAAGGAAAAAGCTGAGTTGCTTCTGTTGATAAAATCAAAGCGCATTTTCATTGTTTAATCGTATCTGTCGGTAAGCATTTATTTGAGTAACCTAGAACATCAAGCGGAGAACACAGCTAAAAAAACTTAAAGAAAGAAAGGAACATGCAAGCTCATTTACGCATTGTTTTACTTTTTTCTCATTTATATTGCTATGATTGGTATAATCGAAAATTCAAATACGGTTTTACGTTTATCTCAACCATTTGTCATGTTTGTTTTGTGCCTATTTTATTTGTCTTGTTTCACGCAGTTAATTCGTATCTTTTTGGATCTTATCTAACCCTCTATCATGCTCACTTGCTTAGTGGTTATCTTTTTTTTCGCATACCCGTTCCACAGCATCATATCAGCTCGTTCTCACTCACTGCAGAGTACAAGCCTTTTTATTTATTAGTTTGAAAACAAGCTTGCGTTTCACAGTCATCTTGCCTGATGTTAAGCGATGGTGCGCTCTACAATGGAGCGCGTTTGCCAAAAGATACCGATTCATTCGCAACTTGAAGACAACAACTCTTTACGTTTATCTTCCCTGTTATGAGCAAATCTAAACAAAAGTTTTTCAACGTTACAATTTGGGTGTCTTCAAATCTCGAGTGAATCTGTTTCTTGTAGACAAGCGTGCTCTATCGTAGTTTGCATCATCCCTTAGCATCAGGCGAGTTGGCGGTCAAAAGCAAGCCTAATATTTAATTTTAAAAAATCATCGGCTCATTATTTTTATTTATTAACACTTATTACTTAAATAACTCAATCAGTATTCACTGAGTAGTTTGCGGCAGTATCGTCCGAAATATCTGGTGTCTCTTCACTAATGCTGATAATGATTAATGATTTTTATAGGCGTCGTAAAATGTTTCTTGCTGACTGTGGGGCTTATTAGCTGATAGGTGATTTATTGTCAGTGTTATGGTGGTATTTATGGTTTAACAGTTGAAACATAGTTCCCACCGTGCGGTGTTCGAAAATTGGCACAAATCCATAAAGAATCAGAATCAGAATATATTTATTGCAAGAACTGTGTACAAGAACTGTGTATAAAATAAATTAATAACCTCAGTTTGTATTCAGTTGCAAAAAGGAATATTTGTAACACGCTTCTATAAGCTTCACTTAGTTACCTAACAAACCGTGTAAACACATCTTAAATAACGAAACTGCAAGTATAATATGTAATATGGATGACAATACAATAATTTCGGAACTTCCAACTCAAAAAAAAACATCTGAATTCATAGATACTATGCAGATAATTATTTCAACAGTAGAGACCTAGCTAGCAAATTTATTCAAAACCAAAAACCTTCATAATGCACATTTTATTGAAATAGTTGCAAGTTTCCTCGAAAATCCAATTACAAATAGATTTAAAAATGCGTACTAATACAAGTTACTCGATTAATCCATATTAATTTCTGATATATAGGTGTCAGTAACCCATAACAATATTTCTTGACGTCTCAAACAGGATATCTGATGGATTTAACTATATGTGGGAAAACGCAAAAGAAGAACAAGCATAGCAAAGTTGAAAATTGCAACGATCCATTGAAAGTTATTGGCAAGCAATTAAAACATCACACCGTTACGTAGAGACAGCAGGTTAAGAGATACTTTATTATTATGGATAGCATACATGTGTTACACAAAATGATTAGAATCATTTTTAACACGAGTATCTTAAGTTTGGATAAATGAGTAGTAAGACAAGGTAGAGTCCTATACCTAGCAGTGGGGTAAAGAAGGCTGTGGCCGTTAATGATGAAGAAAACAATACAATATTCAGATTGACAGACACCAGCCTGGAGAATGAATGTAAAGAAATAAAATTACAAAACTGTAAGACAGCAAAACAACGAAGCTTCAATATGCAGCTATGCTAAATAACAGATTTAAAAAAAAACACAATTATACATTAAATTATAATTAAAAATTAGCATTGCCATCCAACGTGGCAATGCTGCCAGCATTCTGGCCACTTTTTCCTCCACCGAAGGGCTTTTAGATTAGTATTTTTAATGATTTTGATAATTTATTGTTCATTTTAATTTGTATATAATAATTAGGTAGTGATAGTTTTAGTTTTTAAATAATGAACATTAATGAAATTACACTTAATACCTATTAAAAAAAAAATATTATACATTTTACTCGATATGCGAGACTTCTCTACTTTGGTGGATAACATTGATGTCATAGATAAGCAAACCTATGAGCTTGTGAACCTTCAAAGTGCTAAGAAAAACCGTAGGACAAACTAGAAAGCTAAGCCTACAAAATAATTGCAACCAGTCTGACTAGAACTATTCTGCGAACCGTACAATCCTCTATCCGTATGTTTTTACAAACGTCGGTCCAGTTGTATGTGTGCGATATGTCCGCTATGTGTGCCACCGGACGCGCATGCGCTGCCACCAGATCAAATGGAGCGGACACAGAGAACCAGATATAAGAACTCATATGTCCAACTGAGACGAGGCAGTTGGGTGTCAATGTAGAGTGGTCAATCAGGCCAGAAGTTGAGCCATCTTGTGGTATAAACGCAAGGTGGTGAGATCTCATGTGGACTGGTCATGTTATGTCGACCTCGCAAGGACGGTATTTCGTTTCTGCTTACTCGACGTAGCACTAGGTCGGGGTTTTTGTTGTAGACGGACATACGGGATTCGGTGTTTTACTTTTAATTTATGAGGATGCAAACGCTACCTTGCTATTTATTCGATCTATATCAGAAACGTTCAACAGGCTTGTTTTTTTTGCCTTTTTAAGTGTTATCTCTGTTATTTGGCGAATGACTGCAAGAATTTGAGAAAACACTTAATATTTATAATATAGATTAGCTTGTCAAAATTTTGTGATTAACACGGATTAAGTGGGGTCTTTTTTAGTTGCAGCTTGTCCAATTTTTGCAATAATTAAGTTCAATTTGGTTTTGTCATGCCTTGAAAATTCACCTAGTATGTGTCTCTATCTATATTTATTTTTAGGGTTCCGTATCAAAAAGTGTCAAAGGGAACGTATCGCTAAGGCTATTATGTCTGCCCAAAAATATTAAAATATTGCCTATAAAGAGCCCACGTAAATATAAAGATTTATCTCTTTGGAACCATAATAGACAGCTTTGGGAATATCCACGTTTCGGATTCTATCACGCAAAGAAACTCCGAGCATAACTCTCTCCATTGCCCGCTGTGTGACTCTGAGTTTTTCCAAAAGGCCAACAGACAAAATAAAAGTCACCGACATAGCTGTTAAAATTTGCAAGTTGAAGTGGCAATGGGCAGGCCACATCGCTCGGAGAACCGATAACCGATGGGGAAGAAAGGTTCTTGAGTGGAGACCACGAACCGGAAGACGCAGCGTAGGTAGGTCTCCCACTAGATGGACCGACGACATAGTAAGAGTCGCTGGCATCCAGTGGATGGCAGGCTGTCGTTCAGTGTGGAGGTTAAAGGGGGAGGCCTATGTTCAGCAGTGGACGTCTTCTGGCTGATGATGATGATGATGATGAGACAGCTGTTTTTATTTTTTTTAATATGTGTTATTAGTTATTATGGCGGATTTTGCTTTCTATACACAAAACGTGTTCAATCTCGTCTATTGTAAAAACGTTAATGCATAAGAGCGTCAAACTTGGTGTGACTTTTGTGCTACTTCTACAGTTAAACAACAAATAATATAAACAGGTCATTTGTGAGTAAGGCTTATTATTGTGTGGTTATACGGAATCCTCAGTGCGCGAGTTCGACTCGCACTATTATTTTATTCGGCTGTTATTTCTATCAAAAAATTGGCGAGTTCATCGCAAAGTACTGATTAGATTAGGAAACAACAGTAACAACGATTCATTCACTCCTAAAAGCTCTACACGTACAAATAAACTTTGATTATAGATAAAACTAAAAACTATGCCAAACTCTATTCTAGTAAACTTTTTACACAAACGTTCGTGTCCGCAACTCGACATCAGATAAAAACTCGAATCAATATCACTTTTATTGGAACCGAAATTGGCAGAGAGCACGTAAATACTCGTTCCCACGTTACAAGGTGAAAATGAAAGCGTACCGATTAATAGCAAAGCCAAAAAACGGTTTATGCCATGTCATTGGATGCATAGATTTCTAGGCGTAAAGCGTCTAGACATGAGAGAAACTATAAAACATCTTGAATCTAATACTCATTGACGGATCATTGATCTTAATTTGATGAACTAGCAAATAAAATATGCATACCTCTTTGACAAAGAAGTGAATGACTACGCAAGTGCCTTCGACCATTGTTACGTTCAAGAATTTGGATCTGATTATGACCCGCCAAAAGAAATTGATCTTATATTAGACATTGTAACTACTGATAAATCAGTCATCTTATTATAAGGCGTGGATGAAGATGAAACCATACAATTCAATATAAATGATCTACAGTATTAAAATCAATGACCGAATCCAAAATACGTATGACATTCAAAACTTGTTTCAGAAGAAAATTATCACAACAAAGAATAACTTAAGTGCAAAAAAAAGTTGATTATAATAGATTATAACTGTTTTATATAAAGAATGACCAAGATAAACATGTCCAGCTCTTTTCTCTTTCCTTATACAATAAAATAATGTTTTTTTTACTTACACTTGTCAATGCGAGTATTAACCATACTAAAGTTGCTTTTCCTATGTGTGACGTTACATCTGATGCCATTTCGAACCTGAAAAAAAAAACAACAATCATTACTAAAGTGTTTGCAATGCAACTTGATGGAGTAACGATAAACGAATAATCAGAGGTTCAGGCATGCCTTGGGAGAGACTTATGTCTAAGAGTGTGGACAAAAAAAATATTAAAAAAACTGGTACGTAGTTGCACTTACTAGCTACTCATATTAAGAAGCGCCAACAAAGTAATAAAAATTCTTATTCTCAGTGACTTGGTCAAGATTGTAACTGATATGACGATTGGTCAAAGGTGAAACCCTATTCGGGAAACCCATTGTTAATGACAAAACTACGATTCGATCCTGATAAGAACATCGAATAATAAACAAGATACATTGATAATGTAGATTGTAATATAGATAGTGTAATAAAACACCATTGACTTATAAATATATTTTTGTAATATACAAATAAATATTGAGTCCATAGAACAGCGTCACATTGGAATGCCAAACCATTTTTCATATACTTTTCTAACCGGACTACGCATAGTTCACAGGAACCAAGACTGAGAAGACGGGAGTTTATAATCATTTGCATAAGTGAAAATTTTGTGAATAAATAACGTGTAAACGGGTTTGAAACCGACGCAGTGTCAGATGAGCCATTTGCTTTCTAGAAGCGAAACCAAGGCGGTCAATGTCGCGACTCGCAACGTAATGCCATGAATTTGTAAGACATTTTAAACACAAAGCTTTATAGCGAAGGTATGAAGGTGAAGAGAAAAGCCCAGGATCGTGTTAAGTGGCGTGCCTTAGGAGATACATGTATCCAGCAGTTGACGTAGAATAATTATGATAATGTAGATACAAAGTTATGAACGTACCTTGGCTAAATGGATTTGACTAGTTCTAGAACGAAAAATATTCCGAAGATACAATGGAAGTAAAACTGAGTTCCTGAGTGGCTTATTTTAAAGAATCAAAGGATCGCTACTTTTAAGCGTTTCTCACAGCAATAGCTATTGTCATTATAAGCTTTATTTCTAAAGAAATGTGTTGAAATGCAACGACCCTCCACACGTAAGGGATAAAGAATCACGATCATACAACAGATTTAAACACATTTAAAACTCTCGATTTCATCCATTCACAAACAATAATATCCTTATAGTAAATAGTCAATTTCATAACAGAAAATCGATTCTCTGAAACTTGTTCAAATTGTCTCCCGTATGCAGTCCTCGCATATTTTATGTAAAACTTAAGAACTGATTTCTAGAAAATTCCTAGATTCCCAAAAAACTATAAATGGAACAGACAATAAACAACATAACTATGAGTTGTATGTTCACAGATAATCTGTAGGTACCTTTGCTCTTTAGAGCTTCGCCCTGGGCTCTACCGTTATTTGATAACCGGAAATGGTAATCCTAGAAATATAGAGGTCAAATCTATAAAATACTTAATAGCTGTTTTTGTATAAATTTATTTAAAATTCAACTAAAAGCTAATAATATTTGACGTAACAAATTCTTCATTAATATTTTTGTTTATACGATAACAAAATGAATTTTATAATACATTCTTCCTAAATCAGTGGTTTTGTTTTTTAACCGACTTCAGGAGGACGTTATAAATTCGACTATTACGTTTTTTTTTTTTGTATAATCATCGCGTTCTTACCAAAGATGTTCTAACTTATAATAATAATCTAATTTAGTACGAAATTTACTGTAAATTTTTGTCTTTCACAATATAAAGAATTTACATCCAAATTTAAAACACTCATGTTTTTATATTGTGAAAAATACTAGGCTTTCAATAACTAAAGAATACAGCATGGGTTCGCAAGAAATTTTACATGACCCACTATTGAATGTGAAGATAACATTTTGTGAATTCAACGTTTCGTAGGAAGACAATACTGTGCAAAACACTAAAGTCAACATTGACAGAATTCAACGTAATAAGAGGTCAACATTGAGCAAAATACTAAAAGTCAACATTGAAAGAATTCAACGTAATAAGAGGTCAATATTGAGCAAAATACTAAAAGTCAACATTGAAAGAATTCAACGTAATAAGAGGTCAACATTGAGCAAAATACTAAAAATCAACATTGAAAGAATTCAACGTAATAAGAGGTCAACATTGAGCAAAATACTAAAAGTCAACATTGACAGAAAGTCAACATTGACAGAAAGTCAACATTGACAGAAAGTCAACATTGACAGAAAGTCAACATTGACAGAATTCAACGTAATAAGAGGTCAACATTGAGCAAAATACTAAAAGTCAACATTGAAAGAATTCAACGTAATAAGAGGTCAACATTGAGCAAAATACTAAAAGTCAACATTGAAAGAATTCAACATATTGGGAATTAAGCGTGTTAGGAAGTCAACATTGTGCAAAAGAGTAAACGTCAACATTACGAGAATTCAATATTTTGCGAAGTAGTCATACTTAACCTAAAGTCAAACAATGAATTAAAATACAAACTAAAAAAAAACAAAGCTACATCAGCCAGATACTAAGAAACTAATAACTCTCAACTTATCAAATAAAACATTAATTAAAACCGATAGTTAGATCGTGTGGCGGCAAAATTACAAACAATTAATTACTATAAGCCCTCAGGAATAGTCTGAGATGTCAATTAATGTTATTTATGTCGTTGATAAGTCCAATAATGGTGTTATAGCAGATATTATTTCTACGTGCATAATTTACGGTTTTGTAATATTAGTCGCATATATCATTTGTTAGGGTCCATATTTGGATTATTTTAATTAGTGAAATGTCGAAGCTATCAGACTAGAGATAGTTTTCTGTGTATGCTAAGTACTTCATAGTGGGTGTCATATAAATACTGTAAATTTAATCAGTACGTAACCGTTATAAGATATCTGAGAACTTTGTTCTACTTTCTTTGGTTCTGGCTAGGTAAAGCGTATTCAGGGATAGAGTTCGGAATCGGGCTTTCACTTTTAGAGGTTAAGTATTTTTAAATTAATAATAGGCTTGCGTTTGACCAACTTGCCTGATGTTAAGCGATGATGCGGTCTACGGTGGAGCACGGTTGCCTAGAAGAAACCGATTCACTCGTGATTTGAAGACACCCAGACTGTAACTATCGGGGAACACCCATTCAGGCAGCGCATTCCATAGAGTAGTCCGCATAATAAAAGTGGAATCAAAGCGCTTCGTTCGGGTTTTCAGAATACCAACCACAAAGCGGTGTCGATTTTTTGTGCCCACTCTGGCAGTCCAATAAAAAAATGGGCTGGAGGGAATTAGATCATGAATATCCGATGCACACTCTCCGAAATGTATTCGATAAAAGACTGATAGACTAGCAACTTTGCGCTGATGCTCAAGACTAAGGAGCTTAGTCTGAACCAAGAAAGATGTAATAAGTATGGGGGGATATAAGTATTTAATTTTCAATTTTCAATTTCCGTGGAACGCAGACAATCTGCACAAATATCTGTACAGTAAGCAAAAAGCAAGTAAAGTAACTTTTTTATTAAGCCATCATACAATAATGTCTTATTTGTCGCAATTTCACTACGGAAGCGCTTTCTCAACGAACCATGAAAGTTGCAAACCGTACGTTTTGCAATAACACAGATATGCCAGTATAAATACTGTTGTCATCAACTGTAAACGACTGAAATAAGTAGTTAACTGAAATAAGTAGTTAGGTCAAAATTATTTAAAGCAATTGATATCGGGTCAACATTGAAAATGTGTTTTCAATTAGTATTACGTATCTGTCGTTGGTTAAATTTTCTACTAAAATATAATATTTACAGAGAAATAAGTCGTTAAATAAAAAATTAAAAAATCGAAAAACTAACACTGCAGAAACAGTTAGAATGCCCATAGACCGTTGAAGGTCTAAAGACAATCCAAATTCTCAAGCCCACTACCAGTCGGTAGCGTACCCAACATACAGGCGGCATTACCATTCTGAATGGCAATACTAAAAAAATAAAACGGGTCATTTTTTCACACACCGTCATCTGACCCCAAACTAAGCAAAGCTTGTGATATGGCTGCCAGAGACTGATATACATACATAGGTATATAGTTTTAAATACATACTTAAATAGATATTAACAACCAGATATAGAACAAACACAAATGTTCATCACATAAATGTTTGTCCTAGGTGGGAATCGAACCCACGCCCCCAAGCGCAGAAGGTAGGTTCACTACCAACTGGACCAACGGGCTAATCATAGCATACTTATGCGTTGAGCCAGAAACCCGCCTGCATTTTGGTCAAACGTCGCACTAACGAAACATTTTTGAAAATGAGGTGAGCTCCCGTTCTTGATGGGCCCAATGGCTCGACCCCAAATGCTTAAATGCTTTTCCTGCTTTCTTTCCAGTTGTTTCCATAACGGTGGTCGACACGCATTAAATTAGTGCTCATTTATTTTCAACAGACAATCTTGACTGACAGTTGTAAGCAGACACATCATTATCTATCGGCATAATAGGAGGCTACTATGCCTCAATGGCCTAAGCGTTTTCACTTTATACCTATTATAAGCCCAGATCATACAAGCAAGGAAGATATTTCATTTCGGAGAGTGTGCATCGGCTTTGCAAGATCTAATTATCCTACCCATTTTTCTATCGGAATACCAGAGTGGACACGAAAAATCGACACCGCTTTATGGTTGATATTCCTAAACCCCGTAAAAAGCGTTTTGATTCCACTTTTATTGTGCGAAGTGCTAGTCTGTGGAATGCGCTGCCTGAATGTGTGTTCCCCGATAACTACAATCTGTACTTCAAATCACAAGTGAATCGGTTTCTCTAGGCAAGCGTGCTCTATTTTAGACAGTCGAGTTGGTGGTCAAAGGGAAGCCTATTACTAAATAAAAAATTTGTGGCGTGGCAGGTTGAACTTGTCTGGCCTAAATCAAGCTTGTTGGCTTTATTCGTACCCTGCTGACGACTTTACCGCCCTTTTTTTGCTTGTAGGCTTATTAGATACTAGCGGTCCGCCCCAGCTTTGCACGGGTATAGATTATAGCCTATGTCACCCGGGAATAGTGTAGCTTCCCAACAGTGAAAGAATGTTTCAAATCGGTTCAGTAGTTTCGGAGCCTATTCAATGCAAACAAACAAACAATCAAACACACAAACAAAGACACACACAAACAAACAGTCAAATCTTTCCTCTTTATAATATTAGTATAGATTTTATTGGTCTCTAAGTGTGAGTGAAAAAAGAGAGAAAGTATGCCATTCTTACAATATTTGCGCGGTATAGTGAAAAAAGCTGGAGAAACATAACTAAAGCATATCTCTCTCGTTTGCCTGATCTGAGCCTATAAGCTACAATATCAATAAGTACGGGGGGGTCCGTTACTCTAAGTATTGGTTGTATTAAATGTCAGTGCAAATGAGCGTTTGCAGATATGCAAACAGGGGTATCTCGTCGACATGCGATTGGTATAACGGTGTAATTTAGGTACGTGTGGGGATTGTCTATGGTGTCTATCAGTGTGGGGATACTGGCCCAACATTAACAATGGAAAACTGTAACGAAAGTGTTTTTGACTTATTGTGAAAACTTAACTGACCAATGTTGACATTTGTCTATACTATATACTATAATATTATAAAGAGGAAAGATTTGTATGTAAGTATGTTTGTAACGAATTGGCTCAAAAAGTACTGGACTGATTTTAAAAATTCTTTCACTGTTGGGAAGCTTCACTATCCCCGGGTGATACCCGTGCAAAGCTGGGGCGGACCTAACGGTCCAAAAAAAAAAAAATAAAAAAAAAAAAAAAAATATATCAACACTAACGTGTTGATATATTTTTACAGCAATTTGTCGTAAGTATTTATCAAGGACCTAGGGTATATACAAGGTCCTTGGTGTTTAATATATTAGTTTTGTTAATTTTATTTCTATTTTAATAGGAAATTTATTTTAGTTTAACAGTTTGTGAGATAAATGTTAGTGGGATTGTCCACTTTTATTCGCAATAAAAAAAAAATTAATACACCTCGATTGCTAGACAATGAATTTCCGCTTTTAACCCACAACATAAAAAAGGGGTTTTATAAGCTTAGCGTGTGTATCTGTCTGTCTGCGATGTAGCTTCTAAACGGCTTAACCGATTTTGGTTTAGTTATTTTGTTTGAAAGTTAATTTTATCGTGTTTTTTCTTAGCTATGATGAAAGAAAATCTGTTCAGACGTTTCCAAAGTATCAGCTCTTTTATCAGCTCTTTTTTGTATTTTTTTATTCAAATTATAAGACTAATTATTTTGCTATTTTAAAAACAAATTGATGAAAACTTAAAATATAAACTAAAAACTAAAACTTTATTTTATTTTATTTTTTTATTTACATATATTCTAATTTTCTAAGTAATTCATTATTCGTTTGTTCTGACCACGTGACTAAGCGTTTTAAAAATTTCATTCCCATACATTGTCTTAGTTTTCTACAGCGTTAGCGATCATAGATTTGCAACTTGGCTAGGCTTGCTGTTTCCTAGATCAATTTCTGATCATGGCATTTGTGATCGCATTAAAGTATCGATACCGATTTCTAGATTTTCTAACTCAGTTTCATTACGGTCGCATGCGCACGCGTCTCTATCGCGCTTGATTAGTTCACCGCATAGACGCGAATTTCCCCAATACCTTACAGTAGCATATTTTGCAAATGCATGAGAAATTGCATTTTTTTATGCGAATCGTGGAATCGTCAATTGACATCGTGAACAATAAATTATTATTAACTCAGCATGACATTGTGAAATGATTAAAGACATTCATGAAAACATGACAATCTTTAAATCCAAATTAAAACAACTCAAAATTGTATGAATAATGACTGGTATTATTATAAGACATTGGACATGATAAGAAATTAATGATCGCAGGTAGACCTGTGACAGTTAAGAGTTTGAGTGACGTTTTCAAACAAGCGCCCCCTTACCCCGCCCGCTACGATACTTCACGGCTCAGAGCGATAGTCGCGCACGTCAAGTCATTGAGATTGTGTGTGTGTGTGTGTGTGTGTATTTGTGTGTGTGTCGTCAGCGTTGAAATAGCTTTCAAAATAATTATTACAGTTTTCTTAATACACGATAGTAGCAACCCTAGCCCTGTGACCGACAGTAGGCATTGAATTCAAGGACACGTCCGAGTCAAGGTACTGCTTTAGCAACCCTAGCTCTGTGACCGACAATAGGTATTGAATTCAAGGACACGTCTGAGTTGAACTACTGCTTTAGCTTATATATCTACTGTGGATCTGTGAATAGACTTATTTAAACCTTCATACAAAGGCAACATTGAAATGACCCTCGCAAAATATCGACTTAGGTAATATTATGTTAATACTTATTATCCATGTAGTACTTCTCAAACAGAAACAGACCACACACTTCAACAACCAAAACTCAATTTGAATACGTGGCGATAATACATCCTTTCCGATACTATAATAACGCGTTAACTTAATAACTGGCGTACTGTAAACTCTACAATTTAACTGTTTGGTACTGTGTCACGGTAAACTTATCCAATTTTATTTAAGGTGATAACGCACCAATAAGTTTTCAAACCCAAAAAATAACAGTCTGCATGCCGAAAAAGGTAATTCACTAATCCCAAAGTAACTAGTAAGTAGTAGTTTACTAATGTTACCATTGGATGTTGGGAATTTAAACTGTCGAGCTCCCCACTGTTTCTATTAGTGGGGAAGTTATCTATACTAATATTATAAAGAGGAAGGATTTGATTGTTTGTTTGTTTGTTTGCATTGAATAGGCATCGAAACTACTGAACTGATTTGAATTTTTTTTTCACTGTTGGGAAGCTACACTATCCCCGGGTGACATAAGTATATTATATTTTCAACAAAAATAGGGATCCTTACTAAAACTCCAATAATGTAACCCAAGGTGTAAAAAAATAAGATTTACACCCGTGCGAAGCCGCGGTGCGTTGCTAGTTAATTTATAATCCTAACGTCTCCGATTGACTTATTATAGTGGGTAGTATCCATTTTTTTACCGACTTTAAAAAGAGAAAGGTTCTCAATTTGACCCGTATTTTTTTTGTACTGTTAGTCAGTTTGATTATCACTTTTTGTTCCTTTTGACAGCATCTTTGATAAAAGAATAAGATCGAAGGACAGCAATGAACGTCGAAGTTGTGTTGCTGTCAAATCACATTCAAAATATAAATTTTAGGAATAAAACATTCACGTGGCATAATGCTTTATTCCTTGCTTCTATTTAAAACTAATAGGATAACAATCCTAACTAATATTATAAAAACTGAAGCTTTTATAAAGCGAAAGCAACTTTGCATCTCTGTCTATTTGTTCTCTTTTCACGACTAAATGGCTCAACCGATCTTAACGAATTTTTGCAGGATGATAGTGTACATCAGACGGAAAAGAAAAAAGCGTCAATTTGAAACAATTGAAAAATTGCAAGTATCACCGTGGGATTTAGCTAGTATAAAATAAGTGACGTGCACTTTTCCATTTCTAATAGAACACGTTTTTATGAAGACTTGACGCTGAGTTACAGCCTTAAACGTGTCAGGTAATCGATTTTTTATTTATTTTGACAAGGTACAAATATGTAGCTTGTAAGTGGTATATAATATGAAATAAAAGGCCGTACGGGCTCGGGATAAATTATTGTTTATCAGACGGTTTTGGGGCCAGAGAGCCTGCCTTATCGGAGTGGAAGAGCTCCTTTGAAATACCGCTGCGAGTCCAGTTAGGGATCACCGGTAAAGGTTACTGAAACGCGCGGGACGGACTTTACAAGAAAAAAATAAGTATT
Source organism: Agriopis aurantiaria (assembly GCA_914767915.1). Classification (NCBI taxonomy): domain Eukaryota; kingdom Metazoa; phylum Arthropoda; class Insecta; order Lepidoptera; family Geometridae; genus Agriopis; species Agriopis aurantiaria. The sequence goes on from OU611990.1 coordinate 5,540,037, forward strand.
CAAGTTATGAGGTATCTTTTCGCTCTGTTGAAGGTTTTTAGATACTTGTTTTTATGCCATTGGTGGCAAACAAGTAGACGGACTGCCTGATTCATGGGAAGCAGTCATCTATATATACCTGTAATACCAGCGGCATCACAAATATATTGCCGACGTTTTAAGAGCTTAAGTAGGTAGCTGTTAAATTACTATGTAGATGAGTGATTAGGATTGGCACCGTTACAAGTTATTTTGTTGAAAGTTCGTGGTATTTTGTTACAATTAATTTCATTCTTCCTCCTATCGTTTTCTTTTTTTTAATAACAATGTTATAAAGATTTTTCCAACAGTGGGATGGAACTGGCTATAAATATTTCTGACGTAATATTTTTTTCAGTAATTCTTTTTTTCATAAATTTTTTTCAGTAATTTAATTGTGGGTCGTTTTCATCAATCAAATTTACGTATACTGAACCACAAGTTAACCACAGAACCACTATAAGCCGTGTAGTTATAGAGTAACCACTGTAACCTGCCACATATAACTGCCATATCCCGTCCCGCCAAGATAGCTCGTTGGTCCAGTTGGTAGTGAACCTGCCTTCTGAGCTTGGGGGCGTGGGTTCAATTCCCACCTAGGACAAACATTTATGTGATGAACATTTGTGTTTGTTCTATATCTGGTTGTTAATATCTATTTAAGTATGTATTTAAAAACTATATATGTAAGCATATCAGTCTCTGGCAGCCATATCACAAGCTTTGCTTAGTTTGGGGTCAGATGACCGTGTGTGAAAAAATTTCCCAAATATTTATTTTATTTTATAATTATAGACTAGCAAAAACTACGAACATCAAACATTTAAAACATACACTAAATCAATAATTAATGTTTTTTTAATGTAACGAAATGGTCAGCAAATTAAATAAATATTTCACAGCTTAACGTAACTTTCTTCGTAAGCTGTGACATTTAAACGTGGTTATAAATCAGTATCCTTTGCAGGAATCTATAAAACCAATAATATATGAATTTTCAAACTATAATCGTCATGCGAACATCACGATATATTATACAGCTTTATCAATGTGAATTATTAATTTATGGTTATGATATTATATTCAAGAATTTGTGACACAATTTTAGATGCATAACTGTTTTACTATATTTTTATACCTAAACTGGTTTTATTATATTTTTATACCTAATATGTATTTTTGATTTTAGTAAGATTTTAGAGAGTCCATTGCATTGAGAGTCTACGCATAATGTTACCGTCGACCATGCTCTCAGTCATAACAGGTTGAACTTGTCCGTTACATACGTTGCCTGACTTTGAAAATTAAGAAAAACGAAAAACTTAACGTCGAGTTTAACTCGCGGGTGAAACCGTGGGGCCCAGTTAGTAACATTATAAAAAAGCAAAATAAACATATTTTCTTTTAATATGTCACTGAAGTATATTGGGTACCTGCAACAGTCTACTTTGTTCCCTTTAGGGTATTATAATAAGATCCTTACTTAAAGTACATTACTTGAAAAATATGGAATGAGATAACTATGTATGAAAAGGAAAATTAAACAATAAAAAACACACTGTCGAATTGATAACCTCCTCCTTTTTGAAGTCGGTTAAAAATTGTAAAGTGACGTCAAACACCTCGCCAATCAATAGCAAAAAAGAACATGGGGTTCATGCCTTAGATCAGATCCGACTAAAGGACGATTAATTTAGGCAAACATTAAAACTTCACGAATTTTTTTTATGGAGTCCTTAGTGCCGTTGCACTATCGAGTCTCGTCCGGGACCCGGGTGACACACAATGTAGCAACAACTGCTCTATATACAATCTTCCTGAGTTTTTAAATCCTTGCTTCGTCCACGCCTTGTACGAGGCACGGCTGGCACCCGCCACGTTCTAGCATAAATCATCCTTTATAAGCATCGATATACAATTCCTATACAGCCACAATCTCTCAGTGAAAACAGTCAAAACGCATCTATCAATGTACATACATTGTATCAATATATTGATCACAATGCCATATTTACTCCAATTTAGACGTTATGTCGCTTGCATAGTGTCCAACGTTAGTTGTCCGCTATGTCATCGTAGCGGCGTTGTAGTCGGATCGCGGTTACCTTCTAACTAACCGATAAGTCTGCGCAATTCATAGCGTGTGCCGAGTTTTGGTTCGAACATTTTTGGTATGATCGTGACTCTGTAGATATTGTATCTCGATGTTTAGAAGGCACCTTTCACCGCTGGTGACGATAGGGATTTAAAAGTTGTTGCCAATCCACAAAACTACTTCCATCTGACTTCTCTAAGGGTTATAAAAAGGGTAATAAAACAGTTCCTTACCAGCCTTCGCGTTTCCGACGCCCAGTGATCTTCGCTCTCCAAACGATCATCCTACACCTCACACTAACATGTATCACGAACACAGTCACCCGTCACCGTCTGTCCGCTTCGATAGTCGTATTGTCACTTAACATGCTCCCACTTTAAGCGGGTTCATCACTACACTCGGTGGGATCAATCGTTGGCGGTTTTCGAAGACCTGAAACAAGAAAATACTGGTTAAATGTGAGTGCAGACAGAACGTCGCGGTACTTTAAAAGCTTTGTTTTGTTATAATAATCCAAAAGACAAAGGCCGCACCATTTTTAGCTGACTTCAGAAGGCAGGTTCTTAAAATTTGGTGCATGATTATTTACGGGATATTTACCGTGGTGAGGTTGTGAACTCCCGATATGTCTTCCAGTAAACGTGGTGCATGTAACTGCGCCGAAATATCGGGAGCTCATGCCACAATCTTACCACGGTAAATATCCCGTAAATAATCATGTAACTTTAGTAAACAACCGTGGTAGTTTAAAACAGTGTTTTTGGTGCGATTGTTTTATACATGAAAACATTTAGTATTACTAAGATATGTGTGGACCAATTGACATGGTTTGATAGAAAAAGATTCGAGGTGGTCCTACAAAAATTTCATTAACTTTGACTTAGGCTTTTTTAACCAGCTCCAATAATACGAAGTTTTATTCGAGCGCCCTTTTTATTTGGCTATTTTGTTCGAAGGCTTGCTGATTTTAAACTTGATTTTTTTAAATTGATAAAATATAAAATGTCGTAATAGTTTACGGTGCAAGTTGGCAAGGCGGTGTAATTAAAGACAATAGACAATATTTTATTTGTAACAAAAATCCATACACACTTAGAGCTACACACAAATTTAAAAGTAAAAAAGTTGGTAAAAGTACCGATAAAGTCAGAATATTTTCTTGCATTGTCAGCGATCAGAAGAAAGGGTGCGTGAAGGCGGGTAAATAATCATTGGACTGACCTACTTGTAAGAAACCTTTTGTATTCAAGATTGCTTCCGTTTGATTACTACCTTGTCTAACTCAATGGAGTCTACAATGAAACACGCTTGCCCAGTACTGTAGTGCTATTTTGTTACTCTTACGCTAATTTCTACAAATTATAACTAAGCGTGGGAAATAGCAGAAAGCCTAAGACATTTTCATTCATATTTTTTAGTTTTACATAGTGAACAAAATGAGTATTTAAAAAAGTAATAAAGTCAGCCGTTTATCCGGCAATAGCGGTAGTGGGGTGGTGGTGATAGCGTGATGGTCACAAGACGACCCCATACAAATTAAGCTGCCACCAACACCACCGCAGCTATTTCCCCCTCGCCGCAGCCACGGCACTCTCACCGCAGCCGGGTCGCTCTCGCCGCAGCCACTCCACTCTGACCACCACACCCTTATTCGCTATAACGAAAACGTAGCCGAAGATTACCTATGAGTTGAAAGTAAAAACGAATGAACAAAACCAAATCAGATAATATTGAATACAATAGAGCCGTCATTGCGTATGCGGTGGTAATTATTACGGGAAAACTCGGGTTTTAAAGTAATTCATACAGCTGATAATCACTGGGTAACGTAAATAAAAGTACGCCTTAGGTAGGTTGTATTCCCACAACTCTTTCGTGTTTCACTATCTACTTCTAATGACACTTTCTTTTTCACACAGAGTTATTATGAGCTTGCAATGTAGTGGAGGAAAATGGCAGCATTTAAATTATGTACCTTTTTTGTGCCTAAATTACTTCTCGGAAAAGTTTTCGTATTCGGTCCAATTTCTTTAGATTCACGGATTTTGATGAAATTGCTCATACACTGGATTAACATATACGAGTAGGGTAGTTTTTATTATACGGTCCAAGATTTTTTTAGCTAAACGTATTTAGATAGAATTGTTTATTCTCTCGATAAACAACGACACACATAATAACGAGAAAGATAGTTTTTTATCTCGTAAAATATAACGGTTCCTGTACGGATGCGGTTGAAACCACGAAGCCCTTCTATTATTTTCATATGCTATTTTATCAGGTAGCCCATTGGTCCAGTTTGTAGCGAACCCACCTTCTGAGCTTGGGGGCGTGGGTTCGATTCCCCCCACCTTAGGACAAAAATGTATGTGATGAACATTTGTGTTTGTTCTATATCTGGTTGTTAATATCTATTTAAGTATGTATTTAAAACTAATATATAGTTTTAAATACATACTTAAATAGATATGTATATCAGTCTCTGGCAGCCATATCACAAGCTTTGCTTAGTTTGGGGTCAGATGAACGTGTGTGTAAAAATGTCTATTGAAATCGTAATTAATAACTCGTATCAAATACTCGTTATATCTAGGACTCGTAAAATTTCAGTACATTTAAATTACATTTTTAGCAAGTAAACGAAACAGGAGGGCAAGTAACAACTCTGAAATAAAGTATTGGTACAATATCTGCCAATTTCATAACAGAGAGCTAGACCTAAAACCATTCATCGGAATTACCAATGTTAACAAGAGCTGTACATCTCCTAAGTCGATAAATTAATTTGTAACAACGTTTTCAGCCCAGCGGGGCTTCCAATTTGAAGGATAAAATTAATGTGCTGAGCTATGGGAAAGCATTTGTACATGAAATACATTTATGAACTTGGGTAACAATCTTACAACATTTTGAGTATCAATAATAGTGGAATGATTTGTGAAGATTTTTTGTAGGAACCACGATGGCCAGTTTGGCAGTTTAAGGCTTAGAGTCAGTCTTAAGACGGGGTCGCTCCTTCACAGCAATTTCAACCTTAATTGCCTAAGACTAAAACGAAGACTTAATCAAGTTGACTAAAGATGTACTTATTGGTCTTGATTCTATTGTATAAATCGATACCTAAACCAAAACTAATCTGATAACTAACTGATCTACATTTAATTGTGATATGACAGCTCTGTCGCTGTCGTTCGGCAATGACTTAAGAACTTTAAATTTTGTTAAAAGCCACAAAACAGAACCGACACTATGTGATTGCTTCAATTTCATTTATATCGCCTTAATGGAATGTTGTCCGGTTTCTGTAATTAGTCATATACAAATATTAACAATTAACATATAACATTAACATGAATAACAATTTATTTTTATTTTATTCGTACGAATTTTTTAAATTGCACATAAATAGCCGTATCTGCGCCTGTGTGTTGCTAATAGTTACACCTGCCTATTTATGCCTTAGCTGATAAAGCGTAAGTATCAGTGTGCCTAATGGTACACCGCTTAACATTACATCTCCTCAAATAATTACCAAACCTATACTTGTAAAGTGAACTGTACAACATACCAGCACGTCTCAAAGTGTCGAAGGTGCTACTCTCTCGAACACATTGTATCCTAGTACTTCATACTGCAGATTAGAAACATTCAGATTGAAATGTCCAAAAGTATTAAGAATAAATGTCTACGTCTGTTTGTTACCTTATTTAACCGAAATACCATATCAAAAAAATGTTTTTGTGTTTTGTTTTTATTTTGTTGGTTATACATCTACGTTTAGCCATCAACTTGCCAGGTGGTAAGTGATAGTGTGGCCCAGGAAGGAGCACCTTGATCTAGAAAAAATCGATTCTCTCCAGCCTTGGAGCTCGGTATATATATAATGAAATTTTCTGATTAATGATGTGAAACTGGGAAAATCGTACAATAACACAAGATGCAACTAGTATTCTATAGAAAGGAATTATGCAATTTTTTCCTAAAGCAAAGTGTCTCAAGTCTCAACAGTGAAGGAAAATATCGTGAGGAAATCGGTATGTACAAGTATTTCAAAAGTTCAGACATATGACATTACCAACATGCACTGGGTCAAAATGGTCGATTAGGGCCTTAGTCCCAGCAGCGGGCACATGATAGGTTGAAATTATGATGATGATGATGATGATGATGAAAGATACTCAACATTTCAATTTGATCACGCGTGAACAAAAAAAAACGAAAGCTCATGGCTAGCCATGCTGAATTGGACCTACGATGTTGTTTGCTGTACGTCTAACATTCACCTATTCTACTCGTCCGAATTGTGTCTCTGTATCTTTCTTCCTGTGCTGCGTATCATGTACCGTAGTAAGTCACGCCTCGCTAGAACCTTGTTACCTATGACACGTGACAGGGGCACGCTTAATTTATTCGATGAGTGTCTGTGGTCGCTACTGGTGCCTGTCAGATGTCTTCTAAACGGTTTCTACTTGGACATCTACTTGGACACGTTTTAAAATGTGTCAAAATAAAACCGGCCAAGTGCGAGTCAGGCTCGTGCACTAAGGGTTCCGTACCACTACATAAATTGTTTGCTAATAAAGTTAAAAAAAGTTGCAAAAAGACAACATCCCATCAACGCCCAGGCGGTCACCCATCCAAGTACCGGCCGCACCCGACGTTGCTTCATTTCGGTGATCGTACGAGAACCGGTGGTGAACAGAAATTTGATACCGACTCGCACTTGGCCATGATATATTATTTGTTGGTTTATTTTAGAGTGTTTACTATAATCATGCCAAGACGCTGCGTCTGCGCTGCTTGCGTCCACTCCTGAACCTATGCCTTTCCCTTAGAACGCGACATTGAACGACAGCCTGCCATCTGCATCCACTGGATGCCCGCGAATCTCACAATGTTACCGACATAGCTTCCAAGATTTGCAAGTTGAACTGGAAATGGGCAGGCCAAATCGCTCGAAAACCGATACTCGATGGGGAAGAAAGGTTATTGAAAGAAAACAACGAACCGGAAGACGCAGCATAGGTAGGCCTCTCGCTAGATGATACATTTGTATAAAGTATGATAACTTGGACAAACAATGATTGCAAAAAATAGCTTTACCTTACTTTTTGGACAGAGATTAATCGGTCACGATTTGTTACATACATGGTATACATAGCAATTCTGACGACTAACATCAATTTCGATGACTAACGTAGGTAAGCCCAATATTTTATGCTGGACAGTCCAAGCCCTATTGACGTCAAGTTTTCAATGAATAGATCTTTTAAAGGTTGTTGCCATACACAAAAAATGTTGTTCTTTCCATTCTTACTACATCATTTGACTTGACTCAAATCATATTCAGTAAAAAATTCAATATATTACATGTCAAAAGTTTAACCTCAAAAATATTTATTTTTGAAGTTGTATCTCCGTGTACCATCACATTCAACTTTTTACAGTGTTAATGCAACTGTCAATTCTAAAAAAACATACATTAAAATGTTTTTTTTTTTTTTAAACATCATCATCATCCCCTGCCTTTCGTATCCCACCGCTAGGTATAGGCCTCTATCTTGCTACGCCATCTGCCTCGGTCCTTATCGAGTCCAAGTTCCATAATAGTGACAATATATTTGACCCATCTTGCAACTTGACGACCAACATTCCACTTACTTTGCCTCTGGCAAAACATGGTATCGACATATTAAGAGGGCTCTTTCCGTCAAAATCAATATTATAACAACCGATATTTTTACTTCTTATTTTTTTTTACTTGAACAAATTAAAAGAAATTGATATGAAAATTTCTTCATACATGTTTTTTATCATGATCTTCATTTCAGTCATAGGATGTCCACTGCTGGACTTAGGCCTCCCCGTCGATCTTCCAAAGGGCTGGTTGGAAGCGGCCTGCGTCCAGCTTTTCCCTGCGGTCTCTTTTAGGTCGTCTATCCATCTTGTGGGTGGACGTCCTACGCTGGGCTTAGCGTCCGTCTGTCCGTTCTTATGTCTTTTATGGAAGACAGCAAAACATGGTTCTGCCACTTCTTGTAAATTAACACTCAGTGATGTAATATAATTTTAATAATAATAATAATGTGCATGAGAGAACTGTAGACGGGAAAAGCTTCTTTGTTTTCCTATAGCCTAAAGCCTAGCCTACAGTAGCCTATGTTTTCCTACTGTTCGTGCGGACTAAGTACCTCACTTCATGTAAGCCAACTAACTCAGTAATCAGCTCTTTGGATCTCATTTCAGAGAAGTTTAAGCAGATCGTCGCTTCTTTGAAATTTGGCCACAAGGCATCCTAAGCTACTAGTACGTTTGCCTAAACGCAATAACTAAATAAAAAATATGATATGTTTCAATATCATCAATATCGTTGTAGTAATAGAATCAGTTGTAGGACGGGCGATCGCTAACGTCGCGTCGGCTCCGTAACGGTACCCGCATGTGACGGCTACCGCGGCGCAAGCGCAAGTCCATACAAACTAAGAGTTGATCTGTGGGTTTCGAGCGCGCTGAGTACACAGTAACTATTCTTAGATCTGTGGTTTTTGAGCGCGCTCGATGAGCCGACCACTCGGGTCGTGCGGTGATATGACAATTGATAGTTTACGAGCTTTCAATTAGCAGCTGGGATTTATACGCAATTGCTTTGAAAGTAACAACGTCGAGATAGTTTTTTTTAAATGACTGATGGTAGACGATCTTCGTCGCCTGTGGCCAAAAATTTGGCCTCCATTCCTTAGGGAATAAAGTAGTAGTTAAGAAATACGGGCCCTGTAACACCCGAAAATTTATTCACTTACTTATTAGGTGCCAACATTTTAAGAATATGAACCCCCTTTTGAAAAACCTTAACCCAACCTTACAAACATCAAGAAAATGTAGGCGACGCGCGTAGCTGTTTCAAACAAAAAATTGTCAGTTTAACATTTAGTACAGATATTTCCTTTTATTGCCTACTTTGACTTGATTTATGACCGAAAACTACAGCTTTGTATACCACAAAAGCGACGTAACATAAAATCTCACCTGTCAGAATTAAAACCAAAAATTACTGGCGGACATACATAAAAACTATAATGGTCAGTAAGCATACAGTAATAAACGGTATAAAACATTGGCCCAGTCCCCGATATCTTACCGTGAAATGTATTCATACGCTGTATGCGTATGCGCAGCAAAGTGGAATGATTTATAAAACGAATAAACTTCGTGGCGGCGCGGGCGCCGTTTGAGGAGCTTTTGGCAACGATCATTTGACGATTGCGTAAACACGAAACAAGCTTTGAAATTTAAAGTATGTTACTCAAAGGCCATAGATGGTTTTCAATAGTAAGTCAAGTTAACTGAAATGTACGTAGAGATTATTTTTTTATGCCTTCCTTATAAATAATTGTGTCTCCTAAAATACCAGTATAGAATTTTCAATCTCCGGGCCGACCGCGTCCAACTTGAAGTCTGTCCGTGATGAACAGTAATTTGTCACCGACACGCACTTGTTGAGTATTTATTGTTTGTTGTTATACTTTAGAGTGTGTACGATAATCATGCCAAGTTTAACGCTTGTACGTATTACCATTTTTACATTAAAGCAGATAGAAAAATAAGTTAAAAGGAGCTTTTGTTGTATGGGGACCTTGTATGGGGCTTTTGTTGTATGTTGTATTATTTAGTTTTTACTCATTGATTTTATCATTATTTCTTATTTAATCCACTGTAACATTACATATTCTGTGATAATTTCAACTGGCTATCTATTACCGTTCCAAAGATACAGCCCTTAACAAGTAGGACGGGCAGACAGACAGACATTGTTTGCTTAATAATAGGGTCCCGTTCACACTATTTGGGTACGGAATTCTATAACTGACTTGTTAAGCGCTTTAACATAATTATTGCTACTGCCAAATCAACAGGCGCAAACAATACGATTCGTATTTATTAGAGCAGGTTTAATAACGACTAAGCCAAAATTAATATAAAAAATGTGGGAGCACCTCAAGAGCTGTTTCTACATAATAAAAAAGAATTTCTTAAATTGGTTCACAAATGTAATTGTATTTAGTGTACATATTTAGGTACATAAAAAAACCGAACCGAATTTATAGCCTCCCCTGAATTCATTTAAAAACAAAGTCAAATTTATTACTAACACATAAAACTGTAATGACACCGTATGTAATAAGCAGATAACGAGTACCATAATTATGATTTACAATACTTGTTATTCTGTATTAACATAGACAAAGCTCGGTCAAAGCGCATCGTAAATAACTTCGAACGTAATCTTTACAAACAATAGACGCCCATGAAACCCTAAGACTTATTCAAATACTAAAATCTTAAAATAACCCTACAGTAGCAAATTACACCTAGGTTACACAAAAAGTTGATGTTTAGCCGAAAGGAGGTCATTATACTTATTATCTATCTAAATATATAAAAATTCATACCTATTTACCTTAATCACGCCTTGAAAACGACTTTACCGATTCATTCCTCTCTTTTTTTAAAGTTTTCTTTTACTTTGTAGAAGTTTCTTCCGGAAATTAATAAAATTGCGCTGAAAATTTGAGCATTTCAGAAACTTGACGACGATGTTAACGCCTGTCAAGTCAGCTAGTTATGAATAAATTTTTGTTTTAGACCAAACCTCGGTCAAGCCAAATCTTGAATCGGTTTTTTCTAGACAAGCGTGTTTCATTGTAGACCGGATTATCTCTTAACTTCAGGCAAGATGGCAGTCAAACGCAAGCCCTCTTGCAAGCCGCATCTTTCAATAATTTTTTGACTTTACATTTGCTTCCATGGTGGGAAGCAATTCAAAAACTGATGATAACAAAATCGGGGTATACACATTTTGATGCTCCAGCTACATATCTATCATCTACATCCAAAATTTAATTACACCACTCGAAGCTAAAAGATCGAAGAATTCGTAGCGTTGCGGACATACTAGCTGATGCCCGCGACTTTGTATACGTAGCGCAAAGTATCGTAATTGATGCTGAAGATGATGTTTTTCTATGGAACAGCATTTTTATTTCGCAATTTCAGATAGCCTTTTAGCTTAGTATTACCATTCTGTGTAACCCTGTAGAGTTGTTCAATGTAAAACATCTCTTGTATTAAGCGAGATGGCATTTTCTAACTTTCTCTTGTCTGGTTTTGCTCGTAGTATAGTCATTGTCTAAAATTATGCGGTTAAAGTGCAGTTGAATTTGCGAGTTTCTTCCATCTAAGACAACCCATAGCTGGTATCAAATGCTGTTAGTTCACAGTGTTATTATCGAGATACAATACCTATAGAGTCACAATCTTTAAGTGAATACAACAAAAAAATCGTAAGAGCGTCGTTGTACAATGTACATACCTAGACATCAATTATATAGTTTGCAATGCCAAATTTAGAAGCGTTATTCTGTTATGTCACTTGCATAAAAAGCAGCAAAAAAAAAATTGTATATATTTTTTTCTTATCTACTAATTTCAATATAATCAAGGGCATATCGTTAAGTAAAAAGGTATAGTTTCAAGTTTTACTAAAACAAGTTGTGTGAAAACTTTGGCGTTAACCCTTAAAAGGCCAACCTTACATTCTAATCACCAAAAAGGCTCTATGATCAAATCCATACAAAAGCCTATCAATGATCTTAGCACGACGATGTTTGGCCAATTCGGGATAAAACCGGCCGTTCGTAGCTGTAATTGGTCATTGTTTTTATGGAGTTCACAGGTAGGTTTAGGTATCTATATACATTTTAGTTTAATATTGCAATTATTGTAATTTTTATACAATAGCAAAAGCCGCACTTACAATAATTAAAGATATTTGAAAGAAAAAAATATTCATGATTCCTAATATTGCAGTTTTTTTTTTCTCTTCCGTAAAGCAGTTTATGGACACAGAATTTGACAAGGCCCCTTGGCTTGGCAGGCCAAAAAAGAGGTGATGAAGGTTCTTTACTTTGCTATATATTTTTTCATAACTGATAATGTAGATTTAGTAAGTAGATGATAGCAACAAGACTTGAAAACACGGTGTTACTGCAATGCTTTCGTAGCACCCGGAGCGCGTTGAAATCTTTTACATAGTGCACCATACCTCACGTAGTCCATACCTCGAGTCTAGGTTATTAGGTACTGGGCAAACGTACTCCGTCTTCAGCCACATTATCGCTTCCCATCAGGAGAGATTGCGGCTAAAATTTAGCCTAGTCCGAAGTTTTAAAAAGAGTTGGATATTAATACGTCGATCTTAGTGGCAAGACAACTCATAATGGGACGCGAACGCGCGCTATCTGTTAAAGCAATTTCAACCTTAGACTTATTTCAATACTTTAGTTTTCTTCTAGTCAAGTGGTCTATGTAGACCGCATCATCGCTTAACATCAGGCCAGGTGGTGGCCAAACGCAAGCAAATTATTTAATTAAATAAACGATATGAATAATAAAAGTCCAAAAAAAACTTCTTTTATTTTTACTTACAATTTTTTTGTAATTTCTATTAAACGACATTATTATTTCTAACTGTGTGAATTCGGTAAAATAACAAAATTAAACAAAAAAGGATTACTTCCCAAGTTTTTCAGAGTCATAAACGTGTGAAATTTAGTCAACGAGCTGCCACAAAAAACAAATCATAGTGCAAAGTACTAATTACAAACTTAACGTTTTCTTTGTAATGATTAATAAAACTGCTGTGTAATTATTTGTACAGAAAGTTAATTATTTGACTAATTAAAGACCCGTTAGGGGCGTGAAAGAGCCTATCTGTGTGAATATTGGCGATTATCGACGGATATAAAGCGATTTCACGACTAAACATCGTTAGACTATAACTTTGTATCATGTACAGTCCACAGACCTAAAGCAGAAAAGACACTACAAGTTGACCCACTTTGCTTGTCTGTGGACCGTCTTAGGCTGTGTTTCCGCCAGAGTTGTGTGAAAAAGTGAGAAGTGCGCGAGAAAAAAATCGTCCAATAGGATCGCTTCATTCCGTTTTGCCTCACCTCCTATTAGGCGATTTTTTCCTTTCTTACAAATTATGTAGAAATGCACAAATGGAGGATTTTATGCTAAACATTTTCTACCAGTCATCTACCAGGTTGGAACAAATGATATGTAGGCGTGCATCTTCCTCGGACATCTCTAATGGATACGCAGCTCTAAGTTGATGTTACAACTAACACGCCCAAGAAGTTGGACCTTACCTTTAAGTCCAACTTCTTTGAGCACGCCTCATATCTAAGTTCGATCTCCGTCTTCTTGGCAGTAGCAGTAGCATTTTGTATTTTAATACATAAATATACAAATTGTGCCATAGTAAAGAGTAAATACTCTTCGGACGCAGTTGGTCATGCGCACGTTAAACTACCACTAAACGTCTGCCACAGAAGATCAAGGGCCTGACGGCTACCTTTTAACGCGGGCTCTAAATAGTTTTAAAACAAAAAAAATCACAATAACGTGAACCTTAAAGCGCCGAGATACTGTTTGCGGTCGCGCATCTTTTCACGTCACCTAAACAGAATCGCTTAAAACAGATAGCCGTAAGGCCCCAGCGCTGTTTGGTAAATAGCATTGTGCTGAGTTGAAGCACATAAATAGTTCTTGTGAAGTCATAGTATAGGTACACAAATACGACACGCTGGATTTTCATACAACGTGACGTTTTTGCGGTGTCTTTCTTGACTAAAGTCTCTGGTACGGTCAGCAACAGGATCTCTCTATTGGAAAGGTCGAATACAGACATTTATTTTTATATATTAATAGGAGGTTTAATGAAGCAGTTTGACCTGTATGACAGATTTATTTCTGCCCAACGGTTTATTGTGATAATCGTGAAATGGGCAATTTTAGACCTTATGGAGAAACAAATTAGGGTTATTTAAAAATTTATGAAAATAGAGATTACGATAGGTTTATTATAGAAGAGTATAAATCCTATGATATTTGATTGAGAAATAAATTATTCGTTCTAACATTGTAAATTTGAAAGTGTTTGGTGCTCTTTCACGCAGCAACAGACAAAACAACGTGTTTTTTACATAGAAATAGTTTGAAGAAGGGAAAGTGAATTACGTTTTTAACTAACCATTTTTCACGTGATTAAGTTTTTGCTGGCATATCGCATACAAGCATTAGGGTAGCGACGATAATACCAATTCAATATACCTAAGCGTTGCTAGATTGAGCAGACTGTTAATAATAAGCCGGCCAAATGCGGAAGGGCTCGCACACTGAGGGTTCCATACCACCACAAAATACCGAAAGTAGTGCAAAAAGACAAAATCACGCCCAGGTGGTCACCATCCCAGTACCGACTGCGCACGACGTTGCTTAACTTGGTGGTGAACAGAAATTTGTTACCGACCCCTGTTTAGTTTTTAATTTTTGACTTTATTATTATTTCTTAATTAATCCGCCGTAACATTATATTCTGTGAAAATGCCATCTGGCTATCTACTACGGATTGAAAGATACAGCCGTTGAAAGGTAGAACAGACAGACAGACGGATGGACGGACAGACAGCGTAGGCTTAGTAATCGATTAGACCCTTTGAGTACAGAACCCTAAAAAGTGTTATTGCCAGAATATTTTAATTAAATCGACACCGCTTTATCGTTGATATTCCGAAAACCCGTACGAAGCGCTTTGGTTCCAGTTTTATTATGCGTACTGCTAGTCTGTGGAATGCGCTGCCTTGAATGGGTGTTCCCCGGTAGTTACAATCTGAGTGTCTTCAAATAACAAGAGAATCGGTTTCTTCTAGGCAAACATGCTCCATCGTAGACCGCATCGTCGCTTTACATCAGGCGAGTTGGCGGGCAAACGCAAGACTATTATTAAATACTAGCTGACCTGACAGACGTTGTCCTGTCTTAGAACTGTCAAACACGCAAAGTCAAAATTGTAAATCTTATTTTTTTACACCTTGGGTTACATTATTGGAGTTTTAGTAAAGATCCCTATTTTTTTGAAAATATATCATAACCTATGTTACCCGGGGATAGTGTAGCTTCCCAACAGTCAAAGAATTTTTCAAATCGGTTCAGTAGTTTCGGAGCCTATTCATTGCAAACAAACACACAAACAATCAAATCTTTCCTCTTTATAATATTAGTATAGAAAATAAAATATTTTCACTAAGTTACAAAGTGAAGTTACATAGTAAGTTGAAATGGCAGTGGGCAGGGCACATATCACGCAGAACAGATGGCCGATGGGGCCGAAAGGTTCTGGAATGGAGACCACGGACTGGTAAGCGCAGCGTAGGACGTCCACCCACAAGATGGACAGACGACCTAAAAGAGACCGCAGGGAAACGCTGGATGCAGGCCGCTTCCAACCGGCCCTTTTGGAGATCGATGGGGGAGGCCTATGTCCAGCAGTGGACGTCCTACGGCTGAAATGATGATGATGATGATGATGACAAAGTGAAATAATAACAACAAAAAAACAAATTGTTCTGGATCGATCTTGAAGCAAACACGAGCAATATATGGACGCGGTATTTCCTGTGATCTTTCCTTACCTACTCTCTACAATTACCCATAATCTAAGTATCACGAATCGTTTTCATCGATTACAAAATTACAATAATAAAGCACCATTAAGTACAATATCAATAAAGATATCTTATATCTCACGATCTGAGATTCTATCTCTTTGTTAGTTACACATCGCTGCGTTACCGTGTCATTAATTCGACGGATTCTATAGACCTGCTGAAGTGTTTGATAACCTATGAAAGGGTTATTGTTGAGAGATATAAATCAGCAAATTGTAGATTAATTGAAAAGCATAGATAGTTTCTATTAATCGAATCGAGGTTCGTGTCCTAATTTTATCGCGATCAAGATATTTTAGGATACAAAAATATTTGATTAATAAAACCATTATTTTACATGGTGTCATAAATAAAAAAATTTACGTTACAAAAACTTCTACAAATTTGAAATTTGTAAATTATGCGGCTTATGCGCCCGAGTTCAAAATCCAAGTATAAATATTTTGTTGTTCTTTGTAGTGGCACAATGTTTGTGTTTTGTGGTGATTGAAGTCGATTTTTTATAACAATCTACTGCCGCTATCAGAGCTAAAAAAAACTTGGAACGAGTATAGACGTGATCGCTATAAAGTGAAATAAATGACTATTAATACGAGCTATAATCTATTATAAGGTCAAAAGATTGATTCTGATATCATTACTCATCCAATATATAACCAAGTGCATCTTAATTAAAATAATAATGACACCATTTATTACACGATCGCGTCGATTAATTTCTTATTCCGAATTGCCCCGAGGTAAAAAAAGAAGCATTAAGAGCTCAAATGATGTAGGCGGACTAAGATTACAATGAAAAGGTAAAGTTGGGATGATACCCGAACAAAGATCTGTCAACAGTAAGCGATGAAGGCATTAACTAAATAGATGATCAATTGTATGCTGATCAAGATTGAGTTTTTATGTGGATAGCTAGTGAAGTAATTGTGATTATACAGCCTACTGGGCAATGAGGCAGGTAATAGAGATACCGTATAGATATGACAATGATTATGAGACGAGATGCAGGAGATATCACATGCTACCACTTCGTAAGAGACGCAAAATAGCTGATATCCTATTTTTAACTAAAATAGCGCAAAGTCATGTTGACTCTCCACATCTCCTCTCTAACATTAATTTAAACGTCCCCAGAATATCTGCAAGACATCCTAAATGTTTAAATATCCCCTTTAGTGCGACTAATTACAGACAAAACTCCTTCTTCATAATTAAAGAGCATCTAACTCCGTAAACACACTGGATGACTTTCCCGACTTTGACTTATTCAATACATCCTTGAATTCAATTAGACAACATATTAGTAAAAGCTGGCTTGGTGTGTCTCCCTGACTGTCTTGTGTTTCATAGCATAAAAATAGTATAATATACCTATTTTGTTTTTATTCTATCATAATTTTAATATCTTTCTTTTCATCACCATGTGCAAAAATTGTTTCAATATGCGAAAACTGCTAAATGGTGTTTAATTATACAATTTATCTGTAATTTAGTTATTTATCACTGTATGTTTTCCAAAAAAAATAAAATAAAATAGAATGTATAGATTATTTATATCAGTACGAAATTTTCAAAACTGGCTATTGTAGTCTATCCCCCATATTTATAGTTGTTACCTCTCCCTATCGTCGCTCTAAAGGTACATTATACCCATTTCTATTATTCGAACAATAATTTGCACATTTGTGTTATAAAAATATGTTTTTTTTTTAAATGTTTGGTGAAAAGTCATGGTTAAGTATGATATAGGGAAGCTACCTACAAGAATTTTTTGATATATCTACTTAGTAAAAATCATAAATTAATTCATTCACAGGCAGACAACTCACAGCCCAAACAGCTGGGTCTTTCTAGACCCATCTTGGAGATGAAATTTTGTACAAGTGTTCCTTAATATGATAATTTAGGTGAGCACAAAGGAACTATTAAAAAAACATCCCATAAAAGGGTTAAATAGGGGATTAATGTTTGTTTGAAAGTCCAAAAATTTTGAAGTTATAAACGTGGAACTTGGTACTTATACTTCTGTTTGTAAGTAAAAGACTATCATCGCTGATGCCGAAGGCACACGTACAAAGCGCCCAGCTGCCTCGTCAGTATTTAGCTAGTTAAAAATAACCCTGAATATAAAGTAATAACTAAATAAACCATTATATTCAGCAACGGCCCTGATGTAGAGCGAGTGGAGCGGTCGCAGAGGCACCAAAACGCAAAAAGCGAGGGGAAAACAAGTAAATAATAAAACTTAGATGGCGCCTCTTGTTTCTGGTCGGGGACGACGGGGCACACTTGCATTATTTGTAAACAGCATAAAATTTTGATGTGGAAATACTTTACGTCCTGGATGAGCACATGGGCTACTTTATATTTCGGAAAATTATTGATTCGTGTCATCGAGATACAATACATATAGAGTCATAATCGTGCCAAAAAAATGTCCGAACCAAAACTCGGCGCACGCTACGAATTGCGCCGAATTTTTGGTTAGTTACAAGGTAACCGCGATCAGACTACAACGCCGCGTGATGCCAGAGCTATGATGACATAGCGGACAGCCAACGTTGAACACTATGCAAGCGACATAACGTCTAAATTGGATTAAATGTGTCTTTGTGAACTATATTATTGATACAATGTATGTAGGTATGTACAATGAGGCTTGGACGTATTTTGACTGTTTTCACTGAGAGATTTTGACTCTATAGGAATTGTATCTCGATGATTCCTGCACGATAGTTTTCAGAAACGAAACGCGTCAGAAGACCATCTCACTGGATCTCGCGCTGATTATGTACACAAAACTATTAGTGTTTTCCTCCGCTTAAACCATCAACATACTAAATTACTAATTAACGCATTCGCACTTGATTGGCCAACTCCATCAAATAGAAGTTACTTCAAAATACCTATTAATCGATACGGCTATGTTAATAATCATAAATCCGACACAGAGTAGGATATTATCGATGTCATAACTACTTTATAGCGAGACATTAAATCCGTACGGTTAGTTTTCTAACCGACAACTAATCAAAGCACTAATACCTCTCCCCGGCTTGATAATGAGAGCAATGTTGCATTAATATGTGAAGAAAATCAGAACAATTGCTTAAAAGATCGCGCATCCGTTAGATTTTTAATTTCAGATGTTGCGGTCCGCTGGCTCAATGGACGTACGAAACGTATAGATACGGCCATAATTATTATAAGCTATATAATAATATTATAAAGAGGAAAGATTTGATTGTTTGTTTGTTTGTTGGTTTGTTTGTTTGCATTGAATAGGCTCCGAAACTACTGAGCCGATTTGAAAAATTCCTTCACTGTTGGGAAGCTACACTATCCCCGGTTAACATAGGTATATAATAAAAAAAAATAGGGATCCTTACTAAAACTCCAATAATGTAACAAGGTGTAAAAAAATAAGATTTACTATTTTAACTGTGCGTGTTTGACAGTTCTAAGACAGGACAACGTCATTCGTCAATTCGTCAACGTCGTCGAACATTCATAATTATGTAAAATACTTTAGATAAAAGTATTCTCACTTAATAAACAAAACATAATTTAAATAATGGTACTGTTAGGATCATTAAGATTAGGTAGGTACATCAATATTTTATAGTATGGATATATAGTGTTCAGTTAAAATAGTAAAACTCATAAAGTTAAATGCAATTTACCATTTTACACATATTACGGTTGAGCGACCTGCGGCCGGTCGCTTAAGAAAAGTACGCATGCGGCAAGCGGCCGGGAGCTGGTCGAACGTCAACTTTTCTCTATTTGCCTTTATTGTAAGGTGAAACGTCGTTCGATCCTTTTCTAATTTATACGACAGATAGTAAACAAAACAAGGATGAATATAATATATTTCATACTTAGGTTTGATACAAAAATTTAGAGACATCTCGATTTCAGTAACACGCGGCGATTTCGCGCAAAATTTCCGGTGGCCGTCTAACACGCGGCCATACTCCATTTTGGGAATTTGGCGCGCGTGTATCGGACTGGTTAAGCAGGTGTCTAGTTATTATTAAGTATAAATTGTCTGAGTTTTGATATTTGTTAAGCATACAGATTAAGAAGATTGTTATTTTACAATAATATACCCACATAATGATAATTAATTCTTACTGTTTCTAAGCAAAAAAAATTTTTCTATAGTTAATTGTATATAAAATTATTATTTTCACAGTAAAATTGTTAAATTATTAAAATACTACATACTTATGAAAATACAACATTAATATAAAACTAAACTTAACTAACGAGACCTATAATAAGATTATTCCAGTATCTCTGGGTGGAACAATCAGGCTTATCGGTTATTGTACTAAGGATGCTGTTGTTGCTACCACGTAAAGTTATTCTAAGAATGAAATGAATTTTACAAAAAATTATAACCCAGGTACCGCAAGGAAAACCGAAACGGGATTAATTCACTAATAATCCACTCTTAGACAATAAACAATTCATTAATTTCGCCAAAAACATAAGCAATCAGAATAAATAAGTTAAAAAAATAATGCGCGTCAAAAGTATTTTAAAAGTTGTTAAGCTTGGCTGTGCGCTTGACGAAAAGTTTGAAGTTATTGATTTGCTAGAATGCTCATTGCGTTGCATCAGTGGCGCTAGCATAGCTCGTACCTTTCTCATTATAATGTTGTGATTATGACATTTACCACTTAACATGTACTTATCCCAAGGTAAAAAAATAAAGTTATATGATTATTAACAGGATATTTACCGTGGTAACTGGTAAGGTTGTGGAATGAGCTCCCGATATTTCGGCGCAGTTACATGCACCATGCTCACGGGAAGACTGAAGAATGCGGGTGGTTAGTTGAACAGATAAAAAGTTAGGTGCAGAAATAACGATTTACCATCTATCTTAGTCCAAAAAAAATTTTTTAAAAAAAGGTACACATTTTACCCCATTTTATTTCTTTTTCAAAGATAATAAGGGCATACAGAATTGTACCTATTTTCAAACCAAACACTTCAAGAAACGATCACTGTTTATGATATACTAGATGCGTGTCTGAGTGTTTCGAATATCATCACTGGCTGTATCGACAAGCACTTCACCTCTCACCATCTTTGCATGCAACTTTTTAAGTCGACGCTCACAGACTAGAGCTATCTTATGACTAGAACTATCTTTCACATATTTTAAGTAATAAAAGTTAAAAAATAAATTAAAAAAAAGTAAAAAGAAAAAGTTAAAATTAAAAAGTAAAAAAATATTTTAAAATAAAAGAAGAAAGAATTTAAAAAAGAATATCTATTTTGTTAAAATAACTTTTTTTTAATGTAGCTCCACGGATACTAGGTTTCGTGGCTTTTGTTATACATAACTACAATTTTGTTAACTTAAACAGAACTTAACTTACAAAATAATATTTTAAACATTTTAATGTAATTTTCATGGATATGTTTCATTTTAGAGAAAAGATCGCGTTTTTTTTTCTTCACATTATTTCGATCTCCTCCTCCACCCTAAAAAATTTCATCACAATAACTGATTTTTTATTTGCAATGTTATTCTAAAAATAATGCCAAATCAATATTTTTATTCTCTCTTAGTTATTTATTAAAAATATTTATTAGTAAATTTTTTAAATGTGCGAATGAGATAGATAGTTGTGAGCGGCCTCAAACAAAGCTTAGTACAGTAGAGTCTCACTAATCCGGGACTTCAGTACATCGGAACGTCCAGTAGTCCGGCACTCTACACTCGCGGCGTCCTATCTCTCCGCCCTTTCCACAGCCGCCAGCTAAACCCGGCGCGCTCTTACCTCCCCCAAGTTACTTTTATAAATAAGATAGTTGGATAAATTAAGAGAAATCATCATCATCATTATCATCGTAAAGAAATATATTGAAATTTGATTTATTGATTATTTGATTATGATTATTGATTTGTTAATAGAGAAATATGTAAATTTAAATTTGAATACATTCTACCTATTATGCAATTCTTTAAGTGTTTTCTTTACCTTGAACTTCCCAAGATAATCCAGTAATCTGAATATTTCAATAATCCGACACCTCTTAGTCTTTAAAAGTGCCGGATTAGTAGGACTTGACTCTACTATAATATGTCATGAAAAGCTTACGTAAAAAACTCATCGTATAAAGCAAGATGAACGACCAATGACATTGGCACATTTACATAGTTACATTTTTTTTTACCTGGGCAAGTGCCTTTATTTACTAAACAAAATACAAGCTAAAACTAACACTAAAAATACAGTTAGACTGCCCATAGACCGTTGAAGGTCTAAAGACAATCCAAATGCTCAAGCCCACTACCAGTTGGCAGTTACCTACACTGTTTTAAACGAAAGTGGAACTACAGATGCCTTGTTTTTCTCCCTTCAAAGAGAGATACTCGTAGTAATAGCGAACAAATCATCGCATTGCTTCATCTACATCCATTTAATGCCTTGTCGAAGTGCAATTTTACCACGCTGTATAAACCATGTTGTGCACATATCAGTGATCGCATGGTGTGCAAATAAAGCTTGTCACACACAAATGGCGCCGAGGTCAGGAATGCCATTTCTATTCGTTCTCAAGTTACAACGCATTACGGTACATTTGTAGCAGGCGCGCGCGCAGCTTGCGTGTGTGGTGAGAGCAGGGTTGCCTATTTACAACTCCATGGCAACCATGCCTCCATAATCTTTCACTATTTTTTAGGTGTAAGCATTGTTTTTTTTTGTACCTATATGATTAAAGGAAATAAAGTCCCAGCAAAACAATACTATCAACAGAAGATGGTAAGTTAGTTTGTGTCAGTTTGGTGATGTGACAACCCTGTCGTGTTAGTACCGTGATTGTACACTCACGCACAAAATTCATTTTCCGTAACAACTGCTGGGGATTAAATGACTGTTTACTTTTGTGAGCATTTTATTCTGTTTTTCACTCGAAAAATAGGCATTTTAGTGACTTCATTATGGGAACATTATTTTGGTAAATTAAAGATCATGCTAAACAAGAAAAAACTTATCTTTTTAATACCAGAACTCGCCTAAAAGTTGTTTGTAATTTAAATGGAGCTTGAAGGATTGGTTATTTAATAAAGCAATTCACTATTTGCGGGAGTATTTTTAACAATAAGAGTGGCATACAATCATGCTGTCCGCTTTATGGTAAGTAGAAGCAGAAACTACCAATTATGGACGCCTGTAACACTAGCGGTGTAGGGTGTTGTCGATGCTTTGCCAGCCCAAAAAGGACACCCTTCTTGAAACGCTCCGTGCTAAAGCTTGGCGGAAGACCTTCGGGGGAAGGACGTTCCATTTCCACACCTTGCAGGTCCGCGGAAGAAAGGATCAGAAACCCGGAGTATTTTGATAAGTAAACATTTACTATTTGAAGAAGTATGTGGATAAGCAGACTTTTATATGTTTTAAATGTTTATCGGGACTTATCACGTATTATTTAATTTAGGTAAAAAATATGCTCCTCTCGCTCGACGTTTCGACCATGTTACAATGGCCGTGGTCACGAGCTGACTGAAAACTGCGAGTGAGTCCGGCGAGAAGAGCGGGTGTTTTGTTCTCCTACCCTCACTTTGACCTTGAAAAATCGCAGGGTTGTCACTACGACACACAACACTGACTGTATAGACTGACTTTTATAGTTTAACTGTTGCTTCGTTCTTACTATGTAGTTATTATTAATAGCTAACATATTAAGTTTATGTTAGGTTTAGAAGATTGAGAGCTCAGCAGTCTTATAATGACTGGATGATCGGTATGCACATGAGCAAAAAACTGTTACTACTAACTTTTACCCATAACATCTCCGTACAGTTTCACACTGCACTGTTTTTTTTTTAAATGATTAGAGGGGCAAAAAGTCATTCAAACCGCCTGATAGTAAGCGGTGATTGCCGCCTATGGTAAAATAACACTTTTTTTTTCGTTATTGAGAGTTGTCGTTAAATGGAGAGAAGAAAAATAAATATTATTTGTTAATGAATAATTAATTAACAGCATTACAACGTTTTTTAATACTCAAGATACGCAAATACTTCGCACGCTGCTTGTATGTAAATCCGTTTACATGTAATAAAATTTAAGTTTTAATTAAAACTAATTAAAAACGCGATATTCTTGTTAAAATATTATTACACGCCTCGCCTAGGTCTTAGACGAATGTTAATTTTATAATTAGGTAGACATTTTGAATACTTGTTAGAAAAAAAAGGTGTCATGCTTAGATGTTTGATTAAAAGATGACCGGCATAAAGATCATCATCATCTGCATCAGCAGCCATTAAAAGTCCACTGTTGGACAAAGGCCTTGCTGTTAGAGAGGGGTTTTTCCATAATCCCTACGCTTGGCAGGCGGCTTGGCGATCGCAGTACGTTCACCGTGTGCTAATAGGACGCTGCTGCCCATCCTCCGGTGGTTTTGATCGCAGTTTTAGGACATACCCGGGTCCTAAGATCCTAAATCCGGGCCTAAAGATCGTTGTTCTTAAATGAAGTAAAATAAAGCAGCATAATAATGCTAAAAAAATTATAACAGGCAAATTAGGCAATGATAGCCGAGCGGTAGCATATTTGCTTTGCAATCTGATGACACCCGGTTCGATCCTCGGCTCTGCACCAATGACTTCAATAAAATGAAATTATATTGTGCAGTTTTGACGCCATCGCTCAAAAACGATGAAGGAAAACATCACGAAAAAAATTGGTACGTTCAAACACCTCAAACCAGTGCCACCAACTAACAAACCAGTGCTGGTTAGCAGTCGGTATTATGCCGAGTTGGGGCCAATTTGTGACCTTTTTCACCTGGGAGCTATGTCTTTTAGTGATTTTAAAACATTTTGAGGGTTCCGTACCCAATGGGTAAAAATGGGACTCTATTATAAGCCTACGACGTCTGTCTGTCCTACCTTAATATGAGCTGAGCTCAGGTTAATATTGTTTGAACACCTATTCTCACCTAAGAATGGAGACCACGGACCGGTAAGTGCAGCGCCCGCAAGATGTTCAGACGACCTAAAAGAGACCGCAGGGAAACGCTGGATGCAGGCCGCTTCCAACCGGCCCTTTTGGAGATCGATGGGGGAGGCCTATGTCCAGCAGTGGACGTCCTATGGCTGAAATGATGAAACACCTATTTGTGCATGCGTTTTTATATGTGTATATGATTTACTCATGTTTTATGAAAATTTATTATCTTTATGTTTAACGATACCAATCTTGGCAGTCATATATCCAGTTTTGTGATTTCCATCTAGCGTCGTATTACAACACCAGTTCCAAGCAACCCAATCCAAAATACGCCTAATATACATATCTTCCCATTATAATTAGCCCATTTTCAACGGAATGCCATTGCCATACAAACTATTCTCATAAAATACGTCGAAGCAGCTGATTAAAGACCCGTTAATGCATTTGATATCCGTTATCATAGCTCATAGCCATCCGATTGAGAAATGATTTGATTGGGAATGTTTTTGAATATCATAATGAGGAATTGGTGAAGATATATGGTTAGTTACAAATTGTTAAAAATACTAAAAAATAAACGGAGGAATTAGGATGTACTATATTTTTAGCTCGTTTATTTAATTTAAACCACGTCGCAAACACAGGGGCGTTATTTGTGTGTCTGTCTGTAGCATCGTAGCTCCGAAAAAGGCAGAATCAATTATGTTCTAGTTTTTTTGTTTGAAAGACGACTTGATCGAGCGTGTTCAATTAAAAAAAATCTGTTCAGGGGGCTTAGTCCCAGATTTGACAGTTTTCGAAAACTTTTATCGTTTACGTATTGTTCCATACATTGCTGGGCTGAAAGGTATTCGAAAACTTTTTTCGCATTAGAGTGAAGCAATCTATACCGCCGATTTTAGTTCCTCCGCGTTTCCGCGCTTTACTAAAATGTATGGAACAATACGTAAACGAAAAAAGTTTTGTTTAAACTATTATGGTTGTTCACTAAATTTATATTATTATTTACGGGATAAGGTCATAAAGAACCATGACCCACTTGAAAAACCCTTAACCGACTTCGGTTCCAAGTGGCCCAAAAATATGATATATAAAGATGATGATGGGGATACATAACGGGCTCTGATACCGAATATCTTTGTGGTATGAACCCGCAGGCAATGTCACACTTGATGGACTGTGCAGCGCGTCCTACAACCTGTACACTAGACGACCTGGATGAAGTCACGGAGCGGGCCAATGGGGTGGCAAAATTTTGGCCTAAAAACGAAAACAAAATACATAATAATTTACGAAACATCGACTCAAAAGAAGAAGAATTCACGGGATATTTACCGTGGTAATGTTGTGGAAGGAGCTCTCGATATTTCAGCGCAGTTACACGCACCATGTTCACGGGAAGACATTCTTCCCGTAAATATCCCGTAAATAATAATATAACTTTTATAGGGAGTATGATAACACAGTGGTGGCCGAGGCAAGGTAAGCGGAGCGTTGGTCGTCCAGCTGCAAGATGGGTCGACGATATTACTACTATCGCCGGTCGAACCTGGACTCGATTAGCACAGGACCGAGGCAGATGGCATAGCAAGAGAGAGGCCTTTACCCAGCAGTGGGATAAGGAAGGCTGTGGATGATGATGATGATGAGGGTGACAAAAAATTAGTTTATACTTATTATTATTGAAGACGGTTAAATCTCAATGAGGGTAAATAAGAAGTCTAACTCAATCGAGTTGAATACCCATTGTCAGTCATCGTTTAAGAAGATCGATTTCTACTGGTAAATACAAACCAAGAGTCAGGTTAAAGCATGCATAATTGCTAAATGTGGCGTAGGCAGGCGTTTAATTCAAACTTAGACGTGAATTATTAGTACCCCTCACAGTTATAACTCACATTAAACATAGGCCACTCGATTAGAAGGTACTCATTGACACCTGTACTAATCACTAAATCAAAGAGAAAACCAGTCACTGCTGGAGATTTATTATTGGGCTGAACTCATCGAGATACAATTCCTATAGAGTCACAAACTCACAGTGAAAACAGTCAAAAAAACGTCCGAGCGTCATTGTGCGACATTGTGTCAATTATATAGTTCACAATGCTATATTTACTCCAATTTAGACGTAGTATGTCGGATAGTGTTCAACGTTAGTTGTCCACTATGTCATCGTAGCTCTGGCATCGCGCGGCGTTGTAGTCGGATCGCGGTTACCTTACCTATCCATAAAGTCGATGCAATTCATAGCGTGCGCCGAGTTAAGGTTCGGACATTTTTTTGGCACGATTGTGACTCTATATGAATTGTATCTCGATGGCTGAACTGTTAAACACAGCTGGTACCTTCTATCATGCGGATCTCATAATTAATGAAGAAGCTACTGATAAATTGACCTTTGTGCTTTGAGTAAATAGGTTTCTTCTGGGCCAGCGTGATCCATCCATCCATCTTCGGTTTCATCTTCGTTTATCGTCCAGGCCATGATCCAAAAAAAACAAGATCCGATCTGGTATTCCGGGAGTTGACACCTATCTAAGTGACTATCAAGTTCCCACTTTGCAGCAAATACGGAAATTGATTAACAAATTTGCTAATGATGTATTAAGGCGAGGCTTTACCACTTTTAAGCAACGCTTATTTCTACAGATGACCATAACGCTTGGTTTATTGCATTAAAGCCGCATTTAGTGGAGCAAAACCATGGCGCTTACACACAGTCGGGCGTTTCGCTACTTATATTTTGAGGTTTTTCTCATACTTTTCGAAAAGTATAGCTGCAATGTCAAACGTACCTTTGCGGTTTCCTTCATACCTTTGGTAATTATGAAATCTGTATATTAAGACATCGTAGACATAATTTATTAATAGGTCAATGAGTGAATCCAAAAAACATGGAGAAAAGGGCAAATAAGTGTTACTATCATATATTTTTTCTATCGAGCAAAATGTCTTTAATCGTGTTTCGGTCTTTGAGGGTTCCTAGATAAAACATTCAATTTTATTTTAATTTATTTTACAAGGAAAACATACAGCTGCTAATTAATACAGTAGATATAAGATAAACAGTTACACAAAAGCCAAAAAACATGTTTTCATTAATACAAACTAGAAATAGTGTAAATGCCCCGTTGCAACACCAACTAGGGCCTGGATAGATAAATAGTAATTGGAAAACAAACATTCGAGGTCTTTACATAAGAGATAATAAATTAGATACCAGAAAGAAAAAATTTATAAATAACATACAAATTACAAATATATAAAACCTAATACAAATCAAACACTTTTAATGTGTCAAAGAAGTTTTTGTTATGACACCGTTTTTATAATTTTAAGCTAACCATGAAAATAGGCACTCTTAACTAGAATGACCAAAATTGCTAAAAGTCGGAAAAGAGAGCCTTAAATTAAATACAAAAGCATAATTATAAAATGTACTTGTATGGCGATAATTGATGTACTTGTAACAGAGATAAATACACGCCTATTACCCTAGAAGCGACATTGACGGCCTGCTGGGCAGTCTCTCCCATCTATCTCAGTCTTCTTGAGAATTCCGTCATTTTATTTTGATGCTTCAATTATTATCAGCCGAATTAGCTTCATCACGCCATTTTTCTACCACTACAATTCCTCATACGAGGACACATCACGTAGATATGATCACCGAAGCGTAAGCTCCATTTAGAGGAGAGAGCGCGCGCCACATCGTTCTGTATAACATTAATAAATTAATAATGATTTTATGGAATTCCGCTAGCCGACGCCATTTTTACGGCCAGTGAGAGTACGGATTAAGATTGTGTGTTAACTGTTCTGTGGGCTGTAAGAAACTGAATTTTAGTGATGAAATACTATGGAAATAGATTATGCAATCACACATATTATAAGCGAGAGTAAGTCTGTATGTCTGTTTGTTACATTTTATTGATCTAGTCAGGAGGTATGTAACAAATTTTAGAAGTCAATTTTAACCGACGTAATTTTTAACCGATAAAACATGTATTAGGTATAGCAGAGGCGTATTTATTTTTAACTAAAAATTTATATATTTTTAGAAACTTTTCAAATTCCGGTTAGCAAGTATCCGGATTACTATACAATAATTTGCTTCCATTAACCTGATCTGACGATGAAGAATGCTAACGACTAAGGAAAAGATACAAGAAAAATTGGAATTGGATTGTCTTTAGACCTTCAACGGTCTATGGGCAGTCTAACTGTATTTGTAGTGTTAGTTTTAGCTTGTATTTTGTTTAGTTATTAAAAGCACTTGCCCAGTTAAAAAAAAAAACAGAAATACTGGAGAGTAAGGGGTAAAACCGCATGGCTAGCTAGTGGTTCATACTCTACACTAGCTAGTTAAGAGAGAAGTTTAACTTGACAAAAATCAAAACCTGTCATAACCATTTGCGCCTTTGTCTTGCTCTAACTATTCTTTATTTTATTATGATAATTTAAGAGTAAGTTGTGAAGTGCGGTAAAGAAGAAAGGGAAAGAGAGAAAAAAAGGAAAAAAAACGAAATTTAAATATAAATAGATAATAATAAATATTTAAAAAAAAAGATGGACACATTAGTATTTAAGTTTAATTTAAATAAGTCTTGTAATATTACGCCTAAGAGATTTTTTTAATAATGAGCAAATAAAGGCATGTACGATTATGTCCATAATGAAGAATTAAAAAAAAAAAAAAAAAAAAAAAAAGATCTGTATGCTAATTTCATAATGAACAAAACATAATTTTTGGTACCCAAAATACTACAAATTATCAATCTTCTATGAGGATTAAAATTAAGGTTGCTCAAACGTTTACCACTTCTTGGTTTAAATTACCTACATACGGAAGACAACGAAACAGGAAACTATTTCTACATCGCATTTTTAACAGCGGCCGATAATTTCATCGGTATTTTTGGTCAGTTGGAAGAAAGTCATATAATTATTGTAAATAACATAAAACCGCATCCGCTCATATCCTGGTAATAGTTATTTATGATACAAGTGCGGAAAGTTGGTTATTACAACGAGTAGACGAATGTAAGCCCGAGACGAAGTCGAGGGCTTACCATAGTCACGAGTTTAATAACCAATCCACACGTGTGCCATACAACGTTTTACAACACATTTGCGAGAAAAAAACAAAATTTAAATTTAAAAAATACCGTAAAGTACACGCACGGTGCTATACAACGGAGCGTGCGGACAAATTCATTACAGCACGCTCCGTTGTATGATGCGTTTCATTACAGCACGCTCCGTTGTATGATCCGTAATGTTTAACTTTCGAAAGATGTATTCAGGCTTCGTAAGTGCACTTTTTGAGCAAATGTGTTGTAAAAAGTATTATCGGTTTTATTAACTCCGAAATAATTCTCTTCGCATTTGTGCAGCGGTAATAGGTTACAATTACTTAGCTACATCCTTTGATAACTTACTGTACTTTATACCTTAAATTTTACTGTACCTGCTCGTGCAAAAAAATGCATTTTATGGACCCTTTAAGATAGAAGCTAGAAAAAAAAAGAAAACAACTTATGTAGACATCATTTTTTCTTCGATAAATTTAGTTAAAAAAATCAATTATGACAATATTATTCTCACATAGTCATATTTTTTTAACTTTGAACTAAACTATTGTTTTCCTCACATTTGTGCGCCGCACCTGGCAAAGACATGATAAACTATACAACACATAAGTTTGTACGACCCTATATGCTACTTTGTAAGGATGCGTACCTACCATGTCTTGGAATATAAATGATTTGAGTTAGATTTTTATGCTTGGAGATGTAAAACTGCGTACGGAGTGCGCGATTCAGCATCCCCGTAGTCTAATTACCTAATATTGAACATGCGGACACATGGAAATGCGTGCAATACTTGGGTTAGCCTTGGACTGCTGTAGATTTACCATTTACGATCTATTGTACTGTAGAGTGCTTTTCATGAAAAAAATCCCACGTCCTATAATAAGCTATTTTAAGCCCACGTCAAACAGCGGAACTAAATTTTCACGTTGAAGGTAGTTGTCAGGTGTTGTTACTGTGTTTGAACGCTAGTGAGATTTCTATTAATTTGCCATCGTTAGAGAGTCGTGTTAAAATTGCTGCTCGAGAAATGATACTGACGCCAAGTAGACGCCACAAGTCAACCTACCTTGCATGTCATATTTCCAATACAATTATGATTAATCGTCATAATTAAGTCAGGCTAAAATCAGTCTGCTCCATCGGTGCCGCGACATCACGTGTCAGTTTGAAACGAAAATGGTTAATTGTGCAATACTAAGATGTAAGAATACCGCAAATAGAGTTGGGCGGCAGAATAAGGTATTTCTTTTCACTTTTGGGTGCGAAAAATTTGACAAGCTTTCAGTTTTCATACAGTTTGGACCGCTTGTGAAGTCTACTTAGATACTATAGGTCTATGGATAGTATTGATACGCAATGACAGCGCTGCGTCTTGAGGATTTTTTTCATGAAAAGCACTCTACCACTAAACTAAACTAATAATAGGATAGGACTAAAATTTTCTGCGTCTCTTTTCATTCCATTAAATGAGAAAAGGATGACAACAATTTTAGAGCTGTCTAGTTTAGAAAATGGTACAACAGAATCGAAGTCATCATAATACTTGTTATTCCAAAAATGTAGGAAAATTGGGAAATATATTGCCGCTAGTAGATTTTTTTATTAGAACCTTCTTTTGCAAGTTTGTTGCGGTACAATTGAAAAGTTTTCTATCAATTCGTTTCATCGACTTTTATTCCACGAAATAAATCAAAAAGATCAACGTAAACGTAAGTTTGTACGACTTTCGATTCAATTTTTCATGCTATCAAATATCGGAACTAATCTCATGTTGACGATTTCACTTTAAAGCCTCGGAAAAAAGAGGTTTTGAATATTACTAAGGGACTTTTCTGATATCATTGATACTTTTTAAGTATTTTTTAATAATCCCGCAGTATTCTATTAAAAAAAAAAAAATACCGTCTTGATGACCCTTTTTAGGGCTCCGTAGCAAAAGGGTAAAAACGGGACCCTATTACTAAGCCTGCGATGTCTGTCTGTCTGTCCGTCCATCTGTCCTACCTATTTAACAGCTGTATCTTTCAACCGTAATAGATAGCTAGTAGAAATGTACACAGAATATGTAATGTTACGGCGGATTAGCTAAGAAATAATAAAAGAAGTCAAAAATTTAAAACGAAAGGGAACAATACAACCCAATACATGATGCCCCATACAACAAACGTATTTTTTAACGTATTTTTGTTTTAGCTCTAATGTAAAAACGCCAATACGTACAAGCGTCAAACTTGGCATGATTATATTACACAGTCTAAAGTATAACAAAAAATAATAAATAATGGCCAAGTGCAAGTCGGTAATAAATTTCTGGGTCGAATTGAGAACTTTCCTCCTTTTTGAAGACGGTTATAAATACTCCACTAAAGAAGCAATAAAGCATCAATATTTTCTACTAGTTTAAAAGCCATATTTTTACGTTGATAACGTGATTTACTTTAACGCAGCTCATACTTGTAATTAGTACACACATTATCCGTCTATTACCCTAGTTGGCGTATTTATGCGTCTCACAAACATACGCTTGCACTGCCACACGTAAGCAAGAAAGCAGACATCAATGTCCAATTTAACTTGACTGCTTTCTACCTTAGCGAGTTATCAAGGCAGGAATCAACTTACATTGGACAATAATTATGTTGGTTGGCTGCTTTTGAGCCTACGCACGGTACATGTGTACTGTCCGTGAAAGAACGTAAATAGAGACTTAGTTAATTATACTTTATGTTATGAGGCGACCTAGTTGTGGAACATACTTTTTACGAACAATATTTTATAGAGGTGCTCTAAAATTCTTTAATAGACAAGATGTTTGATGTAAATTGGGCATGAGCAAGTGTCTACGATTATTTAAACACAGTAAGTACAACTGGACAAGTATTTAATAGGCCCCGCCACAGATCTACTACCTATAGATTTTCAATGAGCGTGGCTAGCTCAGTGCCTCTCGCTCATCATCGTATTTTCGCTCACTGCGCTTCTTGCAGCCCAAAATGCTACAACCAACCATTGTAAAATATCTTTTACAATTATTTCTCAGAGGAAACACGCATTTATCACATTAAATCACCAAAAAAAGGCAATAAATATAATTCAGACCCGTTTTGTTTGTCACTGATTATTACAGATTTTGACACTTGAGGTACCAAAAACAGGTCACGCCGATAAGGACAACAAATTCTATTTATGTCCTTTTCGTACTTGTGCTGAGCCATATCAAGTTGTCTCTTTCACTAAAATATATTGCCGATCTGGTTGTGTATATCTGTGGGCCCCGCGGTTTTAAAGACAAGTTCACTATTTTTTTCCCTCTTGAGCAGGTTTTGGCGTCGCACTTCTTGTGCATTTGCCAGTGTGAAGTATAGGAATTCAATTTAACTCTATTTTTATTTAGTAAATAACTTAGTTAACGTAGTTTAATACCAAGATATTTAAATTTTACTAATTTAGTTTGTACCCGCCACATTATCTCCTTTAAATTTGTCTAATCTAAGACTTCCGACCACTCTTACTTTGTAAATCATGCGATTTATCCTCACATCAGTCAAATGATGAATCTATCGATTGTACGTAATGACGTCTCATACGCTTTGTTTAATTGCTATCATTTGAATTCATAAATCTTGAGTTTCATATAACACATTTCCTTTTAGGACTAGGTACTATAATTATAGTATTAACGCCTGAGAAAATGTTTATCTCAACATCTATAATAGCAATAGAATTAATAATTCTTACTAACTGGATAGACGTCCTGGGGCCTTATGGCTACCTTTTTTAAGCTATTCTGTTTAGATGATTCGGAGAGTGACATAGGATACTTATCCCCTAAAAATGTACGGTTCAAAAGAAACGTTTAAACTTTCGCGATTTGGACACAATGCTTTAAATGTTTATCAGGACTTATCGTGTGTTGAGGTTAACTTAAACCGAACGGCGCACGTCGGAGCGCAAATTTACAATGCGTTAAAAAAGATTAAAGTGCTTATACAGTAGTTAAATTTCATTCTTGTATAGAACTTATACATAAAACTATATCCATCGTCGGTCAAATACGCGAGCACTGTGGAAGCATGTCGGGTCCAAATATGAACTTTCCTGTGGGCTGTGTATACACTTATTTCCATTCTTTTTTTTTTATTTCTTTAACAGATTGTATAACGCGGCCCAACGCGCACCGTTTAATGTAAATCATCCCTTATTATATTACGTAGGTTGTCTTAATGGAAAAGTAACAAGTTTTTTTATAGAATAAATATCAAATAAGCGATGGGTAAGTGGCACCGCTGTCTATGGACACCTACAATATCCGGGGCATTGTCAGTGCGTTCTCTACAAGGATGTTCCCTTTAGGGTAGGTTCCCACAGTAAGTTCCCTATATATACAATCCTTGGTTCTCTACCGTTGATGACTCTATTCAGTATTCACCCTTCGTTTGAAGCAGCGTAGAATATTCTTCGGAGTAAAAACCAAAGGTGGTAAGCCATTCCACAAATTACAAGTACGTGTAAGCCTGTAAAGTCCCACACTTTACCAATGCCAACTTTTCTTCGCTGCTAATAACAGTTTGAGCCATACACTGCCCATTGTGCGATTCACAACGTTTCAATCAAACTTTCCACGATATGTTTCACATGTCAAGTCTACGTTTTAGTATCCAATTAGACGGTCAAGTGTTAATTGTTGAGGGAAACCGTTTTTTTTTT
Source organism: Agriopis aurantiaria (assembly GCA_914767915.1). Classification (NCBI taxonomy): domain Eukaryota; kingdom Metazoa; phylum Arthropoda; class Insecta; order Lepidoptera; family Geometridae; genus Agriopis; species Agriopis aurantiaria. The sequence continues at coordinate 5,574,517 of OU611990.1, forward strand.
TTTAATAGGACAATATGTATACTTTACACTATCACGGTTGTTCAATAAAGTTATATGATTATTTACGGGATATTTGCCGTGGTAAAGTTGTGGAATGAGCTCCCGATATTTCGGCGCAGTTACATGCACCATGTTCACGGGAAGACTGAAGAATGCGGGCGGTTTGACGAACAGTTCAAAGTTAGGTGCAGACAAAACGATCTACCCTCTTTCTTAGCAATTATACAACTTTATGCTTTACTTTTTCATCACTTAATATGGTGTAGGTATGTTTGTCACACTTAACTCCGTTACTGCTGCATGGATTTGAATGGGATTTAGTATCCAGGAGTTACAAGTAGATAATACTCTGGAGTAACCGTTAGGCAATTTTTTTATCCCGGAAAACTAAGTTTTTTTAGGATAGCGGGTGCAACCACGAAGCGCATCTAGTACTTACGGAAAATACGATTACGATAGATTTTTCACCACTTTACTACTTATACTATTTTTTTAGCTATGACAAATTTTTTGTAGTTTGTACTTGAAACTGTTATCAGAACCATATTCAAAACATATTTCACTGTAGTATAACAACCACCAGCTATTAATAAACTACCAGAAATATTACGTCCAATGTCTTAGCAGAAGTGCATCAATGGGGAATTGACCTAAAACTTTTCATTCAACTTTTTACAACCTAATTCAGCTGTCAGCTCTACAAAAAGCTTGGACTAAGCTTAGATCAGGAACATGTCTATTTGTCAAAGGGAACGAGTATAAAAATAAATGGGTCACCGGAATATACTCAACAAGAGGTGTAGAGTTGTGGATGATGGTCATATTTAGTACAATTACCCAGCAGTGATAAAATTAAGGAAGTGCATATTTAATAACCTAGCACCAACGTGAAAGCGTATTGTGCTAAAGATATTTGCGGTAAATTCTCATGAAATAGGCTATTCGTTCATTATTGTTCCATAAATAAAGCTTGAATTTGCATTACAATGCTGAAACTTACTCAATAGTTCAATTAGGAGCCGTCTTAATTGGTCTCTTGTTAGAACAGGACACTTCCCATCGACACTTGAATGCGAATTGAACTATTGAAACATACGAGTCATGCCTTCGATTTCGAATGTATTTATACAAAACGTGCGTTCATGTTAACACGACTTGACACCAACACCGTTGACTAGCTGACTACTGAGCGCAGAGTTACGGGCAGCGCGTTGATGTCTTTTGTACCGGGATCTTGCCAATCCATGCACTGGTATCCCGCTATCTTATCGCTCATCATGTACCAGCCCGTTTTTCAACGGAATATCTATGTTTATTTATATTCTTCAACAGGTTGATTTTGAAATATAAATTTGGGGTTTTGAATTTGCGACCTAGTTTTTATAGAGTCCAATTTAAAGCGACATATAAACGTATCTGTTACACACTTAGTACAAAAAAAAATACCGTTCCCAGCAATCGGAACACGTTAAGGTATCGATTGGTAACGCGTTACTGAATTATCACACTGAAACCAAAACATAACCCAAATACCAGGCGCTCAAAACCTACTTAGCGAGTTCAACTTACCGAATTTATTATGGTGAAATCCTGTCTCGAGAGTTGTTCACAAAACACATCGATAAATAGAACGGGGTGAGTTAGGGTTGTGACATGCACGTGTCGATAATAGTGTTGTGTGGATGGCACGGAGCGCGAACGTGTGATCGGGGCGACGGTCGCGGCGAACTGGCGCGCCGCCGCGTCTGGACGCACCTGCCCGCCCGGCCCCCGCGGCTAGTGACTACAGCTCTACAGGTGGAAGGCACTATCGATATCGATAAAACCGCAAAGTTCCATGTACCATGTATCACCTCTAAGCGTTATGGCTGTAGTGACCGCAAGATGGCTACAGATTTACTATGCAACCAGCGTGGCAGCTGATGCTTTCTCCGATAGATTTATTTATGTAGGATGGACTAACATGCCGGGGACAGTGACCATCCTCCCCTCATCCGTAGAATTCTTTATTTCAAAATATTAAATCTATTATAGGTAGGTAGATACCACATTTTAGTTTAGACCTTGTTAATTATTAGTAAATTAGTCGATTTTTCAATATTAAAGAATACTTTGTTCAGCTCCAACTCACGTCTTCTTTTCCTACTTCTTTAACTGTAGAAAGTTCAATTAGAGAGTAAATTTCATCGACAAAAATCATCGACCAATCCCTTCACCAAACGTACCCAACGTACATGGGCTGATCAAATTAATTACTGCCTCATCTCAAAGCAGCCACGCTCTCGATCAAAAAACTTTGGTATTTAGTGTCTCTTTTCGACGCTATCGTATCCCTTATGTCTGTCTCTTTCGTCGGTGTAATTTTTTTTCAGATTCTTCTTCGGTAGCGCGTGCGGGATGTGAAAACTCCCCATTTCACCTGCGCGTGAATGAAGTGAAGCGACGGCGCGCGCGGTCCCGTTTAGCGTGACCCATTGAAGCCGGTCTGGGCGCTACCATGTTTCGGAGGGCACCTTAAAGGGGCTCATCCCATCTGCGGTTCTGTCGCTCACACATCATACGAAACTGAGTATGAATTTTCAAAAAAGTTACAGCCAGGTTTTGTAACATATCAAATAAAATATTTATGCGTTTTAATATTTTTAGGTTAATTAAGTAAAATGGATAGGTACAACTGAAATTTTAGCTTTTTCCTATTTTACTTCATCAAATAATAACTATCAATTAAAAACCGGCCCTTTTGGAGATCGATGGGGGAGACCTATGTCCAGCAGTGGACGTCCTATGTCTGAAATGATGATGATGAATTAAAAAAGCGATTTCAAAAATGGCGCAATTTCGTTTACTTGGACGACATATTATGTCCAGTTATATTTTGATTGAAAACCAAACTAAAGAACCGATTTTAATGAAATTTCTATGGGACGAATCTGAATGTGTATTCTTTCAAATAAAATATTATTATAATATTTCAAATAATAAAGTTTTTTTAATTGCTATAAATAACAGAGTTTTGAGGTAACAAATATAGAATGGTCGCGGGCATCCAATGGATGCAAAAGGCAGGCTATCGTTCAGTGTGGAGGTTAAAGTTGCCGACCCTCAAAGACTCTATTAACAGCCTTTTTGAAGCCCCCATGTTATAGTCACACGGAAAAGCCGCAGGAGGGAAGCTCATTCCACGAATTGCATATGTGAGGCAAAAAGATCGCGTAAAACGCACCGTGTGCGATTTCCACCGATCTATGTGGATGAACTTTCAAGCGGTGGCGGCTGGTGCGATGATAAAACCGCTGGCATCAGATCGAACAGTTCTTGAGAACATTTCCCGTTGTAAATACGATAAAAACACACACAGAGATCCAACGTTTCTACGCATGCCGAGTGGCACTAGATGTTCGGTGAGCATGGGATCATTGACAATAGGCATGTGTCCTAATGTTTAATTTATTACAAATAACCGGCTTAGCAATGAATACAACTAAATACATTACACATACTGAAAAAATAATTTAAATTGGCTGATAAATCTCTGAGATAAGAATATTTAAAGTTTTAGGTGGGGATAGAGAGGGGATGCTCTAACCCTTTCTCGCAAAACATGTGTTAGTATAGCATTTGTATGGCGCTCCTGAGGCGTGACGTCACGGCTCAGTATAGTGCGCTCTTTGTCTAGCATGAATTTAAAATGCTTATATCTTATTTAATTTTGAACTAATTCTAATTTTGTTTTCGTTGATGTGCTCTATTTATGTTCAGCTTTTTTATGAGGTAATAAAAAATATTATCATCATGCCTATTCTGACAGCTCTACCCTGTATTGCATCAACTTATTATTACTATTTAAAAACAGTCTTATTACGAGGTATGTAGGAGGGACTTTCATATTACAAAAGTAGAGTACAGGCTTATAAAAATATCATTTACTTAATAATTAAACAAAACCTTATGTACACCTTGTGTACATCTATAACGTTGTTGGTTCTTCAGGAATTTTCAGTCTCCTTGTACCTGAAAAATAACAAACATAAGTTTAATATAGGTATAGCATTTAATTTATACAATCATCATTTCAGCCGTAGGACGTCCACTGCTGGACATAGGCCTCCCTCATCGATCTACAAAAGGGCCGGTTGGAAGCAGCCTGCATCCAGCGTTTCCCTGCGGTCTCTTTTAGGTCGTCTCTCCATCTCGTGGGTGGACGTCCTACGCTGCGCTTATCGGTCCGTGGTATTTAATTTATATATGTTACCGGCAATCTGTATAATCCGGTATTCTATACAATACCTAGGCTGAATACTGCCAACTCCAACTCTATATGTGGTATTCTTACAGCTCAGTATTGCAAAATTACCCATTTTCGTTTCAAACTGACACGTGTTGTCACTGCACCGATTGAGCAGACTGATTTTAGCCGAACTCAATTACGACAATTTGTCATAATTGTATTGGAAATATGACATGCAAGGTAAGTCGACTTGTGGCGTCTACTTAAATATAGGTCTGTGGTGTAGTTAGTACAAAATAAGAACACTTACTTGCAACTAATGCATGTGTAGAAGACAGTTTGACCTTCATCAGCTGATCTCAACTGTAGAGTAGCATATGACATTCTGTCGTTGTTACACTTGGGACATCTTCTTTCCACAACTGGACCTTCAGGACCATCCGTGTTTAATATCTTTTCATTTGTTATTGTGGACACTGTGTTGAAGTGGATTGTGTACTCAAATTTCACATTGGTGAAGTCTGTAAAGAGGATAATAGAAAATATTTTTTTATATTTAAACCAGCCAAGTAATGATGGTTCCGTACCACCACAAAATTCAATAACGAAATTACCAGTTATAACTTGGTAATGAACAGAAATTTGTCACCGACCCGCACTTGGCCACTTTTTTTTTTGTTATACTTTAGATTGTACTATAATCATGCCAAGTTTGACGTTTGTATGTAGACGTTGACGTTTCTACATAGAGCTAATACAAAAATACGTTAAAGAAATACGTTTGTTGTGTGCGTTATCCCTTTCGTTTTTACTTTTTGTTTCTTTTTTATTTCTTAAATATAATTTATTTATTTCCAAGTAACATAGACTCATACAAATCAAAAAAAATAATATCAATAGAAAAAATTAATAATAGTAGCTAGTCACATTACATTAATAATAATTATTACCAATTGAAATTTAAAATAATTAAACTAAAAATGTCAACATTATACAATAAATTAAGTCAGTCATCAGTACCTACCCTTACATTAATAAACTAGGCCCTACTGTGTGCAGTGTGCAATGTGTAGGCTGCAACAATGATTTATGTAAGGGCAATCTAGCCTACCTGCTATCGCGGCCAGCATGCTGTTGTGGCTCCCCCGCACGCGCCGCACCAGTGACGTCGCTCGCTTGCGCATTGTGGTGTAGAAGCAATCCACGCGTGCGCACGTGAACATTGTCGACGCACTGCAATAGCGAGGGAGCCCCACCAACATCCTGAACGCGTTATTAAACTGGACGCGCAGGACGCTGTACGATCTTTGCGTATAGTCAGCCCACAGGCTGCAAGCATAGAAAGAAGTGCAATAAGCTCTAAAGAGAGTTATTTTCACCTCCTCCGAACACCGTGCAAACCTCCGGACCACCATGTTAGCTCTTACCGACAGCGCCCTCCGCTCCCGTTCAATGTCAGCGTCGTCTTTCAGGGTGGGGGTGACAAGATGGCCTAAGTATTTAAACTCATCTACTCGCTCTAACGGTAATCCATTGAGTAAAAGAGGTGGCATCCCCGTCACCTTTCTAGGACCACCCTGAAAAACCATACACTGGCTCTTTTTACAATTATAAATCAGCCCATGATCAGCTGCGTACCCCTCACATATTCTCAGAAGCTTTCTGAGCCCACAAACTGAAGCGCTCAACAGCACCATGTCGTCCGCGTAGCTAATATTGTTAAAACACACGCCATCTATGTGACAACCGACATGTTGCTCACTGAGCGCCTCGATGAGTCCGTTAATATATAGGTTGAAAATGGAGGGAGAGCTCAACCCCCCCTGTCTCACTCCACATTTCAACCTATACGGATCTGACATAGTGCCCGCCCACTTCACACAATTCGTTTGATTCCCATACCAATATTTGAAAATATTCACTAGTTCATCCGGTATATGGGATTCCTGCATCTTCTTCCATAGAATATCATACGATACAAGGTCAAATGCCCTCGAAAGGTCAAGGAAACAAGCGTAAACAGATGTTTTTCTTGCAGTATAGTACTTGACAGCACCCTTCAAGCACAATATAGCTGATTCGGTGGACAGCCCCTTTCGAAAACCAAACTGACTGTCTTTTAGCTGTAGGTATTGATTTATATGTGCGTTGAGAATGCCGTCAAACACTTTTGCAATAATAGTAGCCAGGGATATAGGCCTATAGTTAGATATGTCTGATAAATCCCCTGTCTTATTTTTCACCACTGGCACCACAACAGTATTCATCATATCAGCCGGCAGGTAGGAGTGAGATATGCAGAAATTATACAGCATAGACAAAACCCTAGATATATGAGGCCCGGCATACTGTATGTGTTCAACACTCAACCCGTCATATCCGGGTGATTTACCTTTTGAGATAGATGTGATTGCCTTCAGTACATCTCTGGCTCTTATTCGGGTATTCACACATTCCCCACTCACCCCCCCTGTGGCCTGCGATAGTGATGGTCCCAAAGGAGATTCAACAACGAAATTTGTTTTAAATTTATTAGCAATACCCTTGAAGTCATTTGTGCCATCCACAGTCACCGGAAGACTAGGTCGACTCTTCAGATGATTAGTATTTTTCCAAAAACCTTTGAAGTCCTTCTTATTATGTTTAGAGGCAAGTATGTCCATTTTTATTTGGTCTTGGTGGTTTTGACACCACTTCAGACGTGATTTAAATATTTTCTTACACTCACTCATCTTATTGTAGACAACTCCATTCGTAGGACGCCCACACAACAACCACTCCTGAAGACTCGCCCCAGCCTTACCGTGACTGTCCCTGACGTGTTTATTCCACCCAACAAGATGTTTAGACCGGCGACGCTTACTCTGTTTACGCTCGCTCCCTCGCCCCTCCGCGGCGGCTAGTGATAGGGCGGACACGATGTCAGAGTACATTTTATCAATGATAACTAAGTGATTCGGGTCATTGCAGTAACGATCAGCACATTTTACAAATTCAGCCGGAAAATCTATTAAGCGGAGACGTTTATGACATTCATTTCTATATGATGAAATTTGGTCTGACGTCCGTTCACCCCAACCCACTATATTAACAGTATCAACAGGAATAATTTTGACAGGAGTCAGACATCCTAAATTACATTCACATATAACAGGAAAATGATCCGACCATATTATGTCATACTTGACATACACACTGCACACAGATGCATCAGCCGATTGTGACAACACACAATGATCCAACCAACGCTTAGACCCGCTCGCTGCATCTATGTACGTAAAAGTATCAGAGGTAATACCCAATAGTTTTATATCAACAGGTACCCAGTCAAACTCATTACATATACTATTCAGTTCATTAAAAAATAATTCATTAGGATGAGCATTAAAATCCCCTAATACATAAATAGGTTCGTTACTATATTCATTACTGATAGCACTTACAGTTCCTATGCAGTCCGTGAAAACCGGCAGGTTGGCCGATTTATTAACCGGCATGTACACACACACCACAATAAAAGGCCTCTCAGGCGTAACGACACGAATAGCACACACCCGCGGATTATCACAATTAATCACAGTGACACTGGGAAACACACTGGCGTCCCACAGCAGAGCTGTACCACCAAAAGCTCTCCCGCGTAATAATCCTACCGCCGTATCAACAGCCGACGTCCCGGTGCTGCTGAACCTGCTGTCTATGTCGCTCAGAAAACCCAGATCATCCGGGAGCAGCCACGTCTCCTGTAATGCTATCACCACGCACTCGTCACATAGTCGACGGACATCGCCGACCGCCCGTTTGACGTTTTTGCAATTATAGGTAGCAAACTTGTAGGTCGTACTACCCATAACTGGAAAGCAAAGGGCCGCTTGCTGACGTCACTGCGCCAGCTCCTTTATTTTTATAATGCACAAATCGCCTGAATATAATCCCCTCCGGCCATATTTTCTCATCTAAAAATATAGCAACTTGCGACTCCGGCACCAGGAATTTGTAGGCTTTGTGGTTTATGGCTTTCTTCATATTTATTTTCTCCAATGTCACTCTTTCGTGTGTTTTCACCCTTATATAGTCGATGATGTCTGACTCCACGGTATCAAGGTGCACATTGGTTATAAAAATAGGCATTTTCTTATCGGCGGCCTTGAAAGATGAAACAGACGCTTCTGCTTTACCTCTTTCGCCTAAATACCTATATCTCGTTGGTTTCTTCCGCTTATTCACTGTTTGCCAGTCATTATTCACTTTGTTTTCGTGACAGGATTGAATATTCGACGTCGCCTGGTCTTCCTGCACTTGGTTAGGTACGGGTGCGGGTGCAAGTGATATTTGTGTGCACGTACGAGCGCCATCAGTAGATCGCGGAGCAACTTGCACCTCTTCGTTGTGCTCACAGCTGATCGTCTCCGTCTCCCGGTCCGTCGTGGCTAGCACAGGCACCTCCAGCCGCTCCGCCGAGCCCGGCGCCGGCATCGGCGGCGTAGGCACCGCTATACTCGATGAAGATTTATTACACACCGCTCGAGACAACGGAGTGCATACCATGACGTCATTGTTACGATTCATCACACCACCATCGGTTTCACTGCTGTTTTGCACATTATTAGACAACTTTTGCAAGTCATACCCGTCCGATGAGTCATTATGGCTCAAAGTTAAACCGATTGGGCCACTATCGATATTCCAAGCACCGCCGCGTCTCATATTTATACATGCAGCAGGAGTTAACGACGGGGGTAGCGATGCATACTTCATATTATGCACATAAGATCGCAGCTCTTCAACTTGCTTTACAGTGGCGTAGGAGTTTTTAACCTCTTCAATCTCCGCCTTTAGTCGTGTCAAATCTTTTAATAATTTCGTGCAGTCGAGATGGTCAAATAAAATAGGAGGTAGTTTTTCCAGTTCCCTCGCCACAAAAATTGGAATTTTGTCTGGATCTACACTTTTGAGCACACATATGATGAAATTCTTAAGTAATCCGCTGTAACATTACATATTCTGTAAAAAAAATGGCTCGCTATCTATTACGGTTCGAAAGATACAGCCGTTAATAAGTAGGACAGACGGAGAGACAGACAGACAGACATAGTGCTTAGTAATAGGGTCCCCTATGTTTGTTTTACCCTTTGGGTACGGAACCCCTAAAAAAACTGTCGATTTCTGATGTCTGTGTTTCTGATGTCGCTTTTTTGTACGCAGAGTCAACATGTTTAGATGCAAGTAGCGAAACACCTACGACTCTAATAAGTTACGAGACAATCATGAGTGACGTACCCATTCGCCATTAGGAAGTTCGCAAAGCGATATTCAATCTCTAATGATAGTTCGGCCATTGTTGTGGTTGTAGGTACTTACAGGGTTACGCGGAAAGGGTGTACTAAGCCAAAAGAGGTCCATATGAACAACTTTTACTACGGGAGCAGCGCAGAAATCGCGAAAAAAAAACAGCTGTTCCAAAAGCTGAATAAGTAGAAAAAGGTTATTCATACAGTGTGAATGACCTTTTTCTATTGACAGCAGTTTTTTTTTTGAATTTACAGTTGCTCTCATAGTAAAAGTTAAATAAATAAATATTTTGGGACATTTTTGCACACACGGTCATCTGACCCCAAACTAAGCGAAGCTTGTGATATAGCTGCCAGAGACTGATATACATACATATATAGTTTTAAATACATACTTAAATAGATATTAACAACCAGATATAGAACAAACACAAATGTTCATCACACAAATGTTTGTCCTACGTGGGAATCGAACCCACGCCCTCAGGCTCAGAAGGTAGGTTCACTACCAACTGGACCAACGGGCTATCAATTCATAATGATGGGCACTTTGCGCAATCAAGGATTCATATTAATTATATATGAATCCTTGGCGCAATGCACAATGCATGCATGTTCATGTTCACATTTTCATAAGCACAGCGAGTAAAGTCTGTCAGAATATATGTTTTCCAAAAAGTACATTAACATAGTATATGTATGGGAGTCAAATCGAAAGAAATCATGTTCTTTCTAGACAAGCGTGTCATCTCAATCTGTCTTTGGTTGACATCGGGCATGATGTGGACAAACACAAGCGTATCTTAAACAAAACAAATTACCTATGGCGGGAAATTCAAATTTTAAGTTTTCTTGTGCTTGCCGCTATGCCAGGGTAATTATTGTAAATGACACTGTTTGCGCAAATCAATGGTGGTTTTTGACATTATTATGTACAGCTATTTATCAGTAACACTCCATATTACTTACATTTGTCAATAAACTGTTTAAAATGGCAAAAATTCGTTTATCGACAAATGTAAGTAACAATATGCATTAGATTTTGTAAAGAATAAAATCTCTTTGCGCAAACACCATGATCGTTTACAATATTTACCCGGCCTATCTACAAGGACAAAAAACTGTTTGACATTTGAATTTCCCGCCTTAATTATGTGTAACACCTTAATATCCCAAATTGATTGAGAAACACAGTTATATGAACAGGGCTTTTAAGGTGTTAAAACTACTTACTGTCAGCTTCATAGCAAGCATTGCAGGAATAACATTTGACTGAGCCAAATTCTTGCAGCAGAGGAAGTATGGAGCCGCACTGAGCACAAAAGGCCGTGCTACTCGTGAATGGGGTTGAGCTGTTCATGCTCTGAAATTATACAGTATACAAGAATATATGGACGATAAGTGGTAGAAAAATAGCAAATTTAGCAATAGATAATTAAATATTAAGCTTATAGTTTTATTTTGTTTTTATTAATAGAAACGCTTTTGTTTAATAGTTATTATTATAATTTAGGATAATAGTATATAATAGAATATAGTTATAAATTATGTATATGTGTTACAATAAGTTAAATTGCAGCGCCCTAACAGGGTCTGTGTACCGACATGTAGTTTTAAGGACCTCATGTAATGTGTACACTGGCAACAATAAACAATAAACAATAAACAATAAACAATATAAGAATCAAGAGTTATTGGAATTAAAAGTAAAAATTCCATGGTTTGTGGGAAAATTGCATTTTTTGAGCATAGGTATGTGATACAGCTGCATAAAATCTGAGATAGGTACACCTTAATTGATTTATTATTATGTGACAAACACGGAAAGGTCATTGGAGTAGGCACTATGGTCTGTCTAATATAAGATGATAAATTTGACAGGTCATGCCCATGAAGTTTCGAATTTTTTATGGTAAAATGTACTTCAAATAATGTCGTACTTCATTGACGGGTACCGCTCACTTAGTGTAGTGCCACGCATAATGAATAACGAAAGACTATCAAAAATTAGTATCGAAATAAAATAAATCGAACATAATATAAAAATTTATATTTAATATTTATTTATTTGTAACTATTTTATTTTTTGTCAACATTAAAGTTATTTGCAATTATCTATCGCGCAATTACTAACAAAAAAAAATAACTATTCTAACTAGTTAGGTTCAATCGGCGAATCTAACTCGCTGGACAGCAATCGGTACTTCACAACATCTTTTCGTCCAAAATACCTCAGAGACATATGATGAAATTTCTTCGACCGGTGTGTTACCAGTGATGACATACGGCACTGAAACGTGGTCTCTCACTATAGGCCTCATAAACAAGCTCAAAGTCGCACAACGAGCTATGGAGAGGGCTATGCTCGGGGTTTTTCTACAAGATCTAATCAGAAAGTAGGAGATCCATAGACGAACGAAAGTCACCGACATAGCCCACCAGATTAGCAAGGTCAAGTGGCAGTGGGCAGGGCACATATCACGCAGAACAGATGGTCGATGGGGCTGAAAGGTTCTCGAATGGAGACCACGGACCGGTAAGCGCAGCATAGGACGTCCACCCACAAGATGGACGGATAATCTAAGAGACCGCAGGGAAACACTGGATGCAGGTTGCTTCCAACCGGCCCTTTTGGAGATTGGTGTAGGAGGCCTATGTCCAGCAGTGACGTCCTATGGTTGAAATGATGATGATGAAAAAAAAACTATTACCATCCGAACCACACACAAGAGGCTAGCCTGTTCAACGGCCTAGGCGTTGAGGAAACTACTACCACTAGTTGCCTAACAAGTAGGTATGTGATTTAAAAGGAACATATTAATGAACCTCAAAGATAAACGTAAATATTCAGCTCAAAGACCTCTATCTATCAAGGAGAATTCATGCATTACCCCACTGTCTAGCCGCTAGAGTAGAGTACCTACTAGAGTACCTCTGTACTTACTTAATGTTCCTTTTTGATCATACTCACATCACAATCATTCACTCAATTCAAATCTTGCTAGTCTAGGAGGCTTATTGTATCTTTGATGATTAGAAAGGAAGCCCACGGTAACAAGTTTTTTCCTAACCTAACATGAACTCTTTACATTTGAAAATTACTTGCCTAATATTGTGTATATAATATTTTTTTGCCGTACCTTAGTTATTTACTAAAATGTAAGAAGTCAAATAGTTATGTTAATCTTAATTGATTGAATTACAATTTTCAAAACCAAAACAAAACAATGTTTTTTTCGGGATTCGGGCGGGTGTCTATTTTTTTTTTTCGGACAGGCTTTCTCTTTTAAGGCCATACCGCCTGTGTGTGTCTTTATGGCCGTCGACGGCTGGTGGCGACTATTAATTATACAGAGGCGACACAACTCGAAATGTTATTTATTATACCATCTATGTATTTTACAAAGAAAAAAAATAAGGAAGATCTTTGGTATTTTATATATCTGATTGGGCCGAGCTGATAATGTACTGCATGATATTGCACGGCACGATATTGCACAGCATGGTTCGATGTACACACTCTGTGGATGTACAATGTACATGTGCACCAATGAGGATCAGTAACGTTTTTAGTTGAGAATGCAGATTTATAGAGCTAAGAAATCCTTAACATACAGAGCAAAAAATATTGTTCTACGACAAAAAATAACGAAGTTATGACCAAATTACTAGCGAAATTCACTGGTCAGCCGGCGCGATAGCTTGTGACGTCACTGGGACGTTCGTCGTCAGTTACTCGTTGGCAGCTATAAGGCGCGCAGTGTTTTGGGTGGATAATTGTGATTTTCGATACAAATTAAGTGCCCGATTTGTGTCTAATTTTATTGATATTTTAACTATGTACAAATATTGTATAATGCCGAAATGTACAAACACTTCTTTTAAAACGCCAGAAAAACATTTTTTTTATGTGCCGAAGGACCCAAAACTCCGTAAAAAATGGTATTCCGTTGTAAAAAGAGATGATAAAACTCCACCCTCTACCCAGGCTACTAGACATTGCTGTGAAGATCATTTCGATGTAAGTACCTACCTACATAACTATACCTACCCATTATTTAGTTGATATGGAAATAAGTTGGTACCCACTATTTTGAAACAATTTTTTAGTAGTTGGGTGAAACCCATTGGAAAAGGAAGAGAATTTAACAAAAATGAAAGGAAAAATAATTTACGGGTGATCTGAGGTCGGAAAGTGAGGAGAAAAATAAATATCCAAAAACTTGGCTATTTGAATTTTTCACATAAATTTTGAGGTTAAATTATGTGAAAAAAGTGTGGAAAAAAAAGTTGTAGATCTTTTTATTACCTACAACTTTGCCATACAAATGAAAAAGAATAACTTTTTTCCATAAGACTTGTAGACCCCCCCCCCCCTGCCTGACCTCAGATCACCCGTATTTATTTTAAATTCTCTTCCTTTTCCAATGGCTTTCATCCTACTATTATTTTTACACTTTTTTACCATTTTCAAAGGCTTCTGCACTGGGCCCCGATTCTACTAAAGAAATAGTCTTTAAATTGTAATTGTTGTGATTTTAATTGTTAAATAACTGCCTCAAAATTGACAGTTTTTAATATTTTTTATACTCGAAAAATACAACCACTTAGTATTATAACTTAGTATAAAAAATAATAAAAACTGCCAATTTTAAGGCAGTTATTTAACAATTAAAATAGCAACAATTACAATTTAAAGACTATTTGTTTCGTAGAATCGGGGGGGGGTCTACTATTACATTCTGGCGTTTTAGAAGAGGTGTTTGTACATTTTGGCTCTATACAAGACAAGACTATATTTGTACATAGTAAAAAAAATGAATTAGACACAAATCAGGCACTTAATTTGCATCAAAGTCACAATTAACCATCCAAAACACTGCGCGCCTTATAGCTGCTAATCACATGCCAATGGCTAACTGGCAGCGACCGTACCAGTGACGTCATACGCACCCACGTAGATTTATTTTAGCGGCAGGAACGGCATAATGTTTATTACTATCTTCGTAAGTAATGGTCCGATTTGGATAATTCAAAAAGATATATCATTCTTATGTCATGAAGCACAGCACTACTTATCATGAAGAATAAAGTGAGTACTAGTTCTATTGAATTTGCTATTACTTTACTGATCCTCATTATCAATGCCGTACATAATAGGGTATTTGACTACTTTTGGGAAACTATTGCACATTATTGCCTGATATAATTTAATGTATACTGCATTTATATTTTCTGGATATCAGTCGTATTTGCGATATAAATCGATGTTAAAGTTTGAATAAAAAAATATCGCGCCAAAACGCAGACCTGCGTCATAGCTCCTGTCGAGCGACGATTGACGTCACACAAAACAAAACAGCTGCAGCCAGGCAGCAAAAGTTTGATAATCACTAATTTTCTAATAGAAGTAATGGTTTATAAATGTTGTGTAGTGCCACAATGTACAAATACTTCCATAAAACACCGGAAAAACTATTCGTTCTTGTTCCAATGGACCCCAAAACTCGCAAAAAGTGGTTGGAACTAAGTAGCTCGTAGAGAACCCAAAAGTATTGGAGCTAATTCAAGTGTTTCTATGTGCGAAGATCATTTTGAGGTACATATTTGAGTATATATTTCTATTACAATTTGTGTTTTTATTGCATTACTATTTTATGTACTGTTACTTTCTTTTTAAACATTGTAAAGACATAACCTAACAAAATAGTGATATCCACCTACTACAACATACTTTTGGTACAACTTGATTGAATGTTTTGCTTGGAGAACAATTAAAAATGAATACTTACATTGTAGTTTTTACGTTTTGAGTTCTGCAGCGTAGAAACAATGACGTAGATTACTATTGAAGAAATATGCAACCATAAATACATTAATTTTGGGTAAGTTACTGCTGTCTGCTTGCACAAAATGTTTCTCCATTCTTCTCACATTTAACCTCCGGACTGTTTTTGGTGATAATTTCTGGATAAATCGCTCTCAAAATAGCTTTACAACATTAAATTCGCAAATATCAATACAAAATCTGTTTGTTTAGATTTGTGTGACGTCACTAGGGATGAAGCCAATTACAGACCGTTTTCGATCACGTGATCAAATGTCGAAAATACAGTTATTTTATTCGTGTTTTATACAAAAAATAAGCAAAAAATCAATGAAAAAATCAATGAAATATGCTTTTTCATTATGTCATGTTTATGGATGACGTCAATTGGCATTGTATTTTTAATACAGTCAAGTACCCTATTATTGTCATTATCTGTGTCGTGCCTCCCACTTCTACGGACGTCGACAGGCGGTATGGCCTTAAAAGCTTGAGGCTGCCCGATGGGCGAATTAAAAAAAATCTACGGTGTCGGCGTCGGATCGGACCGGAGTTATGGCGCCAACGTTGAAAAAACATGTCGGCTTGTGCTATTATTTTCCTATACTTGTGGATGGCGATGGCGATGGCGAATATTAAAAAAAAAAACAGATCGGACCATTGATAATTTTTGATAATTCAAATCGGAGGAGTATTGGCGCCAACGTGGAAAAACATGGCGCCTCGTTGGATTATTTTCCTAAACTTGTGTATTTTCGAGTGTTAATGTGTACTAAATGGTGAATTATTATTCATTAGGTGCTCGTAAACGTGATCGAGTGTGGGTAAGTGATATAACGAAGTGAAACGTGTCTTTTCGTGTTGTTTCCAAAACTCCATAGGAGCCTCTTGTGAAGTCTCCACCACTTTACAGGGACATAAGTTTGACTTGACCGTGACTTTTTTAGCTTGACTCTGACTGTGACTATGACTTGTTTGACGCTATTAAGACCATGTAAACTGTTTAATATTACGACTAAAGGACATTGAATCCAAGATCATGAAAATTTTAAGAAAAAAAAAGTTTAAGTTCGAATCGTACGTTGCGGACGCGGCGGGACGGGACGGCCCAGCCATAGGTCACTTTAATACATATATACTTTTTGCGAAGGAACTAGCACCACCTACTGCAAGGCCCCGCAAATTTGTGTTGTCACTGACTTTTTTTTAATTTTATTTATTTCATGACCACGTGAACCTAAAAAAAACCTGCATGCGTTTGCAATAGTAGAAAACAACTTGGCTACATGATCAGCTGTTGTCGTTCTCGTTTAAGCCGACAAAATATAGCACGGCTAACAGAATCTCAAAAACATTCTTATAATAATCTTACATGGAATTTGTATTGCTCTCTCATTAGCTGAGAGAGCTAGACAAAGCTCAAAGTAAGATTATTATAAGAATGTTTTTGAGATATGAGAGAGATATTCGTACATATACCTATAGATATGTACGAATCCTATACTATTTTGTATACCTACCCTAATCTCAAAAACATTCTTATATTAAATCTTACTTTGAGCTTTGTCTAGCTCTCTTGGCTAATGAGAGAGCAAAACAAAGCTCAAATTAAGATTTATTATAAAAAAAAAAATTGATATTAGGGTAGGTATAGAAAATAGTATAGGATTCGTATATATCTATATGTATATGCATATTGGTATATATATAGGCTATCAATAGTTGCGGGGCGTGGCACCAGGTGGCGTAGTTTTCTATAGGGCGACAAAAATGCGCCCACAGAGGGCTCTCTATTCCCGGTGTATATATTACTCTATGGAACGGCCTCTCTCTCTCCGTCCAAAGAGAATATAACAAAGAGTAAAGTAATATACAAAAAAAAAAAAAAAAAAGTAATATACAGGGAAATATTATAATCTCCGTCTCTCTCTATCCGTTGCTATCCGTCTATCGCACGTCTATCGTCTATTTTTATAGTGTGGTGTTTTTATTCCGTTTTATATTATTTCTGGAAATTTTAATTGAAATATAGTAAATAAATTGCATTACAATGGACGGTTCCTTCGGTGACATGTCTCAGACATACACTCAGCCAGACAGCATGTCACAAACTTATACACAGCCACCCATGGAGGCAGGTCCGGCGTCCGCCATGCATTCTTCTGGCCCGGTGAGCGGCAAACGCGAGGAGTTTTCTGTCGAGAAGATATTGGATCGTCGAATCAAGAACGGGAAGGTGGAGTTCTTGTTGAAATGGAAAGGTTACTCTAAGTAAGTATCTACCACAGAATAGAATAAAAATAACGGATTTAATGGTATTTTAAATGTTTGTGTTTTTCCTGTTGTTTTAAACACTATGCAGTGCCCGTGGTCACAGGTAGACTAGATGACGTATCAAAGATGTCTTTAGAAATGTTATATGTATTTGTAGGTAGGTATATCGCCAATGATTTTTAATCAAAAGTTTCCGTATGTAGTTGCAGTATTCTATGCACAATCGAATTTGTGCATGGTACAAAGAAAGCAACTGTTCCGCCAAAGTACAGTCGCGTCTTCGAGGGAATACCCAGCTTTTTGGCAGCCAATTCAGCCTTGCTCTCAATGTAGGAGGCAAAATTTAGGGTTGAGGTCAGAGCAACGCATAAGTGCTCAAACCAGTCAGTAATCGGAATGGATACACCCCGGAAAGTATAAGCCTAAAAAAAGTGTAAGTATAAGTTGGAATGGCGTCCTTTTGGCGGAGAACAGACTCATCTGGGTCTTACCTGCATTGAACTTGACCAGGTTGGCATAGCCCTGTTCAAAGACTGCTTCAACAAGTTCATGCGCTCATCAATGGCCTCGCTCAGACACTGGATTTAACGTCTGCTGGTTTGTGCATTGGCTGTATAGCTCCCTACAACTGTGTTGTAGAGTGGAGGTAGAGAAGGTAGAGATCTTTCAATCTAAATGTGCATGCCTCTCCACCATATTTTTGTAGTATTTTGTATGCATAGTGTGGTAGAGGGGCATGCACATTTAGAATGAAAGACCTCTGTCTTGTGCAGATGTGCATCAGAAATAGTTTTGGTTGAGCAGCCTTGCAGTCATATGTCTAAGTGATGAAGTGTTTGTATGGAAACGCCACCATGTCATAGGCAAAGAGGTCATTAGAAGAATTTAACTCGGCTTGGCACATTTGGGAAATTATGTATAAATTATAATCTTCTTGTTAAAAACACTACAGTGCCTAAAGACAAGGGCCTTTAATCAGGGTTTGTTGCCAGTGATGACATAATGGTACTGAGATGTGGTCTTTAATTGCTGGCCTTTTGGATAAACTGAGTCGCACAGCAATGAAGAGAGCTATGC
This sequence comes from Agriopis aurantiaria, assembly GCA_914767915.1. NCBI lineage: Eukaryota > Metazoa > Arthropoda > Insecta > Lepidoptera > Geometridae > Agriopis > Agriopis aurantiaria. The sequence goes on from OU611990.1 coordinate 5,593,214, forward strand.
TCAGAGATTCATAGTAAAATAGAATGCGGAACGAGGATAATTACCAAAGAACAGCTGCTCAGATTTGCAAGTTGAAGTGGATATGGGCAGGCAACATTGCTTGAAGAACCTATAACTGAGGAGCAAAGAATCTTGAGTGGATACCACGAACCAGAAGCCACAGCGTAGGCAGGCCTCCCACTAGGTGGACCGATGACATCGTGAGAGTCGCGAGTATTCAGTGGATGCAGATGGCAGGCTGTTCTTCATTGTGGAAATCTAAGGGCCATGTTCAGAAGTGGATGTCTTCTGGCTGATGATGATGATATTTCTCAGATCCTACTTTGTTTCTGCTAGAATATTATTATTAAAAGACCATGAAATAAGAATGGCTTATTTGGTTATTTTTTACATAATCATTATGAATAGCAATTTGATAAATGTTTTATATTTAGGGTTGATTAGGATCCAGCCTAGAACCTATTGATATTAATATCTTTTATAATTGTTGCTAACAGTGAAGACAACACTTGGGAGCCAGAGGACAACCTGGATTGCCCTGAGCTCATCTCTGCATATGAAGAGGCTCGTCTCAAAAAAGAGAGAGAAGATGAAGCACTTGCGTCTGTTGCTGCAGCTGCGGCTGCCGTTCCGGAGCCAGTGGAAGAGCCACTCACTACTAGGAAACGAGGTAGAGGACGGGAGAAGAAAGAACAGAAGAAGCGAATTGAAGTGAGCATTATTCTTTGTCACAACAAGTATAATATTATGAAGTATCGCACATTATGCCGGGACGAAAATGTTTGAATGCGATATATGCAATGGGACCCGGCTCACTGCGCCCCATCATAATGTGCGCGTACCTTCATATTATTATTTACAAATCGGATTCTTGACTTTGACTTATTATTTCAGGAGATCGAAAAGCCTCGGGGTCTTGCCAGGGGTCTGGAACCAGAGATGATACTGGCCGGTCAACTTTTCCATAATGAACTTTTCTTCTTAGTTAAATGGTAAGTGCCTCAAACCTTTCTAACCAACTGCCCAAGAAGGATAGACACATGTCTCAAATTTAAACCATAAAAAATGTTTACTTATTTGTTTAACGAGAACACCCAAACTCTAAACTTTTTTTTGCGTTTGCAATTGTTAAATAGGCTTTTAAACAGAAGTAAGGTTTCATCGAATTTTTATTGCCTGATGTTAAGCGATGATGCGGTCTACAGTAGAGCACGCCTGCCCAGAAGAAACCGATTCACTCATGATTTGAAGACACCCATGTTTTAACTGTCGGGGAACACCCATTCAGGCAGAGCATTCCTCAAGACCAGGGATGTTACGGAGCTTCGACTCCGGTTCCGTTATGTCGGAACTTCCGATTATTATTACACCTTCGGTTCCGACTTCGGCTCCGACACTTTTAAATCGAAGGTTTTAATCGGAGGTCGAAGCATAACATAGCGGCGGCGGCGGCCTGTGTCGACCGTTATGAACAGATTCATACATGTCGCGCGGGGAATCCCCCCGACTCCCACTACGTGCACTCTATCGTCAATTATTTTTTCACTTGTTGTTAATTTGTTACGTTAATCCTGCCTCCGACTCCGATAAAGCAAATTTAAAAACTCCGACTCCACCTTCGGTTCCGATAAAACTACCTCCGTTTCGTCCTAGCTCAAGACTAGCAGTTCGCATAATAAAAGTGGAATCAAAGCGCTTCATATAGGTTTTTGGAATATCAGCCATAAAGCGGTGTGGATTTTTTGTGCCCACTCTGGCAGTCTGATAGAACAAGTTGGTTCCAAGGTCCTGTAACAAGCTTCAATACTAGCAGCACCCCATGGTTTCACCCACTCTCCTACACGAACTTTAGTCTTAGCGCATTCCTCAGCCTCAGACTAGCAGTTCGCATAATAAAAGTGGAATCAAAGCGCTTCGTACGGGTTTTTGGAATATCAGCCATAAAGCGGTGTCGATTTTTTGTGCCCGCTCTGGCAGTCTGATAGAACAAGTTGGTTCCAAGGTCCTGTAACAAACTTCAATACTAGCAGTACCCCATGGTTTCACCCGCTCTCCTACACAAACTGTAGTCTTAAAAACAAGCTACATATAGAGAGATGATATTTTTTTCATAATCTCCAGGCAAGGCTGTCTCGAGCTTGATGTGGTGCCAGGTGAAGAGTTAGGACGGGCATATTCTGACTTTGTGATTGATTACTACGAGCGGTGTGTACCGTTCAGCGTCCGACACACTGATGGAAAGATGCCAAGATATGCTCCTGAGGTAAGCTTAATTTATTACAGTACGCGCAAATCTTTTTGAGGGCTCGGAAGTTAGCGCAAGTGGTTGCGCAGTACGCATATTTTAGGTGTCGAAGGAACGCAGCTCGCAACCGATAAAGGCCACCGCCCGCTAGCCCCGCACTGCACACCTGCGCCCGTCTACCAACACCGCATGCTAGTATGAGTGCTGCATTTGTACACGACACATAAGCGCATTGCGATCCCAAAGAACAGTCGAGTGGAAAAGGTGTTGTTATTTGATTCTCGCTGTCTGAGTTATAGTTACTCGTTATTTGGTTTTAGGACGCTCCGCCAGATTATACAGAAGACTGAGGAGTATAATCGGCCATTATGCCTTACAGCGTCAAACTTGGCATGATTATAATAATGTAAAACAGCAAATAATCATTATTGGCCAAGTGCGAGTCGGTGACAAATTTCTGTTCACCAAAGACAAGGATCCATCATAGGCCCTTCCTTGTTGGATAGTGACCACATGGGTGTGAAGTTGTGGTCTTCCATAATTTTTTTGTACTTTAGTACTTAACAATTTATGTGATGGTACGGAACCCTCAGTGCGCGAGCACAACTTGGCAGATTTATTATGATGTATGGTAATGCAAGTATTATGATACTTGTTTGCTAGTCTAAACCAAAAAAAAAAAATGATTTCAGCTTCCAGCCTTAGAAGAGTCCCAGTCCTCCATGGAGGTTTCTCAGGAAACTTCACAATGTAAGTTGAATACAACAAATATTTATTGATTAGCATCTGTCACTTTTTCTTTACGGTACTGAAACGTGGTCTCTCACTATGGGCCTCATAAGCAAGCTCAAAGTCGCAAAACGAGCTATTGAGAGGGCTATGCTAGGGGTTTTCTCTACGTGATCGAATCAGAAATGAGGAGATCCACGCAGAGAGAGGGACATATCACGCAGAACAGATGGCCGATGGGGCCGAAAGGTTCTGGAATGGAGACCACCGTCCGGTAATTGCAGCGTAGGACGTCCACCCACAAGATGAACAGACGACCTAAAAGAGACTGCAGGGAAATGCTGGATGCAGGCTGCTTCCAACTGGCCCTTTTGGAGATCAATGGGGGTGGTCTATGTCCAGCAGTGGACGTCCTATGGCTGAAATGATGATGATGATGACTTTCTTTACATGATCATGATGACTTTGGGTTTGCTAAGAAGAATACGATAAAGCTTGTTTTTAGGGTTCCGTTCCCAAAGGGTAAAGACGGGACCCTATTACTAAGCCTACGATATCTGTCTGTCTGTCTGTCCTACCTTTAAACGGCTGTATATTTCAAACTGTAATAGTTAGCCAGTTGAAATTTTCACAGAATATGTAATGTTACGGCGGATTAACTAAGAAATAATAAAAAAGTCAACAGTAAAAACGAAAGGGCAGACATACTACAACAAACGTATTTTTTTTTACATATTGTTGTATTAGCTCTAATGTAAAAATGGTAATACGTACAAGCGTCAAACTTAGCATGATTATAGTACACACTCTAAAGTATAACAACAAATAATAAATAATGACAAGCTTCTGTATAATTACCAAGTTATAACTGGTAATTTTGTTATTGAATTTTATGGTGGTACAGAACCCTCAGTGCGCGAGCCCTACTTGCACTTGGCTGGTTTGTTAAAAAGTATTCCTAAATTAATGATTTTATTACAGTAGCAGAATCCCAAGATCCATCTGAGTCGGCAGCTTCAATGCCAGCAGCGGAGTCCGAAAGCCAGCCAATGGAAGTGTCCGTCAACTGATCCTCAACTCAGTACTACAGCGTTCAACAATCAGCAATACACTAATGAGCTCTACCAGCGATACGTCATACATACGGTTGGTTAAACTGGTTTACCTCCTTAACTGTGCTCTGGCCAACGGGTCATATTTAAACTTTTCATACAAACTGTAACGAAAATTAACATAAGCCATATACAATTGTAATGAAAAAAGAAGGTAATATAAAAATGTATGTACCAATGAAAAATACTAATTATTAGTTACGCGTATATCTCAATTGACCGAGCGAAGAGAGTAAGTTATATCACAACAAATTTATTGACTTAGCGAAGAACGAAGATTCTAATGAATAATGGCATTTCGGCGTGTATGGTTTGTTCGACGATAACTTGCGTATCGTTGATCCGATCTTCATGAAACTTTGTAGGCAAGTAGTTCATTTCAATTCAATTTTTAAGTTCGAAATTGGGAAAAATCGAGTACTTACAGAAAATTTATGGGACGCGAGGTTTGGGGCGAACTAGTTATTTTATCGAGCGCCAGCCACGATTACATAATGCTATAAACAAAAAAAAACTCGTCTCAAATAACAGTCTGCTGAACATTGTCAAATAAATCATGGGTTAGGGGAGTGCGGAGCCTAATAAAATTCTTTAAAATAGACTTAAATTTTTTGTTGCTTCCACACAATCGTTACCTGTATGGCAAAGACACTAATCTACATAAACCAAATTTTACAGGAGAGAAAAAATATATGTTTATTCGGTTCGGTTCGGTTTTGGTCAGTGTTAAGTTGGTTGTTTTTGATTGTTGTGTTTTACATGTTTTTACACTTTTGCAATAGTTCCCAAGGACCTATTTTGAATTATTGTATCTATTTGTACACTAAATTGAAAGCATGTTTAAATCTATTAATTATTAGAGTCCGGGAGAGTCGAACCCATTTTTATTCTAACACGCTCAAAATTATTCTAGTATATAATCTTTGCTATGACTCAAAAAATCAACTCGGTTACTTACAAGTATATTACATTAGCAAATAGTTAGCATTTTTTACTGTCAAAGTTTCCATTAGTCCAATAATTTGACCTAACCATATTTTTTTTTAAACCGGGTTTGCAGTTCAAATATCTCAGTTCCCTACTCTTATGACTTGACCATAAATAATTAGAAACACTATCAAATGAAATTTCAATCTTAATATTTCTCAACCACCACCAATAACTACCTACCTAAGTTTTTCTAATTGAAAGAGGTAAAGTGTTATGAAAACTAATTATTGTCAAACACTGTTTTAAACTATCACGGTTGTTCACTAAAGTTATATGATTATTTACGGGATATTTACCGTGGTAAGGTTGTGGAATTAGCAGGGTTGGGCAGTATTTGAATTACTTGTAATTAAAATACGTAATTGAAATACAAATACGTATTTGGTATTTGTATTTTGATTACTTCCTTAAAATGTAATTTGTAATTCGTATTTCAAATACCTGACGCCGAGGTATTTTGTAATTAGTATTTCAAATACTTGAAGCTTCAAAATACATTTTAACACTAAAATACATTTAACCTTCATTTAGCGATCGTGAGTGTGAGTGCGAGGCGAGATTATAATGATGGTAAAGCAGCTATTAGAGTTGGCTACACTGCACCTGTATTTAGACTGTACGTCAAAATTGGCCAAAAAACGCAAAAAAAATTACGTAAAATTGTCAATGTCAAGCTAAGATGTCAAGCCATAACGGTTTTGTAGTATATTTATATAGGGTAGTCAGTAAGTAAAGTAGCTTGACTACCCACATTATAAATATACTATAGGAAGGTTAACTCCGTATCCTTGACATCCATTTTATTAGTCTTATTTCTGTGTTTATCAACATTGTGGGGCGATAAGAAATATGTAGTCGCAGCATCCCATATTGAAGCTAGTAATTTCCATCCACATCCATACACCTCGTATAATCCTTTAGAATGAATCAGAGTATCAAATGCCCACTTTAGAATCTTGAAGATGAGGAGCAGTCCGAACAGACCAGAGAAGAAATTACCAAATATCAAGAACTTTTCCCATGTCTTCTCATAAAACTCCTCAAAGGTTGTTTTGATTATGTCTTTAGACATTAAGTTCTTAAACATAGATGTATCAACTGTTGAAGAATCTTCATTTATGACAGATGATATAGTCTGCAATATTGCCTTCCTCTCAGATGGATACATCAGTTGGTTTCGCAATTTATCAATGTCTGAATATGAGTAGATCCCTTCAGTAGCTAGGTTGCCGGCATTCGTGTACGTCCATACCACATCACTTTGGGTTGTTAGTGTAGTAGGAGGGTTAACATGATTCAACCCGTTACTTGAAGAAAACCAAGATCCTGATAGTCTGAAGGTTGGTTTAATTAACACTGAACATGTAGAAGGGGTAGGATTCTTCTGTAGAATATGTGTTTTGGGTGCCATGTAATATACTCTGCCGGAATAATTTACGGGTAGTTCATTGTAACAACTATCGACAACAGCAGCAGTCACAGTTACAGGTGTACATCTTATAATGTGAACCTGTTCTCCGATTGTGATGCCTGTATGTCCAGGCTTATCTGTAAATATATACGCAAACTCAACTGGATAAATTGTTGCTATTGACAATTGAGTTTTCAATAATTGTCTTTTAGTCTCACATTGTTCTTTCACAATGATTTCGTACATCCTGGATACCTGCCTACGCATATGCTGTTCCAAAATGAGTAAACTTAGCATTGACATATAGGAAGATATCCATGTTATGAGTGTCTATCCTGGATTGTTCAAAATATGTCATGCCATTTCTAATCTCTTGGATTAACAGTTTAGGATGATCCGTTACCACTGTCTTGATGCCGCAAATAGTCTTGGTTGACTTAAACATTAACGTTGCCAAAAACTTGTCATCTTGGATGGAATATAAGGTGTATGTATCAGTTTTGGCCAACTCAGATTTTACGTAGATTTTTGAGACATATCCTCTATACAATACCTGATAAGATGTCCGAGAGCACTCTGCCAAGTCAACTGTACCCCACCTTAGATATCCCTCGTTTGCGTCTATACAGTACCTGTCCGCGTATCTGCATGACACTCCACTCCTAGTTACTACCACCCCATCATCTACTCTCATGACACCTGTATGATCCGATATCGTAATCGTCACAACTGCTGTAGCTAAGATACTGTCCCAGGACCTACCTCCAATTGTTAATGATCCTCAGGTACATGCTCCATCCATAGTCACAGATCCGGCCAGTGTCATATGGTGGGAAGATGATGAGTTGGGCATCAAAGCAGCAATCTTTTTCCCATATATCCTACCTATGCCACCATCTACCTCTGATGAATGACTGTTCATTCCACAATATGTTATGTGATATTCCATCTCTATCAGACATTGGTAAACCTGGATTGAGTACGTCTCCTTTTCTTGAAGGACCTGAATTTCTATGTTGTCTTCTACTCGCTCTGTAATATAATTCGGACATTCTGCTACATCCAAGGGAGAAATTGAAGTGACATTTAAATCTGTACCGGCGCAGTCGTATGCTATAAGACTATATACTACATGATGTTGTAAATTAACTAATAATATTACTATAAGACTGCAAAACATATAGGAATGCTTCATTAAGACTAAAGCTCAAAAACCAAAACACAGAATGTGATGAATTAAGACGTATCAAACAGAACTTAGTTTGTTTTATAGTTGTTGTTGTTTGTTAGTTTTTTCACGGAATAAATAAAGCTTCTGTTCTGTGTAGAATACAAATTGTATTATTAAAGTTTGTCGCGACGGATGATCAAAATCCCTCTGCATGTACGTCGTCTACGATGCCGGACAACGGTGGCGATGGAGTGAGCCCATGCTTGTCTAGATTACTTATTTTGTAATTTGTATTTCGTATTTCAATTACAATTAGACCAGTCCTGCCAAGCTTGCCTTTCCCGTTGAGCCAGCCTTGCTGTTTGCAAGGTTTGCAGGTTTGGCAAGCTCGGCAGGACCAGCCATCCATTTTTGTTCTTAGTTACTATAGAGCTTAGGATAAAAATATAATTGAGAATGGACAATTGAACAGATCTTAAATGACAAAGGTAATATTTTTGTTTTAAAAAAATTTGTTATTATACCTAAATTGCTAGGGATCTTAAGGCTTAATGGACAATCAGTCAATTAGACCAGTCCTGCTGAGCTTGCCATTCCCGTTGAGCCAGCCTTGCTGATTGCAAGGTTTGCAAGTTTGGCAAGGTCGGCAGGACCAGTAATCCATTTTGTTCTTAGTTGCTATAGAGCTTAGGATTGAATAATTGAGAATGGACAATTGAACAGATCTTAAATGACTGAAGTTTTTTTTTTTTATACTGTTAATATACTTAAGTTGTTAGAGATCTTAATGTTTAAATGGACAATCAGTCAGTTTGACCAGTCCTGCCGAGCTTGCCATTCCCGTTACGAGTTGGATTGGCACAATAGAAGTAATTAGCATATTTGCGTCAGACTGCTCGAAATTTTCAAATCTCTGTTTGTTCTCGGAATGGCGGCCCGATCCGTCACATCCCCATTTTGATATCAGCCGATGATTTTGTAACTAATCTGTTTAAGTAATTGCAAGACGTTATTAAGAGACAAAAGTAATCTTTGTGTATTTGTGGTCCATCAAATTCTGAAGTGGAACTTCGGCACTCGTTTAGGTGCAAATAATATAAATTGCAGTTCCTTTCCATTGCGGAAGACAGCAAAGTATTGTACTGAAATTTTGTCAGTTGCGTTTTTTCTTTTCTCAGTTTTGTTAAGTTTCTGATTTACTAGCCGATATAACGTTTTTTTAGTTGGTTTGTGTAATGTGTACTTAACCTAATTCACCACAATTTCGATTTCAGTCATTACTCGACTGTAGGTCTATAGGTGCGATGTATCACATAAGTTATCAAACGCTGTTGGGTGTGCATTTCTGTTTTGTCTTTGAACATGTCTCACCTACCTAGTTTCTGGGTGCGTCGTTGCGTGAGAAATTCTGTTTCGTCTTCGAACATGTCTCACCTACCTAGTTTTCAGATGCGCCGTTGGGTGAGCATTCCTGTTTCGCCTTAGAACATGTCTCACCTACCTAGTTTCCGGGTGCGTCATTGCGTGAGAATTTCTGTTTCGTCTTTGAACATGTCTCACCTATCTAGTTTTCAGATGTGCCGTTGGGTGAGAATTTCTGTTTCGTCTTAGAACATGTCTCACCTACCTACTTTCAAATGAAATTTCAATCTTAATATTTCTCAACCACCACCAATAACTACCTACCTAAGTTTTTCTAATTGAAAGAGGTAAAGTGTTATGAAAACTAATTATTGTCAAACACTGTTTTAAACTATCACGGTTGTTCACTAAAGTTATATGATTATTTACGGGATATTTACCGTGGTAAGGTTGTGGAATTAGCAGGGTTGGGCAGTATTTGAATTACTTGTAATTAAAATACGTAATTGAAATACAAATACGTATTTGGTATTTGTATTTTAATTACTTCCTTAAAATGTAATTTGTGATTCGTATTTCAAATACCTGACGCCGAGGTATTTTGTAATTAGTATTTCAAATACTTGAAGCTTCAAAATACATTTTAACACTAAAATACATTTAACCTTCATTTAGCGATCGTGAGTGTGAGTGCGAGGCGAGATTATAATGATGGTAAAGCAGCTATTAGAGTTGGCTACACTGCACCTGTATTTAGACTGTATGTCAAAATTGGCCAAAAAACGCAAAAAAAATTACGTCAAATTGTCAATGTCAAGCTAAGATGTCAAGCCATAACGGTTTTGTAGTATATTTATATAGGGTAGTCAGTAAGTAGCTTGACTACCCACATTATAAATATACTATAGGAAGGTTAACTCCGTATCCTTGACATCCATTTTATTAGTCTTATTTCTGTGTTTATCAACATTGTGGGGCGATAAGAAATATGTAGTCGCAGCATCCCATATTGAAGCTAGTAATTTCCATCCACATCCATACACCTCGTATAATCCTTTAGAATGAATCAGAGTATCAAATGCTCACTTTAGAATCTTGAAGATGAGGAGCAGTCCGAACAGACCAGAGAAGAAATTACCAAATATCAAGAACTTTTCCCATGTCTTCTCATAAAACTCCTCAAAGGTTGTTTTGATTATGTCTTTAGACATTAAGTTCTTAAACATAGATGTATCAACTGTTGAAGAATCTTCATTTATGACAGATGATATAGTCTGCAATATTGCCTTCCTCTCAGATGGATACATCAGTTGGTTTCGCAATTTATCAATGTCTGAATATGAGTAGATCCCTTCAGTAGCTAGGTTGCCGGCATTCGTGTACGTCCATACCACATCACTTTGGGTTGTTAGTGTAGTAGGAGGGTTAACATGATTCAACCCGTTACTTGAAGAAAACCAAGATCCTGATAGTCTGAAGGTTGGTTTAATTAACACTGAACATGTAGAAGGGGTAGGATTCTTCTGTAGAATATGTGTTTTGGGTGCCATGTAATATACTCTGCCGGAATAATTTACGCGTAGTTCATTGTAACAACTATCGACAACAGCAGCAGTCACAGTTACAGGTGTACATCTTATAATGTGAACCTGTTCTCCAATTGTGATGCCTGTATGTCCAGGCTTATCTGTAAATATATACGCAAACTCAACTGGATAAATTGTTGCTATTGACAATTGAGTTTTCAATAATTGTCTTTTAGTCTCACATTGTTCTTTCACAATGATTTCATACATCCTGGATACCTGCCTACGCATATGCTGTTCCAAAATGAGTAAACTTAGCATTGACATATAGGAAGATATCCATGTTATGAGTGTCTATCCTGGATTGATCAAAATATGTCATGCCATTTCTAATCTCTTGGATTAACAGTTTAGGATGATCCGTTACCACTGTCTTGATGCCGTAAATAGTCTTGGTTGGGTTTACTTAAACATTAACGTTGCCAAAAACTTGTCATCTTGGATGGAATATAAGGTGTATGTATCAGTTTTGGCCAACTCAGATTTTACGTAGATTTTTGAGACATATCCTCTATACAATACCTGATAAGATGTCCGAGAGCACTCTGCCAAGTCAACTGTACCCCACCTTAGATATCCCTCGTTTGCGTCTATACAGTACCTGTCCGCGTATCTGCATGACACTCCACTCCTAGTTACTACCACCCCATCATCTACTCTCATGACACCTGTATGATCCGATATCGTAATCGTCACAACTGCTGTAGCTAAGATACTGTCCCAGGACCTACCTCCAATTGTTAATGATCCTCAGGTACATGCTCCATCCATAGTCACAGATCCGGCCAGTGTCATATGGTGGGAAGATGATGAGTTGGGCATCAAAGCAGCAATCTTTTTCCCATATATCCTACCTATGCCACCATCTACCTCTGATGAATGACTGTGCATTCCACAATATGTTATGTGATATTCCATCTCTATCAGACATTGGTAAACCTGGATTGAGTACGTCTCCTTTTCTTGAAGGACCTGAATTTCTATGTTGTCTTCTACTCGCTCTGTAATGTAATTCGGACATTCTGCTACATCCAAGGGAGAAATTGAAGTGACATTTAAATCTGTACCGGCGCAGTCGTATGCTATAAGACTATATACTACATGATGTTGTAAATTAACTAATAATATTACTATAAGACTGCAAAACATATAGGAATGCTTCATTAAGACTAAAGCTCAAAAACCAAAACACAGAATGTGATGAATTAAGACGTATCAAACAGAACTTAGTTTGTTTTATAGTTGTTGTTGTTTGTTAGTTTTTTCACGGAATAAATAAAGCTTCTGTTCTGTGTAGAATACAAATTGTATTATTAAAGTTTGTCGCGACGGATGATCAAAATCCCTCTGCATGTACGTCGTCTACGATGCCGGACAACGGTGGCGATGGAGTGAGCCCATGCTTGTCTAGATTACTTATTTTGTAATTTGTATTTCGTATTTCAATTACAATTAGACCAGTCCTGCCAAGCTTGCCTTTCCCGTTGAGCCAGCCTTGCTGTTTGCAAGGTTTGCAGGTTTGGCAAGGTCGGCAGGACCAGTCATCCATTTTTGTTCTTAGTTACTATAGAGCTTAGGATTAAAATATAATTGAGAATGGACAATTGAACAGATCTTAAATGACAAAGGTAATATTTTTGTTTTAAAAAAAATTAGTTATTATACCTAAATTGCTAGGGATCTTAAGGCTTAATGGACAATCAGTCAATTAGACCAGTCCTGCTGAGCTTGCCATTCCCGTTGAGCCAGCCTTGCTGTTTGCAAGGTTTGCAAGTTTGGCAAGGTCGGCAGGACCAGTAATCCATTTTGTTCTTAGTTGCTATAGAGCTTAGGATTGAATAATTGAGAATGGACAATTGAACAGATCTTAAATGACTAAAGTTTTTTTTTTTATACTGTTAATATACTTAAGTTGTTAGAGATCTTAATGTTTAAATGGACAATCAGTCAGTTTGACCAGTCCTGCCGAGCTTGCCATTCCCGTTACGAGTTGGATTGGCACAATAGAAGTAATTAGCATATTTGCGTCAGACTGCTCGAAATTTTCAAATCTCTGTTTGTTCTCGGAATGGCGGCCCGATCCGTCACATCCCCATTTTGATATCAGCCGATGATTTTGTAACTAATCTGTTTAAGTAATTGCAAGACGTTATTAAGAGACAAAAGTAATCTTTGTGTATTTGTGGTCCATCAAATTCTGAAGTGGAACTTCGGCACTCGTTTAGGTGCAAATAATATAAATTGCAGTTCCTTTCCATTGCGGAAGACAGCAAAGTATTGTACTGAAATTTTGTCAGTTGCGTTTTTTCTTTTCTCAGTTTTGTTAAGTTTCTGATTTACTAGCCGATATAACGTTTTTTTAGTTGGTTTGTGTAATGTGTACTTAACCTAATTCACCAAAATTTCGATTTCAGTCATTACTCGACTGTAGGTCTATAGGTGCGATGTATCACATAAGTTATCAAACGCTGTTGGGTGTGCATTTCTGTTTTGTCTTTGAACATGTCTCACCTACCTAGTTTCCGGGTGCGTCATTGCGTGAGAATTTCTGTTTCGTCTTCGAACATGTCTCACCTATCTAGTTTTCAGATGCGCCGTTGGGTGTGAATTTCTGTTTCGTCTTAGAACATGTCTCACCTACCTACTTTCTGGGTGCATCGTTGCGTGAGAATTTCTGTTTTGTCTTAGAACATGTCTCATCTACCTAGTTTCTGGGTGCGTCGTTGCGTGAGAATTTCTGTTTTGTCTTAGAACATGTCTCACCTACCTAGTTTCTGGGTGCGTCTTTCCGTGAGAATTTCTGTTTCGTCTTCGAACATGTCTCACCTACCTAGTTTCTGGGTGCGTCGTTGCGTGAGAATTTCTGTTTCGTCTTCGAACATCTCACCTACCTAGTTTCTGAGTGCGTCTTTCCGTGAGAATTTCTGTTTCGTCTTCGAACATGTCTCACCTACCTAGTTTCTGGGTGCGTCGTTGCGTGAGAATTTCTGTTTCGTCTTCGAACATCTCACCTACCTAGTTTCTGAGTGCGTCGTTGCGTGAGAATTTCTGTTTCGTCTTCGAACATCTCACCTACCTAGTTTCTGAGTGCGTCGTTGCGTGAGAATTTCTGTTACGTCTTCGAACATGTCTCAACTACCTACTTAGTTTTCAGATGCGCCGTTGGGTGAGAATTTCTGTTTTGTCTTAGAACGTGTCTCATCTAGTTTCCGGGTGTGCCGTTGGGTGAGAGTTTCTGTTTCGTCATCGAACATATTATCTCACCTACCTAGTTTTGCACCCCTTGACAACGTGTCCGTAACCACAGCAGGCAACACCAACGTTCAGTCTAGTCCTATTTGACCCTAGCAGCCCACTGTCTTGGATATCTCTCAAAAGGCATTTACCACTAGAACCATGAGTCGTGCTATGCAGAGCGTTAAAACTCGAGAGCATTTGGAGCTGCCGCTACTTATTTGTCGATAACGACGAAGGGGATGCTTTAATCTAATGACAAATTAACATGTTGAAGTTGCAGCGCACAGAGTGCGCGTATGAACAGCATGTTAAGGAATATGAAGTCTGCAATGCGCTGCTATATATGAGTTAGATAGTTCAACGTGTTTTCTCCGAATTTCACAAAATGCCAAAAGCGAGAAAAACTATTTTGACGCCGCCTCAGGGTAGGTGCGGCGTGGCAGGCGGCGGGACACTTGCATTGTTTGTAACCAGCACAAAATTTAAATACTAACTTTATAAGAAGTGGCCTAGAGGGCGAATATTGGTCACTAACAGACTGTGCCAACAAAACAGCTGAATTGATAGGAATCTCTGCAATAACAGTAAAAAATATTGTGAAGGAAATTAATAAGCCATTCCTTAGTGCTCCCGAAAAGATGGTCCAAAGGCAAACTTTAAAGACAAAATCGACTATTTTACCTTATCTACAATAAGGCAGATAGCCCACCAGTTTTTTCGCACAAATGAAGGCCCTAGTTTAACGAAGGTAAGAATCTATTCGCTTTATTCAAATAAGGGTTAATTTACATAATTAATGTGATGCATTAAGTTCCCAAAATAGGGAAAAAAATCCCATGATGGATGCAATAATTGTCAGACATCTTACTGACATGTGTTACTTCAGGTTTACCATCGATATATATTTTATATACTTACAGCTGTTTGAATATCAGTATTTCCTATTTTACCTTCTGTCTCATCTCATCCCAGGTATACCAGTCGAGATCTTAGTTTCCCAAATTATAGAATGTGAGGTTTTGGACTGCTAGCTTTCGGACATAAAAATATGGTCCAGCTGCACTTTTAGGAGTCTGAAAATAACATCCTTTATCCATACTGAAGTTTGACAATTTCAGGCAAAGCTAGTCAATAAAAAGTTTTTTGTCTCTGAGTTCATTTTCATCTAGAAGTTGCCTTACTCGTTGCTCCTCCGAAGGGGAAAATCGCTTAATTAGGATGTCCTTCAGTTTCTGTTACTTTTCTTCTGGAGTGGAGGGTTTGTAATGACGTCTTCAATTTCACCCGCTACCTTGTGATCAATTTGGCTTAGAACATAACTATATTTGGTGTCATCGATGTTGATACCAGGAATATGGAATTGTGCTTCAGCCTGAGTGAACACACACTGTTACCCTATCAGGCCATAAAAGTGGCAGCTTAACAGCTACACGACATATAGCCCACAAATTTGTGTAAAATATTTTTGACGTTAATAAAGGGTCTGTATGCACAAATCTGTACTTAATCTGCATTCTTATGTCACATACTTCTTTTCTGATCTTTACTGAATGATTCACGTTATCAGGGCGACGTTTATTCTTAGGCGAAGTGAACAGCATCCCGTAACTCGTTAACGACTTTATTTCGAATTTACCGAGTTCATTAATAATTTTAACAGACCCAATGGATCGAGACTGTAAAAACTTAAACAGCATTTCACAGTGAGGCATATGTGGTGCGAAAAAGTTTAGCCAATGAAAAAGAGCGTTTGATCTTGATTAAAGGTATGGACTGTGCATTGTTTTACGACTGTCTATTATAGGTTTCATACGGCTCTAAGTTTATCGTGTATAACTATCAATGTACGTGTAAGTATTGTAATTGCATCTTGTCTGTGGAGCAGCAGGTATTCTGTGGTGCACAATTTCGTTTAAATATTTAAATCGTTATGGCGAACGCGTAAATAAATGATGGAAATTGCGGAAGTATATCGGAGTAATGAATACCTTCCAAGCCATCAGTGCTCAATGTAATGAGGCTTTAATTTTTTTTCTCTGTACTGTCCAGTGGAATTGCCGTGTTGCTTCCACCACCGGTACGGTAAAGTTCTGAGTGTATACCGCTGACTTTTTCCGAACTGATCTTTTTAGGCCTTCGTATTTTATTCAGAGGGCTTTGGTATTTCTTTGTGCTCCTCCAGACCAAGCGTAAAATTATTTTTCTATGTTTTCCCATGTTAGTTCTTTTATTTTTCACGTCGTGTCATCACTTTTCTAAAATATCTTTGTACCTACTTTAGGACAAGGGATACCAAAATATCTCGTTCTTTCAAGCTAAAGTTGACACTTCTTTCCCTTTTCATGTTATCCATGTTTATTTTATGCTAATTTACTTATAAAACACACCTAATTTATGGACTCACGTATGTGCATTATGTACGTACGTTGTATGTCTGTTCGTGAAGTACTCGACCAGCAGCATTTATAGTGACCATTACGGTTAATTGTTCCTTTTCCCCCCAGGCTTTGCCTCATTTCTTTTTCATTCCGACAGGTCCAAGTACTTTGCCTGATTCAGGATAAGCTTGTAAACCTGACTCGTCTGCGTTAAATATCATTGAAGGTTCTTCCAGTATTCTATGGCATTTGCCTCTGTCAAATATAGTTCCAGGGATTTGTGCCAATTTTTGGGGTCCTCAGCTCTTCTTTCGCCAATTTCTGGGTTGCGTTTAAAAAATAAATCAACCCATTTCCTACCGGGGCGATTTTTTTAAAAGGTGTCACTCGCTCATTTTTGTAATTTTTTTTTACAGTATCAGTTATTATTAACGTCTCTCGTTTTAATTGGATACCTTTTTTGCATTAGCTAAGATATATTTTCAAAAAAGACAAAACTTGTCGCGTACCTTTTAACACCCGTGTGGTACTCCGTTAGTGCCAAACAGCTTCTCATATTTGAAAACGCCGCTCGTTAGGTTGAGATAGAGGAGGTTGCCGTCTAGACCACAAGTGTCCTTCTTATAATGTTTCCTGCCATTTCAATCAAGAAAAGAACCAAAATATAATATAACAAGGATTCGAAAAGTACAGGGTATCCTACCAAAACTCCAAGCATTTATTCGGTCTGTCAGGTCCAATAACATTGTAAAAAGCAAAATAATAACCACGATTTCTGATCACTTTCACTAGGTTTTTGAATTTTTGAATATAAGACTGCAGACCCGATATATTTCAGCAAAATATTAAGGGAAAATATTTTTATTCAGCTGTTTATAATGTTATTGAAGCAGAGCATATTTATATTTATAGCCCTAGGTCCCGTAAAGTAGGTTAAATTGCACTCGCATGTTTTTTTAACGTCGACTAAACGATGAATGAACAACTTTTTAATACATTCGATTCTGAATCAGCCTGTAGGTATACTGTGATATACAACATTTCATCACTGTAAAACAAATTAAACGCGAAGTACCTTTATAAATCCAGTTCCGCCTGCTTATATTGGTGTTTTTTAGTTGTTACTGACATTTTGAAGCACTCATTTATATAAAATCCATTTTAAACTCTTTCATTTATCACAGGAACTTAGAAACGCTGCTAACTCATTGACAAAACAAACATTAAGCAATCAAGATGGCGAAACGTCACAGCGTAATTGCTTATCTGTGGTTGGTTTGGCCTATGGAGGTTGGACAAACAAGAACGAAGCTTGATATGTTGACGCGTTCATTTTAGCAAATTATAGAGATAGGTCAAACAAGCACTTAATACAATTTTAATTCAAAAAGTACAAATTATATAGAAAATAAAACAAAACAATAAATATTGTAAAGAGTGTAATTTTTTTTCTCGAAATTTTAAAATAAAAATGTAGTTTTTGAAGGAATTGATCGAGGAATTGGTGGTTGGCCACTCAAGCACTACGGCGGCGAGCTGTTACCATCTGTAAGCATGATGGGTGCGGGCTTGGAATGCTTAGTTCCCGGCTCTACATTTTCCTTTTTCAATCTTGTGAGACTCGGGGTGAAAGTTATGGTGGTCTTCGGAGTTAAGTGTGGCCTTCGACGTGATTGGAGAGCTTGACGGTAGTTTCCGGGTGCTTCGTTGCGTGAGAATTTCTGTTTTGGTTTCGAACATGTCTCACAGTACCTAGTTTACAGATGCGCCGTTTAGTGAGAATTTCTGTTTCGTCTTAGAACATGTCTCGTCTTGTTTTCGGGTGCGCCGTTGTTACGTATCTACAACTTTTGTAAATACACTTTTTTCACATTAACTCAAGTAATGTGAAAATTTCAAATAATCAAGTTTATGGTTTTTTATTTTTGTCACAAAAAGAAATTCGTGAAAATTTACCCTTTTATGTCTTTTATGTGAAAATGTACACACGATTTTTTTTTGATTTAAAATATTTATATTTTTCATCTTATTTTGACTTTAAAAAAAAAGCACCCTAATTTTCAATCGAAAATTCTCACGTAAAAATATTATTTGGTAGCTATGAAGTACGAACTACGAAGTAATGTGAATCATCCTTTAAAATTATCCAAGAACCATGTCGATTCGGGAAGGTTCTCCATATGGTCTCTAAGTGGATGAACATTCCAAATGAAGGAGTCGTGTGAAGCACCTCCGTTACTGCTGAGACATCTACAGAAAGGTACTTATTTTGCCCCAGCCTTTGCATTCAAAGCTGTTGCGATTTCTTTCCACTTATTCCGGGAGTACTCATAAGCTTGTAAGGTTTTGTTAAAACCAGAAGCTATATCTCTATGGGAGTTGAGAAACTCCCATACTCTCAACTCTTTTGGAGTTCATGGAAAGGTAAAATATCTATTTGTTCGGTACAAAATCATCAGTATTTAAAATAACAAATATTTTAAGCTATCCATTTTTATTTATGGAAAAACTATACATTTTTTCGTAACTGTATTGTGGTTAAGGGCATCGACAACTTCTCTGATGCAACGACTCGTTGTCCTTTGTGTTAAATGTTGGGTTACACCAACAATCCTTTGATAAGACCCTGTCGCAAAAAGCTAGGGCACAAAGCACCTGAAATAAATCAAATAAAAACAATTAGGTAGTGATTTATAATAAAGTGAAGCCAAAAAAACAAAAAAGCACCTAAGTATAATGTCAGACATAGAAGTCAGCGAGGAATCAATTCTTCGCTGACTTCTTACTTTTACTTCCAAGGGTATCTCTAAAGACCCTTTCAATGTAGACGAAGCTCGTACCTAGCGACAAAGCTTTTAAATATGGCTTTGCTGAGCCTAAAATGCTCTTATTGGCTTCACTTTCCGAAAACTTCATGCTTGGGACTATTGTTTGGGTAGGTTCACATATAAGAGGGATTTTATATCCCCTTACCCACTCTTATTTGACAAGTTAATCAAATTACTCTTCTTTGCCTTCACATTCCGAAAATTTAATTCCGATAACCGATGGGGAAGAAAGGTCTTGAGTGGAGACCACGAACCGGAAAACGCAGCGTAGGGTATGCCTCCCACTAGTTGGACGACATTGAGTCGCGGGCATCCAGTGGATGCAAAAGGCAGGCTGTCGTTCAGTGTGGAGGTTAAAGAGGCAGGCCTATGTTCAGCAGTGGACGTCTTTTAGCTGATGACAATGATGACTCAAATTACCCGCATGTAGGTATGTAGACATATGTGGGTAATTGGAGTCGTTGTTTATTGGCGTCTGTAGTAAGCAACCGGTTGCTGAGTTCTCTCGGAACGTTGTTGTGCTGGTACTGGTCGGCCTCTGGGTCCACTCCGTTCCATCGCTCTTGCTGGTTGTCTTGTCGTTCTTTTCTTTAATGTTGTGGTAGGTTTTTTTAAAGTTGAATTGATGCTGATCAGCAGATGACTGCTGCATTTGTTAGATAGATTTTATTAAATCGGTTAAATTTTCATCATATAAGTATACCCTGCGGCTGTCCACGTAACCCTAGCTCCGTAACCAGTTACGAATGAGTAAAAAATTATCTTTTGACGCAACCAATTTTATACAAAGAATAATATTTCTGAATACGAAACCACGGTTCCGTACAAGGAGTTTATTTTTAAAGTGCGTCGAATGATTAATTGTAAAAAAAAAACAAAAATAATTGACTTCAAACATAAACGCAATATTTTATTCTTAGTCCATAATAAATACGTAATCTAACTTGACGTACAACTTCCTATCTGACTATCAAAATAATGTAAATGAAAATGGGGAAATTATTTCCAAGCAATGGCCCACGGTAATTTTCCTAGCTTTTCTTTCCATTATTGAACGATCAATTTCTTCACAAATTTCGACGTAGCTGCGAGCTTTTTTGGTACGCCTCTTGAAGATAATTCCGTAATTCTGGTTTCTTTTGACAACGTAACTAATAAATAGGCGAGATTAGGTTATTTCGGCCTATAATATATCGATTAAGACGGCTGGCGAAGGGTGGCAACCCTTCTACATCATTTGTCGATCGAATATTTTCTTTTTCACAATTACATGTCTTTGCAAATTTCGTAGTCATCCATTGTTTAAGTTGGTTAATTGGAGTATCTATCCGCTGAATTTCTTTATCTCGTCACCAGTCGCCGCTGTCCTCTTGCTCTTGATATACGCATGACCGCTTTCTAAGAATTCGTTTCGGAAGCGAGCTAAGCCTGCACATCGTGCCACGTGCCTTCTTTTAACTTGTGAGGTTATTTTTCATTGCTTAGCTTTGCCTGTGCATCTATTATAATGGTAGAAGCACCCATTGATTTGAATCTCGGGATAAACTCTCCTGATTGCTCACATCGCATTCGATTGTTACTTTTTCAATTTTCCACGAAGGAAAAATCGACTTATCAACCAAAATACTATTTCGTAATTATTACGGCTTTTGTCAGGTAACAGACAAAAATCAATGGATGAACAGCCGAATTGTATTTTGTGTTGGTACGGGACCCTGAGTGCGCTAGCTCGACTCGCACTTGGCCGGTTTATTTAGTTATTTTTGTACGTAATACCTTACGAGCGCGAAAAGGAAAGGGTTGCCAGAGTCAGGACCACAAATTAGTCGCCATTAATTAGTTTTTTAATGCTCTAAATAAACGCGATACCAATGAATAGCGAAGGAGATACACTGTGAATCAATTATATTTCAGATCACCGTGAAATAAAATTACTTATAACTGCCAAACACGAAGCGAACCGAAAAAAAAAACAATATCATGGAATGCAACTAAAATGATCAATGCACATTAGAAAAAAAATACCCAATAGCCGTAACATAATACTAATAAAAATTAAAAACATTTCAATATAGTGGACAAAACTTTTTTCTGGCATAGTTTTCGACGCAAACCTCGGATGAACACAACCCTTTCTTGCCGATAACTCTTTAACCCTTAACCCTTTCTCAATACCGCCGGCTGAACTACCCCAAAATGGCGCGTCAACAAGCAATAAATGCGCGATTTTTTCAGCTCCCTACTAGTCATAGGTACTTAGAAAACGACACTTTCACAACCAAGTCACAACGGTCACAACCTTGCTCGCTCTCCCCTAGGCTAGTAATTGAATTCTAAGAATATAATTAGGTTTTGTAATAAATCTATGTTTAACACTCTTTAAACTATCACGGTTGTTCACTAAAGTTATATGCTTAGAATAACTACTCAGAGAAGGTAAGTTTCCAAACAACGCCTTCTCAAAACGTAAGCTACAAATTCACTTTGTAGCTTACGTTTCGATTGGTATTTTAAATGATTTAAGCAAGAACATTAATGGATTACCTGTGGAATGTCACACCATAACTCTTATGCTGCTTTTCTGATTTGTTGTGGTATGATTTCACCGCGCAAATTGTCATAGTAAAATTTTTATATATTTTTTGGTGTCATATATGACACCATTTGAATGGCTTAAATTTTGCGAATGTACTTGGTTTCTTTGTGTAGTTATTCTAAGGTTATATGATTATTTACCGTGGCAAGGAATGAGCTCCCGATATTTCGGCGCAGTTACATGCACCATGTTCACGGGAAGACTGAAGAATGCGGGTGGTTGGTCAAACAGTTAAACAGTTAAGACATAACGATCTACCCTCTTTCTAAGTCTTTTGCTACGGTTATCACTGGAACTCGAACTCGATCCTAAGTCCCGAGAAAACACACTCACTGTATCATTGCGTATAGTATTAAGAACACATTTTGAACGCGAACTTTTATTTTTAAGGCAACGTAATACAAAACCTAAATGTATGTTTATAAATTTATTTATAAACATTTATATTATGTTTATTTTATTTATTTATTTAAATAAAGGCGTTCTCTCCGTCTCCTGGGTTCACCGATATTGGATGAGTCTTTTTCACCTTTTGTTGAGGAAAAAATTCAAAATTTTATGGGTGCTTCCGACAGGTTACTCAAAATTAACGCCCATATGGCGTTTACAATTATCAGATACTGTTTGTTTGTTCCTAAATTTATGTACACTTTACGATGTAGTCCACTGTGGAAACACGGTGAGCTCCTTTCGAGCTTAGACAATGTCGTAAAGGAAACTCTAATATCGGTTTTGAATGTTGATTTGAGTGACAAGACATGGTTACAAGCCTCACTACCTGTAAGGTTAGGAGGCTTAGGGATCCGCCAAATTTCAAGTGTTGCGTTACCGGCATTCTTGTCCTCATTTCATAGTACTCATAAATTAATAGAAAAAATCCTTGCACCCTCTTTAGGTCCTTCCGATGTAGTTGTATCTCATTCGAAAGAGGCAATGAATGCTTGGAGGCTGGCTTGTCCAAATACCGATTTTCCCAGGAAGTTGTCTTCCCAGAGACTGTGGGATCGGCTGATCTGCGAACTAGCACG
This sequence comes from Agriopis aurantiaria, assembly GCA_914767915.1. Lineage (NCBI taxonomy): Eukaryota > Metazoa > Arthropoda > Insecta > Lepidoptera > Geometridae > Agriopis > Agriopis aurantiaria. The sequence continues at coordinate 5,615,887 of OU611990.1, forward strand.
GAAATCGCTACTAGATACGTGTCCTAGTATTGCAGATCGCGCTCGTATTCTTGCTGTCTCTGTTTGGGAATCGGGACTTTGGTTGCAAGCCATGCCCTCTTTTAACACAGGTAGCCTTTTAGATCCAACCGCATTTCGTCTAGCTGTCAGCTTACGCTTGGGTGCAAGGTGCTGTGAGGCCCATCGCTGTCAGTGTGGTACTGCTGTTGACCAGCTCGGTCACCATGGTCTCTCTTGCTCGAGAAGCGCTGGTCGTATTGGCCGACACGCTAGCCTGAACGATATCATACGCAGGGCACTTTCCACCGCCAATGTCGCGGCTGTGCTCGAACCGAGTGGTCTTGCGCGTGGCGATGGAAAGAGGCCTGACGGTATGACACTTGTGCCCTGGAGGTTGGGGCGGCCCCTTGTATGGGACGCAACTTGTGTCGATACTTTGGCGCCGTCACATCTTCCTGAGACACAAGGTAGGGCTGGCGCGGCTGCCAATTCGGCAGAGCAGCACAAGCGTCGCAAATATGCTAACCTCGGCAGTGGTTACATATTTGAGGCGTTTGGGGTCGAGACATTGGGCCCTTGGGGAGCTCACCTCATTTTCAAAAATCTTTCAGAGCGCCTGGTTAATGCGACGCGTGACCAAAATGCTGGCGTGTTTCTGGCTCAACGCATTAGCATTGCCATTCAACGTGGTAATGCCGCCAGCATGTTGGGTACGCTGCCAACTGGTAGTGGGCTTGAGCATTTGGATTGTCTTTAGACCTTCAACGGTCTATGGGCAGTCTAACTGTATTTGTAGTGTTAGTTTTAGCTTGTATTTTGTTTAGTTATTAAAGGCACTAGCCCGAAAAAAAAAAAATAATAATATTCTGGACATTTTTGCACACACGGTATTCTGACCCCAAACTAAGCAAAGCTTGTGATATGGCTGCCAGAGACTGATATACATACATCATACATATATAGTTTTTAATACATACTTAAATAAATATTAACAACCAGATATAGAACAAACACAAATGTTCATCACACAAATGTTTGTCCTAGATGGGAATCGAACCCACGCCCCCAAGCTCAGAAGGCAGGTTCACTACCACCTGGACCAACGGGCTATCTATATTTATTATATTGTGTTAGTTGTATGAATGTTAATTTAAATAGCAGAGAACCTAGCACCAAGACGAATCTCTGCTAGGTTTAATTGTGCTTATTAGTATAAATGTAAATGTATATAACAATAAATATATTGTTAAATTAAGAAGTAGGTATTAATTGAAACCTAATAATATAAATAACTTTTGTAATAAGTCTGCCCCCCGATTCTACTAAACAAATTGTCTTTAAATTGTAATTGTTGCGATTTTAATTGTTAAATAACTGCCTCAAAATTGACAGTTTTAAATATTTTTTTATACTAAGTTATAATATTAGGTGGTTGTATTTTTCTAGTATAAAAAAATATTAAAAACTGTCAATGTTGGGGCAGTTATTTAACAATTAAAATCGCAAAAATTACAATTTAAAAACAATTTCTTTAGTAGAATCGGGCCCTGTTTTGTTGTGTTGTATGATTTTAATTCAAATAGCGGAGGACCTAGCACCTAGACAAATCTGAGATATTTAATTGTGCTTATTGCTAAAACATAAAATGTATAAATAATAATAAATATGTTATTAATTTAAGAAGTAGGTATAAAACAATAAAATTACATTTAGATTATGTCATTTATTTTAATTTTAGGATAAATCTTACAACAATCCCTGTATAAAAAGTACAAGAGTATAAAATCTTATAATCAAGCTTAAATTATAGAGTATTAAGTACTTTGGCATATAGTCGGCTGGTACATCTTAATAAATCTTATGTAGATTTTAGAAAAAAAAACCTTTATATATAATACTTAAAAATGTTACCCACTTGGAAAAAGTTACAGTGACAATTAAAAACTATAACTTCATAGCTTCACGCGCGTGTTTTACTTTACGACTGAACAGTTCGTATTGGAAAATGTTTCCATCGTGTTTTTGACGACTCGAGCCAGAAAATCAATTAGCGGCCGTGTCTCGTCAGAATAATTTCAAATTCACAGATCATCAACTTGTTTCCCGAAATAGAACAATATTTGTATTGTCACACAATACAACATGTTACAATGTTAGGAAGGACCAAATTATCCCGATTGTCGGACAATTTTGACCTGCCAAAAAAATGAAAAAAAGTTCTTTCTTGTTTTAATCTGTTACGGTTGTTCACTAAAGTTATATGATTATTTACGGGATATTTACCGTGGTAACGTTGTGGAATGAGCTCCCATGAGGGACTTCATATATCTAAATCAATAACAATATAATAATCATATAACTAAAGTTCTTTCTTTTTCTAACGGTTATGTGAAACTGGTAGAATCATATCATAGTAATACTATAAATGCGATTTTGTCCTTCTTTCACGTCAACATCAACATTAACGCAACGCAACGGATCGACCTTATTTTTTGTATATATATATTTCAAGGTAGAGTGACATAGGGTACTTTTTTATCCCGGAAAATTAATGTTTGCTGAAGGACTGCAAATGCACGTGAAATCGCAGGACGTGACATAAAAAAAATACTTTTGAAGTTCATAAGAGGGCAACGATGTGTGAAAATAAGGCGCTGAATTATGCTGACTAACTTGAAGTAATAAATAATAGTATAAGGGAATATTAGTTTATAACAGTCAAATGCTAAAAGTTCAAGGGACTTGGATAACGATTTTATCTTAACTGAATAATGGCGTTAATTTTATTGTACCATCCTATACTAAAATTATCTAATTTGCTAGCAATATCATCGTGGCCACATCTTCGTCAATAGGTACGTGAGAAACCCATTATAGAATTGTCTAGTTTAAAAAAATTACGAGAAAATAGATGCCTGTAGCGTTCACGCTTACCCAATATAAACGACATCAATTTCCGATATTACATTACTTACGGCCTTACTTACAAATGTTAGACAAGTTAAACAATGCTTAAAGTTGTCTGGAAGGGATCGCTTATAGCGATAAGGCCGCCAATTGAGCTGGCAAAGCACCGTCAACACCGCTAGTGTTGCAGGTGTTCATAGGCGACAGTTTCTGCTTACCATCAGGCGGACCGTAAGCTTGTTTGCCGCTCTTTGTATAAAAAACACTAGTTCAAGTTGTTTCTGTCATATGTACTTATGACATTTGTGGTGTAAACAATAACCGTCTTACCACAAAAGATTTAAGCACGCTTTAGACAAGTGTTTAGCAATTGTTTCACTGCGAAAAATATGCTAAACACTTGTCTAAAGTCTAAAGCGTGCTTAAATCTTTTGTGGTAAGACGGTAAATAAACTATCTAACAATGCTCAAAGTTGATGTCTCGTTTTTGCGCGTGACAACTTCCGTCGACAAGAAAACAGATTTTAAGCATTGTTTAACTTTACGTTTCTAAGTAACTCCGGTACTGCGTAGTAACCATTTTTAGATTAACATAATTTTCACTTTACGTAATCGCTTCATCTTTTAAAGCTAATTTAATGGCATGGCAACAGAAGCAAAGAATTCTAAAACCTATATTCAAGCCAGTTGAACGTCAATCCGTCGAGCGCCTCACAGCTTGTTCAAGAATGGCGCGATGGAGGCGAAGTCTTCGCAATCCGGGATCAGTTTTCCCTTGAATTTGATGCAGGATTCAGCGCAGAGCGGGCCCTCGAACCAGGCTCCGAGCATCTTCTTGCATTGAGCGCAGTTTTCGATGCAGATCTCCATCGGGTCGTAGCCGGAGGCTGGAAAATACCGTAAATGTACTTAAAGCTGAGCACAACGGATTTGATTGTTTAGATTGCTCACTGATGGCCTTCGCTGCTCTGATGGAACTGCTAAATGGCCGTTTTTCGGTGCAAATGCGGTACTGTACCTTGTGTACGGTATTTTTCTTTCGGAATTCATACCGCCCACTCCTGCTTATTCCGCGTAAGTCAGGGACAAAACGCTCTCAATAGGCTCTAATAAAATTTACACTACCTAATCAAACTGCAAAGCAGGATTAGGCGTCTCGCTCGTAAATCTACCTTTACATTACCGCACATTCATTGTCTACAATGTAGCCTCGGATATCAAGTAGCATAGTATGGAATAGCCGTGCGCACCTAAAGTATGAACAAATGCTTGGGAAAAGCTCATACTTAAAAATAGCACAGTAATTGTGGTAAGTTCACAGGGTGCTCGAAGGCTCGAAGTTGGTGATATGACTCATTCATATACGAGTTAACTGTTGGTTGACTACTGGTTGGGGCGTCTTCTGAAGAACTGGTTTGCACAATGATGCAGGTAATGTATATAAGTATAGAAGTAGTTCTTTTAAGAGCCGCAAAAAAAAAAAACTTGTTTCTTACAAAAAAATATTGCTGTATTTTTTACTTCAGGCGACGAAATAAAGACAGCAACACTTATTTCTTAAGACTGTCAACAAAATCTTTAAAATCGATCCTATTGATCTACAAAAAAATGAAAACTGATGTGTAAAGATCACTGAATGCGGGTGAAAGTATAGTCGAAATAACAGGCTAGTACCTACAATAGAACAAAGATAGATAGATAGAAACTCTTTACTGTGTAACTACACCAGAAATAAAAATTATACAGCAAGATAGAAAATACTTACGAGCTAGTGCCACAAGTGGTGGTCTTATCGCTAAAATCGATCTCTTCCAGGCAACCATTGGATGGAAAGAATTTAACACCAAATTCCACTAGAAAAAAAATATCCCGACATTTTGGGATTATTTTTTCCTATACTTATCTAATACTTATCTTTGCAATAGGTACTTCTAATGGTTCGTAGGTTGTAGGACGGTAAGTACTATCCTCTGCAAAGACCCTACTGGGTAGGCGGTTAGTACTAAACCCCGCAAGGATGTAACCCTCAATCCGCTACAATATTCTACGGTCTCGTTAGCATCCATGAATGGTGCCGGTGCGGTAGCGCGTGCGGTAGAGATGGTGACCATGTGTTAGGAAAAACTGAGACTTGAAACTGAAAGTTTTGTATTACTTCGGAACTTTATTTAAAATATACTTAAAATGAGATAAGATGATAAGCTATACAAAATTAAACAGGTTGGTAAGAACATACCTAATTATTTTCACCATAAATTGACTGAGAATGCATTTATTTGTTTGCCATTGTACACGTTACACGAGCTTTTGTTACTAGAACGGCCTATGTACATTATTACCTTCAATTCATTAGGCAAGAAACCCAGTGTCTTATGTATTTCACACCCGCCCGTAGGTATCCAGCCCCTAGACCACAAGTAGACTTAGCAGTTTCTCTATGCTAAGACGACGATTAGTACCTATAGAAAGATGATATCTACAGGGCGCAGGCGCACAAAAATCAGGTGGAATCTCAATCCGATCTTAGTCGGAAAAATCTTTTGTGTGTAAAATATTGCTCCACGCTTGATCGCTTGACGCTCGGTGCCAAAATTATCCATTTGACGGGAGAGCAAAAAGCTAAACTTAGAAACGTGTGTAACACATCACAAAGTGCACTTAAGCTTCCTGTACGTACCTAGGTACGGTACCTACTTATTATAATAATAAAAAAACTGTCTATATAGATTTTATTATAGAAACTGACGTGGTTTTCACACATTTTATTTATATTACACGGGAATTACTCGCGTAAGATTAAGCCGGTCACTCCGCACCGGTCCGCTCCGCTCCGGTCGCGCGCGCGCAATCACCTTGAAAAAGACTGCCTAATGCGGTTGAAACTATAGTCGGAGTGACCGGCTTAATCTTACGTGAGTAATTCCCGTGTAATATAAATAAAATGTCTATATAGATTATCGGTTAAAATAGTCCTAGCCACAGTAACAGCCTGGTCACCCCGTTAGTAAGGCTACATCCATAATGGATGGTTCTATTCGCGCGAACTGTCGTTACGGGGTCAAGTGTAAGCGGCTAAGGCGAAATTGCGTAAGGTGGGCGAAAGCAACGCGGATTGGGGTCATTGCCTCGGTAGCCGCGTCTTTATGAATAACTATTTTGATTAAAGCGGTGTTGTATTCGACGATAAATATCAGCTGTTGTCTGGGGATAAATGTTTTGATTTTTGAACGAGCGAAGAGAAGACCGATTTTACTCAAACGAATCTTTTTTCTGTGTTTATGTTTGTTAGAAGACAACTTGCGTATCGTCAATCCGATATACATAAAACATGTAAGCAAGTAGATCATGCAAATAGTTACTACTTATTTTTAAGTTCGAAGATGAGCAAATTCGGTCATGGGGCTGTAAATATACCTATACCCCTATACGAGGCAAGTAGGTACCTCTTGGATGGATAAGGACTTTTGATTGAATGGCTATTCAAAATCAAAATGCATTTTCCACACAAAATAGCTTTTAACGGATGCACTTTTTTATTACTGACCCTAAGGAGCATCATTTCATAAAGAAATTAGTTTACTTTTGATTGGTATTTTTTCTAAATGTATGTTTTGTATATATTTAGTACTGATGGACCATCTCCACTACGCAATTTGACGAGCAACTGCTTTCTACTAAGCCAAGGCATTATTGTCGTTTGTCGTTGTGAAAATAGAGACAATTAATCTAATGACTGGCTGTAAACTAAGACAATCGATTAGCTTACTGGCTTGTCTAAATATAATGGCTCATCAAATGGCCTGGTGTGAATCGTCCATTAAACTTATATCTACTGCATACATACACCCAGATGCTTATAATTTTTGTTGTGCTATAAATAATATCATCAAAATACTTAAAATACGATTAGGTATTTTAAAGTGGTTGGCCTTTCTGTATATTTGCATGACGTGCCACCAAACCTGAATAACTTCTTTCTAGCCGGTTCAGCTTTTGTTAAGTTTTGTTTTATTATGCAAATTACATTTGTGTCAAGTTTAAGCCCTGTCCAAGCGAAGCATAAAGGCATCAGTGCCTACTAAAGTTACTTTGAGATATTTTTTTAGTGAGTACGGGCGTATCTACAAGGTTTCCACCAGAAAAGATGATAAGGGATAGTTATCGTTTTTCTTTTTTACAAAAAGCTAAAACTGAATTTACGGGAAGTGTTTGAAATTCAATAAACGCGAACCACCTCTGATATTTACTTAAATTATATGGGGACCACCTTCGAGATTAACCTATTCAATAAAAATAAAAACAAACGAAGAAATCGGTTCTTAGGTAATAAGTAGGGCAGTTATCGCGTAATTTAAAATAGGTAAGTTATTCGAATTGAGTGGAATTTGCAAGTTGAAGTGGCAATGGGCAGGCCACATCGCTCGAAGACCCGATAACCCATCGGTTATCGGGTCTTCGGGAAGAAAGGTTCTGGAGTGGAGACCACGAACCGGAAGACGCAGCGTAGGAGACTAGATGGACCGACGACATTGTGAGAGTCGCGGGTATCCGCGGAGGCCTATGTTCAGTAGTGGACGTCTTCCGGCTGATGATGATTCGAATTGAGAACTTCCTTTTTTGAAGTTGGTTGAACATTTCATTGAGAATGCTAATTGGGTAATTCATAGATTATTCATAAAATCGAAAGCCATAAAATTGTCTAAAACTTTTCCAGAAATAATCTGTCAATAATGATGTTATTAGTTCGGACTGCCTCAAGAGTATTCGAATTCTCTTACGTAGTTGAATTAGGCCAACTTTAACGATCTATTGGGCTCGGATCAGGGAGTTTACTATCCGCCTTTTAAATAGATTTATCTAAGGGAGACCCCCATTTATTACAACTTAGCTATCTTAGATTTTGATTTTTTACGTGAGCTTTCTTCAGCCCCGGATCTTCAATTACTTAGCTTGGTATTTTGACGAAAAGTGAAGTTTATTATTGCGATCAAGTTATTAGACACATTTAAACCAAATAAGTACTTATATTTACGCATCTAAAAAATATATTTTAAAATTGTTATAGGTAACAAATAATTCGGCTTTCATTTGATACTTTGGGCATAAATGTTTTCGGAACGTTGTTTCGTTCCTTTATCAATTAGCTATGGGTTTGTTTTGAAATTATTATAACACCGGTTTCACTCACGATTATGTTTATCAGTCGAGATGATCGACTGGTTTCGGAGCCATTAGATCCCCTTCAAATCCTAATGAATGAATCAACGCGCGAGTTTTGATGACGGGATTTGTTTCTGTATGGATAGCTAAACATCCCTATCCCAATTAAATTTGTGGCCTTACAAATAGGCGCGTACCTATCCCTATAATGAATTGAGTTATCTCTTTTACACACTTTTAACATTTTAGAAAATAAAAAATCACGGAATTGGCTTGAAAAAAAATCTTTGTAGAGTAACATTGCAAGCAATTTTCATATCTGAATAACATGATTTTTTTAACCTTTTCTCAAAAATAAAGCTACTGACAGAAGAGTTTTTAGGACACTGCAAAAATGGTTTAAATACAATTTTTGTGTGGATGTTTTATAGCTGTGGCGTGATGGAAACAATCTGCAAAGTCTGCGTGCTTCATCTTCGATCACATCCTCGCTTACCGACATGCAAGTTGAAGGTCAAACGAGGACTTATTAGTGATAAAAAGTACGTAAAAAATTATAACTAGTCATTTAGAACAATAGAAAGCAAGATTCAACTACGAAAAACGTGAATCAAAATAAATTCACTGTAAGGTTACGTTAATGGAATTTCCCCCGTCGCGAAACCTACAACCGTCAAAAAATTGCGAAATATTTATTTACGACGTCACTGTGTACGCTTTTGTTATGTTTTACATGCGTAAGCCGTTAGATTTGGTCGTTATCCTTAGCGGTCTTATACGTGCGTTGTATAACATAGTAGTACCTATCTCTTGAGGTTTATTATGTGCACGTAAGACAGATTTAGTTGATTGAGTCACGTGGTCTCTAGTCTAGGCTGTCTGCTCTGAAACAGTGTGACAGGTTCTCGCCAGACATGAAATTTTCTTCCTTATATTTATATTCGTATTGCTAATAATATTGTAGGTACTGAATACCAAAATATAGAAGGTTTTTGATAGTTAGATACAAACTCCACATAGCTTTGAAGCTTCTTTTAACCCATTTTTTTTAAAATTATTACCAGTATTTATAAAGCTGGTTGTGGAGCCACCACCACCATCTCATCATTGGTGAAATAAAGTCCCATAGACTCCGCTGGCTTGGACATCTGGACAGGATGTCCGCATCGTAAAAGGGCTTTGGAGCTGCTAGAGGGCCGAAGGCCCGTCGGCCATCCCAGGTATAGATGAAGAGATGAAGTGGGAACTGCAGAAACCAGAGATTCGTGATTCGCGTGAAATTGTGCAATATAGGGAAGAATGGCGTCTTTTCATAACGGAGGCCAAGACACATTTTGGGTCGCTGCGTCAGCATAAGTAGTACCTAAGTAGTTCTATTGAGAGATTCGATCAAATAAACATAGGATATTGCACTAACCGCCCGACCGCGGTCTACCTAAAACTCCGCCGTGCCGTGTTGGTGCAGCAGTTTGCATTCAATTCATATTTTTTATAATGATCTAGTAGGTAGGAAAACTATGGAGCTACCTCAGTGTAGGCGAGTAAAAGCTTAAATATCGCGAGGTCTCTACCTACTAGTTTATTTAGTGAACATCTTGAACTTTGTCTTTGTTCAACTGGTCCCGCTCGAACAGTTCCTACGGGATCAGTTGACATAATGCATATTATGAATTGGCCTACTGAACCCGTTGACAAATTTTGTAATTTGTATAGACACGGAGAAAAGTGTTTTACATGAATATCACGAATATGAATATAGAATTTTTTATACTAATCATAATACATTACCTTGTATGTTGGTAAGGAGCTTGACCTATGCCGATACGCTGGCTTGCAAAGCTTGTGCTATGAGACAGGTGGTTTACCCATCGCATTCCAACTCAGTATTGAATACTGCACGAATCTTGCGTAAACCCGAATGTCACACATACTTAGTACAGTCAGCATCGAGTTAATTTTAGCGATTAGGTTAGTGAAAAGAATCGCAAAGGGATGGATTTCATTCATACAGGGTTTCGCGGAAAGGGTGTACTAATCCGAAATGGGTACACTTTTCGTCACGTTTTACTATGGAACCAACCCTGCAATCGTGAAAAAGCTGTTCAATAGAAAACGGTCGTTTACACTCGACAAAACTATATATGGTACTGCTGATATTTTTTGGCAATTTCGGGTTTGGTCCCATAGTAAATGTTGTTCATAATTATAAGTATAACTGACCCCTTTCGGCATAGTACTCCCTTTCTGGCTAGCCTTGCATGTACGTATTCAGAATACGCTTATTATTGAATGTCTTACAAATTCTTGACTGCCCTGTATGCTTAGTCCCAGATTTGATAGTTTTCGAAAACTTTTTTCGTTTACGTATTGTTCCATACATTTTAGTAAAGCGCCTCTATCGGAAATGTGGAGGAACTAAAAACATTAAAATCAATTTGACGCTGACTGTACCCAATCCTACCATACCTACCTACATGTTGTAATAAAAGTAGGTACTTCATAGAAGGCAAAAATATGAGGAAACACGCATCGCAACACTAAGCGGGTACGCAATGATAACTTTCTATTGGTCGGAAACATCTACTCGAAAGAAAAAGAAATGATCAGGAATTGTTTCAAAGGATACCTACTTGTGATATTGGAGCCGTACTTTATGGGATAATGACAAGGCTGGCAATGTTTGATAGGTAATTTGGTTTAATGTTTCTGAACACAAGCGAAAAATTCTAACAGTAAAAACTTTTAATTTAGTAGGTATTACATCATCAGCCAGTACGTTCACTATTGGAACAAAGGCTTCCTTCTTAGAGAAGGGTGTTGCCATAATCCCTCCTCTTTGCAGGCGGCTTGGGGATTGCAGAACACTCACCGTGTACTAATAAGACGCTGCTGCCTATCCTGGTCCATCTGGTCGCAGAACCACCGCAGAATGGGTTAATTTAGTATAGGTAAGAATGTTAAATACACACACATAAGGGTCCTATCACATTTTTTGACGATAAAAGCATCGAAAACTGGATTTTTAGTAGAATTTTTCTTAAAACTAATAAAATCTGTAGAAAATTCAGTTGCTATATCAAAAGATCTGTATTTTTTATTGAATGTTGCGGCTTTAGATTTTGGCAAAACTCAACATATCCATTTGTTACCTCCAATTTACAAAAGTAGTTTTTCTTAAAACTTTAGGAGGGAAAGTTTGAGAATGGATTTCGTTAAATTACTCTCAAAAAATAAAAAAAATTATGTTATGGTTTACCTACTTATTTTATATTTATCTTGAAAATTACGGCTTTATTTATTCGTTTAATGCCCGAAAATACAATTACTTAAAATTAAACGGTTTATTTTGTAATAGGCCTCTTAAACAACATGATTGAGAAAAACATTTTCTAATCCGAAAACCTTAGTACATTCGCGACTATGCTCCGTTTGCGAAGATGATTTGAATAAAAGAAAAAGATTTATCTAACCTCGTCAGTGTTTTGACAAAGATTTTTAATTCAGAGTAAAAAGGAAATTTCTAGAATCTCCGTGGCTTCGCTGTGACTTTTCTTTAATCTCTCTGGTAGAAACGTTAACGCGTGGGTAAGCGTCCTAATTTCCCTAAAGATATGAAAATGTTACGGGATTGTTTCACTGAAAGGTCGTGTTATTTTTCATACTGAAAATGCCGAAATAAGCATACGTTTAACATTTAAATTGGGTTCAGTTGTTCTTGCCCTAACATTTAGAAGTGTGTAGGTAATCTATAGGTACGGGCTCTACGAAATTGAATCTGAAATGAGGAGATCCGTAGGCGAACGAAAGCTACATAGCCCACCGAATTAGCAAGTTGAGGTGGCAGTGGGCAGGGCACATAGCACGCAGACAGATGGCTGATGGGGCCGAAAGGTTCACGAATGGAGACCATGGACCAGTAAGTACAGCGTAGGACGTCCACCCACAAGATGGACAGACGACCTAAAAGAGACCGCAGGGAAACGCTGGATGCAGGCCGCTTCCAACCGGCCCTTTTGGAGATCGATGGAGGAAGCCTATGACCAGCAGTGGACATCCTTTGGCTGAAATGATGATGATGAATCTATAAGTCTACCTGGCGTTAGATAGCTACATACAACTATTCCTACTTACCGCCATTGTTCATAGCTACTTGAACACTCTAAAACGTAAGGACCAATTCATACTGAGATTGTAGTAACCGGCAGCGATATTCTAGGTACCTATTCTGTTGTTGATAAGTAACAAAAAGCGATAGGTCGCGATACGATGCAATGCGAGTTAGTACGACGTGTGGTAGATATGACTTAAACCAATCTACGCTACTGTATAGATGCCGTACAGACAGTTTCTTTATTAACCTTTAGAAGCCACTGCTATGAGCAAAAGTTCTCCCCATTTCCATTTTGTCATCTTTGCAGTGTCGCGTTGTCGGCATTTTAGGGCAATGCCTATTGGCGCATGTCTTCCAGAGTGCTCTTCTCTTTACATTTTAACTCTATGCACTTTTCATTACAAACGTTTTCTACTCTATACACACGAGGATTGTCAACCATTCTGTTAAAAACAGTATTATACTTAATTTTTTAATGCATATTACTGTTTACTGTACAACAAAACAGTATGCAAAATACCGTTCACACATCACATTGAACCTGTTTAAAAATAAGTTTCGGTGCGCGCTTAGAACAAAACGTTTTTCGGGACTCTAAAAAGAAGTGTATAGGTTTTTTATTTACCTATGTCCCACTCCTGGGCTGTCTTCCCCATTTCTTTCCAGATAGTGCGATATACCGCCAGACATGTCTTTTTTTTTTTTTTTTTTTTTAAGTTACTGTTAATTTTCTTTTTAGCTTTATTGGTTTTGCAAAAAGTTTGCAACTCTACTATACACATTTTACAAAATAATATCTTCTTTAGATAAATGCTAGATGAGGTCAGCGAAAGGGTGCGCTGCCATTTCGGTATGAATTGATCCGCAGCATTGTTTCCCCAAGCTGACAACTCACCGATAGCAGGGTTGCTCCTCACGTATCCGATGTTCAGGACAGCGAATAGGGCGAAGACGACGAAAGCTGCGGTCATTTTTCCGGCCATTTTGTTGGGGTCTAAGAACAAAAGAGTTAATAAAACAAAAGAGTTAATAAAATACTTTATCAGTAATGAAATGCAAAGTTGCTCGCTTATTCCCGCTTATTTTTAGTAAATATTGGGTACGAAAGCCATTATTATTTGGTACAGTCAGCGTCAAATTGATTTTAGCGTTCACGGTAGGCAAAATAATCGAAAGGGCATACTTATATTCATGTAAATAAGTATACGCATACGCATATTGTTGTAATCATGTAACGTGGTCTTTATTCAGGTCATTATCAATATTGGTATCTTAGCATCACAGTCGCCAATATTATGTAAGATGTCATGTTTTTTTATTGGTTAATAGACTTGCGCTTGATGTTAAGCGATGATGCAGCCTACGATAGAGCACACATGTCTCATCATCATCAGCCAGAAGACGTCCACTGCTGAACATAGGCCTCCCCCTGTAACCTCCACACTAAACGACAGCCTGCCTTTTGCATCCACTGGATGCCCGCGACTCTCACAATGTCGTTGGTCCATCTAGTGGGAGGCCTACCTACGCTGCGTCTTCAGGTTCGTGGTCTCCACTCAAGAACATTTCTTCCCCATCGGTTATCGGTTCTTCGAGCGACGCTTGTTTAAAGAAACCTATTCACTTGTGACTTGAAGACACCCAGATTGTAACTATCGGGGAACATCCATTCAGGCAGCCCATTTACACTATATATCTTATGGTTCGCATAAAAAAAGGTGGAATCAAAGCGCTTTGTACGCCTCAATCTGGCACTTGGCTGATTCATCCCAAAAAGGTGCGAGCAGTAGGTACTCAAACACACAACTTTGTTGTTTTCAAGGAAAACTTTTAACGTTCAAAATTATTTTATTTATATTGGCCCTTATGAAAAATGAATAGAATCTACCATAATTAGTTGCACAGATATACCGTTAAATTTTTTATTTGAAAACATAGTAATAAATAATTAAATTTATGCCTAAATTAATTCCCTAAACGCTAAAATGAATTGGACGCCGTCTGTACTAACCCTTGGCTCAAGTTAGAATACTCAGGAGCTCTCCCTATTTCCACCAAATAATTTAAACAGATACTTACGTGGGAAAAACAACCAGAAATTAGAAAAGGTAATGATATCTACAATTTTCACATTTTGTTAGACACTACAAGTAAACGGTTCATGCAAAATATAAAACGAAATGTAAGCAGCACCACAGAAGACAATAGCACACTTAGCAGCACTAAGTAAACAAGGCACCACAATCACAACACAAAACTTACCTCATTAGTTTTGGTAAAAAGGTTTACTTGTCCTAGCATTTGTACCACACAACAAATACTTTTAACTATGTATGTCACTATAGTTCATACCACTGGCATCCCCATAAACAAATGGCCAAGAGAAAAATGCCGAAATAGTTACGGAAAACTGTCCATCGACGACCGCACGTAAATGGAACGTGTTTAAATATGTTACCAACTATGGTTGCAGGCCACAAGGTGGGGGGTAGGCATCGGCGCGAGCGCAAGGGATAGCTCAGGAAGCGGATCTCTGCTAGACTCTACTACCTTTGCGAAAGCATGAAAGTTCTAAGTAGGAAGTTGGACTTTTCAGACGATATTAATGTGGATAACGCCTTTATTCCTGCACCCCGCTATCAGAATCAGGATCTAGCTATCAGGGACAGGAGATTAAAAAACATCTTCGATGGTTAATATTACAATTACTAAAATATCTAAAATTGTATTTTATGCTACTTCAGTACTTAAGTCATAGTAATAAGGGCACTAGTTCCTAGCAAAAAATTACGTCGATCCGTTAATTTATCGCCATCGTCAACAATCACACTTTCGCATTTATAATATTAGTGTAATTTTCTCTGGGGATTGTAGTAGCCCATGCTAAAGGTGACAGAATTTAATTCTGTTTAGTTTTATCTCTTTTTTATAATTGGCTTTATTAGCTAGTTAAAGGTTTTTATAGTGTACCATTGCATCAAAATACTCGGTATCAATATTTTCTCTAGAGGAAAGGTCATCAATTTGTGTTAGAATGGATTTACCAAGGCCAGTAAGACATTATGTAAAAATTTACATGAAATGGTGTAATGGCACAGAATAAATAATACCTAGTACTGGTAATAGTTTAGCGTTCAAATAATTTCTAAGAAAGATTGACGCGTTTTCGCAACAATTACAATTTCTAGTTGGTAAAAACCGTCCATAAATAACGTTGAGGATACAAAGTGGAAAGTTTCTTAATGATACGAAATTATTAACCACCAGTGACGTTATTGCCGTCTTTACAGCCAACAGGTATGTCCACGCTATACTTTTGTCTGTAAACAGACTGGGCTGCCTTCGGTAAAGCCCGGGGGCGCCTGAATGCCTGTACGGTTGATCACCCGCAAAATTCCACTTTTGTGAACCTTACACTTTTACTATAAAGCCCATATTTGAACGAAGCATTCCCACTTTGTGCAGACATTCGAAAGAGGATAGTACTTTTTGGAACATTACGTTTATTTTTATGTCAATAAATAAATTACAGAAGTCTAATGTTCCAGAACAAAAAAAGCTCGTATCGGTCGATAGAAACCTGATTTTGTGACACTGGTTTTCTTCCTGTCGAGATAAATCATCAGACTGTATTGTGCGGTTTAAATAGAATTTAAATAATGCCGATACATTGACGTAATCGAACGTAGTCGAATGAAGCTGAATGAATGAGCCCAATAAAAAGATCGTTACCACGTGAAAAGCAATAATCAAAATGAATTAATTTATTGTCGCGGTGAACTCCCTACGAGACAAAGGCAGTTCACTTCCGTACCTACGAATAAAAGTCAAATGTAAATAACCTCTGCGAGTCGTGTGCTAAGTAAAGATAGCTATCGTTTGTCTCAAACTTTTATTTACATGTCCGGTTTTTTCAGGAAGGATTGTAAGCTTGACGGTTTCAAAGCAGCAATGGGGAGCGCGTGGAAAATATTCGTGTGAATGCTCGCACAAGCCTCTTTTGGCTTTAGGAAGCGGATCTCGTTATCGGCCAGTAAATATCTGTAATTGTTAATACACTTACAACTTCCTAAACTTAAAATGATAAACTCATAATCTGCCGGATTTGTTTTTGATTGATTTCTGTGCGCGTCTAAAAAAACGACATTTCCGCATATGAACTCACGTTCTCATGCTAACGTGTGCAATACGATTGCTGACCAGGTTTAACAGTTTAGTAGTAAAAAACTACCGTGAATAAATAAAGCTTCTGTGACAAAGCGCAAGTAGGTATTTGTACCTCGCATGTTGTGTAACCGGTACTTCTGGAACAGGTATGGAAAGATTCCTTAATAACGCGAGATTGAATATTAAATTTATCAATCATACTTAATACGCTTATTGACCATGAAGGTCTTGTCGTTGTTAATTTATATTCATATATTTAGAGAAAATTTAAGTACTTAAGTTACTACTTATTGTTTTATCTTAAGAAGATTGTGTATCAAATATTATATCACTTACGATGGCTATTCTTTTCAGGCCGCTCTTTCATTGTATAAATGGCATCATATGTATGACAAAGTAGCTACATCTCTAATCGTGTTTTATCAATATTTTACAAAATCGCGAAAATAAAGCGGCATCGTGATAAAATCACGTTAGGTCCTAGATACTTACAATCTCTCAGTGAAAACAGTCAAAAAATTACCGAGCGTCATTGTTTATAACACAGATCTACTACCTATAGATTTTCAATGAGCGTGGCTAGCTCAGTGCCACTCGCTTCAACAAGGTGTGCTGCCACATTAAAATGATTTGCTATAAGTTAGGGTAATTTACCTACTATGATGGGTAGTGAATCTTCAATGAGTACTTTGGAAACAATACTACCTTTTAAATATTTATATTTTATACACTATCTGCTGCAACCCGCGGAGCTACCTGCAATGTTCTGGGAAGAAAAGTACGTTGTCTGTCCTCATGACACACCCTATCGTCCTGACAAAATTTGACTTAGCCCATGATCTAAGAAAACAAGGTCTAGCAATCTGGGAGTGGTCCCGCAATGACGTCACTGTCCAGTTGCCACTTTATTCAATCAGCTGTTACGTGGTGTATCGTCATCTCTCTCGAACCTGTTGTAAATTGACATCATGACATCGTTGCGGGACGCCTACGTAAAAAAAAATTCTCGAATTGCTATACCTGGCGGAGTATATTATTATACCATGACTTAGCCGTTTCCTCGTAAAAAAACAGACAGAACGTTACAAACTTACTTGCGTTTTTATTATAATTATTTGTTAGGATTAGAATATAGTACTAGAAAAAAGGTTTAAAGTAACCATAGCATGATTTTTTATGATTAATTAAAAATAATAAAAAAGTCAAAGAGTTAAAACGGAAGGGCAAAGGAAGGGCCCCCATGCAACAAACGTTAAACGTATTTTTGGATTTGTTCTAGTGTAAAAACGGTAATCCGTACAAGCGTCAAATTTAGCGGATTATAGTGAACATAAGTAAAACAACAAATAATAAACACTGGCCAAGTGCGAGTCAGTGACAAATTTCTGTTTACCACTAAGCTAAGCAACGTCGGGCGTGGTCGGTACTTGGATGGGTGACAGCCTGGGCGTGATGTTGTCTTTTTGCACAACTTTTTGTATTTTGTGATTGTAAAGAACTCTCATAGCGCGAGTCCGACTCGCGCTTGGTCAGTTTAGTTTTTTCATGAATGGAATTATGTATAACATTCCAAATAATTAGATAAATAGACTCTTTAATGTTTACAGTACAAATTTCACGAACAGCGCGTAGCTTTTTGTATCGGTTCGCCGAAATCGCCTTTTGCTTTTCCAGCTTCATAACTGTGGCCTCATTAATATATATTTAATTTCATTACATTCACCATATTCATATGGGCATAAAAGGGTCGGTATTTTGCACTTCTTGCAATGTGCCAGCTTTTTTCAGCAATGTGACAGGATCAGTTGGAAACCTGCAGAACGAATAATTTATGTTAGTTGCGGTGGGTAATTTCTTTCATAAACTGGCAACATTCATAATTTATTTTCTAAGTGAATAATTTGATAAAATTCATAGAATTAGACCACAAATCGACCTAAAAACTGACTAATTATGAATAAAATATTTGCGAATTGATATCCTGAATTTATTTAGGTGATCTTTACAAGCTTTATATGTTTACTTACGTGTGAAATGATATTTCATCGTATTTTCGCTCACTGCGCTTCTTGCAGCCCAAAATGCTACAACCAACCATTGTAAAATATCTTTTACAATTATTTCTCAGAGGAAACACGCATTTATCACATTTAATCACCAAAAAAAGGCAATAAATATAATTCAGACCCGTTTTGTTTGTCACTGATTATTATAGATTTTGACACTTGAGGTACCAAAAACAGGTCACGCCGATAAGGACAACAAAATCTATTTATGTCCTTTTCGTACTTGTGCTGAGCCATATCAAGTTGTCTCTTTCACTAAAATATATTGCCGATCTGGTTGTGTATATCTGTGGTTTATAACATTGTATCAATTATATACTTCATAATGCACATTGACTCCAATTCAGACATTATGTCGCTTGCATAGTGTTCACCGTTAGTTGTCCGCTATGTCATCGTAGCTCTGACATCGCGCGGTGGCGTACTTGTAGTCAGATCGCGGTTACCTTATAACTATAACCAAAAGTCAGCGCAATACGTACCGTGCGCCGAATTTTGGTTCGGAATTTTTTGGCACGATTGTTTTTTTTTTTGGAAAGCATACAGATATAAATAACTAGATTACTGATACATTGAATAATTAAACACCATTTAGCAGTTTTCGCATGTTGAAACAATTTTTGCGCATAGAGATGAATGAAAGATATTATGTTGTGACTCTATATGTATTGTATCTCGATGTATTAGGTATATTATTTTCATAAACGTTGAACGTTGAGTGTTAATGTGTAAGGGTGGATTATTATTTATATAAGTGGTCGGGAACGTTGTTTGAACCAAAGGTTTGAACGTGGAAAAGTGATAAGTATATACTTAGAGGTGAAAAATGTCGAAGGTTGTTTTTATAACTCCATGGAAACTTCTAGTTAAGTTTCCATAATTTTACTGAAGCATAGCTTGGACTTGACCGTGACTTACATTGCTTAACTTTGACTGGGATAATTACTTGTATGACGATACATTTTACAAAAACTTGATTATTTATATAAATAACTAGGTAGGTAGGAACTTGGTAGGTACTTGGCTCTGGCAAAATGCAACAGACATAATCCTGTCTGGAGGCAAAGAAAAAACACTTAAATAGCAAAGTATGCATGCGTGCCAGACAAAATATCAAAATAAGCTGGTTTTTAACAATATTGCAAAATTTAAATCACAAACGTATAAAAGTTTAAATAACGTATAATATAATCCACTGAAAAGCTTCAGAACTTTCGAAAGAATCAAAAGTTCTGCAATAAAACATCGATTTACAAAGACATGGATGGATGGCTGGTTGGGTCTAGTCCAAAATTTAAAGAAAAGATTGTCCAGAGTTTCAGACCAATTACATTTATCTATATATATTAAGAAATACCGACAAAAGTATGTTGTAAAATTTTAACAATGTGTAATTTAGCTTGCACCAAAGTAGACTTGTAAGCATTAGCTTTGTGCCATGCCAAAAGTACGTAGATACTTAATACGTTTTGACAGCACTGTAGCAATAAATAATGTAATGTTAGAGTGAGAAAACATGCAATTGTAATAATAAGAGTAAGCAAGACAAATATAGAGATGGTAGATCTTTATACCATTGCATCTGCATTTTACAGACAGATGTTTTCAGTCTACCTTTGTCTGATTCTGGTACGAAAATTTTTGGGTGGTGACACGTATCCATAGGTTTCAATATCTTTGCATTAAAATTAATAACAAACAAAAAAGGAAAAACAAAAGTTTGTCGTAATACTCACTGATTGGATTTCCAAGTTAGGATGTTCTGATGAAGGAAGGCTTTGGAATGTGATGTTGGGACAAATCCTAGCTCTTTTATACTCAAGTCTGATCACTTACTGAAACTAACCGTGACGGCAGTCAATGGGGGTCCCGATGGATGCCATTATCTGTACAGAACTGGTGATTTGGTTAAGGATATTATGTTCTTAGGTTTACTTTAGATAAGATTTGCTTGATCAGTCTATACCAGGGCTGCGAGTTAACGTACTTTGCGTGTCTGTGGTCTGGCTTAAGTTGGAT
Source organism: Agriopis aurantiaria (assembly GCA_914767915.1). NCBI lineage: Eukaryota > Metazoa > Arthropoda > Insecta > Lepidoptera > Geometridae > Agriopis > Agriopis aurantiaria. The sequence goes on from OU611990.1 coordinate 5,636,317, forward strand.
TGATGCTCCAACTAACACGCTGCATAATTCAGTTCGATCTCCATCGTCTAGGCAGTAGCTCGTCTGACGTAATAAGTACCTACCTACAAACAATATCAATTTACGCCATAGTAATTTGTAAAAGCAGGTTAGCCGTGAGAATGGAGTTAAACTACCTACCACATGAGATCACGAGTGGTCTTGTGACGTCATAGTAGGAACAAAAAAACGGCACGCTGAGTTAAGACATTTTTTTTTTAATAACAGGGTTGCGTTTGACTGCTATCTCGCCTGATGTTAAGCGATGACGCGGTCTACGATGGAGCACGCTGGCCTAGAAGAAACCGATTCACACGTGATTTGAAGACACCCGGATCTAGCCTGGTATAGATCTGTGGTCTATACGTTCTCTCCGGAGACAAAAATATAGTTGCTGAGAAAAGGATAAGGAAAGGATTCTTTTAATGTTATGATTCTTAATTATAAGAAAAAAAGGTTATCCTACTTTCCTTATTTTCTCAGCAGCAATGATTATGTCCCCAGCGACACAGCGTACACAGGTTACGTAGAAACTGTACTTAAATTAGCAGAGCAGTTCCTTAAATTTTGGTGAGTGTCACTGGAATTTTTCTATGGAACAGCTGTTTTTTTTTGCGTTTTCAGGTTCGGCCCCATAATACAAGTTTTTCATAGTGATTACATGTGAAATTAGTAATGAGTACAGTGACCACCTTTTGGCTAAGTACACCCTTTCTGCGTAATTCTGTATAGGTTCATCTGGCTAACCAATTTTTTTTTTTTATATTTTGGAAATTTTTGCACACACTGTCTAAGCAAAGCGTGTGATATGGTTGCCAGAGACTGATATATATACATACATAGTTTTTAAATACATACTTAAATAGATATTAACAACCAGATATAGAACAAACACAAATATTCATCACACAAATGTTTGTCCTACGTGGGAATCGAACCCACGCCCTCAGGCTCAGAAGGTAGGTTCACTACCAACTGGACCAACGGGCCAATTCGGTAATCAACCAACGGGTATCAATTCAAAGTGAAATGATTGCACCCGATGAAAAACCCAGCTAGATTATGCTGAATTTTTCATGAGGTGAAGAGAAAATGTGATGTTGCAGGTAGGTGTATAAATTATGACTGCTTCGATCAAATATACAGAGAATATTGCACGAAGCGCCCAAGTGGCTTGCCTAAAACTCCGCCGCGTCGCGCCGGTGCAGCAGTTTGCATTCAGTTACTCGTCACCTAGCGATGCGTAAACATGACGTGCCATAAACAAATCTATAGCCAGTGTATATACCTCTTAACAATAAATTTTGCAATGAATTGTACGTAGTACATATATTATATCGATGCAATTATGCTACTATTTTCGTAGTGCGCGTACGGCGTGCGATGTGCTCTGTTATTTGTTCGAAGTTTGACTAGTTTGTTTACAGACTTCTATAAAAGTATCTAAAACTAGGTCTACACTAGCTGTAGTGAGCTTACAGCTTCAAATTGCGTGTTTAACTTTCGACCCCTCCCGCTTCAGGCAGGCGTGGATATGACTAATCCCATTCTTGCATGTTGTTCACTAGGCTACGTACTTTCGGTAGAGCCTTCCTTTCAACGACACAAAAAGGTAAAACACGGGTTCCCGCTCACTTAAAGTCGCGCGGAAATCCATTTAAATTAAACAATAAAGTAGACAAATAGGGAATTATTCTCTTTCAAAATTTACCCCGAGCAAAAAGGTTTTACAGATTTCTAAGACCGTCCACGTGAACAAAACATCAGCTCGACCGACTTATTTCTAGAGTTGGTCAAATAAGAAAATTTTATACGTCCAACGGGCGGCTTTTAGTTTTGTTAGGAAAAACGATAGTAGCTCCGACTCAACACTACAGATAAATTGGTCTCTCTGTTACCTACGTGCCTCAATCGTCCGTAACAAAGATACGAGGAAAACTAAAAAGGGATCAGCTTTAGGCGTTATTGCTTGTTTAGATTCGCCTAAAGTTCAAACGAATCGCCCGTACGCGTGTTTACATTCTGTAGTGAAACGCAATATCCGTAGCTTGGGGCTATCGAATGAAATGTTATGATTTGTTGTGAAGACAAGTAACCTGAACTACCTTATACCAGAGAGTTTTGTCAAAATATTTTCACATTTTAAGAAAGTGCACTTTCTTCACTGGAACTCGATATGACAAATTAAATTAACAATTGCAAATTCCAGAATCAATATTTAACAACAACAATTTCTCATGCGTCAATTATGTTCATTTATTACTAGTTCGAAATTTAAATAAAATATTTGTTAAGTTACCTCCTTGGTTGTCAACTTTTGGAGTAAAAAGTTTGTTCTATGAGATTTTTAAGTAACACGAGTTACCTATGAGTTTTAATAGTAATTAGTTCAGCCTAGTTTAAGAGGTTACGAAGACATTTATGGATTTTCAAACCGTTGCTTGCGTGTACTGGTTCAGTACATCAGTATTGTTTTATCTCGAAGAAGATTGTTCAAATAATTATCGAATTTCCAAGCATATTTAAGAAAAATACAATTTTTTTTTTTTTTTTTTTTTTTACCAGTGTACACATTACATGAGTTCCTTAAAACGACATGTCGGTACAAAGACCCTGTTAGGGCGCTGCAACTTAACTTATTTTAACACATATACATAATTTATAACTATATTCTATTATATACTATTATCCTAAATTATAATAATAACTATTAAACAAAAGCCTGACATATGGCCTGAAAAACAAAAGCCTGGCCTATTTCAGTCTGACATGTACTATATAACAGTATTTTAATTTTGTTAAAACTTTGACATATTTTACATGTTTAACAACCCGATGACTCTGGTATCTTAAGTACGTGATAGCGCGCTAGACTTTCATTAAATTGCTTCGAAGATTGCCTTGTCCTAAAAAGGCAGGTAATATTTTTAGCACCCAACCTGATGAGCCGTTGAAAGGTCTCCAGACTCTTCAGGTATCGATTCAGGCCGATAGCAGACACCTACAGTACTTAGGTGCCTAGGCAGTAGCATAAACTGTATTGTCTTGGGTCTTATAGACCATTATTGTAAATTGCGTTTTACCTTTTTCGCTCGGTTCACACGATGCTATCAGGTTTTTAAGGTTTCATGAAAACTATTCAAAGATGTTGGTAATGTTTCGATGTGGGCTATAGGTTACACGGAACGGTCGTATTAATAGACCAGTGCAGAAGCCTTTGAAAATGGTAAAAAAGTGAAAAAAAATAATAGTAGGGTGAAACCCATTGGAAAAGGAAGATAATATAACAAAAATGAAAGGAAAAATAGGGTGTATCGAGAACGATTTACCATAGTAATAAATGTATATTTTTTATAACATCAGATAGAGATTTCTACAAACAAAAAGCCCACCGACTTTTTTAAAAAAGCTGATATTTTGACGTGATAATAATAATCGATTGAAAATTAGGGTACTTATTCAGTTGAGCCAAATTAAGGTGAAAAAAAAACAAAAGAAATACTGTGTGTTTGTGACATAAAAAGGTAAGTTTTCACCGAATTTCGTGAATTTTTATTTTTTATTTTTTAAAGGATAAAAACAAAAAACCAAAAACAGTATTTGTTTTTTTTTAACAGTGTTTTAGTTATTTGAGTTTTTAACATAAATTTTGAGGTTAAGTGAAAAAAGAAAGAAAAAATATTTGCTGCTCCATGTATGTTTTTTCCTGAAAACAGCCGTTTTTTGCGATTTTAGGATTGGCCCCGTTATAACAATGAGTACAATGACTCGGCTTACTACCGTTCTGTGTACCTAACCGTGTAAATAATTTAACACTTCATATTACCTTGCACCACCACTCAACGTGTTTTGTCTCAACGAAGTTTATATTTTGTTCATATAACAGCAAAAATTGCGATTAGCATAATCTTTTACATTATATTGAAAATGTAGAATAACTACCTAGGTACTCTTAGTTGAGTGCATGTCACCTAAACATTTAGTAGGTAGGTACTTTTTAACGTAATTTTTAGCATTATAAGTATTCATATTTCAGACAGTTGAACATAGTTTTGGTGGACCATACTTAAAGTTTATTCCCCGTGGTACAACCAGTTGGACTATGAGTAAACTTATGTCGCCGTGGTACAACCAGTTGAACATAGTTGTTGGACAATTTTTAAGTTTATTCCCCGTGGTACAGCCAGTTGGACTATGGGTAGACTTACTTCCCCGTGCTACAACCATTTGGACCATAGGTAGACTTACGTTCCTTTGGTACAACCTGTTGGACATAGCGGCTGTACCACGGGTCAGGAGCAAATTATGGATAGTTTATGGTTACTTACATATTACCATCTCTACCTACTTTGTGGTTTAATCTATAATTTATGATATGACATAAACTATTTACCGTTCGTTCCCCGTATTACTACTAACCGTATACTACTAGTAGTCATCATCATCATCATCATTTCAGCCATAGGACGTCCACTGCTGGACTTAGGCCTCCCCGTCGAACCCGAGCCGGATTACTATTAAATTTAATAGTAGTAAAACGGGTAAAAAATACCCATGTTACTACTAGTAGTAAGGCTGGTAGTAACAAAGGGAACAAATGCTACCTACGACCTATATTGATGAGTTTAACTCGTGACTTAAACTAAAATTCAATCCAATGCTGTGCTGACGTTTGAAAAGTGCGAAATTAAATAAGTATTTTTCGATTTCACGTGCAGGCTAAGAGCACCTATCTTAGAGAGCTGTCTCAGCGTTATCAATATTTATAGCGATGAAAGGGTACAAACCTGTATCAATAAATCACAAAGAAGGTTTCATTCAAGGTATTGTTTTTGCATTTACAAGTTGAGTTTGCCAAAACAAAAAATTTACAACTTACAACAACAAACATAATTTAAATTTTCATCAATGTTTACTTCCAATTTACAGACTTTTTTTAAATTTCTAAACTAAAACGTTAAAGTTTAACTACCATATCAAAACTATTTATTAAAATTAAGTTTTCTAAGCACATCAACAATTATACAGGTTGTCAATTTTCACAGAGGACTTTGGACACGAAATTTTATGTGAAATTTGCTCTTTATGCATATAGTTGTGTTTCACACATTTTAAACTTGAATCTCCGGCACTTCGTCCTTCATGCTAGCTAGAATCAAGTTCTTGTCAGTGCCCTGGGCTTTCTTGGGAACCAGGGCTGCTCTCATCTCCAGGGACCTAGTATCAACCTCCATGGATTGATTCTTGTCTGCGAGGTCCATGGAGATCTTGACGGTGGTCGCCTCCAAAGCATTGTAAGTCGCTCTGGAAGAGGTGGAAACAAAAAGTGTGTGAAGCTGAAATTTTTTTATTCCATGGGTGGCAACATGTTAACCGATCAAGGTAAGATATATTTTGTTAGCACATAACGTAGCAAAGAAATAGAGTCACCGACATAGCTATTAAAATTTGCAAGTTGAAATGGCAATGGGCAGGCCACATCGCTCCAAGAACCGATAACCGATGGGGAAGAAAGGTTTTTAAGTGGAGACCATGAACCGGAAGACGCAGCGTAGGTAGGCTTCCCACTAGATGAACCGACGATATTGTGAAAGTCGCGGGCATCCAGCGGATGCAGATAGCAGGCTGTCGTTTAGTATGGAGGTTTAAAGGGGTTGCCCTTTGTTCAGCAGTGAATGTCTTTTGGTTGATGATGAAGATAATGAAGTAAGTAGGTAATGTTTTCTTTTTGCTTGAAAGAAAGTCAGTGTTGTGATGGTTAATGAAAATAGTCAAAAAATTCAAAAATTATAGAATTTTTATTCGTCACAGCAAACTCAAGAAAATGTAGTTAATTTCATTGTGAGAAGAAGATGCTATGAACAGAAATAAAATCAAAATAAAAAACTAATAATTGCCCGAATATCAAACGAGGGTATTATTTTCGACAGTCCAAACCCTAGACCTATTGTTGTTTCTAGCTGTTTCATTAATTAAGTCGTAAATCACAGTTATTATAGTTGAAACTCTGAATGCGGGCAGACAATGTTATTGTACTCAAACGTATATTGTCCATTCGGTTGGACTTAATCGTCCATTAACCGAAATAAGCCCCTTGATGCGATACTGTTGGCTTACTAACTTCATAAATGTGGACGGACTCGGGTAGGGGCCTGAGGCGTTAACTAACGACACTACACCTACGCTTAAAATTAAACGCAAGTAAAGTATTGCCTGCATGATCTCGAAAAGGTAAGCAAGTATTAATAAAGGAATGATAAAACCAAAAACTAAAGCAAACTTTTGAAATTAAATTCATGAATAAAATTGAATTTTAAAATATTTTGCAACTTTAGAATCCAACCTTTTAAAGAAAAAAATATGTGTGTTTGCATAAGACCACACGACAGAAGTGAACACTTCATCAAGATTTACTATATCTCTTTCGCTCCCTTAGTCGACTCGAGCAGAATTTAACGAGCGTTTCATAGCCGAGCGTGACGGCTCTGTCTAATTCAATACTCAAAAAATAAAGTGCTCAGCACATCTAAAAAAAAAACAAATATAACCTTTCAGGTTTAGTATGTTTTGTCTGCTGAAAATCAGCTACGAATTTTTATAGTTCGTCAAAATTGTGTGCATTCATTATAAACTACTAGCGGTCCGCCCCAGCTTCGCACGGGTATAGGTTATAGCCTATGTCACCCGGGGATAGTGTAGCTTCCGAACAGTAAAATAATTTTTAATATCGGCCCTGTACTTTTTGAGCCAATTCGTTAAAAACATACTTAAATACAAATCTTTCCTCTTTATAATATTATATAGTAAGTAAGTAAGTATAGATTAAAGATATTACAATCACGTAATATGTTTAACGTTAATTTGTCATATTTACGAACCATTTGCTGTAGGTTTTTAGAATTCGAACTTACCCCCAAATAAATCCTGAATACATCTTAGTTTCGGAATGTATTGCAATGACGCTTTTAGTTCAATGAATTTTGTTAGTACTAATGCACTTACTGAACGAATGAAAATGGTACTGGCAATTTTCATTAGACAAATCGATTTAGTAAACAAACTGATTGGACTACATAAATGATTCCTAGCAAGTAAGAACAACAGCATTGTATCTGGATATTCTGGCGTTTACGTCTTTAATTTAATTATTTCTTGTTAGTTTTTTATTCTTGATTCTTTATTTGATTGTTTACTGTTGGGCTGCTCACTTTACTGTCTTGATAAGCTATGAAAAACCGGGTTACACGAAACGGTGGTACTAAACCAAAAGCGGGTCACTGTATTTATCGATATGAACAAGGTCAACCCTGAAATCGCGAAAACAGTAACAGCTGTGTCATATATTTCCATGAGTGAGTGAGTGAGATATTTTTCTACGGCATAATTGTTATGGTCATTTCAGGGTTGGTCCGGATTATTTGATCTTAATGATAAGAAAAATTACTTCCTTGAGGCTGAATACTACCGTTCCGTGCTCAGATCAGACGATCAAGGGAGATATGCCTTATTACAATTATCGTTCATAGTTAATTATCGTCGGGACTTATCAAGTATTATTTAATTTAGGTAAAAATATGTAAAATATTTATTTTAATCTAAATTAAATAATACGTGATAAGTCCCGATACACATTTAAAGCATGGTCTACTATAGTTATTTCATTGGTATCGCTGCAAGTTTCTAAGTGTGCGTGATAAATGAGTACCTAAGTGTGCCGTACTTAGTTTTTGCTATAGTTAAAAAAAGGCTATGAAAAACTGAGACATTTGAAAACGATTTGAGCGATTTGAAAACATTTAAAACATGTGTTTAAATCGCGAAAGCTTAAAAATTATTACAGTAGACCACATGCAAAAAAGGGCGGCAAGTCCGTCTGGTGAGTTCACTAAAACATCAAGCCTGGTTATAGAGCCAGATGCGTTCGCACCCGTAACGCTACCTTATCATATTTCCCTCGTTTGTATGATCTGAGGTTCCGTCTAACCCTACCACCACACTATCACTCCAATTATAATATTAGTATTTTAAACGCAACAAACTCATATGATAAAGCCATTCGCTTAAGAACCAGAGTAACAGACGTAGCTATTAAAATTGCAAGTTGAAATGGCAATGGGCAGGCCACATCGCTCCAACAACTAACAACCGATGGGGAAGAAAGGTTCTTGAGTGGAGACCACAAACCGGAAGACGCAACGTAGGTAGGCCTCCCACTAGATAGACCAACGACATCGAGTCGCGGACATAATATAGTGAATGCAGATGACAGGCTGTCGTTCAGTGTGGAGGTGTAAGGGGGAGGCCTATCTTCAACAGTGGACGTCTTCTGGCTGATGATGATGATGATTATGATGACGACAGTAATCAAAAACTGTGTCCGAATAAGTTATCAAGTAATGTAAGTAGGTAACTGTGTGGCGTATTTACATTTATAGGTGTTATACATACTTGCAACAATCCAGCTTCTCTTGCAGTTGCCTTATAGTTTCCCTGAGGTTCCTCACTTCTTCCTTCAGTCCTATATCGGCCTCGTCAGACGCCAGTTCTATCCCAGGCCTGTAGCCGCGGGTCTCCAAACGGGTCTCAGCGACTTTGAGTGCGTTTACTTTATCAGCAAATTGCTCTCCCATCGTCTTCAATTCACCGGCAAGCTTGTCCATGTTCTCTTCCATCTGAAAATGTTCTCAAACCGTTAAGGTATTACGGTTACGGTTACGACGGTTACGGTCGTTACGGTTATTTTCATGACTGATTTAATTGTATGAAACATCTAGAATGAATCAATATCTAGAATGGTCTGTTATTCTGTCAAAGCATGCGTCAGCAGTGAGAAGCACGCGCTGACACTGCAATGGACCCTCTTACCGCAGCGTTGTGCGTGAAGAGACCTAAATCTGAGGTCTCGCGATCGTAACGCACAACGCTGCGGGAAGCGGTTCCAACTCAGCGTCAGCATTTGCTTCTCACCGCTGACGCATACTGTGACGGAATAAAATACCATTCCAGATGTTTTTCATACGATTATGTTTCCGGAACCGCATACCGCAGCGTTGTGTATCAAGAGACCTAACTTTGCATGCACCACAGAGCATGCAGCGCTTACTCTCGTGGCCCCGGTGCTCCAGTTCCCATATTAATACAGGTCCTTTCCCTTTGTAGGCTTACAGTTGTCGACTGGGTTTTGAAAAGAAATGGAATAATCGTCACAATGAAAATAATAAACCGGCCAAGTGCGAGTCGGGCTTGCGTAGTGAGAGTTCCGAACCACCACAAAATTCAAAACGAAATTACCAATTATAACCTTGGTAATGAACAGAAACTTGTCACTGCCCACGCCCACGCAGAATTTTGCACGCCCTTACCCTTAGGGCTGTTAATGGGTGAACATTTAATATTTTAAGACCTTTTATACCCATTGGCAAGCAAATAAAAACTTTGACTTTGACTTTGACCGACTCGCACTTGGCCATTATTTATTATTTGTTGTTATACTTTAGATTATGTACTATAATCATGCCAAATTTGACGTTTGTACATATTACCATTTTTACATTAGAGCTAATACAATATAACGTTAAAAAAATACGTTTGTTGTTCCCCCTTCCGTTTTTACTTTTTGACTTTTTTATTGTTAGTTAGTTAATCCGCCGTAACATTACATATTCATGTTATTTTCAGTATTTATTGTTAAATTTTTCATTTACATTTCAATTAAATAAAGTTTATAGTAATTTCAAGATTAACAAATTTTTTTAAAATTAATATCATTAGTACAAATTGTTAAAACGAATTTTTTTGTTACAAATTTAATTACAATTTGTTTCAGGTTAGGTTAATTTTACTTTTTATGTAATTAATATTTATGTCAGAATAGGTATAAATTAGCATCACAAATATCTATAGAGTAAAATAGTTTGTCCCAAATCATTATTGTACTCAAAACGACGTAGAAGCGGAATTACACTAGAAATTCATATACACATTTAAAATGGACTTCCGCAAAGTAACGCCTGATTCAATCAATTACATATTCTGTTAAAATTTCAACTGACTATCTATTACGGTTCGAAAGCTACAGCCGTTTAAAGGTAGGACAGACGGACAGACAGACATCGTAGGCTTAGTAGCAGGGTCCGGTTTTTACTCTTTGGGTACGGAACCCTAAAAATATGCCCCTAATACCGGGGCATTAAAAGACAGTAGGTGTCGGTATCCTCTGCCAGTAGGTAACCATAAAAATTAACTGCGCAGCAATATTTAAGACTGGTAACGGTCAGCAGTGTCACTAGTGCGAGAAAATTTGCTCCTGCGGTCGCCAACCCGTATGCCCAGTGGCGACTATGCAATTTTACAATATAAATACAATGTAAGTAAATTAAATGACCCTATTTTGGTCATATCAGAGTACTTGTAGAAACCCTATTGCAATTAAGCCCTAAAAATACACGGTCCCAATTCCCGGCTGAGTGTCGTGCCTTGAAGGATGGCTATGTCCAGCAGAGAACTAAGAAATGATGATTATGATTTTGCAAAACATTTTCATAAAAATTTACAAAGCAATTACCTACTTTTATCTACAAATCTCTATTTTCATCTCCTCTATTTTTGATTCCTCTCACCTAACACAGAATTTTAGACAAAAAACTGAACATTTGTAAATTCCAGTTGCTGTATTTAAACCAGAGACGGAAAACAATTACAGCTCCAAAATAAAAGTTAATCTGACCGATCCACGCTCGCGAGAAATAAAGTCGACCAGTCGCCACACAATGTTTCCGCTAGTACGAGGAGAAACAAAGCTCAGAAATAGAAGTATACGAAGTTAAATAGGTATTACAAACTCCACTGAAACAGTTTTTGGCCTAAAAGTTAATACCTAACAGAAACCGATTCGTACACTCCTAAAAAGCTAAGCCAAACAAATTTAAAATTGCGATTTGTCTGCCATTATTTATTAAAAGCACATAATCTTCAAAGAATTTATTTTCAAAATGAATTATTTAGTAATAGTTTAGCAAAACCATTAACTGAAGTAGTTGCTTACAAAGTCAAAGCCAAAGCTGTAAAATAAACGAATTTAAAAAAGCTTAACTGTGTTTGTTTGGAAATCCACTTATCTGAATTTCTACAAAAATCCCATTCCCACCAAATCCTAACTAGATAAGAAGTTTAAAAGATTTGAGAAGAAAATATCGAAAAGAAAAGTTTTCAAACACTGGAGCGGATTTCGTGGAAAACCATTGAATAACGAAATAATGCCGGAATGCGAAATCAGTAAGGGTCGTACCTATTATGAAATAAGCTCGTATATCATAAACTACTTGAAGGCTTAATTGTACTTTTTGAATAGATAAACTTGATGATGGAATGAGAATTGAGATACGAAAAAAAAAACAGTTCTCGCAGCCCTGAATAACTTTTCAGTAAAGGTACGGTTGTAACGGTTGTGCCAAAATGGCACCTATTCTGTTTGCTCAATTGTTACGTGCTACGAGATAGGTATAATACTAGCTAAATCCCGCGTTGTTACACGCGATTTGCCAGTTTTTTCGTATTCCTTCGTCCGTAATCATGATGCACACTATCTTCCTGCCAAATTTCGTTAAGATCAGTTTAGTCGTTTAGTCGTTAAAAGCAAACAAACAGAGAGAGACAGTTACTTTCGCTTCTATAATATTAGTTAAGTTGTTCCCTACAACATTTTTAGAGATTAGAATATTCAAAACAAGCTTAGGCGCGTTATCGACTTATGACAGCCAGGGGCGAGCGGTGTAGTTTTTTTGTATACAATTTCGATGAAATCTGAGCGACGAGATGCGGCGGTAATAGGTAGATGTCATAAAAATTAAGGCATGGTTCTCTCGCCACAGCTTCATTGCCAATAACGCCCAGCTGGTTCCATAAAAACGCAGTCTAATGATACGTACAACTAGGCCTCAAACGTCCTTACTATGTATACAACTGTATTAATATCCAAGATTAATAACAAGCTGGGTATGCAGACCACGTACGATGCCTGGCTGTTGCAGCGGCCGGTGGATTCAAGACCTGCAGACCATTGCGACAGAAGACCTTTCTGCTAGATGCGAAACATTTTAGCGGTGTTTTATCAGCGATGATATTTAAAAACTCTTGAGGAAGACCCTGGTTAAGACTATCTGCGAACAGGGAAGGCTGATCCAAGAGGAAGGAGGGATATTATGATGGTGACGGTGTAAAAGTGTTATGCACTTGGAACTACGAAACGCATCGTAGGAACGATACATTTTTATCGCCCAGAAAAGAAAAAATAAAATGTTCTAGCATTATGGCTAAGTTTTTCTTAGTTCAGGTTCTACGCTGCTGTTGCCTAAATTACAAGCTTTAGTTCAATTACGATTAAAACTGTACCATCATTTTTTCAACGATTTTCGAACAAACGATGATATGCCACTGTAAATAGGTAAAGTAATTTATAAACACTGCACTATTAAAATTTGCCATTTTTTGGTGATTTTTAGTGTCAAGTCTTAAACCCTCATAGTGAAATTGGGATGCTGATATACTTAGGTACTTAATTTTATTTACAACACATTTGCTCAAAAAGTGCACTTACGAAGCCTGTATACATCGTTCGAAAGTTAAACATTACGCATCATACAACGGAGCGTGCGGTAATGAAACGCACCATACAACGGAGCGTGCGGTAATGAATTTTACCGCACGCTCAGATGTATAGCACCGTGCGTGTACTTTACGGTATTTTTTTAATTTCCATTTCCATAAAAATTGTTTCATTTGTAGCCTTTTTTTCTCGCAAATGTGTTGTAAAACGTTGTATGGCACACGTGCGGATTGGTTTTTACAAACTCGTGACTATGGTAAACCCTCGACTTCGTCTCGGGCTTACATTCGTCTACTCGTTTGTAATAACCAACTTACCGCACTTGTATCATAAATAACTATTCTGAACAAAACATAAATATTACAGATCTTATGAAAGGTTGAGATTTGAAGATGTCTAGAATATGATCGCACTCACGTACCTACGTAAAACAATAAATTTATAAACTTTTTATAACACCCTTTGAGTAGGAAATAAATTAACCCCATGTGCGATTATACAATGGTGAATTGTGCAGGCAGACTAGGTTAATGAGTAGTAAAACGAAGATACAGTGAATACTCCAAAAGCAGTTAAACAACTTAGTAGATTTTTAAGCCACAAAACAATAAAACTACATTTGTAGCACACAGGCGACAAAATTTTAGTCGGCATTAGTTAGTTTTATTATTGTGACCCTGTGACATTGAATGTATTTTTACTTGTTTTAATTTTTTTATTGTGTTATGATGTATTTTAATTTTGATGTATTTTTAATTTCTTTACTGATATGGGTTAATCCTGAAATAAATGAATTTACAATTTTTGAATTTTTGAGTTCAGCCGACAAAAATTCTAGGGAAGTCGGCTGAGAACAATATTATGATATAGGCAAAATGTGCTCAGACCATAACGCGTGATCCAGGTATATTTCGTCAGCCAGCCCACCAAGAAGGTTGGCTGGTGTTATGAGCAGTGCAATCCTACACCATACAACCCGTCTGCATTACAATACAGCTAATGCTCGTTTACACTAACGCTAGGAGTCGCCTAAATCAGATGCCTTAGTTTTTAAGAGTTGCTTAGGGCAAAAATACGTTTCACCAAACTTTAGTTGCTAACTAGTGGAGTTAGGCATCAGTTTGGAACTGAAACTGTCAGTTACCTTCATTTTCTGCCAATCCAACTCATTTCTGGCCCTCTGAGTGTCATAAATCCTCCTTCTAAGCATGTAGTTTGTCACGTCGGTTTGCGCTCTCAAAGCGTTTCTTGCTCTGCCTCTGGCAACAAAGAGGGACTCTCGTAAACGCAGAGTGTCTGTTAGCTCGTCTATCGCCATATTCTTCGTGGCCTCACACTTGTCTAACCACTGCTGGCCCGTGATCATCCTGCAATCAGATCAAGGAACATGGTCACTAGCTATATACTGGGTTATACGGAAAGGGTGTACTAAGTCGAAAGAGGGTCCATAGTACTCGTCATTATTAACAACTTTTACTATAGGAGTAACTCTGAAATCGTAAAAAAAGGTCAGCTGCTTGACAAAATGTATGGAACAGCTGATATTTTTTATTTGTAGATGTGTGCGGTGGAGACCATGAATCGGCACACGTAGCGTGAAATGCCCTGAGACTAGATGGATTGACGATAGACGCAGCTGGCAGTGGTGGTGAAAAGCCGAAGATCAGGCTGAATGGCGTGCCTTGGAAGAGCGTTTTCCAGCACTGGACTAATATAGACTGATGACTGATGATGATTGGCAAATGGACCTGCGCTAAAAATATCGGATAAGAAAAAGTGCGATGTGTAAATATCCCATACTATATCTATATCTATATATATATAAAAGCGAAATTCATCTATTCACTCACTCACTCATGAAACACGAAATCTCGAAAACTACTTGACCTACGAAGCTGAAATTTGGCAGGTAGATTCCGTATGGGGTGTAGAGGTCCGCTAAGAAGAGGATTTTATAAAAGGGCCGAATTAAGGATGACAAAAGGGGGTTGAAAGTTTATATGAACGTCTACGCGTACGAAGTCACGGGCAAAAGCTAGTACTTATATATAACAAACGTAAACGCAAACGTAAACGTTTAAAACGCAGTACCTTGACTTTGATTAGTAGAAAAAAATGTTGAGGCAAATTTCACAAAAGTTTTTCTAGCAAAGAATTAAATATTCAACCCAGTCTCATTATCCAGTAGCTCAAGAAAATTCTTAACATTTAAGCTTAAAAAACCTCAATTGTTAGCCTGTACCGGCTTTTAGACGCCTAACTCGTATCTCGTCTTATTTATGAAACTTGAAGCTTGAGTGTTCCTTTTAAACCTGCCCCAGGTGCAACGAGGCTTAAGGGAGTGCCGTAAACTTTCAACAATTTAATTGTTTTAAAGCGAGACGTGTAATATTAACTGGGCTCTGTAAATACAACTTTGCCAAAGAAAACAAGAACTGTTTCAAAATCTTATCACATTTAATATTCGACAATGTTTATGTGCAGAAATAACAAGAGGTAAGTTTTTTAGATGTTTTATATTCAGGTTAAAGTGAGACTGCTAAAAGAAAAAAGTTGCCATAACACTGTAAAAAGCTACTTAGTTTTACCATTATAATCTTTGGTTTTACTAGCTTTTTGAAAGTAATATTGTAACTAGTAGCCAATATTAAATACTACAGTAAAATATTAAAATAAAATATTACTTCCTATGAAGTCATTTGTTATTTTTTGTAATGTATAAATCATTGGAAAACAATGTTGCAAAAAGTTATATTTTTTTAGGCGAGGTCAGAATTTATTTGGCTTACCTGAGGACTGACCCAAGTTGAAAATTTAAAAGGCTATTTTTAGCTATTTCATACCGCAAGTTTTTAAAAGAAAGACGGATATTGGAGTACGTATTTTTCGTTTACTAAAAGGATAACGACATAGCTCATCGCTCAATGCTAATAAAAAAACTGATCACCCAACTCTCGAAGCCGTTATCTGAAGCGCAGTATAAAAGTATGCTAGACGAAAACAAGTTACATAAATCTTACCTTTTCGGGGTCTTCAGGGAGTCGGTTTTATAGGTTATGTTCGCGCAATCCTTGTCCAGGCTGAGCATGTCCTTGTCGATTTGGAGGGATTCGTTTTTATCGTTGAGATCGAGCTGCAGTTTGAACTTTACGACTTCCAGTTTATTGATCTTCTCCCAGGCTGATTGGCAGCGGTCTATGAGCAACTTCTTGTTGCTTTCGGTTACGCACAGTTCCTGAATGGAGAGATGAAAGATTGCCCGTTTTACGATGATAAGACGAACACCAAGTTTTTGTTTGGAACAGCGGGACAAAGTATTTAATGCGGGACGAAGTTGAACTTCTAGAAAAGGTATACTTAGGGTAAACGTGGCAGAACAATTTGGGTTCATTTTGATGCATGCCATAAATGTCAAAACAACCATCACAATATTAAGATTTTTTGCATTATCAAGGCGAAAGCCAAATCCTTAATCTTTTTTTTTTTTGATGCCGTTCTACTCCGTAGCACGTAATTTAATATTTTTGGATAAAATGTGTAGAGATAACTTCAGTCCTGCCATCAATTAGGTTATTTATTCTTACTATCCAGGAAAAATGAATGGTTCCAATAGGATAAAACCAAAACCAAATTATTAATTTACTTGGAGAGGACAAACAAACCAAACAAAAGTAGGTTCGTACCGTTGACTTACAAAAAAAAAAAAACAATGGTTTTATTTTTTGGTATTAGCTAGTAAGCTATCTAAAAATAATGCTCTACCGCAATCACTTGTATATCATTTTTTTATTTTGTCTACATTTTTGTTCTTTCTAACGCCTCAAGTAAATTAGCTGTTTTAGAGGCGAAAGAGCATTTACAAAAACTATTTAACTTGACTAATTGGGTCTCCGAAACTTCGCCCAACCACATAATTCTCTTAGGGAGATAAAATAATAATGAATTCAAAAAGTTTCTAATGAGAGGGACATTGTTAGGTCTGGGTTAGAAGGTCTCGCGATTCTTGACAGAACCTAATCAGTAAATGGACTCTGAACATACTTTTAAATAGGAGTTGGATCTAGGACTAGAGATCGCAGGCTTCCAAACTTTTTTGCTGTACTTACCTTCATACTCAGAAATTGTATGTTTTTGTAACGCGAATAAGTCCGGTTTAGACCACCAACTCCCCTGTTACTCGCATAATTATTGTAGGTACACTCAGAATGATCTGTAATGGCTTGCGGTGTTATTTTGAAAACTGGCACTCGAAATCGCTATCGTGTCATCTTGTTCGCGCCAAATTACACCATGTGCGTGAGCGGGATGACACGATAGCGATAACTAATAATAACAAAAATATGAATTAGGCTATTACAGATTTCGTCTGAGAGGACTTATAACCCCGCTGGTCACACGATGTAATGCAGCGGATAGTGGATTTTTAGAGTACATCATTTTATAGGAAAAGTTCTTGTCCGATTTTGATAACACTTGGTCAATTTATTTTAAAATACCAATTTAAATGTATGATAAACTTTTTATTGTTGTCAAAAAATAATTTTTGTTAAATTTTTTATTTTCAACAAACAAAATTAGAAGAGTTCTTTTCCATAAATAAGACTAGTAATATGTTTGTATGAAGAGCGTAAACATGTCCCGACCTCTGGAGGAGACTTAAACATGATTTGAGTAAAATTTCACAAAAAACACGGTAAATTTTAAATTCAATGAACGATATTCATCCCCCAATTTTCCACTCATAGATGTGGGTTATTTTATTAAGCCTGTTAAATGATTAAATAAAAACATTACAATCTGTTCACAATCGGCGAAGACAACAAAAATCCAGATAAGATACACACCTTTTTGAAGTCGGTTGAAAATAGATGAATTCAAACTTGTTGCCATGAATTTTTATAATAATTGCCCACATTGAGAACCACTGATCTAGACTTTACGACTCCGAGTAAACGAGGGTCAAACGATCTCAGCTGGTGAAATCGATTGAATAGCTTGTCAGTCCTGGGGACGTACTGTCACCTGTTTTAAGCGATTCAGTTTAGGTGATTGCGAATATTTGTGGGACCGCCAGTTGTTATCTCGGGGCATTAAGGTTCACGTTCGCATCATCATTACCATCATTATTGTCAGTCTATCATGTTCCTACTGTCTGTACTGTACTGGTACACAGGTCTTCTCTCAGAGAGAGAAAGAGAGAGAGGGGTGGGCACTTAATCCAGCATGCTGGCATAATGCAAGTTGGTAAATGTCATAGTCTTTGAACGTTTGAAGTTCTTAGACATACTGGTTTCCTCACGATATTGTTCTACAGCGTTTTTTTAGTTTAACTAAATTACCTAATAAACAAGTCAGGGCCGAAGATTGAACCGGATGCCGAAAGATTGTAAAGCACACATGCTACCGCTCGGCCACCATCTCACGTTCGCGTGATTTTCCGCAATCACATAAACTGGCTTAAAACAAATGACGTTACGGTCCCTGATGTAAAGTGAAATGATATTAGACTTAATAACGATAACCTCTTTTCGCCTTAGTTTAGGTCTAACCCTGCATAAAAACTAAAATGATTTACCTTCTTCAGCTCAGTATCAGCGAGATCATAGGTCAGCTCGGTGCTCCGTCGTCCATCTCTGTTGGAGAGACATTCGGAGCAGACAAGGAGCGGCATGTTGAGTTGCTCCAGCTCTCGTTCTGTGGAGGCCTTCTCTTCTTTGAGGGCAGACATCTCTCGCTCGATGCGGTCGAGGAGCTCTTGAAGAGTCGACTTCCATTGTTCTATTTCGTATACTCTGTGAAAAATAAATAAATTATGCTAACCAATAGTTGAACCGGGTCATATAAGTCATTCAATATATTTTTTTAAAACTGCCGAAAAAAGTGAAAACTAATACGTTACATGTAGAAGTGTACAAAACAATAAATTGATTTATAAACGGGAAGGACTAATTCGCAAGATACAGGTGTTTAACTACACCTAGTTTGGGCATTAGTGCGATATACGAGTGGAAATGTAACGATTACAGGGTTTTTTTTTAAAAATCCTTGTCAGATTTCGTGATGATAATGATGACGTACCTAGCCCTAAGTCGGTTGTTGTTGTGGTAGCTGTCCCATTCGGTCTTGATTCTAGTCTCGTTGCGAAGCTGGTGAGCGCTGTGGCGAAGGTCGAAGGCGTCAGCTCTTCTTGTATCTGATTGTACCTGTTAACATTATTATTTATCATTTTCATTGAGAATTGATTAACGAACGCCTAGATTTTTTTTTGGTGGTTCTGCTGGCGTTGGTTTTTTGCTTCCCTAAATTAACCGAATTGAGCTCAAAATAATGAAGAAACCATTAACTTTAAATGCTTCCTAGTATCTCGACCTACATTTGAGTAGATAAAAAGCGTCATTGCATTTTTGTTGTAAGTAATTCAAACGCCATTGAAATGAACAATTTTTATTTTAAAAGACCCTCTAAAAACAACGCCTGAAAAGAACCGTCATCCAGTGGGGTGTTTTCCATAATTTATTTCATTAGCAGTTGCGAACAATGCAACTGCGCTTTTGTATTCTGAAGCTTAACCAAAAGCAAAACGAATAAGATTACAGTTGAGAACTAAACGACCAGAAAATTGTTGGCGGACGAGATTTATGGTTTCAACTTTTTGTCGGATTATATTTTAAAGCAGCGAATACGAAATGTTAACAGGTAGATTTTTAGAGCTTTCAAATTGTATAAAAAAAAAAAAGCTATCGTATTTAAGGGTGTGAACTAAGCAAAACAAGATGCAGTTCAGTGGATATTTGAATTAGAATAACAGCGAAATCTATGGGCTAACGTTTGACCACGACCCACCTGATGTGCCTTAAGACGAAAGTCTTCGACCAGTGTTTGTCACCAGTGATGACATACGGCACTGAAACGTGGTCTCTCACTATGAGCCTCATAAGCAAGCTCAAAGTCGCACAGGGTTTCTCTACGAGATTGAATCCGAAATGAGGAGATCCGTAGACGAACGAAAGTCACCGACATAGCCCACCGGATTAGCAAGTTGAAATGGCAGTGGGTAGGGCACATATCACGCAGAACAGATGGCCGATGGGGCCGAAAGGTTCTGGAATGGAGACCACGGACCGGTAAGCGCAGCGTAGGACGTCCACCCACAAGATGGACAGACGACCTAAAAGAGACCGCAGGGAAACGCTGGATGCAGGCCGCTTCCAACCGGCCTTTTTGGAGATCGATGGGGGAGTCCTATGTCCAGCAGTGGAAGTCCTATGACTGAAATGATGAAGCTACCCTCTGCCTATCCTGGATATTTTTTATTTATTGTAGGCATAGGTACCTATATTATTTACTGTACTGTACATCTACGTTTGCCACCAGCCACCAACTTGCCTGATGTTAAACGATGGTATGGCCTGGTGTTGGGGTCGAGGCTATAAAAAGATCAAGTAGAAATCTGTTCAAACTAGCTGTAATCCAAATCATTTCCAACGATTTTTTTTGGAATTTCCACGAATAACAGAACTTGACTGCCATACATTTAGGTAGATATGTGATGAACATTTGTGTTTGTTCTATATCTGGTTGTTAATATCTATTTAAGTATGTGTTTAAAGCTATATTATATAATGTATCTGGCATCTGTCTCTGGCAGCTATATCACAAGCTTTGCTTAGTTTGGGGTCAGATGATCGTGTGTGAAAAAATGTCCCGAATATTATTTATTTATTTTATTTACCTATTATATATTTTTACAAACACATGGATGTTGTTGGGTCGAGTACAAAGACCACGAAAGAACTACCCTGAGTACCTAAGTTTACCTGTATAAAAATTAGAAACGATTACAAACACCCACACACTAATTTCAATCCTTTGTCGTTTACACTACTTATCTAATTAAGTACCTAAAGCTTGCTTCAAATGTAGGAACCTAATACCGCAGATTATCCCAATATTTTGTAAGGATTAGGCAGTACAGTTTTAGTTCACATGCTTTTCGAGCGCTGATCCGATATCCATAGTTTTAAATATCATTTGTTGACTGAGAAATTAGTTTTCACTTAAGTCAAGTCAAGTTCAAATGCCTACAAAAATTTCATAGCAACGTGTAGTCTAGTATTTTGCTATTAACAAAACAACCCCGATTAGCAAATTTCGTCTACGTGATAGACTACAAGCGAAACATTGATTGCACGTAGAGTAAAGCCTTTCCTAAACGCCCATAGTCAATGAATATCAGTTAAAAAGTTAAACAACCATTATTCAAAGTAAATCGGGTTCGATCACGTACGATAGAACGGCGCTGGTATAGATCTAAAGGGACCTATAAAACTTTTGTAATTTCCCAACACCACCAGCTTAGCGTGAAACAGGGTAAGCTATGAAGCTAGAGTGGAGATTTTCGTATTTGAGTGACTTCGATCTGTAGTTGACTATAGTTGTAAAAATTTGCATGTTGAACTGGCAATGGGCAGGCCATATCGCTCGAAGAACCGATAACCGACGGGGAAGAAAGGTTCTTGAGTGGAGACCACGAACCGGAAGACATAGCGTAGGTCCCACCACTAGATGGACCGATGACATTGTGAGAGTGGCGGGCATCCAGTGGATGCAGATGGCAGGCTGTCGTTCAGTGTAGAGGTAAAAAGGGGAGGCCTATGTGGATGACTATGATGATCTATTCCCTTACCCAGAGTGAGTGACTCGAGTCCAGCAATGGCGTGATGATACCTACCTACCTACTAGTTAGCGAAAATACATGGACGAGATTATCGTTGGACAGGGAACATTGGCGAAAGCGGGAGGAGGCTTTTACCCTGCAGTGGGATGAATGAGTTCAGGATAATGATGATCAGGTTTACTGGGTTTCGCCACCAATAAAAAGGTAGAAGAGTTTTGGCGCCAACGTTAAAAATAATAGCGCGGCAGTAAAAAAAAAACTACCTATAATAATAGTAGAGTCCGTTTCACGAAAGAAGTCCCGCAGACGCGGTGCTGTCATCGCGTATCAATCACTATCAGTATCATTTCTCGAGTAGAACTTTAACAACTTTTGGCATCGTATACGACTCTTTAACGATGGAAAATTAATAAAAATCTCGCTAGCGTCCAAACACAGTAACAACACCTGACAACTACAACATGGAAATTTAGTTCCGCTGTTTGCCGTGGGACTTCTTTCATGAAAAGCACTTTAGGTACAGGACACCGTATCAGAGACTGAAATAAGTGATGATTAAGTATGTAGGTACTTAGTGACTCAAAGTGAAAACGAACCCAGTACTCAAATCACTGTGCTGGTGTAAGCAGCTGAAGACGATGAAAGAGCTAGACAAATAGAAAAATGTTGCCTAGAAGAAATCGCTTTAGGCGATAAGGCCGCCCATTATACTGCCGTATATATATATATTTTTTTATGTTAGTTTAAGGTTCATTTGTATTTTCGGTGTGTAATAAAGTAATATTGTATGGTATTGTATCGTATTGTAAATAGTTACAATAATGGCACTAAAGCCAGCTAGGTAAGTACATTATGGCATATTGGCTGTGCCAATGTGCTATGGCAAAGTGGATTGCATCTTGAGCGCCTAAAACTTATTACCGCCCCAGCTCAGTGCATATAAAATATTATAATGCAAGCAGCCGAGCAATTTTGGCAGATTTTTGCACTAAGCGACCTGCCACGCTGTGGTGCATTTACCTACCTCACTCACCTCATTGCATAGACCAAAAACTGTTCGGATGCCAAGCAATTTTTTTTTCCCGAGAGTATTTCGGATGACGTAGCACGTGTTGTGCATTTGGCAGTGTTAAGTATTGAAATATTTTCGAGTCATCTATACTAATATTATAAAGAAGAAAGATTTGATTGTTTGTTTGTTTGTTTGCATTGAATAGGCTCCGAAACTACTGAACCGATTTGAAAAATTCTTTCACTGTTGGGAAGCTACACTATCCCCAGGTAACATAGGCTATATTGTATATATTTTTAAATAGGGATTCTTTACTAAAACTCCAATAATATAACCCAAGGTGTAAAAAATAAGATTTACAATTTTAACTTTGCGTGTTTGACAGTTCTAAGACAGGACAACGTCTGTCAGGTCAGCTAGTATAAGATAATTATGTTCAAACAAGTCATAACTAGTCGCAGTCAGAGTCGAGAAAAGTAAGTCACGGACAATTCTAAGTAATGCACGAAACGGGTGCGAAATTAAACTTGTAGGTTATTTACACTAAGTAGTTCACTACTCTAACGCAATGATCCTCTATCGTATAAGCTTGTCTCTATAGGCGTCTCACTTTATTAGGTATAGGCGTCGCACCCGTTTCATAAATATTTTTCTCTATGGAAGTCCCACCTCTTCAGCGTTAGCGGTTATATTATATTTGGTTCCCTCTCTCATGTCGGGTACAAAGAAAATTTAAGAATGATAGTTAAATTTTTCAAATCCAACCTGTAGTCCATAAAGTCGTGCATCCCAATCTGGTAAACTCAAATGCGGCAATGGTTTCTCGAACGTGACAACAGACTGCATTTTAATACCAATATAATCACTAGCAAATTAAAATAAAATGAACACGAATGAAAAGTTTTCAATTAAAAAAAGTCACGTGAAAAATAAATAATGTCGAATTGACATTTGACTTATGAACTAACTTTTTTCTTTTTCTAATTGACATTCTTTGTGGTCAATATTTTCAACACACAGCATATGTTTAGGCTCTGCACGGTTTGTGCATTTAGCTCTCTTTATAGAGAGCTGAACTTCTTCCTTCCTTGATTTACCCTACATATTAGCGAGATGGAATATGTCAATGTAATAAAAATATCATAATATATAATTATAATAATTTTATCACTATCACATCCTATCCATCACATCCATAATTCTGTATCGCTAAAAGATACTATGTAGGTAGTTTTTTTAAACGACTTTAAAAAACCACAAAACACAGTTAATATGCCACTACAATATATATAATTATAATTTATTTATTTCCAAGTAACATAAAAAAAAATATCTATAGAAAAAATTATAATAGTAGCTGGTCACATTATATTAATAATCATCATCATCATCATCAGCCTGTAAACGTCCACTGCTGAACAAAGGCCTCCCTCGTAGAGGGGTGTTGCCATAATCCCCACGCTTGGCAGGCGGCTTGGCAAATATTAATAATAATTATTACCAATTGAAATTTTAAATAATTAAACTAAAAGTGTCAACATTATACAATAAATTAATTATGTCAAAGTAATAATCATGCATATCAGTACCTACCCTTACATTAATAAACTAGGTCCTACTGTGTGCAGTGTGCAACGTGTAGGCTGCAACAATGATTTATGTAAGGGCAATCTAGCCTACCTGCTATCGCGGCCAGCATGCTGTTGTGGCTCCCCCGCACGCGCCGCACCAGTGACGTCGCTCGCTTGCGCATTGTGGTGTAGAAGCAATCCACGCGTGCGCACGCGAACATTGTCGACGCACTGCAATAGCGGGGGAGCCCCACCAACATCCGCAGGACGCTGTACGATCTACAAATGTACGATACAACGATCTACAATGTACAAAGAACAAAATAATATTTTGACACGTATTTTGAAGTCGTGCGGGAAACTATATTTTATAACCAAACATAGATTTAAAAAAATAAAAATAAAAATTGTAGTTGTTCCCACCTGAGTACTTACTAAAATACTAAAAACCTGATTTAAAAAAAATATATAAAAAAAAGAATACGGACCGAATTGAGAACTATCCCCTTTTTTCAAAGTCGGTTAAATAAATCCTAACTTCTATTAGCTTTAATGTCCTAGGATTAATCTGAATTCAATATATTTATCCATAAGATAGATATGACAGTTGGCTTAGCGCCAAAGCTGGCTATGGATGCATATAGATTGATATACATTATTCACAAAATGTATGGTAGGTACAGAAAACCACGTACTGACATTCATCATTGGTAGATGCACAGTGAATCAAAACATACTGAAATTCATCATCGGCAGATGCACAGTAAATCAAAACCAGAATTAAAGGCTTATGGAGTTTTGACGCCAAAATAAAAAATCATGTTGCTTCATTTTATTACTTTCCTAAACTTGTATTCTCCAGTATTTAAATGTAAAACGGTGGATATTATTTCATCATCATCATCAGCCAGGACGTTCACTGCTGAACATAGTAGGATATTATTGCTGAGGAATCACTTGGACTTGATTATGACTATGATTATTTTGCTTGACGATATAAAACTTGAAAATATAAATAGTTGTCACTGGCAAAAATGGCAAATGCACAAGACGGGCGACGCCGAAATTGTCTCGGAATCTAGATTTCAATGATGTTATAGTCACGGGTTTGGAAACCAATACATACCCACAACTTTAGGTGATAGAAAACATCGTAATAATTGGTAAAGAAACCACAGAAAACGGAAAGGATGTACCTAACTGTCATTATTATGAACAACTTTTACAATAGGATCAATCCTGAAATCGCGAAAAAAAATAAGCTGATCCATAGAAAACGGTCATAGACACTCGACAAAATGTATGGAATAGCTAAATAGCTGTTATTTTTTCTCGATTTCAGGTTTGGTTTCATAGTAAGAGGTTTTTTTTTACGAACCCCTTTCGGCTTAGCATATACCCTTTCCTTATAAGTCCTACTCAAAGATGGTGACTGTCAAACAGATAACAACACACAGACCACTTTCAATTGCGGTCGTGCTGAATCTAGTTGTTTGTTGTGTTAACTTGTATGCGCATTTTTGTTGCTGTGTGTTAGATTTTCCTTGGCATAAATATCCTTCCAAGTTTTCACATAGATCTTACGAAGCCAATTCCGTTCTGTTATGAGGAGTCAAATTAGGAAAGTGGGCCAAACTGTGGCTTTGAGGATTGTGGTGAGATATTTGTAAATAAGGAAACTGCAAGGAAGTGCCGAGAATTAGAACAAAGCAGAATTTATGGCTTTCGAGTTTGATCCGCACTATTACATTGGCTATAGATTTGGTTAATAGACTATGATTATGATGTATTGGGATAGGTAGTCCGGGAATTATGAGCCAAAGTTCATTCTGATTTGTGTTTTTTTTCGTAGGTAAACATGGAAACATTTTAGATGTCTAAATTACGCGTCTATCACATTGTATCGTATATGTTCAGGATTTCATGAGATTTTGTAATAACCGCATGACTTTTTTTTATAATCTTTATTTTAAGTGCTTTTTCGCAAAGCGAAAATGTCGCACTAATAGTTCTTAACATAAATTACATTCACATGAGCATCTGAATCCTGGACGTTTTTTACCCTAAAAACGTCCTCAGACTGAAACTGAACCTCAGACCTGGGCCTCATTTGACACCGGTATATTTACTATCCCGGTGTCAAACGAGGCCCGATTTATTTGCCAAACCGGATTTAACCATGGCTAGTACCCTTTTTGTCGTTTCTGCGGTAGGTTGGGCCAAATAAGAGTTGCATAATCCAATGGAACTGCCGCAAAATAATAAGCGTCTTGGTGCTTCATTCCGAACACACTCCATCAAAATATGGTAGGCGTCCTCCACTCTCAAGCAGTCGTCGCAAAATGGCGATTCAACTTTGCGCATGTGGTGGGCAAACATATTCAACGGAACGTGTCCGGAACGAAGTCGCAGCAATAAAACTAAATCCTGCTTACACAGCCGGCTATCATCTATCCACGGCGCGTTTAAAGGCTGCGACTGAATTGTTTTAAACCAAATACCTTTTTCCTGGGATCGTTCATCAATATACTCCTTCCATAGGTCACGACACATCTTCTTAACTAGGTACAAGCAGTCATTGTGAGTGGGGAGTAAAGGAAAGTCAATTCCATCACTGCACGCTTCTTTGGCTAATCTATCGGCTATATTATCATAGCCATATATACCTACGTGCGAGGGGATCCACTGAAGTATCACAACTTTAATTGTGATGACAGTTCTAAAATTGATTTTACTATAGTATAGGCGATCGGTGCACCTCTAAAAGTCGAAGTGCAGCGAGTCAGGTGTTGGAGTGCACTTTTTGAATCAGTTAAAATGACAAATTTGTCATAGTTTATGGATCCTATATCCTATATGTTGTGAGAGTCACGGGCATCCAGTGGATGCAAAAGGCAGGCTGTCGTTCAGTGTGGAGGTTAAAGAGGGAGGCCTATGTTCAGCAGTGGACGTCTTCCGGCTGATGATGATATACTATCTTCTTCTTCTTCTTAGTCGTTTCGCTCTTGGCAGAGCGGTCGTGGTCGTCATGTAGTATTATTGGACGGGGCAGATAGGATGCACTATACGATAAAGCTTCAGTAATAGCAATCAGTTCCGCATACATAATCGACACATTACCGTTAACTTTGAATTTCATATGATGATTATTGATCTCGTCAAAAAAAGCCGCACCAATATAGTTATTTAATTCTTTAGAACCGTCAGTAAATATCCTATAAAAATCGACATAATTAGCAAGGGTCTCATTGCATATAATGGAGATTTCAGATCTATTATCATTACGTTTTGCTCTTATCATGGGGTCAACAACGCCGCTGCTGATATATGTGGTGGCGTATTTGGACTTTTTGTCTTTTATCTTCTGTATTCTGAGCTTTTATCACACGAAAAAAGAAGGAGGTTCTATAGTCGACGCGTCTAAAACAAAAAAAGTATTTGAAAACACGCCTGGAAGTCATTTTTATGAAAGAGACTTGTGATTATTGGAGCTTTCTTTGATTTCAAAGTTTAATTAGCAATTATTGAAGTAGAAAGCATTTATTATTATAAAAGAAAAAACATACAGCAAGGAATTAATCCTTAGTTAGTTTTTGTCCAATAATGAAAGCAGAAAAACATTAAACTTGAATGTCTATATTGTCTATTGTATTCAAGGACCTTATAATAAAAAATAAAAATAAAATTATATACCCTAAAGGGAACGTAAACGGCCTACGTAGTATAAGTAAAAGATCGTTGGGCTCTTGATTGTATTAAAATTTAAAAAAATAAGTTCGATAATTCGGAGATTTCAAAAATATCCGTGAGCTAAAGTTGTGAAATAGCTTCGCTTTGACGCACGTCTACCGTGAGAAAAAGGGGTCCATTATCATAAAATCAATAACCAATATTCGCATTTGAATACAATTGTAATACCTATGAGTACGAAGCGGTTCACACTAAGTCGGGGCTACCGATTTTTTTTGTATCTATATTTTTTTAATCAAATAAAATTTTAAAACACTGTTTTAAACTATCACGGTTGTTCACTAAAGTTATATGATTATTTACGGGATATTTACCGTGGTAAGGTTGTGGAATGAGCTCCCGATATTTCGGCGCAGTTACATGCACCATGTTCACGGGAAGACTGAAGAATGCGGGTGGTTGGAGAACAGTTAAAAAGTTAGGTGCATACATAACGATCTACCCTCTTTCTTAGTCTTTTGCTACGGTTATCACTGGAACTCGAAATAAAATTTTATACTTAAATCAAAGACCTACAAAAAAATAAACATTTGGTTTGTCCAGTTACAGATTTATGTTTTGCTGACACAAATTAATAATGAAAAACCATTTTTTTTAATTAAGGAGATTAGCTCATATTTATTGTAACGACACATGATTTAATAACTCAATGATGTAGATTTTCATAGCTTTAGTAGTAGTTAACTAAAATAAACTGAAAATATCGTCTTTTGTTTTACTTCGTTCAAGTATTTAATTTTTAGAGATCCGTAGTGTACTATGTGTCAACTATTGGACCTGGCCAAACTTTTGATGGATACGACTGGTGACAGGAATGCTGGTGCATTGGCCAAAAACCAAGCATTGCTATTCAACGTGGCAATGCTGCCAACATTCTGGCATAATTTTTCTCAGAATTTTTAACCTGCTACCAAGGGCTTTTAGTTTTTTTTTTCTATGTATTAATTTTAAGTAGTCTTAGGTTATAATTTTAGTTCTTTCCAATATAATTTCCGTCCCTTAGATTAAGATATTTGTATCTGAAAATACATATTTTATGATTTGGTATTTGATTAGCTTCTAATATTTTACTAACATTATACAGGCAACTCTTTGTAGGTATGTCTGTATAAACCAGACTTCATAATACGTGCCCTAGGAATGAACAAATTTAGATTTGATCCTTTCAGTAATGTCTCGCAATAGCAGTTCTTGTATTATGGTAGTACTAAGTCTGCATGTCTGAGGAATTAATGAATATCATAGTGAGACTAACCGACTGCGCTTCTCACAAAGCACGAGTAGGTATACCTACCTATCTACTCTGACTAGTTAACTACATAGAAGGATATTGTTTTGTCTGTCAGAAAATTAGGCACCATGTCACTAATTACAAGTAAAGCCTAGGCCAAACCAACGCGTTCAGATCGCGTCCGCGGTGGCGTTCGCGGTGGTGATCACGCCACGGCCAATCAGAAGACATAAAATAAAAAATAAAATAAAAATAAATATTCGGGACATTTTTGCACACACGGTCATCTGACCCCAAACTAAGCAAAGCTTGTGATATGGCTGCCAGAGACTGATATACATACATATATAGCTTTAAATACATACTTAAATAGATATTAACACCCAGATATAGAACAAACACAAATGTTCATCGCATAAATGTTTGTCCTAGATGGGAATCGAACCCACGCCCCCAAGGTCAGAAGGTAGGTTCACTACCAACTGGACCAACGGGCTATCATCGATGCGTCTTCTGATTGGCCGCGGCGTGTTCGCCACTGCACACGCCACCGCGGACGCGAGCTGATCGCGTTGGTTTGGGCAAGGCTTTAAGTGTTTAGTTGTGAGATTTGAGCCCCAGGGATACTTGGTAAAAGCCAAGAAGGACGGTGGACCAAAGCAGTCACAAAATGGCGGCTGCGGAATGGCAAGCGATCACCGACTTGCTTGGACGACATCGTTAAGGCGGCAAGAAAACAGTTGATTAGGCTGGCACAGGACCGGAAAAGATGGCTGCTGAAGAGAAGATCTATAATCAACAGTATTTGGTTCATGGTGATGAAAGTGTATAGTTAACAAAGTACATACTAACTTTTTATGGCTGGACACATTGATTTAAAAACATAATTTATTATGGCGCTAGGCCGACTTAACAAGTACTTAAACGATTTTTGTTATTTATAACCAACAACCTATTTAAATGTTCATCATCATCAGCCGGAAGACGTCCACTGCTGAACATAGGCCTCCCCCTTTAACCTCCACACTGAACGACAGCCCGCCTTTTGCATCCACTGGATACCCGCGACTCTCACAATGTCGTCGGTCCATTTAGCGGGAGGCCTCCCTACGCTGCGTATTTAAATGTTATGGACAATAAAAAAAAAAAAAAACTAAATTATGGAACAACACTTCAAATATAAAAATTACTCTCGAACCAGGACCTACTAATGGATGACAGAAAGAAAGCATTTATTTTAAAAGCTTGGCCCCCACCTCGCCTGATGTTAAGCGATGATGCGGTCTACGGTGGAGCACGCTTGTTCACCGAATGCACGCTTGGAACCGAATCACTCATCATCTGACTGACAGTGTCGTCAGTGATATAAAATGACATTAGTCTACGCTATGTGCGCTGTACGCTCATTTTGAAGGAAACCTACCGAGAAAGACTTTTCATAGTATTTGCCTACTGCGTACCGACATAGTGTGAGCGGTATTTACCTGTTTTATGTTTTACTCGTATCACATACTCTTTCACCTTTCGTTTCTTACAAAGAAGAAACAGCGTGAAATGGCATTCCATTATTACTTCTCTCAAGATACCTGTTTTCTTTCTAAAAGTAAACAAACATTGTTCTTGCAAGCAATTTCTTTTTTCTATTTTCCTATGAGAAATTATTTGCGCTTTGAAAATTGAACGTCTAAGCAAGCAGAGAAGTGTGCAGTATTTTTGAATTTAAATTCTTAATGGTATTCGAGATAAGCACGTCGGATGATTTGATTTCAATATAAAACGTCTTGTGTAGGGTTTTCGTCTAGATAAGATGGATTTCAATGAACTTTTTTTTTTTACCTAAATTAAATAATACGTGATAAGTCCCGATAAACGTTTAAAACAACTTTATTTAAGTATTTATAAAAGCTTATGAATAAGCTTATGTTATGAAGCTGGATTTTGCATTTTTTGCGCTGCGAAGTTTGAAATTTACCATTGATCCAGTCACAGAAATTTTTTTTTTTTTCTTTTCTTTGGTTCCTATCGAACCAAGGTCCGAATATCTTGACATTATAAATACACTAATACCTACTACTATAATAAGAGGTAAAGTTTGTGACTATGCAACTCTTTTATAACAACATATTTTTCACAGTGAAACAACTGCTAAACACATGTCTAAAGCGTTCTTAAATCTTTTGTAGTAAGACGGTGTATGTTTGTTTGTAGGAGGTATAATCTAAAATGAATTTTGAAAAATCATTCTAATTGTAAGCTATCGTAACTGTGTTACGATATAGATACCTAGTAACGATAGTGTACTATCTATAATATACTATCTATCTAAAGTATGTCCAATACCTACATTATGCATACTCTTAATAATTTGACTGAGAGTGGAATAAAACGCCTGCTTTTACGAGGGTTCTAGCAGAAACGTTGAGTTTTCAAATTGATATAAATCTGCGTATAAAGATTGACAATAAATTCGTAGACCTAAATTGGAGTGGCAAGGGTTTTTGAAAACGAGGAATTGGACGAAACTATGCGTTATGATTTGGGGTGCTAAAGGTATAAAAGCATGATAGGAATATGATTTGAGTTTTATATTTGATGCGTATAAGTATCTCATAAGATTTCTAAGCTTGAAGAATTATCATTATGTGCTTTCTACGACTCGTATGGTTCTGACATGTCATATAAAGCGGGTAAGAAGCGGTCTAGACGCGGTCTAGAGGTAATTCGAATATGAAGAACAATACCAACCACGATATACAGTAAATGGGTTAGGGATAAAGCTGAGTGGGAACAGCATGCTAACAAGGCTGGTCAAAAGCAACTTGGCTCGCTAGCGGTGCGGCTTGAATACAATATTACAAAAAACATTTATTGTGTAATGGCCTTTCTGAAAATAGCCGCGTATTGTTCAACATGTTATTATCGCGTAGTGGACAAACATGCTTTCAAAGCGTAGCGCACAACAAGCTTTCAAGGCGTAGCGGACAAACACGCTTTCAACGCGTAGCGCACACCATGCTTTAAAAGTATGATCCCCAAACACGTTTTCAACGCGATACGCACGATATGTTTTCAGGACGTAACGTACAATCAAAAACGCTTTCAACGCGTAGCGCACAACACGCTGTAAAAGAGTAACCCACAAACACGTTTTAAGCGTGTAGCGCACAGACACGTTTTAAAGGCGTAGCAAGCGATACGCTTTTAGTGCGTAGCGTACTCACTGCCCACCAATCGCTGTACTCACTTCCCATATCGCTCCTCGCCCATTTTCAGTATCTGCAGAACCTACTGCCTACTGGATAGTTTTATAAAGTCTTGGTAGATTTATTACAAAAATGCAACATGTGTTCTTGATCAATCTCAAGTTAAGAAGTGTAGAATAGAATGTCATTATAGTGTAGAAATGCATTTAATTTCTATTCTAATCACATTTTCAATAGTATGCATTATACAAGCAATATGAAATGTACAAGCTTGTATATTTCCATTTCTTCAAAAGACACGTCATTCAACGTCTTT
Source organism: Agriopis aurantiaria (assembly GCA_914767915.1). Taxonomy (NCBI): domain Eukaryota; kingdom Metazoa; phylum Arthropoda; class Insecta; order Lepidoptera; family Geometridae; genus Agriopis; species Agriopis aurantiaria. Next base: position 5,668,699 of record OU611990.1, read on the forward strand.
AGAAATTAAAAGGTTTCATTGACTAGATTGCGTGACGTCATGTTGTTTATTCCATTCATGGGAAACAATGGAAATAAAGCCCGTCAATTTCAACCAACCTTGTTTGTATTGTTTGTATAGGTCTCTAACAATGCCGTTATAATGTTTCTACGCAAATTGAATTGTTAGATGTAAGTTGGGCTGAAGTCTACCACTTACATAGCTAGCCAATTATTGTAGAGACCCACGCAAACTGACCCAATCACATCGCGATCACGATTAGTGGTGATCGTGGACACCCAATCATCTTTATCAGAAGCGTGACATTACAGACGGTGATTGGACTTCTGTGGGTTACGACCTACCACTATCGCGCGGATCTTAGTAGAACTTGTAGTTATTATTATTCTATGCTAAGACCTTTTAAAAAACACTAAAATACAAACTTTTTTATTGTAGTTTTCCTAACTTCCTGAACCTTTCTACGCATTTTCTCAATAATTAGCCATAAATTAAATATTAGCCATCAATAATTACAATCACCTTGATGAAATCGTAAAAATGAGTTTCCATCCGATTAGGTCATTGCTACTAGAAGGCCTCGTAAACCATGAAAGATCACATTGTTTCAATTAAAGATGGTAATTTAAGCCAAAAAAAATTGCGTGAAGATGGTTTGTTTTTTAAATTGCTAGCATAGTTGTATAAAAACTGTTTACATAGCAAAAAAATTGCCATGCTGTCGTACATTGTAAATTATTTGTAACTTAGATAAAATAAATACATAGTTATAGTAATAGATCGTTGGTTTGTAAGTTTTACGATTATATTATATGCAATGATGTAATTATTCAATAAAAATTACAAGTTAAATAAAAACTATCTTAAATTTAAATTTATAAGTAAGTTATATGGTAAATAAAACATTTAACAAACACTTTTGTTCTAATTTTTCATTGTTTCAAAGTTTTAATTCAATTCGCAAAATATAGTAACAGTCTTAAATTAGATTTCTTGGTAAGTGTAATTTTTATTCCAACAAAGGGCAACCTTCAGAAGAAAGTGGTATTATAATATTGCAACCACTCACTCCTACGACTATCTCGTAGGAGGTCTCCGTTCTTATACATATTTTATGGCATAGTGCCTTCACGAACTTAATAAAATACAAGCCAAGTAAATACAATTTGACTGCCCATGCGACGTAACTCAAAAAATGGGAGAGGGCTCTTAAGGAGGTTCAGATAAATAACAAATAAATATTCGGGACATTTTTTCACACACGGTCATCTGACCCCAAACAAGACAAAGCTTGTACTATGGCTGCCAGAGACTGATATACACACATACATATTTTTAAATGCTTAAATAGATGGGCTTCATAAGCAAGCTCAAAGTCGCACAACGAGCTATGGAGAGGGCTATGTATGCTCGGGGTTTCTCTACGAGATCGAATTCGAAATGAGGAGATCCGTAGACGAACGAAAGTCACCGACATATCCCACCGGATTAGCAAGTTGAAGTGGCAGTGGGCAGGGCACATATGACGCAGAACAGATGGCTGATGGGGCCGAAAGGTTCTGGAATGGAGACCACAGACCGGTAAGCGCAGCGTACGACGTCCACCCACAAGATGGACAGACGACCTAAAAGAGACCGCAGCAAAACGCTGGATGCAGGCTGCTTCCAACCGGCCCTTTTGGAGATCGATGGGGGAGGCCTATGTCCAGCAGTGGACATCCTATGGCTGAAATGATGATGATGATGACTTAAATAGATAATGACACGCAGATATAGAACAACCACAAATGTTCATCACATGAATGTTTGTCCTAGGTGGGGATCGAACCCACGCCCCCAGGTGCAGAAGGCAGGTTCACTACCAACTGGATCACCATCATCATCATCATCATTTCAGCCGCAGGACGTCCACTGCTGGACATAGACCCACACACATAGACCGAGTCTATAGATTGTTCCTAATGTTCTTAATATACCCATGTCTAGCCAGACAGCTTGTTTCAGAAAATAATACGCAAGTAATTCCTTCATTAATTTCGCCCTTTCACGTGTCCTAAAGTACCTACCCTTAGTCCCGACATTAATTATAAATCAAGATACCAAAGTTGTGGACGGACCAGAAATTAGTTGTCCGAATTAACTACCAAACTTTGTTTACTGGTTAGGTAACTATCACTAAAATAAGCTTGCGTCCTAATGTTTCATTTATTACAAATAACAGGCTTACCGATAAATATTATTAAATATATTACACATACTGAAAAAACCGTGACTAAATATTAGACCCTGTTTAAATATTTCGTCTGTTTTATATTTTATTATTATTATTTTATGAAGTAAGTCTGCATCATGAAAACAGATACAAGGTAAAACACGAAAAACAATGGAACAACCCTGATCGGGCAACAATCCTGCGGATAAAACCACATAGCATGGCTAGTTCAAAACGGTTTTTAGCTGGTCAACCGTTTAATTTGGAGAAGGAAGTTTTAACTCAGTTAAACACCATTTTTGAACGATTCAGACGTTAAAATGCATTTTAACGATGATCACACTGACTTCGATTTTGAGATTTATTCAAAACGAGATCAATACAATATAAATATCGGTCCTAACAGACCAGAAGCTGTTATCTTTTACAGGCTATTAAACCTAATGAATGAAACTTATAAAAAAAAAAAAACTTAACAAACAAACTAGTTTATTACCAGCCATGAAACAAACTTAGTCATCAGACGTGTCAGGTTACTGTAAACACAGAGGTAAGTCCGAGATAAGTCCTCGCAAGTTGTTTGTAAGACGATCGCTGGGAAAGCTCATTTTCATCTTCGTCAAACTTAATAGTGTTGTCAGTTTGAAGGATTTCACCCATTTCCGGACCAGGAATTTGGTGAGAGAGACAGATTTACAATTAGGTATTTGCTTAAATAATAAGTTCTGTCGTAGTTTTCGATTAAGCTTTTTGGTTAATTACGAAAATCGCAATTTAGAAAAATTTCTGCGTGTATTATGTGCTCGTGCCCAGTAGGTACAGTAATTTTATTGGCATTATAATAATCGAATTATCATTACATATATTTATTTCTTATTTAACTATACTAGTGTTTAACATCCAGCCCGACAAAAAAATTACGAATGTTTTATCCCTCAAATCCGTTGTGTCGTGCTAAGTAATACAATTATAAGGGCTGGTTATTGTATTGGTTACCTATTCAATGTGATATTTTTAACAGGTCGGGTAAACATACAATTTGTTGCAGCAACACTGAAAATTATCCCAACTTCGGTACATTCCGCAAACACTGTAACACCACAAACACTACTTTACTAGGTATCTTTATAGAGAATCCTTAGAAGCACAGTTTTGGAGAGTAAGTTTACCTGGTAACCCTGTTATAGGGTGAGACAAACCCCTATTTGTAAAGCAAGAACGAAGGTATATTAGATACCTACATACATTCGAACCAAAACACACTAATAGGTGAAAAAAACCTTTTCTTTTTTATATGAGTTGAATCGTGGGTTTTAAAAAGTATCCAGGTTACAAGCTACATCCAAACCAATTTAATTAAAATCGCTTTAGCTTTTACAGAGTTGGGCGTGGACAAACACACACTTACACACAAAATTTCGTATTTATAACATTAAGTGCAATCATGACTCTACATATCTAGCAAAACTGGTTAAATGTGTTGCATTTTACCATCCATTTCACTAACGAATGTGCCAAATTTTAACGTACAGACCTTCTCCCCTATTCCCTCACCTAATCAGCAATTAGCACAGTGGATCCTTAGGGATCCAAGAGGTTTTACCTAGAATATGTAGTAAATATACTAGAATCTGGGTCAGTTAGAAATGTTTGACGCATATTAGGATTTTTCTATGCGTGTTTTGATTCGACACAAAACAATATTCACTAGATTTTTTGGATGAGACGAGAAAGTTGGTTTTCTGATGGTACGCGTCACGCTTGCCTTACTGTTCAGTGCCACCCCGCGCAGCAATGCACTGCGCTCGTCACTCGTGAGATTTTACATGTTATGTTAAAATCTCTTTATATCCAGTAATTTCACTGAAATTTCCACTTGAAATTGTGGTGATAAGGTGAAAGTGGTACCTAGAACGAGTTCCAGACTTGGGCCACCTGTCCCGTAACCCGATTTTTCAGGCCTACTACTGACCCAACAGTGCAGAAAAGCTTTAGCCTTTATTTAACTCAAGGTAGGTGCTGTAGTTGAGGGTAAGCCAAAGCGTTAACCCTAGGAGTTCCATATGGTCTTTCAATGGCTGTATGATTCTAAGCATTCCGGATTAATGGAGATAGCTTATAGTGACACTTTTTAGCGGAAGGACTAGCTTGGGTTTTGTTGGCGTTGTATTTGACGAGGTTCTCGTCACCCCATTTTGATAAGGTTATCAAAATGACCTGATTCATTCGCCCAACCATGTCTTTTCTTAACACCTGTATTTTCAACTTTCCAATCCTGGGATTAGCAATTCTTCACAACTATGCTATCATCCGCGTACTCAAAGATACCGGGTATAAGTAGGTCGTTAATATGTAGCAGAAGTAGAAGTGCGGTGAGTACTGACCCCTCAGGTACCCCGGCATTGATAATACATTTGATCGGACGAGCAGCTGTCAATGACAACTCAAATAGATAATTTTCGCAAGAAGTCTTCAATCCAAGTACATACAACAGCAGGTAGCCCGTATGAAGGTAAATTGTTTAAAAGGCTATCGTGCCAGACCCGTCGATAGCCTTTGAAATATCGAGGGCACAGCGAAGGTTTCACCGCGTCTCTCAATGACATCACCTATTATGTTGTGGAAAAGTTAAGGATATTTATTTACCCACGACAGAATGGAAAAGGATTATGTGTTTTGAGTAAGAGGTTGTATATTTATGTTGTATGTGTGATATTTATGTTACTATTTTTTTCCATTGCGGCTGGACTGAATTTAAAAATAAATTGTTTTTTTTTCATTTCAGTGGTTCTTTGCTTCGGTTTAATAGTTATGAGAACTTTTTCGAATTTGTTGTATTTTTTTAAAACTTTTTGTACCATGTTTTGTGTTATCTCTGTTGTGGCTTAATCTGTGTACCTATTATTTTTAAAGCATCATGTCTGTATCGGTGATAGCTCTCTGGTCGGCACGTTCAAATTCTAATCCAAAGGGTGTGAGTTCTAATCCCGACAATGGGCTGGAGCTGGCATCGTTAGGAAACCATAGCATGTTGGTAAGGTAGGTACTTGCTAGTGCCCGGCTGGCTAACTACTACCCTAAAGTTGAAAATCTGTCGCCAAGCACTTAACGGTGTGTTCCGGAAATATCACTTGAGAGCCAGTTTTATTTTCCAGTTTCATCACCATCATCATTAGGCCTGACCGCTGGGTATATCCTTCTCTTTGTTTATGCCACTCTCCCCGGTCTCTTGCTAGTTGCATCCACTCGTTCCCGACAGTACTTTTGATGTCGTCGTCAGTCCATGTCATCCTCGGTTGGCCCGGGTTCTATCAACCTAGTCTCGGCCACCACGTGGTTACTGCTATAATACATCACCTCCCATCATTACGCTACCAGTTCCACTTAAGTTCTGTCACCCTTTTTACGACGTCTGCAGCCTTAGTGCGACGTCGTATCTTAGTATTTCAGATACAGCGTGGCGCTTTATTAAGGCTAACCCCCCTTCAAAAATTTCCAGGTTAGGCGAGTTTTTTTTCTACATAACTTATCTAAAACATAATTTTACATATTATCAATGGTTGCACCCATTATGTTGCTTTTAGTATAGTTTTGCGCTTATGAACTCTGAATAGAACAAACTAGTGTCAGTCTGTACCCGTCCTGAAATTTAACACGTTTTAACACACGTGATAATTAAAATTCTGTTAGTTAAGTTGGCCAACGGTGGCGTGATGATATAATCACATTTTGTGGAAATAAATGAACAAGGGTAGCGTTAAACAGCAAAATTTAAATAAGAAATGGAAGCTTATGCCCAGCAGTGGGCTTGATGAGCAGACAATTGTGAAGGTAATTTGATGGTACATAACTTCGTATCCTGAAATGAAATTAACGACAGATAAATGATTAGAAGCAATGCTCAAAATTGATCTATCCTGTTTCACACATGACCATTTCCGTCAGCGAAAAGTTCGAGAAGTTGACAGACAATTTGTAAACATTGTTGCAACTATACTATTTCTGTGAGCGTATAATATAAAGTACTGTAGCGGGCGGGGAAAGGGGCGCTCTTTTAATTACGTCACTCGATTCGGGCTTATGATATATCTACTGTGGTAAAGCCTGAAAACAGCAACTTCTAAATCTACGCATCCGTTGCTGTACCAATACACCTCAACTTCAACCTCTGATATTTTTAAACTGCAGCAACGAAAGCATAGCCCCAGAGGTCGAAGGTTCAAATGCTGATAGTCAAGCAAAGTTTAAATTGTTTGTCAAAATTTAACTTTACAGTAGTTATAGCTAGAAATATTAAAGTAAAGTCTATCAAAGGCGATTCAAAGAAGACTATAATTCTTATATTTAATGGCTCGTTAACTGCAAGTTTGCAGCTAACATCTAGAAGAAGTTTGCACGCCAGTAAATAGTTCATGGTGAAGTTAAGAGCCGGTAAAATAATTCATCCAGAGTTCCCTGATAAATTAATCGTCGGGTAAGGTGCGTTTAGACTACCAGTCAGACCTGTCTTTTGATAAAGAGTTAGTATTGTCTACACACCTAGCATTGTATGCCTTTGCACATGAAGAATTACCTCCAGTATCTTCTAAGTCGTTAGCACTCTTGGCAGAATCTTCGTGGATATCAGAGTGCCTAGTGCAAGTTTTTCCAATCGAGTATTCTTACTCGATCGCGTCATTGTTATCTACGATTTGTCTATACCAAAATATATAATATAATATAATAATAATATAATAATCTATACTAATATTATAAAGAGGAAAGATTTGATTGTTTGTTTGTTTGTTTGCATTGAATTGGCTCCAAAACTACTGAACCGATTTGAAAAATTCTTTCACTGTTGGGAAGCTACACTATCCCCGGGTGACATAGGCTATATTATATTTTCAAAAAAATAGGGATCCTTACTAAAACTCCAATAATATAACCCAAGGTGTAAAAAAAAAGATTTACAATTTTGACTTTGCGTGTTTGACAGTTCTAAGACAGGACAACGTCTGTCAGGTCAGCTAGTATTATTATAAAGAGGAAAGATTTGATTGTTTGTTTGCATTGAATAGGCTCCGAAACTACTGAACCGATTTGAAAAATTCTTTCACTGTTGGGAAGCTACACTATCCCCGGGTAACAGGCTATATTATATTTTCAAAAAAGATAGGGATCTGTACTAAAACTCCAATAATGTAACCCAAGGTGTAAAAAAATAAGATTTTCAATTTTAACTTTGTGTGTTTGATAGTTCTAAGACAGGACAACGTCTGTCAGGTTAGCTAGTATGAAATAAAAACAGCGCCATCTAACGCATTATGATGGAACTGCTCTTTTTTCGTACAAATGTCGAAGTAAAAGTCGCACTAGTAGGCCTTTAGTTCAGGTGGTGACTCGCTTCACAATTCGTCGCAATTCCTCGCGTATTGACGTCTTTCTCGTTAAAATGTCCACGGGACCGGTGAGAGTCGATACTCGATACCTCGTCTGTAATTGAAATCAAAGTTTTGTCACTGCGCGAAACAGTGACAAGTTTAAGCAATCTGCGTGTGCAGTTGGTCTGCAGGAAAAGATACGCACGAGTCGGTGTCCGTCTCAGACAAACGTAAGCGACAAATGGTAAAACTCCAGATTACTCAAGAACCATATGTAATCAAAATAAAATGAATTTAAATTATACGAACTTATAGATTTAGAAGATTAAAAAAAAAAAAACGTGTTTTAGAATAAGCTTATCATAAATATTTTTTCTGAGATAAATTAAAAAGAAAAAAAAAAAAATACATTTGGGCTACTTTTTTAGATTATCATACAATTTAAGTTTCTATTGTGTAGCCATTGTAAAAGCACCTTTAGGTTTGAGCTTGTTATTTAACTGTGAGTTAATGAGAATCACAGTTTTAAGCGTTGTATTTAAGTTGCACACCTGTTTTAATAAAATCCAGGGATTTATTTCTTTAGGGCCAGTTACTTTAACAAAGATTTTTTCTCTCGGGAATTAAAGTAAATAAAGAGCAATTAATATTATGATAGTGCCAATTAAATAGCAGCACTTTATAGTTTTACTTTCTATCCTAGTATATGGATCATTGTGGTTCAACGTTGGTGGCAACACCGGCTGAGTGACGTTCTACTTTGCGCTAATTTTCTGATTTGCTAGTTTTAAAGTGATATAATCTAAAATATACAGCGGAAAGACAATATTTAAGGTGAAAAACAAACAAAAAACCAAAGGACCCAGTGCCAAAAGTGAATAATTTGTGTTTTACATAAAAAAAGTGGTAATGGCCAAGCGTCTTTAGCGCCATTTAAATTTCGAATTTTTCGAAAACCCAACAGGAAACACAAGAAACAAGTGATGAAACACTAATCCAACCAAGTATATTCACGGGAATCAGTCAATAGTGGAATAAATCAGTGCCACGGTAAAAAGCTTTTTCGAATATTTTCCGAACCTAACCTAAAAACTACTTCAATGAAACCGGCGACCTAAATACAAAAACTGACCGTAGCAGTAGCCACTGGCTCAGTGTGCTGCTCTGCGATTGGAAAAGTAAGTCTGTTCCATACTACTACGGATCCTAGGCAGTATTTCTTAAAAAATATGGAGGAAATCACGCAAATTTTGAAAAAAAATCAAATAGAATTAGAACTCCAAAAAACAGAAATAAAAGACTCGAAAGACAGCATTAACAACAACATCAACGAGAAATTCAATATCCTGGAACAGCAAAACAAAATATTGGAGCAAAAACTACAAACACAAGAGCAAATTATTGAAAAGTTAGACAGACACACTAGACAAAGAAACATAGTTTTATTTGGTGTACATGAAAGTGAACGTAACTACTACGAGCTAGAGGCTGATATCATCAAAATTATAAACACATCAATGAATATAGCATGTGAAAAATTCGAGCTGGAGAATGTCTACAGACTAGGTAGAAAGGGGGATAAGCCTAGACCCATAATCATAACATTTACAACCATGGGTAAAAAAATCTCAGTTCTCAAGAACAAAAAAACACTGGAGAAAACGACATATTACATAAAAGAAGACTTCTCACCAAAAGTGCTAGAAATTCGGAAACAGCTCATGCCAGAACTTAAAAGGAGGTTCGAAAGTGGAGAAAATGTTATGTTGAGATTTGACAAAATAGTATCATTTAACAAGAAGCCAGAAGAGCACATATACAATTACCACACTAACAATAAAAGAAACTTATCTATTTCTCCGGAAAAACAAGACACTTACTCAATAAGTCAAGACAGAAACATAAAACAAACAATAAAGAGGAATAAAACAGATATTAATCAATATTTCACAAAAACACCAAAAGACAAGAGTCCTCCTAAGAATAAAAATGACACATAGCAATTAAAAGCAACCTCTCTACACAACCCAATACGGCTTGTCACCGCGGGGATAAATGACTACAACCCTTCAGAGCAAAAAATATACATATGTACCTACAATGCAAGGTCCCTAGCATCAACTGGAAGAATGATAGAATTCAAAGAAGCAATAAAAAACCTGAAATACGATATAATTGGGCTAGCCGAGATCCGAAGAAAAGGAACAACAATATCAGAAGACTCCGACCACATTTTTTGCCATATCGGAGAAATACCCGGTCGTCGGGGTGTGGGGTTCTTGATAAAAAAGAAAAACAAAAGCAATATAGAAAACTTCATTGGAATCTCAGATAGAGTATGCCTACTTAATCTAAAATATAACAACCTAGCAATCTCTCTAATTCAAGTTTACGCACCTACGAAAGAAGCAAAACAAATAGAAGTTGAGACTTTCTACAAACAACTAAACAACGCATATGAACTAGCTGGAACAAACGTAATTGTGTTGGGAGATTTCAACTCAAAAATCGGCCAAACCAAAGACACCGAAACTCTAGTCACAGGCAAATATGGCTATGGGATAAGAAATAAAAGAGGACAACAACTAATAGAATATGCACTCCAGAACAAATTAACAGTAATAAACACTATCTTCAAGAAAAACCCAAAAGCAAGATGGACTTGGATTTCCCCAGACAAGAAAGCAAAAAATGAGATAGATTTCATCTTCTCAAATGTACCAAAACAATTCACCGACATAGAAGTAATTAGGAACATGAATTTCAGCGATCATAGATTAGTAAGAGGCACAATATGGATAAATAAAGTAAAGCAAAGCCGAGCAAAATATTGCAACACATCCAGCCTTCTGAGAACAGAACAGGAAAAAGACCAGTTTCTAGAAAAAATCAAAAAAGAAGATTTACAGATTCAAGGAAATGAAGACGTTGAAATGTTCTACAATAGAATCGAAAACACAATTAAAAACTGCCTGAAAAACGGAAAACCTAGCTCAGAAGCACAAAAAGGAATTCTGAGCGAAGAAACAAAAATACTTATCAAAAGACGGCACAACCTACAAAACAAGAAACCACTTACAAAAGAAGAGAAAAAAGAAGTTAAATTATTATACAAACACATACATAAACAAATAAAAAAGGATTACAAAGAACACAGACTTCAAATCATTAGAAAACACTTAACTACATCAGGCAGTGCAAAGCGAGCATATAAACAACTAAATACAAGTAAAACTTGGATTCCTCACCTGCAATCAAATAAAACCATATTATCTAAAACTCAAACAAGAACTCAAGTAGCAAGTGCAGCAACAGACTTCTACAAAAAACTATACAGCGTCCAAAAGGTAAATAATAACACTTACCAAACATTAGATTTAGACCAGGAAAATGCCCCACCCACGTTCAAAGAGATGCAGATATGGAAAAAAATTGACAAATTGAAAGAAAACAAAAGCCCTGGACCAGACAATATATCAAATGAAATAATAAAAATTGCAAAGGGCGCCCTTGTTGCCCCACTGACATGCCTATTTAATAAAATTCTGGAAGAACAGAAAGTACCAAAACGATGGACATTGTCGGATATAATACTACTGTACAAAAAAGGGGACCCCTCAGACGTAGGAAACTACCGCCCTATAAGCTTGCTCCCTACCATGTACAAGCTCTTCGCTTCTTGCTTGGAAGATAAACTTAGCCCAATCATAGAAGAAAACCAACCGATCGAACAAGCAGGATTTCGCAAAGGTTTCTGTACCATGGACCATATTCAAGTTGTAGAACAAATAATAGAAAAATATGCAGAGTTTAGAAAGCCACTATATATAATCTTCATCGACTATGCAAAAGCATTTGACTCAGTTGCACACGACAGTATTTGGAAGTCCTTAAGAGAACAAAATGTCCCAGAAACCTACATAAACATTCTAAAAAATGTGTACAGTAGAAGCATGGCTAGAGTTAAGTTAGACCAGTCAGGCCCTTCCTTTCAAATTTATAGAGGAGTAAAGCAAGGCGACCCTTTATCACCAAAATTGTTCATATCAATACTGGAACACATTATTAAGGATCTAGACTGGACAAGTAAAGGCATACTTATCAAAGGGAAACGGCTAAACCACCTCAGATTTGCTGATGATATCGTCTTATTCTCAGAATCAGCCAAACAAATCGAATCCATGGTAAACGAGCTCTGCGAGGCCAGCCTTACGGTAGGTCTGGAATTAAATACCTCTAAAACTAAAGTAATGACAAATAACGCTCAAATTCCTATATCAGCATGTAATTCTATACTACAATATGTAGAAGAATACACTTACTTGGGAAAAATGATATCATTCAGGAAAACCCGACACAAAGAAGAAATACAAAGGAGAATCACATCGAGCTGGGGAAAGTTTTGGAGTTATAAAGAAATTCTTAAGTCAAACCTACCAATGCGCCTCAAAAAGAACATCTTAGACACTTGCATAATGCCCTGCCTTACCTACGGCTGCCAGACTTGGATATTCAACCACCACACTAGAGAAAAAATTGAAAAATGTCAAAGAGCAATGGAAAGAAGCATCTTGAAAATCAAACTAAAAGATAGAATTAAAAGTTCAGAAATAAGAAAAAAAACAGAAGTACTAGACATGCTTCAACATGCACAAAAATTAAAGTGGCGCTGGGCTGGCCATTTGACACGTACAACAGACAACAGATGGACTAAGACGGCTACCCAATGGCAAGGCCCAGGGGGAACCCGGGCAATAGGAAGACCACAAGAAAGATGGGCAGACGAGATAACAGCCACAGCAGAGAACAACTGGACGGACAAAGCACAGAATAGACAAGACTGGGAAGCTCTGGAGGAGGCCTTCACCCGAAGAGGGGTCCTCAACTTTAATCAATAATTAATAACTAAACTACTATTGTATAAACTGAAAACTACCATCAAATTAATTTAATTTAATTTTTAATTGTACTACTATGCAATAATTGTAACTTAAATGCTACCATCAAATATAATTTAATTTAAAAAATAATAATAATAATAATATTGTAATAATATGCAATAATAGTAACTTAAATACTACCATCAAATATAATTTAATTAAATTTTTAATTGTAATACTATACAATAATTGTAACTTAATTACTACCATCAAATACAATTTAAATTTTTATTTTTAATTGTAATGCTATGCAATAATTGTAACTTAATCTTTAATACTAGGCACTGATTATTATTTAATCTACAAATTTCAATATTATAATAACCATTAAGTACACTTAAAAAAAAAAAAACAACCAAATGCATGCAGGTGTATTTATTTATAGGTTGAGGAAATAAAAGGCTATTTTATTTTATTTTATTTTATTTTATTTATATGGATCATTAATTTTTCCGGGATAAAAAGAAGTCTGTGTTAATTCAGGGTATAAGCTACTTGTATACCAAATGTTATCAAATGTTAATGTTCCAAATGTGTTCAGCTGTTATGTAGTTGAATGGACACACACACACACTCACTCGCACACACACACATACACACAAACCTTAGCATTTTTAGATAACTAACTGTGCTCCGCATTTACAGCGTTGATATTCTCCGAAGAACCTTAAATTTTTCCGGGATAAAAAGTCATATTATGTGCATATACTTGCAAAGTTTCAAATCTTTATGACATTGAGTAGTAGGTTAAAATATACTTCCAAGGTTTGTTTACATAGTTAATTAGTTACAAGTAAAGCTTGTAAATAATCATGCATAGGTAATCCCTAATCTATTTACACGATTGCAAGTACAATTTTGAAACGTACGCCCGTAAACAGTTCATTAATTATGTATTCAAATATAAACGCTCATAAATACGCATTAATTTACGCTTCGGAGCTTTAGGTGCTATGTGCATGTATCTACCTATGTATCTCTAAACACATATTCATTACTAGCTGCACCATGCGGTTTCACTCGCGTGGATTACTCCTTATAATAGGCATGTGACCTCATGTATAATTTATTACAAATAACCGGCTTAGCGAGGAATATAACTAAATACATTACACAACTGAAATTTAAATTGGCTGATAAATCTCTGAGATATGAGCGTTTAAAGTTTTAGGTGGGGATAGGGAGGGGATGCTCTATCCCTTTCTCACAAAGCGTGTGATAGTATAGCATTTGTATGGCGCTCCTGAGCTGTGACGCCACGGCTCAGTATAGTGCGCTCTCTGTCTAGCATGAAATTTAAATGCTTATATCTGCTTATATCTTATTTATTTTTGAACTAATTTTAATTTTGTTTTCGTTGATGGGCTCTATTTAGCTCTATTTAGATCAGCTTTTTTATGAGGTAATAAAAAAATATTAGTCATCATGCCTATTATCATCAGTCGACAAAATCGGTCCAGCCGTTTTGGAGTCAATAGGTAACAAACATACATACATATGGATCACTTTTTATAATAAGAAGAAAAACATTTTCAATGCAAGAAAGAAAATAATTTTAGATCAATTTTTATTGGCTCTGGGAAGCCAATGAAAGATACATTAAATGGTTTAAAATGAAGCTCATTTATTTGTTGTCATTATTGACAGGAAGTCAGTCAGAGGACTAAGCTCAGCTTAGTTAAAGCATAGTCTGTAAAATACAGCGCTGTAATACAACTTTTGCCCAAAGACACTTATACTCACGTGGTTCACAGATCTATAATAAAGTATGTAAAATTCTTAAGTTGCATCACATGAATCGACATGAATGCAAATTTACACTCAGGAATTGGCTGCTCAAACAAGACTACGAATCTAGCGAACATATTTTAATTCATTTCACTTAAATAAAACAAGAGTTTTTTATATTTTATTATTTATCTTTTCATTTCTAATATCAATACTCAATATCATACCACCCACCCACACACACACACAAACACCACACACACACGTTCACAGACACACACACACACACACCCCATTTATCTGATTATTAAATTATTGTGTATACCAAACATTTTATTCCAAATTATTTAATAAATTTTTTTCACCTCACATTTAGTACTTTCATATTCCATAAGTTTTTGTCGTATAGTATTTAATCGTGACTATAATATAATATTATGTATATTGTCCGGCGGAGGGTATTGTTACGCCATAACACAGGTTAATTCCTAGCTTGGGTAACAAGGCTCTTCATCATGGATTATTTATTTAAGGAACAAACTATTGTAAAATTTTTATGATCGACAACGTTTGTAAACACCAAATATATATTTTCATTTTTCATTTTTTTCATAGCTTAGCTCACCGAGTGCTTGTGCTTAAGTGTCACCGTGGGCATGTCGAGACCATAGAGTCTGTAAGAGTGTGAAAGGTGACTGGGACGAGATGTTCGACGAAGAACCGCTTAGTTCATGTTATTCTCAACATTATTTCAATTGTGCCAAAGTCTTTACTGTCGTTGCATGTCGGAAAGTGCGATGGAAACCATTCCAACTTTCCCTTTTTAGGGTTCCGGTAAGGTAAAAAGGTAAAAAATCCAAAAGGTAAAAACGGGACGCTATTACTAAGCCTACGATGTCTGTCTGTCTGCCTGTCCGTTCCATCTGTATGTCCTATCTATAAATGGCTGTATCTTTCGAACCGTATTATATAGTCATTTGAAATTTTTACAGATTGTAATGTTACGGCGGATTGACTAACAAATAATAAAAAAGTCAAAAAATAAAAACAAAAGATGTTATTTTTTACGTATTTTTGTGTTAGCTATAACAAATGTAAAAACGGTAATACTTACGAGCGTCAAACTTAACATTATTACACTCTAAAGTATAACAACAAATAATAAAAAATGCCCAAGTGCGAGTCTAAGACAAGTTTCTGTTCATTACCAAGTTATAACTGCTAATTTCGTTATTGAATTTTGTGGTGGAACCCTCAGTGCGCGAGTGCGACTCTCACTTCGCCGGTTTATTAATCTACGCGTCTCTGTGCAGCGTTGCTTCGCGCAGCGGCAGGCGTGACATGGAAGAAGAAGGAATGCTTCTTCAAGAGCCGATCGACTACTTACATAGTTTTTGTTCCTTTTCAAATCGACGACTAAGTTTTTTCGAACGTGTCAGTGATAAAGTACGCATTTTTTCCAGCGAATCATTATAATTCTTTGTAGGCAATTAAGCCAAAGGAATCGATTTAACAAGTTAAAGGAAAACCATTTGAGAATTAATACAAAAGCATTTTAATGTTCCTTTCGTTTCTACGTACTAATAAATCTTGTTAATTTAATTCGCAGAGAAATACAATTCACCGTAGCTTCGAAATCCCCACGGCGCATGTATTTTGAAACATTAATATCGATTTGTTTAATGGCCCACACCTACCTATCAAGTATTTTTCTGTACGTCCAGATTTTCAAATTTTACTGCCAGATACTTGTAGCATGGTACGTATGGTCGGAGTTTCTCTACGAGATCGAATCAGAAATTAGGAGATCCGTAGACGAACAAAAGTTACCGACATCCCACCGGATTAGCAAGTTGAAGTGGCAGTGGGCAGGGCACATAGCACGCATAACAGATGGCCGATGGGGCTGAAAGGTTGCCGAATGATATAAGATAAGATATTATTTATTGTTATAAGAGTAAATCTATTATTATCTAAGTATAATAAAGATTATGTTTATGGACTCATCCGGTTTTCACAATTTTAACGTTATAGATAACTTTCGGCTTAATTTTTTTTTGTCGTTCAGTGTGGAGGTTAAAGGTGGAGGCCTATGTTCAGCAGTGGACGTCTTCTGGCTGATGATGATGATGATGAGAAATTCAGTGTCAGTGTGTATTAAAAATAATAAAATCCATTCACAATGGAGACCACGGACCGGTAAGCGCAGCGTAGGACGTCCACTCACAAGAGGACAGACGACCTAAAAGAGACCGCAGGAAAACCGGTCTTTCTGGAGATCGATGGGGGAGGCCTATGTCCAGCAGTGGACGTCTTCTGGCTGATGATGATGATTAATAATCGAGTCCAAGCAAACTCCAATCTCAACAAAATCCAAGATAGCCTCATGAATTAAATGGACATAAATCATTTCCCTGAATCAAGATAATTAGAGTATCGAATTAGGGTTCCGGCGCGAGGGCTCTTAATTTAATTAAACTTTGTTAATCACAGAGAGGTCGCTTGTTATCATCTGTCGACAAGTTGTCCGTTAATTTATGAGTCTACGATACACACACTAAGTTATTGCATAACAGTTCAGTGCTGCCCAAAATTTCCAACTTAACAGTTCAAAGCGTTACACGATACTGCTGTAGGGTTAGTCCCAGATTTGATAGTTTTTGAAAACTTTTTTCGTTTACGTATTGTTCCATACGTTGCTGGGCTGAAAGGTATTCCAAAACTTTTTTCGTATTAGAGTGAAGCAATCTATACCACCGATTACTACCGATTTTAGTTCCTCCGCGTTTCCACTGGAGGCGCTTTACTAAAATGTATGGAACAATACGTAAACGAAAAAAGTTTTCGAAAACTATCAAATCTGGGACTAAGTACCCTGCTCTGCGTTCGTTACCCTGCAATATTAATTTTCTTTTCTCATACATTGCCTATTAAATTGTTGGTCTATTGGTACCACAGTTTTTTTTTTGTTTTCTGTTTCCGGTACCATGCGTAAAAAATCAGTAATGCAATCCAACGCGGTAATGCCGAAGAAATTTTGGCATTTTGGCTACAAAAAAAAAATGCATTTTGGAAACCTGCGGGCAGTGGTCGATAATGTAGTTTTATGTATTGATCTTAGTTTTAATTTAAAGTATCCTTATCGAAAGCCTAACTTTCCACAACTTTCAAACCTCAACCTTAAAGAGATTGACGACCATTTTTGGTT
This sequence comes from Agriopis aurantiaria, assembly GCA_914767915.1. NCBI lineage: Eukaryota > Metazoa > Arthropoda > Insecta > Lepidoptera > Geometridae > Agriopis > Agriopis aurantiaria. The sequence goes on from OU611990.1 coordinate 5,686,150, forward strand.
TTCCTAATAACATCGAAAACGTGCGCACAATAATAATTATTAAAAAAAAAAATTTGCAAAGAGGTTTGATTACATTATTCCACTCTTAGTCCTTGACTAAAAGAAAAGCGATGGATGCACAGAGTAATATATGTTACTGTGGCAATGAGGTTTTATTTTACTGTTTCTTAGTCTGTTTTGAAGTTTGATTAAATGGCAACATTTTTATGAAAGGCAAAAATTGCCCCAGAATATTTATGTATATTTTTAGGTAAATATAATCGCAACAGGAGCAATGTTTGAGAATAATACTATGCAATCATTGGCGGCAACTCAGCATTTATGGACTCGCCTAGCTGGTCTTAGCCCACTTTTTTATGTTTGTCCATGAATACTTCTGTAGCATGCCGCTGCAGAATTGTACTATTCTATTGTATTATTATTTGTTTGAAGTCCTGTATTTTATTTCAAAATCTACTAGATTTAATAATAATATAATGCATAATAGATTTTTTTTAATTAACATAAGTCATTTCATGAAAGTTACATATCTACGACAGAGAGTGTATTACCAGCGTAACATCTAGACGTACCTACATGCGACTTGCGTGCATTATTCAGTCAGTGCAAGTGTTACCGGAAACGTAATAAATGAAGCCATTATAAATAATGCCTAGGTATTGTATGCAATTCCACCCTGATCTAGGCAACAACTATATTTTATTATGACTTGTACATCTCCTAGTATAATTATGTATAGAATGGCTAAGCAGCCTAGGTATTTCGTATGCAATGTCAAAATTGTGTTAAGAAATACATACAAGTAAAAGTTTATGTGATGAACATTTGTGTTTGTTCTATATCTGGTTGTTTCTATATATTTAAGTATGTATTTAAAACTATATATGTATGTATATCAGTCTCTGGCAGCCATATCACAAGCTTTGCTTAGTTTGGGGTCAGATGACCGTGTGTGAAAAAATGTCCCGAATATTTATTTATTTTTATTATTTTTATATAAAAAAATTACTTAAACCCGATAAAACAGTTGATAATCTTCAAACGGCCGAACAGATTGTCTCGCTCAAGTAAATTTAAAAAATACTCAATTAATATCGGTTCGTCTACGAGATCAAATCCGAAATGAGGAAATCCGTAGACGATCGAAAGTCACCGACATAGCCCACCGGATAAGCAAGTTGAAATGGCAGTGGGCAGGGCACATATCACGCAGAACAGATGGCCAATGGGGCCGAAAGGTTCTGGAATGGAGACCACGGACTGGTAAGCGCAGCGTAGGACGTCCATCCACAAAATGGACAGACGATCTAAAAGAGACCGCAGGGAAACGCTGGATGCAGGCCGCTTCCAACCGGCCCTTTTGGAGATCGATGGGGATGCCTATGTCCAGCAGTAAACGTCCTACGGCTGAAATGATGATGATGATGAATATCGGTTAAGTTGTTTGAGAGATACGATGCCACAGAGAGACACAGATACACACGTCAATCTTATAACACTGTTTACTTCTGTTAACCTCTTGTCGTTTTGTTTTCTAACCGCTGTTTACGTCGGGGCGGGGGTTGAAATAGATATAAAACAGCGTAATCAGAGAATAATAGTGATTGGTAATAATGGTATCAAAGAATGTAGGATGGAGAACAGCAAAACACAACAATCAAAACTCGAAAGTATTCTTAGTGCTCCGTACCTAAAGGGTGTAAACGGGACCCTATTACTTAGCCTTCGCTGTCTGTTTGTTTGTCCTTATATCTGTCTGTCCGTCCGTCTGTTCTTTCTTTTACGAATGTATCTTTCAAACCGTAATGGATAGCCAGTTGAAATTTTTACAGAATATGTAATGTTACGGAGAATTACCTAAATAATAACAATAATAACTACGCAGTGGCAGCTTTTAAACATTTTGAATGTTTAAGCTTAAAGTTACACATAATGCCTAAGCAATGTTTTAAATATTGTTTATTTTATACAATGCCCGGTCATTTTAGGCATTGCATATTATATCTAGGCATTATATTTAAAACCGAATTAAACACATTTCCGGTAACCCACGTATTGTATTGTACAGTACGGCTCATTAAACATGGAATCGCTGTTTGGGATATAGTACTGGCTGTAATTTCACCACCAATTATACCGCATTTATTTTACGAAACGAAACGCCCTAGAAGCTTTCCTATTTGGGGTACGGAAAAAATTTAAACGTGAAATTGTAAACAAGATGAATCACGATAGAAACTCAGTTGGTACTAATAATAGCTTAGTGTATATCCTGTAAGAAAACAGTGCTTGGAAAAATGTGATACCCCAAGGGCTTCCGTACCTAAAGGGTAAAAAACGAGACCCTATTACTAAGCCTACGATGTCTGCCTGTCTGTCTGTCTATCCTACCTCTAAACGGCTGTATCTTTCGAACCGTAATAGATAGCCAGTTGAAATTTTCACAGAATATGTAATGTTATGGCGGATTACCTCCATTAACAAATCATTACTCCACTTGCCACCAGCTTTCTTTCTAAGGTCTTCTCTACATTGTCATCAAAATGGATATGTTTATTCAATACTTACGTAAAAATAACTATTCTAGGATTACCATTCATCAAATGATTAGCTTCGCCTTAATTAATTAAGCATTCTGAAATTACCTTCACCACTTTTTCTACCAAATTATTAGCATTAAGTAAAGTCTTAATTGGGGTTTTAATTAAACCAAATAATTAAAACGTTTACCTCCTTTTGTCTTGTAATTCTAAAAATGTTTTTTGGAAGAATTTCGTTCATTATAGTTAAGCTACGTTTCATTTAGCTACATACTTTATTTTAAGGCTGCGCTCCTGGCTAGAGCTTTTTTTAACCCTTGACGCAAAAAGGGAGGTTTTATAAGCTTAACGTGTGTATATGTGTATAACGTGTGTAAAAAGTAATGCGTGGTCAGCCTTATTTTATTTTATTTCATCATACTAATATTATAAATGTGTTTTTTTTTTTGGTTTGTTTGTTCCTCTTTCACGCAGCAACAGAGCAACGGATCGACCTGATTTTTTACATGGGTATAGTTTAAAGGTTGGAGAGTGACATAGGCTACTTTTCATCATCATCGTCATCACTATATTTATCACTACGCGGGTGAAACCGCGGGGAGCAGCTAGTAAGCTATATATACTCCACGTACACCCGGGTTCGTTACTTTCATTATACTTATTTACAGTTAACTTAAACGAATTTATTTAAGATAATACACAATACTGGGAGAGGAAAGCTACTAAGATCTTAATCTAAGGTTTAAAAAACATTACCTGTTATTATTACCTACGACGAAAATAAAATGAATGGACGGGCCATAACCATTGAACTTGCTCAGTAAAAACGAGTCAAAACCGCCGGACATATTCAAAACATAATCATAACCATGTACAGTACATTTGTTACAAATAATACATAGCGGTTTTTGTTGTGTATTTACACTTCGGGAAAGTACACGAAGGCATAATTTTGTCAATGTTTCATTATCATGTAACAATAGTCTCGTATTGCTAGAGTTGCTAGAGTTGTGCCGGATGAGATAGTGAGGTCGTGCTATTTTGCCACTGTCCATTCCCTATTGCAATACGCTACCGAGTTATTTGGCAGGGCTGCGGACTGGGAGCGCGTTTTTTTACTGCAAAAGTGCGCTGTCCGATCTATTGCAAGGATCCCGCAGGATGTCTCCGTACGCCCACATTTTAAAAGGCCTGGGATTCTGACTTTGCCAGCACTGGTTATATTCCAAGTTGCGGTATATGTCAGATTGAACCAAGCCTCTTACAAAACGCTTGGCAGCACCCGCAACAAGGGCAGGCTGGCAGAGGTGCCTCGCGCACTGGAGAGGTCGGCTAAATCGTCGCATGTGATGGACCCAACCGTGTATAATAAGTTGCCTGAGCACATCACCGCGGCGCCCAGTTTAGGCAGCTTTAAGTCACGACTCAGACGATGGCTTATCGAGCAGACGTTCTACAGCTATGATGACTTTATTAAATTAAAATTGTAATTAATTACTTAAGAGGCTGCAATGATGTTTAAATTGATATGGTGATTTTATTTGTTAACTTTGACATAATGCTAATTAATTAGAATTTTTTGACATTGTGCTAATTCTTTTTATTATTATTTCTTTCTTTATTAATTTGACATTGATTATTTGTTTTTGTAATTGTTAGATATTATAGGTACACTATTAGTACATTTTTATCAATTACCTAGTTTAAGTTAGAATAGATCTTATAATTATTTACTTTAGTACCTTGATACTAGTAACAAAGATGACTTGTAATTATTAGTTACCAATAAAATGATTATGATTATGATTATTGCACTTCCTACGGCTAGAGACCGACTGAAACGAAGTGAGAGCTGGGCACATTTTGTAATCTTCTAAAATGCGCTTCTTATGGGCCCGTCCATTCATTTTATTTTGGTCGAAGGTTATTACTAGTTTGGGTGTATACCGCGAGCAGACCAGCGACCCGCAAGCAGCACCCGATTACGAGTATAACCAAGGAAGATAGACTTAGATGGATCCTTGGTATAACTCATGTGCCTGCCATTCTAAGAAAGCGAACCGACGCCACCGCAAGAAGGTGCCTTCGGTGGTGAAAATGAATGCTTGAGGCAAACACAACCCTCACTTCAAAACGATAACTTTTTACATTTCAATCACCTCCTCTCGGCTCAGGGCCTTCATCACTGCCACGTTTCGATCTTTGATGGCCATCTGCAGGTTTGTACTCGTTAATGGTCTTCGGTGAAGAAGCCGACGCTTGACGCACGAATCGACTGATGGCAACGTCTTCAATGTCGTTGGTGTGGTTATTCTTCTTGAAATATACAAGCAAAATACTCACAGACTTCTTGACCTACAAAGTTGTTGGCAAGAAAATTCCTTATGGGGTCTAGATATACGCTAAGAAAGGATTTTACGACAGGGATGTATTAAGGGGGTTGAACGTTTGTATTATGGATTTCCAAGCGTGTACGAAGTCGCAGGCAACGGTTAATAATTTTATTATATATTCACTGGCCAGTGCCACAAACAAAAGTACTCATAGGGCAAAGAAGCTATGGTTTTCGAGGATGCTACATTTACAATAAATTAAATAAAAAACTAGACTTAATCAAGGACTCGAAACACGTCAGCAAAAACAAGATTAAAAAATACTTAATTACTCTCCTTGAAATATATAGACATCGAGGAGCTGATACGGATCGTAAGCTAAAAAGCTGATATTCGTACCAGTCTACATACAGAAACATACTAGATACCTACATAAAACATAGCTACAAACAATAACTAATAATTATAATTTTGCATGCATATTGTACAATCAATTTAAATAATTAATAATCAAACACCATAACTTTATAATACTACAAATAATTTAATATCCAAAATTTTATTATCAGCACTGTGTAACTTGTCCCTTGAAGAGCACTAGTAATCGCAACACAGGAAATCCTATAGTGATAACTAGCGACTGCTAATTGTAATAATAGCAATAAGTTTTGTAATCCTAATTTAATTAAATTTTTTATTTTTAGCTAAATATTGTACCTACTTAATATTAATGGTAGCAAAAAAAAAATTTCTTATCTTTATCTTATATTTTGTACGTCAGAGGCTTTTGGGTGGCCTAAAACTTTGAGACTAGAGGCGACTTACATAATATGTCTACTTATCGCTCAAGTCCCGCACTGATAACTTAGCAGACCTAACTTTCATATCCTGACTACAACATCTCAAATATAATTCTCACAACTTGGCTCCAAAGGGAAACTTATGCGTTCAACTAACTTCTACAACGTTTCCAACCATCATCCGCTGAAACTAGTTTGTTTATGAAAAATACTAAATTGAATGTTGCAAGTTTTTCTCTTTTCTGCGATGACGCAGTCGTTATTTTCAGTCGTCGTTTTTCTTAATTTTTATTGACATTTGTAAAATTCTTGACATTTGTATTTTTGTATTTTTATTCTTTATTTTTTGGTAGCGTGTTTTTGTAATTAATTTAATTCCTTTCTTATTTTTATCGTTTTGCATAATTATTCATTTGTGAGATACTAATGTAATTGGCTTGACCGTGTTAAATCTCAATAAAAACAATTTAATTTAATTTAATTTATAATTTTAGTTTTTATCTATGTAGTCAAAAAATTGGGATCTCAGCCATCTCATTTAGGGCCTAATTTTTACACATTATTATAATAGGCCATCGGATTGGTATTTAATTAGTTAAAAATGACATCTCTGGTATCATACATAACAATATTATAAATGCGAAAAGTTTGTTGGTTTGTTAGTTTTTTGGTTTATTTGTTATTCTTTCACGTAGCAACAGAGCAACGGATCGACCTGATTTTTGCATGGGTCAAGGGCCGGTGAGTGACATAGGATACTTTCATCATCATCATCACCATTTTTCACCACTACGCGGGTGAAACCGCGGGCGCAGCTAGTAAAATATAATTATATGTAATACGTACAATTTATACTAAAGTTTTTTTTAAACGGTTCATTAAGTTCGGTTATATAAGCGTTTAAAGATTAGATCAGATTTGGAAGTGACGCTGTCCCTTTCCCGCAAAGTGAGTGTCAGTTAAGAGTTTGTATGATGTGGTGTACTTACAAATGACGTCATTTATAAGTATGGTGCCCTCTTTGTATAGGTACGCAAGACACTAAAAATCCTTATATTTTCCTTTTTTTAACGGGCAAGTTCCTTTATTAACTAAACAAAATACAAGCTAACACTACAAAAACATATACCGTTGAAGGTCTTATGAGAATCCAAATGTTTATCAGTTGAGAGCGTACCCAGCATGCTGGTGGCATTACCACGCTGAATGGCACGAAACACGCCAGCATTTTGGTCTCGCGTTTTTTGTTATATTTTCCTTAATTGACATCACATTCAATTTAGTTTTCGGCCATAGACTCTATCTGTATGGTCAGTGTTTTTATATGAGACATAAAAAAAGGGTTATTATTAATCGAGCGAATAAAAAATGGCTTGGCGACTTAAAATGCTTGGTCGATATTTAAAGACAGACAGACAGACATCTTAGGGTTAGTAATAGGGTCCCGTTTTTACCCTTTGGGTACGGAACCCTAAAAAGATAAATTTGTGTTAATATATAGACATATACATAGACATAGATATAATTTATTTGTGGCAATATATTGAGTTTTTTTGTATTTTATGTGGTGGTTCGGAACCCTCAGTGCGTGATCCCGACTTGCGCTTGGCTGGTTTATTTACTTTTTGATTGTATTATTATTTTTCTTAATCCACCGTAAAATTAAATATTCTGTGAAAATAACAACTGGCTGTCTATTACGGTCGAAAAAATAAAGCCCTTAAAAATGAGCACAACCAGCGTTGGCTCAGTAATAGGGTCCAGTTGGCACCTTTTGGGTAGGTACGAAACCCTAAAAATGAATTAAAGTATTCATAAAAAGATTATTATTTAATTTGTGGCGTCCTTGCGGCTGGGCAAGTTGCGCAATGACCCTTACAAAAGTCGCCGTTCACGCGTCAATAGCCATTATTTGATTGCTTTGGGATTGTTTTTTGCTAGAACCGCCTTTGTTAGTCCAATTCGTTTGAACTGCGATTTGAACACGTTCAATTTATTCCGTGGTATGTCTATACCCAGAGGTTCTTTTCAAAAATAGTCATTGTTGGAAAAATCCTGGAAAATCTGGGGGAAGTACCTTTAGATACTTTAATTTGAATACTTTCACAAAGCGCCAGAGTGCTACCGGGCGTTTCTGGCAAGATTAGCGAATTAATAATGGAAAAACAAACAAAATTCGGGTATAAAAATTGGTTTTGTTGTGTGCGATTAAACCAGCCAAATATTACCTACGGCCCTGTTAGTACAGGTACTGGTACAGTAGTGCACAAGAGGGGGAGAATCACTACAGCACTAGTAGTGGTAGAAATCGATGGATTAGAGCGGAAGTAAAATTAGAGTTATCCATTGATTGATAATAGTGAAAGGAAAAAGTAGAGTCAAATCTATTGATGGATTATAGTGGAAGAAGTAGAATCAAATTCACTGTTTAAACGAGTCACAAAAGCGTGTATTTTCGTGTTATAAAACAAAACAAAAAAAACATTTTAAATTGATATGTAGTGTCCAAATGGGTAAAGGGTTTCTTTCATAAGTATTTGTAGTTTGGGTATATTATTACTAAGGTAGTTGAAGTTATTTATATCAGGCACTTCAAGATCAGTAAGCTCACACTAACACTACAAAAATTGTCTATAGATCGTTGAAGTTCTAAAGACACTCTAAATGCCTAAGCCCACTCCCAGTTGGCAGCGTACCCAACATGCTGGCGGCATTACCACGCTGAATGGCAATGCGTTAAGCCACAAACACGCCAGCAATTTGGTCACGCGTAGCATAGCATTAACTAGGCGCTTTCATGTTAACATGTAAAATTGATTCAGAAATATTCAAACCGTGCCCGTTTGTCGGAACTTGAGTGACTTGATGAAAATTGGCCAAAAAAAGGAAATTGGTCGAATACAGCTTACATTTCTTTCAAAGGTATTCCAAATAAAACGTCAAGGAAATACATCACTTCCGCATTAGAGCTGGTCCATTAGAGGCTCGGATCACGTAATTCTTTAGGGCAGCCCTGATTAAATTCAGTACGGTATATGAATGTCGAATTATGGTTAATTTAATCCTTTAAATGTCTTCCGAGCTCGAATACTGAGAAGATGCTTACTTGATGGACAGTCTGGCTTTCACAGTCAGCTTGGTTACACTGGGGCTATAGTTTATGTACTCTAATCGATTCTGTGACTCAGATACAGGTCCGAAAGCAGGATTCGTGTGGGATGGGTGTCGGGGGATGTTAGGACTGTGACATTGAACCTTTGTGGTCAATGTCCATATTATTGGAAAAGGTCAGTTGCAAAATGCCCATTTCACAAGGCGTGTTTTTCACATGGACTGTACGTTGCTTGCTTTCGTGTCTCCAGTACAAAGAATTTACATGTTTTGGCCATGTTTTAGCCATGTTTTGGCAAATAATAGCAAAACCCAGAACGTGTTATACAGATCGGTTTTGTTATAAGTAAACTTATAACACCATATAACAAAACAATAAGCGTTTGGAAGAAGTAGGGAGTAACAATTTAAAGAGATTTTGAAACAATTTGGCCAATTCAATAGATGAATAATTTTACTATTGAAACTGACGTGTTTTCACACATTTTATTTCCGGCTTAATCTTACGTGAGTAATTCTTGTGTAATATAAATAAGATAAATAATTGTTGGTGGATTTTAATTTTTCATCTAGGACCAAAGTACTTGGGAAGACAAATCCAATGAACCCAAACTCGTCGTTTCGTTTAGGAGTTCCTATGGCCACCCTCTGTCTCCTTCATCAGACCAGCTCGAAGGTACCATAACATTGCATTGTCACCTATCATACATAAGTATGCCAAATTTCAGCTCAATCGGTTGAAGATATCTGCTACAAAATTGATTTGCAAGATTCCACCCGAACAAACATACATACATTGCAAGTTAAATTTACAAAAAAAAAAAAAAATGTCACCTAAATTATAATTGACCGAGCGAATAGAGGTCTCAGATTCTAATGGAAACAGTCGGCGTTTCTATGTAACTATGTTTGTTTGCTTGTAGGTACGCTCTCCGGTGATGTTTTTCATCTTAATTTTTCCGTTTCGGCTAAAAAACTAGCAGGTTTACTATGAGAATATTTGCTACAAGCAAAGATATTTAGCTCCTTAGTAAAAGTAAATGAATTACCTATTCAAACTTAATTCTAAAATTCACCACCGGAGGATGGGCAGCAGCGTCCTATTAGTACACGGTGAACGTACTGAGATCTCCAAGCCGCCTGCCAAGCGTGGGGATTATGGCAACACCCCTCTCTACGAGGGAGGCCTTTGTTCAGCAATGGACGTTTACAGGCTGACGATGATGATGATGATGATGAATTCTAAAATTCACGCAACAAAACCCGTAAAAAGTGTTTGTTTTACATAAATAATAGGCTTGCGTTTGGCCATCATACGTTGGAGTCTACGTTGGAGCACGCTTGCCTAGAAGGAACCGATTCACTCGTGATTTGAAGACACCCAGATTGTAACCATCGGGGAACACCCATTCAGGCAGCGCATTCCACAGACTAGCAGTCCGCATACCTAATAAATTGTGGAATCAAAGCGCTTCGCTTTGATTCCACAATTGATTGTTTATTGTGCATATTATAGTATTATATTATGGTATTGTTTATTTATTACAATTTATTGTACGGGTTTTCAGAATATCATCCATAAAGCGTTGAGGATTTTTCGTGTCCGATCTGGCAGTCCAATAGAAAAATGGGCAGGAGGGCATTAGATCGCGCAGATTTAATTCCTTTTTCCAGGTGTTTTACTGTGAATTTTTAACTTTATCAGTAAATCGATCTAGTTCCAGTGACGTAGACTTCAAACCCCGGCTCTCGATTGTCAGACGCCAATAGAAAACGATCGTTACATCGTCACCATTCCGTTTAATGCCTCGAGTGTAGCACCGGTATTATAGAACACCTATACAAAGCCACGGACGTCGCTTGTAATGGTACCTACAAAAGACGATAAAAGTTAAGGTGGCAGTTTGAATTTTATTTCGTCGTAACACGGTTTATTATGAGGTGGAAAGTATTTTAAGGCTTTGAGTGCTGTTAATGACAGTAATTATGAAAATGTAATTTTGTAATTTTGCCCATTTTGCTTTTTTTTTGTTATCTACCCACTTATAGGATTCCGTACGGAATGGTACTCAAAAGGAAAAAAACGAAACTCTTATAGGACCACTTCGTTGTCCGTCTGTCCGTCTGTCAAGACCCTTTTTCTCAAGAACGCGTAAAGGTATCAAATTGAAATTTATACTAAATACTTCGGTCTACGGTTTCTTTCGGCTGTAAAAAAATAAAAGGGAATCATAACCTATAGGGTACTTCCCGTTGACCTAGAATCATTAATTTTGGCAAGAGTAATAGTAATAGTAATGTTTATTTGCCAAAAAAGAAGAAGTACATATTAAGACAAGAGACAAGGTCTTACAGCACATATAAAGGAATAAATTACAAACTTACATTTTGTAGTTGTTATGTATGGAAGAACCTTATTGTTAACTACAAAGTTAAGTTTGTCTTTCAATATTTCAACTTATTTTTATACTTATTAGTTTTTTGTTTCAGTAAAAAAAGTCACGTGGTAAAAAGCATAGCATAGATTAATCAACCCTTGAATAGTCCACTGCTAGAATTTGGCCTAGCCCTTTCGGGGATAGGCCAAATTCTATGGGTTTTGGGCCATTTATCCAGCACGCTGGCTCAGTTGCGACCACATAGGTACGCCATTGAATTTCTTCTTCGTACGCACCTATACAGATTCCCTCGCGATATTTTCCTTCACCGAAAAGCCGTAACTCCGTACATAAACTCCAAAGAACTCATTGGTACGGGCCCGGGATTTAAGCCCACGACCTGACGTTTTCAAGTCTAGCGGTCTGCCAAATAGGCTACCACGATTTGTACCTGGTAAAAAGGCAAAGAAGAAACACGTAGCCCGAAGTACCTCATCAAGTCTTGAAAAAAAGTTATAATTCAAAATTAAATGAATTTTTCTTGTGATGTCACTTCATTTGAGTTTTGGCGCCAACGTGAAATAGTACATTGTGATACAAGAGCGGAAAGAAGGTAAGGTAAATGAACTGCTTTAGTTTTTTGTTGATAAGGCGACTTGATCGAAAGTTCTTAGCTATATGATTCAAGAAAATCTGTCCAGCCGTTTAAAGATTATAAGCTCTTTTATCGGAGGTTTTAAAAGTAACAATCCCTACTCGTAATTTTTTTTTTTTGTATTTTTCTTTTAATTCAGTATATTACTTTATTCTATTATAAAAAAAAACAACAAATTAAAACGTAACTATCATTCTGTTAACCCGCTACCAGTGGGAACTGTTCCCAAAATGCTGGCCCCATTATCACGTTGTATGGCGATGCTCACCCTTTGAGCAAAGTAGAGGCCGGCATTTTGGTCACGAGTTGCGTCTATCAGACATGAAGATAAATCGTTGAAAAAAATTTTGGCTCCCGATCCCCACGGCCCTATTGTTTCGACCCCAAAAGGCTCTAAATTTGTTACTACTATACTGTAACCACTATAATATATTTAAATTTGCCTGATTTAATGAATTAAGAGCGGTACCGACCGGTTATGTTCTAATTAACAAAAATAGCACGTTGTTTTAAATTAGGCAAGTATTCAAAGTTTTTGACCTTTGTTACTGGTTAGGTTAGCATACGTTACACGTACTATGTGCCATGTGCCATTGTATACCACAGAATATAAAATAGTAGAATGTGTTATCGTCGCAGAAAAGATTTTTTTCTTTTCTGTGGTTATCGTAACAGCAATGAAATAATTATAGGCTCATACTAATATTATAAATGCGAAAAGTTTGTTGGTTTGTTAGTTTGTTGCTTTGTTAGTTCCTCTTTCACGCAGCAACTGAGCAAAGGAGCGACATGATTTTTTGCATGGGTATAGTTCAATTTCCGGAGAGTGACAAAACTACTTTTCATCAACATCATCATCACCATTTTTCAACACTACGCGGGGCAGCTAGCTATAGGTATGTTGTAGGTAATATCCAAGACGCGTTTCTCTATGGTTGGCGACCTTCTTCTTCTATCTTATACTTCTTCTCTATCTCTATCTCTTCTCTTCTCTATCTCTTCTCTATCTTCTCTATCTATATCTCTACATAGTATAAATTAAAGTCGCTTTCCGCGTCTGTGTGTCTGTATGGCCGCTAACTCCTCCTAAACTACGCAACAGATCTTGATGCGGTTTTCACCATCAGTTAGATACATTTTCACGGAAGGTTTATATATATAACTAGCGGCCCACCCCGGCTTCGCACGTAAATTACACCCGTGCGTAGCCGGGCGGGCGGGTCGCTAGTATACCTATAAAAATCAACTTCTGTTCGTTAGTCTCACTAAAACTAAAACGGCTTGACCAATTTTTTTTTAAATTGTTTTGTTCGCATCAAAACATAAAGAAAAATATAATTGGAAACTTTGCCCCGAAAATTCAAGCACTTTTTTCTATTAAATTTGAACAGGACAACGTTTGTCGGTCCGCTAGTACTTAATAGGTATATATTTTCTTGGAATATATTATAAATTACCTGTCTAGATTCGTTTTTTTTTAATTTTGTATTTCTGGAGACGACCTACCGAAAAGAAAAAAAACCGACCAAGTGCGAGTAGGGCTCGCGCACTGAGGGTTCCGTACCACCACAAAATACAATCAAAAAACCGACTTCAAAATCAATAAAATATGGCATTTCGATTCGGTGAAATGATAAGGAAGTCATCTAAGTAAGGAATTACCAGTTATAACTTGGTAATGAACAGAAATTTGCCACTAACTCGCTCTTGGTCATTATTTATTACATTTACAGAAAACAAAAAAGTTATAACAAAAGGGGGGTCCCCATACAACACACGTATTTTTTGTATTAGTTCTAATGTAAAAACGGTAATACGTACAAGCGTCATACTTGGCATGATTATAGTACAAACTTAAAAAAATAAAAAAATATATATAATAATAATGCCCAAGTGCTAGTCGGTGACAAATTTCTGTTCATTAAAAGTAATACCAAGCGTCACTTGAAAAATATTAACTATGTGACGGAGTAGCAATTGCTTTGCTATTTTGGTTGGCGTTAAGTCGGACCAAATAGTTTTTTAAATTGATAATTATTGTATTTTGTGTTGGTACGGAACCCTCAGTACGCGAACCCGACTCGCACTTGGCTGGTTTATTTAACAGACTTCGAAAAAGGAGGTATGGTCTCAATTCGGCCCGTATTTAAAAAAAATGTGAAATGGCTCATAATAACTTGCAAAAAGTAAACTGCTTGACCGTCACGCATTCACGCGTCTACTTATTTACATTACAGAACGACTACTACATTCCCCCAACTCAATGTAAACTCGAAACTCGAACGCGATTCATTCAAACTTCAGTCAGCGAGTCAGTCTGCGAGCAATCGCCGCGCGGTATTAACGTACGTACTAACCACGTGCGAGTGTTCCAAAATCGCGACTCCTAACTTACGATACGAAAAAACTTAAAACAGTGATGTTCAGTGCCAAAATGACGCCTATTAGTGTTGCAGTTTCGTGAAATTGTGTTAAAAGTTCTAAAGTTTACTCCTTGATTCGTCACAACTTACTACAACTGGATATACGAGTTACCGGCGTTTTTTGTTTCTGTGAGTATTTTGACGTCTCTTTTGTGACGGATACGTCTGGAATTTTCGTTAAAAATATAATAGAATAAGAATATAATTAGTAGCATATTTAGCTTGGGAAGTAAATTATTGAAATGAATGAGCTATTTTAGTTATTAATTATTACCTAACAGTTGCAGTAGAATGTTAGGCATATTCTGTGGCCATGTTATTTGCAAATTAGTAAATGTTCAACGGTATAGTCGTGACCGGATCTCGAGTAAAGTTCACTGTAGCTAGCACATCTAGATAGGTACTTAATAGTTTATCTCTAAGTCAGTCGTTATATTGTTATCGGTTAAGAGAAGATAACTTATAGATAAGATTTTCTAGAGTACCTATGCAGATGCAGTTTCCTATTCAACTAAATTTCTTTCAAATGACTTTGCGTAAAAAGAATGATTTTCAAATGATTTTCTAGATCTAAAAAAAACCTATACCTATTAACCTCCTTTTCGATTTGTATTGTAATTGTTAAGATTTTCTAGAGTATGCAGATTCCTATTCACCAAAGTTTTTTTCAAATGACCAAATCATTCCTTGTACGCAAAGGAATGATTTTCAAATGAAGGTAGATCTAAAAAAGTATCTTAAACCTAATAACCTCCTTTTCTAATTGTATTGTAATTGTCATCTAATTTGTTAATAGCCTTACCTACATTTGCCTATTTAAGAATCAGAACTATTTGGACAACAGGTGCTTATCATTATTCTATATCGAGTGACCGACTGACTAATTTTATTTCATTGATAAGCAAATGATAGCTATGCTCAGTCCACGGATTTATTTGCTGTGTCAGCTGCAATAACATTGTAAAAAGCTGAATAAAAACCTTTTCTTTTAATATTTCATTGAAGTACTTATATCAGATTTGTATTCACGGATTTCCGGTAGCTGACTGAATTAGCCACGGATCAACAACAAAAAAAAACAGAGGTACAAATATGAAGAAAAAAATATAAGGGCTATCAAGAAAAAAATAAAATAGAAATTCGTTTCGTTTCAAGTTCCGCTGGGTCTAAAATTGTGTGAATACCTATTAGGCGTCAAGTACTAACAGGTTACATGTCTATAACAAGACTTCTTAGAGGATTTCAAATTTCTTTATAGTAAAATGGCAACCCTTATCCTTTGTAGGTAAAAGAACAGAACTCATCTAAGTTTCGAGTTTAGAATTACGATTTTCTCTCCAAAGTAGGTAATTTGATATGAAAAAGCAAATCGACCTTCTGAAGTTTTAATTCGTTATTAGCTTGAAAGTTGGTTTCCTCGATGAAATTCGTTTTGTTGGTTTCTGCAATGCGAATTGGTTCCTTTTGTTTTTCTTTTAAACAAGATTTTAAGCCAAAAGGTCTTACCGGGCTAAAGTTTAGCCTGGTTCAGGAAATTGCGCTGATTGAGTTTAACGTTACAGCTAGTAGATGCTTACCTTAATTAAGTCAATTAATTCTCAGAAGAGTAATTGAGAAACAAGTAATTTTGTTGTGACCAAACGAGTTTTAAATATTAAATAGTTATGAAGATAAGTAACTACCTAATTTACCTTGCTTTAATAAAATATATTTGTGATTGAGGTCATACAAATACTGACCGCAATATTCCATACTTATGTAGGTATGTATTTCATTGCAAATCAAAGTGAGCTAAGAAACAATTGACTGTAAAAGAAACTTATAGGTAGATCATAAACGCCTTACTTAAAAACGTTATTCAAGTTAATCTATGCTTTAAATTGCTGTCTTGTATTCGCGTGTGACAATTGCCGTGAGCGAGAAGATGAGAGATCGAGAAATTTAAGTGAGTAACGTTTTTAAGTAAGGATCTAATGGTTCAAAAATCAAGAATCAGTCAAAAATCAGTCGTGCTCGTGCAGAATCATCAGAAAATGTTCGACACTACAGTTATATGGATATGGGATAAAGGGATATTTATCGTGATAAGGTTGTGGATATAATCATTACCTACCTAACTGATAACTGTAGTTAACATCCGTAATAGATTAAAACAATGTTTGACACTTTCTTAGCACTTGGCTTGGCACTATTAACAAACTAATAATAGATAAACCCCAGACTAAAAATAATAGTACCTTTGTCAAAAATATGAGTTTCTTTTTTACTTTTCTTCGCCAGTTTTCTGGCAATCAACTACGTCAGTCGAATTTTCATGACCTCAAAGGATTTCATGAATAATTAGTTCTGTTGTACAAGTTGTTTTAGTGATTTTTTTAGATTTACATAGATACTTACTTACCTACTTACTAAAATATAACCTTTTCCGAGAAATTTATAACCGGCACCGAATGCAGATAAAACAAAATAAATTTAAACTTAAGTAGGTTTATTACTTGCATAATCACATAGGCTAAGATTCTGATAAAAAGAAGGTAAGTAGAAATAAAAAAATTATCAGAAAATCCTTTTGAAGACTACTTGGTGATATCATATGTCGATATGTTGATAAATCTGATGTCATTATTGCTAATCATGAATTATGATATTGCAAGGTTGTCTACGTCAGTTAAGCGTATCCCACATGAACAGATAAGGAAAATACATTTGATCTGCAGAAGCCCGGACATAATACACATATAAAAATATAAATCCAATACGCTCTCACTTCGTTCCTTGACCGCACATGTCTATCGAGATGCCATCCGCTGATGCAAAAGACATATTTTTGTCGTCGCAGATAATCGTTAGATTACAGAATATATATACATATATATACCTATGTATTTACATTATTTTTAGATGTTATTATATCGTGTGTGATGAGCTTTATACGGTAAAAGTGATGATTACCCGAGATAGATAAATACGAGAAAATGCTTTCAATTAAATTATTTAGGTCTAGTAGCAATTCATAATTTTTATTTAGTACTAAATAGTTATGAACATCATAAGTAGGTAGGTTATTGAATTAAAACAGTCTAACATGTAGATAGAAGACAAGCCTTTAAATAACAAGCTAACTAACACTAAAAACTTAGATATAGAATAGAAGAAGAAGAAAAAAAAGAGACCTATTATCCAAAAAATAATAGTTGGTTTACCCATAGACCGTAGAAGGTCCAAAAAAAAAATGCTCAAGCCCATTACATACTAGATGGCAGCTTTGGCGGCGAACCCAGCATACTGGCGGCATTACCACGTGAATGGCTATAAGGGCCAATATAGAAAAAAAAAATATGGTAGAAACGTGACATGTGTGTGTAAATGAGTGTGTTAGAACTTTTAGAATCGTTGTATGAAAAAATCGATATTGCCCATCAGTAAATAAGTTTTGCCTTGGCAAGACTTCGATGAATGCAAAAAATAAAAAAGTTTATGATCACAGATTAGACTCGACTGAATTTAAATAAAAAATCTGCGAACATTGTCTTTCAAAGCTGGTATTAACCAACGTTAATCTTATTCATCCCATTTTTATTCAGTTTCGACCTCGAACAGAATATTCAAATCAAATATTAATTTTAGTAACTCACTGCATTGGGATTCATTTGAATTTTATGCAGGATTGCTTTCTTGACAGATGTTACAGATTTTAGATTAAAAAATAAGTTTTGTGGATGGAGTCAAATGTTTTATGGAACATAATTAGGCTTCTATTGAAATTTTGAATTTGTGCCCTTAAGCTTAAAACAGTCTTAGGCTTATTTTTTTATTTAAACTTTTAGAAGTAGGTACATAAATTATGTCAAATTTGCCATACAATAATATTCATACATTCTTTATTGCGTAATTGTTATTTACATGTCAGTAAGAGGAATACATTTAAAACCTGTCAAAAATCCTCTCATGTATAGGTTAAGTACCGTAGAACAGGTATAGGCAATGTGGGCAATGGATATGATCGGAGTTTCTACACGCGATAAAATCAGTCACGCAAAAAAGTCAACAGCTGCTCAGATTTTCCGTCGAATTAATCGTCGAAATTTATTAAACAGTAGTTTTTTTTGCGATTTCATGGTTGATCTCATAGCAAAAGTTCTTCATAATGAAGAATGCAATGAGCTTCTTTCGGTTTTAAAATACACCTGTTATGTGTAACCCTCTTAAAATATTATGCACGTTTCCATTCTATCGATTTATATGTTTCGAAACATGAAATAATTTTAACAGCTCTCACAAGCGTGTCTAGAAAGTTTTTAAGCTTTAGTGCTTCCTGACGTCCCCAGTTTTAGCACACTTCCATCTTCAGTTGTTGTTGACGGTTCGAGCGACAATTCCTCTTTATGAACTTTGAGAACTAGTGTTAAGCACATCGTTTGTTAAATCAGACGTAATCCTGTTGAATTTTACTTCCGTTTCTATAAGCTTCGAAGAGTTTGTTCGATCAATCGTTTATTTTTTGAAAATGGACTACTAATAATAGATGAATAACCTTTTTATTGTTTACACCAAATTTTTTTTGGCATTTTGTTTTCGTGAACGTGCTCTCGCGTGTGGTCAAGTAATATAGCAAGGTGAAACATGCCTTCCAAAACTCCGCAGAAGTTTCAAGTAGTCTCCGCCACTTTACTAGTGCATGACTTAAACTAGACCGTGACTCATTTTGCTTGGCTCTGACTTGTTTCATGATTTCTAATATAACTTGAAACTATTTCAATACTTCATCATCAGCCATAAGACGTCCACTGCAGAACATAGGCCTCCCCCTTAGTACGTCACTCTGAACATCTGCATCCACTGGATGCCCGCGACTCTCACGATTTGCACGAACGCACAAGTAATGCGAAGTTAAAATTATCTCACATAAAGAAAAAAAAGCCTTGTGACAAATAATACTAGTTTGAATTTAGAACATAAATTGTTCGACACTCCATAAACTATAATTCTTGAATCAAACATATCCGAAGTGCAGCCACGAATTGCTATAAAACAACACAACTTTGCCCTCAATCCACCGAGAATAATCTAAGCTGAGCATGTAGTCTAGACTCGAGATAATTGTCTCCTTTCAGCGCTTAAGCGCTTCCGAAGATATTAAACGCCCACGCTTTGAACTTTGGTTCGTTTGATTCTAGCATTTCTTTTTCCATTCTCCAATTGCGAGTGTCTGCGATAAGACAAAATGCGTTTGATGTTTCAAAAGCATTGATTTTTGTTTGTTTCTAGGGTTCCGTAACCAAAGGGTGTAATCGGGACCCTATTACTAAGTCTACGCTGTCTGTCTGTCTTTTCGCCTGTCCGTCCAACCGTCCTATATTTTAACGGCTGTACCTTTCGAACCGTAATATATAGCCAGTTGACATTTCCATGGAATATGTAAAGTTAAATTTTATTAACTAAGAAATAATAAAAAAGTAAAATAATAATAAAAAAATATGGGACCATCGTCCCCATACAACAAATGTTTTTAGGGTTCCGTACCCAAAAGGTAAAAACGGGACCCTATTACTGAGTCTACGTTGTCTGTCTGTCCATCTGTCCGTTTGGAACCTTAATAGATAGCCAGTTGAAATTTTCACTGAATACAAAATGTTACGGCGTATTAACAAAAAAAAAGTCAAAAAGTCAAAATTATAGGCGATTTAGGATTTGTAGACGCCATCTAGAAATCATGGGTGTCCTTAATTTTAATCTACAAAAAAAGAAAAGAAAAACGTATTAAAGTCAAAACACAACAACAAAAAATGGCCTAAATCTGATACAAACTATAAAGCAAAAATTATTAAATAAAACAGATGAGATCTTGTTTGGCTTATTTCGACAAATATCTCCAGTAAAAAACTCTATCAGATTTCTGCCAAGCTTTTATAAAACTATGATCCACCAGACAGTAACACTTGCTGACTTTCAGAATCGTTCCTAGTTTATTTCGTTACGGTCAAAAGGTTAATCTTGAAAGGTGAATCTTTACGTGCCTTTGAAGGTGCTAAGAGTTAGTATCTTGAGATTCCAAGCCTGACTTTAACCACAAAACAAACAGGTACAGAACGTAGGCTTCGGTTAACATTAATTTTAATAACCTACGCACAATCGTAGCGCAAGGGCTGGCATAGCAACAATAATGTTCTGTGAAAAGTTTAGATTTGGAAATTAAAAACAATTTATTCGGTATAATATTATGTTACTTGAAAATACCATTCTTTCTAATAGAAAAGGGTAACCAAAATAAAGTCTATAAATTGATTACCGAAGAGTACTTTCGTCGATTACGACACGTACGAAAGACACGATTATTTTAAAGTATAATTAAGCCCCATTCTTTAATAAAGTATTTCGAAATATGACAATGGAAAAATCATAGTAAATTATGACAATTGTCACACAAAACGATAATTACGTGTATTGCCAAAGCACGGGCACTCGCGACTGGCGTTCGACTGACTTTACCCGAGATTGCTGTACGGACACGTCTTTGTGTGCGTGGCTGCGTGCGCCTTGTATGGAGACGGCCTTCTGTGCCTATGTATTTTGTGCTTTTACTTACATATTCTCCTCTCTGGCCAGCTTGGAATTTAATCCTACTACACCAACTTCAAAGCTTACTATTCCTATAAGTTACAAGGGTTTAATATGGTAACAATAAACATTTCAAACTAAAACTGAATTAATATCTGTATTACAAACGGCTAGAAACAATGAACGTTTCGAATTTCGTTTAGTTTATGAGCAAAGTGACTCTGTATTCCACTATTCATGGAAAAGCCTGAATATCTGTAGAGGTGGTCAAATGAAGGCACAAAAAATTTCTACGGGAGGCTATAGGGTTTGTTTGGAAGTTACGATGGTGGCTCTACGAAGCAGCTCCACCGATGAGTTGTGCGACTATAAGAGGCGGTTTAAAATAGAGTACAGATTTAACGTAGGGACTTGAGTGAAATTTCACACTTTGATCAGGCCTTTATGTAGGTACGCAAAACTAACTTGCTGCTTGATTGACGTTACATATTGATTGGTCTCGGTTATAGTTTTAATTACACTTAATTTTGGCTTCCATAGACAATTATTATTATCTATTTGTTGTTGCTAACTTCAATGACTATAGATTGAACGCAACTTTAGCGTGTATCCAAGTCAAGGTCCAGTCAAGGTTCTGTGCTTGACGGGTTAAGGATGATTCCGTTTGATGATTTCATGTGAACTGTATGGCTATTACTTACAGTAGAATTTACGGTGATAAACTACGTAGCATGGCCCGTGTGAAACAAATGACAAACGCGACGTGTCCCATTTGGACCGGCAGCAATGGGAATCACAGAAGAGAAAAAATTTACTTCTCTTTTCTGTGATGTGAATAGTCTTTTTCCGTACATGTTTTGAGATAATCCAAATGTTCAAGCCCACTACCAGTTGGTAGCGTACCCAGCATCCTGGTAGCATTACCGCGCTGAATGGCAACGTTGAGCCAGATAAACTTCTGTATTTTTTTTACCAAGTACTGAAAATGTATCAAGATTATGTCGAACAATGAAAGTAACAAGCAAGAACAGCAAGAATTTTATGTAAAAAAAAAAAAAAACAAAGAGTGCACAATCATTCAGCACTACAGTTTTTTTATAGCTGTCTCACGGGTCTTATCTGTGTCGGAATGGCTACATAACTTTTACGTCTTCAGCAGAAATAAGGCTCATAGTACGAGATTGTAGAAAAAGATCACGCTCCCCACTTTTGGCAACGAATCAAGCAATGAAATATGAGCTGCAAGTTTAACTCAGCCATAGTGTAGCTAATATATCGATCACAGATTATAAGTGCTACTGCAATGAGATTTCTTATTTTCTTGCTCGATTTCTCGCTTCAAGATGAAAACTCCTGCCAAAACTTGAAAAATATATTGACTGACCTTTTGTTTTTTGTTTGTTACCATGCTATGATTAAAACAAAGAATTCTATAAAAATCTGTGGGTAAAAAATCATAAAAAAAATAAAAAAATGTCAATCTCTAAGTGACAGTTCGGGTGTAATGAACATTTTTTAGGAATAATGAGAGTTCAAGGCAATGGTATAAAACGTCCTTGGAGTACATTATGACGTAAAATATAGGAAAGAGGTGCCAGATGAAAAAGTTGATGATCCCAGCAATGTCGCCAGTTCAAAATTAAAAATTTTACCAATTTAAGTTTTTTTTTTACATTTCGTTCTAAAATAATATTCATTATCTCAAACTTAGTTTTTTTTAAATAAAAATTTATTGTTTTTGCAATTTTTAAATATACTGTCATTTTTTTTTGCCAAGTTTAACACCTTCGTTTACATTTTTGCTAAGAAATTTATGATTTTGACAGTTCATAGTTTTAAGTAAACAAGAAAATGCCGTCTAAAAAAATTGCTTCTATTATGGGTCAAAGTTGTGTGAAAATTAGGAACAAGTACAAAAAACCTTATTCTTACCTAAAGTATACCTTTTGTTTGCATTAATCGGCGAAGAGTGGCTTCTAGTTCGGTTTCGAAGCTATTATTAGGTGAAAGGCATTTCTATACAACTACTAGGTCTTCTCTCTTATTATGCCCTCTCCCTCGGTCCGCAATTTTGTCGACCAATCTCGCGGCTGGATGCGAAGCTTTGCTTTTCGTTGGCCTCCACTCTGTCACTGCCTTACTCCTGTCATAATATATCACTTGGCCTAGCCACGAGCTACTCAAATTAGGTCATATGAGGTGAATAAAAATATAAGTGTAATATCCTGTGTGTAGAATAAGGTTGGCAACTATCAAAGTTGCTTAAGCATAGTCTGAGAATTTAGACATTTATCAAAAACAAAAAACATCCTAAAAAAAACTACCACCGTTTTTTGTTTTCGGGGGGAACTCTTCCAAATGCATGGATGCTTTGGAGTGCAGCCAGGTAATGTGTTTTATTTTATTTTATTATTATTTACTTAATAATAGGCTTGCGTTTGACCGCCAACTCGCCTGATGTTACGCGATGATGCGGTCTACGGTGGATGGAGCATACCCACTAAACCCTTTCCCTATCAAATAATAAGTACTAAAATAACCTTTACCTAATGCCTTAAAGATGGTAAAGGCGCCAATCGCGAAAAGCCAAAAGCCCCAAAAGGGGAAGGAATTTAAAATGGGAACTAATACTGCTGCTTATGTCAAAACAGATATGCTGTGAAGACATATCCTATTGAATTTACTTGACCGAATCTCATGAATATTTGATGCTATGAATAAACCACGAATCACATCTGCTCAAATATATTTCAGCAAATCTATCTTTATCGCACCCTTTATTTGGGAATAAAGAAGGGTGGCTTTGATCTTTTGCTATCAAAACTGTGGGTTTGAACTAGCTTTAAAAAGCGGAAGGTGGGATGAAATAGTGAAAAAAGATCAACTGGAGAAACGGTAAGCTCTCACATAAGTAACTAAGTTTATGGTTGGTATTCCGAAAACCCATACGAAGCGCTTTGATTCCACTTTTGTTGTGCGCACTGCTAGTCTCTGGAATGCGCTGCCTGAATTGGTGTTCCCCG
The DNA here is from genome assembly GCA_914767915.1 of Agriopis aurantiaria. Lineage (NCBI taxonomy): Eukaryota > Metazoa > Arthropoda > Insecta > Lepidoptera > Geometridae > Agriopis > Agriopis aurantiaria. The sequence continues at coordinate 5,709,971 of OU611990.1, forward strand.
ATATTTACAATCTGGGTGTCTACAAATCACGAGTGTTTCGGTTTCTTTTAGGCAAGCGTGCTCCATCGTAGACCGCATCGATTCATCGTTTCCGCGTCGTTTTTGTTGCAAATTCGTCTTTTTTCTTGACTCATGGACTGCCATAAAAAAAGTTTCACAAATTATATCCAGGGGTCGAGATTTATCTCGATTTGCGAGAAACTATGTAGGTATTACCTGCCAATTTTTCCAAAGAGCTTTATGGGGGTTTTGGGGTTCCTATCCATGTCATTGTTATCATTGGTGGTAGAGTTATACGTTTAAGATACTTATCTGAAACGTATCTAATGCGCTCTTTATTAAAAGAACACACTGATGAAAATTTGACTTTAAGCTTTAACAAAAATATTTGATCGACTCGGTCGGAAAAAAACGGTTGTTTCTTGCAATATTAGATCATTTTGTAATGTAGGAAACAGGATATATGTAAGATCTTTCCTAACGTAATTGCCGGCATTTTTTTTCTCCTAGAAATCATACTAATATTATAAATGCGAAAGTGTGTTTGTTTGATGGTTTGTTGGTTTGTTTGTTCCTCTTTCACGCTGCAACGGAACAACGGATCGACCTGATTTTTTGCATGGATATAGTTCAAGAGCCAGAGAGTGACATAGGATACTTTTCATCATAATCATTACCATCACCATTTTTCACTACGCGGGTGAAACCGCGGGGCGCAGCAAGTACTTAATAATAAATAAAATATTCGAGACATTTTTGCATATAGGTCATCTAACCCCAAACTAAGCAAAGCTTATACTATGGCTGCCAGAGACTGATATACATACACGATAATATAAATTAATATTATGATAGATAGACAGATAGATCGAAACTCTACATTGTGCTGTGCACATCAAAAATAAAAGTTACAGATAAAGAAGCTTAACAGCTAGTGCCATAAATGGCGGCCTTATCGCTAAAATCGATCTCTTCCAGGCAACCATATACAGGTGGTTTTCCGTGCATCGTGACCGATCGCAGCCCCACGCGATTGACGCACGCATTGATGAAAACAAGACGAAACTTATTGCGTACAAATTTGAGACAGAATTGATCCAGTTCCCCACCATTAGGTACGTATTATATCCGTTGTACATTTTGTTTTCGTTTGAAATGAATTTTTATTAATGCTTGGAGCGCGGAACATTTTCATTAAAAATACATAACGCAAAAACAGGGGTTCGATTAAATACCGGCTTTTCCGTGAACATCCACTGAAGCATTCGTAACCATTATATAAATAGTAAGTACCTATATCAGATACTAGCTGTGCCCCGTGGTTTTACCTGATATCCTACAGGAACCATTTGTTAATTAAATAATAAATAAATTAAATTTGTATGTGTTAATGCAGGTTATATTAGTTATCTTTATACCAAATTTAATCCAAAGCCGTTCAGTTGTTATGGAGTTGAATTTGGAATAAACAAACAAACACACATACTCGCCAACTTTTGCATTTACAATATAAAAGTAGAGCCAATTTAATTTGATAGATCACATTTGACATCTGTCATTCTTATCAAAGTGAAGTCAAAGTAAATGCGTAAATTGCCTTCTTTTGTCATTATTACAATAAATAATGTATTTTTAACTGAAAAATATTAAGCAATTGTGAAGTTCCTAAATAAAAAAACAAAAAAAACGCGTTGTTGAATTTTGATGTTATGTCAAATGTGATCTAATAAATTGGCCTTACTATATAAATATATATAGTGTATTATATTAATATAGCAATGCACTGCAGTTTAATGCAGTAGCTGTTTATTTTATCGGGATAAAAAGCCTATTACAATTACCCAGGTAAAACCTCCATGTACCAATATTCATGCAAATCCGTTGAGTCCGGTCAAATTCATTCCCAATCAAATCCGTGGAGTTAAATGAAAATAGACAATGATATGAAAAAAATAATTAAATTGATCAAACGAAATTTTTAAAGCTGATCATTATAAATTGACATGTTTTGAAAACCTCCGATAAAAGAGCTGAATCTATTTTCATAACAAAGAACAAACTCGAAAAAGACAGCTCTCAAATAAAAAATAATAATAAAAAATACAGTTTAACCATTTGGGAGCTACATTAATGCCACATACAGACACACATATACAAACGCTTACTTATAACACCCCCTTTTTGTTTAGGGGGTTAAAAATAATTGATTTGAAAGGAATGTTTGCACAGTGAAAACAAATCTATTGTCAGGGGAGTATCGACATGTATAGTTTGCAGATTCTACAGGTACAAACCCAATGGGACTTTACGGGACTCGGTTATAAATATCAAATTCCAAGGTTCACAATACATCGTTGCTTCCACTATTTACATGTTACAAAGAAAGAGGGTGATCCGCATCTACGTCATCTGAATAAGAATGGACTCGTTCAAGTAAGACTTGACGTACGAAATCTTTACTTATTCATATCCAATAATACATTTTCAATAATGTATGTTTGTATATCCTCTCGCTCAAATATGTCCATTCTTTTGAGTTGAGGTTAAAATGTTTTCAGTTTTTAAACATGGTATTTAATGTGTCCATTATTTTAAGAACCTAAAAACCAAAGAAATGGGATTTTGGGTTTCTTTGCTAAGAACCTTCTTCGACGAAAACTTGTCTTTAAGGTCTCGATAGCCAATTTGTCTGTTCTAATTTTTTTAACTGCTTACAATATTTTAATATTCGAAGAGGTTTGATTAAGTTTTTCCACTAAAAAAGGCGAATGCACAGAAGTTATGTTAGAATTTACACACAAAATTTATTGGCATTTCAAGATCTTCTGTGATTGGCTCATAGTTTAAGCCATAGCCACCTGGAAAATGTTTTTTTCCCAGTTTGGTTGCTAGGCAACGCTCGTCAAAATGTTTGCAGTTTCTAAATAGCTTTTAGTTTTTAATATATTTCTACGGTGTAAACTTACTTAATGGAGGTACATTAACATTGCAGTATTTTAGTTGCGTTTTAGTGATATTAAAATACTTAAACATAATAACTATAAGTAATATTATTACTTTTTTATGTTTAATTTAATATCACTAAAACGCAAATAAAATACTGCAAGATTAATGTACCTCCATTCAATTTAGGAATCCAGGTGTTCAGCAGAAAATAAACTTTTGTCGTAAAAAATATGCGACTCCAGAATTCTCGTACCTACTTGTCAAATTAATCAGTCGTAAAGTAAAACGGCGCCTAAAATTATATGCTTCATAATACTAAATGTAAATCGTAAATTCACGTCACGTTGTTTAAATAATAAAGTCGGCACACGTCTACAGTTTACTAATATACAGTTAGTCATCTTTAAACATACGGTTGTGTTCTGTGTGATTTATGTTAATTATAACGATCATTTCGCTGTATTTTTTTAATTCCGCTTTTGACCACCTGGGCCCCAATTCAGTAAGAAACTACTTATCACGCCAATAACACGCTGTAAAAGTGTAACCATGGTTACAAATGACACGGTAAATATGATTACAAAATTAAATTAAATCAAATCCTACACGTTTTCCGATTGGACACTACATTTTCTTTACAAACGCGCACATAATACACTAGCTTTCTCCACTTTATTTTGACAATTCAAAACGAAGGTGTTACGAATCTCATCGCGTTAGCAAACTTGACTGCCAATTCGAGCATACAACGTAATGCATGTGGTCATAGAGACTTAGGGCACATAGTATTTTTATATATTGTTTTCTATCGTGTTGTAATTTTTATTTTTGGTGTACACAATAAAGAGTTTCTATCTTTCTATCTATTTTTTCCATTACATTTTCATGTTATGACATCACGCGTTTATGGCAAGAAATCTCATGGGTGATAGAGAATAAGGCTTCTGTTGGTTAGCGACGATATGGTCCAAGGTAAAACACGCAGACTCCTGAGTCTTTGTCTGTATGATATAGTAACTTTTCGAGGTACCTCTCTTCTAAAATAGAAAAGTACTTTTTTTTGTTTTAATGAGTAAATTATAAAGTTTACATATAAATTTGCTGTTCAAGGAAGTTTGACTATGTATGTAACAACTTCACATTGTCGTGGAGTCAATTAGCATAGGTATATCATTCGAGCATAATTTGCGAAGTAATAAATACGTAGGTGTTATTTTTGTTACATTATGTGATGCAAAATTTCTTACATAGACCTAAAATGTCTAAAAATTTATAGAGCTAGGAAAATTGAGTAAATTTTCATAAAATAAGATCATTACAATTGGTGGCGAATATCTGTTGATGTAGCCGAGTGGTTGATAGTGGAACTCTTGATACGAGTCTCGTTAAAACAAACCAAAAGATCTCAGACTCGAGGGGTTTACTGGGAATTATTGAAAAGTTCAACTATCCGCATCCTGGCTTGGCTCTATAATCAGATCAGTTCAATAGTACCACATCATTGTATTGTCATACGAATCTATATAACTATCCAAAGTGAAATACTACTCACTCACTGACTGACTGAATAAGTCTGCAAAGACGGTTAACAACCGTAAAATTTCGGGCTTATATTACACTAGCTGCGCCCCGCGGTTTCACCGCGTGAAATGCGGTGATGAAAAATGGTGATGATGGTGATGAAAAGCTTATGTCACTCTCTGGCTCTTGAACTATACCTATGCAAAAAATCAGGACGATCCATTGTTCCGTTGCAGCGTGAAAGAGGAACAAAACAAAAAAAAATTGTTTTCTATGTTACCGAATCCTTTCTTAGTGTTTCCATGTGCATGTTTAACTTCTTATATAATCTATATCTACGCGTGAGAACCTGTAATTGGCTTTCTATCGTTTTCCACTGTATATTTTTTGTGTAAAAAGCTGTTGGTTTTCAATTAAATAAATAAATGAATTCTAAATCTACTTGACCTACGAAGCTGAAATTTGGTAGGTAGATTCTTCGTGGGGGTGTAAAGGTCCGCTAAGAAAGGATTTTGCAAAAAGTTCTAATTTAAGGGAGTTGAGAGTTTATATATGAAAATCTTATAAGCGTACGAGAAAATAAGCGTTAGCGGGCAATAGCTGGTGTAATTATTGCAGTTTCAAATCGACACGAAAGTTAGAAATTGTTTTTTTTTTTACAAGATTTGTTTATATTAGTTTGTTTGTTAGTTAGTTAGTCATAAGTGAAGCTAATAAAATCACGTTAAAGATAACAAAGCTGAGTAACTGTATCAAAGTAAAGTGTAACATGTTCCGCACAAAATGTGCAGTCGCGATATGGAACCGAGACGCTTTTAATGAATAAATTCGCTCAGTTAATATTAAGGTTGTTAGACGGAGTTTACGGCGAACGTAATGTGTTCAAATAAGTTGTGTTAAAATTCCACCAAAGTTCCCAAAGCTCTACAGACGCACCTACTCTACCTGTGAAAAGAAATTCATGTGTTGATAAAAGCATGCTTGAAACTACGTGTAGTTTTCGGAAGCTATCATGTATTATGTTTACTGAATCTTCTAAAATGGGATACCACTATTTCCCCATTGCCAGCGTCTATATGCCAAACGAAATGCGTACTGGACGAAACGCGCATTGGAAAAAAGGCTTATTAAACGAAATGCTTATCAGTCAAAATTTGTTTTAGACGAAATGTGTACTGTACGAATTACATACTAAAAGAAATAATTATGTACTGGACGAAATGTGTACTTGATAAAATGCGTACTGGACGTTTTTAAGAGTTAAAAACAAGTTGGACGAATTGCATTTAAGACCCGTCCAGCCACGGGTGTAACAAATCTGTTTAACGTTGAAACAAACAAATCTGGGATCTTAGAATTGGAACTGCCTTAATATTGCCTGACGAAACATTCTTTGATAGCCCGTTGGTCCAGTTGGTAGTGAACCTACCTTCTGAGCTTGGGGGTGTGGGTTCGATTCCCACCTAGGACAAATATTTATGTGATGAACATTTGTGTTTGTTCTATATCTGGGTGTTAATATCTATTTAAGTATGTATTTAAAACTATATATGTATGTGTATAAGTCTCTGGTAGCCATATCACAAGCTTTAGTTCGGGGTCAGATGTGCAAAAATGTCTCGAATATTTATCCTTTGATGTTCCTCACAGAATTACGCGTTAAAAGGTGTTAGTAAGAAGCAAATTGCTTGGTAATATTACTAAGCAATTTGCTTTAGTTCCACTACTCAATAAAAACATTTTGGTTTCAAATTACCAAAAGCAATTTTTTGCTATTGTAAAATTTACTCGTTCATGGAACAGTTTTTACCATGTTGTGTTTTCACACGGGCCTCAAATGTGTGTGGTCATCTTTGATTACAAGAGAGTTGAAGTGAAGTCTGGCTTCAATGTTTCGTGTGAAATATTTTATAGCCGTGTGATTTTATTCCAAGATGGAAGTTTATTTTACATTGTTACGGTTCGCTTAACCTAAATGGCTAAATTGTTTATAGAGTGGGAAAAAGTTAAAAAGTCTCTATCATCATCATCATCAACCACCATGTTCAACCACCAGCAAATTGGAGCCGGAAAGGAAAGCCCATCTTTCTATCGGACTGCCAGAGTGGGCACGAATAATCGACACCGCTTTATGGTTGACATTCCGAAAACCCGCACGAAGTGCTTTGATTCCACATTTATTGTGCGAACTGCTAGTCTGTGGAATTTGCTGCCTGAGTATGTTCCCCGATAGTTACAATCTGGGTGTCTTCAAGTCGAGAGAGAATCGGTTTCTTCTAGGCAAGCGTGCTTCATCGTAGATCGCATCATCGCTTAACATCAGGCGAGATGGCGGCCAAGGGCAAGCCTATCTACTATAAAAAAACTACTAACTGACAAATTTAGGATGATTTTCAGCGCGCCACCTTTCTACTGTTTTTAGGCAGTCTCTGCCACTGCTGACCAGCAAATTGGAGCCGAAAAGGAAAGCGACCACAATACATACAGTAGTTGCTTTGCGTCTCGGTCCCCACAGTTTAGGGGAGAGAGAGAAAGAACTCACTACTGGAGAAGCCTCTTTCTTGCAATGCCATCTGCTTCAATCCTGAGGTTCCACCAGCAACGTTAACAATATCATCTACCTATCTCGCAGCTATACAATCAAAAATATTTCATGATTTTATCTTGAAGACAATTTAGAAAAAATGCAAAGGAACTAGATATTCTTAAAACATAGATATTCTTGCAGCATATCTTTAATAAACCCAGCTTGGAATATTCTAGCTAGCTTGAAACGTCCCCAGGATAGTGGCGTAACGTCAGCTATGCCGCTATTAAGACTGGTTACTGTACCTTTAGCCTACGCTAGTACACGTTTAGGGTTCAAGCACAATAAGGTGAATTGCACTGGGTTGTGTAGTGAGACTACAAAATTATACTCTTAATGAAATTCGTATGAGCAACTAAATAGGTACGGAGGAGGAGGAGTAAGGAGGGTGATCAATCCTTGTAAGTTATTAGTTCTCACTTTGTTAGGTCATTGGTCACAATAAATAAATATAAGCAATAACGGCGCATCCATAGATCGTATCTACTATGGCGTATCTTTACGGTGTCCGCAAATTGCCTTTCGAACCAATTAGCGGTCTCGTAGTGATGTTCCACACCACCACGGTTGTGACAGCAGGATCGGCTAATAGCTCGACATAAATAAAATATGAAATAATACATACTTGTTGTTCGATATTTACTTGTTACACAGCCTTTGTTGCAGAACCTAAAGGATAAAGGAAGATGTCGCAATCCTGAATCCTACCCCACAGGATCTGTTAGAAGATCGGTTAGATTCTCTCCAAATAATCATTCAGTTCAACAAACCGTTAGGGCTACAGGGCACACCCCCTCTGGGGTGCCTGGGCAAGTCTGATTCCCACTCCCGGCGACGGCCCAAGCCGAGGTTCGTACCTTCGAGGTGCCCTTGTGCTAGTCGCCTATAAACTTAACCACCAAGTTATGCCGAACGCACTCTGCGTTCGCTAACTAGTCCGGTCAAGCTGTAGAGGCCAAAAGGCCAACAGTAAAAGTCAGTTATAAAAAAAAAACCTGAATCCTAAAAAGTAACCAATTTAAAAGAAGGGTGGTAAATCTATATCCGAGCCGCAATAAAGGTAGACTTGAAGTAGACTTGAGGTAGACTTAAATGTAGAGTATTACAGTATAGTTTAATGAATTAAAAGTTTCACTACATAGAGGTACTATAACTAATCACGGTAAAATCCCGTTAATATTCTAATTTACCTAAAGTATGTTTTAGTCTCATTAATGGAAATCCTGTAGCGCAGTCTGTTTAAGCAATCGACGAGGTTTATTTCGTAGAAATTTTCTTTGGTAATGCACCCTTTAATTAGAAATGGTTTCAGAACTGCTGTCGCTTCAAATTCAATTCCAGTCCTTATATATATCTTAATAGATTTTAATATTAGCCAAACTTTTATTGTTGTGTCGCGCGAATTCTAGAGATCTAGTTCTGTCTTTAAGTTTCAGCATTTCTTTTACTTTCATCCTCACCATTAGCCAGAAGACGTCCACTGCTGAACATAGACCTCCCCCTTTAACCGCCACACTGAACGACAGCCTGCCTTTTGCATCCGCTGAATGCCCGCGACTCTCACAATGTCGTTGGTCCATCTAGTAGGAGGCCTACCTACGCTGCGTCTTCTGGTTCGTGGTCTGCACTCCAGAACCTTTCTTCCCCATCGGTTATCGGTTCTTCGAGCCATGTGACCTGCCCACTGCCACTTCAACTTGCAAATTTTACTTTGCTTATTTTTCTTTTTATTTTACTTTGCTCATTCTCATTACAACGTCTGTGTTAATGAACTTGATAATAGAAACGGATAACAAAAGGTAAGGCTTTTTTGTTGGCTTGAGTCGTTTTGTTTAAAGTACAATCGAGTATTGACGTCGCGTACATTGTTAGCAAGCTCAAGTTCATGCAATGAGCTGTTCTTTCCAACCGACTTTAAAACAGAAGGTTCTCAATTCGATTTTTATAATTCATTTTTACATTAAATAAGCTTCATTGAAATTTGAACAAAATATAAAAAAAAAAAACTATTTTAATTTACTTTATAACTGTAGATCAGTGTAAGGACCTACAACATAAAAATCGATTGTAAAACAAATGGCAGAATTAGACTTTTCCTAACGTGTCAACAATCACGACAAACTAAAATTTTGGTAGCGTTAGCAAGTTGCTGCAAGTGCTTGCAGGAATTTTTGCTAGTTTATTTGTTGAAAGTCCTATAAAATAATATGTAGTTTGTTGCCAAAAGCATTAATTTTAGTGTAAAACTATCTTAAACAAACTTATAACAGGTATTAATATCTATAGGACTGTTTTTCTGACGAATCTCTAGTGTAGGTATTTCCGCTTCTATCAGCCGTACTCAAAGACGTTACTTAAGTTAAGGAATGCTTAAAATCGCTCAGTCTCATAGGCTAAGTATATAAGTACTCTACGCTCTGTCTCGTTTTCATGTGTGACAATTTCCGTCAACGAGAAGTTGACAGAGCAATTTTAAGTATTCCTTAGCTTAAGTAACGTCTCTGAGTGCGGCTGTTAGTCGCTTTAAAAAAAGCAAGAAACGCCTGATTCAGTCACCTGCCTTTGATATCTACAGGATTACGCGGAAAGATGTACTTATCCGAAAGGGGTTTATCTATGGTTATACTCATCATTATGAACAAATTGTATTAGAGGACCAACCCGAAATAGCGAAAAAAATATCAGCTGTTCCATATATTTTGTCGAGTGTGACCATTTTCTATGGCATAGCTGTTTTGTTTTTTCGCAATTTTAGTTTAGTTGCCTTTTGTCATAACCGAAAAACAACCGGACAACAGAACCGAAGAAAAGAGTCGCACATAATTTTAGTACTTCCAGAGTCTAGTTTAAAAGATTACAGCCAAACAAAATTACCGTCCGGTTTTCCCCCATGCTTATATTTTTGTCAAGAAGTTCTGTAAATAAAATATTAACGTTATTCTAGTAAACCCGGATAACACATCACTTATGATTCCTTTTCTTAGGAAAAAGCAGTCTGTAAATTGTATATAAATAAGCATGTTCACGTATCGTGGTCGACAATGACATCAAAACGTATGACAGAGTGACGTCGTTTCATTGTTCACGTGTATTTTTGGAAACCTACGATACCTAGTCACTCAAAGTTGTTGGAATAGGGCTAAGAGGTCACGTATTCAATTTGTTTGCTACAAATACTTACTTATAATAAATCGCAGAAAATTACACTTTACAATCTAACTAGAATAAAGTTATACACTTAAACGTTTTAATAAATCTAGAATTCTGTGTTACTACCATGATAAGAGGAGGAAAAAGTTAAGTATTAAAAACTTAAAAGTTAATAATTAAATTTTGATTTTGATACTTGTACAAACATCATAAAGAATGAACTTGATGGCACAATAGTTCATTTTCAGGGTTCCGTACCAAAAGGGTAAAAACTGGACCCTATTACTGAGCCTACAATGTCTGTCTGTCCGTCCGTCCGTCCATCTGTCCTACCTATTAACGGTTGTATATTTCGAACCGTAATAGATAGCCTGTTGAAATTTTCACAGAATATGTAATGTTACGGTGAATTAACTAAGAGATACTAAAAAAGAAAAAACGAAAGAGGGGTATATCCCCAAACAACAAACGTATTTTTGTATTAGCTCTAATGAAAAACGGTAATACGTACAAGCGTCAAATTTGTGACGATTATAGAACACACTCTAAAATATAACAATAAATTAATGATGGCCAAGTGCGAGTCTGTGACAAGTTTCTGTTCATTATACAAGTTATAACTGGTAATTTCGTTATTGAATTTTGTGGTGGTACGGACCCTCCGTGCACGAGCCTGACTCGCACTTGGCCGGTTTATTTACTTGTTTCAAACTATAAGGTGATTGCCGTTCGCTGGTCAATATTCGTATTATGTAATTAATTTTCGAAGTGTTTTGCCTCAATTAGGTTATCTATGCTATGGTCAAAATATAAGATAAAATTAATGTTATGTCAATGTCAATGGTTATAACCTAATTAAAAATCCAAGGTTATGAAATTTGAAACCTATATTTAAATTTATAATAATATGTGCATCATTCTATTTGTAACCGAAAGCCGATTATTTATAGCTTGTATAAGTGTATTACTTTAATTTTAAGAAAGTTTTTCAACGACTATAATGCTTACATAGTTTGAGGCTCAATGATTAGCGTGGTGACATAGTTTGGGGCTAAACGACTAGAGTGCTTACTTAGTTTAAGGCTCAATGACTAGCGTACTTACATAGTTTGAGCCTCAACGACTAGTGTGCTTACATCGTTTGAGGCTTAACGATTAGAGTGCTTACGGAAATGATTTAGTAAGTCACTAGGTATATCTAGGTATATCTAGGTTACTAGGTGTATCAATGAAATAAAAATAAATACCTACCTATTTGATATTAATATCCATTGTTTAAGAATTGTTTCGGTTTTATGATTATTTTAATGTTGTGCATAAACATTTTAGTACCGACACGCAATGCAATTGCATTCATTAAAGGAACATTACAGTAAATTGTTAAGGCATGCAGGCCGTGAGCGAAGACACTATGGTGTATTATTGTACCGTCTTACGCCTTGACATAAATATGTCGTTTGACGATCTCTTCAGAGATCCTGCCTTAGAAATGCCTAGGCTGTAGGACCTCACAATGATTGGCAGTTAAATCTGTAGCTTTAGTCGTCTGCGAACCGTTGGACAAGTTGACAGAGGAGATGCAGTTGAATAGGTAAAGCTAGGATGAATAATACAACTGTATTTGGCGTTTCCGTACATCGAGGTGATAGCAATAGACATATCCGATAAGTCACCGTTTTAAAGTTAGTTATCACCACTGCTCACTACAGCTATAAGATTATTAACGGGATTTTTTACTAATATCGAGAGCTCCATTCACATCAGCTGTAATCACGGTATAATATATCCCGTTAATAATCATAGAACTCTATTTATCTGACAAATTTTTGAACAGTATGAACATAAAACAATGTTTCTACAATGATAGGTTATAATTTTCAATGTTCGTTCACACCGGCTAATGTAATAAAGTGCTATTTAAATACGTAAAACACGACGATGCCTTATTATAGATGTCTTATCGTGATTCGGGTTGTAATCGTATGCCATCTCACTTACGCACGTGGTGCGAGTAAGTAGATGCGAACGGGACGGCATGCAATCTCGCTTCAAACTTCTACAATATGGCCGCAGTTAATAAGTTTAAAAGCAATTTTTTTATTAGTTTATATAAAAATGCTACAATCAACTTCTTATAAATTATGTACAGAATGATTATAATTAACGGAATAAATTACAATTTTCATAATTAGCCCATACGGGTGGGTAATATTTCATTCTTCCTTAATTTCGAAATCTTGTACCTTTATTCCGAATTTCCAACCAGAACACAGAGGGGAGAAGTGCAATAAAATATTAATATCTTTTACGGTTGCCGTGTCGCACCCGGTACTGAGATCGTAAAGTGTAGAGCCATAATGGCTTTTTATAAAGTGAACATGTATAATATTGCTAATCTGAATGCTGAAAACAACCGCAAAATCTATAAAAATAGCATGATTTTTAAGGTAAATTGGGTGTACTATTTACGAAACTGGAAAAATATACTTATATTTTATATACACCTAAAAAGACCACTCAAATCGGTTAAAACTAGTATAATCAGATTATCTGGATTGCTCTAATAACGTGAATAATTTCCGAATAGAAACAAAACCAGAAATATATTTTATCCTTTTAAAATATCCTCCACTTTTTTTTTAATATACTCTACTAAGGTGTACTCCACTAACTATAATTTATTGAACTTCCAGTGAAATTATCCCCTAATTTTTCACCCACTCCTTATAAAAAATTTATTCAAATAAATATTAAATAAGACGAACAGATGATAATCCATTCTATAAAAAAATAAAAAAACTATTTACAAGCGAAAATATCGCGCAAAAAAAACAGTCAACCTCTTTTTTTGAATTGTTGAAATTAAGATTAACAAGTAATGCATGCTGTGCTTTTTTTAAAAGGTAACACATTTAGCTAAGTTCATTTACAAGATTTCATTGTATGTAATAATGTAGTTATCAATATGAAGCCTTAATAAATAAATGAAAAAAAAACATCAATGTTTAAATCAAACAAGTAAAAAAAAGTTACGGTAGTACAAAAAAAAAACCATTTCATGGGAACCTAAGAAAATCTCGGGTCACAATGTTTGAGGAGAAGCAGATGAAGAAGCGATCGATTTTCAAATTTTACGGTAGCAATTTTACTCACATACATTTCCTAATTACACAGATTGAACGCACACATTGAACAAGCGAGATAAGACGAAAGGAAAGCTTTGTGGAAAAAATCAACTAATATTCTTTACCCACTTACCCACAAAGCTTTCTACTCTACCCGCACTCACATTCATGATAAAGGAAGTCTTATATCGTGTAGTTTCCCACCATAAGAATTCCCCCGTCACTATATTACAATCTAGACTGACAAGATAAGCTTAAAATACCAGAGGTTTTCGCTGTGTGTGAGCCGTTTTATCTAAATTCTTTTGAGATTTAGTGTGACCATTGAACCTAAAAGGATGAATTTATGTAGATGCAGTTCAAGGGTTATTCAAATCACAATGCCTACCTATTTAAAACATAATACTTGTTATTTAGGTATAGGCAGAAACAAGTTTATTTATTTACGCTATGAGTTCTCAGATCGGTAGATAGTCGTCTCTGTACTAGCATGAATGACAAGACGCCGATTAACGAAGAGTTGTGGTGGAGCAGCGTGCAGCGGAGCAGTGGCAAAAACATTTACTATTTAAACCAAATTTCTAAGCAAATCCAAAGGCTTGGTTTCACAGCTGTGTAGGAAACCGGTGCGGGTCGCCCGTACTACGGGAGACGGGACCTACGCGGGGGCAAGTCCCGTACGGAAGCGTCGTTGTGAAACGATGTTCTAGCGCCTCACATTTATGTCTCCGCTCCGGAATCCCGTACGGATGACCCGCACGGGTCTCCCGCACAGCTGTGAAACCAGCGTTAATCATGTTGCGTAGATCAGGAGCCTTATTCACAATTTTGTCATAATGGATTTTGACAACATTATTATAGCAAATTTGGGAAATAGCAGCCAAGCGGTATGATGTGCGCTTTGCAATTTGACGGCACCCGATTCGGTTCCCGACCCTGCGCCAATTACTTATTTAATACATTTTATTTATATGACACAAGAATTATTACTCACGTATAATTATTATACCGGTTACTCCGACTGTAGTTACTTATTTAGTATCTAAATAAATTATATGCAGTTTCTATGTCATGGCTCAACAACGGTGAAAAAAAAACATCAGGAGGAAATCGGTATGTCCAAGAACCTCAAAAGTTCAAAGACATGACATTCACCAACATAGACTGGGCCAGCATGGTGGATAATGGCCCATTATCTCTCTCTGACAGAAGGCCTGTGTACTAGCAGTGGGAACATGATTATAATGAACTAGTGGTCCGCCCTAGCTTCGCACGGGTATAGATTATAGCCTATGTCACCCGGGGATAGTGTAGCTTCCCAGCAGTGAAAGAATTTTTAAAATCGGTTCAGTAGTTTCGCAGCCTATTCAATGTAAACAAACAAACAAACAATCAAATCTTTCCTCTTTATAATATTATATTTTACTAGCTGCGCCCCGCGGTTTCACCCGCATAGTGATGAAAAATGGTGATGGTGATGATGATGAAAAGTAAAAAAGTAAAAAAAAAAGAAGATAAAAGCCTATGTCACTCTCTGGCTCTTGAACTATACCCATGCAAATCAGGTCGATCCGTTGTTCCGTTGCAGCGTGAAAGAGGAACAAACAAACCAACAAACAAACACACTTTCGCATTTATAATATTAGTATGATTATAATATAGAAAAATAAATGATATAGCTAATCAGACTTAATTTGTCGTCAAAATGTCGTTACGAAAAATTTGTATAGCAGCATTTTAAATTGCAAACTACCACTACTGGGATAAATAACAAACGTGAGTAGTGCCGTCCAACTAAGTAATTTGAGGCCTTGTCCGAATGTATCAAAAGTGTTTTAAGGCGAGATTTCCTTCTTCTTTCAGTGACATTCTGGTGAACCAGAACCAAACCAGAATTCTAGTTTCAGTTCCAGTTTTCTGGACCAGAATGTCACTGCAACGCTTTGAGATAATGGAATTACCTCCGTTAATATTCAACGTGTAACATTATCTCCATGCTGTCGTCGGTCAAAGCCAAAGTTAAGCCCACCGAATAATTTAGCACTCTAATTAAATTAAGATTAGCAATTTATTTAAGTTTCGAATTTTAGAGCCATTACAAAAATTTAATTTGGCGAGACAAACATTTGTGTTAGAGCTCATGAATATTCACGGCTTTGAAATTAATTCAGATAAAAAGACGAGTTGGTCACGATGTTACGTTAATTCGAGTTTTATGAGAATTCGTGCGATAAACGTCACCTACTGAGGGTATCATTAGTAGGGCGATAAAAAACTTCTGTTTCGTACGAAATTGTAAAATTTGCTTAGAGGCTCGAGTTGGTCGTAACTCGGCGAATGTGCTCGACTTTATACGAGCCACTTAAAGCGATAACAGCAAGCGGCAGTTAAAGGATACGACTGCACTACGGTGCAATGGATTTAAAATTCAATCTTGTATTGCAGCACACAACATAGGAACAAAATAGTTCTTACATGAACTAAGGTACAATACATAGTAGTTTCTAACTATCTGGAGGGGGGGGGGGGGGACTTATGTAAAGTTTATAATTTTTTTTAATTAGCTTGTCAAATTATTTCATGGTATACGGCGTGATACGGCTTCAAAGGCGGTTTTGAAAGATGTTTGATGTGAAGACAAACAACTAATTGTTTGATATGTTTGAAAGAAAATAACTTTTAACGGTTGTTTCTCCGCACTTATATGCATCATATTTTCAACACACGACGCTGTCACTGTCAAAACAAGTGTCTATGTCTGTAACAACACTAAACTAATTACTGTATCACTAATTGTATACATCTAATATTTTGAAAATATGTCGCGCGTTGCATCTATTTTTCATCTACCTGCAGTGCAAGTACCGTTCTTTATCGACCAAAAAATTTGACCGATGAACGGTGAATAAGAACGGTAATTCGGTATGTAAAGTTTTTTTTTGGTATTTTTTTTATATTTTTATTTCGTAGATAAGGCTATTTTAAGAAACTGATTTCAATATTTTTGTTTTCTATTGAGTAGTTACTTTACAATATTTTTTTGAAAATTGAAATTATGTGACGTCACCATATAGCACAAAATTTCGTTGCGTTGAGAAGCCTAAAAAAGCACCCCATATTGGCAGCCCTGAAAAAAACCAGACAGTCAAACCACAGAAATGAAAAAATATTCTATTCTGTGTGACGAACAGTGTGTCAAATGTATAATATTTTTATTCTTAAAAGGCACAGAAAATAAAATGCTACAATGTGACGTCATTTAAAGGACAATGAAAGTCGAATGATTTCTTAGTTTTATGTTAAAATAAATGGCATCTTATCGTTTTTAAAGGTTGGAGTAGAAAAATAAGGGTTGGTAAGATAAAATCTCGAAATGGTTTTGGAATTGGCATAGGTTAATTTTTTTTAGCATACCGAATTGCACTGCTGTTTCGTGAAATTTGTATTTTATGTGAAATATATTTTATTTTATTTTGTTACTTTGTATCCTAGTGCGTTCTACCCCTTTAGGGATTTGTGTTTATGTAGTTGCACAAGCTAATGCTGCTAATGGCTCATCCATTGGTGAATATTTACTTTAAGCGATTTTCTTTCAAGGTCCGAGCAATTTTCCCGTCTTTATTAATTCAGTACACATCTTGTTTGCTTTTGCCAAGTTTTGCCAAAGGTAAATACTTTTTAAGGTTCCGTACCTCAAAAGGAAAAAACGGAACCCTTATACTATAAGGGTTCTGTTTTCCTTTTCCTCAGTTTTTTCATGACCTTTGTTACCAACTAAGTAACCTTTATTAGCTGAATTATACTTTGTCAACTTATCTATTTGCTGCTAGCCTTACGTTGCCACGGAGATATGGAGTTGCAGTACAATTATTTTAATATAGAAACAAACAAAAAATACATTAATTCTAAATTACTACAAAAACAAATATAAAGGATACAAAAAGGAAGGATATAGAATCACGCAGCTTGGTAGCTAGGTGCTAAGCTATTCGGGAGTAACAGGTTAGGTCATTTAGATCCTCTTGAGCCATATTTATCGCTAAAGAATTTTTATTCCTTTTATTTCAACTTTAAAGTTGTTTTCGGGAAACCCAAACGATGGGAAACATTGAAATAAAAATAATTAAACTTTGGTAAAGACAAATATGGCTCAAAATACTTCAAATGGCCTAAGCAGTCACCTCCTTTGCACCCAGCAACCAAATACCCTAAAGGGCCAGTTCATTTGAACCCTGCTTAAAATGAAGTAGTCCAATAAAGGCTTAAGGCACTTATTAAAATAGAGTTTCTAAACAACTCTACGTAAGATTACAAGACAATTTCGTCAAGTGTCCACCTCAGATAAAAGATTCGGGCCGTGTTTGCCGACGTTATTTGCATTATCTCGCAACGGGCTTCCGATACAGGGCACAACAGTATCTGTGATATCAACGTTTTGCTATTAACAAGAATAAAGCAATGCATACAGAAAAGGTAGCGCCATCTAGTGAAGTTAAGGATGTACCACCATATTACGCACTGTCACAGCATCCTGTTTTCAAGTGAAAAATTTGTACGCTTGAAAATGATTGTATTGATAGAATGATAAAACATTAAATAGATAATAAACTGGCAAGTGCCTTTATTAACTAAACAAAATACAAGCCAACTAACACAGTTGAACTGCCCATAGACAGTTGACGGTCAAAGTAAAGTACTTAATTAATGTTAATGTTATTTGAATAACTACGGTCGCATTCTTAAATAATTATATATGAATATATTTTTTAAACAAGAAAGGAATAAATAATGTAACTATTTAATTTACTAAGCAATTGTAATGTTATTACCTATTTAAACATTTTTAATGTACTTTTATTGACTGACTTATAATTCACACAATTATCAATAAAAATGTTTATCTGTTTAACAAATAGGTAGAAAACTCTTAGAAAAATTGTATTAATTATTCAATCATCCACCACAAACTTCTTTTATCCCAATGATGGTTATAGATATAAAATCGATAAGACAATTATTAGACGTAGGTTAAAATCGACTGCAGGATTTATATAGGTACATCGTTAGTTATAAGTGAAGGCCGTTGCAAACCATGCGTAGTACAAGTAGCAAGTACAAGTTGCAAGCGCCTACTACGCATCGTCTGCAACTTGCAACTTGTAGGTACTTGTACTACGAATGGTCTGCAATGGCCTTAAAGCCAAGTGAAAATAGTACAAAAGTATCGACAAGGTTTAAATTTTCTAAATAGCATTCATCGTACAGCTCTTCATCAGAAGGCGTTTAACGACAGTGGCGTGAGCTTATGTACTGACTTTTTAGTCCACGAAACGTTCTTCCGAGTGAGGCAATGTTAGCACAGGTTTTATGGCTGCGGGTTCTCGTTGCATGATAAAATTGTCGTACAATGGAAAAGGTTTTAGACGAGAGACAAGTGTTGGGATATGAAATGCGACGGACAGACATCACATCATCAGCCAGTAAATGTCCACTACTGAACAAAGGTCTCCCTCTTAGGGAGGGGTGTTGCCATAATCCCCACGTTTGGCAGGCGGTTTGGAGATCGCAGTACGTTCACCGTGACTTAATGGGACGCTGCTGTCTACACTCCAGTGGTTCTGGTCGCAGTTTCAGGACATACCCGGGTCCGGACGGACAGACATGCCGATATAATATTTATCTAGATATATACTTAGACGTACTTATACATTATGCATAATTACAAATTCGTTAAGTAAGATTCCTTACCTTTTTATTAGAAACGCGTATAGTTGCCTTGATATACTTAGTTGTGCCACGTCATGTATTTTCCGCTCTCACAAAATTTTGAAGTTGATCTCAAATAATATGGATTTTTGCAAGAGCGCCTACCCTACGCCTAAAAATTTTGCAATAACAAATCACTACAATAATTTTGTTTAGTCTTGTTCGAGTCAAAACAAGGAGGTATTTATGCATGGATGTGTAATCGTATCTATAAAATAAACTATTAGTTCGCCCCGAACAGAGTTCCCCGATAGTTACAATCTGGGTGCCTTCAAATCACGAGTCAATCGGTTTCTTCTAGGCAAGCGTGCTCCACCGTAGACCGCATCATCGCTTAACATCGGGCGAGTTGGCGGTCAAGCGCAAGCATATAACTATACGACTAGATTAAGATACTAGACTATAGACGGTATTTTTTTAAATATAAAAAAAAAACCGTCTTTATAAAACCACACAACACAAACATTCTAAGTTAATATGCCACTACAAAGAACAAAATAATATTTTACACGGATTTTGATGTCGGGGAAACTCAGCATAAAACCTTCATTCTAAATATTTTATACAAACAATCTGTAACTTATGCAAATCGGACGTAAAGAAGGTAGGTAAATAATCTTTGTTTATAGAACTCTGCATTCTTTAGGATTATGCTTACTTTGCTTAAGTACTTACATAACGACGCACAAGTTCATGTTTTTCTTCAAGGCACAATTTAAATAACGAAACATTGCAAGGATGGAACATTTTATTAAGCACTACTAAAAAAACAGAAAACTAATGCAAACTTAAATATTAATTAACAACTAAAATTTAAATAACTAAATGAAAACTGAAAAGTTCAGACCAATTTAGTGGACAGGTTTGATATATAGACCTTGATATATATGTACCTGTCTTATAAATAAACTATATTTTTTGCATAAAGTTTAACGGTTTTACTATAATGGTTTAAGAGAAAAAATCAGTAGGTAACTAATATTTTACTAGATTTATAAGACTTGCTTTATGATTGGTAAACCAAAATTTAATTGTTTGGTTTAAATTGCTAGTATTAATAGATTTATACGTAAATTTTTAATACATAATCATCATCATCGTTTCAGCCACATGACGTCCTCAGCTGGACATATGCCATAATACATTATAAGATTTTGTTATTTTCGAACTAAGAAAATGATATATATTATTTATTTATTTGTGCTCATCATTTATGAACCACTGACTGTGAATGTAATTGTAGTACAGAACAGATATTTTTTTTGTGATTTTAAGGTAGGTTGTTAAAAGTTGTTCTTTATGATAAATAACAATGAGTCTGAAGACTAGAACTCACTGGGTCACAAACTGCATTTAGTTAAACCGCATAATTTTATTTACAAGTAGGGTTGCCAGATCAGCTGGCAGAAATTCTGGGACACATAAAATCTTATTAGTCTGTGCAAAAAGAGAACCGTCGTGGCATAACGGTGAACTAAATTTTAGTCGGCATGTATGTGAAGGTGCCTACCTACCTAGTGGCATCCGAGTACTAGTGGTAACTGAGTATATAGGTACCTACCAACTATCAAACAGTTTTAGTCGTGCTGGCCATGCCAGAGCAGTGTTGTCAACGCAACAAAAACAGTAAATTAGCACAAGCACGAGCCCAAGCGTCGCAAGCGCTTCTCTTTTTGCACAGACTAAATCACATTATGTATGTAAGCAGTAAACAAACGCGAGTCACGCGACCCACATGTCGCGCGACGCTGTCGCTTGCATTGTTTAGCAATCCATATAAATTCATACTGAGCACAGTGGGTCGCGCGACGCAGCCGCTGCCGCTGGTCGTGGTTGCCAAGATCGGAATGCTAACTTGAGAAGCTTTTATTTATTTATTGTTTTAAGAGGACGTACGAAACTACTTGACGAAAAAAAATATCCACCAGGTCACGCCATGGTCACAGAAAAAAAAAATAATAGTGCACTCGACTTTATATTGACACGGTGTGGGTTGACTATTGACCAGCATGCCACTAAAACCCACGAAATTTCAACCATTGTCTAGCGCAGGTAATTTTTTTTTAAATTTTCGAGCCATTTTTGGTAATTCCAGGACCCGGGACCTAGGATCGCATTCCGGGATAATCCCGGTGGGACCCGTTTATCTGGTAACCCTAGTTACAAGACCGCACAAGTTTTGTGTATACCGACTCGACCGACTATAGAGTCATCTAGTTGTATCGAAACGAAGTAAAGTTCTACGTTGTACAAAGTTAGTCTCAACTGTCGGAAGTTATATATAAGTTAGTATGTTGATATGGAGTCTTGTGTCTGAACAATGATACAGTCTGCTTATCTAGCGGTCTCGTATACAATTATACATAGAGGTAAATATCTAGAGACCGTGATCCGAATGTCGAATTACGTTTCCGAACATTGCTTCCCAATATGTTCAGACCGTCTGTTGTAACTAACATTGAAGTTTGCCTACACGAATGAATGAATGTATTTATTGTCTAACTAATCTATACTATGTATAAAATATAATATATATATATAATAATAAAAAGAGGAAAGATTTGATTGTTTGTTTGTTTGCATTGAATATGCTCCGAAACTACTGAACCGATTTGAAAAATTCTATCACTGTTCGAAAGCTACACTATCCTCGGGTGACATAGACTATATTATATTTAAAAAAATAGGAATCCTTACTAAAACCCCAATAATGTAACCCAAGGTGTAAAAAAAAAGAAAATTTACGCCCGTGCGCAGCCACGGTGCGTCGCTAGTATTATTATAAAAGCGAAAGTGTGATTATTGATCATCTTTCACGCAGAAAGAGCAACGGATTGATATGATTTTGCATAGAAATAGTTACCGGTTAGTGACTATGATACTTTTTACCCCGGAAAATGTACGGTTGCTGAGGGAATATCAATATGGGTCAAACCGCGAGCGCAGCTTGTAAATATTTTATGAGCCTGTTTATGTTTGCTCTCAAGAATGATGCGGCAAGTCACGACCGCACACCAACCACATCGACGAGCGACTCACTTCACACTGAATACTGATGTGCGATATACTTAGCACCACTATATAGTTGATATATATAGATATATAGTTGAAACTATTGGAAAAGCTCATTTGCCCCATCCTTATTATATAAGTCAATGTACTAACTGTACCGTGCGGTTTTACTTTACACGCGATTTCAAGCACATTTTCTTGAGGAAAAGTATTTTATTTATGGTTAGTATGGTATTTCGTGGTTGGTTCCATAGTTAACGTTTTTAGGGTAAAAACGGGATCCTATTACTAAGCCTACGCTGTCTGTCCGTCTGTCCTATACCTTTAAACGGTTGTATCTTTCGAACTGTTTTTTTTTTACAGAATACATAATGTTACAGCGGATTAACTAAGAAATAATTTTTAAAAAAGGCTTGTATGGGGACCCATACAACAAACGTATTTTTTTACGTAGGTATTTTGTATTAGCTGAAATTCTAATGTAAAAACGGTAATACGTGCAAGCGTCAAACTTGGTATGTATAATAGTACACACTCTAAACTAAAGTATAACAGCAAATAATAAATAATGGCAAAGTGTGAGCCGCTAGCATCGTAGGGCTCGGTCAGTACTTGTATGGGTGACCGCCTGGGCGTTATGTTGTCTTTTTGCACTACTTTTTTGTATTTTGTAGTGGTACGGGACCCTCAGTGCGCGAGCCTGACTCGCACTTGAACGGTTTATTTATTTACTTCAAGTTATTACTATTTATCAGCTGCTGGTTGAGTTGAATGACCTTACTTAAATGTTTTTATTATCTACTAAAATTATCATAGGTCAATGTCATCTCGTTCGAGGCATGTTTAATAATATTGTTACGTCATCGAAATAGGATTTCTGGTTGAATAATTGTTGACATTTGATTTACTACATTACATAATAATGTATCTCATACATCGTATTTAATAAGTTCATTATTTATAAAGAACACACTTCGACAAAACTAGTACTTGAATACAATACAATACAATTCTTTATTAATAACTCCATATTTACAAGTCAAACTTCTCTAGTACACTTTCTACAACGATGTATATAAACTTATAATAAAAATTATAATAATATTCTTACGTTAAATTAAATAATAAATTATTCAATTAAAAATATTATGAGCTAAAATGTATTAAGTATATTATGTCAGAATTTCATTATGTGAAATTTATTTATCAATAATTATTTATTAACACAGCTACCTGATATATTTATGGACGAATCCATTAATATTTCAGACATTTTAACATAGTCATCAAAATTATAAAATTTTGGTCAAGGAGCCAAGTTTTAACGCGGCGGAAGGTGCATCACGTACGTGTTTAGGCAGGCGGTTATATATCGCAGGTCCTACAATGCAGACAGACCTCTTGAACCTTCCCTAAAGTAATTTGCAGCATGAAACATGGGCAAAATATGGAAGACATATTTTGGATCGCTGCGCTGCGTAAGTAGTACGTGCACCGAGTACGTGTGTACAATACAAGACCTTTTTTAACAGTAGCTTATCTAGTCTGTGGTACAATATTTCAACGTGTAAAGAGGTTTGATTACCTACGGGGTTTTGGCGCCAACGTAAAAAATAAAGTCATATTATTGTATTATTTTCCTTGTGCATTTGAGTGTTAGTGGATTCATTTTTAATTAGCGGTCTAACGTGATATGAGGTGATTAAACTTGTATTTTCATGTTATTTCCAAACCTTCATTGAAACATTTTATACATAGTGGGCTTGAGCATTTGAATTGTCTTCAGACCTTCAACGGTCTATGGGCAGTCTGTTTTTATAGGTGTTAGCTTGTATTTAAGATAGTTGCCTTCTTATTAAGTCTAAACCAATTTACTAGGACATGACTTTGACTTGCCCATGACTTACTTTGTTTGACTCTGACTGTGACTGACTTGTTTGACGACATTTCATTATACTTACTTGATTGTATTTTGCACAATATGTGCGACGCCAAAATGCTCACAGACACAGATCTACTACCTGTGCTCACAGAGGAAAGAATATAAATAAATAAAAGGTTTGATAAAAAATATTATGTTACTAAAAAGAGGCGAATGCACAGAGGTTATAATAGAATTTACCCATAAAAAATAATTTAAATTTCCAGATAACTATGGCTGGGTGTCTGCGATTGGCTCCTTATACAATCCATAGCTTACACTCACATCATACTTCATCTCTGGGAACGCTGACTCTATCGATGAGTCGTGTTTCACAGAGAAGACACAAATATCACAGCTCAATCAATAAAAAATAAAAAATAATTTTTATCTTGTATTTCAATATTTTAAACAATTATTGTAAAACATAGTTACCACCACACTCTTAGAAGACGATGCCTTTTGCAACACAGTTTTTAACTAACGCAAAAGGCAGAGCCACAATGTTGCATTGTTGCTATTTGTGATTTCAATAAATAAATAAATTATAAATTATAGCCATCTGGAAATGTTGTGTTTCGAAATTTGGGTTAATATTAATGAAGTGTGAAAATTATCCCAAAATATTTATGTGTATTAATGAGTAGTGGCCATCCTGAAAAAAACATGTCGCCTCATTATATTATTGTTATTATTTTATAAAACTTTTTCTATTACCTATCAGTTTCTATTTGACTACATAAATCATTGCACCTATCAAATTGCATTATATCATTAAATAAGTACGTAGCTAAAAGACAATCGTCCGTTCCATTAATATATTCATTTCACTTGATCAATTCGTTCCCGATATCTCTTACAGACCGATCAACTTATCCATATAGTTGACCAAATGATGGAATTAAAATTTTCTTTTCACAACTGACAGAGTTTTGGTCTGAAAAACAATAGTGGCTCCAGTATTTAACAGTACCTGATAAGATGGTCGATCCGTATTTGCATACAATGCTTGTGCTGGGCTGGCGTCCGTGTCAATGGACACCAATTTAATCAACTGTAATTTGAGATTACACGACGCTAAAGAACTTTGTCATGATAAAAGTGTAAATAATTTGTATTAAAAACAGCTGTAAATGAAACAAAAAATTACTGTGGAAGAGTACTAGTGGTTTGCGTGTGTTATTTGAGAATGGATACTGAAGATTCAGTTACGTTCGAAGAACACCTTTTAAGGGATTGATGTTTTGGGATAATTGGTAATATGGTAATAATGTTGGTTCTTGAAAAGAGAATCTTATGGGTAAACAAATAACATTATTACGAAGACACAAGAAATACCGATTACAAAACAATGGACACTCTCGTACGTTTGTTATACGAGAGAGCAATGTTCGTCATCATATTGGAACTCTTTTCCACAAAAAATGTTCCACCGTGATTTCGTAATCTATACTAATATTATAAAGGGAAAGATTTGATTGTTTGTTTGTTTGTTTGCATTGAATAGGCTCCAAAACTACTGAACTAATTTGAAAAATTCTTTCACTGTTGGGAAGCTACACTATCCCCGGTTGACATAGGCTATATATCTATACCCGTGCGAAGCCGGGGCGGCCTACTAGTGACTATAATAAAGATGATTTATTTGCACAAAACATAACTAAGTGAACACATTTTAAAAACTATATTATTACCTATTTTTTATTATTATTATTTTGGCGTTGCAAGTCATGTGCATTCGTTAGTCTTTTTTTTAATGGTAGCTAAATACACCAAGAAGTCAGCCAATACATGTAGTACAGCGTGTGTAGTATTTTAGCTCACTTCTTTTGGTAATGAAACTCTTTCTTAACCTTTGAAATGTTATTTAAATTCTACAAAATAATCTGGGCATTCTGAAATTATAAATCTTTTCTTACAAGTTTAGCAATAATTTAAAAAAGATAGTCAAATTATTTGTGTGAGGAAATTAGAGATTAACGAGCTATTGTATCCTGTTTGCTAATTACTCCCGATTTCGTCTTAATTAACATTTCATTCAAATAACTTCTTGTTAGTCTACGTTATTGACGTCAGCGGGGGCGGGAGTGGCAGTGAGGTTCCTTTGTATGCCTGATGTCCTCAAGTTGTCTGGGTGTCTTCAAATCTCGAGTAAATCGGTTTCTTCTAGGCAACCGTAGACTGCATCATCGCTTAAATCAGGCGAAATGGTGGTTAAACGCAAGCCTATTATTTATAATTTAATAAAAGTTCTATAAAATCGATGTGTATTAAATTTCCATCACCATCTTGCTACCATCTCACTTTCATTGTCGTTTCACGTGCTCTTCTGCCTATTATCCACTGCCTTCCAATCTACCGTATTTCCATGACTACTGTTGCCCCGTATCCACTGCCACCCCGCTTTCATTGCCACCCTGCATGATTGCTGCCCGCTGACGATCCGTTGATGTCAAAAACGTAGCCATAACTAAATTAAACCTTTTTTTATGAATGACTACGCTTTTGCCATTAGATGGCTTCGACTGCTTGACCAGGTGGTTGGCAAACGCAATTGACGTTGGGCCTAACTTGTTTTAGGGCGACTAAAGCAGCACCTTGAAGGTACAAACCTCGGCTTGGGCTGTCGCCGGGAGTAGCGAATCAGATTTGCCCTGGCACCCCAGAAGAGATGTGCCATGGGGCCCTGGCAGATTGAACTGATTGATTATTTGGAGAGAATCTAACCGATGTTCTGACAGATCCTGGGAGTTTTCGATCCCGCTGGATCGGTGTGTGAATGTGGCTTTTGGTAACCGGTGCCTATACCAAAAACGGAATACTTCCTGTTGCTTGGCTTATTCGTATAGTAGGTACGCAAATTAAAGCTAGACGAAAGTACGAAGATAACCACATCGTAAAGAAAGAAATTACGATACCCACGCTTGGAATCAATGGGAAAATACCTATTATTATTTTGCTTATGATTGTATTCAAAAGAGTGGCTATTTATTATTCAAAGCCCTGTATTTTGGTTGATTTATGGGTAGCTTTTTATTTACATCCGGCAGGAGACACCGTCGGAAACGCGTTGTGACCGCGGATACTTATATTTTTTACCATCATGGAAATGTATGAATTTGTTGTATCCAAGTCCTTGAAATAAATATTTGAATTTTTACGAATACTGCAGTCTTGTATCGACAATTATAGAACGTTTTTAATAGTAACTAAGCTATACACAGACCTATCATGTTCCCACTTCTGGCACCCAGAGAAAGAGAGAAGATAGGCCCTAACAATTCTGGCATATTAGCGAATGTCATGTCAGTTTTTGAATTTTTGAGATTCTTAGACATTCCGGTTTCCTCACGATGTTTTTCTTCACCGTTGTTGACCTATGGCATTGAAACTTCACATAGTTCTGGTACTAAAAATCATTGATGCAGGGCCGAGGATCTAACCGGGTGCCGTCAGATTGTGAAACGTATTTATTACCGCTCGGTTCACTAACCTATGATTAACTCGTTTTTTACAAGCTTTTTATTATATGAACAGGGCTTCATATAATAAAAAGCATTATTATGGTAATTTGCTAAGTTTGTTTGTTTAGGTCAAATCTCGCAAGTTTGACTAAAATATTTTTTTCATAACCGATTTTGTTGATATTTCGCATACACCTATAGCTCTGGCCACTATTCAATATTCTAATATTTTAAATATGACCGCCAAAATAAAATAAAAATCATTTAAACAAAAATTAAAAGCAGCATTTATGTAAAATTGATTAAATATTTTTTTATAATTGATTGTTTGTAGCAATTTTGAACAGTTAATTACTCACACTGCCGAGGATTTTTTTACGGTAGGCTTGAATGACAGATGGGCATAATCAAAGCAGGTGGATTTATGTTATCTTTGTCCCATTACAAAATGTTTGATATTACTAAACACATAAATGGTACAATTTACATAAATATTTCCCACTAATTCGGCAATTTAACTCGGAAATAAATAAATTTGTATTAACATTACAAAATTTCTAGCTTCATTTTATTTTGAAATCCTAGTGGTTTGTAATTTTGTATGCAACCAACGCTCCGTTCCGCCAATTGTGCCCGTTTTCGTTTAGGGCGATAAATTAATCAAGCAAAAGTCAAGGAAGTCGTACCCAGTCGTAATGAAATTAAACACCAATGTTTTAGCGAAGCCCTTTCTTGCGCTTGTTGGATTTAGTTAGAACTGAAGATATCAGTTGATTTGGGCCAGAAAATGGCCATAAATAAATTTTGTATACCAACTGCGAGCTTATTTTTTTAAAATGACAATATGAATTTGACATTATTATGTATTTACTAGACATAAGTAATTTAAGTATTAGTATGTATAGTAAAACACTGTTTTAAACTATCACGGTTGTTCACTAAAGTTATATGATTATTTATGTAAATGATATGTAAATATCCCGTAAATAATCATATAACTTTAATATGTATGGTTGTTAAATATCAGTGTGTCTATAATTTATTTGTCAGGTAATTTCTTGATTATTGCACACCCCGCTTATGCCTTCTCTATGAATTCTCTCCATCAAAAGATGGACTGAAAAAGATGCCTCCCATCGCCAAAGCTGCCAGTTCCACTAGCTTTAAAGCTTTTCGGTCTCATGTATGTCATTTTTGTCCGCTATAAAGAGTTTGTCTATTCATATTTTGTAGAAATTAAAATGGTGTTACTCAATGACTTACTTACATTAATGATTTTACTTGAATATTTTACTACTTTCCTCTATTTAGATAAATCCAGCCATAGACAGCGCATGGCAACGGGTGACACGTATTATTAGCTTTATTCAGAGAGACATACACGTGGGTTGCTCCTGCTGTTTGAATTTCGCGGCTATGTAGGCACGTTTCTTTCCTCGCTCATCCGCTACCTCTAACGTTGGCGTGGCGTGGATCAGCTAGCAGTCTGTGGCCGGCTTTAGTAAAAATTTGGTTCAAAGTGATGTCACTGTTATTAATAGCGGGCACGCGCCGATTGTATTGTTATAATTTATCTGATTATAATATCACAAGCAGGGATAAGTATTATCACGCTGTTGTTAACGATGTAGTCCCAAATGCATATCTTATCTCTTTCTAATTCCACTTATCGGAGCTCACCCACCATTGTATAGAGTGGGTAAAATAACCAAGCCAATGTTACTTGAAAAAATAGACATGAAATATGCGGGTAAAAAAAGTTGCCTATCACGGGACGCCAGGCAGATGTGAAACATGATGGCATAAGAGAGCGTCATATCGTTTGCCGTCACGGTATAAGAGTCTGTTTTACTGCCACGGCGCGCCAACATCTATATATTTTATATCCAAATGACATTCTGGTGTTTCTGTACCTACGTTACTTCACAAGAAAAATACCAACACAAAATTATCTTTGGAAGTGTTTCTGAGAAATCGAATGGTTAATTTTTATCAATGACTTTTTATAGCAATTTGCAATCGTAAGGCATGAATCATGATCGTATAAGTAAGCTATTTTGGGTATTGGCCATACATTGATGAATAATTGAGACTTCTCCATAAACGTGGGTCACGACAGTCATGACCTAGTCTCTGAGAGACAGCCAAAATATAGCTTGAAAAATTATTATTGACGAAATCAGAGAATGTGCGGAGTCAACTTTTTTAGGGTTCCGTACCTCAAAAGGAAAAAAACGGAACCCTTATAGGATCACTTCGTTGTCTGTCTGTCCGTCTGTCAAGACCCTTTTTCTCAAGAACGCGTAAAGGTATCATGTTGAAATTTATACTTAATACTTGGGTCTACGGTTTATTTCGGCTGTGAAAAAATAAAAGTTGTAAGTCAACGCAAAAAAAATATATGAACGTTTATGTCGCGTATTTTGCGATTAAAAAGGAGAATCAAAACCTATAGGGTACTTCCCGTTGACCTAGAATCATGAAATTTGGCAAAAGGCAAGGTCTTATAGCACATATATAGGAATAAATCCGAAAGTCATAAATTTTAAGTTATATCATTTAAAAATAATTATTTTGCTATTACAAACTTACATTTTGTAGTTGGAATGTATCGAAGAACCTTATTGTCAACTACAAAGTTAAGTTTGTCTTTCAATATTTCAACTTCAGTTATGTTTTTATTTATTTTTGACTTTGACGCGAGTCTTACTCGTACTTGTCCGGTTTTTTTTTAAATCTGCTGATGTTACTAAATAATGATTATTATTATTCTTTGTTTCACCCATTTTTTTCACTATGCCGCTAACCGCTTGAGGCAAAAACTGTATACACGGCACAATTACAAATTTTACGAACACCAAGAAACTTGAGCGACACCAATGAACCTAATAGTGGAAAACAACAATTCTTGTTTTTAGATTTTTATCAATGTATATTAGATAGTAATTAGCAATATTTAAGGATTTTTATGTTATCTATAATTGTGAATTGAGATGTTGTGATAGTTTGAAGATCATAATAAAACATAACAAATGAACACATGAATAATCCACAGGAAAGAAATGGCAGTAAGGTCGTTTGTTTGAGTTTGACTACTTGTGCTATACTATTTTCTGTGGTTTGATTAAAAGTATCGAGCCTGATTTAGCCCAGATGCGCTCGCACCTGCCACGCCACTTTACCATATCTCCCTTGCTTGTCTCATCTGAGCCTATATAATCATAATCATAATTTATTCAAAAATATAAAAAGGTCTGACAATAATACAAAAAATATACAATGGTAATATTCATATTAATTCGACGCAATTCGGATTCAACTAAGTAGTTTTGAAGTTTTTGTTGACTAACTCATTAAAGTTTTGATTAAACGGTGATATAATATTGTCACTTACCTCGGTAAAGTTATTCACGGTTGCAAGGGATAACGCGTTATTAAAATGACGTTGGGACTTAGGTACCTACTAAGGCTTTGTTTCAGAATGTCCGGTTAACGTTCTGGTTAAGCTAATAAGAACTTATCTATTAAATAAACACTGTGCTTGCGTTTCACAATCTTTAAAAAGTACTAATCACAGACCTATATATATTGCTTTGTGGTACTAACTATCAGATAAAGATTCCATAAATTTATGTCAGATCAAGTTGCAAATAAAATGTGTTAGTTGGTTAAGGAGTGTGACAGGAAAAAAAAAATGCGGCGTTGCCATTTCACTGCCAGATTAGGTAATATAGAACTAATTAAGTATCCGGATGATAAAAAGAGATAGTGAAACGTGACGTGATATAACCGAAAGTTTAATCTTCCACATAATTTGTGTGATGGATAGCAACTAGGTTGTTTAAATAGCACATTCTGAAACAAACCCTAAGTCTCGTTATCTGATAGCATAAGCAAGGATAGAGATACGTAACTAATATTTGCAAGGAATTAACGTGACATTATATTTTACGCGTTATCGTATTTTTTTGTTATAAATAATAGGCTTGCGTTTGACCACCATCTCGCCGGTTTCTATTTGAGTATGTATTTAAAACTATATAATTATCTATGTATATCAATCTTTGGCAGCCATATCACAAGCTTTGCTTAGTTTGGGGTCAGATGACCGAGTGCGCAAGAATGTCCAGTAAAAAAAAATTGGTTTGAAAATTTGAACAAATGCACGTATAAAAGAGAACAATAAAATAAAAAGTAACGATTGCGTGAACCAACTTATTTAATTAATAAAGTTATAATAATCAAAAGAGTTACAGTGGAACGCTAAATTGGCACGTAGAGAACAAACAAAGTTATTGAATTTACAAAGTGAATTTAGTCCATTAGTGCACATGTATAGTCGAAAATAAAATTGTCTAGAAAATGAGAACCAAAATTAGTATTACAGAATATTATAACAGAGAGATTTACAACTCCATACACACGGTAAATTGGCACGCAGAGAACTAACAAAGCTATATTGAAGTTTAGACCTTCAACGATCTATGGGCAGACAACTGTTTTTGTAGTGTTAGAGTACGATTGTATTTGGTTTAGTTATTGAAGACACCTGCCCTTGAAAAAACAAAGCCATTGAATAACAGTCCCCTTGTCATAGAAAATAACATTTTCTAGAAATTGAGAGCCAAAACAGAAGTTATAGAATATATAACAGATATATATAGATTTACAGCTTCTTGCACACAGTACATTAGTAAACCGTCACGTGATAAGGCTTAAAAATCTAATCGCTTGAGAGCTTGTAAAACTGTACAGTACAATGATAAAGTACAAAAATAATACTGAAATTACTACCAATTTTTTACCCCCAACGCACAGAGATGTGTGCTATAAGTATAAAGTGTGTGCGGCATTGTATCTCCTAAACGGATGAACCGAGTTTGATTTAGTTTTTTTTTGTTTGAAAGGTGTCCTACGAGAGTGTTCTTACCTATGATTCAGTCAACAGTTTGAAGATCATCCATACATGGATTAATATATTTTGATGGGGGTTTTTTAATTTATAAATGACATGTATATACTTGTATCAGTTTTATTGTATTTCCACGGGCAAAACTCATGCCAAATCACTTGTCTTATGTAGATTAACATTTTAAAGTGTTTTTAATGTTGTCTCTCTGTTAATATTCTGTGAAACTATCTACGAGCATGACTTAATTACAAACCACTGGGGACCTTCTGAACATTGTGATATTAGGGAATATTAGAGTGCCAAGAGCAAATTTGGACAAAATGGTGACCTTGAATGAGCACAATATCTGCTTTATGAAATATTCTAAAACCTATAATTAATATTGGGCTCTGGAACCAACCGCAATCTGAATTATTAAATTGCGTTTAATTTTAATGAAACTTTTGTATTTGTTTTTGCTGAAACGAATTTTGAATAAAGATATAATTTTTATTTTACTACACATTACACCTATCTTTGACAGATTGTTCAGTTAGGTAAGTCCAACTTAGGCAAAGATGTCGCCCGAAGAATCCAACTCGGATGGGCAGCGTTCGGGAAATTGCGTGAAATCTTCTTGTCCAAGATACCACAGTGCCTAAAGACAAGGGTCTTTGACCAGTGTGTGTTGCCAGTGATGACATATGGTACTGAGACGTGGTCTTTTACTGTTGGCCTTTTGGAAAAACTCAGAGTCACACAGCGGGCAATGGAGAGAGCTATGCTCGGAGTTTCTTTGCGCGATAGAATCCGAAACGTGGATATTCGCCAAAGAACCGACAGTCACCGACATAGCTGTTAAAATTTGCAAGTTGAAGTGGCAATGGGCAAGCCACATCGCTCGAAGAACCGATAACCGATGGGGAAGAAAGGTTCTGGAGTGGAGACCACGAACCGGAAGACGCAGCGTTGGTAGGTCTCCTACTAGATGGACCAAGGACATAGTGAGAGTCGCTGGCATCCAGTGGATGCAAAATTCAGGCTGTCGTTCAGTGTGGAGGTTAAAGGGGGAGGCCTATGTTCAGCAGTGGACGTCTTCTGGCTGATGATGATGATGATGACATTACAAAGGGTCGAAAGTTTGCAAGATTTAACCCATACAGCTATTATATATGTACATCCCGAGCTTATAACCCTGTATAGATCTCCATTTCCGAATTCCAAAGGATTCTCAGAATCAAATTTTTGCCGTCCTCGGCCGTCGATATTATGCTTATTGAGTTTAGCGGCATCCTGTATTCTAAAGACAGAAATCCTTGACAATGTTCATAAAGATAGGCTGATAAATTTATGCATAGCAAAGATTTTTTTAAATAATTTAGTGTGATTTTGAACTTGATAAGACTTCTGAGCACAAAATAGTCAAATTAAATAGCAATATACTAAAATGTAACATAACATATATATAAAAAAAAAAGTTCTCAAACATGGTATTTAATGTGTATATTTATTGAAGAACACGCTTCTACAAAAAATGGACTAGGCCTCGACTGTTGCTAATGTTATTGGAGGTCAGTTTTTGATATTTCAATGTGCAAAGCGGTTGGATTATGTTTTTCCACTACAACAAAGTGAAAGCATCATAGATTCAGTATAGGTACGAATCTATGGAAAGCATCGAGCTTATAATCTGTGAGCTTATATGTAACAATTTACAGTTAAAAAATAATTGACATTTATCTATGGTGTCTTGTGTATTGGAACAAAAAAACAAAAAAACAATTATCTCTCATTAAAAGTCATGACATTAACAATCTCTCAACTTTGTTTAAAATGTTGCTAGGAACTTTTTAATGAATAGCGTAAATTGCCCCAAAATATTTTAATGTATTTTTATGTAAATATCCACGCAATTTGTAAGAAAAATACTATACAAAGTCAAACTTTGGCAGCAACTGAGTATTTGTTTATGGACTCACGTATGTTTTTCATATTTTCACGTTCGTCCATAAATGCTTCTGTAGCCGACCGCTGCAGAAATGTATTTTTTTCAATATTTGTTTTAAATATAACGTTATAGCCTTTGTTCAACCGCCGCCTTGCCTGATGTTAAGCGAAGTAGCGGTCAAACGTGAGCCTATGTTTATGTTCTAGACATTCAGGCAGTTCAGGCCTA
Organism: Agriopis aurantiaria; assembly: GCA_914767915.1. Classification (NCBI taxonomy): domain Eukaryota; kingdom Metazoa; phylum Arthropoda; class Insecta; order Lepidoptera; family Geometridae; genus Agriopis; species Agriopis aurantiaria. Next base: position 5,744,530 of record OU611990.1, read on the forward strand.
GCGTCGTCTTCTAACCTTCGACCAAAATAAAATGAATGGACGGGCCATAACCATTGAATTTGGTCAGTAAAAACGATTCAAAACCGTCGGACATATACTTCAACACCTAATTATAACCATGTAGTACATTTGTTACAAAAAATAGAAAGCGATTTTGTGTTGTGTATTTACACTTCGGGAAAGCACACGAATGCGTAATTTTGTCAGATGTTTCGTTATCATGTAACAATAGTCTTGTGTCGCACTTCCTACGGCTAAAGACCGACTGAAACGAAGTGAGCGCTGGCGCTCATTTTGTAATCTTCAAAAATGTGCTTCATCTGGGCCCGTCCATTCATTTTATTTTGGTCGAAGCTTTTAACCAGTTATATCCTCTAATACTACTTTTTAGGCGGTGGGTAAACGGTCCTTTGCCAGCGCCCTCTATGAAAGACGTTAAACGTCAAAACTATACTAATTGTTAATCATTAATATACCACTATAGGTGGCGCTAGTGTAATTTCGATAAAGAATTATTACAGGTGTCGCAAAAGACGACAATAATAATTCTCATCATAACAGCCGAATAAATAATAAAATAAAATAAATAAAACTTGGTGCCAGGTTGTAATTATAGAAATAAGATGAGCACATTTTTATCTCAGGAAACTGAAGACCTACGATTAAATATCGTAGTATAGTATGAAATCTATGCTGAAGACATTGGAAAATTGCAAATAAAACTAACCGAAACTGTATAAAAATTTACAATTTAATGGAACATTTCTTTGTTTTCGAGCCAAGTATATGCTGGCTTTACAATTATAATATATATTACATATATTGTAATAATGTTGGTAGCCAATTTATATGTTTGGGTAACCAAATGAGGTCGAACTTTATTACGACGGGACGAGAAAACAAATTGTGATAGTGTCTGTAGGTTTGTAAGTAAAGAGATTTTTTCTCTGATACATAAATTCTGCGGTTGGATAAATATATTATGTCCGTTTAGAAGTGCTTGGAATTGATATTTAGTGAGCTTTTATGGGCCATTGCTGAGAAAAAATGGGAGTTTGTAGAACTCGTTTTGCGGGCTGCATATTGTTTCTTAAAACACACTAAAATTATAAATGTGGAAGTTTGTGTGTGTGGGTGTGTGTGTGTGTGTATGTACCAAGCATAAGGAAAGGGTATTCTAAGTCGAAAGGAGGTCACTGTAATCATAACTATGTACAGCTTTTACTATGGCACAAACCAAGAATCACGAAAAAGTTTTTTGCTGTTCCATGGCAAATGGTCATTGACACTTGAGAAAATGTAAACAGCTGTTTTTTATCGCGAAAGTTTGTTCCCATAGTAAAAGTCGTTCATAATAATGAGTATAACGAACCACTATCGGCTTAGCATTTAAATTTCTTATAATCGGTTCCTGATAGTATTCACTCGTGTGAAACCGCGGGGCATATCTAGTATCTAATTAATTGGTAGAGGTGTGTAATAAGGGGCGAAGCCATGTCATTCCGCTAGTACATGATTTTGTCTCACACAAAGGAATTCAATCTTGATGTTAATTGCTAGGGAAAATCACTAAAAGAAAATAGGGTACAAGGGTCTGATCGTTTTCCTCACTGTCCTCTGCAATCAAGATATGGGTCTAATGTCACACATGTGTCTGATTTTGGTTTCTCTGTTAAGGCTGCGCTTACCGGCCACATATATAATATCTTCCGCAAGATTTCAACATTAAAAAAAAACTGGAATGATCATTTGAAATCCGACGCGTGTGGTTTACCTATAAGCTGCTCACTTAGAAGGATTGACAATAAGCTTTGAAAAGAAATAATAATAATATTCAGAAATGAGGAGATCTGTCGACAAAAGATACCGACATAGCCCAGCAGATTAGCAAGTTGAAGTAGCAGTAGGCAGGGCACACAGCACGCAGATGCAGATGGAGCCGAAAGGTTCTCGAATGGATCAGTAAGCGCAGCATAGGACGTCCACCCATGCACGACGCACGGACGGCCTAAAAGAGACCGTAGGAAAACGCTTGACGCAGGCCGCTTTCAACCGGCCCTTTTAGAGATCGATGGGGGAGGCTTATGTCTAGCAGTGGCTGAAATGATGATGAACCATTCCCTAAACAGGAACCGAACGCTACATATTCTCTAGAATTTGAAAACGATAATTACCAAAAAAATAATAGAAAGTGCTTTTTTTGTCCTTTCACAATACGTGAAACGTAAGATAGAATTTAATTGAATGAGAGCTCTCGTGCGGTTTCTCGTTCAGAGTAAAAAAAGGAATTGGGCGAAAAAACCCGGTGTCGTCGAAACGAATTTAAGCCCGGCGGAACAACTGGCTCGTTAACGATCAGACCAAATGCTACTACTTGCCTTAGTAATAATTTCTTAGGTTATTGCGATGATTACACAAAAATACTAAATACTAACGAATTTTATCGCAAGTATTGTTATAATAATTATAATTGTTTTGTTTTTAGGGTTCCGTACCCAAAGGGTAAAAATGGGACTGTCTATCCATCCGTCTGTCGTACCTATTGACAATTCGATTCCCTATTCAGCTTTTTACAATCTTACTGCAGCTGTCAGAGCTGCTTGGACAGAGTTTAGTTGAACAGTAAATGCAGTAAATAAAGTTGTGAAAGTTGACGAGTTAGTGAAAGTAGAGCTCTGACTGCATGACCTAAGTTATATTTGTTTGGGCTAGATTTCGAATCAATTGTTTCGTCAAAACGTCTGACGCAAACTAGTGATGAATCTCTTATGAATGCAATTGTGGGGCGATGTTATTGTTATTGTTATTTCAGAATGTTGAGTACAATTAGCTGGTTTGGAATCTGACCTTATTTAATAATAATGACAGCATGAACGAAAAATGTATTGAAATAAAAATGTACCAGTTTCCACGCCAAAATGTGTGGAAATAAATAAATAAATACATAAAACTAAACCAAACTATAACTAAACTTCATTAACTATACAGCATGACCACAGAAAAGATATAAAATATTTTTAAAATGAGATTGGAAAATATGAATATCGGTCCTAACAGACCGGACGGAAGCTTTACTACTTACTACTTTAGCCGTGAATAGCATGTTTGGGAGAAATGGGAGGTGGAAACTGGAAAGTGCGGAAAGAACATAACATGCTGACTGTAGTCCCTAACGTCAATCGCGATTCCTGATCCTTTATTTTCTTTGGAAGAAAAAATCGACTAAGTTTCTTCGATATCGAATAGCTGTCACGAAAAAATATAAAGCTGGGATTTGGAGGCTTAGCCGGGTGTAGATTTGGCGAGGTTATAGTTGAGCGTAGGTTACAAATGTACGGAAAATCTAAGCAATATTTACTAAGTTTGGGCGTTTAAGATTAAAGTGTGCCTCAAGCTTTTTTTTAAATAATATGTAGGCTTGCGCTTGGCCGCTATCTCGCGCGACGATGCGGTCTACGATGGAGCACGCTTTCCTGGAAGAAACTGATTCATTCTCGACTTGAAGACACCCAGATTGTAACTGACGGGGAACACTCATTCAGGCAGACACTACTACAGACTAGCATACGCACAATAAATGTGGAATCAAAGCGCTTCGTACAGGTTCATTTGCCATAAACGCTTAACATTTAATTAAATGCGCTGCTGCTGACCTTTTGGAAAATCTCCAGAGTCGCACAGCGGGCAATGGAGAGAGCTATGCTCGGAGTTTCTTTGCGCAACAAAATCCGAAACGAGGATATTCGCCGAAGACCCAGGGTCAACAAAATAGCTATTAAAATTCTTGTTTTTTCAGTGTCATAGGCTAGTTAAAAAAAAGTAATGGTACAACTATGGGATATAAATTACAGACTCGTTTTTTTATCTGTCCTAATTTACATCGTCTAATATACTTATTGAGCAGATTCTAAATCTATACTAATAATAATAATATTGTAAAGAGAAAAGATTTGATTGTTTGTTTTTTGCATTGAATAAGCTCCGAAACTACTATCCCCGGTTGACATGGCTATATATCTATACCCGTGCGAAGCCGGGGCGGCCTACTAGTATATTATAATAATATAACAGCACTATAAAGTATACTGGGTTACGCGGAATGGGTGTACTAAGCCGAAAAGATTCCATAGTATCCATTATTATGAACAACTGCTATGGGAGCAACTCTGAAATCGCGAAAAAAATATCAGCTGAATTCCATTGAAAACGGTCATTGGCACTTGACAAAATGTTTGGATTCGCAATTTCAAGGTTGGTCTCATGGTAAAAGTTGGACATAATGATAAGTTCTGTAGAACCCTTTCAGCCTACACCTACACCTTTTCCCCGTAACCCAGTACAGTACTTTACTAGAAATTACCATTACCTATAGTGATTACGTGGCGCAATAGAAAATAAGGGGGTTAAGTATACGGGCATTTAAAAAAATAAAATATATAGTTTGTTTTCGTGGATTATTTTGTCTCTTACTCGTACTTAGTACCTATAATATTATTTTTGTGAAACACGAAATGCCTTATCTGTTGTCTTATTTAAAGGTTGTTTTCGGCCTTGAAAGTACCTAGTTATTAGCAAACTTCGATAAAAATATTGACAGACATAATAGGGAAGAATCTCTTATTTCCTGTAAAAGTAATATTGCAGTTTCGTGATATTACTTATATCAGCGAGTAATATCAAAGTTCAAAAGAGATCTCAATATCAACATTCCCGATGAATTGCCGATACGAACATGTGATTCTCGACCCGACGTGAACCGCGTGAAATTGAATCTCAATAAAACGGCATGTGACTTATAACAAGTTTATGTTCAAGATGTTATTTATTTCTACCCAAAGACGCAAAGCAAAAATACTCACTTACTCCGCTGGCGCAGGACCCAAACTGGGTCTTGGCCTCCGAAACCAGAAAGCGCCATCGGTCTCGGTCTCGAGCTGTATCTTGCCAGTCGGTGACTTGGGGCTCGCGCAAGTCCGACCACGGCATTTATCCAACGATATCTAATCTAGGCCTGGATATGGGTCGGTGGCCATTGGGAACTCAAAGATATGCCTTTAATCATGCCTAAGCATACCAAAAAGTACTCTCCCAGCGCAGTCTTAAGTCATGACCAAGCTATTACCTAAAAAATGGATAACATTGAAACACGACAAAAAATAACGATTTGCTGGCCTCAGTCTTGACCGAGCGCAAGTATTGTTGCCTTTCGATGGCAGCGGTTGAAAAAGTACAATAACATGTAACTTTGAGTCAACCAAAACAGACGGCTATTTTTAAATAGATTTTTTAAATCGCTAATAAATCATTGTTTGATCTCCAACTCGCTTGTTGTTAATCAACGGTGTGGTCGAAAATGAAGCACGCAGATTGAGTTGCTCCACTTCAATCGAGTCAATAAAACTATATTTTCTATTTTTGATATATCTAACGAATTGATTTCAAGTTCTGAGAAAGGATTTTCTGCAAGGAGTGTGTACAAATTTACACTGCGGACTTGGAACAAGTGCTCTTCAAATATATTGTTTGTATTTTTATTTATTTATTTATTTAATACTTTATTGCACACTTACAAATTAAGTAGATATGTACAATTGGAGGACTTAATGCTAAGCATTTTCTACCAGTCATCCACCAGGTTGGAACAAATGGTAATTTTTAACGTGTTAGCTGTTTTTTTTTATTTGTTTTATAGTTTTGATGGCGACACACATTACTGCAAAAGTATGGTACCAGTATGGGAATACAGGTACCATAAAAGATGATTATGATATGTGGAATGCGCTGCCTGAATGGGTGTTCCCCGTCGGTTACAACCTGGGTGTCTTCAAATCACGAGTAAATCGGTTTGTCTCGTTTTTTTCTAGGCAAGCGTGCTCCATCGTAGACGACATCATCGCTTAACATCAGGCGAGATGGGGTTCAAAGGCAAGCCTATAATTTAAAAAAAAAAACGTTTTTTTTTAGATTGCCTATTTGGGCTTTATTTACCTGCCTTTGGCATAATTTGCCAAAGTCATAAAACCATGGAGATTACAGAGGCCTTAACGCTACTTCCTTGAAACAGCGCAGGCGGAAAATCACGCGAACGTGAACCTTAACGCCCCGAGATACGGTTTGCGGTCGCTCAACTATTCGCATCACCTAAACAGAATCGCTTTAAACAGGTAGACGTAAGGCCCCAAATCTTTCAAATTAAACGACTATGCTATAGAGTACAATGCGTAGATATCATGGTTTTCAGGGCTCCCTTCACTTGGATTCACCGCCAGGCTCCATCTCCATCTTTTTCTATACCTATCATTTCTGTTATTCAACTAGCAACTATCTTCAAGGTTCCATCATTATGACTCATTTAATAGTATATACTCAGAATAATCAGTTATATTACAAATCTTCACATGAATCTTTTTTCAGTTAGCCTATGATTAGTATAAAGTCAAGGCTTCCCAGAACAACATCGAACGTTGTTCTCATAAGCCATAGGCTCAGACTTCTCAAACGTAACTCTAATCCTTAGTCGGAAAGAGCTTGTGAAAAACGTGTAGGATTATATCATAAATCCGAGGTTTAAGGTCAGGTATTACAGTGTAAATATAGATGATGTAACCCTTCGATGGAATGATGGAATAAGTGCAAACTTAGATATCTGTTTTTAGGGTTCCGTACACGAAGGGTTAAAATGGGACCCTAGCTATTAATAAGCCTACGATGTCCGTCTGTCTGTCCTACCTATTAAGGGCTGTATCTTTCGAACAGCCAGATGAAATTTTCACAGAATATGTAATATTAAGAATGCGTATAAAGCGAGAAAAATTTCTGTTTGTCCCCACATAGCACCACACATACCTAGCGGGGACACATCTTAACGGCGGATTAACTAAAAAATAATAAAAGTCAAAAAGTAAAAACGAAAGGGAGGTGGGTCCCCATACAACAAACGTATTATTGTATGAGCTCTAATGTAAAAACGGTAATATGTACAAGCGTCAAACTTGGTATGGTTATATTACACACTCTAAAATATAACAACAATTAATAAATAATGGCCAAGTGCGAGTCGGTGACAAATTTCTGTTCATTACCAAGTAATAATTGTGTTAGGGAAACGCTGGATGCAGGCCGCTTCCAACCGGCCCTTTTGGAGATCGATGGGGGAGGCCTATGTCCAGCAGTGGACGTCCTACGGCTGAAATGATGATGATGATGATGAATTGTGTTAGGTATACTCAAGCGTCACTGTAGCAAAAATAACTATGTTTGCGTAGCAATTACTTCGACTATTTTGGAAGGCGTTAAGCCTGAATTGGAAATGCGGTTACTTGGACGCCCTTTTTTTGTTTTGTGGTGTTATGGAACCCTCGGTGCGCGAGCCAGACTCGTACTTGGCTGGTTTATTTTTGCTCAGCCTATTTTGTACCACTGCCACAGTAGACTATAAGCTAAAGCAGTAGTTTGATTAGTACGTGTCCTTGAATTCAATGCTTCCTGTCGGTCACAGGGCCAGGGTTGCTACTGTCAGATTTTAAGAAAAGTTTTAATGTTTTTTGTACGCTACTTCTATGCTGACGACACACACACACACACACACACACACACACACACACACACACACACACACACACACACACACACACGGCATATATCAATGACGTGGTGCGCGTTATTATCACTGAGCGTACCGTGAAGTACCGTAGTGGGAGGGGAAAAAGGGCACTCATTTGATTACATCACTCGATTCTGGCATTTGTTTAAAGTCGACCTACTGCTTTAGCTTATTATCTACCCTGCCACTGCTAAGCAAAGGCCATTTCTTTCCATGCATTCCCATCTTCCGCCAAGTTTAGTCAATCGGGGTGGTAGACGCTAAGATCGTAACGCAACCTCGTTCTAGGCTGACTAGGGGATTGGGCTTCCATTGAGCCACGATCTGCACCTATCTTGCAAGGTGCATGCGGACCATCATCATCATCATTAGCTCTTTGACTTCCACACTGAACAACAGCATACCATCTAAATCCATCGGATGCCCGCGACTCTCATCGTGCATGCGGATCACGTGTCCCAATTCCATTTGAATTACTGAAAAAGTGCTATTATGCCAATATTGTCAATGATATCACAAGCACGACCTAAACAAAGAACTAAAAGAAAGTGTTGAGTATATCGCACGGAAATGTAAAGTGATAGATTGACTCAGTACAGAAATTTAGATTGATCGTCATGGGGTGGTAATGCAAAAATGCTTAGTGACCGAGTTTTTCTACCTTAACTGGGGAACAATGATTGATGGGGGTCAGGGAATGAAGATAGATGTGCACAGTTTTTATAGTGGCAGAGACATGCAAAGAAGGTGGTTGTTTGCAAAATAAATCAACACGCAAGACAGTGCTGTGGTAATGATACATTTTTTTAAATGCAATAAGTGGCAAACAAGCTGCGGGCCACCTGATGGTAAGTGGTCACCGCCGCCTATAGACACCTACAATACCCGGGGCATTGTCAGTGCGTTGTTTACCTTTGAGGACTCTATTCACTCTTCGTTTGAAGCAGCCCAAATTATATTTCGGAGTAAAAACCGAAGAACCTTTTAAGCTTAGTAATAAAAACAGGATTTTTTTCCAAAAATTCAGTATCCTTTTGTCAGGTGACATATTAATATTGATGTGCGGAGTAAAAGGGAAAGTTATGATTATCCCATGTTAAAGGCATCATCATGTTTGGCAGTCATTCTTTGCATCATTTGCATCATCATCTTGTTGTTAACTACGGACCCTAAAAATGAGGTCTACTTCAGTGTCAGTCTATTTAACAGAGTAGGTATCAAACTCACACCTTCAAACTTTGCACTCAAAATGACTCGTGCCAAAGTGCAGCAAGCAAAAAGCAGTGTTTATTCACGCTCTGCCTGCGTCACTGCGGTGCAAATTGCCGGTTTCGAACGTGAACACTTGAAACCAATGACCGTTTGCGGAGACATGGTGTAAGCTACGAGAATAGACGGGTTCTAATAATGGGATACTAATTATATGGTCAAGATTATTTTATGACGAGATGGTCACATCCAAAATACGACCAGAAAAATTTGACCACCTGTTTATTTAATCGAAGATGACCACGAATAGGTCAGATGATCTAAAAGAGACCGCAGGGAAACGCTGGATGCAGGCCGCTTCCAACCGGCCCTTTTGGAGATCGATATCTTTTTGCTGGCCTGTGTCCAGCAGTGGACGTCCTACGGCTGAAATGATGATGATGATGATGACCACGAATAGGTCTCGTCATATTTTAAACGAATTTGATCCAACATCATAGCCAGCCAGCGGACGCGTCAAATGGCTCAGTATGCGTTCAACGTTAATAATGATCTTAATTTATGTATACTGATTTTTCAGTAGTTGTCTATACTAATATTATAAAGAGGAAACATTTGATTGTTTGTTTGTTGGTTTGTTTGCATTGAATAGGCTCCGAAACTACTGAACCGATTTGAAAAATTATTTCACTGCTGGGAAGCTACACTATCCCCGGATAACATAATCTATATTATATTTTCAAAAAAAGAAATAGGGATCCTTACTAAAACTCCAATAATGTAAACACAAGTTGTAAAATAATAAGATTTACAATTTTAAATTTGCGTGTTTGACTGTTCTAAGACAGGACAACGTCTGTCAGGTCAGCTAGTTAGTAATAATTAAACAAATATATTGTACAGCAGCAAATTGTCAGCAGCATGCATCAACGTGGTGCATGGCGATGTGATTTTCGTCGTGATCGTATCCTCCTACTACCTACTCATACGACTCCTATCTTACATAAATGTGATGTTATGTAAATAGTTATGATCACCACAAACGACGGAGTTTCAGTCGACGAGCGCAATAAAACTCTGACAGTGACAGAGTGATTCAAACAAATACTTTTAGTAGCTTTACCTAGTCTGAGGATTTAAACAAACGACCCATTACAAGTCAACATTACTCACAGATCTATACTATCTAACATTACTACCGTCTTACTACAAAAGATTTAAGAACGCTTTAGACAGGTGTTTAACATATTTTTCACAGGGAAACAACTGCTAAACATATGTCTAAAGCGTTCTTAAATCTTTTGTAGTAAGACGGTTTAGCTGTTAATGAGGTTGACAACATTACAGTCAATTTGATATTTGTCACTATGTCATTTGACATTTGTCACTGTCATTTGACATTATTGACACTTTTTAGGTTGACATTATTTTGTGACCTGTCATGTAGGGTGACAGCCACATAATAAGGACTAAAGGTTACAGTTATATGATTATTTACGGGATATTTACCGTGGTAAGGTTGTGGAATGAGCTCCCGATATTTCGGTGCAGTTACATGCACCATGTTCACGTGAATCGTTAATCTTTAGTGAAAAACCGTGATAGTTTAAAACAGTGTTTTAAAGATTACAGCTCTGTGTATCATACACAAAAAAAAACCTTGAAATTATTACTTTCTATGTAAGTTTGATTGCTAGCGCCATCATTAAAAAGTTTCTACCGGTCAACGCCATTGTCATAATATTCCGCTGTCTCCAGTAACTTGGGCGTAGAACTCATTCGCATGCGTGTCGCGTCGAGTTATTTATGAAGTTTGCTTATGTGACTGTGTGATGACGACTCCTCTCAATGAATGATTGATTCCGATACAACGAGTCTTGTTGAGATTACTGACTCAAATGCAGGTTTATTGGATCCAAAGTTTCTCCAAAAAAAGTAAGGTTTTGATCCATAGACTTTTTATTCGCTATCATTTAATTTTCTCATATTTTTACTGTAAAAAATGCAATATCATATATAATAACATTAAGTCAAGTGCAATACGAAAATAGATGCAATATACAGTATAATTATACATAATATATTGATCAAGAGGTTAATATCATAGTTATGTTGATTGCATAGTACTCGGTGAAAAAAAAAACTACCTTGGAATGCGATCCTAAAATCAGAGACTGACTGAACTGGCCAAATCGGGGTGCGGAAACTTTAGCCGTTTAATCATATGCATATGTATCAAACAAACGTTAAACCGCGCAGTTTGGAAAATCTCGCGCGAATGTGAACCTTAACGCGCCCTGACACGGTTTGCGGTCGCGCAACATTTCATCACCTAAACTGGATTGCTTTCAACAGCTTGGTCCCAGGTTTTGCTTTGGCAGACCAACTTTAGAGAATTTTTTTTGTCCTTATCTCCATAGAGACAATGTTCTGTTGGTACTAGATCTGGTAGTTACAATATACTGTGTCTCGGTCTAATAAGAATTATTAATTTAAAAAAAAATCTTTATAAAAATAGGCTTGCGTTTGACTCATCATTAGCGTTTTATTTTTTGCGTTGATTCCTATAAAAAAACGCTTGATGTGGTTCACAATATATTTAAGAACGGCTGAATTGAAATAATAGTACCAGTTTTTCACCAATTTCGAAGTACAAGTTCACAAAGCGGTAGCAATACTGTAACAGTTAGTGTGGGGCCGCATAAAGCGACCACTCGTCCAGAAGGCGAGTCAAATAGCACTCGCCGTTATGACAAATTGAAGGGGCTTTGGAAAGCTCTCGACCGTTCCCGCTGCAAGGTTTGCTGTAACGTGACCAAATGCCTTGACGTTATTTAATATTATGTGCCATTTGTGTTGCAGTGCTCCTTTTTTAGTTTTTTCTCTTGGAATTATGTTAGCTTCCAGCTGTGCTTGTTTTGTGAACTACTTAGGTTGATTAGCGAGAGTATAGCAATCTTTTAAATGTTTTTTTTTTTAAATATAAATAATAGGCTTGCGTTTGACCACCATCATTTTCTTTGTTTACGTAAAATTAATCATTTCATTTCAGTATTAAATAAATAAGTGCATTGTGCATACCACAAAATATCTCTATCTAGTTAGAAGCACAAACCCCAGTGTGACGCATTTTTTGCACGTCGCGAGAGTAATTTAGTTGTAGTTTAATTCACACGGCCAACTGCTTCTGAAGGTTTTTATAGTACTATGGCGCAATTTGACATTTTCATATTGACTTCTGACGTGCTACTGACCAGACCGAACACTGATCCGACTTAAGACGGAAAACAGACACGCAAGGTCATGGCATCTAACCTAATAATATAGGTATGTTGTTCATACCAAGGAACCATTATACTAGAGCTCTATAATATGATCGTTCTTGTTCATATACTTATAAGTACACATAATGTTTAAAAAGTTAACGACTTTTCTGTAAAAAAGTACAAAGAAATAAATAATAATGAAGTATAATTTTATTTTTGAAATTTTATGTAAGTACTTGTGTAAAGTTTATTCTATTTATAAAGAATTCTTACAAAGTTCAAATCTCTTTGATTGTTATTAATAATTGTACTTCCAGCTCTGTTTTTTATTCAAAAAATGCTCGTTAAAAACTTTTCTTATTTTCCAATTATGAATTTATATATTCAAAAGTCAACGTTAAGGAACACTTATTAAGGAAAAGGACAATTAAAAGATCGCACATTTTGCGCTGACATTTTCTATTTCCCGACCTTTTCCAGTTCAAACAGTAGACAAATCTCCAGCGTCCCAACAGCAAATGTTTGAACAAAATATTTTTCAGACACATCTCGCTGCTTCGTTTACTCAGTACTCCTTGTTTATTATCTTTTGTTTGTCTTCACATACCGTGTTATAAAATAGTGAGGAAATAATCCTATATTGCAACGCTGCAATGTATTCGCAGCGTGGAGATAAGGTCGAATAAGTACCGGAACGGACTCGCTAGAATGAGGTCAGATTAGATAGCGGTCTAGAAATGTTTAATTACGTGATAAAACGATAAAAAACTAACACATTGGTCCATGTAGTTAACAAGTGCAATGTTTTGAAATAATTTTATCTCATAATTTATAATCTTCAAAGGACGATAGGTTACTGTAATTAGATTAAACAAATGGCTGGGTAAATATATTAGAAGATAAGATATTGAAGTGTTGTTTCTCAGTACAGGATTAACTATTTTATTAATTTTTATTTTGAATTTAAAATTGTCTAATACTTTTAATGAGAATTTATGAGATATTAAACAAGACCAAGTAATATCTTTAGTAAGTAGTAAAAGAGTTATTGTGAATCAAGAGCAAATATTTTTGCTGGTTAACTGGACTTTTATCTGCTTTATCTGGAATTAAATAGTAAAGTACATAAAGTAATAAAACTAATTTACTGATGTGTTTGCGTCGATTGTAATACCACTAATGCTCGCTAATAACTCAGTCTGAATCATCTCTTGGAGCTGAAAAATGCCTATCATTATCACGCTAATACAGCATTAGTTCTATAAAGACTGATAAACAATTATGTTAGTATAGGTACACAGTATAGTAAGCATTTGGTAATCGACTGAGTGAGCATAACACAAGATTTGAATCTTATAAATTGAATTGTTGTTTCACACTAGGATTTACTAATTATCTATACTAATATTATAAAGAGGAAAGATTTGATTGTTTGTTTGTTTCCATTGAATAGGCACCGAAAATACTGAACCAATTTGAAAAATTCTTTCACTGTTACACTATCCCCGGGTAACATAGGCTATATTATATTGTCAAAAAAAATATAGGGACCCTTACTAAAACTCCAAATACCTGTAACCCAAGGTGTAAAAAAATTAGATTTACAATTTTAACTTTGCGTGCTTGGCAGTTCTAAGACAGACCAACGGTTGTCAGGTCAGCTAGTATAAATATATAAGGCAATGCGTGTAATGTATGTATGTTCCCTAGTGCCTATAGACTCCATACGGCCGGACCGTTTTTGGCCGGACTTTCACTGGCAGATAGCTGATGTTATAACGAGTAATCTACGTGGGTGAAACCGCGGGCACAGCTAGTTGGTTATAAGTACTTATTGTTTTTTCCTTTTCTCTCAATGATAATTTGGATAGGTTAATACTTTGGAATCATAGAGCACTAAGTAATAAAAAAAAATATACTAAAACATTTGATTGTATTTGAGATTACGACAAAGCTAGCAAAATGCTGGAGATGCTACTGTGTGTCATTTCATAGAGTACTAACTCTGACTAGTTTAGTACGATATTCTTTGTGTTTGTTCTATATCTGGTTGTTAATATCTATTTAAGTATGTATTTAAACTATATATGTATGTATATCAGTCTCTGGCAGCCATATTACAAGATTTGCTTAGTTTGGAGTCAGATGACCTTGTGTGCAAAAAATGTCCCGAATATTCATAGAATATTAATCAGATTTTCACCTTAAACATTGTGTCGGAGCCAGAATTTCTATTTAACTCCTGAACCTGGAGTAGCTTTAGCAATGAAATGGGTAATCAGTAGCCACCGAAAACAAGATGAAAGGATTCCCGAATAAATGAAATACTCAAGAATTATTCTTACATAAACAAAATTAAACTTTTCCCGCTTTCTCGTCAAAGAGAAATTCTTTTGTGCCGAAATCTTTGCCAAGTTTGATTTACTTTTTGTTATCGTGGTAGTGGTACGTTTTATGGCAAACTGAAGTTGAGGTCAGAGGGGGTGATAATAATTATTTCGAACTAAATCGATTGCTGCCAGATCGATTGTGTGTTGCCAGTGATGATATACGGCACAGAAACATGTTCTTTCCCTATGGGCCTCATAAACAAGCTAAAAGTCGCACAACGAGCTATGGAGAAGGCTATGCTCGGGGTTTCTCTACGAGATCGAATCCGAAATGAGGAGATCCGTAGACGAACGAAAGTCACCGACATATCCCACCGGATTAACAAGTTGAAGTGGCAGTGGGCAGGGCACATATCACGCAGAACAGATGGCCGATGGGGCCGAAAGGTTCTGGAATGGAGACCACGGACCGGTAAGAGCAGCGTAGGAAGTCCACCCACAAGATGGACAGACGACCTAAAAGAGACTGCAGGGAAACGCAGGATGCAGGCCGCTTCCAACCGGCCCTTTTGGAGATCGATGGGGGAGGCCCATGTCCAGCAGAGGACGTCCTATGGCTGAAATGATGATGATGATGAAAAAGTAAAAATGGCTCTTTATTTTAAGCTTCTTGATTTTATTATTAATTCTTAGTTGATCCACCGTAACATTATCATATTCTGTGAAAATTATAAACAAATAAAATATAAATATTCGGAACATTTTTGCACTCACGGTTATCTGACCCCAAACTAAGCAAAGCTTGTAATATGGCTGCCAGAGACTGATATACATAAATAGATATTTTTAAATACATACTTAAATGGATATTAACACCCAGATATAGAACAAACACAAATGTTCATCACATAAATGTTTGTCCTCCAGATATCTTTGGAAGATACCCCTCGAAAAAAAAAAAGGTGGGAATTGAACCCACGCTCCCAAGTGCAGAAGGCAGGTTCACTAGCAACTGGACCAACGGGCTATCAAAACAATTTTAACTGGCTATCTAATACGGTTCAATTGATATAGCTGTTAAAAGGTAAAACAGACAGAAAGATAGACATTGAAGACTTATCAACAAGAATTATCAGCCTATTATTACATTTCCAGTATTGGGACACAGGCATATAGTGCATGTTGAAATTTTGAGGTTCCTGGACATACCTGTTTCGTCACAATGTACAAATACTTTATATAAGTCAGTGGCACAGCAGCACACCACGGTGCCGCTTGGAAACCATCGCTCTTTGGGTACGGATCCCTAAAAAAGACCACAAGCACTTATTCAGAGCATTATCTGTTCTACATATTAATATTTCTTTGTCTAGCCACTGAATTATTGCCTCTTAATATAAATGGAGCCTATTGGATGAACTATTTGCCCAGTCTCGGTACATAAAGCTTTATGTAACAGAAATAATAAGGTTGTATAAGCGGAAGTCAATATTGAATAGTTGACCTAATTTATTTAGGCTGAGGTAGGGAATTAATATCGGAGGTGGGGAAGGAAAAATAGGCATATTTCCCTATGAATAATGGCGAAGATATAAGGGTCGTGCCCGGAAAGCTTATCGATTACGAGCAGCATTCTGAATATGCCTTATTGAATATCTTTTGGGGTTCCAATTACTTTGTATAATTGCAGCTACATAAATAATTAAAATGTGTACCCAAAAACACGTTTATTTTTAAGAAAAATCAATTTTACAGCGACTATATGAAATAAGTATAAATAATAGAAAATTTATAAAGCCTTATTCTATACTAATATTATAAAGAGGAAAGATTTGATTGTTTGTTTGTTTGTTTGTTTGCATTGAATAGGCTCCGAAACTACGGAACCGATTTGAAAAATTCTTTCACTGTTGGGAAGCTACACTATCCCCGGTTAACATAGACTATATTATATTTTCAAAAAAAAGGGGTCCTTACTAAAACTCCTATAATGGAACCCAAGGTGTAAAAAAATAAGATTTACAATTTTGACTTTGCGTGTTTGACAGTTCTAAGACAGGACAACGTCTGTCAGGTCTACTAGTATATTTATAATTTACTAGCTGACCTGACAGACGTTGTTCTGTCTTAGAACTGTCAAACACGCAAAGTTAAAATTGTAAATCAAAGTCAAAATTTACACCTTGGCTTACATTATTGGAGTTTTAGTAAGGATCCCTATTTAAAAAAAAAAAAATTGCCTATGTTACCCGGGAATAGTGTAGCTTCTCAACAGTGAAAGAATTTTTCAAATCGGTTCAGTAGTTTCGTAGCCTATTCAATGCAAACAAACAAATCTTTCCTCTTTATAATATTAGTATAGATAGTTTAGATGATGCCATAATATAATGATCAGGATTGGATGCCATAGATGTTGATCGTGGAACGGAATCTAGATCTGCCTAGATAGGACAGAGAGTTTGCAAAATATGATACCTAATTCACCGCAAGCTCAAAGAAATTCTGGTCACTCCAGCTCGTTTCTGATGCAAAGGTTACCGGTGTAAATGTTAGCCATTGCTATCCAACCGTGGTAATGCAGCGAGTGTTTTGGGCACCTTTGCTTCAGGAACAGTTACTGTTAGAGGTGGGTTATTTAATTTTGTGACTAATATTATTTTTGTGCAATAATAAATGGATGATTATTGGTAAAGGGATATTGATTAATATTATTAATCAAGCGAATAAAAAATAACTATTCACCGTATTACTTCAAAGTATTAATCTCTATCTCTACATAGTATAAATTAAAGTCACTTTCCGCGTCTGTCTGTGTCTGTCTGTCTCTATGACCGCTAACTTCTAAACCAAGCAACGCATATTGATGCGGTTTTCGTCATCAGTTAGATAATTTTTACGGATGGTATATATATGGATATATATATATATATAACTAGTGATCCGCCCCGACTTCGCGCGTAAATTACTCCCGTGCGAAGCCGGGGCGGGTCGCTAGTGATCCAAAGAAATTAAAACATTTTTCAAATATTGTTCCGGTTTCTCATAATTATTTTATTATTTTAGATTACTCCTTTTTTATGTTTAATTTTAATTTGTTTGTATGTATTATAGGTAATAATTGTAATAATAAAGTTTTTAAAATATTTTTTGTGTAAATAAATTTATAGTTTCTCAAAAATTATATTCCTAATGTTTGATACTTACATATTTTTTTTAACGCTGATAAATCCGCGTTTGACTAATCAATCTTTGCGTAATATTTTATTATCGATTCTGAGAAAACATTCTTATTGTTTAAAAGATGACAGGCGTTTATTAGATTCTCCTTCTAAAACAATTCTCTAATATAAATAAGCAAAATATCTAATTGCTTTACAAGACCACGGCTAGGATACAAATTGAAATTATTAATAGGTATAGAATTCGCCTCGATATGATGGAAATATTTGGGTTGACCTGAATTTAATAAAGGTCGATAACTAATCCGCCATATTTAATTAGGATAAGAGATAAAGCAGGTGGGATTAGATGGGGACAGATAATTATCTCATGTTTTAGGATGGAGACCACGAATCGGAAAACGAAGTGTAGACTGAGACTAAAGCGCTTCACACACAGCAGCTATAATGTATATTAATGTACATTACATCCTATCATACATTATAGCTGTCGTGTGTGGTCTCCTGACGATTTCTATGGAAAGATGTAATGAGATGTATCGTGCTATAATGTACATCTTTACATTATAGCTGCTGTGTGTGAAGCCCTTAAGAAGATTGACGATATACGATAAGGCTCAGCCAAAGATTGGGCTGAGTGGCGTGTCTGGGGAGAATCTTGTGAAGCAGTGGAAAACCATTATAATGGTACTGACGATAATGATAAAATATAATATAATACAAGAAGAATACGCTATATTAAATTGTAGTTGTAGGTAATGGCCCTTATATCCAGAGTATCTAACTGATATAACTTTTTATCGAAATCTAAATTCTACAGAGAATATACATCGGGTGTATATACAAATAGTTCTCAAGGGACTGGGAAGAGTGGCGGAATCAAAAGGAGACCTATGCTTAGTAGGAATTCAAGAATAACACTATCTTTTTCAAAATATTTTCCTCATCATCATCATCATCATTTCAGCCTATCATTTTGCCACTGCTAGGACACAGGCCTACTTTCAAAGAGAGAGGATGGGCCTTCATCTACCGTGCTAGCCCAGTGCATGTTGGTGAATATCATTGAGCTTTTGAGGTTCTTGGATATACCTTACCATACCAGTTTTCCCACGATGTTTTCTTTCACCGTTTTTGAGCGATGGCATCGTAACTGCTCAAAATTTATCGAAGTATACTAAATTAGTTATTGGTGCAGGACCGATGATCAAACAGGGTGATGTCAGATTGTAAAGCGCACATGCTATTGCTCAGCCACTATCGATCTACTAATACTCTATTAAATACTTTCCTAGAAATTCATAATTATTTTTCTTTTTCAGGTAAGTTCGCTGAAAAGGCGTTGATAAGCTGTCTGCTCAGGGAGGTAAATGATGTGGTGATGAAATTTGACATACCTTTGATGTGCCATACTCAATATTAATCTATCACATGAACAAATTACATTACTTTGAGTAACTACCACACACCTGTTGCTTACAAAACTTTAAGTTACCAAAAATATTTTCATAACCTTTACTTATATTAGGTTATGATCATTACAAAAGAAATACTTTATCTTTTTCTAAGTTAAAAGATTGCTTGCACTTGACCACCATCTCGCCTGATATGATTATTTACGGGATACAACCCGAACAACGGAACAACCGGGGTGAACAACCGCGATAGTTTAAAACAGTATTCTATCTAAATATATTAAAAAAACCGGACAAGTACGAGTAGGACTCGTGCTCTGAGGGTTCCGTTGGACAGAACCCTCAGAGCACGAGTCCAAAAAAAAAAACTAAAGTTGAAATATTGAAAGACAAACTGAACTTTGTAGTTGACTATAAGGTTCTTCTATACATTCCAACTACAAAATGTAAGTTTGTAATAGCAAAATAATTCTTTTTAAATGATATAACTTCAAATTTGTAACTTTCAGATTTATTCCTATGTATGTGCTATGAGACCTTGCTTTTTGCCAAATTTCATGATTCTAGGTCAACGGGAAGTACCCTATAGGTTTTGATTTCCCTGTGAAATCGCAAAATATGCGACATAAACGTTCATATCTTTTGATTGCGTTGACTTACAACTTTTATTTTTTTACAGCCGAAAGAAACCGTAGACCCAAAAATTTATAAACTTCAACTTGTTACTTTTACGCGTTCTTGAGAAAAAGGGTCTTGACGGACGGACAGATGGACAGACAGACGGACAACGAAGTGATCGTATAAGGGTTCCGTTTTTTCCTTTTGAGGTACGGAACCCTAAAAAACTAACATTGGTACGCTGTAACAGGCAAGGACATGAGATACGTTTCCATGCTTACGAACATGTATGCTACTTTATATGTATGTGTACCTACCTACCATGTACTGACAAATAAATATTTTGAATTTGAATTTATCTTGCCTGATGTTAAGCGATGATGCGGTCTACGTTGGAGCACGCGTGCCTAGAAGAAACCGATTCACTCGCGACTCAAAGAACTCCAGCTAAAATAAAGTACCATAAACCACATTTTAAATGGTGTTAAAGATCAAATTAGTATACAGAAACATCAGATAGAGAACCGGTCCAAATTAGATTTAAAAACTGGGAACCCTTTCTGGCAGGCATGTCCAACATCCATAATATAATATAGCCGTTGTCAAGCAACATCACGTTTTTACTTATTGCGAATTTGGAGGTTTCCCGGTCGTCAGACCAATATTGGATTTCACGTGCGCTTTCCAGCGTAATAAGATTCTTGATAATTGGTATGATTGTTCAATTTTTAAACGAAAAAAAGAAATGCTTACTTACTGCAATGTTTAGTTATTTAATATTGCTCACCTGGCAACGTTAATTAATGTTACTGATGTTACAAAATAAAACCATATTTAATTTCTTTCTCTCATCTGACCTAATTGCCCGATTTGTAATTGTGAAGATAGCCCGTTGGTCCAGTTGGTAGTAAACCTACCTTCTGAGCTTGGGGGCGTGGGTTCGATTCCCATCTAGAACAAACATTTGTGTGATGAACATTTGTGTTTGTTCTATATCTGGTTGTTAATATCTATTTAAGTATGTATTTAAAACTATATATGTATGTATATCAGTCTCTGGCAGCCATATCACAAGCTTTGCTTAATTTGGGGTCAGATGACCGTGTGTGAAAAAAATGTCCCGAATATTTATTTTATTTATTTATAATTTGTGGTAGGTTATTGTGTTAATCAACCAGAATGTACCAGAAAAATCAATCCATGACCAGCGAAATAATAACTATTCAATGTCCATAACCTTATTAGCAGACATCTACACCAATCTACCTGCAAATTTCAGCTTCGTAGGTGAAGCAGTTTTTGAGATTTCCTGATGAGTCAGTCAGTGAATGATTAAGTGGTAAGTATTTCGCTTATATGTGTAAATATTAAAAGACTTGCTACTTGCTAACCTCACAAACATTGTATTTTGCTTTAAAAGTTCTTTTCTCATTAGTACTGTCGTGGAGCGATTTAAAGTGGGAAAGACGCAACATAACTCTTCGATAAAAATAAAAAATACAATCCATCAAAATCTATACTTTTAATATTATAAACAGGAAAGATTTGATTGTTTGTTTGTTTGCATTGAATAGGATCAGAAACTACTGAATCGATTTGAAAAATTGTTTCACTGTTGGGAAGCTACACTATCCCCGGGTGACATAGGCTATAGGTATCTTTACCCGTGCGAAGCCGGGGCGGGCCACTAGTATTATATAAGCTAATAATAAAATAAGGGGTTTTAACGTTCTATCAGAAAAGCGATTACAATCTAGAGATCTATCGAATTTCTTTTCTAATTCTTTGTATTGTGTCAAACTGTCAACGAGCATGGAACCTATAAAACATTCCCAAAAATAGAACCATTTCGTAAATCAACAAATTCGAACACACATTTCAATCAGTAGAACATTTCTAGCTATTAACGTTAACGGTACCATAAAACGGTTATCTTATATTACTGAAGCCGAATTTAGGACAAGCGTTAAAGTTTTGAAAGTTCCTCTAAAGTAGTCTATATCCGTTGTCTAATAAAACTGCAGCAGGGTTCCACAAGTATATAACGTAATAATATCGAGATATTTATTTAGGTTAATGTATCGATGTGTGTGGCCGGAATCGTAGAAAATGAGAGTAGTAAATCAACTTCATTCGAGTAAAAATTTTACACCAGTAAAATATTTATAGTATATTTTTTTAAATAAGAACATTTTTTTAAATAAGCTAAGTAGACGTACTCGACGGCTTTACTAGTAACCATTGAGGATTTCCACTATACACCTCTTGGCTCTATCTATCATCAGATCAGTTCGATGGTACCAAATTGTCGTATTGTCATCTGGATTACTTACACACTGAAATTTTTAAGGCAACAAAGGTAAAATCGATTTAAAAACTCATCATTTTATTGTTATTTTAAAGAACAGAGTTTATGGACAGAAAAATAAATAATCTATTGAACCGTACCGATGAGAATTGTTCATAAAATGCTGGCCTCATTGCCACGTTATTTAGCAATGCTTACCCTTTGAGAAAAGTAGAAGGCAGACGTGATGTTTTGTAAAATAAAAATCCATTGATTGATTTGAATAGCTACTGAATTTTTTACACAATAAATGTAAGCTTGTCCTCTAGACCAGGGGCCGTACTGTGAGCTCTTAAACAGTATTCAATTTAGTTAACTGTGAAAAGTTACGCGACTGCAAACCGTATCTTGGCGCGTTAATATTTTCCGCAGTCGCCTAAATATAATCGCACAGTACGGGCCTCTTAGTTTAAAATACTGTACTAAATCATACGATTCTTGTCTATTTTAAGAAGTTTTTTATTCCTGTACCCATTGAGAGAACAAAATGCCATTTCTTTTTGAAATAAGTCAACTATCGCATTTTGTAAATCGCGTGTCCGGAGATGAGATACGGTTATAGTTCGTAGTGTGTCATCATTCAGTGTACGGTGTCGAAATAGAGCGCACTAGCCGAGGTTATCGAGATGATCCGGAAAGGTACGAGTTTGATAAATTGAAGGGCTGTGGAGTACCTAATAAAAAGCAATATGTTCCAGTTACGAGGGCGGATCAAGAGATACATTTTTTGTTCACAGGATGACATGGGGTCTCGGCTTTCTAACTTGCTGATAGACTATCATAAACGAGGAAACAACTACATTCATGAAACTTTGTCGCCTGGTTTTAACCCCAGACGCAAAACGAGGGGTGTTTATAAGTGTAACGTATCTGTTTGTGGCATTGTAACTCCCACACGGCTGAACTGATTTTGAATAAGTTAATATTTTTAAAGATGACTTGATCGAGAGTGGTCTTAGCTATGTTTTAAGAAAGCCGAAAGTAAACCGTTTAAGATTATCATTTTTTTTATCAGGGGCAGGCCTGGCACACTCCGTACTTCAAGTATGCCGATACAAGTAGCCGACTTGTCGGACCTGCCGCACCCGCTGCCGTGCGATAGACAGAGATAACGCAACAAGAGTTACGCGATAGACAGAGAGGCAACTCCTAGGTTAATATAGCTGTAGGTAGTTAGCGCTCGCACGTTCTGAATTGTACTTTATTGTGTAGTAGCAATAGTCGCTATTTATTAAAATGATTTTGCGGATTGAATCTTCTGTATCAGGGGTTTAAAAAATAATTTATACTTGCATTGCTAACAAGCAGTGCCTCAAGAATTCCCAGTTTTGGGGGTTTATCTGAAATTGAAAGTATCCTAAGCGCATCTATTGCAATGCAAAACACATCTGCACTAGACGAAAGAACGAAGAAAGAATGGTGTGCAAAAATAAGTAATTTAAAGACTTTTTATGCACACATCTTTTTCTAGACATTCAATTCATTCTTTGGCATAGTCTTGGTTAGACTTTTCAACGTTTTTCATTTAGATTGTTGTTGAACTTTGTACTAGCAGGTTAAACAAACGCATTTCCATACCGTCTAAATCTCATTAATTTTTTAAAAGCGCTACAGAAACTCAAAACCTCCTTTGAATTCTCTTACTATGCAACAGATAACAGCTTATGCAAATTCAAAAGGAGATCTCATTTTGTCCGGTATTTTTGTAGCCGATTTAAGCAAGGTCTCTCTTGTTGGCAGACCTTTGGGTTCCATCACCGTACTAACGAAGTCAGAGAAACGTAGGTATTTGTTGTTGAATCTTAGTTCGTTAAGGCTGAAATGTTTCTGTACATTTTCGGGAAAGCTTTTGGAGAAAGTTTGCCGAAAAATTATTTAATTGGAGAGATTCGTTGCTGGGCCTTTGAAGAAAGACATGTTGTGAATTGAAAATTGATCAGCTTTGCAACCGTGTGCGTATAATGTTTACGTTTGCTTATGTATGTATGTGTTTACATTTAGATTGAAAACTCGTTGTTTATATTATTATTAATTCAGAATAAGCTAAAGCTGCAAACAAACTATCGGACGCGTCTGTAAGCCGCGATTGACCAATGACAATATATAAAATATTATTTTTGCAAATGACAGACGACGCATTTTAGCTAATTACCTACTAATACATTAACAATAAACTATGCACACTATCGTCGGGTATAAGTCGCGGACGCTCGAATGCAATCTGGCGAGCTAGATGTTTTTGAATTAAAAAAAAAAAAAGGGATAAGGTCTCCCATCGAGATACAATACATATAGAGTCACAATAGTACCAAAAAAAATCCGAACCAAAAGTCAGCGCACGCTACGAATTGCGTCGACTTCTTGGTTAGTTACAACTACAAAGTAACCGCGATCCGACTACAACGCAGCGCGAGCTACGATGACGTAGCGGACAAGCGACTTAAGAAACAGTCCATGGCAAAATGACATCGATTTTTTTTTTAAATCGCGATTATCAGGTTTGGTACATGTTAACAGTTATTTATAATCACGAGTACAGCGAGTTCCTATCACCTTAGTACACCGTTTACCTTCTACAAATAAAAAAAAGTTGTTTATTATTATGGTTAATTGTATCACGTCCTAAAACACATAAACAATAAGTTATGACCTACACCGGTAACAAACGACTACCAAAAAAGATAATCTAGAATCCGAGACCTCCAATAAACTACGCTCACAAATCAAACGGCTAAAACAATGCTGCTAAGACTATTGTTACAAGGTATAAACCTTTATTTACCTACAAATCTGGATCGTAAATCTCCCCTTATTATGTGCTCGTAAAAAGTGCCGATATCCAGGCTTTTGTTTCCCCTGCGGAGTAAGTCTGATGCGGAGTCGCGTTAAACGTTACCGAATTGACAAACAACTTTTTCTCTTCACCAATGATCGTGTCTTGCTGTATCTTAAGTATTTTTTTTTTTTACTGGGCAATTAGTGCTTTTTAAACTAATCAAATTACAAGCTAACACTACCAAAACAGTTAGACTGCCCATAGACCGTTCAAGGTCTAAAGACAATATGCTCAAGCCCACTATCAGTTAGAAAGCGTACCCAGCATGCTGGCGGTATTATCACGCTGAAATGAAAGCTTATGCATTGAGCCAGAAACACGCCAGCATTTTGGTCAAGCGTCGCATTAACCAAGCGCTCTGAATGTTTTTTTTAAATGAGCAGTGAAATACATATAACCACTGCCGAGGTTAGCTTATTTGCACCGCTTGTGCTGGTCTGCTGAATTAACTGATTAATTATCTTCAGATTAACTGATTTAAGTATTAAGTACTTGTGAATCATTGATTTATTTCGTAGAGACGGGGAAAATAAACTATTTCAATGGTGCCACTTAGTGGTGCTTTTGTGGTGCTAACAGGTATACTGCGCACCGGGCTACAGTCAGTCGCTTGTCGGCTGCGTTGGTGCGTAGTCGCTGCGTAGTATTATTATGTAGGTAAATTTACATCATATGACTCGCGGGCATCCAGTGGATGCAGATGGCTGACTGTCGTTGAGTGTTGAGTTCGAAAGGGGAGGCCTATGTCCAGCAGTGGACTGCTGGCTGATGATGATGATGACACTAAACATTAAGCTCATGCACGCAAGTGCATATACATATGCACGATACGATACGACGTAGCTACTTAATACATTTAGCAGACGGCGTACATTTGTCAAGTAAATACATTTTAATATATTTTATACTAAAAGAGCACCAAACAGGGATTCAGTCTGCTTGGTGGTAAGCGGTAACTGCGGCTTATAGACACCTGCAATACTAGCAGTGTTGACGATGTTTTACCAGTGCGGAGAGGTGACACCCTTTGAATATACATTTACCTAAGTAACGAAATACTCAAAAGTGACACCTCCTTTGAAACGCTCCATGTTGAAACTCGGTGGGAAGACTTTTGGGGGACTTTTACTTTCACTTCCACACTGCAGGTTTGCGCAAAAATGGAGATGAAAATCCGGACTGTTATTTAGATGTGGTTTAGGTTTTTTCGATTTTTGAATTACTTATACTATTTCGTGACGTAACCCGTGTCAAAATCTCGGCTCGTTTAAATTATTTATTTAGTTCAATCTATATTTAAAGCTCAACTAACCTAAATATTGTGCGTATCGTAAAAATTTAGGTTTCCAGTATTTATTTGTACAGTGTTACAAATAAACAAGAAAAAACAGTACGGGTGAAGCAACCTTATTAGACTGGTGGCCTGAATATTTCAGGAAAGTTTTACTTTATTGAAATCTCGAACTATTTAGACATTTCTTAATAAATAAACATTTTCATTATTTTTGTCAAAGTATGTATCATTCATCATCATCAGTCAAAAGACGTCCACTGCTGAACATAGGCTTCCCCCTTAGAATACCACACTGAACGACAGCCTGCCATCTGCATACATTGGATGCCCGCGATTCTCGCAATGTCGCCAGTCCATCTAGTAGGCTGTAAACTTTAATGTTGACACCAGAAATTACTGAGTACCTATTCTATGGTGAAAAGTCAAAAATTCTCTAGTCCTATATCGATTTCGCATTAAGGGGTCAGTTATTCAAGTGCAAATGCTCACATATCAGGAGCTTAATGACGCTAGCGTATTACCATAATATTCCAATATTTCGACTCTCCACTGAATATAACCCCAATTATTACAATTGAATTGGACATTCCGGCACCAAATGAACTTAGATATTAGACAACATTGGAAATTCTGAAAAGCAACAAGTATTTCCTTTTACACTCGATATAATTTATCTAATTTAAGTACAAAGGTATATCAAACGAAGCAAACGAAACAAAAAAAAAAGCTAAAAATAAAAAACAAGGTGTTGTCCTTGTGGTAAAGTACCAAGAACGCTAGCAATTATTCCTGCCAATTTCCTTTTTGAATTTGTATAAGAGTTATAATAATTTTTTCGTAGCATTAAGGAGCATTTTAATGAAAAATTCTTATTAAATTATCCTTGTTATAAGATTTTGTTGACCGACAGGATTTTCAAAAAGGTTTTCCGAGTAAGCTTGAGGAAATTGGGGATTCAAACACGTCGTTACGCGCTTGTGTGGGATTTTCGGGACCCTGATTTGGTTGTTTTTACGTTCTTTTAAATAGGACTGTCACAAAAATTTGGTTATGTGTTCAGCTATTGTTGATCAATACAAGGTAACACGGAACGGTACTAAGCTGAAAGCAGGTAATTTTACTCATTATTATGTACAACTCTTACAATGGGACCAATCCTAAAATCGACAATAAAATTAGCAGTTCCATGGAAAACAAAACATTTATACTCAACGAAATATGTGGAGCAGCTGAAATTTTTTCGCAATTTCACAGTTAATCTATCTATATAATATATATATATATATATAAATGAATACCTATTTACCTTGGTCATGCCATAACTTGAGAACGATTTCACCGATTTCATTTGTAATTTTTTTAAAGTTTTCTAATACTCGGTGGAAAGTTCTTACGGAAGGAAAAATTAAGAAAATTGCGTAGAAAATTGGAAAATGTCAGAAAACTTAATGACGACGGAAAAATTTACGGGTGAAACAGCGAGGCGCAGCTAGATCACATTATAATGGTGGCACTTCAAATTGCTTAATTTTGCCAAATAAAAAGAGGCGCAGCTATGCATAGCTGCATCTCCGCAAACACAGGCAATGTGAAGTACTAACATAAAAGTGATTCATAACGATGATAGAACGATGATCTCGTTTCATCTTAGTACCTTACCGTCCCGTGTAACATCCTTTATGGCAATTTTATTAGAACCAATGGCTTTGCCTTAAGGCGAAATGGTAGAGAACTGTATGAAGGTAATGCGACGTGCGCGCTTTCAAATATTTACAATATTTACTTTTTCTTTATTTTCTACAAATAACCTAACGCTTTTACAAAAAACTGCTACCACTAAAGTATTTGAATGATTGTTAGGATAACATACAATTTTTTTTGATAAAAATTTGTTCTATAGAATCCGAATGAAGTTGATTCAATCCATTGAAGGGAATGTAAAAACGGGTGTTTTTTAGGAAAGTTCACGATTTTTTTCTATCGAGCTAAATTTCTTTAATCGTTCATCGGTGAACACATCCGAATAAAATATTTCAAGAACATTTATCTATACTAATATTATAAAGAGGAAAGATTTGATTGTTTGTTTGTTTGTTTGTTTGCATTGAATAGGCTCCGAAACTACTGAACCGATTTGAAAAATTATTTCACTGTTGGGAAGCTACACTATCCCCGGGTAACATAGGCTATATTATATTTTCAAAAAAAATAGGGTTCCTTACTAAAACTCCAATAATGTAACCCAAGGTGTAAAAAATAAGATTTTCAATTTTGACTTTGCGTGTTTGACATTTCTAAGACAGGACAACGTCTGTCAGGTCTGCTAGTTAGACATAAAGAAAAAAATTCAACTAATCGATTTTAAAGGTCTACTTTTGAATATTCGTGATGACGAATCGTCAAACTTGAAGCATATTTCGTCTTAAATGTTTGTTGCATAGCAGGTCTTCATCTGCGCAATGATACGATGGACTTTTCTCAGTGCACACACAAAAAATAAAATAAGAATAATGACAATAAATTAATAACT
The DNA here is from genome assembly GCA_914767915.1 of Agriopis aurantiaria. NCBI lineage: Eukaryota > Metazoa > Arthropoda > Insecta > Lepidoptera > Geometridae > Agriopis > Agriopis aurantiaria. Next base: position 5,773,157 of record OU611990.1, read on the forward strand.
AAGTATTTTATGAAAATTATTCTTAAAAACAGCCCGCAAATGCTCAACCGACTTGCCACAACTTTTTAATGCAACATAAAAATATAGTTTACATTAAAGTTAGCAACATGGCTGGTAATAAAATTATACTAACTATGCCAGCTTTTATGAAAACGCCATGTGCAACCTAAAAACAACAGCTGAAACGTTTCTAAAAGAAACACTTGTTTTATTAATACAAAGTTTTCCACAACGCCGCAATACTACGTACTCTGATATGTACTAAATAACTCAACAAACGATTGGTGGCACTGATGACGTTTAATAGTCAGCTATACTACAATCATTATTAACAGAAGATTCACTCCGCAAAATCATTTAAATAAGTAGCGACTCTTGGTACTACACAACAAAGTGCAATTCAGGACGTTCGAGTGCTAACTACCTACAGCTATATTAAACTAGAAGTTAGCTCTCTGTCTATTGCGTTACTTTTGTCGCGTTATCTCTGTCTATCGCGTAGCAGCGGGCGCGGCAGGTCCGACAAGTCGGCTACTTGTAGCTTCATACCTAAAATGCGAAGTGCGCCAGGCCTGGTGGAATACAACTTACTTATTATTGGTTCTCGTTTTTAAACAGATCAAACGCGTGCGTTCAAGCTATGCCGCAGCACAGCATGAATGCGGGTTTGTGATTTTATTGAGTAATCGGCTTGCACGACCTCTATTTTTCCTAATGCTAAACGATGATGCGGTTCACGATGGAGCACGCTTACCTAGAAGAAATTTGATTCACTCGCCACTTGACGACACCCATATTGAAACTGGGAACACCCAGCCAGACCACGCATTTCAGTCTAGCGTTTCATACAATTTTTTTTTATCAAAGCATTTCGTACGGGTTTTCGGATTATCAACCATGAAATGTCCACTATTTCGTGCCCGCCCTGGCCGTTCAAAAGTAAAATGGCCAGGAGGGAATTAGATCATGCGGACCCATACTCCCCGAAATGTATCCAATAAAAACCGGTAGACTAGCAATTTTGTGCTGATATTAAAAGCTAAGAAACTTAGTCTGAACCAGGGATGTATTGCTGATCTTGAGCATTTTGGGATGTTTCTCAATGGACTCCAAAGTCAAAAAATTCCGCGTTTTGACACAAGGAACTGTATGAACCACTTCTGATATACCAAATATGGACGCGAAGACGCAGATAAGTTGATCGGAGGCTGCACTGAATAGGTGCTGCCGGCTTAGGTCGCAGCGGTGCGCATCGGTGCGGCAGCATCCTATTATCAGTGGCGATCATTTTGATACAACGCGCATGGCCGTACACGCGCCGCATGTAGGTACGCTGCGCTGTGCCTGCTGCGATGTGAAGGGTACCGCGCTGCTAACGCCCTGTGCTGCTACTGACACGCACTTGGTCTGTAGAAGCCTTCAAAGGTTATTGTAGACTTTGGACTAGAACTATTACTTATGGCGAGCAAGCAACAACTTTAACAAACTGAGCGCAAGCGAACTGACCTTGACCTATTTTGCACCAGCGCTTCCTTGGCGAGGCGGCGGCTGAGCGGTGAGTTTTTCAGACGACCAGCAACCGTAGAATGTCGAGCTTATATTACTGTGTTCCATTTTTAATTACTTAAGTAGGTATACATGCTTACCTTGTTATTTTTTATCTATACATTTACCATAATTATACTAGAGTACTAAAAAAATATTAGAGTTTGCATATGTTTTACTTCTTATCTAATTTATATCTATTTGTAAGAATTTCTAATTGGTTTTCTATAGATTTTCCATTGCGTGATTTTAGTATAAAAAGCTGTTGGTTATTCAATAAATAAATATAAATATATAATATAAATATAAATGAAATAACGTACGTAGATAATTTTTTTGTTTGTATAAAATTACTAAATAAAAAATATAAAAAACAAGGACAGCCGCGAGACGTGATTAGTTTCACGATTTCAAAAGTCCGTTGACAGAAGCATCCGAAGCGAAAAATTAATTAAACCATCAATTTCTCTTCAAAATGTCTGCGTTGTTGACATTTTATTTGAGCAATTGCGAAAATTGATCCTGTAGAGACGAATAAACAAGGCATCAATAAAACAAATTGGCTGGCGGGCCAAACTAATGATCCGACTTAATCAGGGTAACATGGTTAGCGATAGATGAGCTTTCAGTTATTAATGTTGGTTACTGGTTAGTAATACGAGTGTATTTAATATGGCTAAATTGAAAACTGCCTTATGAAATATGCAGTGCAGTCAAAAATAAGACTGAATGGATTTGTAACTACATTTATAATCGCATTACAAACAAAAAGCTAGTATATCAAAACGGTTCGTTTAAAAAAAAACTAGTATAATAAAAAAAAAATTGTGTTTAATTCCACTCAACTCTGTAACGGATTACTAAGATCATCATCATCATCATCGTTATCAGCCTATCATGTTTCCACTGCTAGGATACAGGCCTTTTAATTCTCAGTCATTGGTGCAAGACAGGACCGTTATTCGAACCGGGTACAGTCAGATTGTAAAGCGCATATTGCTACCGCTCGGCCACCATCGCTCTTGTTGAACTATAAACATTATGATGTGTTTTTCTTTCTACTCAACTCTATAAAGTAACGGATTAGGATGAAATGTTATACTTGCACCTCATATCTTGTAAAATTTAATATACTATAGGCCGGAAATATGCACCCTCCGTGCGTAGTCTCTTTTGTCATATTATATTATCGTCAAATTAAAATAAAACAGAAACAAAAGTATGTTGCATTTGGAAAACATAATGACGATAACGACTGCATAGCAAAAAATACTTTTTATCTATTTATTTATCAAGTATGTCAATGAATGTCAATGTAAAATGTCAATAACCATTTCTTAATATACATATTACACTAAAGTTATATGATTATTTACGGGATATTTACCGTGGTAAGGTTGTGGAATGAGCTCCCGATATTTCGGCGCAGTTACATGCACCATGTTCACGGGAAGACTGAAGAATGCGGGTGGTTGGAGAACAGTTAAAAAGTTAGGTGCAGATATAACGATCTACCCTCTTTCTTTATAATCATATAACTTTAGTGAACAACCGTGATAGTTTAAAATAGTATATTACACTAATTGACCTGTTTAATATTTTAATCGAAAAAAAGAAGAATATTTTTTTAAGAAATAGACATCTTCCAATACATACAAAATGTTGGCCAGACGGTACTTCGTACGCATTGGAATTTATCGATACGAAGCCTCGAGAATCTTGCGACCTCCGCGATTCCTATTAAGGGATGTACATTTTCATTAAAACGTACCCTCCAATACCCGCAATTTACACTGCCATTGACAAAAGATGATGAAATTTTTGCTTTAAATTATGCACCAATCAGAAATCCAGATTATAAGAATTGTATGTTTTATCATTATTCAGGGTTATAGGAAACGGTGGTGCGTAGCCGAATAGAGGCCATTATGTACAACTTTTCCGATAGGAGTTGTTCTTTAATTGCGAAAAAAAATGTTTCACAGAAAAGGTTACGACGAAATGCATGGAACAGGTGATGCTTTTATTTCGACAGAGTTGGTCACATAGCAAAAAGGAATCATAATGATGAGTACAATGCTCTTCTTTTGGCGTTTATTAGTTGACTAGCTGCGCCCCGCGGTTTTACCCGCGTAGTGATGAAAAATGGCGATGGTGATGATGATGATGATGAAAAGTAGCCTATGTTACTCTCTGGCTTTAGAAAAAAAAACATGCAAAAAATCAGGTCGATCTGTTGTTCCGTTGCAGCGTGAAAGAGGAACAAACATCCATACATCTATACATACAAATATTTGCGTTTATAATATTAGTAAGATTCGCGGTTATAATATTAGTAGGATGTTCTACTATATCATGTATATGTAAAAACTTCGGCCCGGATTCTACTAAGCCGATGGTTTTTAAATTGTAATTGTTTTTTATTTTTATTTTATCACTAGCGACCCGCCCGCCCGGCTTCGCAAGGATGTAACTTACGTGCGAAGCCGGGGCGGTTCGCTTGTTACATATGTAAACCTTCCGTGAAAAATTATCTAACTGATGGTGAAAACCGCATTAAAATCCATTGCGTAGTTTTATAGATCTACGCATACATAGGGACGGACAGACATCGGGAAGCGATTTTGTTTTAGACTATGCAGTGATAGTGAAGTGATAGCGATAGTGAAGTGATGAATTGAAATTTGACATGAAAACAATCAAAACTGTTAATATTGAGGCAATTTATAAAAAAAAAAAAAAAAAAACACAATTTAAAAACAATTGGTTTAGTAGAATCGGGGCCCTGCCCTATGAACTAGTGGGAATGGCACCAACTTGACGGTGTTTAAACGCATCGTGAGCAGAACACCGGTGTGACGCCAATCGCTGGCTGGTTTCCCTAGTTAGTGGTCGCGCAAATGAGAGAAAAAGGAATTTGAATTTAGAGTCTTAAAGGGTCGGCAACATATTTGTGGTGCCCGGAGCTACAAGTAACGTATCCACAGGCGACGGCGACTGCTTACCATCAGGCAGCCCGTCTGCTTGTTTAGTAAAAGTTGTAAGTTTCTGTATGACATACCTACCTAGCTCTTAGCAAACAATGACAATCTATTTGTATCAGCCACAGACCTACTGTTTAAATTACTTCAGTTTAAGCATTTTGTACTCACCTAATTTAATTATTTAAGGCTTTGCTTACCATCAGCCAGAGTTATCTCGATAAAAAATATTTAGTATGAGAGTTTAAAAAAACAGATAAGGCATTATCTTTAGAATATTCAGATAGCCTGTTGGTCCAGTTGGTAGTGAACCTACCTTCTGAGCTTGAGGGCGTGGGTTCGATTCCCACGTAGGACAAACATTTGTGTTTGTTCTATATCTGGTTGTTAATATCTATTTAAGTATGTTTTTAAAAAAAAAACTATATATGTATGTATATCAGTCTCTGGCAGCCATATCACAAGCTTTGCTTAGTTTGGGGTCAGATGACCGTGTGTGCAAAATGTCCCAAAAAAAAATATTTAAAAAATATTTAAAAATATATTTAAATTACATTGCAAATAGATAGTATAAAGCAATTTTACGATACGAAAGCAGAAATCGAAATATTATGAATAAAAAAAAACTATGCTTCCGCCAAAGTAAAACATTCAACATGAAACTTAATTACTTTTAAATTTCATGATTATCATAACTATTTACCAACTAAGTATTCCGTTCCAACTTTGTTATTTTTATTTACTAACCCAACATGTATTTTCTCTAAATAAGAGAATGTAAATAAATCTTCTGAGAAAACAAATATCTTAAACCCTTAGATCAGGAACATGACTATTTGTCAAAGCATAAATCATCATGTAATTTTATTGTAAGTCAGAAGTAAGTGTAAAGAAAGTGTAAAGTCAAATAAACACAGTTTTCTTTTCGCAAGCTTGCAAATAGATCGCTCTTCTCACAATCTTGTTCAAACGTGAAAAACTGATATGCTTGAAACATTCATGCAATGTCATATTTCCATTTCGATTTTCCACTGAACAATTTTATGTCTTAGATGTTCGATCTATCATTTTAAAACCAAGACTACCGATATAAAAACATTGTTGAATCAAATATAGTAAATTTATTTTCACTTGTGCAGGTTAATCAAGTTAAAAATTAATTAATAGTAAACAAAAAAAAAACAAGCTATTTTTAATGCTCTTAATAGAAGAAAACATTTCGTGTCTGCGCTGGAGGGGTAAAGGCCAACTTTTAGAGGTTAACTTAACGCGCCGCGTTACGCGTGTGTTTGAAGTTATGAAACCAGGGCCCTGTTAACGGTTGAAAAGTTCGCTCTTTAGGAGCTGACCTTGAGTGCAGTAGCCATGTCATGGTGACACTTAGTATGGGTTATCATAATTCAATGCGAATACAAAACAGCATTTCATGTCTGCTGCTAACCATTAAGGAGTTCCCTGGTCAGGACCTAACCCTGAGTAACCAGCAACCATGTCATGCTAAAACTTAAAGCCGCCTATCATAACAAAATGCGTCAACAAAATTTCGTCTCTGTGCTGTTTATCGTTGAAGAGTTCCTTTATCTGGAGCTAATCCTGGATGACAATTCAGGTTATCCTCACTATAAGAATGCATTGTCATCAAAACTGAACCAACGCGTAAAAATCAACTCTGTAGGATACAAAGAAGTGGTTCTAATTAAGCTTGCAAGATTTGATCTAAACATGCTAACATGTAAACATTGAAGCTTGTAATAATTAGAAAACATATTATAACTATGGTAAACAAGTCCCTGTCTTTGTAGTTGGCAAAAAACAACGATAGCTTATCACGAATAAATAAATATTTAAAAAAAACTTTGTAAAACTTGCTTTTCGTATTATTCTCCTTCCTTTCATTTGATACCCATAACATGATGGTATATAAGAAAATGTTGTCCGCCATCTTGGGGCGTCCGCCATATTGAATTTAGTGTGACGTCATTTTATTTTTCGTATTCGTCTCAGCAATCTCTTTCATTTGATACCCATATCACAGGGGTGCATAAAAAATTACGGGTCCGCCATATTGGATTTATAATTATGTCACTTAGCTAATCATGCATTGTCATCCAAATTAAACATGGTATGCGAAATTTCAGCTCAATAGGTTGAGTATAACTAACTGGTCTGAAATTCAGTTACAAGATTTGTCCCACACACACATAATATACTAATAGCTTGTAAAAAACGAAACCTTTATTTCTCCAGAAACAACCAACTGCCTATGACAGATTGTGAGACGAGACACACTTTGGGTTCGAACTAATATCTCACTGTCAATGCGTGGTCATCATTTCACGCTGCCACACAAATCCTCAATTACATTTAACGAGGTGTTGACACTTCCCTAACCCTTTACTTATGATGGGTATTTCCTAACACGACGTGATGGGTATGGCATGTTTCGGAAATGTGTCAGAATAGTTACGCGGTAATGTTTTCCATTATGAGAAGAAAAAGTGTCAACAGAGAATTTTTGTAAAAATTGTTCAGGCCCGAATAATACAAAGATTGTTTGGGGGAAGATGGTGTTCGTCGTGAGTATAGTTAAAAATGTTCTTACCTAAATGCAAACAGATAAAAACTGTGTCTTCAGTTACCCGTTAACGCAAACAAAGACCTTTTAATTTGAATATATAATTATGTATGCTTTTATGTTATTTTCAGCCCAAACAAACCCAAACCACACCAAAAACGACTCAACCGATTTTGATAAGTTTAGTAAGTAACGACTTTTTGTAAGTTCAGAGATGTCAATGGGTGACGTCATCATAAATACAAAAAGGCATTTAAAGTAGAGATGAATAAAATTGCACCCTCAATGCGACAAATGCATTGAAAAGGTATTTTAAAATGAACGGGAAAACATTTCTGCTCGAGTTAATTTGTATTTACCCGTTACCGCATTCTGAATTTCGACGACACAATTAATTTCCATCACGTTATCTACGAGTATTACAGAACAGTGTGATAACATAAAAACTGTGTCGCATTCTTTACAAACGTCCTGGGTGCCACAATAAGGCTCCAAATGAACTCTTACCCAGCAAAAAAGCCCATTTCATAACAAAAAGCTCTTTCTAACAAGGGTGAAAAAGGCTTACAGCTCTCACGAGTGCGTCGTTAATTAACGGTATTCCACTGTGAATAATTAGCCCTTGATGCATTGTCCTACGTGGTGACTAGCAAGGCGACGCAATACAGTGCGAAAATATTATCTTAACACGGCGGTACCTATACTTCGCCGGCCTACGACATGCTTTCAGTTTACGTGTTTGCTACGAAAATTTTGGAGCTTTCACATCAACGACTTAATACATTTTTGTTCACCTGAGGTAAGCTAAGGATTTTGTATTGCGCGTGTGTGCGTTTATCTGCCATCAATTTTTCCTTCTGTAAAATAAAAATATATATTTTTTGTAAATTATCGCGTTAGCATCTGCTGCGGCATGCTCGAAACTCACCTAGGACAATTGATTCTACGCAGGGTCAGTGACATGGCAGAAATTACTGAGAACGCCTTTATCAACGCTTATTAAATTTTTAATAAGTGTTTCAATTTCATAAACGATTATTAGGTAGAACATTAAGTAGCAGTTAACTGTGGTTATTATTCGTATGTTTTCAACATACGAATAAATGAAAGAAATATGAAGAAAATCTAGAGTCCGATCTTGACATAACACAACTATTCATTTTTAATCAAAAACCGAATCAATTCAAAAACCCTCATAACTTTAAAAACTGCTTAATAGATTATAATCAAACAAAACTAGTACATGTTTTAAATGTTTATCGAGACTGATCACGTATTATTTAATTTAGGTAAAAATATGTACCTTTCGCTCAACGTTTCGACCATGTTACAATGGCCGTGGTCACGAGCTGACTGAAAACTGCGGGTGACTCCGGCGAGAAGAGCGGGTGTTTTGTTCTGCTCTTTGTCTCAGTTGATCATGAAAAATCGCAGGGTTGTCACTACGACACACAACACTGACTGTACCGGTAAAACATTTGTATTTAAAAAAAAAAAACAAATCGCGAAATTTTAAAATTACTAAAACTAGTACAGGTATTTTAACATAGTACATTAGTAATTATTTGAAACCGCGCTATTGGGCATACACCTCCAGCGCTCTATCCACTAAGCTACGACCCCCAGTTAGTATTCTAACCCGCGCTTCATATACGCCCCGACCACTCTATCCACTAACCTACGGTTGCCAGTTAGTATGCGAACCTGCGCCATTGTATACTCCCCGATCACTCTATCCACTAAGCTACGGCTGCCGGTTAGTATTCGAACCTGCGCTATCGTATACGCCTCGACTACTCTATCCACTAAGCTACGGCTGCCGGTTAGTATGCGAACCCGCGCCATCGTATACTCCCCAACCACTCTATCCACTAACCTACGGGTGCCGGTTAGTATGCGAATCCGCGCCATCGTATACTCCCCGACCACTATCCACTAAGCTACGGCAGCCGGTTAGTTTTCAAACCTGCACTATCGTATACGCCTCGCTACTCCATCCACTAAGCTACGGCCTCCGGTTAGTATTCGAACCCGCGCCATCGTATATGCCTCGACGACTCTATCCACTAAGCTACGGCTGCCGGTTAGTATGCGAACCCACTTCATCGTATACTCCCCGACCACTCTATCCACTAAGCTACGGCTGCCGGTTAGTATTCGAACCTACGCTATCGTATACGCCTCGACTACTCTATCCACTAAGCTACGGCGGCCGGTTAGTATTCGAACCTGCGCTATCGTATACGCCTCGACTACTCTGTCCATAAACCAGGGCCGCCACGCCGGTTAGTATTTAAACTCGCACCATCGGGTTTCCGCGCCTGCCGCTCTATTCACTAAGCTCCGATTAGTGGATAGAGCGCTTTGCATATGTTGAATAGTCACGTTCAAAAGCTCGATAATATGTGGTCAGTGGTCACGTTACTGGTGCACAGGTGTCTCCTACCAGCACTAAAGCATTTATTTTACACAAAATACATGCCTTTGGTGGCACTGGCGAACATTCAAGAACAAGAGTATATTCCATTTTGAGTAAATTTGCCAATTCAATAAATAATCATCATGATAACAGAAGTCACTACCTTACACCCTATAGAGTGTAAGGTAGTGACTTCTTCTTGAATGTACCGCTACCTTAGTTGATTTGGCAAGAGCAATAATTATGCTAACAAATTTAATTGAAGTCGGTTTTTTATATTGAGAGTTACGTACTCTTTACAGATCTGGTAAGCGGAACTATGCTATTCATTGTTAGAAATAGAAATCGATCAGCATTTTCAACCGACTTCAAAAAAGGAGGGGTTTCTTAATTCAGTTGTTGTCATTCCGCCGCCAATAAGGAACCTGCATAGTTTACATTAAGCTTAAGCTTAAAGATTACTTTTTGAGCATCAAAAAAGCGAAGAACTTTTAATAACAGACACCAGTGCTATATAGGGAACCTTTTTTGTGGGGACTTACCTTTGTTATTTTTATTTCATGTCAGAGTAAATGTGTAAACTCCTTTATTTTATTTTATTAGTTTCGTAGTTATTTTTTATTGAGGTAGTGTTGCCTAGGTTACTCGCATATACCTAATTTATTAGTTTGTTAACAACGTTGTCTTAGTCAAATCACCTTATTAGTATTATGTATTTATTTATGGTTTGTTTATATTACTGCTAAGTTTATTTAAATGTTAGTTTGCATGTTTTTATTATGTGTTGTTGTTGCTATATTATTATTGTTATTATTTAATTTCTCGTGTACTGTTCGGTGTTGGCCATGGGTGATGTCACCGGCGGCTCCAACGGAAGACCAGCGCTGGTTGTTCGCAACCAGCAATATGCTGAGTTGGAACCGGTTTGTGGAGGGAATCAATTTGTAATGTGTGTTCTCAAAAAAGTTTTTTTTTTTTCTTCCATAAATAAAAATTTGTCTATTGTCTATTGTTAGGGTTCCGTACCTAAAGGGTGTAAAAGGGACGCTATTACTAAGCCTACGCTGTCTGTCTATCCTACCTTTTAACGGCTGTATCTTTCGAACCGTAATAGATAGCTAGTTGAAATTTTCACAGAATATGATTTCTATTGTTATGGCGGATTAAGAAATTATACAATGAAAAATGCATGGCCGGATTGGCTGGCCATGCTTGTCTCAGTGCGTGTAATGGAGTGTTTAAAACCTCAAATCAGACAAAACAGGAGAAGTCAGAATGGTAAGGTGACGTGGCGGGTGCGAGCGCATCTGGCCCAAATCAGGCTTTTAGCCGAACTCGCCCAGTAGACTACCTGGCTGCCCTTTTTTTACATGTGGACTATTAGTTAGTTCATCGCAAACGTACGATGCGCGATTTTGTAGTATGAAAAATAATGAAAAATGCCATGTTGTGTGTTTAGAAAGTGAAATACTGATACTGGGACGGCTGTAAAAGACTGTAAGACTGTAAAATTCTATGGGTCTTTTTTAATGAGTATGACGTCTCTATTGGTAAAACCAAGTTGGTCCATACTGTGTTTATTTCTGTGACGAATTGGCCCCAGTAGATTGCACCTAGATAGTTTGATTAATGAATGGTGATCAAAATATCATTCATTCTGCTCAACTTTGAAGTCGATTGAAGATGAGAGAGCTGTCATTAGGACTCTGAGTTAGACTGTATTTGGTACTAAAGTTAGGTATTCAATTGAAAGTGGAACATTGATAGATTACCCAGAGGTTTTCAAATAAAAAGTAGCTTGAAAAGTATTTAAGGCGGGGTTGAAGAAATCATGATTTTCACCATTTTTTTTAGTTAAAAGCAATTCCAGTAAAATCACCTGTAAATTAAAGTGCAGCCGCTGAAAGAATGCGTTTGCCATAATATTGTAAAAAGCTGAACGAAAACAGTAAATTCTAATTATAAATAAGATTGTAGCTGGTAGCGAATATACTCGTACTACAGTAAACTATTAAAAGGAATTTTTTCATTCCGATTTTACAATGATATTGCAGCTGTCAGACGCTTTTTTCAGCGGCTAGACTGTAGTTTTTTTACCGCGTATAATCGCCGTCACGTTTGTTCACCAACTAGTTAGGTAATATAAAACAGAACATCGCGAGTTCTCAGTTTGGGGCGAATCACTAGTTATGATTATGCTCATTTGTGGCCAGATTTTCTAGAGAATAAAGGTAGCATTCCAATCTGGGTGACTGTGACCGGCAGCAGTGGCCTCGACGCGCAACCCACTGCTCAGTATGCATTCATATCTAAACAATGTAGCGACCCCACAAGACGCGCGACGCGGTCACTTGCATTGTTTGGCACTCTATATAGAAATTCATACTGAACAGTGGGTCGCGCGACGCATCCGCTACCGTCGGTCGTGGTCGCTAAGATCGGAATGCTACCTTAATACATAGCCGTTGCCGTAACCAAAATCGGCACTGGCGACATGATTATTCAAATCAAGAAACACAACAACTGTTATCTTCACAAACAGTGCTTCCAGTTTATTTAGCAGGAATAATGATAACTTTGATTAATTACACTTTGAATAATTAATCACAAATGCGAGCTGAATGAAGCTGTTGTTTAATTTGTGAACGTAATTATTAGTGTCGGTTCTTAACTCGTTTATAAATAGTTGTTCACCTCGAACTAAGATCTCGCGACCCCTATATCTTCTCGAACCCTCGACCTATTTTGCTTAGATTTGAACTTGAAAATTGTATTAAAATTAACTACTTGATTAAAAAAATCTTGTAGATCGGATCAAATATACGCGTTATCGCCGAAAAAAATAATATACACACTTACAAATATTCAAACATACATAGATAGATACGTCGCGTGTTGGTTTGATTCATTAGATTAAAATCTGAGACTTATTTTGTTCAATTAAAATATACAAGGTTATTTTCAATATACCGAAAACCTCTCAAGCTCTCAAGACTTTTCACAAAATTAAATACACACACACACATAATCATCAGCCAGTTAACGTACACTGCTGAACAAAGGCCTCCCTGCTGCCCACCCTCCGGTGGTTCTGGTCGCAGTCTTAGGACATACCATAAATATTAAATACGTTCAATACTTATGTAGTAAATAGTAATATTACTATTTATGTTTGGTGCAATTCTGATTCTGATTGATTAATTCACGGGTGTTCTGATTTAGCTAATATGTTATTATAACCAAGAACGCTAATGAAGTATTGACATAATACCTCTTGACTGTAATGACATAGTGGCATTAATTTGTGTTATCCGTATAATATTAATTACTATTTTTTTTTATCTCATTGTTATTCATAAGTACGTTGGTAATACCGATTGTACCTAAATATATTTCCATAAAATTAAGATCATTAGCCTTTTCAAATTTCAATACTGGGTTGACCCTGAAATTTTTCAATACTTAATATCACCTGTGCCATAGATAAATGTCATTAACATTCACCGAAATGGTGTGGAACAGATGATATTTTCTCACCATTTTAAGGTTGTGTTTATTGTAAAATGTGTCCATATAGTAACGAGTAATTACCTGCTTAGTAATATCGTTGTAACCCTGTATCAACTAAACCCTTTCAAGTGCTATCTTTTTCCTTTCTCACAATCCCGAAATATTGATAAATTCCGTCATTTTTAAAAGAATTTCACTTGCAATTTTCGTCAAAAGCATCACTTTTTATTGTTCAATATTTCCTATAAGAGGAATAATGGGACGAAAACAAAGCAATAACAGTTTGAATAGAATCCCCTTGTTGTGGACGCACATTGTGAGCATTCCAATGGCAGGGATAGTTCGCGGAGAATGCGAAGAGCTCTCGCTGCCTCGAGGATATAAAGGTCACGGTGTAATAATATACTCCGCCAGGTATAGCACTCCGAGAAAAAAATTCACGTGGGTGTCTCGCAATGATGTCATAGATACACGTACACGTGCAAGAGCAGAATAAGTAACTTACAACAAGTTTGAGAGAGATGACGATACACGAAACAATGACGGACTCTCTGTGTTAACAGTAGCGTGAAATTATAACTCCCCAATTTCCGTATATTACCTGTGGGAATCCAATAAATCAATGTGGTTTTGATAAATATTGTGTTTAATATATTCAATTCGTGCTTAACTTGAATTGCTTTGCTTAGGCGGACAAACCAAATGACAATTGAAATGCTTTTTGTATTTTATTTAATAGATTATTAATTAATTTGTTTCCCAATATCTGTGTTTGTTACAATAAAGTGGCAACTGGATAGTGACGTCATTGCGGGACAACTCCCCGAGTGCTAGACCTTGTTTGCTTGGATCATGATATAGGTCATAATGTTTTGTTTACTGCCAGACTATAGGCCTAAAAGTACCCACCTTAAGAAGCGACCTTACGACACATTTTGACCTTTGAGCAGGTAAAAAATCACCGAATGGGAACGATTAGGCATTATTGAAATCACTTTAACGTGGTACGATTCACCTATGGCGGGAAATTAAAATCTTTCTAGCAAGACATTCAAAGTGCAAAACAGTTTAATTTTGGTTTTTAGTGATAGGCTTTATTATTTTATTTTCAGATGTTTTTGAAGCCATAGGTTGCAAACAAGCAGACTGGATGTCTGATGGTAAGCAGTCGCTGTTTCTTATGGATACTTGTAACACCAGAGCCATCAAAAACTAAGTACGTTGCCAACCCTTTAAAAATCTATTAGATCGCCTTTTGAAGAACCCCATGTAGCTTCTCGGAACACCGTGGAAAGTAGCTTATTCCATATTTTGTATTTTGCACATTTTATTATAAGATAATAAATAAGTAGAACCTGGGTCTTTTCAAGACAAGAGTGAATAGGCACCTCATGGGAAAGCGTGCTCCATCTTAGACCACGCCGTCGCTTACCATTAGGTGAGATGTGGTCAACCGCAAGCCCATTTCATGCTAAGCCGTCCGTAAGCCAATCTTGCTCTCGATATTTTCCCGTCACTTACGTCGATGAGAAAAAGAAAAAAAAGAAGAGAAAAAAAAGTCAAGTAAGTATGAAGTGATCTTAGTGACAATTACAAAAGAAATACCCATTGACATAGAATGCTCTCAATGTATCCAACTACGATTATCTAATCACCAGCAAGCTCAGCTGCTATTATTAACTTTATTGAATGAAACCCACGTACAAATGAACGTTCTATAGTATTTCTATTTATGTGCTGCGTAAAGACTGTTACTTTTATGGCATGTACTGATACCTAATCTGTGGTAGAGTGCAGTGCACTGTCTGAATTTGGGTATTACAGCAATTCGCACCGCAGTTGGCATTGGAACAATTTTATAGACCCAGTGTAGAATAGTTACAGATTTTAATAAGACAAGTTGTCTAGTTAACAAAGTAAACTTATAATAATTTACTTATAGACAACGCACATCATAAGGCATTGGACCTAGAAGCAGCAAATTTTGGAAAAGTGTTCCATAAACAGAGTTCGACTGTACTAAACCGAAAGGGGTCCGTTCTGAGTCCGTTATACTTATCAAAATGACTTTTACTATGGGACCAACTATAGTTTAGTAATCGTACAATAAATATTTTGTTGTCGCTGAAAATTCAAAGTAGGTACCTACTTCAATTCAAAAGCAATTCTAGTTGCACAATTTGCAATTTTTTTAAGTTTTTTTTTTTTATATTAATGTATAGTCATCAATTCTTGTCTTTCTATATAATTAAAATTTATGAGAAAATGATTTTTTTTACATTTTTTTTCGTGAATTTTCCCGATATTTTAATACTTATTCTGCTATTCGGGGTGGAGAGGAATCCAGCAAATTAAAGATCATGAAAAAGGTCCAGCCTTTCTTGAGTTCTAATGGTGTAACATACACAACTTTGTTTTATGTATGTAGAAGAAGAAGATATTATTATTTATACATTATGATTTATGCATAACCTACTTATAAAGGTAGTTTCGTAGTGAGCGCCCACGCCAATGTTCCCAAAATATCTTGTATAGGTCCATCCCATTTTCTGGAGCAGTACTTAAGATAGAGTAGGGATTTACTCTACTTGTTTCTACAACCTTGTTAAGCTTACAAGGGTCGGTTTTCATGATTATGGAACTATCTAACTTTCTTAAAGGTTATTTTTATAAGCTTTTATTTTGTAACTAACAATGTAAACTAATTATGGAAGTCGATTTTAAAGCCTTTTTCCCATTTTTAGCAATTTTAGTCATTTTAGTTTAAGATTGTCTACTTCCATGGTTAGCTTAAAATTATAAAAATTGTGTCATATCAAAATTGAATGTTTTATCTAGGATACCGTAAAAACCGAAACACTTCAAAGGATATTTCGCTCGTACATTTTTTTTTTTAAAACACTGATTTGCGCTTTTATCCCTGTTTTTTTGGATTCATTCAAATACCTAGGTGCTTACTAAATAAGGTCTACGATATCTTAATATACAGATTTCATAATTATGAAGGGAACCGTAAAGGCACATTTTAAATTACAACTATACTTTTCAAAAAATACGACATAAAAAAAAGTTGCGGAACGCATGACTGTGTCTAAGCTAGCAGGTTATCCTTGCACAAGTAAGTTTACTAGTTTTAAATACTACTAGACTATTATTCTCCCTCCCTTCACCCCTCTCTCTTTTTTTTTTGGCTTCTGATATAAAACATCTATTGGCGGGCCTTAGCAGTAACACCGACTTGTTTGCCGTGACGGACGTGAAGTCATATTATTATGCTCTCTTATTTTATGCCGTCATGTTTTACATCTGCCGAGTGTCCCGTACCGGCCATTTTTTTTGTAATTTTTTGGACACAACGCTTTGTTAGATGTAATGATGGGAGGTGGTGTACAGCAGTAACAGTGTGGTGGCCGAGAGTAGGTTGGCGGAACCCGGGTTACCCGGGCCGACCGAGAATGAAATGGACTGACGACAACAAAAGAAACGAAAACTGTCGGGAACTGTCAAATGGATGCGACTAGCGATAGACCGGGAAGAATGGCATAAACAAATGGATGCTTATACAAAGGAGTGGGTCATTCAAGACCAATGCATTCAAGGCTGATGATGATTATCTTCTAAAGTGAGCAATTGTGATCGTTTCAAACAGTGTTGTATATTAATTTTATTACACAGTTTACGTTGTTTATCTAGTTTAAACAGGTACAAATGATTACCCCCAACAACAGGTGTAAGGAGATTACAATATCCACCTGCGTGTAAAATCTTTACGTTGGTGTTAATTTCAACGAGGTTGCTCGAAGACTCGTGGACTAATTATGGAAAGGAACTGGAGCAAAATGATCGAATTATGATCCGGCAAATCTTGTTAACCTGATGAATTATTTTCACTGACGAGGAAATTTGAGGTTTGGTAACGTAAGATGGGATTTGAATTCATATTTTCAACATACTTTCGAAAAGGAGATTTTTAGTTGGATTGTTTTTTTTACCCAAAAAAATAAATGGAAGCTAATTAAACCTGCAGTTTCCACTTTAGCACTTGGTTGTCCTTTTGATTACATTTTGAACATATTGTTTGCAGTTGTGTGCGTTTGTAGAGCTTGTAAGAATATGTCAGTGTGTGCAATACGTGTTTATCTTGATCAGAATTTACAGTTTTCGTTAATTTATGGCAACTATAAGACATAATTATTCTTTCATCGGCTGCACTTTAGTTGGTTTTAAATACTCTTGACAAATCACTTGAACATAAAACTACCCGGTAATCTGGTGGTAAAAGTTCTGCTGTTCAATAACTTTACTGTGTCTTTGCGTGAATAAATATGACTTATTATTATAATTGTTCAAGATAGATTAAAACAATTATAATTGCAAAACTATTTTTAGGCATTTTCATGAATTATTTATTCCGATCCACATAAAACATTCACGGGTTACAGAATATTACATTAATTTCGTCCGCCCCGTCGTAAATGTTCACGACACTGTATGTAAACAGTACCTAAACATAACGTGAAACATAACATGCTGAAAATTGTATCTAAACATAACGTATAATTTGCACAATACATGTCATAATGACCGTCAAGACGAGCCAGTTATTGCTAATGGTATAAATAAACGAAAAAGGTTAAATTTAAAAAAAGTTTAATCTCTGTACTGCTCACATCATTCCTTGAAACAACGTATGCTACTGTCTTTGTATATACTTCTTGCTTACAATGTAAGAATTAAAAAAAAAAAAAAAAAAAAACACGTTTCAGTTTGCACAGATATTAAACCTAATATTGTGAAATTTACATTTATACGCTTACTCATAAAGGTTACTAGGTCTAATCACAGCCTTATCGGCAATGACCATTGACCAAGTCCACTTGGTAAATGTGGTAATTAAAATCTCTACCCGCGCTGTCAACATAGACAATAAAATAAAGACTCGAGTTACTTAAATTGCCTTTAGTAACATTTTCACCCTTTGCGAAGGTTCATGTATCTATACTAATATTATAAAGAGGAAAGATTTGATTGTTTGTTTGTTTGTTTGTTTGCATTGAATAGGCTCCGAAACCACTGAACCGATTTAAAAAATTCTTTCACTGTTGGGAAGCTACGTTATCCCCGGGTAACAGGCAATATTATATTTAAAAAAAAAATAGAGATCCTTACTAAAACTCCAATAATGTAACCCAAGGTGTAAAAAAATAAGATTTACAATTTTGACTTTGCGTGTTTGACAGTTCTAAGACAGGACGACGTCTGTCAGGTCAGCTAGTATTTTATATAGAGTGTAGAGTACGACGATCGAGTTTTGGCGCCAACGCGGAAAAAACATGTCGGCTCGTTGGATTATTTTCCTAAACTTGTGTATTTTCGAGTGTTAATGTGTACTAAATGGTGAATTATTATTCATTAAGTGCTCGTAAACGTGCCCGAGTGTGGGGAAGTGATATAACGAGGTGAAACGTGTCTTTTCGTGTTGTTTCCAAAACTCCATAGGAGCCTCTTGTAAAGTCTCCACCACTTTACAGGGGCATGAGTTCCGTCCATCCTAATCCTTCCTATATCCTAATTTTCGCGTATCGTTTCCCTACCTTTAAATTCTAAAACGAAACTCATACGACTTGAATATGGCAACTGCATCAATCATGCGGAGCCAAAAGCCCCAACTCGGGGAAGAAGAAAAAAAAAAAAGTACGACGATCTCCAAAATGAGGTAGGTTTAGTATTAGAGCCAAGTTGTTGTTCTACTGGAATCTTTATTCCAAGTTAAAAAGTGTTAGCTTTTCAGCCAAGAAATCACCTTTTAAACTGTTTTACACACAATTCGTTTACACTTGTTATCGCTTCGAGGTTCGAGCAAAGAAAGAGGGTGATTGCAATGCAACCGCCACTTATATACTGTGTTCGTTGGCAGTCGACAAAAGACTGTCAACTGTCAACGAACACGTGTGAACTTCGCCAATACAGTTTCATTATAATGGTGTTGTTAGTTCATCTGTCCATTAAATGATTAAACTAAAGTTGTTCTACATTCGGCCATCCGACTCAATTACACGTCCTCGTGTATACGTGTCATGTATTATATGATAATAGACGTTATACGTGTTAATTAAATGTGTACTTTACAATCTTATTTTGAAGTCTTATACTATCGTTTTAGGTTACATAATATCAGAATGCAACTGCATACTGAAAAGCACATCATATCAGACTAAAACCGAATCTGGTTTAGTTAAGTCAGTACGCAACTGCGTACACTGTCTCTTACGCAACTGCGTACATCGGCTCTTACGCGACTACGTACACCGGATCTTACGCAACTGCGTACAATGTCTCTTACGCAACTGCGTACATCGGCTCTTACGCGACTACGTACACCGGATCTTACGCAACTGCGTACAATGTCTCTTACGCAACTGCGTACATCGGCTCTTACGCGACTACGTACACCGGATCTTACGCAACTGCGTACAATGTCTCTTACGCAACTGCGTACATCGGCTCTTACGCGACTACGTACACCGGATCTTACGCAACTGCGTACAATGTCTCTTACGTAACTGCGTACTGGAGGCTCCGCTGCAGGCTCAGCTGGCAGGTTCGACGGCAGGCTCAGCCGCAGGCTCAGCCGCAGGCTCGACAGCAGGCTCAGCCGCAGACTCCGCGGCAGGCTCCACTGCAGGCTCCGCTGTATGCTCCGCCGCAGACTCGACCGCAGGCTCGACAGCAGGCTCAGCCGCAGGCTCGACGGCAGGCTCGACAGCAGGCTCAGCCGCAGGCTCGACGGCAGGCTCAGCCGCAGGCTCGACAGCAGGCTCAGCCGCAGACTTCGCGGCAGGCTCCACTGCAGGCTCCACTGTATGCTTCGCCGCAGACTCGACCGCAGGCTCGACAGCAGGCTCAGCCGCAGGCTCGACGGCAGGCTCGACAGCAGGCTCAGCCGCAGGCTCGACGGCAGGCTCAGCCGCAGGCTCGACAGCAGGCTCA
Source organism: Agriopis aurantiaria (assembly GCA_914767915.1). Taxonomy (NCBI): domain Eukaryota; kingdom Metazoa; phylum Arthropoda; class Insecta; order Lepidoptera; family Geometridae; genus Agriopis; species Agriopis aurantiaria. The sequence continues at coordinate 5,793,177 of OU611990.1, forward strand.
GCCGCAGACTTCGCGGCAGGCTCCACTGCAGGCTCCACTGTATGCTTCGCCGCAGACTCGACCGCAGGCTCGACAGCAGGCTCAGCCGCAGGCTCGACAGCAGGCTCAACGGCAGGCTCGACAGCAGGCTCAGCCGCAGGCTCGACAGCAGGCTCAGCCGCAGACTCGACAGCAGGCTCAGCGGCAGGCTCGACAGCAGGCTCAGCCGCAGAATCGGCGGCAGAAATTTGCATATATAACAATAAGTACACTAATCGGATATATAATCTGAAGAACTTTTAACATGAGCACAGTTATTTAGTAATTAGTATTAAATTAATCATTAGCAAAGAAATTATAATCAAGAAAACGCAAGGAATAAAACAGCCACTTTGTACAATAACTAATAATTAGGGCTCTAAAAAAAAAACATGACTAGCAAACAGGTTTTGAACCACTTAACAAAAGACAAATTACACTCTGTGGACATGGGAAAATAAGAAGACATCTGTAACTTATTAATCCCGATTCTGATTTGTTAGCTTTTCAGCCAAGAAATCACCTTTTAAACTGTTTTACACACAATTCGTTTACACTTGTTATCGCTTCGAGGTTCGAGCAAAGAAAGAGGGTGATTGCAATGCAACCGCCACTTATATACTGTGTTCGTTGGCAGTCGACAAAAGACTGTCAACTGTCAACGAACACGTGTGAACTTCGCCAATACAGTTTCATTATAATGGTGTTGTTAGTTCATCTGTCCATTAAATGATTAAACTAAAGTTGTTCTACAAAAGTAACATAATGTCAATCGAGTAGCATAAAATGCAGTATAATAAGTAGCATAGTGTCAATCCAGTAGCACAAAAAATGCAGTAAAAAAATTGCATAGTGTTAATTCAGCAGCTTTAAAAGTAAAGTCCTTTTCATGAAAGAAGTCCCACGGCAAACAGCGGAACTAAATTTCCATGTTGTAGTTGTCAGGTGTTGTTACTGTGTTTGGACGCTAGTGGGATTTTTAGTAATTTTCCATCGCTAAAGAGTCGTGTACGATGCCAAAAGTTGTTAAAGTTCTACTCGAGAAATGATACTGATAGTGATTGATACGCGATGACAGCGCCGCGTCTGGGGGACTTCTTTCATGAAAAGCACTCTAGTATAAAAACTAGCACAGTGTCAATACAGTAGCATAAAAAGTAACATGGTGTCACTGTCACTTCAGCAGCATAAACATTAGCATAGTATAAATACAGGAGTATTTAAAGGAGTACAAAAATTAGTATAGTGTAAACACAGGAGTACAAAAAGCAGTATAAAAATTAGTGTAGTGTCAATAACGTAGCAAAAAAGTTTTTTAATGAGTAGCATAGCATCTTTTCCACTGATGACGTGTTGATATACAGAAATCTTGCTGAAACACACAGTCGAAATTGGCGCTAATCAGGGAACATTTACGAAAGAGAAAAGTGGGATGAATCAATTGTGATAATAATAGTTTCAATCAAGGCAATTACCTACCTACAACATAATCCATTCAACAGCTACAGTGTTAAGTGAGAATAAACACAACACACACGCTTTCTTATAAACAAACTTTCACTTACATTATAGTAAAATGAAAAATATTTCAAACGTAAAATATAATCAAGTACAATAACATTCCTGTTAAAACTTTTGAAAAGCATTTCTTGAACATTCGCTATTCTTGTCTAATACGGTGCATTCTGGAACTGTGAGTGGGCAAAATATATGAAACTGTTGGAGAAACTTTGAGAATAGAATCACTAAAACGCTCTTCCATGTATCTGCAGTAATGCACATATTTTTCCTTAAGTGCTCTTGTACTCTGTGTATGAGATACAGTCTGCTAGTTTGGTTTTTAAACTTTGTAACTAGATTCGATGTATGAATATTATACGATACCACATTTTTATGCCTACAATCGCTTTATAATTGTGCTGGTTAGATCGGGTGGTTTTGTTTGTAATGACCAGAAAGCAAAACGTCATGGAAAACAATTGAAATATTGTTGGGTTATTGTTTTTTATTGAGTACTATCTGACCCGACAGACGTTGTCCTGCCTTAGCTATAACGCGAACTGTCGAACGCGCGAAATTATAATAATCGTTAAGTTTTCTGAAACTTTCCAATTTTCTGCGCATTTTTTCTTAATTTTTCTTTCCGTAAGAACCATCTACAATATATTAGAAAACCTAAAAAAAAGATGAATGAAATCGGTAAAGTCGTGGCTCAAGTTATGGCGTTACCAAGGTATATAGGGATTCATTTAATATATTATAGATTCAAGCTATCGATACTTTTTAGTTTTGAACTGTATAACTGCTGCACCGCTTGCTACTGTGTTTGGTTTAACTAGCAGCACCCGTTGTTTCACCCGCGTGAGAAATGATGAAAAATATCTTACAATATTGGTAACAACAGGGTTGATTTCAAAAACTCCCTACAAGAATTGAAGTCTATACATTGATCATAGAATTGATCATAGAAAAAGAAATTGTCATCTAAGTCAAAGGAGGTTGATGTCGCTACCAAGGAGGTTGCTTTAAGGATGTTGCATTGTTTTCATCTTTCACGTACCAAATGAAGCGGATCTGGACTTAATTGAATCTAATGGAAACAATAGACAGTCCAAACCATTCCAGCATTTCCACCTGAGAGATTGAAGGAACTAATTTATTTTATCTCTTTGTAAGTCCACGCATTTATTTCTATGCTATTTAGATCCATTTCTTCTTGAGATAAATAAGTCTTAAGCCTTCATCGTAAATTAACCATGTTCTTGTAATCAATAAGGAACGGTAATGACTTTGGACTTTAACACAAGGAGATAAAGTTGAAGATCTGAATGGTCGAGGTCTGTCCAAGAAATCTTTCAGTTAAAGATATGGGCGTGATTGTCGGCTGATTCTGGAGTGCTTTTATCGCTTAGATTAGACTAATGAGTTTGGCTAGACGCAGTTAATGAGTAGTCGCAGAAGTCATTATTATTTTAGTATTTATGTGGAGTCTTTTTTACCATAATATACATTTTATTTATATGACACCATAATTACTTACGTATGATTGAGCCGGTTACTCCGACTATAGTTTCAACCGCATTCAAAATGCGCGCGTGCTGCTCGGTCTCGCTTTGTTTGTGTTATTTTTTTAACACAATCTAATGTCTATTGTGTTAATTTATTTCGATATTGACGTTGTATGTAACAATAATTTTATAGTACTGATTTTTTGTTTATATTTTAATACTTTTAAATTTTATGGAACTTGTCTGATAATGAATTATTTTGATTTGATTTTTTGCACTCAGTAACACTCATGTGTGGGAACGACGTCAGTTTCCATAATAAGATATATACCATTTAAAGATGGATGATACAGGTACTAGGTACTAGGAAGTGACCAAAAAAAGTAGAAAAATAAAGAGCCCTACGACAACAGCAGTGTTTTTTTTCCCTCTTAAGTTCGAGACATCTATTCTGTTTAGCTAATTTCAAGTTTTAGTAGACATCGTCAAACGATTTCTAGTCAAACAAGTAAGAGTCAAAGTAAAGCTAACTAAGTAACAGTAAAGTCCAAGTTATGCCTCCGAAAAGTGATAGAGACTTTACTGTAGTCATGTATGAAGTTTTGGAAACAACACGAAAATAAATGTTTCACCTCACTATACAAGTTACGCACACTCGAACACGTTAACAAACACTTAATCATTTTTAAAATATAAATGCGCTAGTGTGTTTGTTTCTTTGTTCGATCCTCTTTCACACAGCAACGGAAAGAATCGACTTGATTTTTCCATGCATAGAGATAGTTAGAGGGCCAGAGAGTCACATAATCTTGTCACTTTTTCATCATGCGGGTGATTATCCGCGGAGCGCAGCTTGTGGAGTATAAAAATTATCTTTGTAGTTCTTACTGTTCTGTTATATATGTTACTGTTGTAGGATTATACGACTGAACTGATCTCTTACTTGTGTAGCGGGCATTTTTCGCAACTAGGCAATTCATTCAACTCAAGGGTTCGTCTGTAAACCGGTGCTGATAGGCCTTGACTTTCAGCATTAATGCCGAGACGGACCCATAGGACACTGATTGTATCCTTTAGATAAAGGTTTTTGTGAAGATGTCAATATATTTTTTTTCTTCTTTTTTCATTGTCCCATTTTGCGTCATCCGGCTGCAGTTAATTCAGCCACACGGTCTCCTCCAGGAAAGCCAGCAGCTCGCTTATGCCTCTAGAGCATCCTTGTTGATCCGAGGATAGTATTTCGTTGTTCTTCCACGCTGCTGCACTCCAACAGCAAAGGCGCGGTCGTTTCTTCAGTCTCCATGCACCCTCTACATAGGGCAATGTCTCGACTCCAATTTTGAAGAGGTGTTTATTTAAAAGGCATGAAAATCCTAAACTACTTCTAAACCGATCTCAATTAAATTTTGATCCCCAAAAACACCTGATAAATGCGACGAAACTGTAATATTGTCGACAGAACTGAGGGCGCAGCTAGCGACACCGTAAAAAACCGTATAAAATAAATATGCTAGCTCCAGCACCCAGCAGCAGTTGTATCTAAATCATGATACCGTTCCAGGATACGAAAAAGAAATTGCTTACGCGGTCTTAGAATAACATGAATTTCAATGCCCAGCGAGCCGAATCATGTAATATTGCTCATACGTTTCCTTTACCGCTGACTGCGATGCGGAAGCGGAATGTTATCCAGTGTTGGCCTCATCCTATTTTAATGATGCGGACATTTTTTGGGGTAAGACCGTTAGAGGACGCAAACAAAAGAGGAGGAACATTGTAACTTCACCCTACATGCGTGTCTAGCTTTATGGCTCTCTTTGGATTCAAGCCAACTTGCGTAAAAATTCGACCGTCTATAGTACGCGAGCGTACAATCTTTTAAATATTTGACGCAGTTTACTACTAAGTTTTAATAGTGTTTGATGTTTTTATTTTTATTTCGGTGCCAAACTAGTGACGTAGTCGTATGACTGGGCTATAAATTGCAATGAAGCCACATTTTCGGACATACGGCCATTTTCAAGAATCAGCGGTAAGTAATGTGCTTAATTTCGCAATGGCGTGTGCGGTAAAAATGTTTCGCAAACGTTTGGCAAGTCAATAAGGGAAGAACTACTTAGTATAAAAAAAAAAAAAAAAAAAAAAAATTAAAATAAATAAAACAAAACCTTCGTCGTGAAATGCTAAAGTTATGATTGCAGTATTGTTTATTTTGCGATTATGAAAATGTATTTCCATTAATTAATTAGATTAATAAAAACTAGTGATCATTGAATTAAAGACAAATGATTGATTTGGTTATTATAGACATTGATACGTCAAAAAAAAAAAAAAAACTAATTTAATTTAAACATCTAATTGTGCAAGTTGTCTATATCTGTATGATTTACTCGTGTTTTGTGCTAAAAAAATATCTTTATTTTAAATATACTGAAATAAATTATGCTGTCGAAGCTTTACTTTATCCGTAAGTACAATCATTTGTTCGGGGAATACTGTTATTTGTTCTGTGGTACGGGTAATGGATTTCGGTTGGTAACACCAGAATCTATTAATTTTGAAATGGTCACTGAATAAACCTTTTCGCCGTCGTCGGATTTCAGGGATGGTATATTGTAGAACCGTTGTAAAACAGTTTTTTTTATAAACGCCAGAGCTGACTTTTGATAAGTGAGGGTACTAGTCACAGTGTCACAGCCACAGACTAGGTAAAGCTACAAGAAAGTCTTTGGGAATAGCCAATCAGCAGATAAACAAGCAGTGCTGCGGGGCTATTCTAGTGCAATCGATATTATTAGTTACCTGGCACTTTCATTGCGAATTGAGATAGACGTGAGAGTGACAGGGTGAGCTATGGCTATGTAGTCAGAATTATCCGCTTAGAGTACAAATCAAGAGTCATTGGCATCGATTCTGATGCACTCTAAACTAAACTAAATTTGACAGCTCTGAAATTGTTGCCAAGGATGGCAATATAATAATGAAATCATTTATTTTTGTAAAGATTCATAAGTTAGATTACAAAACTGCATCTAAACATGACCTTATAATTTTAATTTTTATTCTGAACACAATAACCGGTTATTATCGTTATTGTGATCTTCTTTTAAAAGTTAGACATATGCTATCGCGGACTTTTTTGTAAAACTACTTAAGAACGAAATTTTTGTCAAACATTATATTTACTTATCTCAAACCATTTAGGTCAGCGTACGCCGATATAGAAGCCAATCAGCTTATTTTTCTCCGACATGTTATACTTATACGGTTATTTAGTGTAGAAAATTAACTTTTATTATTATAAAACATAGCCTATGGCACTCAAGAATAGTGTAGCTTTATATCTGTGAAAGATTTTTTTAAATCGGATCAGTAGTTTCGGAGTTAAAACAGAACAAACAAACTTACAAATTTACAAACTTTACCTCTTATAATATTAGTGTAGATGACACTGATTAAGATCGATACACAAGACAACCAACACAACATTTTAAATAGAGATCAAGGTCTACATCGCGTGTCGGTGTAATTTTCAAAGGAATTACTCGTAACGTGATCACTTGAGATTAGATCTTATACTGTGACGTTGTTGTGATACAAAACGGCTGTGTAATTGAGCCGGGTATGTACGTAGTAACAGAAAGAGCGGGTGAACTATCCTTTCAATTTTTCACCTCTGGCAGTACAGATTTTAAAAAAGCCAATGAAAATCGTCTATTTTAGTCACTTTTGCTGGATTTTTGAACGTAAGATTGTAGCTGGTAGCCAAAGAGAACTATTAAAATAAAAAGTTTTATTCAGCTTTTATACATGGTATTGCAGCTGTAGAGCTAAATATCTTAGACTGACTATAGTCTGATTTGTGGTTTGTGGCATAACAATAAGAGTAAAGTTCAAAATAGTTGGTAGTCTAGATTTTTAACGGTTTATGCTTTAGCTTTAGCACTTTATTAGCTTGTATTCTGTTTAGTTAATAAAGGCACTTGCCAGTAAAAAAGAAATGTTCCTTACTAATTAATGTTACTTACAGTATGATCAGACAGAAAATCGGACCAAATTATATTACGCGATTTACTAATAGAGAAAGGACCAATCAATCGTTGTACCAAAATTCGATTTCACGAGCACATTCTATTAATAAATGTAGTCTTTGCCCACCCCAATGGGAAAGAGGCCTGACTTTATGTATGTAGGTATGTATGTGTTCCATTTCATTAATTTTCTTGGTACTGGTAGGCACCCTGATGCCTTGAAGCTTGATCACCGAGAAACGACTAGTTATGTCTAAATTTCGCGGTGCAAAAAGTTCAACGTATTCATAAATCAAAAGGACAATAAAATGTAACCAACTCACCCATGTCCAATTCATGTAACGACCAGTCGAATTAATACCCTATTTGACATCTTGCTCGATATTGCTATATTTACCTACCCGATTTTACCCTTTATTTGCTTAGGCCGATCGGTAAACAGTTACTGAAAGTAAACCATTGACTCTTTGATCTGAGAATCCGTTTTTTGATTATTGATTTGATTTAGAGTATTGAGATTCTCAGATATTTAAATTAGGTAGATATTATGTGAAGAATTGAACCATGTTATTGATTTTATTCGTAAAGGGTAATGAAAATTTGTGTTCATATTAAAAGGATTGTATTTTTTTTTATTAAATTCATAATTAGAAAAATCTGGAAATAACACGCCGCCTTAGTGCTTGAATGGCCAAGCAACCATTTACCAAATTTTACAGGAGACGTTTTTTTTAGTTTGTGATTAATGTATCTGATATTTATTAAAATATTTGATGATTTAGGAATAATGTTGTATATATTTATAAGATTGTCTATATTGTATTTTAATATGATAAGCATAAAACCGATATTTTTTCATTTATTTGTGGAGGTTGGACAAAATGCCTCCGTAGAAATTATGTAACTGGAGGTTGGACATAACGACATGGAGATAGCCCATGAAAATGATTAGAGATTTCAGTGCTTGTTTGTCCTATCTACCATCAAGACGTATACAGTATGTTCAACTTTTTAATGAATTTAATTAGAGCATATTTGCATTATAGCCCTAGGGTCTCGTGGGGTACTTTGTGTCCCCCTTGGGCCAGGACTGAAGAAAGTCTAAATTTAGATGAGTACATAAAAAAGAAAACAGGGTATAGTGGGCATTTAAATTTGAGACTTGTGAGGTGGATGGTGAATTGAATGGTGGTAGTGGTGGATTGAGGTGATCTATGGTACATAATAATAATAGGTGTTATACGAGTTTTGATAAAGTCTTTGGAAGTTTACGCAAACTCCGTACATCCGCGATCCCGTTAGAACGGCAATAAATTTTTATACTTGCCCAAAGATATTAGGACACTTATTCTGTCCAGGTATAATTCTTTCTTGAGAAAGCGGAGATGGGGCATTTTATGAGTCCCGTAAGGTCCCGTTACACGCACCCTGCCAAAATGTACCGTTGAGTTTGGACCCACAGGTAGCCGCAAGATGACGCAATATTTACCTAGACGAACTTGCTAGAATCCATGGCAATTAGTGCGATGTACTGTAAGCGAATTATGTGACTAATACCTAGCGTAAGACGATGTTTGAACCCTAAGCTAGTTAAGCCAACATATCACTGTAACCAAGTTTTATCTCTAATCTATTCAAATAAGTATATTTTAACGTTCCATATTATGTCGCAAGGTTCAGGGGCCTTACGGACAACTGTTATTGCGGCACCAAACTAACGTTAAATACGCTCAGTTAGAAAATCACGCAAACGTGAACCTTAACGCGCCCAGATACGGTTTGCGGTCGCGTGATTTTTCAATTGAGCGGATTTATTGTTAGTTTGGTGCCGCAATAGCAGTTGTCCGTAAGGCCCCAGTACACAATATATCTACAATACATTACTAGCAATCTATATCGTAGTCTTATCAAAAGCCTAACATAACCCTAGCATATACTAATTCCTAAATATTCCTAATCATGAATAAATTTTCCTTATTATTAATTAATTTATATAATATATAATTTTATTGTTTAATAATGATAAAAAAAAAAAAATATCGTGCAACATAACAACAAAAAAATACAATCGAATGGAAAACCCTCTTTTTGGAAGTAGGATAAAATGCACTCGCGTGTTTGTTTTTTTACATATATACTAAGCGAAGAATGAACTGCTTTAATTCATTAGATTTTAAATCAGCCTGTAGGTATACTGTGACATACAACATTCCATCACTGTTAAACATATTAAATTCCAACGTTCCTTTCTAAATTCAGTTGTACGTACGTACGTAAGTACATCTATTAATGTTTATTAGTTGTTACTGACATTTTCAAGCACTCATTTAAAAACTATTTAAACTCTTTTATTTATCACAGGATCTTAGAAACGTTGCTAAATCATTGACAAAACTAATATTATGCAAACAAGACGGTGAAACGTCACAGCTCACAGCGTAAATACTTAGCTGTGATTGGTTGGCCTATGGAGGTTGGACAAACAAGAACGGAGCTTGATATTTGGATGCGGTTATTTGAGCAAATTATGGAGTTAGGCCATACAAGCACTAAAGACTATTTTAAATACGGAGATAGGATATTTTATTTTTGCAAAAAGTACGAATAATATAGAAAATAAAATAAAATAATCAATATGGTAAAAAGTGTAATTTTTTTCTCTTAATTTTAAAACAAAAATGTTGTTTTGGGTGGAATTGGTCTGTTGGACATTCAAGCACTAGGGCGGCGAACAGACACTGTTTGTAGTTTAAACTAGCTGACCCGACCACAGAAAAGATGAATTTTTTTTCTCTTCTGTGGACCCGACAGACGTTGTCCTGTCTTAGAACTGTCAAACAATTAAGTTTTCTGTAATTTACAAATTTTCAGCGTAATTTTCTTAATTTTTCTTTCCTTAAGAACCCTCTACAAAGTAATACAAGGTAAATAGGGATTCATTTTTATAATATATACTAAGTAGCTGATACCCGCTACTTCGTACGCGTAGAGCTCGGCCTTCGGCCTCGCTACTGCGACCTGCGCCAGGAGCACAAAATTTCATCCAAATCGTTCCATCCATTTGCTCACCGTTTAAACTTTCCCTGAACTTCCACAAATATTTAATGATCAAAATCAGCTAAATCGGCCCAGTCGTTCTCGAGTTTTAGCGAGACAAACGAACAGCAATTGATTTTTATATAATTATATAGAAGATAGATAGATAGATAATGGAAAAACACTTTGCCACTATCTAAAGCAAGGGATTTGACAAATCCCTGTTCGAAAATACCGCGAATTGGAAAGCTCATTCCACATTTTGCAGGATTCAAGAAAGATCGTGTGAATCGCCCAGAGATCGTGTGAGATTTCCACACACCACCTTTTGTGAAGACTTTTTTCCTCTTGTGAGGATTTCGGCGTCGCGCGTCTAGTGCATTTGCCATGCGCCAAATATTGAATTATAATTATGTTTAATTTAATATCGTCAGTACAGTACAGTCGAACTAGGTAGGTCCAACTTCAAGAAAGAGGTCAATCGGCGAATCCAACTCGGCTGGGCAGCGTTCGGTAAACTACGCAACGTCTTCTCGTCCAAAATACCTCAGTGCCTTAAGACGAAAGTCTTCGACCAGTGTGTACTACCAGTGATGACATACGGCACTGAAACGTGGTCTCTCACTATGGGCCTCATAAGCAAGCTCAAAGTCGCACAACGAGCTATGGAGAGGGCTATGCTCGGGGTTTCTCTACGAGATCGAATCCGAAATGAGGAGATCCGTAGACGAACGAAAGTCACCGACATAGCCCACCGGATTAGTAAGTTGAAATGGCAGTGGGCAGGGCACATATCACGCAGAACAGATGGCCGATGGGGCCGAAAGGTTCTGGAATGGAGACCACGGACTGGTAAGCGCAGCGTAGGACGTCCACCCACAAGATGAACAGATGACCTAAAAGAGACCGCAGGGAAACGATGGATGCAGGCCGCTTCCAACCGGCCCTTTTGGAGATCGATGGGGGAGGCTTATGTCCAGCAGTGGACGTCCTACGGCTGAAATGATGATGATGATGATGATGATGAAATATCGTCAAACAAGTCGAAATCAGTCAGAGTCAAGAAATGTAAGTCATGGTCAAGTCCAAATCATGCCCTAGTAAACTGGCGGAGACTTGATATTATTCTATAGAATTTTGCAAACATCACGAAATACATATTTTACCTCGTATATCAAGCATCTTAGTAGTTATTCTAAGTCAAGCATATTCACGAACACAGTCATAATAAGTACACATTCGCCATTAATACACATTATATTATTTATTAATATTTATTTTTGAACTCCTAAACAAATGATATTATTAACAATAAAATACACAACTTTTTGAAAAATAATTCAACGTTATTTTACGTTCGCGCCAAAACTCTTCCGTACGTTTTTTCTGTCTCTGTCAAATGTAATGTTTGCCAGCCTTTAAAAACAAAAAGGACTTTTAGCAAAAATTACTTCTTTTATGGAGTCTTTTGCGTCCACGCAAACCGCTACCGCCCTAGCACTGAACATCGCACTCCCATTGAAGTAGGGCTTTCATTCCTATGATTTATTCTGTGCCCACACCGAATGATTTGCAGATGTAGCGTTATTTATTACTGCGACCAATCAAGAAACATCTTGATAGCTTGAAGCACATTTTGTAAGAAGAAACTAGATTGTTTATGACGGTCTTTGTTTTGATCTTGTCTTTGGATATCGGATACGAAATCATCATCATCATCAGCCAGAAGACGTCTCCCACTGCTGAACATAGGCCTCCTCTAGAACGCGTTACTAAACGACAGGCTGCCATCTACATCCACTAGATACCCGTGACTCTCACGATGTCATCGGTCCATCTGGGAGGCCTACCTACGCTGCGTCTTCCGGTTCGCGGTCTTCACTTAAGAACCTTCCTTCCCCATTGAATATCGGTTCTTCGAGTGATGTGGCCTGCCCATTGCCACTTCGACTTGCAAATTTTAATAGCTATGTTGGTGACTCTGGTTCTTTGGCGAATAACCTCGTTTCGGGTTTTTTTTCGTCCAAAGAAACTCCGAGCATAGATCTCTCTATTGCCCGTTGTACGACTCCGTACGAGTTTTCCAAAAGGCCTTTGACAGGCAACACACAACAAAACCAAACAACAAAAAGAGTTTTGGCGCCAACGCGGAAAAAACGTGTCGGCTCGTTGGATTATTTTCCTAAACTTGTGTATTTTCGAGTGTTAATGTGTACTAAATGGTGAATTATTATTCATTAAGTGCTCGTAAACGTGCTTGAGTGTGGGCAAGTGATATAACGAGGTGAAACGTGTCTTTTCGTGTTGTTTCCAAAACTCCATAGGAGCCTCTTGTAAAGTCTTCACCACTTTACAGGGGCATGAGTTCGACTTGACCGTGACTTACTTTGCTTGACTCTGACTGTGACTATGACTTGTTTGACGCCATTAAGACAAAGTAAACTGTTTAATATTACGAGTAAAGGACATTGAATCCACGCTCATGAAGTTTTTAACAAAAAAAAAAAAACCAAACAACAAAACAAACTTACAACCAAGTAATAATTAAAAACACAATTCTCATCAACGTCTATATAATTTTCACGCAACTAATCCAAAACTCGAAAAGCAAATCTGTTTGAACTATTTTGTTGTTTCAAATTATTAAGGATTATGCTGTTAATTGATCTATGTATTGAATTGTAACTAGTTTTTTTTTATATATGCTCCTCGTGGTTGCTCGAACATTACCTTTGGAACAATATCCTAATTTAAACTGGGTAATCCTGAAAACAAATAGAGATTATCACATTAAGCCTTGATAAAATAAAATAAATCGGTGAATTCAACATGCCTAGATATTTTTAAACAAAATACCCAACACTTCTCTAAAGTAAAATTAGTTCGAATTGGCGTAAATTTTCCACTTTTCATACAACGGCGTTGATTATAATATTATGCTGTTTAAATATTCTCTGAATGTAAGAAAAAAGTATGAACTTTTAGCACCTGAAGTTTTTTCAAAATCTTGTGTTTTGTATTTTACTTTACCTGAAAATACAGAAACTCATATAAATGATAGATAGATAACTCTTTATATATACCTTATATAATATAACTTCACACCAAAATGTGAGTGAGAGAAGTGTGAGAATTTGTATTATAGAGTTAATTAAAAACTCGCCTTAAATTTAAATAGGGTTACGCCTTATATTATCTTGGTTTGCTCTCTGACTCCATCTCCTCAAATATTTAACAAAAATAAAGTCGAAGGTAGATGTCGTTTGCTCAGACGAAACCTGTTTAATCTTAGTTTATGAAAACAATTAAATCGTTAAGGCTTGGGAAAATTTACGGGACTGGAGCTAAGATGTATTATTATCATCTGGACGGGAGGGAGAGTTTTATGTTGGGGATAGTCATACCTATGTCATGTACAGGGCTACTGGCAATCAGTTAGTACCCTCAGCCAGCTTCAGGCGGCCTCAGTACATCAAAACAACTTTTGTTCCAGGACTTTTCGAAATTAGTAAAAGCACTACGATTACTATAATTAGAGGTATAACAAACAAAACTAGGCAGATAATCATCTCAAATTAATAAAATTACGTTTTTGCACATGCTAATCGCGGTATCGCGCGGGAAGTCTCCTTTTTTCTCTCTCGCGGGCGGTTCGAGGCGCGCTGTAGTACCACCTCGCAATCGCTAGGTGGCGCACCTGGTGAAGAAGCGCGTCGACGCTGGCCAGGCTCCGATACCTTTTCGTTTGGCGCGGCAATATTTAAATGGTGGGCGCTACAATATCACTATTTTCAATGATAACATCAATGAATATAAAAAAAAAAAATGATGGAGATTTGTATAAAAGTTGTTTTATTTGACGTATTGAAGCTGCATAAGAGGATGCTAAGTAAAGATGGGACAAAAACCTCACAATACCTATACCTACTTAACATACAAGCTCGAGCACTACTTCACATCTAGCTAACGTAAGCTGACCTCTACCAAGGAAAAATAGCACTATTGGTCCTTCACCAGCGTCATATTATATTAAATAGCTACTGCCAGCACTAACTAATGATCCATTCAACTGAGTGAGCTTATTGTGTGATTTGTTACACTCACTTAAATAGGGTCGAATGCGGCTTGATACAGTTACCGTTGAATTATAGGAGAGGAAAGAAACGCACTCGTTTGTTAAATTTTGATAGATTTATTTATGGATTTTGAACTAGGTCGAAACACGTAACATCATTGTTATAATGAACTGGTCAAATACAGCTGGGCTACCACAATTTGTATTGTAGCAGTTTTTCTTTTTTTTTAACCTATACTTTCACATTGCTGGGCAAAGGTCTCTCCCACTTACTTCCACCAATCTCGGTCCTCCGCCACCTCTTGCCAACCTCTCCGGAATAATAAATAATAAATAAATATTCGGGACCTTTTTTTACACACGGTCATCTGACCCCAAACTAAGCAAAGCTTGTGATATGGCTGCCAGAAACTGATATACATACATAATATATAGTTTTAAATACATACTTAAATAGATATTAACAACCAGATGTAGAACAAACAAATGTTCATCACACAAATGTTTGTCCTAGATGGGAATCGAACCCACGCCCCCAAGCTCAGAAGGCAGGTTCACTACCAACTGGACCAACGGGCTATCACCTGGAATGAGTCAAGATTGTCACGCCAGCGTTTTTTGGGATTTTTTGGCTCCTTGACTGCGTCGTCCATCGGGCACCCACTGTGTGACGATCCTGGCTCATCGGTCGGTCCTGGCCCATAGTAGCAGTGTTGAACATTATATGCGACTTGTTGTTGCCCAAGTAACACGTATCAAATAAATAACAAACAAAAAAAATATGCACTAACCAATAAACAAACACTTCTGCATTTATAATTTTAGTATGAAGAATGATTATTATTCTATGAAATCGCTGTATATGAGGTAGGTGAAATGGGTTGGGTGTCATCAAGTCGCGAGTAAATCTGTTTCTTCTGGGCAAGCTAGCTCCATCGTAGACAGCATCATCGCAGGTGTCAACGCAAGCCAATGAGTATTATTGGGTTGCGTTTGATCTCCACCTGCGATGATGCTGTCTACGATAAAATAATATGTATTTGTGGGTATGGTAAGATTAAGTTTAGCTTAGATTCCACGGTGAACGTACTGCGATCCCCAAGCCGCCCCAAGCATGGGGATTATATCAACACCCCTCTTTAAGAGGGAGGCCTTTGTCCAGAAGCGGACGTTTCATGGCTGCTGATGGGAGTGTGAGATACACAAAAAAATTAGATACCTTGTCTTCCTGTTTTAATTTTCTTTCTTCTTTTCTTGTTTTCTTCCTTTATTTTTCCCTTCCCCTTTCCTCCTTCTCTGCATCACTCCTTCAATTGTTGTGTAGTTTTTTCTAAAGATGTATGCCTAATTCAAGAATCAGATTTAGATTATTATGATAAAAGTATATTTCATTTCACCATTCCAATGTAAAGCAAATACAAACAGAAAATAAAAACCATATCGTACTACCATTTGATGTTTCAATCATTAGCAAGCACTGCGAGATCCACTTCAAAGAATCGTATCTGAGATAAACTAGCATCTGTTTTTCATCAGCTCTGTACAGTACAGTCCATAAAATACAAGGTTGTAGACATTAAAGCACAAAAGGGCCGCTTGTTCTTTGTGTTTCAACTACGAGTACATCACAGAAAATGGTAGGTACCTACAAGAAGGTATTTGTTTTATAGGTGAAAAGCTGTATGTTTGTTTTGTATTTTTAGGGAAACTTACAGCCTAATAATATATAAGTGAAACATTGATTAGGTGACTAGGCTAATTATAAGTTTCTGTCAATAGAAAAGATATTTTATTTTAAATTTTGCATAGCATTTACTAATAGTATAGTGTCTGTCTGTCCGTCCATCCGGACGGACTGTATTAATTTGAAGCGTTGGTAATCAAAAACAGATTTGTATTTGAACTAAAACCTGCATACAGAATTACTGTTTTCTGTATGCTCTACGTATTTAGGAAAGTAACGTTCGAACCGTAATAGATAGCTAGTTGACATTTTCACAGATTATGTAACGTTATAGCGGATTGATTGACTAACAAATAATGATGAAAAAGTCGTGAAAACGAAAGGGTACAACAAAAGTATTTTTTATGCATTCATGTAGTAGCTTTGATGTAAAAAGCATAATACTTACAAATGTCAAATCGCACCGGTTTATTTAAAGAACAGCAGATTTTCAAGGTTAGTCTTATAAGAAAAGTTGTTCCTAATGATGAGCAAATTTACCTTCTTACGGCTTAGTTCGACCACTCCGTGTAAACCTGTATAAGCCTTTTTTCAGGTATCAATAGCATTATAAACATTTGTCCATTCATGAATAACATAAAATAGTACAAAATTGCAATAAAACATTAAAAAATGTATTACAAAAAGATTTCCAAACTGTTCCAATACACAAAAATATCCATACCAATAACATAAAAATTGCTATTCGTACTAAATATTTATTTGGCTGTCGAATAGAAAAAGATTATACTAAGCAGAAACATAATGGTACAGACGTAGGTAACAAAACGAAAACGTAGCGAAATGGGGCAAACAATCTAAACTACACTAGAATAATAAGAACTTATATTCCTAAGCTAAAACTGATAGCCGTTGCTTGGACACGTTCTAGAGTCATCATTATTGGCCAGAAGACGTCCGCTGCCGAATATAGGCCTCCCCCAATAACAATTTATATTATCTTTGGCCTCCCCCTTAGGACTAAATGAAAGCCTGCCAACTGCATCCACTGGACACAATACATTCTAGAGTGGAGACCGGGAATCAGCAAAAGTAGCATAGGGACCCCTACGCTACTTTTGCAGATTCCCAAGTGCCTTTACTCGCCGAAATGAAAAAATACGGAGTTGGCAGTGACTGAAAAAGAAAAACAATGGTCTAAATTGAATTCTTTGAAAGAGGCTTATATCCAGCAGTGGATTAAAATGTGATAATGTTGATGATGCTAAGCAAGAAAGTGTCAAAGCCCGTTTTAGATTTACAAAAACTGGGCTTATTTTTTCCGGTTTCTTCTAGATAATAATAATCAATACAATACAATAACTCTTTATTAAAATACCACAAAACAGGGATAACATAAACATTACAATAAATATACTCTAGGCTTTTAACAGGCGGCCTTATCGCTTAAAGCGATCTCTTCCAGGCAACCGTGTCGCACATAAATAATCATAGTTTAAAAAAAATAAAAATATTAAATGCTTTATGTCACTTGTGCATGCGCACGGAGAGATGAAGAGAGATGGGAAGGGGTAAATACCGCTAGATGGATCTGTCTGTGATGGATGTGAAGAGTTCCACTATCCACCTCTTGATTCCTCATCAAATCAGTTCGATGGTGCCAAATTATTGTTTTCTCTGACATCTGAATTAAACTTTCAAAACACTGTTTTATTTATTTATTTATTTATTTTATTACAATTTCTCAAAAACTTACAGCTAAAAACCAAAACATTTTTGAGACAATAACAAAAAACTTTTCTTACAATAACATTTCGCAGCTAAGTATTACTAGAATGTAATATCGAGTTAATGCCAAAATAACTAATACAATTCTGAAGCATAACATTTATATTGGTAAAAAACAAATCAATATCAGGCTGGTGAGTGATTAGCTCGTTGAGCAGTGTGAGTGCGTGATTTGTGGGCGCGTAACGCGAGGTATCTGTGCGCGGGGGGACGAGCGGCGCGAGCAGCGGCAGGTGCCGGCCGCGCCTGCGCACGCGCGCGACCACTGACCACTCCGGGACGTACAACGCACATAGAGACAATGCATTAGGGTTATCAATCCTATTGTTCAGTAGCAAGTAGTAGTGGACAATGAGTGCACACTTTCGCCGCAGCTCCAGTGTGTTCATACCCACCATTCCCGAAACAAATAAAGAGGGATAGAACCAAGTAGGGTAGTAACCATATATTTTTTTATAAAGGTACCGTGCGAACTTCCTCTGCACTCGTTCGAGTATCAAAGTATATTTATCTTCGTGCGGGTCCCAAATAAGCGAATTAAATTCTAATTTACTGCGGACCAAAGCATAAAACAATGTTAAAATAGTTTGCTTATCTTTAAACCTGACCGATTGCCTCATTACGAATCCTAGTGATTTGTAGGCTCGTTTGCACAGTTCAGTGATGTGAGTATTGAAGGTCAGCTTCGAATCGAGTGTGAGACCCAGATCCCGTATCTCTGTTACTCGCTCCAGCGCTACTCCACACATATTGTAGTCATAAACGTGAGGGGAGCACGATCTCGAAAGAGTTATTATTTTGCATTTAGATATGTTAAATTCTAACTTGTTCTGCTCACTCCACTCCACGACACTATCAATATCGCGCTGTAGCGCTTCACAGTCAACGGCCTCATCTATACCTAAGAATAATTTCAAATCGTCCGCAAACATCAGGCATCTAGCCGTCCTGACAACACTCGGCAGATCATTTATCATGATCGAGAACTGGGTCGGACCTAATGTGCTTCCCTGGCTGACTCCTGAAAGAGTTACATAAGGATTGGACTTGTGTCCAAGATGGTAAACAAATTGAATTCGGTTGGAAAAATAATTACTAAAAAGTTTGACCAGACCTGGACAGAATCCAATCTCAACGAACTTCCTTAGCAGTATATCATTATGTACGCGGTCAAACGCCTTCTTGAGGTCAAAATACGCCGCATCTACCTGCCTATTCTGGTCCATACTGGTGGTCGAATAGTCCACGAAGTTGATGAGATTGGTTGTGGTGGACTTACCAGCACGAAAACCGTGCTGGCTTTCACTTAGTAGGGGCCGAATTTGCAAGGAAATGCGACGATTCAGGATTGTCTCCAAAACTTTACCGAATGCTGAGAGAACGGCTATGGGCCTGTAGTTCTCGATTTTAGATTTAATGTCATTCTTAGGTATAGGTGTAACCCGCGAGATTTTCCACTCCGTCGGATATACTGAACTCTTCAAACATAAATTAAATATGTGAAGCAAAGGTTTTTCAAAAGTACTTATACAATCTTTTATTATGAACGGAGGTATGCCGTCCGGGCCGGTAGAAGAGTGAGGCTTGAGACGCTTAACTGCATAGCCTAGATCAGCTGGCCCTATGTGATCGATCGCGATACGCTGCGACTGCGAGCAGTGTGAGTCAGTAGCTGCGTTCTGTGCGGCGGCCTCGGCAGATAAGGTAGGAGCTAAACTACCACGGTTTTAAACTATCACGGTTGTTCACTAAAGTTCCACAACCTTACCACGGTAAATATCCCGTAAATAATCATATAACTTTAGTAAACTTTCAAAGTTGATGCAGTATACGATGAGATGAGATTGCCTTGAAAAAATTGATCTACTTGTCACTTGGAGACACTCATAATGCCCATACTGTAACCATCGACGAACGTACTCAGGCAGAACAATCCACAATCTAGCGGTGTATAAAGTACTCATCGTCCAATAAAGCAAACATAATCTGATCCGGGTACAAATTAATTTCACAAACCGCACTTTTTAGCCAGTACCTAGCTATTTGAATGTAAGGTCAGCCAACCAGATATAATTGGAAATGCTGTTTTAGAACCTACCTTTGTGCAGTTAGTAAAATAGTCTGACTTAGAAGTTGGTTTGTTTCTACCAACGCACTGTTTGTCACTATCAGCGTTAAATCTGAATTCAAATAGATATGGCCATCGAAAGTGTGGTCGTATTTCGAAATATTTCAGTCCAAATGATGCAGTCTACGATGGAGCACCCTTGTCTAGAAGAAACCCATGCACTCGCGACTTGAAGAAACCCACATATTAACTATCAGAGAACACCCATTCGGGCAGCACATTTTACAGTATAAGTGGCTTGCACTAAAAGTGAAATAAAAGCACTTCATTCAGGATTTGGAAATAGCAACTATGAAACGGTGTTGCCTTTTTGTACCTAACCTGGTCATCCGATAGAAAAATGGGCAGAAGAGAATTAGGTCATGCAGATTCAATGCACACTCTCCGAATTGTATGCAATAAAAACCGATAGACTCGCAAAATATCCTTCTAAAGAATCGAGTAAACTTGAAATAGTTCTTAGTCTGAGTGGTCAAAAGTGGTTCCTTATTTTCTTACGAGATGCGGGTTCTGTCGTCGTCTGTCTCGGTTATCGGTGGCAATCGGATCTTGATTCGACCCGCAATTTTGACAATACCATCAACCCATCTTGCTGCTGGATGTCAAACGCTGTGTTTGGGCGCATTTGGTTTGTTTATTGTGATTTGGAGCGATGGTGGCCGAGCAGTATCACGTGCGCTTTACAATCTGACGGCACTCGGTTCGATTAGTAGTGAAATAAATAAATAATGTGCAGCTTAGAGGCACATTTGGTTTGATTCAATTAGTCCCAGACATTACACTAGGTGATATTAGTCTGATGATGGAGCCGGAAGGTGAATAGTGAAACACTTTAATGGTTACTAGTAAACCTCTCGAATTTGGGGTCATTTGGTTTGTTTCAATGAGTTCCATTACACTTGGTTACGTAAGTCTGATGGTGAAGCCGGGAGATGGATAGTAGAACACTTCAACAGCTAAGCGTGTTTTTTAAAACTATAATAGTTTATATCTTATTGCTACCGGTTGCAAATTCTACCGTTATAACTTTGCCGAACTTATGTTTGCCTAATTTCAGCACTATTTGTAGGAAGCTTAAGATGAATATCGTTTGTGAAAATCGCCACTCAGTTAGTAAAAGCAAAACTAGTTCAGGCTAGGAAAGTATTCGATTTCTTTCAACGACGGGCGATCGTTAGCGATTAATTGGGAGCAATTGTCAAGGCACTACGTGTCCGTGTAACTAGATAGTCTTGAAAGAGATACAGAATGAAATGGACAAAGCTCCAATAGGACAAAAAGTAAGTGAGGGAGATGTTAGGATAGGTGCTCTCATGCTCAGGTGAACTGTTAACGAAAAATTTCGGCTTTAACGTAGTTCCATATAGACAATATCAAAGAGAGTTAATATTTTGGCTTTATCGTAGTTCCAGCCAGGGGCTCCTGAAATATTTCCTTGTTTCAAAAATCCTTTATAGTTGTAGATTATTGATGAAAAAATTACAAGTCTGAAGGTTCCCTTTGGAACCTTCTAATTAAGACGACCTTCAAATAACCTTCGAGAACCTTCTGACTAAAGAGTTAGGACTGACGGATAGACACGCAGACGGACAAAAACATGGACAGAGCAAACTTATTAGGTTTCTTTTGTTAGCATTTCGGCCAAGAAATCACCTCCTAAACTATTTTACACACAATTCGTTTACACTTGTTCTCGCTTCGAGGTTCGAGCACCGAAGAGGGCGATTGCAATGCAACCGCAACTTATATACTGACGTTTGCTAATACAGTTTTGATAAAATGATGTTGCCATTTTATATACATTAAATACAAATTGTTTTACACTTTGTTAATCTAAAAAAATTACAAACTGAAGTTACATAAAATCACACGCAAAATACAGAATAAACTTTTATGAAGAACAAAAAGATTATACTTAAAAAAGGTATTCCCCAGAAATAATTGTACGCTCCGAGATACAGTTACTTTATTCAAGTCATAGCATTGCCCAGGGGTAAAGACTATTCCAAGAACTTGGTTCTCGGAAACTACCTCTTTATGTTATGGACAGTATTTTTATAATAAAACAGTTGATTTTGTATGAAAAGCTCAGCTTCTTGTTGGTTGTGAATAATAAAACAAGATAGATGGAGTTTTCAGAGGCGGAGAAAAAGTAATCCGTACCTCTAACGTATACATACTTCAATATATTTTATTTCTAGTGTACGTATGCTTTTCTCTACGTTTAAAAAAGAACAAAGTGACACTGCAGTGCTCGTATGTTAGAAATTAAAATAATGTAAAAAATTAGGGTGATAAAATTCGTTAAAAGAGGCATGCGTCCTAATGTTTAATTTATTACAAATAATAGGCTGAGATGAATATAACTAAATACATTACACATACTCAAAAATATATTAAATTGACTGATAAAATATCTGAAATATGAGCACTTAAAGTTTTAGGTGGGGATAAAGAGGGGATAATCTGTCCTTTCCTCGCAAAACGTGTGTTAGTATAGCATTTGTATGGCGCGCCTGAGGAGTGACGTCATAACTCAGTTTAGTGCGCTCTCTGTCTAGCATGAAACTACAATACTTATGTTTTACTTATTTGCTTTCCAGCGGATGCAAAAGGTAGGCTGTCGTTCAGTGTGGAGGTTAAAGGGGGAGGCCCATGTTCAGCAGTGGACGATGATGATGATAACATATTTATTTATCAACTAATTTTAATTTTGTTTTCGTTGATTTCTATTCATGATTTTTTATATTTATGATGATGATATTTATTAGTCGACATGCCTAACTACCTACAACATTAAAATTATATGAATTCCTAAAGTATGAACAACATGGCAATTAGTCTAACAGTAACAAGACTGTTAGACTAATTGCCATGTTTTTCATCCATACTCTACGATGTTGCACACTTTATTCAAATGCCAACATGGATGGATAACTTGAAATGTCAACGACAATAACACAATGTCTTCAGTTGAAAAGCATACATTAAAACACACGTTGTTATTTGAATTAATTAGTAAATCCTTATAAATCATACAAATAACGCTTTCATTTCTGAGATTGGGATCTGATCTTTCATAACACTTTTTATGCCATAGGTGGCAAACAAGCTGACGGGTTGCTTGCAACACTAGGGGCATCACAGATACGTTGGCGACCCTTAAAGACCCTATTAACAGCCTAACCTACTTGATGCTATGATTTTACGCTTACGTTTTTATTTAGAAGGCAGCAATACCGCTCTTCGTTTGTTGCCTGGGTGTTATTTTAGCTTTAGGTATTTGCTTTAGAAATTTTATACGTACGTAGAATCTCATTTGAGGGCTTTTAGGCTTGCTTTATTTTACTCGCAACTCCGTATATAAAGCAGGTCACAAATTTAATTAAAAACCTTGTTAAAATGTTACCATGTAGCTACATTTATTAACCCTAATTGCGTTAATCTAACTTTCATTACATTTATGGCACTTTTTATGGCCATATTACACGCTTTTGTATTATGGTCCTAAAATGTAATTTGCTTTACTTACTGGGATGTAGAGAATGTGTACCATAGTGCTATTAACTTGTTCATCGTTTTGTTAAATGGTGTTAGCTTTTCGCCATTTTCAACTGAATAATTGAAAAGTACAGCCAATATCGGCCGATTATTAGTTATTCCACGTTTAATCTCTTACAACGCTTGTTTAATAAGTTTTAACCCCGAGTTAAATGAAAGTTAAACAAGCCCCGTTGACAGTAAATCCTTGTTAAACGGGTTTACATGAATATTAAGGTGTTACGAAGCTTGCTAACTATGTTAATATTTGTTTGTTAGAATAGTGGACAGTAGATACATTTTATGCATTTATATTAGACTGCGTAGTGAAGCAGCTTTTCTATTTTCAATCTAAACCATATAAATAGAAGTTATCGCTTGTGTTTTGTTATTTTATTTCGTAACGTTTCAAACACGGCAGAGCCCGTTACAGGTATGACAAAATTATTTACAAGTACCGCAAGTAATTTTTATTCAAAACGTGTTTAATTTCAATATCTAATGAGATACTTACCAAACGGGATGTAGGCTAATAATCGCATTATTATTAGACTATTAGATAATAAGATAGACACCCTAAAAAATCATTTAATTTTTTATACCTATAGTTTTTTTTACGTCGTACTAGGCTAACGTTTGACAGTGATCTCGCCTGATGGAAAGCGATGATGCGGTCGAAGATGGAGCACGTTTACCCAGTAATAACCTATTAACCCTAGACTTGAACACTCCAAGATTGGAATGCAACGTGTTTCCCCGAAAGCAAAAGCAGCATCCAGTTGTGAATACCACTAAATTTGTGAACCGTTCTAGTACTTCTTTTCTATTTAATGGTAGGCTTGTATTTTTCCACATCATGCTTGATGCAAAAAAAAGGATCGATCACGGTTACCTATAAGAAACCTGATTTCTCTGGATTTGAAGATACCCTCATTGTACTTTTCGGGAACACAGACTCTGGCAAAGAGTTCCACCCCTATCTTTCGTTATCATCATTTACAGTCAGAAGACGTCCACTGCTGAAATAGGCCTCCCCCTTTGCGCATCACTGAACGACATCCTTGCTATCTGCATCCACTTCATGCACGCAACTCTCACGATGTCGTCGGACCATACCTACGCTGCGTCTTCAGGTTCGTGGTCTCCAATCAAGAACCTTTTTTCCCCATCGGTTATATTATTAGTTCTTCGAGCGATGTAGCCTGCCTGATCTGCACATTGCCACTTCAAATTCTGAAAAAAATCTGAGCATCTATGTCGGTGACTGCGGTTCTTCGGCAAATATCCTCGTTCCTAATTTTATTGCGAAAAGAAACTTCGACCATCTATCTCTCTTAATTGTTCAATTTAAATATTAAAGTATAAATGGCATTTCAACTATAATATAGTAATTTAAAAAAAAAAACTTTTTCAGCCAAGGAAATAATATCATCATAACAGGAACAATCTCGTAAATCAACACGAGAATTGGTGTCGTCGATAAATCTCTCCAGTAACAACTGACACCTTATGAAGTAGACAAAGTATCAACTAGCTCCCCTTTTAATACACTAAGAAGCTTTTAAGATTTTCTACCTATTACCTATTTGTATTTATCTATTCAATTAGCACGGCTCGAACATCAATTACACGAATGACAGACAGTCTTAATAATATTATAAACGCGAAAGTTTGTATGTATGGATGTATGTTTGTTCCTCTTTCACGCTGCAACGGAACAACGGATCGACCTTATTTTTTGCAAGGTTTCAAGAGCCAGAGAGTGACATAGGCTTCATCATCATCACCATTTTTCATCACTACGCGGTTGAAACCGCGGGGCGCAACTAGTAATATTATAGTGAAATCTCTATTACTTTTTTTTTCAATATGGTTTAAACTCAGCGTCTTGTTTTACACCAAAGAACCAATTACACTGATTAAACGAAAACGTTCGCAAAAAGACTGTAATCAAGCTGTTAGGTTTTGTCTTTTGGGTAGCTAAATTATAAATTGGATAACATAAAATACTAACTCTACGACAAACCTTCGAATTCAACCTTCAAACTAGTATTAAAATTGCATTTATAAATTTTCTTCATGAATTATATTTTTAGCTCGCTGAATATTGATAAACAAGTATAAGTAATAAGTCTGGCTCAACGCATTAGCATTGCCATTCAACGTGGTAATGCCGCCAGCATGTTGGGTACGCTGCCAACTGGTAGTGGGCTTGAGCATTTGGATTGTCTTTAGACCTTCAACGGTCTATGGGCAGTCTAACTGTATTTGTAGTGTTAGTTTTAGCTTGTATTTTGTTTAGTTATTAAAGGCACTTGCCCATGAAAAAAAAAAGTACAAGTTGATAGTGATAATACTGCTGCTAATTTTCATACGGCAGAACAGATTTTTGTGAATCATAGCTAAGAACACGAACGCTCAAGACAGGAACGGCAAAGCGTCATCCCTACTTGGTCGAAATGCTATTTATTCGCACCAAGCGTCTTTCTTAATTAGAACAGCAAAACAATGGAACGACTTGCCGTTGTCTGAGTTTCCGCAGCATCTGAGTTTCCGCAGCATTACAATCTTGGAGTGTTCAAGTCTAGGGTTAATAGGCTATTACTGGACAAAAGTGCTCCACCTTCGACCGCATCATCGCTTTCCATCAGGCGAGATCACGGTCAAATGTTAGCCTAGTTTAAAGTTAAAAAAACTTTCCAAAAAAAAGGATTCAGCCGTTTGCAAGGCCCGACGCTGTATGGCCGTGTGAGTGAGTATAGACAGCAATAATGTGGTAAAGTATGAGGTAACTATTAGCGGCGCTTTTTTGATTCCTTTTTTTATTAAACCAGGTTATATATTACTGCCAAGGACTTAATTATGGCAAAAGTTTCCGACGATTGCAGATTACAGTGTACCTTTGACACAAGCTAAAATAATCTCGTACAATCGCCAAAAAGTTACCAACAAAGTTTACCAATTATTCCTCATTCCAAGATCATGATCGTTTCATTCCCTCTTATAACCAGATCAATAACTACTCCGGGTAATCAGTTAAT
Source organism: Agriopis aurantiaria (assembly GCA_914767915.1). Taxonomy (NCBI): domain Eukaryota; kingdom Metazoa; phylum Arthropoda; class Insecta; order Lepidoptera; family Geometridae; genus Agriopis; species Agriopis aurantiaria. The sequence continues at coordinate 5,819,526 of OU611990.1, forward strand.
GTTCCGAGGCCGATCAAGTTCTACGCAGACTCTAATTAATGAATCAACTAGGCGTATCCTCCTAACTATTGGTAATTGGAAGCCTTGAACCAGTTGAAGATGACCTGCGGACTCTGGAATTCAGATGTTTGCTTGTTAAAAAGAACGTTACCTCACTGAGTTCGAGACACGTGTAAAGCTTTTTCCCCACTGCTCAACTTAATTGCCCAACTGCACCAAGTTGAGCAGTGGGTAGTACCAACGGCTTAGCTGGTAGTTGCCGAACTAACCTTAAATGTTGGTTTACGAGTGCATTAATTCGGCAAACAAAGTTATTCTCCAGAGAACCAAAGTCACCGACATAGCTCAGTGTATTAATAAGCTGAATTGGCAGTCATATCAGTCGCCGAACCGATAACCGTTGGGGTAGACATGTTCTAGAGTAGTGCATTACAGCATGCATTACATACATTAAGGCTAGTAAAGGAAACTATTGAGATCTCGAAATGCCAGAATTTCAATCGAGGTGATGGTTTTGAACTCGCCAGTGCGTGGAAACCAGTATTAGGTTGCTTTAAAATTAAAAATTCGCGTTTAAAATGTGTTCTAAATACTATACGCAGTGATACAGTGAGTGTGTTTTGTCGGGACTTAGGTTCGAGTTCAAGTTCCAGTGATAACCGTAGCAAAAGACTAAGAAAGAGGGTAGATCGTTATGTCTGCATCTAACTTTTTAACTGTTCGACTAACCACCCGCATTCTTCAGTCTTCCCGTGAACATGGTGTATGTAACTGCGCCGAAATATCGGGAGCTCATTCCACAAACTTACCACGGTAAATATCCCGTAAATAATCATAGAACTTTAGTGAACATCCGTGATAGTTTAAAACAGTGATCAACTTATTACTTCCATTTTACAGAAGTAGTTTTTCGTAAAACTTTCGGAGGGAAAGTTTGCAGAATTCGTTAAATTAGTGACATAAAATAAATAACTTCAATGTTATGGTTTACTTGTTTTATGTTCGTCTTGACAATTACAGCTTTATTTTTTTCGTTTCATGCTTGTAAATCCAGATACCTAAAGTTGAACGATTGAATTTTGTAAAACGAATCTTATAAGAGTTTAGGTGGAAACATACAAAAATACACGTTTACTACGTTTTTGAGGCTCATCGTCAGGTATTTCACGCGTTTCATGTCAATATCCTGAAGATTATGCTTGGCCCCAAACGTTGGTAAAATACCAACAGCCGCTGCCTTTACGACCTCCCTCACCATTATAACACAGGAATACCCTTATTGCTTATATTTTCTCAGCAATTGGTATTTCATATCCGAACCACGTGGAAGCGAGGGCGTCATTTAGGCCGCGGTGGCCACACCGAGACGTGATAGAATCTCAATAGATGCCGTAACACTTAAGATCTCCGATATAAGCTTTAAAGGAAATACAGAAGGAATACACGCAGGAAATTCGAATAATGAAAATGCTTTTCGAGACGTTTCTAAATTGGCAGCTTAGGCTTTAGCTCTAAGTAATGGTAAATCCTTCAGATGTTTTTTGCTGTAAAAAAGATTTTTATTTAAAACTAACAAGGAAGAAGTCATACTAAATAGTTTTATCTCAAAATCATGCTTAGGCTCAACGCAGACTGTGGAGTTTTGACTAAATCACGGTGTACCTAAGTACAAGCGACGCTGGAAACGTTGGAAAAACTGAACAATATCGGGCAAACCATGAAAATTCTCTATGTCCCTAAGGGTGCAAAGCGTAGCATTATTTATTTATTTAAAAACAAGTCCACGTAAATGTTTACATTTACCAAAGAACCAGAGTCACCGACATAGCTATTGAAATTAGCAAGTTGAAGTGGAAATAGGCAAGCCACATCGCTCGAAAAATCGATAACCGATGGGGAAGAAAGGTTCTTGAGTGGAGACCACGAATCAGTAGACACAGCGTAGGTAGGCCTCCTACTCCAGTGGATACAGATGACAGGCTGTTGTTTAGTGTGAAGTTCTAAAGGGGTGGCCTATACTCAGCTGTCTCAGGACGGCTTCTGGCTGCTGATGATATGGTTGAATATAGTAAACACATCTAGCCTAGAAGAGAAGCTGGTTTTCAAGTGAATCTGCTGGAATACATCTATCAATAGGCACTTAATTTAGTGACACACTTTTCAACTTTATTAGTTTCACCCACCTTGTTATTGTTTCGTTACGTTGTTTCCTTCACCAGTAGCTAACATTATTTGTTAGGATTTTGTACCCAGTCCAGTAGTGTGGAAGTCAAAAGCGACACTCACTATCAACGCTCCAAAGCAGTCTAGCTATTAAAGCAAGTAAAACGTAGAGCACTCTACAAGTTGCTTCTATGTTAATATATTTGAGGCCATTTTATCTAAGACTCTTTGTTCAGTTTTCTTGTACGCAATTAACTTTTGACTGCGCTCTTAGGTTGTAACGGTAAACATTTTCTAACCACCATTCTCTCGTTATTAGTACTCTCAACTTAATTAGATACCTTATGTTAATTACATTGTGTTACAGTTACAACGGTAATTAAAGCGTGTATTTAGGAAATTCTACGCGTAGTTTAAACATTTTGAAGACTAGAGAAAAGATGATTTCGTGATCTACAAACTTTTACACTGCTCTGTCACTAGTTTGACAGGTAGGCCTAATAGAAAGAAACAAAATCCTCACGTTCATACTGTTTGTGATTTGAGTGCCTCGTGAACTGGGCCCAACATGCACTGGGCCAGTTTAGTGGATTAGGGCCCATCCTATCTCTCTGATACAAGAACTTTATCCCGGCAGTAAAACATAATAGGCTGAGAATGATGATGACGATTACAATTTTAATCCCGTTTTTAAAAATCTACTGCAACTATCAAAGCTATAAAATGTGGATCGATTTAGTATAAACAAATATATTATTATAGTATAAGTTTCGGATAACAAAAATGGCTTTGTGTTTACCCGGATAAAATTATAATATAGAAAAAGATAAGTATGTAAATGTTTACCTTTAATAATACTGTCTTCAAGGAAGAATAATGAATTCTCTGAAGTAAGACATGAGAGAAATTCGTAATGAGAATAAATTAAAAATAAACATAGGGGGTGTTTTTCTTTGAAAAAGCGTTTTGATGCTGGTTGTAACAAATAATTATCAATATGAAAAAAGAGCAAGTGCCCGAACAAAATTAATGATATTACCAAATCAACAGGCACTCGAACATTATATTCGTGTTATTAGACATCAAACTATCGTGGCTGAATGTCTCAAGCGGCGTCGCGGTTTTACCATCGCACTAGCCGCCACCGTCTGAAGGCTCATCCACACATCATAGATCAGTGGAAATCGCACACTGTGCGATTCACACGATCCTTCTTGCCTCATACCTGCAAAATGTGGAATGAGCTAGCTTCTACGGTGTTTCCGTGAAGCTACAACATGGGTTCTCCAAAAAGCGAATTAATCGAGTTCTAAAGGGTCAGCAACGTATTTGTGATGCCTCTGGTGTTACAAGTATCTATAGGCGACGGTGACTGCTTACCATCAGGCAGCCCGTCTACTTGTTTGCCTAAAAAAAAGCTGCGCAAATATTCCATCCATGACAGAGCTTACTTATTTTGTGCTATGCCGAGGAAGAAAAATTTTTGGACCGTGGGGGCAGAGTGCTTTTGGATTCTTTAAAGGATTTGCCGGGGAGAGTGAAAGATTCTTTACGTGACTAAAACGCTGGCTTATATTTTGGTCAGAAGCCTCACAATCGAGCAAGACAGCAGCCAGCATTTTGGATACTTTGCCTGAAATTAGAGATCGTTTGGTTTATCTATAGGCCTTCGTTCCTCATAGATAGTATGGACGATCTTCAATTCGTTTTTTTAAGCTTTGTGTTTGGTATTATTAAGTTGACTCATCTTTGAAAGTAATTTAAGCTCTATTATTAGAGCTGGTTCAAAAACTGCTGAGCGTAGTTACTGAAATAATTGAGGGACCACCTTGAGAGCTTCCTCTACATAACAAAAACAATCACGTAAATTGGTTCACAAGGGTAATTGGTATACGTATAAAAATACCAAATTAAGATCCTTGCAAAAGACAAGACAACAGAACAACAGTGAACAGTGTTTTAAGATCCTTGCTCCTAAAGTCTGTTAAAAATAGCCATAATCTGTATAAGAAACCTAAAGACACGCCATTTCTCATGTACAAAGAATAAAACAATTGCTTTGTCCGAAATATCTCTGGAGGAAGAACATTTGTAAACAGAGCGTTTGCTGTATGACGTTTTTTAAGATGACTCGTGTTCCTGTTACTGATTACACAAATTCGCTCTGGGATCCGGAAAACCGGGATTTACGCAAACAAGGCACAGATTCCCCTCAGCTGGTTTGAACAATTTTATAGCTTAGGCAATCTTTCATTTTCATGTGGCACAAACGTTTGAAAGATAAAATCTAGAATTTTACACTTTTGACCTAAAAATCTTTTTCAATTGGCAGATTTAATGATTTGCTACTAACAAACTATGTAAACAATTCTTGGAAGTCGATTTAAACCTTCTTCTAGTTGAAGTTTCGATTTGAAACTTTGCAAGTATACGTAATCCAGATTACAATACAATATTTTGGCACAATCACACTGATCTGATAATGTTGGAGTCAGGAAGTGGATAGATAGATATTCAGTGGCTACTAGTAAATCCTTCAAGTTTGCGCTCATTTGGTTTGTTTCAAAACGAGTTCCATACTTAACACCTTAATGATGAAGGCTAACTTCAGGCTTCAAATAGCGCTGTAATAACCCAATTTGGAAAATCACACGAGAACCTTAACACGCCAAGATATGATTTGCGGTCGCGCAACTTTTGTCATCACCTAAACAGAATCGCTGAAAACAGGTAGTCGTAAAGGCCCCTGATGATCGAGCCGGGAGTCGGATAGTGGAAACTCTTTAATAGTTACCAGTAAGCCATTTGAGCTTGGATTCCTTGCTCCTTTGGTTAGTTTTAATGATTAACATTAGTGCGTTTTTTAAACATAAAAAAATAAAAAACTTTATATTTATGAAAAACGTCATTAAAGTTTATCAATCGCGAAATAATTTTATGGAGCAATTTTTTTGTTGGGCCCGTAGATTTGTTTACCGATAATGTTTTTATTTTTCATCATTTTCTATTCCTAGAATTTTTGAACCTAACGTCCAAACATTCACTTCGATTTGGCTAATACCTTAAATTCTGAAGTTATTGTAAATTTTCCAGGACATTATTTAAATAAAAAAACGGTTTAAAAAAATTCATTAATAAAAAAGTTTGCATAAAATTACAGAGTTCAACGTTGCGACAAAATCACTTACAGTGAAATGTGAGGGAAAGTTTTCGACGGAACCAAAACTTTTCTTGTTATCTTCCGACACACTTGATTATAGAAATGGTAAGAGACTTGCGACGTGTCTTGGGACAGATACGAGGGAACTTAACTGTTTTACGCTAGCTCTCTAAATGTTTACGATTATTTCTTCCTCGGTGGCATCAAGGCTTTGTATAAAATTATGTTTTACTAGAACTCGTGCGACCCCTGGGGACTTCCGTCTCTTTACGAGTCAGACTTAAGTTTGTAATGGCTTCTTTTTCATAACTCTTTTGTAGAGCATTTAATTTTGTAAGGACTACATTTTATTCGCCAAGAACTAGGTACAGTCCGGCTGCTGAAATATTGCGTCTTACAGCTGCAAAAGTACTGTAAAAACCTAAATGAAAACATATTCTATAAATATTTTACTGTAGTATACCGGCTACCAGCCAACATTACGTTAAAAAACTAGTAAAAGTGATCAGAATTTACTGTTTTCGTTCAGCTTTTTACAATGTTATGACAACTATCAGACGCATTCTTTCAGTGGTTGTACTTTGGATGTCCGTACGCTCTTTGACCACAACGTCACTTAACATCAGTAATCTATGGTCTAACGCCAAGGCTATCAATCATAAATAGCCGACATACGCTAAATTATCATGTAATAATTTAGTGTCAAATTTACCATGTGTCGAAGAAAATGATCCCTCCATATCCAATGGATGTAGTTAAAGCGCTTATAAAATTTTGTCAACTGCAGCGGCAACAATTTGAGCTGTACGAGTGAAGTGTATTTGCATACTGAAATATCGAGGTTGGTGTCGATACCAGACTTAAAAAGTACAGAAATTCAGTTGAGGGAACGACTAATAGATCAGTCGGAGTAGCTAGAAAAATACCGTGTTCGAAATCGTTTTCGTGAAAAAATAGAGCTTTTTTTCAGTTACCGTCTTTCTATCGATACAAAAAGTGAAGAGCGTTGTGAAAAAGATAACGATGGCCCGAGACGAGATGGCGTCAACTTTATCGGGGATAGGCAGATTAAGTGACAATATTTTTTATGATAAGGTCAACGGTTACTTTCTGTCCGTGATAAAAATTCTGGTATCCTGTTTCTGGATTATAAATTTGGTGGTTAACAAAAATTGCTATTGATCCAATATATTTTTTATTCCAAGTTGTGGTTGTAGTTCTACTTTTAAAATAAAAATACAAAGGTTTTATTGAGTAGTTGTTGATGCTATACGTCCAACAACATTCATCATCATCATCAGTCAGAAGACGTCTACTGCTGAACATAGGCCTCCCCCTTTAACCTCCACACTGAACGACAGCCTGCCTTTTGCATCCACTGGAAGCCTGCGACTCTCACAATGTCGTCAGTTCATCTAGTGGGAGGCCAACCTACGCTGCATCTTCCGGTTCTTGGTCTCCACTCCTGAACCTTTCTTTCCCATCGGTTATCGGTTCTTCGAGCGATGTGGCCTGCCCACTGCCACTTCAACTTGCAAATTTTAACAGCTATGTCGGTGACTCTGGTTATTTGCTAACAACATTATTTTATGTATAATTATGCGATTTTATAAATGATAAATTTTAATAATGACGACAGTATGTCAATTTGTTTGTCATACAACAAAATTATAGTAATGTCTATCTGTTAACTATTTAAATTAATAAAATGATATCTTAACCATTGAAATTGTTTCGACAGTTAATTTAGCTAATACTTTTTTGTGTAAATAATATTTACGGTATTTTTAAACCACCTCTCTAGATTTGTACGCCTACAAACTAGGTAATCATGATACAGTGACTAATATTTTAATCCACCTATTGAGCATGCATTTTTAAATGCGGGTGTGAATCTACTCGCGTTTTGTGCAAATAAATTATCTTTATCTTCATCTTAAATACTTTTTAGTGTTTTTAAAACTATAACTTTAGTCGTATATGGGTTCATAGTTATTTTCGACAAAGTAAAAAAAGTTTGCATGTATACGATTTCGGCATGATTTTAACGTTACATTTTATTTTTGTTCTCAGGACCGCGAGTGGAGGCGCAAACCAAGCTGATTTTAACGTAAGTACATAACATTAGATACAGTCAAATGGGAAAGAACCGGCTTCCCTTTTTGTAAACAAACTCAGTTCAATATTCGAACCTTCTACCATTGCAATAAGGGTTGCTGCGACAAAAAAAAAAACACGCATAATAGACATAACATTTGACTGTACGATTATAGCAAGTGATAATAGTACAACGCCACACAAAACGGCGTATGTATTTGTGTGTAAAGTAATTTTGCTAAAGGAGTTGGTACTTATGGCAAAAACGAATTTAGTGTTTATAGCAATTCCCGCATAGCAATTTAAAATAATCACGTGGAAGTCATATTATAATAATTGTTTTTAATTCGTGTTCGGGTTTCCTTCTTCCACATCTTGCTTGATGTTTAGTGGATAAGATGGAGCTTGATTTATCCACAATGAACCTGTTTACTCTCGATTTAAAGGAATAAACTTATTTTCTTTTGAAGTAATTCTTTGTATTCTTCGACCTTCTATTTTCCTGACACTCTGAATAGTTTGCATCATGAAGACATGAGATCATTTTTATCAGCATAAATGATAGACAATTTGGTTTTTTTTTTTTTTTATGCCATAGGTGGCAAACAAGCAGACGGGCTGCCTGATGGTAAGCAGTCACCGTCGCCTATGGATACTTGTAACACCAGAGGCATCACAAATACGTTGCCGACCCTTTAGAACTCTATTAACTCGCCTTTTGAAGAACCCCATGTTGTAACTTCTCGGAAACACCGTAGAAGGTAGCTCATTCCACATTTTGCAGGTATGAGGCAAGAAGGATCGTGTGAATCGCACAGTGTGCGATTTCCACTGATCTATGATGTGTGGATGAGCCTTCAGGCGGTGGCGGCTAGTGCGATGGTAAAACCGCGACGCCGGCATCAGATCAAACAGTTCTTCAGAACACTCCCCGTTGTAAATGCGATAAAAGATACAAAGAGACCCGACGTCTCTGCGCATGCTGAGTGGCTCAAGGTGTTCAGCGAGCTTGGGATCGTTGACAATTCTGACAGCTCTACGCTGTAATGCATCGAGTGGGTCAAGCTGATACTTGGGTGCTCCATTCCATAGATGGGAGCAGTACTCCATGTGAGGTCGGACTTGCGCTTTGTAAAGCAAGAGTCTTTGTCTCGACGTGAAGTACCGCTTCGCCTTGTTGAGCACACCAAGTTTCTTAGATGCGAGCTTGGCCTTACTTGCGATGTGACCGCGGAACTGTACATTCGTAGAAATGTCGACTCCAAGGATTCCAATGCTTTCTGAAACCTTGAGGGGAGTGTTTTGAAAATGAGGAGCTACAACAAATGGGGCTTTTTTAGCGGACAATTTGGTTTCTTTGAAATAGATGGAACGATATTTTTGGTGGATCTTAATATATCGTAAACAAACTCGATCTATAAATTATCCTCACTTCAATTTTAAAAGACCTTTTCAATGATATCACATCTTTTATTTATAATCATGTCACTGGTGATCAATTCCTTTTTTTTCTGGGCAAGTGCCTTTATTAACTAAACAAAATATAAGCTAAAACTAACACTACAAATATAGTTAGACTGCCCATAGACCGTTGAAGGTCTAAAGACAATCCAAATGCTCAAGCCCACTATCAGTTGGCAGCGTACCCAGCATGCTGGCGGCATTACCACGTTGAATGGCAATGCTAATGCGTTGAGCCAGAAACACGCCAGCATTTTGGTCACGCGTCGCATTAACCAGGTGCTCTGAAAGATTTTTGAAAATGAGGTGAGCTTCCCGGTCCCCAAGGGCCCAATGTCTCAACCCCAAACGCCTCAAATATGTAACCACTGCCGAGGTTAGCATATTTGTGTCGCTTGTGCTAAATTCAATTGATCAATTCCTTGAATCTATCGATAGGAATCTATAGACACTTCATTTATCAAAATCATTTTTTTATCCTTTCATTTTGAGACTTTAGACTTCAAGTCTACATCAGTCCCAATGTACCTTTGTCAAAATCGGTTGAAGGTTGTGGTACAAACATACAACCATACATACATATACTCTAGCTATAACGCCCCCTTTTTGCCTTTGCGTCAGGTTAATACTGACGAATCCTAGGTAAAACTTGTATATAGTGGACCGTGGGTCGTGGGCGTACTTAGTGCAACATGACCAACAGTTTGTGGTCAACCGCAAGCCAGCGCGCCGCCGTGTATCTCTATGTAGGCATTAGTAGTATTTGAATAAATTTAAGTTCTTTGAAGCTCAGTCAAATTCTAATGTTTAAAAGCAAGAGCCCTTGACTCGATTTGAAGTACACCAAGTTTCTTGGCCTTGCTTGCGATGTGACCGCGGAACTGTAGTATCGATCAAATAAAATATATTTTTGTTTGTGAATTGTGATGCTATTGATACGAGATTTGCCCGGAGCAGTTGCGGCGGAACTATTGCACGTACAAACATCATTAGAATGATTGATTCAGTCGGTCGTTCATTACTGAATCTATGAATAAGGACCTTAGTAAATAATTTTTATTTGCGGTTTCCCGGAGATTTATTTGGCCAATACAGATATCTGGTTTCCCTTTCCCTAACATATATCAAGATTGATACCGAATCTTTCCGAAATATTAGATTTAAGCTGATTCGTACGTTCCGTATTCTTTGTGGTATTGTGTGATTATTTTACACAGAGCATATAAGATTATATTTTAACCGACTTCAAGAGTAAGGTTCTCAATTTGGACCGTATATTTTTTTAATGTATTTACACCGATTACTCCGCCATTAGTGAATTGGTTTATGTGTTTTTAAAAATATTATTATGTAGAAGAAGCTTTTGAGGCGGTTCTATAAAAAAAACGTTTGGCTAAGTAAGTGTAAATATAGTTTAGAAGCTGTAATAATACGAATAGTTTTGTTTGAGCTCTTAAAATTTTTGAAGTAGGTTTAAGTCTTGTTTTGAACTCAACAATTTTATTATAACCTAACCTAACTAAGCAAAGTAAAAAGGAGGGAATTACGGGGTGTTAAACGCCATACCCGTTTTTATGTTACATATATATTATTATTATGTTTGTGTGTTATTACCGACAGACTAAACGCCTCAACCTATGTTTTACCACCGAAGCCAAAAACGCATTGTCAAATGAAAAACTATTTTAAAGAAACTTGTTATACCGTTGAGTGATTGTAAGCGCTATGCAGTGCCATCAACGAATTAATTTAAGGGAAGCTTTTGAATATAAATATTTCGCCGTCATCATCAGAATAGCGTTTCTTTTAATGTCAAAAATCGCCTTTCGCGCACGCACTACCTTACCATCCCTTTGCCACTTCAAATTCACTTAAAAAAGGTTCCATACATCTATATTTAAATCCCTTTGTTCATCCCTTTTACATTTGCAGGCTTTTCCCGCATATATAAAAGTCAAATCATTACACGTCACGTACATTCTTCAGGTTCCCGTTTAGATATCGGTTCAGTGAATATTTTGTGGGAATAAAAGCACTGAGTCAATATGTGGGTGTGCTACAATGTGTGTTAAAGCTTTCACCCACAGGTAAAGGCCTAAGTGAGACTTTTGATCGGCTTTTGTTGAACGCGGTGGGTTAGAAGTGTTTTATAGGATGTACCGTTCGGGAAAGGACTTAGTTTCTTTATTTATATCTGACGACATCACATTATCAGCCTATTTTAATATCATTAAAACTAAGGTGAGCTTCCTTCCATCTATGGTGGCCTGGTACTTAAGTCAGCTAAAACCCACAGTCACTAATATAAAATTAGATAAACATTCATGAATATTATTGATTTCCTGATGATTCATGATGTCCTGGTACAATTGAATGAAAATTCAAATCATTGTAAGATATTAAAAAAAATATTTGACTGTACCGTCGCGTCGTAAAGGTAAGCAATAAAATTAGCAGAACAATAGGCGTCGTGAGCTTGAGACAGGGTGACGCGAGACGACGGGAATATTGGTTCCCACTGCTGGGATACGAGTCTTCTCTCAGAGAGAGAGTATGGGCCCTAACCCATCATACGAGTTCAGTGCATGTTGGTGAATGTAATAATAGGGTACTTGACTGTATTAAAAATATTATGCCAATTGACGCCATCCATAAACATGACATAATGAAAAAGCATATTTCATTGATTTTTTGATAAAAATATGCTTACTTTTTGTAAAAAACGCGAATAAAATAACTGTATTTTCGACATTTGATCACGTGATCGAAAACGGTCTGTAACTGGCTTCATCCCTGGTGACGTCACACAAATCTAAACAAACAGATTTTGTATTGATATTTGCGAATTTAATGTTGTAAAGCTATTTTGAGAGCGATTTATCCAGAAATTTTCACCAAAAACATTCCGGAGGTTAAATGTGAGAAGAATGGAGAAACATTTTGTGCAAGCAGACAGCAGTAACTTACCCAAAATTAATGTTTTTATGGTTGCATATTTCTTTAATAATAATTCACGTCATTGTTTCTACGCTGCAGAACTCAAAACGTAAAAACTACAATGTCAGTATTAATTTTTAATTGTTCTCCAAGCAAAACATTCAATCAAGTTGTACAAAAAGTATTTTGTAGTAAGTGGATATAACTATTTTGTTAGGTTATGTCGAGCTTTACAATGTTTAAAAAGAAAGTAACAGTACATAAAATAGTAATGCAATAAAAACACAAATTATAATAGAAATATATAGACTCAAATATGTACCTCAAAATGATCTTCGCACATAGAAACACTTGAATTAGCTCCAATACTTTTGGGTTCTCTACGAGCTACTTAGTTCCAACCTTAGATTGGTTCCAACCACTTTTTTCGAGTTTTGGGGAGTTTTGGGTGCATTGGAACAGGAACAAATATTTTATCCGGTGTCTTTATGGAAGTATTTGTACATTTTGGCACTACACAATATTTATAAACCATTACTTCTATTAGAAATTAATTAATCATCAAACTTTTGCAGCCTGGCTGCAGTTGTTTTGTTTTGTGTGACGTCAATTAGTCATGTGATCGGAGCTATGACGCAGGTCTGCGTTTTGGCGCGATATTTTTTTATTCAAACTTTAACATCGATTTATATCGCAAATACGACTGATATCCAGAAAATATAAATGCAGTATACATTATTTTATATCAGACAATAATGTGCAATAGTTTCCCAAAAGTAGTCAAATACCCTATTATGTCTTTGAATTTTTGAGGTTCATATCGGTTTCCTCACGATGTTTACCTTCACCGTTGTTGAGTGATGGCATCGAAACTCCATATAATTCATTTAAGTACTAAACAAGTAATAGGAGCAGGGTCGAGAATCGAACCGGGTGCCGTCAGATTGTAAAGCGCACATGCTACAAGTCGGCCACCATCGCTCTAAGGGAGGTATGCTTTAGTAAAATAATTATCATTCGTGTTCAAAATATGTCTCATTATATAATACTAGCTGAATCCCGCTACTTCGTACGCGTAGAGCTCAGCCTTCGGCCTCGCTACTACAACCCGTTATAGCCTATGTGTTATTCTAATATATAAGCTATATTATTGTAAACATTCATTAAAATCAATTCGGAATTTTTTGCGTGAAAGGGGAACAAACATCCATATATCCATACATACAAACTTTCGCGTTTATAATATTAGTAGGATTTAATTTATAACATAACTATAGTGACCCACTCTGGCTTTGCACGTAATTTACGTGTGAAGCCGGAGTGGGTTACTAGTTATTTATATGTAAACCTTCCGTGAAAAATTATGTAACTGATGGTGAAAACCGCATTGAAATCCGTTGCGTGGATAAGGAGAAGTTAGCAGTTATACAGACAAACGCGGAAAGCGACTTTTAATGACTCTATAATGTAGAGATTAACATATTTTTTTTATATACCTACTAGCGGTCCGCCCAAGCTTCGCACGGGTATAGATTATAGCCTATGTCACCCGGGGATAGTGTAGCTTCCCAACAATGAAATAATTTTTAAAATCGGTTCAGTACTTTTTGAGCCAATTCGCTACAAACATACTTACATACAAATCTTTCCTCTTTATGATATTAGTATAGATACCGCTAAACCGCTTAGGTAACGAAAAAAAGAAAGTAGGTACGGCACCCTTACTAATTTTTCACGCACACAAAAAAAACTTGCAATGAACTATTGACCAATAGTAGACTTGTAAAAACTGGCGGTAAGGTCATCTGCTGGGTGACTTCAACTCAAACCTGATTTAAGCCATATGCGTTCGCCACGCCACCTTACCATATCTCCCTTGTTTGCCTGGTCTGAGTACATAAACCACACATACTTAATTCAAGTACATTCCCCTTTTATGTCCTGTTTGTTGCTTCTGGCTGCATCACCAGAATTAACTTCCGAAAGTTTATGACGCTTGACGGCTGTTCTTCCCTTATCTGTTAACATATTATCTACATGAACATACATGTTACATGTGTGTGAATTTATACAAAGCATCAGACGTTTCAGTGTACATCTGTGTGTTATTCATTGACTTATATAACAAGTACGGTGCGAATAAACTTGGCCAATAGTACTAACTCAGTGGTGCTAACAAGTGCACTGCGCACCAGTGTGAAGTTAGTTGCTCGCTGAATTCTTTGGTGAGCTGTTGCGCTCATAAATAGGTAAAAATTTAATAATTATAAATACGTTTAGGCACGCTACCACAGAAGACATAGACGCTACGATGTGAAGTATTTGTATGTAATTGCGACACATGGCGCACATTCATCAAGTACTAGCGGCCCGCCCCGGCTTCGCATGGTATAAATATATAGCCTATGTCGGGGATAGTGTTAGCTTCCCAACAGTGAAATATTTTTTCAAATCGGTTCAGTAGTTTTGGAGCCTATTCAATGCAAACAAACAAACAATCAAATCTTTCCTCTTTATAATATTAGTATAGACTAAACACTCAGATAAAATGAATGGAAGTGTCATACCTACAGTTTCTCCTTTAGCACGTACACCCTCTTGGTCGTCCATTTGATCATCTCGTTTGCAGTTGTGTGCCGCTCAATATTGAAGTGTGCGTTTGTAGAACTAGTAAGAATATGTCAGTCAGTGCAATACGTTTTTCAAGCAGAATTTTTTCAGTACTTGCTCGGGTTTAAGGCAAATCCAAACTATATAATGATAAAAGACATATTGAGACCCAATGTTCGGATCTCCTTCTCTTGATGTTTAGCTCAATGGTTAATTTGTTATGTATATTGTATAGTTGTGTGTGTGAATATAAAAGGTATATGTTTTGCTTGTTACCTAGTCATAAGACTGTGTTGCAAAAACCAAACTTAACCTCACTGTAGTTGTGGTTGTTTTCGAGTAAACACATTAAATGTTGCTTTTGTTACAGAGTAAGAAAATACTATCTTCAATTTAACTTCATATGAGAAGCTGTCAAACGCAACACATTCTTGTGGAAAAATACCGTATTGGCGTTTATGCTGTTGTGCTTTTCTCTTGCTAAACTAATCTGACAGTACTACATCGAGATACGATACAATACATATAGAGACACAATCGTGGCAAAAAATGTCCCGAGACAAAACTCGGCGCACGCTACGAATTGCGACGACTTTTGTTTATTTGCAAGGTAACCGTGATCCGACTACAATGCCGCTGCGCCATGGTAGCGGTATATTGAAAAGTGGGTGAAACACGGAGACATATTGGACTCGAACGATATTTGTACTAAGTCATAATTAACACAAACACCCGTGGAACTTAAAAGTCAACTCTTTCGGTTTACGCTAGGTTTAGAATTGGTAAAAACTGTCGAAGCGTGGTGGTGCGGCGGTGGTAAGACGTGTCGCGGAAGCGAGACGCATCAGTAATGAAAGTAAGATGAACTGGAAAGAGTTGAATTTCCCATAGCTGTTAGTATGCTGCGACGCTCCCATTTTGCGTTGGTATTTAGAAAATGAAATATATATTATACTAGCTGCGTCCCGCAGTTTCACCCGCGTAGTGATGAAGAATGGTGATGGTGATGATGATGAAAAGTAGCCTATGTCACACTCCCATGCAAAAAATCAGGTTGATCCGTTGCTCTGTTGCTGCGTGAAAGAGGAACAAAGAAACCAACAAACTAACAAACCAACTAACACACTTTCGCATTTATAATATTAGTATGATAATATAATACAGGGTTACTTGGATAGGGTGTACTTATCTGAAAGAGGTCCGTTATACTCAACATTATGAACAACTTTTACTATGGGCCCAACCCTGAAATTGCAAAAAAAACAGCTGTATAGAAAACGGTCATTCTACTTGACAAAATGTATAGAACGCTGATTTTTTCTACAATTTAAGGGTTGGTTGTTAGTACAAAAGTTGTCCACATAACCCTGTATAATAAAATATGGAAATTAATCTAATATAATATTTTATTAATGGGCAAGTCTATAATAATTTTTATTTAATTTTTTTTTTTTTTTAACACACCAGCTACTTCTAAAACAAAAATCAGACTGCATAGACCCTTGAAGGTCTAAAGACAATCCAAATGCTAATAACATAATATGTATTTATAATTGTATCCACAAGTTCTCAACAAAAATTGATAATTATTATCACACGAAAATTAATTTATGAACGCCAATAAAATGCGTCAAAGTTTTAACGTGAACTTTGGTTACACGCCCGTCAGGGACCGAAAATGAAAATAAACTTGACACGTAAACGAAGCACAACATGTCGCATTTCACACGCCCGCCACTCCCGTAAAATGTGAAAATGCTCCCGTAAAGCACAAAAATATCCATAAACCACGAAAAATATTGCCCCTATGAGTAGTGCCAATTACAAAAAGCTTTTATCGCTGTCAGTTTACGTCACAGACAGATATTGAAATGATAAAATATTTGATTCATTATTTTCAATTTCATGGATGAGTAACTTTTTAACTTTCGTGATTTAAACACATAAAATACTGCGCGATATATGTTCAAATCGCAGATGGATGTTGAAATCAAGTACGAAATTCACGAAAAAGTGTTCTGTGTTTATTTATCGACAAATTTGAGAATTACCGTCATTTTTTTTTAAATATATTATGGTATACAAATAAGTTTCCGCCGTTTTTTGTCGAAAATAATATAAACATATTATTTTTGAAGGACCAGGCCCCCGATTTTACTAAACAAATTGTTTTTAAAATGTAATTGTTTCAATTTTAATTTGTAAATAATGGCCTCAAAATTGACAGTTTAAAAAAATTATATTAGAAAAATGCCACCACCTAATATTATAACTTAGTTTAAAAAATATTAAAAACTGTCAATTTTGAGGCAATTATTTACAAATTAAAATTAAAACAGAAGTACATCTAACGATACACATAAGAATTAGCAGGGGGCTTTGCAAGTATCTTCAATGTTCCCCTCCGTGTTGCAAATAGCGCGGCCGATAGACGAGACACGTCATAAGGCCTAAGTGCACGTATCACAGATTTTTTGTGCAACTGTATGCGCGTACACCAGTTTTCAAAACAATTTAACTACAAAGGTTTCACTATCACCAAAAACAATTTAATTAACAAGGATTTTTTAATCCAAAAATGGGTTTCAGGATCACCCTCTTGGAGGAACCATCATGTCATCATAAGGTTCATCCAAGTTCATCCTATTAACACGTAGTGACAATGACAATTTAAAATCTAACCAGGAGAAAAAAAAACTGGCAGTCTAACGCCCTTTGCCCCAAACCGCGAGCAAATTTAGCGATTGGTCGCGAAGACAATAGAGAACTTCTTAGAGAAAGTAAACGTTTGTGAAACTAGTTCGACTATTGGTGAAAATAAATTTATTTTATTTTATTTTATTTTTATTTCGTTAGGTACAAAAATAATCAGCAAACAAACTTAAAAACGAGTAGGTAGAGAAAAAATATTATAAATTTGCTAAAATTTGCTAATGCCAAACATTGTACACAACATTGTTAATAAATTTTGTTTTTACACAATACAACGTCAACTAATTAAGTATTTGTACTAAGTATTTTTTTAAATTAAACAAATTAATAATATGAAAAATATCGAGTTCATTACACACGTTAGTGGATAATAAATCATTATATAAATGATAAGTAATTGGACGGATTGGCTTAGCTAATAGTAGATAAAATCTAAAGGCTGCAAATCTCCGGTCTAATGGTCTGTGAGTTAAGTCTGGTAGTGTGCTAATGATGATTATTGGATATAATGAACCTGATCCAACTAATTCTTTTATCAAAATCTCTTAGCAAAAAGCGTTTAACGACAAAATTATTTTTCTTGTGCCACTGTTGAACTGAATGATTTTCTACAATGTATCCAAAGCCAGTGTCCATATCCATCTGATCCGTTTTATCGCACGTTTTTATAGCACGGCCTCACACTGTTGTACAATTTATGCATCCGCCCAGTCATAACTTATGTAACCATAGAGGTTTCCTTCCCCGATTGATGTTGGATATTGATCCAAATCATCAAGCATTGGTGATAGCGGTCGTAAAGATGCAGGTTTTATGCAGTGTTAAATGCGTTCTGTTGATGCAAGTACTTTTATAGGTTTAGTTTGGAAATATTTGACTGGGAGATATTGGTTTTACGGGCAAAAGTAGCAGTAGCATTTGGATTATCTCTAGAACTTCGATGGTCTATGAACAATCTAACTTTTTTAGTTCCCCACGCAAACAGATAAGTTATCATTATTCATCGTTATCAGCCTATCATGTTCCCACTGCTGGGACACAGGCCTTCTCTCAGAGAGTGAGAGGAGAGAGGACTGGCTCTAATCCCCTATGTTGGCCCAGTGCATGTTGGCGAATGTCATAATTATGTCTTTGAACTTCTGAGGTTTTTTGGATCATAGAAACTGCACATTATTTATTTAAAGTACTAAATAAGTCATTATTTCAAAGCTAAGGATCGAATCGGGTGCCGTCAGATTGTTAAGGGCAGCTATCACCCGTCCACCATCGCTCGCCGCCGCTAACATCGCTCGAGCGTTTATATGATTTAAAAAAAATCTGTTTAGCAGCTTTTTTATTGGGGGTTTTTAGTGAAGCTAAGAATCATTGTTATCTTTCAAACAACAAAAAAAAAACTTAAACAAAATATGTCAGCCGAGTCGGAGCTACGATGCCACAGGCAAACACACATATACCTACACACGTTAAACTGATAACACCTCTCTTTTTGCGTCGGGGGTTGATAAATCTCTTATCACCGCGCCTCTACCGCGGCGCCACCATAACGCATTATGTGGCTGAGCATTAGGTTCGATTTATAGCTTAATATCACTAGAATCTAGACTTTGACTCAACGCTGACTGGGAAGTCGAGGCGGGGTCGCCTCAATTTATTCGTTTCGAGTATAATAAGATTTTTAGGGATAAATAATTTTTCTCTAGAGATATTTATGATGCTAATTTAAACCTAACCTGAAATAAAATATTACATACACGAAAGAGAAAAATTAACCTAACCTAAAACAAAAAATTTGTTATAACAATTTCCGCAAAGTAACACCTGATTCAATCAACTAAGTACTTATATCTTATTTTTTTTAGAACTTTTTTTTTTCGTTTAGAGTTCTATTATTAATCAGCTTTTTATGAGGTGGTAAAAATAATTAGAACACATGCATTATTATGCTATTATGATCATACGGTGAAGTAGAAAGAGTTCATTTTCGCACGGCCCCCTGATGTAATGGTAGGCGTTAGGCCTTAGAATACTTTTCTCATACCAATTTTGCACGTAATAAAGTACGTAGACAGGCAAGAATAACACTCTAAGCACAAAAGTTCAAGTACCCACCGTCCTTTAGTCTACTTGCTAATAAAGCTAGACCCTTTCGTGTTTTCTCTCATAACCTCGATCCCTGAGGCAATATCAGTCCAGTAAAGAGGCCAGCGACACTATAAATACGGAGTAATTAGTGAAGCTCCACACAAACACCCTATGATTGGGGAAGTTTAGTGGCAGTATAGAAACTACGGTTAGATTGCATTTAGTTCAAACTGTAATATTAGCTTTAGCTTTTTTCTCCTTCTTTGAGTGCATTTATTGACTTAACAAAATACAAGCTAACTGACATTAAGCATCTAATTAGTAATTGTTTTATTTTTGCTACATTGGTAGGCCATAAGATATACTTGACTAGTTGCGCCCCGCGGTTTCATTCGCGTAGAGATGAAAAATGATGTTGATGGTGATGATGATAAAAAGTAGACTATGTTACTCTTCAGCCCTTGAACAGTACCCATGCAAAAAACCAGGTCGATCGTCGTTGGTTGCTGCGTGACAGAGGACCAAACAAACAAACAAACTTTTCGCATTTATAATATTAGTATGATAAAAAAGGATTGCATGAAGCCTTCTTTCATTGTAAACGACCATCCTTAAAATTTTAAATTATTTTTTAACTAATTTCGAGATCTATTTCAAAACGGTAACTGTGAAAAGTTTCTCATCATAATTACTTTAAAATAGAAGTTTCATAAAATTTAGGACGGACATACCGACTGACGGACGGATAGAACGAACTTATAAGGGTTCATTGTAGTACCTACTACAGAATCCTAAAAAAAAAACAATTTTCTTAATTTTTCTTTCCGAAGAAAAAGCCAATTATTAGAAAACTTAAAAAAAAGATGATTGTAATCGGTAAAGTCATTCTCAAGTTATGGCGTGACCAAGGTAGACCTTGGTCACGCCATATAAGCGATTCGTTTATATATATAGACAAGAGAAAGAATGTTTTAAATTGGATCAGTAGTTTTGTGTTTAATCTCTTAGAAACCAAACAAACCAACAAACTTTACTTGTTTATAATATTAGTGTAGATAAAATAATCATGGAGGCAAAATGACTTCATGATTGTTTAGTCTTCATCTAACATGGCGAGTCATGTACGATTCTTCGAAACACCTTTAAACGATACAACTGTACACAGAAGTACAGTTCACCGTTGGATGGTAGTACGATAGAACAATTTTTGCCGATAGAACGTTTCGCCGAAAAACGCAACGGAACTTTACCATACGCGTGACACGACACATTGTCAGTTTGTTTGGTTTTGTTCAAAGTAGTAAAATGGTTGCCTCCCTACTGTTGTTCTATTGCATAATGTAGGCAATTTGTGGCAAATAGGCACACTTTGCCCAGAAATTACATATTTCGGTACACTAAAAGTGAATGTTATACGCGGTGGACCGTAAACCTGCGTGATGTAGGTAAACTTTATGGTAATGCCGATCATAAACCAGGATGAAAGGTGCTTCCTCTAGACGGAATACCGAGCGCTGAGCGAGTCGCTAAATAACCACAAGGTCAGAAATCAAGAGCTAAATATCAAAAAAGGTCCGAATAAAGCGTGCTAATGTGTTTAATATGTACTTGAAAAATGTGCCGTACGGATTAGCAAGTTGAAGTGGCAGTGGGCAGGGCACATAGCACGCTCTACAGATGGCCAATGGAGCTGAAAGGTTCTCGAATGGAGACCACGGACCGGTAAGCGCAGCGTAGGACGTCGACTCAATAACTTAAAAAAAAAACTCGTTGCATTTACGAGGGAACGAGACAACATAATATAGGTAAAGTTTTTAGTAGTAAAAGACAAGTTAGCGATGCCTAAGTATGTCGCAGCTATCAACATCTAGCAGTAGGTACTTTTATGTCTCATACGATCCCTAAAATGCCTGGAATTGTCCCTAAGAGAACGATTTCCTAAACCTTCATAGTAAAGTGGCTATGAAACAAGTTATCTGGCTTCAAGAGATCGATTAGACCTATTACAGGCCCATAATACTTCGCTTAACGTTAACTTAACGTAAAGCTGTAACCATATACTTATTCGGCATACAGGGTGTACGGAAACTTTAGTTGGGACAGAAGAAAATCGTACATAATTATCAGCATACTCTTTTTCGAGCAGGCCAATCCTGGACGCGAATAGAATGAATGACTTTTGAGTCTCCAATCACAAGACACCATTCGATAGCCCCCGCGACCGACGTGGCTTACTCGTGCAAATGAGTATTATAACGACATGCGCGATGAAGTGGTTATAAAATCTTTGCTTTTAATCATTGTTTATGGAAAAAATCATACATCAGTATTTGTTAGAAAATCACAATATTTCTTGGTAACTGAAATTTTGTAAATATCCGCAATGCCAATCAAAATGCCTATCAAATCCATGAAACGTTATTTTTAAACTGTTATCATGCAGTTAAGGTTGGTTCTTACTGTCTATATTAAAGTTTCCACCCTGTATACTTAGCGGCGTTATGGGAAAGGGACTTAGAAATATAAGTCTCATGAAGAACGTATAAATTGTGAGACTTACTTTGTCACGGAGACTTACTGGCTTAGTACGGAGATGTAAGAATTTTCGAGGCTGCCTTTGAATGAAAAAACCTTAATTCAAAGGTTTTTTTATGGTTTCAGTCCAGGATTTTGACCACAACTCACCTGATGTTAAGTGACGCTATGGTCGACGATGGTAAACACAACATAGAGTCATCAGTTTTATGTTATTTATAAGGAATAGTTCACAAAATAAATTGTATAATTTGGCAAAAGGCACCATGGAGGCCATGAAACTGCACAGTAAACGATAAAAATACACACCTAGCTTGGAATAATTGGGGAATATATTATAATAACATTTATTACTCGGAATAAAACTGGGGCTGGGGCTTAAGCCCAAATGGCGCAGGTTCAAACCCCGCTGGACGTATTTAAAAAAAAATTGTCACTAAACTTTAAGTAAAATAACCCCTCTTTATGTGGCTTTTCCGTTGTCTTCTATCTTTCTTCTTTCTTCTTTCTATATTATAAAGAGGAAAGATTTGATTGTTTGTTTGTTTGTTTGCATTGAATAGGCTCCAAAACTACTGAACTGATTTGAAAAATTCTTTCACTGTTGGGAAGCTACACTATCCCCGGGTAACATGAGATATATTATATTTTCAAAAAAAAATAGGCATCCTTACTAAAACTTCAATAATGTAACCCAAGGTGTAATAAAATAAGATTTACGTGTTTGACAGTTCTAAGACAGGACAACGTCTGTCAGGTCAGCCAGTTGGGTATAAACAACAGTTCAAGCCTGTGAATAATTACTTCACAAAGGATATTTATGGCATATTCGCTATGACAGGGTATAATTTAATTAATTACATATTTGTTACGTAACGTTTGTAATTAAATTATTTATGTATTTGCTAGCCGCTTTGATCACATTACACTATACAATAATTTAATTTATTCAATTATCATTTCGTCATATTGTTTTGCAAATTATATTAAAATATCCAGTGAACCGCTCGTGTGGAATAGTATAAACGTACAATTTCACGCTGATTGATTTAGTTTTGTCTGCGGCTTTAGTACTATCGAATTCTAGTAAATATTCTCGTTACTAGATTTCAACATATTTAAATCGCATGAATACCTCGCCTGATGCTAAGACGTGGTATAAGATAAAGCATATTTATCTAAAAGAAAAAGAGATCCTATGTATTAATCAAGAAAAAAAAATTACTTGTAAGTGCATTTATTTATTACTAGCAGACCTGACAGACGTTGTCCTGTCTTAGAACTGTCAAACACGCAAAGGCAAAATTACAAAACTTATATTTTTACACCTTGGGTTACATTATTGGAGTTTAGTAAGGATCCCTATTTAAAAAAAAAAAAATATAGCCTATGTTAACCGGGGATAGTGTAGCTACCCAACAGTGAAAGAATTTTTCAAGTCGGTTCACTAGTTTCGTAGTCTATTCAATGCAAACAAACAAACAAACAATCAAATCTTTCCTCTTTATAATATTAGTATAGATACAGAATGCTAACCAATACTAAATAGATACTTGAAATATTTAGTCTAATAATTATTCTATCTCTATCTTCTCTATCTTTATATTGTCTATACTAATATTATAAAGAGGAAAGATTTGATTGTTTGTTTGCATTGAATAGGCTCCGAAACTACCGATTTGAAAAATTCTTTCACTGTTGGGAAGCCACACTATTCCCGGGTGACATAGGCTATAATCTATACCCGTGCGAAGCTGGGACGGCCCGCTAGTATAAAACACAGTCGCTTTCCGCGTCTGTCTGCTTGTCTGTATTCGCTAACTCTTCCTAAACCACGCAAAGGATTTTGATGCTTTTTTCACCAACAGTTAGATAATTTTTCATGGAAGGTTTATTATAATAAGTGATCGCACGTTAATTACACCCGTACGATGCTGGGACGGTTTGCTATTTATACATCAAAACAGATTGGATTTCCCATAAACCGTAAGGTCTAGAGATAATCCAAATGCTCAAGCCCATCTTTATCAGTTGGCAGGGAGAAAATTGTATGCCTAAAAAAACCTCACCATTAAAACTCCTTTGTATGGAATGCAAAACCTTATTGCTGATTTCGTACTTTATATCGTCTATAAATACTGAACCCGTGTTTCAAATTAGTATAGCCGCAAGCAATACTCAGTGGCAGAGCTAGAAGCTAGCACTTACAAAGACCCTTTCAACTAAATTGAACACTTATACTTAGGTATTGTGACCTTTTTAGCTCTAGAAGTTAAATATATTCTGGGCTTACCAATATTGTGCAAAAAAGTTTGAGAATTATCGCCTGATTCTGGCATGATTTGAGGATTTTTTTGGAAACAATTGAAAAATTTCGATATAATTATATCAAAAATTTGAAATTTTTATACATTAAAATTTTACTTTAGGGACTACAAAAGCGTTTCGGACCCTAGGTTCTACTGCAAGGCTCAACTAGTTGAGACGTTTAGACTTTTTTCCCGTAGTCGCAACTAGTCGTGTAGATTAGAAAAAAAAAAACCAAGGCTAAACTCGGACCCTAGGCTCTATTGGGCTCAACTAGTTGAGCCGTTTGGACTTGTCTTTTCCGATAGTCGCAACTAGTTGTGTAGATTAGAAAAAAAATCGATGGCTCAATCACGGTCGCGTCGCGAGAGGGAAAACCTTTTTATGGTTTATGCATTCCTGGTACTTGGATTTGGTGAAGCTTTTAGTTCGACCTTGTGAATGGTTAGTGGAAATTATTCAATTATTCACGTGACATGTTCATTAGGTACTGCAATATTTTTGATATTTTTAGTAGGTATTTTTCTCAGCACTATTATTTCAAGAAGTTTCCCATTCTTATATAGCATAACCATCACACAAAGCTTGCTTTTATAAATCTTCTCAGTCTAGTACACCGCCGTAAAGTAGTTTGTAAATTTTCTACAGGATTCATTTCGTAAAATGTGCACTGGAGCTACATGACCTTATCCTACCATCCCCTTTATACTATAGGACAAGTAGAAAATCGGTCTACTACTATAAATTGTGGATTTGGTAGCTGGATGCTTGGATAGGTACGTACCAAGCGTTTAGATTCTACGATTCTAATCCGTACGGCCAAGGATTAGAACAACCTGCCGGCTGCCTTGTTTCGTGAGATATTTAATCTGGGCCTTTTCAAGGCCAGAGTGAATAGGTATCTTCTAAGTCTGCGACCACATCGACTTGCCAACAGGCTTACCAACGAATTGGTAGTCGAACGCGGACATAATCGAAATAAGAATAAAAAGTATAATATAAATAGAACTAAATTTCTTGCCACCCGATTTCGCTCTATGTAAAAAGAACATTGCGGTATCCCCCCAGGAATTGTACCTAATCTGCCTAAGAAGATATCTAAGTTATTTAGATTATTTAAGCAATTGTCGTATATTTATAGCAATGTTGTATATAAGATTTTGTACCATAAATATACAAACATAAAAAAATATTTAATAACAAAAAACTACTTCAATTGCAAGATTCATCTCTTTCAACACAAATAAAAGAAGCAAAAACAGAATTTGTTTCCTATTATTCTCCGACACTCCAATCGTTTCCGGGAAGATTCCGGTCCGATTTTCTACTGATTCATTATTTACGCTCTTCGAAGTAAAGCCGGCCATCATTACGCATAATATTACGAAATGCGCGAATTTACATTCTCGTTTATGAGAGTAATGCTTCAACTCGTTCCCGGGGACTTGAAAGCTCGAGCACCAGCGCTAAATTGATGTTTTCTTTGGACTAGGGTTGCTTTCTTCTTTTTTAGGGAATCATCAAAAAAACGTAGAATCATAGTTTGTGTGGAAAAAAATTACGTATCTGTGATTAGAAGGCATTTCAAGATATGTTCTGTTTCACTAACAATTATTAAGTTTTAATTGGGGGCAATATTGGCGGGACAATTATTTTGACTTGTAAAAAAAACTTGCCTAATGTGTTTCTACAAATACACATATTACACTTTGCTGGTTTTGTTTTGTTATAGGACTCAGTGAAATGAGAGATTTTTTTTTTTGTTATATTTGACCTTTGCTTAACACAATCAAAGCCTCCAACTAAAGATGTTTTATCTGAGTTCTAAACATGTTTGATTCCGTCATAGTTTTCTAAATGAGTAACTGAAACTAATAAGTAAATAAGTAGATTAAACATAATTATTAACAAAAACAAAAAAGTTTATGAGCAAACTGTCAGCCCTAACTTCTCACCTAACGACATTGTGATCTGTGAGTTCACGAGCATTTTGGTGAAGCCTTTAAAAGAAGACAAACGGTGTCTCATTACCGAAGCTCCCCCAAGTACGGCACACCTCGCGCTGATTTTTAGGCCGTCGCGAAGTGTCAATTAGATTCTGTTTCGTTTAATCTTCATCGATCGTATTGATAGTTTCTGTGTTATGTAGGTTAGTTACAAAAAAACTGTACCTACTTGGTAAGATGTATATTTTTTTATCTGTTACCAGTCCGTAAGGTTCAGATTGATCTACTCGTAGAGCGGGTCAATGGCGTCGGTTTTGTTATATCACTCGATAAATTAAACCAATCTGACAGGACTAAAATTATCGGCCTCTCTTTTCATTTTAATATGTGAAAGATGGATGGCAATAATTTTAGAGCTGTCAAATTTAGTTTAGTTTAGAGTACATTAGAATCAATGTCAATGTAGATTAATGGAGTTGTACGAAAGTGTAGCCGTCAATTTTGTACGCTCTAACCTCTGTCTGCTTATTAGGTTTCTTAAGGCCCAGTTTACAGTGAACCTGATTAGTACGCGCACCCTCCAGATCTTAAACTCAGCCTCAGACGGAGTATAAAATCTTGACGGTACTGACCACAGTAGCCAATCCCTGCGTAAGTGATCGTCAGTAATACTTGTATGATTCTATGCACTTCTGTATTATTGTTTAATAGCTATTAGCTGACGTCCACAGCCGACATCCGCAAAACTCTAATTTGGCCCTTATTTTGCTCTAATGTGTTAGTCGGCGTATAACATCTTGACCATGCTGACCACAGTAACCAATCTCTGCGTGAGTGATCGTCAGGGCTACTTGCATGATTCTATACACTTCTGTATTATTGTTTAATAGCTACGAATGGCTGACGTCCGCACCTGACATCCACATTACTCTAATGTGGCCCTATTAATTGTTCTCTTGGATTAGACGACGTATAAAATCTTGACGATACTGGGCCTCAAGTACCGTTCTTTATCGATCGTCTAATTCGATAAAATTCCATAGAATCGATACTATAGCGAGTACTGAACAAATGGCATTTTAATGAAATTGACGATCTCAACTGTGAATTTGACAATCGATAAAAGAACCTTACTGGCACTGCTTATGAACACAGTAACGAATCCCCATGAGTTACTTGCATGGTTCTATGCACTTCATGATTGCTTAATAGCTACGAGTGACTGGCGACCGCAGCTAATATTACACGCATAACTCTAATTCGGCCCTTATATCTCTTGGATTAGGTTGTTGCCACATATCGGCTATAATTTGGCCTTCAGTAAAACGTCGTATATCTTAATGAAATATGTGGTTCATCGTAACCTTCTAACGTAGCGTCTATGTGGTTGAGTCATGGTTGGAAACCCAATCTGAGAGGCGACACCCAGCCCGATAGAGTAGGGCTTCTTTTAAGACATTACCCGATGGGATTCCTTACCCCTATGCACCTTAGTAGGTGTTATTTGTTTCTTGAGACGCTTTATTTTATTTTAGGTGTTCATTGTGCCGCTCAGTGTTTCCATCGCAATTATCGACCGTTGACAAACAAACCACGGGAAAAGATAGATTATAAGATTTTATCAGAGTAACTTAGTTTGGGATAATTTACTTGAGTAGGCAATAAAAAAGATTGAATGCTTCGTTTACTTAGAGGGAGAATAAAGTGCTCATTTTTGTTTTTAATGTTATTTTTAATGATTCCTCATTATACTTAGTAAGCTCAATCCGTAGGTTTATAATGCTCTGATCCTATTAAAATTTGCAGTATAAAAAAAGAGGATTGGATTTTTTTATATAATATAATCTATGTTCTATTATAACATAGGCCTTAGAATGAAAGATAAAAAAGTCTCATATTTTAGCACTAGTTTTTTCTTGTTGATATCTCCGTGAAGGTTTATCCAGTGTACTATAAAAAAAAATCTCTCTAATCATTATCATCATCTTAGCTTAGCGTATCTAAACCAGAAGATATTAATACTATCCTAAACGACTAATAGAAGACGAGAGACGGTTCTGAAATCTACTTTGGTAGGAAACTTTTTGCTTTCAAGCTTCTTTGGCGTTAGCCTTTTTATCCCTGAGGGGTTGCATAAAATATAGCCTTGTCCATCCCGAAAGCCCAGTCAATAAACTACTCTTCTAATTGGATAGACAGTGTTCCGTACTAAATTACAGTTAGCAAATCAGTGTTAAGGTCGCACTATTTTTATCTTTCGCACATTTTTAACATGCAATAAAAATAAAAAAGCTTTTTTTTTTTAAATAGAAATAAAAGCCCTTTTTGGTGTTCCATAGTCCTACAAGGAACCCTTATAAATTCGTTCTGTCCGTCCGTCTGTCCGTCCGTCCGATTTTTTTAAACCTTCTAGCTTCTATATTCATTAAGGCAAGTGCATGAAACTTTGAACAATTACAGTTTCAATAAAGTTCACAATTTTAAAATTATAAACAAAATCTAATTTTGCGTTTTCGGGGTGGCTCTGGTACATGTGAAAAGGGGATGTTATTTTTTTCACTGTACCTTTTTGTGTGGTTGAATAGGTAATTTAAAATGAAAGTAAGGTTTCCTACATCACTTTTTATAAAGTGTATATTTTGTGAATTATGGCCCGCCAAAGTGGCAAAAAGTTGGTCCCCTCTGCATTTCTAAACTATTAGATAGATACTTGTAACTCGCCATGCTGATTGGTCATTTTAAAAACCTTTATTCAAATCATGTCGAACATTTTCTGATAATAACTTTTTGAGTTATATCGATATAACTTTAATAAATTCTAGACGTTATAGCTCAAAGGTCATTGACCTTATTGTAAAATTATCTCGACAAAGAATGTTTCCAAGTAGTTTTCTTTTTGACTAAACCATAAAATGTACATGTTATGTTGGTATGATGCACCTCTGAAATTCGTAATTTTCGTGAAGTCCAGCTTCCATCTTAAGTTTTTTCTGTAACCAAAAATTTCTGAACTATGATTGTGACCACAACTATAAGAATTTGGCTACGGAAAATGGAACCCATTCATATGCGTGTCTCAACACGCTCTTGGTCAGTTATTTATTTTAATTTTAATTTATAATGGGCTTTCTTTTTACCGCCATTTCGCCATTTGTTTGTTACCATAGATCTATATGTAAGTATAGGTCTGTGTTTGTTACCTTTTCATAACTAAACGGCTATAACGATATTGGTCAACTTGAGAAAGCAAGTATCGTATATCACAAGGACGGACTCGGCCTACTCTTCTTATTTATTTCGGAAATTTTGTGGAAAACTGAAGAATCTTGGATGAAACCACGTGCCGCAGCTAGAATTCTTATATCACACAAATCCATGATTCCTGGTCCGTTTGTTTATCCTTGGAAATAATCCTGGCCTCTGTTTTATTTATTAGGCTATTAGCCTGGCCTTTATGTTGGGAATATTATGTTGGGAAGGTATAGCTGGTTCTTAGTGGAGCCGATATAACATACATTATTAAGTGCTTGAACCTGGCAACACTAAAATAAGTTGGGAAGAGAACAGTCGTAAGATTTTATGACTTTGCTATGCTTAATTACTTTATTTTTAGGGCTGGCAACCATATTGTTTTTAATTACTGTTTGGCATTGACTTATGTAGTAAGGATGGAGTGAATGAACTTTTCAACTAGTACCAATTCATTGGTGCTAACAAGTATGCTGCGCACCAGTGTAAATTCAGCCTCTGGTCGACTTCGTTGATGCGTGGTCAGTAAACATAAATAATTAAATAGATACTGACATACAACGTGTTTCAAAAAGGTGTGATAATACTAAAGGGTTTGTATAAGAGTTGCCAGATTTTTTGATCCTGTGAAGGACAAATACACAATTAAATTTTCTCGGGACAAATGAAAAAAATGTATTTTGCGCTCTTGTTTTTATGTGTTTTTATTGCAACATTTTAAAGAAGATTGTGTCTTTGTTTGATTTCACATATTTAAAAAATTAAATGCAGTTACAATCATAGTTGAAAACGGTCATTAATTCGCTCTTTAACAAATCCGGGGTGCATTAATTGAAATATGGGACAGAGACTGTCCCGGCGGGACGTTTAAAATTATGCCTGTAATACGGGACGTGCCGGCAAATACGGGACGTATGCCAACGCTAGTTTGTATGTGCTCATAATTATGAACAAATTTTACTATGGGACCAACGAAATCGCAAAAAAAAAACAGCTGTTCCATAGAAAACGGTCATTGACGCTTGACTAAACGTAAACCAGGCAGCACATTTTACTGACTAGAGCAGTTTGCACAATAAAAATGGAATCAAAGCGCTAAACGGGTTTTCGAAATATCAACCATTAAGCGGTGTCGATTTTTAGTGCTGACTCTGGCAGTCCGATAAAAAATGGGCTAAAGGGAAGACCACTATATTCACTTAGCTACGGCCACTCTCCTGTCACTATGTGATGAGATCTTTTGACACCACATTTTGTTTATCAAGATAAGGTAAATTACTATTAAAAAAAAAACAGAACTCGAAAATAACATCTTTTTCAGAAAACCTTTTAGTGTTATCAAAACCATTTTGCCTATAACATCATTTGCAGATAGTATTTCGTCTAACCAATTACACTTATAAATTGCCATTTTTGTGCTTAAGCAAGAGTAAACAGCGTTCAAGTTTAAGAACCGAGTAATTTACTGCGAAATTAAGTCTGAAATTCGCTCTTGCGAAAAATTTCTTAGATAAAAGCTTCCAGGATCTCTTTATGGTTAAAGTAAATAAAGCTGTTAGGGTAATGACGAACACATGTTCGTGTAATTTAACTTGTTATGGATACCTTTACCTTGAAAAACGATCGTATGAAAAGTGAGGGAGCCAAAATTAAATTCTCTTTTGCGCTGAGCGTCTTTCAGATAAAATTTTGTCAGAATAAGCTCTGTACGTGGTTATAATAAATTAATAAACCGACCAGGTGCGAGTGCGGACTCGCGCACCGAGGGTTCCGTATCACCACAAATACAATAGTGCAAAAAGATATATTATTTTAAATATACAGTTGTATATTTAAAAAATATACTTACAAAAGGTATATATTATTAACATAATATAATCGTAGTAATGGAGATAGCCGAGACCGATGTTTTTTGAAGAATAAAACTATCGGTACATTTACCGGGTCGTAGATAGCCACCCGCTGCTAACATTGATTTATTTGAGAGTATGTACCTAATTATTCATTCCTAATTATTCTTTAATTATAATATATAATACGTATGTTCCTAATTGTTCATTGTGAGAGTCGCGGGAATCCAGTGGATGCAAAAGGCGGGCTGTCGTTCAGTGTGGAGGTTAAAGGAGGAGGCCTATGTTCAGCAGTGGACATCTTCCGGCTGATGATGATGATGACCAATTATTTACAATCGTAAGATCCGTATATCCGTATCTACGTATTGTTGTTTCATTATAATATACCTACATAGGTACCTATAAAACTCAGAGATAGGGACAACTTTGCGTGTTCAGGCATGAGTAGGTATTTAAATCTCCTACGGGCCTCGAGACAACATACTATTTTGTTTCTACTATGCTACAACGGGTTTTTGGCTTTATTATACCGAGAGACCGGGGAGAGTGGCATAAACAAAGGGAGGCCATTACCCAGCAGTTGGTCACTCAGGGCTGATGATGATGATGATGATGCTACAACGGTAGCTACGTAATCTCATCGTACCACAATTGGTCCGCCAAAGTGACCTAAAAATCGAAATGCAGCTAAATAGTTTTTTAAGTTATTTGCATCTGTAATTTCCATCACTATTTCGTTTGCTATGATTGAACTCTTGATAAATTTGTTTGTTTTTACCTCAAAGGCGAGAAAGAGCAAAGAAAGTTTTGATTTTATTACAATTTTGTTTCCAAAACATTCGTATCGATAAGTTGGAGGCAATGAAATAAACACTCTTATTTATGGCGCGGAAATCGCTTCGCCACATCTATGTAAAGCAGCCGGTATCCCTTGTTTATCAGCGAAAGGCTGACACAGAAAACACGAGTGGAGTATGCTTCCCGCCTGATCACTTTTTACCAGTATGTTAGTCAAGCGGCAGCTAAAAGCGTGCAAATATCTCTTTAAATAAATACATATTTGGCATGTTTGCACACACGGTCATGTGACCCCAAACTAAGCAAAGCTTGTGATATGGCTGCCAGAGACTGATATACTTACATAATAGTTTTAAATACATACTTAAATAGATATTAACACCCAGATATAGAACAAACACAAAATGTTTGTCCTAGGTGGGAATCGAACCCACGCCCCCAAGCTCAGAAGGTAGGTTCACTACCAACTGGACCAACGGGCTATTTACACATGATTCACACGTCTTTTGCACATGAAAAATCACTGAGTGAAAAAAATACTGATTGGACATTATTTGTATTTGGAATAACATTGAAAATTGTGTAAAAGTCATTTTCTTGTTGATATTTTATAGGATGGCGGAGATCAAAAAATAAATTCATATAGTTTTTTTTCTCTCTTCCACCAAAATAAAACATATAAGCATGAAGTTACATTAAAATATTTGCAAAATGCAAAAAATAAAAAATGCTAAACTTCTTTTTTATTCCTTCGTAGTGAATTTGTTGTCTTTATATTTGTTGAACATGTCATTGTGTGAAAGAGATAGTTCTTGTTGGTAAACGCAAAAGAGCCGTATTACAAAACGCATAGTTCAATTTAAGGTATTTGAATTATAGAGCATAAAACGAAAAAATTAAACCGTAATTGCCAAGACGAATATTAAATAAGTAAGCAAGAATATTACAACTGTTTATTTAATGTAAGTAATTTAACGAAATCCACTCTCAGTCTTAACCTCCGAAAGTTTTACGAAAAACTACGTTGATATTGTTGAGTTTACCCATAAAAAATACACATCTATTTATTACTGGAATAGGATTTTCTATGTTTTTTTTTATTTGATAGAATCAGAACGACAAAATTCGCAGTTTTCGTTCCTTTATTCATCAAAATATGTGAGTGTAGTAAGTAATAGTAAACACAACTAATATATATTCTGTGACAATGCCTAAGGCTACGTATAAAACATCATAAAGGTCCCAAGACCCGAGAAGATGTTTTCAATTTAAAGGTAGGCTTAAGGCATATGAAGCAATCTGCGATGAACTGTTTGTCACACGTAGTTTATTTGGTTACTATGGTTACGTTATATTATCCCGTTGCTTTCTTACTTCACCAAAATATTAAATTTATTTACAGCTAGCAGTGCTTTGTGGTTTCACCCGATATACTGTAAGAACCGAGCATTTTTTCCGGGATATAAAGTCTAGGTTAAATCTAGACCTTAACTCTAGAGTTGATGATGAAGACTTTTTCTAGGATCTAGAGTAGACTTAAAGGGTAGGCAACGTATTGGGAATACAAGTATCCATAGGCGACGATGATTGCTTACTATATCACCAGACAGCCCGTCTGCTTGTTTGCAACATATGGCATAAAAAAAACGCTTCCCTAAACAACATTTTATTTTTAATCCGTTACTCCGTTATTGAGATGAGAAGTACTCATAAACTTTCACATTTATAATATTAGTGTGCTTAATAACATTTAAATAGTAAATAATTTTTCAATATTCCATAATGTTTCCGCACCGCTTAATGCTTGCACTGTGGTCAACTAGACAATTTCGTAAAAAACACGAAAAGAATCGGATAGGAGCGGCTGTCGCCTTGGTTTTTTATTTACTACACTTTGTTAACTATGCCACTGACCTATTTGGCAAGCATTCAAAAAATGTGCGAAAGCATTACGTGTGTTCCAGTTCGGAAACACTGATCTTGCCGAATTATCGACGACGGAAACCTTGAGATGTTTTTATCTTGACGTTGATTTTGATGCGATTTCATAATTTACTAATAACTGGCTGACAGGAAGATATCTATAGAAAATGTTATGAAATTATTTAAAAGTACTGCCGATGATTTATTTTATTAAAACGTTCCATTTGACAACAACAACAACGCTGACTTTAGCAGTTACTGTGAAATGCGTTGCACCAGCGTATTTACTAGCATAGTTACCTAAAGTTACCAGAGTTGCAAGTCAAATGAGGCCTTATTTACCCCAGATGCGTATAGATGAAGTTATATTTTATGCATCTGACCTTCAAACAAAATAAAATGAATGGACGGGCTCAGAAGAAGCGCATTTTTGAAGATTACAAAATGAGTGCCGGCTTTCATTTCCATTCAGTCGGTCTCTAGCCGTAGGAAGTGCGACACATGACTTTTGTTACATGATAACGAAACATCTGACAAAATTATTTCTAGGTGTGCTTTCCCGAAGTGTAAAATAACAACAAAAAACCGCTATCAATTTTTGTTTTACTAATATACTGTACATGGTTATAATTAGGTGTTGAAGTATATGTTTAAATCGTTTTTACTGAGCAAGTTCAATGGTTATGACCCGTCCATCCATTTTATTTTGGTCGAAGCATCTGACAGATATTAAACATAAACAATAGCGAAGCGTGGCCAGTTACGGTTAACAGTTAAAGGACACAGGTTACAGTTAAGTTATAACGTCATTTAACAATTATCAGATTGCGCAACAATTTTTTTGCCTAACCGGTACTTTAACTGAAATGTCCATGTTTGTTGAAGCTAAAGTAAGATGGTGCAACCCACTCTTATTGCAGATTGTAAAGTATGTATTTGTTTTGTCGTGGTTGGCCAAAGTTATGGCTTGGCGTTGTGAGAGATGACATGACTATGAAAGCTAACATACAAGTTGCCGACAATCATGCAAAAGAAGGCGCAGCAGGAAAGCTTTCTATGACTCAAATTAGACTAAATATTACGCCTTATAAGTGTCTGTGTGTCTAAAAATAAAAAGTTCATTTGTGGCCCGTTTAGTTAGTTATACTAAGGGATCCCAAACTATTGAAAAGTTCCACTATCCATCCCTACTCCAACATCAGATCATCTCCATCGTCACCAACTCTATTTGTATGGGACTAATTAAATCCGTACACTAATCACACAGTCCGCCATATTAGATTTAAAATGACGTCATTTAGTTAACCATGCACTGCAATAAAGAACAATTTAAAATGAATGGTTAACTAAGTGACGTCATTTTAAATCTAATATGGCGGACTGTGTTGTAAACTTCAATTACAAGATTTAACCCAAACTAACAAGGCAAGTTAAATAAAAGCTTGTTAAGACGAAATATGCTTCAAATTTGCAATTCGTCATCACGAATATTCAAAAGTAGACCTTTAAAATCGATTAATTAACATTATTTATTTATGTTTAGTAAATGTTCTTGAAACATTTTATTCGGATGTGTTCAACGATACACGATTAAAGAAATTTGGGTCGATAGAAAAAATCGTAAATTTTCCTAAAAACACCCGTTTTTACGTTCCCTTTAATCAACTTCATTCTAATTCTATAGAAGATATTTTTATCAAAAAAAATTGTGTCTTATGCTGACAATCATTCAAATACTTTAGTTGTCGCAGTTTTTTGTAAAAGGGTAAGATTATTTGTAGAAAATAAAGAAAAAATTAATATTGAAAATATCAAATACGGTTCTCTACCATTTCGCCTTAAAAGTATTATTTCACCTAAAGTATTACTAGGTAGATATATAGTGGTAATGTATAATCAAACAGTAGAAAATACCCAATTTATTTTACTTTAACTTCAGTAAATCATCAAGTTGGCAGGAACGCTGTGGAATACTTCCAAATCTCTGTCTACTTTATTATCTTTAGTTAACAACTTTAGCACAAGTTTTGGATCCGTTTTCAAAGGATACTTTTACGGTTTTATACAGTGTAAACTTAGGTTACGTTTGAAAACGAGTACAAAATTTTTGACTAAAATTTACTTGAAACTGTTTAGCACTGTTTATCTTTATTTGTAAATGAACTGTAACTACACCTTAAAACGTTATTTAATTTGAACAACGATTAAATTTGCTTTTTTATTTATACTTTTATTTTTTTATTATAGTAGACAAACAAGCGACAGTGCTTTGTCTACATCTCGCTGATAATGGTAACCCGCGAAAATGACAGAGTAATTTTAGGCTTGATTATCTCAAGTAACGTTTTTAAGTAAGGATGTATATAAATGTATAAGTAAAAGATATATTAAACAATTACATCACACCAAATAAATCAATTTAGGATTTTTGTCTATCCGAATACTTAGAAAACACGCTTTAACTCCACAAATTCTGCGAGCTATGAAAATTTGATCTGCCAAACGAAAACAACTAACAGGTGTTTACATCAAGCAAGAACTCAGAACTCGCTGAGTAAAATTGAGTTTGCCATCAAATCAAGCCCTTTCATACCCCTTAATTATGCCGTGGCTTAGTTACTCCAAGAAAACACGGGCTGCGCCCCTAATGTCTTTTAATCTTGAACAAATTACACCGAACGCGAGAAGGAAGTCGTGAGCCGTTGGTACAGCTATTAGTGATACAACCATGGTATATTAAAACTAGAAAAGGCACATGTATCGCGCAAGCGTAGCTAATAAGTAGTAAGAGCAACTCTTACAAAAAATCAAACCAAACCACGCGTTCTTTGAATGTCACAGTAGTCTTGGGTAAGTCAATAAACCGGCCATGTGCGAGTTGGGCGAGCCCAACTCGCATTAAGGGTTCCGTACCACCACAAAATTCAATAATTACCACTTAATAAATCCGATTTCAAAATTAGTAAAATTATGGCATTTTGATTCGGTGAAAGGAACGGTGTTCAGTTTGTGTGTGTTTGTGTGTGTGTTTGTGTTTGTGTGTGTGTGCGTGTGTGGGTGTATGTGCGTGTGTGTTCGTTCAGTGTTTCTGTTTCGGTGTTCGGTGGTCGAGGTTCTAAATGCATATGCATGGGTTAGGAAAAGACGTCGATGATGATGCTTTGCCATCTGATAACTGTCAACTGATAGTAGACTTGAGCATTTGGATTGTCTCTAGACCTTCAACGGTCTATGGGCAGTCCAACTGTATTTGTATAATAGACCAAATAATTCAGGTATTTAGAGTTAGTTAGCTTATATTTTGTTTATATAATTAAAACCATTGCCAGAAAAACAAGTATTTGTACCATTGTAAAAAAGCGTCAGGATCATTCCATCTTCTTATATTCCGTGGGTACAGTCACACACAACAGTCTTTAGTAGCGGGTATTCGCACATCCTGTAGGAAATGCCATGATGGCTGTTGAAGAGTTTCCACGTCCTGCATCACTTTGGTAAAGTTAAGGATGATAATGTTGGTAGATAATTTTGGCTTTAGCTTTGCTTTGATGACATGCAATTCGGATGAGCGCGAATGCATGACATAATCAGATTATTACGCAAATACGATAAGATTGTTTAAATTACATTTCGGAGAGTGTGCATGGGATCTGCATGATCTACTTCCCTCCCAGTCATTTTTTACTGGACTGCCAGAGTGGGCATTAAAAAGCGACACCGCTTCATGATTGATATTCTGAAAATCCGTACAAAGTGCTTTGATTCCATTTTTATTGTGGGAACTGTTAGTCTGTGGAATGCGCTGCCTTAATGGGTGTTCTCCGATGGTTACAATCTGGGTGTTTTCAAATCGCGATTGAATCGATTTCTTGTAGGTAAGCATACTCTATCGTAGATTGCATGATCACCTAACATCAGGCGTAAAAAAAGTTTGAATGCTTTAAATTGGTTTTTTAAAGATTTTTTGTGAAATATCGTCATTAGCCCACGTCAGTCCACTGTTGGACAAAGGCCTTTTCCAAGGCACACCATTCAGCCCAATCTTCGATTCTAACCAATGCCAACAGTTTGCCTTAGTATAATACAATACAATACATATCGTATGAATTAATTTGATGTTTTTGACGTTTTCTCTGTGCCATCCTCGTCGCAACAACAACAGATTTGCAAAAAAATTTATCGCGTCTGTCATTCCTAAATTGGCTTATTCAGTCACGGATGCAGATGGATTTTTGATGCTATTTAAATCGTCTCATGTAGACGGAGACAAGCTATTGATGATATGTTCGGGTTAACATTTCATTGCAACTTCTTTTTGAGACCAGTTTAAAAACACGACAATAAAAGTAACTGACGTCGGTCAAATACCTTCTAGTTTCTAGCTCTTTGTAAAATGTTAACAGAGAGTGTCGATTGTAAAAATCTCGTCACGCCACGGAAGAGGCGATGTCGTGAGTTTCTTTTTGCCATGCCTCACTAATTCTATTCTCTCTCGCTCAGGGTCAAAACCGACAGAAAGCAAAAACTCAACTGTTTGTGAGCCGTACAAACCCGTGAAACCAAACAAAGCGCTTTGATTCCACATTTATTGTGCGAACTGCTAATCTGTGGAATTCGCTACCTGAATAGGTTTTCCCCTGGGTGTCTTCAAGTCGAGAGTGAATCGATTTCTTTTAGGCAAGCATGCTCCATCGTAGACCGCATCGTCACTTAACATCAGGCGAGATGGTGACCAAGCGCAAGCCTATCTACTATATAAAAAAAAAACACAGTCGAATTGATAACCTCCTCCTTTTCGAAGTCGGTTAAAAATAATAATAAAAAATAAAAAATATATTTTTTTTTAGGTATTTTGAAATGTATACAATGTTTACGGTCTTCATGATGTCATAGTATTTATCTGTGATTTAAAAAAAAGGGAGTCAAAAGAAAGAAACAGAAAAGAAAAATAGAAAGTGAACTCAATTCGGTTGTCTTTCTTTTGTTTTTGTTACCTTAGAACTCCGTCAATATTTTTTTAAACATAAATAAATAAATATGTCATTAAAATAAAAGAAATTGCATATTTACTCTTTTTAAGTCGGTTTTTTAATTTGATAAAATTATTCTACAAGAAACTTATACTTAAGCTCGAATGTGCACGTGAAATCATGTTTCAGTCCAACGATTGGAAAGCCCGTGACTCTTAGAAAATCGCAATAAATGATGCCTTTATAGCTACTATGTATATTCAGAATATGTCGGCCTACCAGAAAGAAACAGAATGCTTCTTAATTGCCTCATTTGAACTGGTTCTCGTTTTTATTATATATCTGTATACCATTTTAGTATTTAAAACACTAATATTATATGTTTCAAATTAAGTTTCCAGCTAAGTTTAAGTTAGTTTTTAGTTATTTATTTAAGTTTTCGTTAATTTTCTGTTTTTTTAGTTGTGCATAATAAAGAATATTGACAAGCAAAAAAAAAAGTTTCCAGCTAGACAAAATTAAAATAATTTTATTTATATTTTTCGTTCCGTGCTACGATATATGTCGACAGAGAATATTACGTCGTTACAGGGCTTTAAAAATGTTACTAAGGTAGTATTATCTGAATGTAATATATTAAAAAAAAACTGTTTAAAAAAAAAAAATATTAAATGCTATTCATAAGTAAGCGCATTACTTGAAAACGGCCAGACCGTTTTTTTAACCGACTTCCAAAAAGAGGCGGTTATCAATTCGACTGTAGTTTTTATTTTTTTTTGTTAAAGTTGGTATTTGTCAAATAATCTAATCAAAATTGGGAAAGTTTCCCGAAATATTTTGAAAATTGAAAAAGACAGCGTCTGTCTGCTAAGCTAGTTAATTAATAGAAACCCACCCCAACAAAGAAACATTTGAGGAGATTGGAATATTCGAGGAAAATAGTGCCATTTTTCTATATGGTTTTTGTACGAACTCAAGATTGTAACTCAAAAGGATTTATTGAAATTTTGACAAGACAACGTCTGTGGGCTCAGTTAGTTAATTAATAGAAACCCGCTGCAACACTGTAGGGCTTTGTGAGCTTCGGTCCTCACCCTGGATGACAAAGACCCTAATGTATAGTCTGTAGACAATGCCCTCAATCTTTTAAGACTGAAAGGTTGAAACTATAAAACTGTGATTCTTATTGCCAAGTACGTGACTTGCTCTCGTGGGATTCTTCTATGAAATGTTTCAGAAGATGGACTGGTTGATTCATGATAGTTGAATAAAACATATTTTTCTATGAACGTACTTAGTAAAAAAACTTAATACTTTTATGGTCTAAGTGACCGTGACCGTACTAGAAAACATTCCAATTACTATTTTGTTAGATTATAACTGAATAACAGTTAAGTCACGTTCACCGAGATATTTACCGTGATAAGGTTGTGGATATTTTGGTGCAATTACATGCACCATGTTCACGGGAAGACTAAGGTGGTTGGTCAAAAAGTTCAAAGTTATGAAGACAAAACGATATACCCTCTTTTTTAGTCATGTTATCTGTAGTATCAACCGTGATAGTTTAAAACAGTGATCTTCAGTAAGTCACGTTCATACCATGTAAAACAAAAAATCAAGACCTATAAAAATAGATGCACTCACTCCTTCAAAAGCACATGAGAATAAAAGAAGATGAGCAATCTGTTGGCACACCACCATCCCGATAGGACATATAAGGTTCACAGTATCCACATATTTTTTACACATTCACACGAAGAATGAATAAGGATCTTGTAGTCAAGAATGCTCTACATAAGACCCTGTCTACATTTCGGTGAGGTCGGTCGGTCTACATAAAAAATGCCCAAAGGAAAAGAAGCTTGTCACTGCAGTGATATACCAGCTGAAGAGCTAAATACCAGAAAACCAACAAAAATTCTAATTTCATTTCCAACCTTTTGCAATATAATTTAAGTAAAGCAAAAAAAACGTTCCACAGACTAGGTAAAGCTACTGCGTAGTCTACCACTACACGGTTTTTGCGGCATTGATAGTTTTTTTTTATTTTTAGGGTTCCGTACCTCAAAAGGATAAAACGGAACCCTTATAGGATCACTTCGTTGTCCGTCTGTCTGTCCGTCTGTCTGTCCGTCTGTCTGTCCCTCTGTCTGTCCGTCTATCTGTCCGTCTGTCAAGACCCTTTTTTCACAAGAACGCGTAAAGGTATCAAGTTGAAACTTATACTAAATACTTGGGCCTACGGTTTCTTTCGGCTGTAAAAAAATTAAAGTTGTAAGTCAACGCAATCAAAAGATATGAACGTTTATGTCGCATATTTTGCGATTTCACTGGGAAATCAAAACCTATAGGGTACTTCCCGTTGACCTATTATCATGAAATTTGGCAAAAGGCAAGGTCTCGTAGCACATATATAGGAATAAATCTGAAAGATACAAATTTGGATTTATATCATTTAAAAATAATTATTTTGCTATTACAAACTTACATTTAGTAGTTGAAATGTATAGAATAACCTTATAGTCAACTACAAAGTTAAGTTTGTCTTTCAATATTTCAACTTAAATTATTTTTTGGACTCGCGCTCTGAGGGTTCTGTCCAACGTAACACGAGCACGAGTCCTACTCGTACTTGTCCGGTTTTTTATTCCTGACACATAATATTGAAAACATAGCCTTTTAGAGTTTTGCTTTGCAAGCGTCACCTACTGATCATAACTTGAATACCAAAATGCTCACAAATGAATTAAGCCAACAAAGATTCGGCATTACAATTCCCTGTTTCCTCGTCTAAATATCAGAAACGATATTCCAACGAATTGTCAGTGACGCGTGAACGTTATATAATAATGGAGTCGACCACGAAATGTAGGTTGAGTGCGAATTATCAGCGAGGAGGCGAGCCGATGAGAACAAAGAACTGGGAATTTATTGAAATAAGTACGCAGGATTTGACTCATGGCAACAAGTAAAAGAAAACCAAGTGGATCCTAATATTAATATGAGTTTTTTTTTTTTTTTTCATTTGCTTTGTCATCATCATTATCAACCTACTACGTTCCCACTGTTGGGACACGGGCTTTCTCTCAGAGAGAAGGTGGGCCCTAAAACACCATGCTGGTCCAGTGCATGTTGGTGAATGTCATTATGTCTTTAAACTTTTGATGTTCTAGGATATACCGGTTTCCTCGCGATGTTTTTGTTTTTATTTGCGTGCTTTTTTCTATACGGTTCCATCATCATTCCAGCCTTTGATGACCCACTGCTCGGCATAGGTATCTTTTTGATTATGCATTACACCTTGGTCTCTTGCCAATTGCCTTGCTGCCATTCTAATAATATATTTGATATATATTTATATATATGATAGCCCGTTGGTCCAGTTGGTAGTGAACCTGCCTTCTGGGCTTGGGGGCGTGGGTTCGATTCCCATCTAGGACAAACATTTGTGTGATGAACATTTGTGTTTGTTCTATATCTGGTTGTTAATATCTATTTAAGTATGTATTTAAAACTATATGTGTATGTATATCAGTCTCTGGCAGCCATATCACAAGCTTTGCTTAGTTTGGGGTCAGATGACCGTGTGTGAAAAAATGTCCCGAATATTTATTATTCATTTATTTAATATCATCGGATCACCTCATTCTCTGCCGGTCTGGATTCTGCCAACCTTGTCTGGGCCACTCGACACCGTCTGGCCATGTGGCTTATATGGTTTAGTTAATCGCTATTTGATATGAATAGATTTTAAATATTTTTTTATTATAAAACTTATTCCCGAGTAATACTCGTAAATCGTGTGAATAAGAAACGAGGGATTGAGTATGTTATATTCATAAAAAGCAAACACGTGTCTTACAATATAAAATGATTACACGTTGAAGCCCTCTTGAAAGATTTTCCCAATATAGGGGTAAATAGGGGTTGAATCTCAGTAAAGAAACGAGAGAGTCACCTTTGAAGGTTGCTGGTAACGATTGGAGTTCTGTTCATGTTGGTACAGTTTCAAAATATACTACTATTTAATCCCCGATATAAAAAGGGGTGTTATAAGTTTAACGTGTGAATCTGTGTGTCTGTTTGTGGCATCGTAGCTCCTACTATTTTGCTGGGACTATATTTTTGAATGTTACTTGATGGAGAACACTCTCGAAATCATAGACAAGCTAAGAACTCGTAGCTTTTCTATGATTCAAGAAAAGTTTGAAGATTGTCAGCTCGTATGAAGGGGTTTAAAAATGTAATTCATACTTTTTAGAAAAAGCTTATTATATTAATATGCCACATTTAAAATGTTGAAATGACAACCATAATAATGATCTTTTTTGTTCGATGGTACTTTTACATAGGTACATTAATGTAGTTTAAAAATACGCTTAGCTTATACGCTTTGAAGAGTTACACTATCTACCTCCAGGCTCCATCATCAGATCAGT
The DNA here is from genome assembly GCA_914767915.1 of Agriopis aurantiaria. Classification (NCBI taxonomy): domain Eukaryota; kingdom Metazoa; phylum Arthropoda; class Insecta; order Lepidoptera; family Geometridae; genus Agriopis; species Agriopis aurantiaria. The sequence goes on from OU611990.1 coordinate 5,862,771, forward strand.
TCAATGGCACCAAAACATTGTATTGTCATCTGGATTACAAAGTTTCAAATCGAAGACAATAAGCGTGATACCATGTGACACCATCACATCAGGCGTGATGGTGGTCAAACGCAAGCCTATTAATTATTAAAAAAAAAAAAAAAAAAAAGTAGATTAAAATCGACTTCAAAAATTTGTTTTATGAAGAATATTTTTGATATTTTAAAAAAAAAATTATAAAAGCAAACATCTGGTTGAAGCATCTCGTGACCAAAATGCACCAAAATGTATGTTGCGCGACGGTTCAGTATTGCAATCTAACGCGGCAATGCAGACCGCATTTTGGGAACGATGCTTACGGGCAGCGGCTTATTAGATTAGTGCAGTATATACAAGGTGCAGTATATACTTAGTACATACTATATATAGTATGTACTAAGCCACAAAGAAGTCATAATACTCATTATTATGAACAATTTTTACTATGAGACCAACCCTGAAATAGCGAAAAGAAAGCTGCATTTTGTCGATTGTCAATGTCCATTTTCAGTTTATTTATTTATTTATTTAGTTTATTGGCACACAAAACAAAAGATGGTCAAAACAATTTAAACTTAGAGTAGACTATACAATTTTAAACTAAACCATATTCCTAAATATGTATACACACCATGTTTGATACAATGGAACAGCAGATATTTTTTTCGCGATTTTAGGTTTGGTCCCATAGTAAAATTTGTTAATAATGATGCGTATAATGACCTCCTTTCGGTTTATTACAGTCTATATGCGTAACCATGTATTCATTTTAATTTATTTACCCTGTATTTATTTGATTATGATTCCCAAAGTAGCTAACAAACGTGTAGATTCGGTTGACATACCGCCTGACCGACGGGAGAGAAAGAGTGAGAATAACATATTTCCTTCTCTTTCTCTTCTGTTGGTTAGACGGCGGTTGAGATCACCCAAATCCACACGTCTGTTAGCACTATAATATGTATACTTATCTTGTTTAAGATAAACAATTTAAATATTAAAAGCGTAAAAATAACTTCAAAATTCTGCAATAAAACGATGAAAAATATAACGAAGTTAACAAAGATCTCCGCACAATAACCTGCACAGTTTCGATTTGTGTTCGGTGGAACTAACTCTACTTATATCGAACCAGCAATGTAGAATGCGTAATGGTATTCTGGCAGACAGTCTTGGCGCCAGAACCAATTCCTGGTACGCTACAGACGCGTTGTAAATCTGCGGATAAAATTTGAGCATTTACAATGTAAATTCGATTGATCCGCATGGAAACGTATCACGCAGAATTATCCCTCGTAAAAGGAGGAAAAAGAAAATCTTTGACTGTTATTTTTGATTTTTAACCGACGAAAGAAAGAGGTTGTCATTTCGACTGTATTTTTTTTTGTATGTTAGTTACGCGATTACTCCGCTAATTAGGTATTGATTTTAATGTTTTTTTTTTGTTTGGTATATCATAATTATCTTAGGTCCCATACCTATAAATTTTATCAATATTGATACAGAGCCCTTTAAAAAATTAAACAAAAACCAAATGACGTTTTTGTTTGTGGTTCAAAAGTTTTGGATGAGTACTTGCAATCTCTGTTTTAACTATGTAGGTATAGCGTTGAAATAGTTTTTTTTTTAATAATTATTTGTAAGGCACTGGAAGATAATTATTTGTACACAAATACCTCCAATTCAGAAAAGAACTTATAAGTTTTAGGCCGAAGGCCACATTTTTATAAAAGAAAACCTATGTAACCCGCTTTTAAATAAAAATAACGCATACATAAAGCAGTTTTAGAGAAAAATGTTAACCGACTTCAAACTTAACCTCTAAGTATCGACGTGGATAAAAAAAAAACTGTTTACAATTAAAGGAACTATCGCATAACATCCACAAAAAATACAATTGAGATCAAGCACTGATGAAATGTGTCTCACTTCCTCTCAAAAAAACTGACAATGTAGTTCCCTTTCTTACTTTTAACCACCGTGTGAAGAAGAATTACAAACTATTCAACTACAGCGACTAGCAAAAAATACACAAAAGATGTCTGAAAAGTTTTTATCAAGTACCAAGCGAGGATGAAAAACGCGAAGCAACTATCTCAAGCACACAGCAGACAGATGACGTAAACTGACTACATTATCATAAGATAGATTGCCGTCACTTTGTGTACATTTTTCCAGACTGAAATGCGCACCAACGTACAGATCGACCATATTTTTTTTTTTTTTTAAATAATTAATAGGCTTGCCTTTGACCACCATCACGCCTGATGTTTAGCGATGATGCGGTCCACGTGGGAGCTGGGAGCACGCTTGCCTAGAAGGAACGGATTCACTCGTGATTTGAAGACACCCAGATTGTAACCATAGGGAACACTTGACATATAGACTTGCACATGGGTATGACGAAACTGAAAATGTTCTTCGAATGGCTGTCAATTTTGTTTGATTCAGAAACAGAATCATTTTTCTTTTTTCGAAACTAGTTTCGAAACTTGGTTTCGAATATGGCCGAAGCGGAAAAATACGTTGGAAGCTTCCGTTAAATTTTACAGATATATTACATTCATGCGGTGTGGGATTTGAAAGACATCGTTTGAGGGTTTCGTACTCAAAGGGTGCCAACGGAGCTATATTATAAGACTACGCTGTCTGTCTGTCTATTCTTTTAACAGCTTTATCTTTTGAGCCGTAATAAATAGACAGCTTAAACCACAGAAGAGAAAAATTTTTCGTTTAATCTGTGGCTTAAACGTTCACAGAATATGTAATATACGGCGGATTTACTAAGACAACAAGAAATTAATAGATAAATAAAATTAAAATTAAACTTGTTTATTGAGACAAAAATAGTTACTTAATTAAATTTATCTCAGATATTATAAATAATTTTTAATTTAATTTAAATCTCTCTTGTCATATTACAACTACAACAAAACAAGTAAATTAAATTATTAAATAATAAAGCCCAAAAGTAACAGCGGCGCGCTGCGCACCTATATATACCTATACTCTTAGTAGATACAAAGCTCTTTCATACCGCGTCATCTCCTAAACTAATAAGTACCTATTTCATAGCACGTTACACATTTTTGAAATCTGCTGAGTGAGCTCTACATAATAACGGTAATATTGGCCTATTTAGCAAAGTTTATTTACTGTTTTTAACTTATTTTTCGCGAACGCCATCCTGAATTCTTGTATCCTATGTCATCTTGTATCCTATGTCACTTCCACTATTAAATGATTCAAATGACACCTCACATGTCGAAGTCCAGCTGTAAGGCGTGCCAAAGAAACCAGCATACATACATACATACATACACTCGAAAAACACAACCCTCCTTCTTGTGCAGTCGGGTAAAAATAATATACATATTAAAAATGTCAAATAATAGGGAGAGTCCCCATGCAACAAACGTATTTTTGTCTTTGCTCTTGTATAAAAACGGTAAAACGTACCCACAACTTGGCAAAATTATTGTATATGTTCTGAACTACAATAACAACAAAAAAACAGCGTGCTCCAACGTAGACCGCGTCATCGCTTAACATCAGGCGTGATGGTGGTCAAACGCAAACCTATTAATTATTAAAAAAAAAAAAAAAAAAAAAAAGACTAGCCAAGCGAGGGTTGGGCGTGCGTTAAATATCCCGAGCTGAATGAAAGAACATATTTTTTTGTGGTAGCAGAACCCGCGGTGCTCGTGTCCGACTCACTTGGCCAGTATTTAATTAATGTCTGAATAAAATAACGCAAGAGTCACCGTGTAGACAAATCTACACCGTTAGCCAAAACAGTGAAAGTGACAAATTGACTGTTGTCACAGGAAGCCTGTCGAACCAGACTCTATCGTGAAGCTTCTGGCCTTCTTTAATGCGGTTCCTGTCCTCTGCGAGTTTCTTCCACCACCAGTCCCATCCAGGGCCATCATAAGGCCAGGGTCCGTACCGTCAATTCTTTAACACGATTCAATTTAAGCGACTGCAAAAAGTTACGCGAACGCAAACACTATCTCGGCGCGTTAAGGTTCACGTTCATGTAATATCCCGCAGTCACCTAAACGGAATCGCGTGGTTTGGTCTATGGCCTAAAGGCTTTTCAGCTACCTGTATAAGCGATTCTGTTTAGATGACGAGAAAAGTTACGCGATCGCAAACACTATCTCGGCGCGTTAAGGTTCTCGTTCGCGTGATTTTCAGAATTGAACTGTTTCAGCGCTAATTCGAGCCCGCGTTAAGAGTTTGTCGTTAGGCCCTCTATTGGAAAGGTCACTATTGGAAAGCCACCAACCTGCAGATAAATAAGCGTACTGTATTTCCATTTTATTATGACAACTATGATCGCAGGTTCTCGAATGGAGACCACGGACCGGTAAGCGCAGCGTAGGACGTCCAACCACAAGATGGACAGACGACTTAAAAGAGACCGCAGGGAAAGGCTGGATGCAGGCCGCTTCCAACCGGCCCTTTTGGAGTTCGATGTGGGAAGCCTATGTCCAGCAGTGGACGTCCTATGGCTGAAATGATGATGATGATGACAACGATGCTAATGTATTGTATATACTGCTAAAACAAATACATATCTACAGATACATGCGACAAGGTAAAATTAAGGAAAAGCGCTGAATTAATGCTTCTTTCATGTCCGTACTGCGTACCTATTTAGATTTAAGCCGATTCGATGTAAACGCTTTTTTTATTCGTTTACAGCTTTTTGATAAGACGGCTTACAATTTTAATGCCACAAAATGGCACGAGCACGCCAAATTGTATGCCGCATTTTTTTGTACCTCTTGAGACTAATTTAGTTGTAGTTTAACTTCATTCGCACGCCCAACGATTGAAGAGTTTTTACAGTTTACTAAGGCGCAATTTGACATTTTTGTATTGACTTCTGACGTATTTACTGCTAAGGCCTAGATATGCCTAACGCACCGAAAACCCCTGAATAAAACACAGAATGTATTTGTATACTAAACTTGTTGAAGATTAACATTACTAAGTGGTAATTAAAATTGAATGGTCATTATTTGAATATTATTGCTAATGGTTTAAACTTTTTTTCATATTGTAATTTTTACTTTTGGCGGATAAGATCGTAAATACTCAAAAAAACGTTTGTAATGATATTTTAAAGATTTGCTTCATTGATTATTTTATACACTGTGTTTTTTTTTGGTTAGTTCTATGCAAATGTGCAAAAGTGCGTGCGTTATATCTGATGCTCTAAACAGAGCTAATAATCAAAACAAACTTAGTAAAATAATAGAGCTAAAAATTATTTGAGACAAGGATAATTGCTATCTGGTTTCGATACTTATACGTAATAAGAGCGACAGCGCTACCAACTGTCGTCTTGCTCGCAATGTGATCACGCCTGTACAAGATGGACCATAAAACGCATTTCCACTTGCCAATAACAGACAACCACTTCTCGGAAGGTCCAAGAGATATTAGAGCATGGAAAAATGAGCGGTGAATAGCGAAACAGTCAAATGGACTTGAACATTTGAAAAGTAGGTATTCTCAGTGACTTTTTGAGTAAACCAGAAATAGCTGTTTGTTTGCCGCAAAGTTATTATTTGGCGCGGTGGCTGGTATTGAATCCTGAACGTAGCGATGTATTCAATTGGCACAAAATGCAAATAAATTTGAAGCCACGTGATAAACAACAACGATTCATTTCACCTTAGCGAATATTAAAAAAAAGTTAAGATAGGAACTTCCTTGAATCAAACTATTTGAGGTGGTATTCAAAAAGGTTACAATAAAACAATAAAGTTATAAAAAAAATTCTTTAAGGTTAGACAAATAGTTCGTCACATTTTTATTTCGTTTTTTTTTTTATAAAATTACTGCGCGTCATCACTTCGTTTATTCGCATAGATAGACACTTAGAAAACTCATCAATACAGTTTTTTATTACAGACACACATACATTTCACGCAAAACTGCTCTGTGTTTATTATATTCTCGACTTGATTTCAATTACATAACGTTTTCGTAAATGTTCCGTCAAAAATCGCAATGCGTGAGAGAAACCTAGAGCCACCGAACACCTAGAGCCGCTCAACATGCGCAGAGAGGTTGGGCCTCTGTATCTGTTATCGCATTTACAACAGGGAGTGTTCTGAAGAACTGTTTGATCTGATGTCAGCGCGGTTTTATCATCGTACTAGCTGCCACCGCCTGAAAGTTCATCCACACATAATAGATCAGTGGAAATCGCACACTGTCCGATTCACTCGATCCTTCTTGCCTCATACCTGCAAAATGTGGAATGAGCTACCTTCCACGGTGTTTCTGAAAAGCTACAACATGGGATTCTTCAAAAGGCGAGTTAATAGAGTCCGAAAGGGTCGGCAACGTATTTGTAATTGCCTTTGGTGTTACGAGTATCCATGGGTGACGGTGGCTGCTTACATCAGGCGGACCGACTCCTTAATTGCCAACTATGGCATAAAAAAAACAATGTTAAAACATACTTATAAGATCTTAAGCGCGATAAAAATACAAGCTATAATACTAAGTATACAAGGTGCCTAAAATACGAGTAAGTAAAATTATAAAGACACTCAGATACTTAATAAGGCCTTTTGTTGTGTGTAATTCAAATGTAGAGAGCACTCACAAAAGCCAAACTGTGCACTCTATAGCTATGTAAGTGCTTAAGTTTAATAAAAGACCTTTGAAATCTCTGGCAATGCGGTTTTGGCTTTTGCGTAATTTGGCTCTGTTAAATTAATTAACTTGATAGTTAAAAGGCATGTGGGAATTTTCACATGTGGCGAAGTATGCTTGTGAGATACTTTTTCGAGTAGGTAAATAATAAGTTGTCGAGTTGGAGCATACTAAAATCTCTGACTTGTGAAACTTGAAATTCGGATAATATTATATTTACCACAGACTGCCAAACTACATAATAAATTATAGTTACTAGGGCAATAAAGTCAAGGTCGCAGCCCCAGTGACATAATTTTCAAAAATCAATGATCTGATTATCTTAGAAGTTACTGTTCATAATATATATTATTAAATTTGTCAGCAGTCAGAAAATTTCCCCATTGACATTTGTATAGTTGCCCCAGTGACATAATTTTCAAAAATTAATGAACAAACGATCTTGAGCTTTAATGACTACTATTTAATCTATCAGCAGTCAGAAAGGGCGGTGTTATTCTGCTAGCATAGCATAGGTAAATGACATATACAGGTTTTTTGAAAAATCGACTTCAAATCAACTGTAGGCCTTCAAAACTATTTTAACTTTTATCAGCTTCACTTTTAGCTAACGAACTATGTAAATAATTCTTGGAAGTCAATTCTATATTATTGCATATTGTCGCATCAAATTAGAATAAATAATAGGTATATATTATGCTTGCGTTTGTTTGTCACCCCACTTGATGTGGTCTGCGATAGATTTGAAGACACCCAGATTATAACTATCAGGGAACACGCATTCAGGCGTAAGGCCTCAGGTGCCCGAATAGAATTAATAGCATTATTGGACCTGGTTAAAAAATTACTGAGCGAAACTTCTTTTTATGGAATCCTCTACTTAGTAAAAATAATCACGTAAGGTTCACAAAAGTTGGACTAATCGGTGTAGGTACATACCAACATAAAAATAAAAATATGGATTGAATTTAGAACCTCGTTCTTGCAAAATCGTTTAATCTACTGTTCACCTAGTATATAGGTTACATTTATAGTGCTTATTAATTATTATTACTTATCTATACTATAATATTATAAAGAGGAAAGATTTGATTGTTTGTTTGTTTGTTTGTTTGTTTGCATTGAATAGGCTCCGAAACTAATGAACCGATTTGAAAAATTCTTTCACCGTTGGGTAGCTACACTATCCCCAGTTAACATAGGCTATATTATATTATCAAAAAAAAAAGGGATCCTTACTAAACTCCAATAATGTAACCCAAGGTGTAAAAAAATAAGATTTGTAATTTTGACTTTGCGTGTTTGACAGTTCTAAGACAGGTTAGACAGGACAACGTCTGTCAGGTCAGCTAGTACTAATATAAAAAGGAAAGATTTTATTGTTTATTTGCATTGAATAGGCTCCGAAACGAATGAACCGATTTGAAAAATTCTTTCACTGCTGGGAAGCTACACTATCCCCGGATAACATAGGCTATGTTATCCGGGGATAGTGTTTATTATATTTTCCAAAAAAATAGGGATACTTACTAAAACTCCAATAATGTACTTAACCCAAGGTGTAAAAAAATAATATTTACAATTTTAACTTTGCGTGTTTGACAGTTTTTAGACAGGACAACGTCTGTCAGGTCATCTAGTTAATTATAATGATAATGTAAAAACGCTTGATATTGAAAAATCTCAAAGCTTTTGTCATTTATTTTTAGATCATTTATTTGATGATAATTGGTGCTTTTGTTCGCATTACCATTGTTTTGAAACAAATACAAAAGGCCGGAATCAATATGAGTGCCTTAAACAACATTTTGCGTATTTTTGTTCCGTAAAGAAAATACTTTATGGGTTTTCCTACTTTTTCTTTGAAGTCCGTTGAATAACAAAACTGTTGACGGAGTGAAATAGGCACTTTTTGTTTTCGTCCTTGGTGCCAAAATGTCAAGTTTATAGTTGGCTTTCCACAGGCTTTGGCCTTTTTCTCCTGAACGGTTTATGGAGTTGATATAGGCAGGTAGTAATAGGGCTTTTTTATTGTTTCATAAAATAGTGGTGTATTTATACATTCTTCGTCATCATCATCAGGTGGAATATCCTAAAACTGCGACCAGAACCACCGGAGGATGGACAGCAGCATCCTATTAGTACACGGTGAACGTACTGCGATCCCAAAGCCAACTGCCAAGCGTGGGGATTAAGGCAACACCCCTCTCTAAGAGGGAGGCCTAGTTCACCAGCGGACGTTTTTACTGGCTGCTGATGATCATCAATTGCTGGGTATAAGCCTCCCTTTGTTTATGTCACTCTCCCTGATCTCTCGCTAGTTGCATCCACTCGTTTTCGACAGTTCTTTTGATGTCGTCAGTAAAAGTCGTAAATTCTTGGATTGGAGTATTTTTCTTTCAACATTAACTACAACTGATACAATAATTTGGTACCATCGTAATGATGATGGAGCTAGGAGGTAAATAGTGTAACTCTTCAATGACTACTAGTAAACTCCTAGAGTTTGGATTCATTTGGTTTGTTTCAAAGAGTTCTATACTTCTTGCTCGTGCAATTCAACATTTTTGAAGATATAAAATGGAATGCACCTACTCTACACTCATGAAATCTAATCAGAACAAAGTAAAAAACATAACATTACAAAATGTTTAGTCTAATTTTAATTTTAATTTACCGGCTAGCTTTTTCGTCACCCGTCAAATTTACAAGGCGTCTGGACAACTCTTACCAAACCTCGAGCAGCCAAACCCTACGGTCCCATGGTCCATCTAACTAAATGGAAGAAATACTTATGTATCCCTCCTCCAGAGACTCCTAGGTTCCCTCCTCCAGCGTCCTCCGTTTAAGGTTTCCCGGCACTTCCGCCGCTGTAAATTAATTCATCATACATATTAATTTGGTATGTGATTCTATTGAATACCATAAATTCTAGTATTATTAACGTTATTCCAGGCTTTAATGTATGTTTCACTTAGTTTAATGGAGTGAGATTACGTGTACAAACCAAGTTATTACTAATGGCTAGTATATCTACCGAACACGCTAATGTCTTGCTGTTGGCATTCTCGTTAGATTAGCTGCGCCGCGTGGACAATCCTTCAAAACAATTGAACCCTAATTGACCAAACGAAGTCAGGTCTAAGAGTTTTATCATCATCAGCCAGATGACGTCCACTGCTGAACATAGGCCTCCCCTTTTAACCTCAACACTGAACGACAGCCTGCCACCTGCATCCACTTGATGCCCGCAACTCTCACAATGTCGTCAGTCCATCTAGTGGACCAAACTAGTGGATCTAGTAGTGGTGTTCTAAGAGTTTTCAGTGGGACAAATCGGCGTTTCAACAAATTTATTATTGCATGTTTTTTCGACAATAACTCCTCCGCTGTCCCTCCTCTGACATAACAATATGGTTCTTCATAAAGAAAATATATGGTACAATATCACCCTAACTAATTAGTTTTGCCTTCTAACCTCCAAACTTCAATATGACGGAACTTTATGATGATGACTGATTAAAAATGTAAACTGTGCAAGCGAGTACGCTCGGAATCCGTCATCGCGTTTGAATAACAACATATGTATCATTGTATATCATATCATTGTCCGTTTCATCAAGAATATTGCTTTTTGTAGTACTTACTATAAGTTTAGTAGTGATGGTATTTCAAAATAGATTTTTCTTCCTATTGGGGTTTTAGGTTTCGTGAGGTTGGTGCATTTGCTACCTTCAATAGTTAGCTTGTATTTGGATTAGTAAAAAAAAAAACATTGGCTTTAAAAATCTACTTTCAAGATATATATTGCTTAGTATAATCTACGCAAAGCAATAAGTTCTAGCTACAATATAAATTAGCCATGATAAATGAATATAACCAAGATTCTTCCCAAGATTAAGAGCTATCTATAGGTCTGACCTAGAAGTAGGATAATATAAATCAATTGAGTAACTACCCGTACCCGAGTCTTCCCATCAAGAGTAAGGCCCAACGCTGACTTTAGCCGTGAACTAGCAGCCGTGGAAAGTGTACTCTTTTTGTTTACTGTAGGCCTAAAATTGTCTAGTCGCGCTTATACAGCCCGTCTTTGCCGTTGCTAGACTGTTCTAAGCTCAAGTAACAAGAAAAAAATTAGATTTTAGTGGTAACCGAATAGAGTTAATTTGTTCACAGCAATTTTTACGCCGCGAAGCCTCCTTTTCTCGCTAGTGAACGTTCGGCTTTAGCATATGTGCGGTTATTTACTCCAGACATTTAAGCTATAGTCTAGCAATAAATCCATTTATCAAGAGTGTCAAAGCCTAGCCGAGTCTACGCAGGGCCTATATTAGTCTATACGACTTTGCTTTAGGATTTGTAGCTTATAACTTTGCAAACAATAGTGGTTATAGAATAATTAATGGTATGACAGTGTGACACTGTGAGCTATTGGTTTTCTTGTAAATGGGATTTAGATAGAGTAGGTACCTACAATTTGAATTGTGACTATGATTGATCAAAGAAGAAAAGAAAAAGGGAAGATTTTTATTTTTGTTTCTTGGCTTATACTGATATGGAGTTAGCTAAAGTAATATTATTTCTAAAACGTAAAAAGGACAAAGTAACGCGTTTGGGAGAAGCATCTCGTGACCACAATGCTGGCTGGTATCAACGAGTTAGTCTTGCAATTGAACGCGGTAATGTTTTGTTAGATTAGTTTAGTTATATATTTTAGTTTGAGCTCTTTCCTATTACAATATATTAACAGTCACCGATATAGCTGGCGTATTTACAAGGTGAATCAGTGGCAGTGAGCCGGTCATATTTCTCGCAGAACTGATAATGGTTGGGGTAGATGTGTTCTACAGTAAATACCATGAATCAGCAAATGTAAAATTCCTTCTAATTAACACAAAAAAGTTACACAAAAAAGTCAATTATGAACTTTAAATGAAAACAAAGATGAACACTTTTAAACAATAACATTGTTCGTCATTGTTGACAAAGGTGACAACTTTAAAATGAGTTTATACACGGTTACTTCAAAAGGTGTCCATTATGCTCATCATTACAAAAACAAATTTTAACATGGGACCATCCCTAAACCGCAAAAAAATATCAGCTGTTCCATAGAAAACGATCATTCATACTCGACAAAATTTATAAAACATCTGATTTTTTTATTTATTTCAGGGTTGGTTCCATTCTAAAAGTTGTTTATAATGATGAGTATAACGGACCCATTCGGCGTCTAAACCCTTTCCGCGTAGCCCTGTAGTAAAGTTTGGATTGTAATTTGAATTATATTTGACAGGATTCAAAGTATAATTACCCTTGCAGCTAAAATTATTAACCAATGGAATCATTTTAGATCTTTCAAGTTGCAGTTCTGTTTTCGAAGCCAAGCTTCCTTAGAAAACAGTGCAATATAATATGACGTTATTGACTCACAAAACCAACGAGTTGGCAGTTCAAAATACACACGTTTTAATTTCATTACTTACTTAGATTTTTCAAGTACAACATTGAATACAACGATAAAATAAATTCGTTCACGTCGCTTCCACAGAAAACACAAATTTCGTTAAACAATCCTTGTTTTTCGATGTTTATTTGTACCGCACGTGTGTGGCTGGCATTCCATTATCGGAGTACGGCTAAAAGTCCTTCTACACGTTCCTACATGTAGACTTGTAGAGTAACGATCCGGCAATTACTTTTGATTGTAACGACAATCGTACGTGTGTTGGGGCTTCGTGACAGACATAATTGAATGGCGGTTAGTATGTTAATTTTTGTAGGGTTATGTCCTTACTTTTAGCACTGAAATATGTGTTTTGGAAGTGCTAAACAAATAAATATCAATAAATGTTGAAATAAAGTCAATATACGAGTACTTAACAACAACGGAAGCACAATAAAAGAGTATGTCGTTACATCTATTTTATAAGCTTAGTTACTTTTAGTTTAGGGGTTTTTTTAGTTTGTTTTTAGCTTTTTATAAGCTCTCATATTTTTATTTAAATCTAATCTTTGTAAAATATCTTGCATGTTCATCTAATTTTATTTAAAGCCTATAAATATTTATATTTATTTTTAACTAAGGATGCCAGTAAAAAAATAAAAAATAAAGTCTGTGTATGTTTGTCTGTGTAAGTTGAAATGGCAGTGGGCAGGGCACATATCACGCAGAACAGATGGCCGATGGGGCTGAAAGGTTCTGGAATGGAGACCACGGACTGGTAAACGCAGCGTAGGACGTCCACCCACAAGATGGACAGACGACCTAAAAGAGACCGCAGGGAAACGCTGGATGCAGGCCACTTCCAACCGGCCCTTTTGGAGATCGATGGGGGAGGCCTATGTCCAGCAGTGGACGTCCTACGGCTGAAATGATGATGATTGTTTGTGTATGTAAGTTTGTTTCCAGCCTAAACGCCTCAACTGATGTTGATAAATGAGGTGTCGATAGATTTCTCTAACTTCAGGGATGAGAACATAAATAAAAAAATGCTGTTTAAAGGATCGAGCTTATTAGGACGGGCCGCAGCGGGCCGAGTCGCATCGCAAAAATTGCTTTCATAGTTTTTATATGAAGTATCGCGAATTATGCTGGGGCGCAGCGTGGCAGATTTACATACTAAATGTATGAAAGTGAACACTGCGATGCGCCCAGGCCCGCTGCGGCCCATCCTAACGTGCTCAGTCTTTAAAAAAGAATCACGCTTCACGCTTTGCACGGTCCGCGATACGCAAAATAGTACTCAATATTTACGTCATCAACTACCCACTAAAGAAAACAAATTTAATACGATATTATATCACTTTTCTTATGCAATTTTTTTTCCTGAGCAATCTACATCAAACAAAAACAAATCTTCTCGCTACAAAAATGCGACTAAACATTCGTACTCTGATGATATTCCGGGCGAATTCTACATTACAAATAAAATGAGGTCATCGCTTGCCACCTTACACTGACAGACAATTTGTTCAGCAATCTTCATCAAAAAACATAAATCCTTGAATTCGTATCTGGTACACAACCAACTGTTGAGGTTTTTGCGCTAACTGTTACTGTCTAAAAGAGAATAAAAAATACGGATACTGAGTCCACAACAATACCTGAAGAGGCATTGTGCTACTGGCCTCCATGCAAGTTGCAAGTACAATAGCCATGCTGCAATTTAAAGTTAATCCTTCTGTATTCGTGTTCTGGCTTCTTCTGGTAACATTTAAAAGTTTGTGCAATATTGAGCTCTTTTCAGTTGGTTATAAATGAAAACATTGCCAGTCTTCATTTGTTTTAACTTGTCGGCTCTCTTGTTTTGTTTTGATAAAACATCGAAATTCGCTATTTTAGTATAGGTTTGAGATCTTTACAACAGAGTTGGGGCGTTGTTCAACTAACAGGTCTTAGTAGATCAGCCAGTAGTCGTAGAAGACCGTCGGAGTCGGATGTTTCGATGGGTAAACTTATAAGTGTAATTATAACTGAATATGTGGGTGAGAATACACTTCCCGGTTCTTGTCCACAATTAATAATCGTTAAGCAATTAAGGCCTTCGGACGGAGAGGTCTGAAAATGTTGACTTTGATCTGAAAACGGTCATATCCTTTGATTGCGTAGACTTACAAGTTTAATTTTTACACAGCCAAAAGAAACCGTAGACATGGTCGAAACGTCAAGCGAAAGGTACATATTTTTTACCTAAATTAAATAATACGTGATAAGTCCCGATTAACATTTAAAATATGTGTTCAAATCGCGAAAGTTTAAAAATTACTAGAATCCGTAGATTTGAGTAATTGATATAAATATCAATTTGATATCTTTACGCATTTTTTGAGAAAAAGGGTCTTGACAGATGGACAGACGCACAACAAAGTGATCTTATAAAGGTTCTGTTTTTTCCTTTTGAGGTACGGAACACTAAAAGCCTAAATTAATAGTGGTTAGCCGTTTTGGAGATAAATGGGAACAGTAGTTGTTTGTGTGTGTGCAAACAACTTGTTTGTTGGTTTGTGTGTTTTTGCACACGCACAAACCAACAAGTAATTTCTCACTCTAAATGTATACACCTTCTCCCTTCCGTCGTGGGTAAAAAACCCATTTGATTTCTAATGATGTGTTCATTTTGCCTCACACAAGGTATTTCAAAGTCGAAATTATTTGCGAAAGAGGCGTTTTCATAATTTTATACATTTTTCTGCCAACCTATACCTTCCTTAAAACGCCAATTAAGCGTGTGCTAAGTTAAATTTGTCCTCACTTACAATTTCCTCCAAAGAAAACTTGACAGAGCAGTTTTAATTTAATTAACATTTCTAAGTACTACGGCGTAATTTGTTTGATCAACACAACACACGCAGAGTTTCAGGTAAGTATTGTGGTTTGAAACCTATACTTCACAGGCTGTTCAAACTTAAGTTATTAGCAACTTCTACGACTGGTGATATTGATTGCCTAACTTGAAGCCTAGTCTCATAAATGGACTCTGGATGACTAAGTCGAAGCTAGATAAATCTTTGTTCGACACTGTTATTGTATCCATACTTCATAGAGATCGTTGCTAACTCCCATATTTATAGACGTTCCCTCCCCCTATCCTCACCCTTAAGGTTCTCTTAAGTCGTGTTTTGGCATTTTTAATCGATAAAATAAGGTTAAGCTTCCTTCAATAAAGGAACTCCATCGGTTTTTCCTACGAAGTATAATTTGGACTGCTTCAAACAAAAGGCGAATAGAGTTCTCAAAATTAGGCAATGCATTAACAAAGCCCCAGGTATTGTTGGTGTCTATAGGCGGTGGTGAACACTTATACCATCAGGTGGCCCGTCGCTTGTTTGCCAATTATTTTAAATTAAAAAAACTACAGAGTTGATGACGTCATCTATAACGTAATGACTCGCTTTGTCCTCATTTGAGGTGGACTGGAAAACCCTTGAAAGGTGGCTAACAATGCTGAATATGATAGGCTTAGAGGACCACAAAGGGAACTTTACCAAAGTGAGCCAAAAGATGTGATGAGGTTTCGAGGTACCTTTCTTGCATTTTTCTTACTTTTCTATTCAGTTTACGGCCTTACTGAAAAACAAATAATTTTTTCTTTACAGCGCACTTTTTTTTACCAATAGTAGTGTGGCTGATAAAAAGACAAGAGCTGAAAACAATGGTCCAAATCGACTAGCTAACTGATAGCTCTATAGCTCTCGAGTGCCGTCCACCAGATCTTTATGCCACTTAGCGCTCTCTTATCCGACTCAGAAATAGAGCAAGTAGGTGAAGTCACTGAGTATTTCTTTCTTCACTTATCATGCTGTTTTTAAGATCCAACGCAAACAGAGGGGTTTTATAAATTTAATGTGTGTATCTGTGTGTCTGTCTGTGACATCGTAGGTCTCAAACAGCTTAACCGATTTTGATTTAGTTTTTTTTTAATGCCGACCTGAGTGTAGCTGCTATGAATTAAGAAGATCGTTTTGAAGATGGACTTCCGCAAAGTAACACCCACAGAAAAGAGAAGTAAATAGAATGGAAATGAGAAGGAAAATCAGTTACCAGGCATTATGAGTGAGCCTTGATTGAACATTCTTATTTAGATCAACGCGTCGAACTTCGCATCACAATTGCTAACTGATTTCAAATGACTGACGTTTCGTTTATGTGGGTGCAACTGACTACAACCTTACAAAAATGCCATGACAGCCGATTTTTTTATTCTTTTCTGTGGAATCACCTGATTCGTTCAACGACCTTATATTAGCTTTTTACATTGATAAATATACGCCTCCTGTATGATAGCAGGTGAAACCGTGGAGCACAGCTAGTAATTTATAGGTACTCTAGGTTATACGAAATAATAAATCATCACTAAGATCTGTATCAAGCTGTCACGTACTATCCGTGTTTGTAGAATATCTTCCGTTCCAATATACGTTTCGGCCAAGTGGCTCTTTGGCAGTATCCCAATCCATCCTTCAGTATAAGGTTGTGGGTAGTGACGTAAGCATGCTGTAGCATAATGACGTCATCATGCGCTTAGTGGTGAGCATATTAAGTTGATCGTACATTTTGTGCTAGCTCACGATGAGACTTATCGCCTCTGTTACTTACTACGCGGATGTAATGGCGAGACAGTGCCAAAGGTCAGAATAAAAGTAAAGCACGAGGTAAAAAACCGAAGATACAATCTGGGTGTCTTCGAGTAACGAGGGAATCGGTTTCTTCTAGGCAAGCGTGCTCCATCTTAGACCGCATTTCGCCAACAGGCGAGGTGGCGGTCAAAGGCAAGACTACCATAAAATGAAATAAACGCTTCACACTTATAGTTCTTCACTAGGATTTTGAATGTCAGGATGACAGGTGACAGTAGTTTTTATTTTATTTTTATAGAATGGATTTACGTGTGGCCTCCAATTAGCGTGATAGTAAGTTACGTAAGCGTTATTTTAATGCGATATGCAATACCTATAAATTGATAAGATTTGAAACATAAATTTGTCGGAGGCCTTCAGAATTCCTAAAAGCTTTGACGCTACGCTAATTGCTAACCCAACTCTAAACTATTTTGCTTATATAGTACTAACTACATCATATTCATCATCATCAGCCAGAAGACGTCCACTGCTGAACATAGGCCTCCCCCTTTAACCTCCACACTGAACGACAGCATGCCTTTTGCATCCACTGGATGCCAGCGACTCTTACTATGTCGTCGGTCCATCTAGTGGGAGGCCTACCTACGCTGCGTCTTCCGGTTCGTGGTCTCCACTCAAGAACCTTTCTTCCCCATCGGTTATCGGTTCTCCGAGCGATGTGGCCTGCCCATTGCCACTTCAACTTGCAAATTTGAACAGCTATGTCGGTGACTTTGGTTCTTTGGCGAATATCCACGTTTCGGATTCTATCGCGCAAAGAAACTCCGAGCATAGCTCTCTCCATTGCCCGCTGTGTGACTCTGAGTTTTTCCAAAAGGCCAACAGTTAAGGACCACGTCTCAGTACCATTAATCATATTGTAGTGATAGAATCATAATATATTACAGTTTCCCATTGACTCGGTACTTCTTATTGCGAACTGATACAAGATTTTTTTAAATAGGCTGTCATGGGGACAGCCAACAGAAGGGAAAACTTCTTAGTATATATACATACTCGTATTATGTATGTTTATTTGTAAATATAACACTGTTTTAAACTATCACGGTTGTTCACTAAAGTTATATGGTTATTTACGGGATGTTTACCGTGATAAGGTTGTGGAATGAGCTGCCGACCTGTAAATATGTATCTGAGTGTGACGACCTCGCGAGTTTAATCGCGCTAAAGAAATTTTCAGTTCAAAAAGTTTTGAATAAGATCTTTTTTTAGGGTTCCGTACCTCAAAAGGAAAAAACGGAACCCTTATAGGATCACTTCGTTGTCCGTCTGTCTGTCTGTCCGTCTGTCAAGACCCTTTTTCTCAAGAACGCATAAAGGTAGCAAGTTGAAATTTATACTAAATACTTGGGTCTATGGTTTCTTTCGGCTGTAAAAAAATAAAACTTGTAAGTCAAAGCAATCAAAAGATATGAACGTTTATGTCGTATATTTTGCGATTTCACAAGGGAATCAAAACCTATAGGGTACTTCCCGTTGACCTAGAATCATGAAATTTGGCAAGAGGCAAGGTCTCATAGTACATATATAGGAATAAATCCGAAAGTTATAAATTTGAAGTTATTTCATTTAAAAATAATTATTTTGCTATTACAAACTTACATTTTGTAGTTGGAATATATGGAAGAACCTTATTGTCAACTACAAACTTAAGTTTGTCTTTCAATATTTTAACTTCAGTAAATTTTTTTTTTGTCTCGCGCTCTGAGGGTTCCGTTATGTCGTATATTTTGCGATTTCACAGGGGAATCAAAACCTACGTTGACCTAGAATCATGAAATTTGGCAAGAGGCAAGGTCTCATACATAGTAGGTACATATATAGCAATAAATCCGAAAGTTATAAATTTGAAGTTATATCATTTAAACATAATTATTTTGCTATTACAAACTTACATTTTGTAGTTGGAATGTATGGAAGAACCTTATTGTCAACTACAAACTTAAGTTTGTCTTTCAATATTTTAACTTCAGTTAGTTTTTTTATTGGTCTCGCGCTCTGAGGGTTCCGTCTAACGGAACCCTCAGAGCACGAGTCCTACTCGTACTTGTCCGGTTTTTTTTTTACACATATCCATACAATTTTGAATACTATATTGTTGCACCAAAAAACCACAGATGGTTTGACATGATGCTCACATTCACCGCGCGCTTATACACCACTAGCGGTCCGCCCCAGCTTCGCACGGGTATATATTATATTGTAGCCTATGTCACCCGGGGATAATGTAGCTTCCCAACAGTGAAAGAATTTTTCAAATCGGTTCAGTAGTTTCCGAGCCTATTCAATGCAAACAAACAAACAAATAAATAAACAGACAAACAAACAAACAATCAAACAAACCAATAATCATATATTTCCTCTTTATAATATTAGTATAGATAAAAGATTACAATGTGTAGTTGTGTAAACAATAGGTGATAATTAAGGTTGACAATTTTGTAGAGCTTGACTACTGTTTGAACCAGTTGTGATAGGAACCTAGCCTTAAAGGCGTGTGGAAGTGAAAACGACTGTGTACTTACCGAAGCGAAAACCCCGCTGAGCCCGTTTACGACGCCAAGACTTTTTGTAAAGAAAATTGGCTTATAAATTATGTGGAAAAATTACGATAAAAAGCCTGGCATCCAATATTGGGGTCTGAATTTTTACCTGAGTCAAGTGACAAGTAGAAGAAAATTAGATTTATAATTACGAA
Organism: Agriopis aurantiaria; assembly: GCA_914767915.1. Lineage (NCBI taxonomy): Eukaryota > Metazoa > Arthropoda > Insecta > Lepidoptera > Geometridae > Agriopis > Agriopis aurantiaria. The sequence goes on from OU611990.1 coordinate 5,882,311, forward strand.
TTTAGGTGAGTGCTTATCACATTTGATTGACATATTCTACGCAGTAGAAACGATTTAACGTTAGTGTTATAAAATAAAATAAATATGATCGAATTTATGAATAACTTATCTATTTAATAACTGTCTATTTAATCTTGAATAACTGAGCTTGACTGTTGATACTTACAAGCATTAATTAAGACCTGACATGTAACACAGTTGAACAATAAATATAATCTGAATCTGAATCTGAATGAATGTACGATTATCAGCAAATAAAAGTAAAAAAAAAAATAAAAAAATTCGCAAGATGATTAGTGATTAAACGAACTTACTTGTACGTGAAATTCGATCACAATTACACGAAGAGCTTCGTTCGAAGATATTATAGCATCCCTTCTCGATAAGTGGACCTAGCGCAACACTCATCGTGAAATATCCACGTACAGCTCAGCCAGCATCTCTAAACTTTAGTAGATCACATTTCGCAATTGGTAAACCTAAGCAAATAAACCAGCCAAATGAGAGTCAGGATCGCACACTGGGGGTTCTGTACCACTACAAAATACAAAAAGTAGTGCAAAAAAACATCATGCCTTTTTTTTCTTTTTTCTTTTTTTTTGCCTAAGCGGCTACGCATCCAGATACTGACCGCGCCATGCATTGCTATACCTTGGTGATGAACATAAATTTTGTCACCGACACGTACTTGGTCATTATTTATTATTTGTTGTTTTACTTTAGAGTGTGTACCATAATCATGCCAAGCTTGACGCTTGGTATTATTATTTTAGCCATCATTATCATTCATCGCATCTGTTTTTCAATCTCATTTGAACTCCATCGTTAATTGTACACGACAATTAGGGCTTCCGTGAATTGCGCCGGACACTTCGTTATTTCTCACAATAGAACAAAGTTGAATAAAACCGCAGTGCGTCCGGTGTGAAGTCATGTCCGGAAATGCAAAGTTCTAAAACGATATTCAAAGCTCACGTTTTGTGAATAAATGTGGGGAAATTATCTTAATGGAAAGGCATTAGGGCATAATTTATTTATCATTTAAATTTAATTTTAACAATTTAATTATAATTTTATTATGGAAGCTGACGTGGTTTTTACACATGTTATTTATATGACATGGGAATTACTCACATACGATTAAGCAGGTTACTTCAAGTACAGTTTCAACCGCATTCGGTGGTCTTTTTCAAGGGGAATGCGTGCGCACGGCATCGTACGAGAGTAATTCCCATGTCATATAAAGAATATGTTAATTATAATAAATTATTTATAAATACGTGGTCACAGTCAAAACAACCTTTTCTGGCCTAAAATATGGGTTGACACGAGTTTTGGGTGATGGTTTCGTCGCCTTTATTTGCATAATATAGACTAACACCGCCTTACTACAAAAGATTTAAGAACGCTTTAGACATGTGTTTAGCAGTTGTTTCCTTGTGAACAATATGTTAAACACATGTCTAAAGCGTTCTGAAATCTTTTGTGGTAAGACGCATAAAGTTTATCGGTGTTACTGCAAGTTTCTTAGTATTAGTGAGAAAAATAAATCAGTGTGCCGCACAGTTTTTTCGTTTATGACAGTGACAAAAGTGAGAGAAATACGAAGGTATTTGAATTCAAGAAGTTTGAAGTTTCCTAAAAATATTATTTCATAAAAAAAGCTGGTCATTTAATATACTTAGAACCAGCTCGCTCATCAAAGATAACAAAATTATAATTTGTTGAACAATAAATATTTTATAATTATTTTAATTTAATGATGACAGAGAGTTCACTATAGCACGATCAAATCAAAACAAATAGGGATCCTTACAAAAACTCCAATAACGTATCCCAAGGTGTAAAAAAATAAGACTTACACCCGCGCGCAGCCGGGGTGCGTTGCTAGTTGGTAATAAATGAAACATTAAAACACAGGCGTATTCTACTATGGCATATCTCCCTTGTTAGTCAGATCTGAGGTAACAATACTCTCTCAGATCTCTATTCATAAATCCTAAAATGGAAAGCGCAATTAGCAATTGCTCGGAATTATACGCATACTAAAATCCGATAACAGTTAGTACAATTAACTATCTTAGCTAACGATCTCTTGAATGCCCTACCATTATTGTATTATATCCATTAGGCATGTAGAATGTAGATTATGCTAATTGAATTGAATCGATTTCATGAAAATATACATACGATTGAATAAAGCATAAGTATCTTAACGTTCTTATTATACCTATTTAAATTTAACGTTTGTTTTAAATGTTTATCGGGACTTTATATTATATTTAATTTTATTTAGGTAGTAGGTTTTTATTTTATTTCATTTTTGTTTTGTTAGCTCGTAACCACTGCCATTGTGTCATGGTCGAAGTGTACCTAATTTTACCTAAATAAAATAATTCCCGATAAGTCCTTATAAACATGACGTGTTCAAATTGCGAAAGTTTGAAAGATTTAACGTTTGTATAGTTAAATAAAAGTAATCTTATATAACCACGATAGTTCAAAGACAATGAAATTCACCAGCACGTCATACTGGGCCAGCATGTTGGATTAGGACCCATCCTCTCTCTGCGAGAAGGCACTTTCCCAGCAGTGGGAATATGATAGGCTAATAATAATATTGATAATAAATAAAAACTAAATGCTGTTTGTTGGTAAGCACATCACTAGAGAACAGTAGGGCCGTTTTTTTAATGTCCGTATTAGTCTGAATAACTTTTTAAGGAAAAGAAAAAATTTATATGTTGCCTTGATAATTGGAGGATTCGAAAACAAATTATTGTTTTTTTTTTTTTTAATCTGGATCTTTTGTTTTTTGTATGAACTTAAGACCTTAACTCAAACAAAAACACATATACGAACAAGGAGGATTAAGTTCTGAATTAACAAACATATAAAATACAATCGTAGTGAAGCTAATATTAGCGTGTAAAGAGCAGAAAGAACGCTTCATTATTGCCAACAATAATTCTGATACCTACTATTTGAATAGACTCAAAACGTACCAACCTCTTGTACTAATTGGTAAATAGAACAATAGGTACTTACTACACGTTGTCATAACAACTAATGATCTCTTGAATTACGCAGTCAAAAGCAACCAATACAGCCAATTAATTCATTCTATGGAAATTATTAACAGTATTATTGTTACTTACATTATACTTGCTTTCCATTGCGAGCGATCGCTTTGCCAACTCTGCTATCGAATCTAACAAGAGGACCATAGCAATTCGACTGTAATAGTGCTAACAGACGCTCGAACGCGGCTGACCTCAACCGCCGTCTGACCAATGGGAGAGAAAGAGAGGGAAATATGATATTCTCACTCTTTCTCTGCCGTTGGGTGGACGGCGGTCCGTCAGCCGCGTTCGAGCGTCTGTTAGCACTATAAGGGGGCCGCTGCACCGGGCTTTTACCACTGTTTACTGCGTGGCCCTATACTCGAGCCGAGCGGTGTCGTAATTAGCGATGGTAAAAGATCGAGGGGAAACCTTGATTCCTTGGAAAATGAGGCGGCCTTATATAGAATTAGCACGCTTGCTTAGAAGAAACCAATTCATTCTCGACTTGAAGACACCCAGATTGTAACTATCGGGGAACACCCACTCAGGCAGCGTTTTTTTAAAAGTTTATTGCATGTTATGAAATTCATATACATATCTTAGGTATTACAGTCGAAATGACCCTAATTATTTATCTTCTAAATACTTGTTTAGATTATAGTAATATTATTTTGCAAGCAATATGTTTTTTAGTGTAATTTTTTCATTGATGATATTATTGACATCTAAATTTTTATGATATTAACCTGTGTGATCGATTCTCTTTAGATACCGTAGGCATGTATTTTATTATTTCGCGACCTAACAGTTTTTTCCTACGTCCAAAAATAACTTTACTATTATGAGGAAAATTAACTCATAGACATTGTTTACAAAAGTTGCTTTTGTTGTTTTTGTTTTCATTGATCCTGCACAAATAAAAGACAGGGGCATAGAAGCTTGGTAAAAATTGTAAGGTTGCCTTTTGAGGGAAAACAATGATTAGGGATGTACCTACCAGGTAACCGAACCGTATTTTTTTTATTGCGACCGGTAATGATTAAGATATTTAATTCGCATGCAAGAAAGGTTTAGACATATTAGTCACATAGGCTTCCATATACCATAGGCTTCTATAAACACAAAAAAACTAGTTAATTAAAAAAAAAAAATTGTAAAACCGTTTCGGTTAAAAAGTCACCCATTTCTTGTTATTGTCAAATGGATTCTGAATTTGATACAAATTTTACCCACAAGTAGGAAAATAAAATCGTAAATAGAATTTGGACGAGAATGTTATACTCTCAAGAACATACAGTTTGCTTCCTTTGCCCAAACTCTGCTCGAGGCGTTTTGCAATATTGTTTCTCTTGTGAAATATTTTAGGAATATGTATCGGAATTTCCAACTTAATTATATTATGGGTAAACTGAATTCTGGTGACCACTGTCTGAATTTAATTACTCAGACAGCACTTACCAAACTTAATTATCTTGGTTTGAGTGGCATTATTTAAATGATCAATATATTTTCGAGGAGTTGCTTTGCTTTACAATTACCTTTACAATTACCGTTACAATTTCGTGCAGCAAGTAGTAAGCAACATTTTTTTTATTGAGTAACATCTACTCAATCGTTATGTCATGACGATCTAAATTAAGTTGATTAGAAGAAAAAAACCATTTAGAACATATTTTATACAAATATAACTTAACCTACTGACATCCTACTCGGTTTTGCCATGTAGCTTGAAGGATTTCCGGATTATCATAATATAATAACTTGACCTACTGTCATCTGACTTGGTAAAATTGCAGCTTATCGATTAATTTTCGAACGACCCAAATAAATAATCTAGCTACTAATATATATTATGATAATCACAAGCTCCTAATCAGATTTTTAGCAGATCATTAAATCCTTTCCCCATTTTAATCTCTCATCATTCGCATCACCAGCCAGAAGACGTCCACTGCTGAACATAGGCCTCCTCCTTAGACCTCCACACTGAACGATAGCCTGCCATCTGCAGCCACTGGATGCACACGACTCTAACGATGTCATCGGTCCATCTAGTGGGAGGCCTACCTACGCTGCGTCTTCCGGTTCGTGGTTTCCATTCAAGAACCTTTTCCCCCCATTGGTTATCTGTTCTTCGACCGATGTGGCCTGCCCATTGCCAATCAACTTACAAATTTAAATAGCTATGTCGGTGACTCGGCGTATCTTTGGCGAATAACCACCTCTCTTTAAATCTGCATTTTTGTCTGTTTTAATCTATAAAACGTAGTGGTACATTATTTATTTCCTTTCACAGCACCCAAAAAATAAGGTGCTTGTTTCTAATACTGGAGATACAACCGGCGTAGTATCTACCGCATTGCGTAAAACGCGAATGAAGGCAAGGCGACGGTTTGCCTTGTTATTGTTAATTAGGAGACAAAATACAAATTAGCTTTTACATCAAGAGAATAATCTCGTCTGACTCATATACCTTAATATTCATCGTTCCGTATCAACATTTTATAAATCAATACGAAACTACCTGTCTTAATAAAAAATCTTTCCGTAAAAAAGTAACAAACTCGATAATGATATTTAAGGCGGATAAAATTTCGCAAATGGTATCATTAAACAAAAAAAAATTTACCAAACCTCACTTTAATTTGGAAATACCTATTCAATGATCGTAACATACGGGGTGCAAGCAAATTTATTGAATTCGCAGATTACATGTTGCTGTCCGTATTAATGATGATGCCACCTACCCAGTAACCATCCTTGAACTTACACGAATCTATCGATACTTTATTTATCAAAATTAGTTCAGGCGCTTTGGGCTGTAGGCAGGAATAGGGTGTATCTCTAGGTGACGGACATATTCATGGATATCATTGTACTTTTCGCTATATCAGCCATTATTATAATATCGACATTTTTCTATCGGACAGTCAGAGTGGACATGAAAAGGCGACACCACTTCCTGATTGATATTCTGAAAATCCGTACGAAGCGATTTGATCCCACCTTTATTCCACGAACTGCTAGTCTGTGGAATGTGCTGCCTGAATGGGTTTTCCCCGATTGTTACAATCTGGGTGTCTACAAATCGCTAATGAATCGGTTTTTTCTAGCCGAGGCGAAGTGCTTTCCCAAGTCACTGCTGTCCCAAAGTAAAAGTTATTTATAATGATGAGTACAATGATATACTTTAATAGGTCCGTCGTCTAAAGATGACCGGGTATAAATATCATCATCAGCCAGAAGACGTCCACTGCTGAACATAGGCCTCCCCCTTTAACCTCCACACTGAACGAAAGCTTGCCATTTGCATCCACTGGATGCCCGCGACTCTCACAATGTCTTCGGTCTATCTAGTGAGAGGCCTACCTACGCTGCGTCTTCCGGTTCGTGGTCTCCACTCAAGAACCTTTCGTCCCTATCGTCCCCATCGGTTATCGTTTCTTCGAGCGAACCGGTTCGTTATAAATATCTGTACAATATTATTATGGATATACGCTAACTACAAATCTCTTCTGTTTACTTTGCGTCTTTGGGTAAAAACGTATTTCCAAATAACTAGATAATTCGAACAAATATCTAGACAGGTAAGAGTTTTATTTCAACTAACTTTTGCAATAACAAATTCGCTTCAAATTAAATAAGTTATAATCAAATCTCATAAATATTAATAAACGAAATGCCATTGAGTAAGTTTCTTAAAGCTCCTTATCGAGTTTCAGGCAACATTTTCCATTAACAAAATTGGCAGATATTGAAATTAATGAGGATGAAATTATTATATAAATATAGCGATGCCGATGAATGCTTGGGGATAATGCAGTGCGTAATTTTCACACAATTTTGGAGTAGGGGCTTTCAAAAAGCCTTGGAAATAGAAGTTTTTTCTTCTCCTGTGCAGGGAGGATTTGGCGTCACATGTTTTTTTCATTTGCCAGTAGAGGTGTGCTGTCTATTTATTAATGACATAATTATCTTGCCGCCGAAAAGAATTAGTTATTTTTTTTCATTTGGTAATATGTCCATGATTATAATTATAAAACTAGTAAGACGACAAGAAAGGTACGTACACTTCAAGTTTTTGTAGAGGGCGTTTCGACGACGTTGCGACGCTAAATAAGTGTCACGGCCCAGATCGATAAATGATACTGATAGCAATTATTCTTCCTTGCTGATAGTGATATATACGCGATGACAGCGCCGCGTCTGAGGGGACTTTTTTCATGAAAATGAAAAGCAATCTACCCCAGTTGTCTAGAGTTGTCTACAGTTGGGTAAAAATTTGACGCTGCTTTGACACCTCAATAACAAAAGAGGTACTTAATAAAGAGTCTATGTATCAATCTATTACATTATTTCTCCGGAGAGAAACGCAACGCTGGGTTGTAACCCAGCCTAGCAGGTTAGTATAGCCTTTCCTTAAAGGAAAGGCTATACCCTCAGAATACATAGAGGCTATACCTTTCCTTATAAGGAAAGATTATACTAAGCTGAAATGCGTTCGTTATAGCTGTTCTATAAATTTTGTCAAAAGTGTGAATTACCATTTTTACGGAACGGCTGATATTTTTTTGCGATTTCAGGGTTGGTCCATTATAAAAGTTGTTCATAATGATAAGTATAACGAAATCTTTTCGGCTCAGCATGCCCTTTTCTTATAACTCTGTATAAAATGTGATTCAAGATTCTTTCACCATATCTTTTATTCCGATCCCATCGCCCCAATTGGCTGACAATTAGCAAGTTCATTACGCAGTCGGGATTCTTGTTTTTCTTTTTAAAATATGCATGCAAAATAAGCTACAGCTACAAAGTTAACCCAATTTCAAAAGTTCACATGCGATAGTTCCCATGAAGCAAAGTAACACTATAGGTTGCAAACTCGATACTCCCGGGTAAATCCCGGGTAATCTGCCCGGCCGGTCTTGGCCCGGGTGGATTTTCCTGGGAGACCGTATTGCCGATAAACGGACTTTTCGGTTCCATTGAAGCATTTTCAACAGTGTGATTGGCTGTTTACTACTTAGCATCAACCCAAAAACTACTGGTATTGGTTTTGGAATTTTTTTCTATAATTTTGATAAGTTTCACCTCAAAATAAACATAAACATAATTTTATTGCAAATATAAAATTGGTATCCTTCACCATCATTATTTATTATTTTCTTTCAACTAAGTACTTAGTAATGTTATCATTAATCACTACTAAACCGATCACAAAGAACATATTTTTTGCTTGAAACCAAAACAGTGCAGAAACGTTATATGAAATCTCATTTTTGCACTGTTTTTCATTAATGCACTGTTTTAATTTTTATCTATACTATCTATACTAATATTATAAAGAGGAAAGATTTGATTGTTTGTTTGTTTGTTTGTTTGTTTGTTTGCATTGAATAGGCTCCAAAACTACTTAACCGATTTGAAAAATTCTTTCACTGTTGGGAAGCTACACTATCCCCGGGTAACATAGGCTATATTATATTTCCAAAAAAAAAATAGGGATCCTTACTAAAACTCCAATAATGTAACCCAAGGTGTAAAAAAATAAGATTTACTTTGCGTGTTTGACAGTTCTAAGACAGGGCAACGTCTGTCAGGTCAGCTAGTTTAGATATAAATTGACCACACGGGTTTAATGTCTCCCATTAAGTTTTAATATAAAATGTATGCATTAGATCAAAAAGATATGGCTGAAAATAAAAATCGGCGGAATAAAACCGACTTGGTGAAAATAATTGTAAGTTTTAAATGTTTGAGGAGAAGATGAATTAAACTTTGTTTTCATTAGCTTGAGTTTTTATTTTGAGTAGATATATTTTATCACGGTAGGTAGATTGGCAGTTGAAAGAAAAGTAGATTACGCACCTTGCTAATGTGAGTAATTAATGCACTCGTGTTAATTTAGTAAGTAATAACACTCGTGCATTGATAACTCACTTTGCGCTCGATGCAACAATCTACTATTTAACTGAACTATATTTTGTATCGGGTTTTGTGGCAACTGGGCACTGAGTTAATTCAGCTCCTAAAGAATCTAAATAAACTAAGTGCGAATAACAAACATATATAAAAAAAAAAAAACTTATTATGTACCTTACTGTTGTAAGACTTGATTACATAAAAGTTCAAAGCATCACAAAAATCACAATTGTTGTAAAATTACATAAAAACTCTATGCATACATTATTTTTTTATCTGCACAGTAAATAAAAAAAGTATACCATAAACAACAGCCACCATCGTTGAGACAGCCAGTTTGCCTACGTTATTACTTTTCCACAGAGCAAATATTACCACCGGTCCATGGAGCACAGAACTTAGTCCGTAAAGGCGACAAAATACTTTAAAACTTTTCTGTGAAGCCCGTGTTTATCTCTGCTCTTAGAATAAGTCATCTATCCGAAGTCTAGGATTCACATTCACTGTGAAACACGGCTATGCTGGACAATAAACACTTTCTTCCAGACAATAAGAATCAAAGTGGTTGAGCAAGACTTAAACAGTGAATTTGGCTTTTTATTTACAACAAAGTGCTGAAACGTTAGAACTATGTAGTTTTTGCATACGTAACTGCTGGTTGCGATATTAACATGCTATGTTGTTGAAAAAAGGCCAGTTTACAAATAGGTTCCTAAAATTCAATCTAATCATTGCTGTATTCTTCTTTAGCGTTGGGAATTCCACGAAGCCAGCTAGTTTTTTTTCATTAATGATATTTATTAATTTGATGACTAAATTCCAAGGAAGCTGCTTAAAATTTTCTGTAATGATTTGTTTTATTATTCCAGCAGATATTAGTAAACAATTTCAAAATGTCTAATATTTGTCAGATAAAGTTGCCTGCGTAATATCGACGTGCGACGGCCCACAAACTAGATTTACGTGACTTCACCTACATTTATCAACATGAATTGTGGGTAGGAGAAGATTGCCGGCTCTCCATCACTGGGTTTTACTTCTAATACTTGCCATAAAACTGTTGCTCTATCATTTTTAAACTGTGATTCTTGGGAGCAATGGCGTCATCAAGATCGTGCTTTTAGAGAGCATGTCGAATTCAGACCGTGTCAAATGGCTTTTGAAGGGCTTAACAAAGACAAATCAAAAGTAGAAAGTGGCATAACAAAAAATTCAATCTGACAGATTCCTTGCAGATTAGGTCTAAAAGATCACATACACTAGCATACCTCAGAAGTGCGTGCGAAAATGTGCTGTATCCTGGTCCCTTTTTAGAAATTTCGTCATGGCGGTTTTTAACAGCTGTACCTACCATATAAAATCTGCACCGTATCATAAAAATCCGTAATTGGTAAAAGTATACCCGTTGTCATTACAAAAAATGTGAATAAAGAACCAGGGGTGGGTGTTGTTCTGCCAACATGAATTCAGTTAAAAATGTGCTTTAATCCAGCTTTGACCACCGACTCACCTGTTAGTAAGACGTTAAGAAGTAAGATATTGCCAAAGATGAAGTACGTAAACTTAGAAGATACCTATTCACTCTGACCATGACCTAGATTATATCTCAGGGGAAAAAAGATAGAAGAAAGAACTGCTGACCGAGATCAGTGACGCATTAGAAGATACCTATGTTCAGCAGTGGACAGTTAAAGGTTGATGATGATGATATCTCAGGAAACAACAAAACCGGCTGGTTGTTCCTTTCCTGAGGTAGCTGTATACGGATGAGAAAAGTAATATCAAATAGTTTAGTACTTATTATGCAAACTGATGTAGTTTTCACACATTTTATTTATATTACACGGGAATTTCTCAGGTTACTCCAACTATAGTTTCAACCACAATAGGCGGTCTTTTTCTAATGGTGAATGCGCGCGCGCGGTTGCGTCTCGCTTTGTACTACAGCCTACGGGCCGTCGCGTGGCGCGCACGGCGTTTAGTACTTATTAGAGGAAAATCCACCTTGTTAATTAACATCATCAGAATCAGCCCTTCATATTCCCACTTCTGGGATACAGGCCTTCTCTCAGAGAAAGGATGGCTCCTAATCTACCATGCTGGCCCAGTGCATGTTGGTGAAATCGACCTTACCTGCACACAAAACAAATTCAAATATTCAAGTGCTCTTTCGGGCGGTGCGGTCTTCTCAGTATATGTCACAAAAAATTGATGTCATGACCAATTTCAACGAGTATTCTAGAAGAAAAGCAACACCTGCAAAATGTGGAATGAGCTACCTTCCGCGGTGTTTCCGAGAAGCTACAACATGGGGTTCTTCAAAAGGCGAGTTAATAGAGTCTTTAAGGATCGGCAACGTATTTGTGATGCCTCTGGTGTTACAAGTATCCATAGGTGACGGTGACTGCTTACCATCAGGCGGCAGGCTGCTTGTTTGTCACCTATGGCATAAACAAAAAAAAACAACAACAAAAAATCAATTTTACGAGTTTATAAGAAAACTGCATCTTCATAACAAAACTAGGGCGTTTCTCCGACCCCTCGGATCCCTCGTATGTGTTTCGAATTGCGCTCGTTTTTTCATCTTCTACTTCCTCATTCATACGGTTTTATTTTTGCACAGTGGAAAGAAGTCATTAGCACGTACCTACCGTCAACATATCTACTTAATTTATTCTTTCCTTATCCCTTATTCAGCGGTCCAGTGTAGAGTTTTCTTGTTTGCATGTTCATAATAGCCCGCTGGTCCAGTGAACCTACCTTCTGCGCGTGGGTTTGTTTCCCACCTAGGACAAACATTTATGAGATGAACATTTGTGTTTTTTCTATATCTGGTTGTTAATATCTATTTCAGTATGTATCTAAACCTACATACATGTATATCAGTCTCTGGCAGCCATATCACAAGCTTTGCTTAATTTGGGGTCAGCTGACCGTGTGTGCGAAAATGTCCCGAATGTCCCGAATTTTATTATTTTATTAAATCGCTTATATATCCGCTTTTCACCACCCATTTGCCTGGTGGTAAGCTACAATCTGGTCGAAGATTAAGCACGCAGACTTAGAAGATACCTATTCACTCTGACCTTGAAATAACCTGCATTATGTCCCTCAGGAAACAAGGACGTCAGAAAGTTATTCCATTTCTTGGCTGTATGGATCAGAAACGTTGAATAAAAACGTTTCGTACGTACCCAAGGAAAATCCACAATGTATGGGTGGTAGTAAGCCGACTTTATGAGTCCTGTGAGTTTTATGGTAGGATAAAGATACATAAACAAACAAATTATAGATAAACAAACATGATAACGTGTTTTTTTTTTCTGAAAAGAAATGACTGAATTAATATAATAATTGTGTTGTTTTTTGTTTACAGGTATTTCAAGGCGAGAATCACGTACCTACAGATATTTTAGTGGTGAGTTGAAAACTTTACATTGTTTTTGTCCCATCGTTTCTTCGATTTCTATCTCAATGAGAATGACAAAAACATATCTAATGCTCGAAAATATAATCCTCTAAGATAACTGCAACTTTTAAGGCTGCGCTCACTGGTCAGAGCTTTCTTATCCGCATATTTCAACATGGAATATGTAAAAATATTGTGCATTAATTTTAGAATAACATTGGCAACGTTTTAAACTAAGTAGTTTTTATGTTGATATGTTAATTTTGGCAGGACACAACGAAAAAACTTATGTTTCGATTTCCTACGCCATCCTATTAAATACCAAGAAGAAAATTGTTGTAAATAAATAATTTGCAATGAAATTGTAAAAATAATGCCCAAGTGTTTTTCTTGCTTTCACTCGATGACTTTTTATTGTCCAATTGTTTGAAAATGTGTGAAAGAGATAGCCTTTGCAGGTGAGCGCAGCCTTAACAAAATGAACTATAAGCCACTATCTACACTGTTACATAGAACATGGTACTTTGCTGAAAGGACGTCTTTGACCTCATCTTTATGAGCAATTCATAGAATGAGGCCAATGGACCTTATCGCAAAGAAACTCAGCTGTTGCTTGCTGATAGAAAAATAAAATTCGCACTGAACGAAATGTATGGAACAGTAGAATATTGCATTCAATAATATAAAATTAAATAAAAATCTATTTTGAAACAATTCCCATTATTAAACTTCTTAATATTAATTTTATGCAACAAAACCAAGACACTTCTAAATTTAAACCGCTAAAATTAATAAAATTATGTACGGGCTGTACTAGATGCTTTAATGAAAAAAATAATTAAACATTAAAATTAATTTATGGCTATAAATTAAGCTGCTGAAGTGGGAAAGTGCCCAATAAAATTACCGATATTGAGAGCCGAGTTCCCTTCAAAATGTAATTTGTGCGTTTCATCAAATATAAAGTAGTAGATTTTATTCGTCATAATATAATTATTGTACCTCGAATTTGGGCCTTTTTCCGCTGTTTCAAGGAATAATGAAATATTGAGTCTCTTATCTTACGTCCGTTTCCATAAAAGCCTCTATTTTTAGTGTTCCGTACCTGAAGAGAAAAATTAATGCAGGTCACTTTGTTGTTCGTCTTGCCTGTGTATGTCGGTCTGTGTGTCTAAACTCTTTTTCTCAGGAACGCGTACATATTGTATCAAGTTGAGATTAATATCAAATACTGCGGTTCACGGAAAGTTTCAAAATTAAAGGTTTACGTCGTCACAATTTTACTAAAGAAACGGCCGTTTATGTCACATATATTGATCCCAAATTCAAAAATCAAAACCCATGAGGTAATTTGCGTTGACCTAGAATAATGATTTTTTTTCAATAATCAAGGTATCACAGCACAATACATGTAAAGGAAATAATCCAAAAGTCTGTGCCAAAAGTAGTTCATTTAAAGTTAAATCACTTTCTTTGTGATTACAAACTTAAATTTTGTCGTTGGTTAATTGACAGTGATATAGACTGATGTCAATTGATATTAATTATAAGTTTGTCCTATAACATTCCAACCTTTTTACTCGACTGCTGGAGGCACAGATCTGTGGCTGGAGGGTAATAATAATGTTTTTAATAGACAATAGACAAATTTTTATTTATGAAAGAAAAAATACAGTTTTTGAGAATTAACAGAAATAAATACAGACATTACAAATTGTTTTTCGGGTGTATATATGACATATTTACTAAGTTTTTACGGAACTTCAGTGTGCGAGCCCGACTCGCACTTCGCCTGTTATGCCTACACTCAGTCTAACTTAAAGTATCAAAGATTTCAATATACAGGGTTACGCGGAAAGGGTGTACTAAGCTGAAATAGGTCAATAATATCCATCATTAGAAGCAACTTGTTCTATTTTTAATAATATGATCTGTTTATAGTTTTTTTTAATGTAATTATTATTATGAATAAAGTTATCATTATCATTATCATTATGGGACCAACTCCGAAACCGTGAAAAAAAAATTAGCTGTGCTATAAGTAAACGGCCATTCACACTCGAGAAAATTTATAGAGCAGCTGATATACTTCTCGTGACTCTCAGAGTTGATTCTGGAATATAAGTAAAGATCCTGTTTACAGAACGAACACGTTTAAAGAACCCCTTAACTCTCTTAAGTGATCTCTAAATTTAGGAGACTCCTGATGAAATCAGGCATAACTCAGGCACTCCGTCAGTGCCAGATTTAGAGGAAAATTCTTTTTTGAGGGGAGAAAAATTGCTAACTTGGCGTTCTTATTCCATTTGATTCGGGTCAATTACGTCCCTAGACGTGAACGTATTTCTATTAACTAAATGTGATATGTGTGGCATAAAAAAAAAGGTATAACTATGATGAAACATGTAATTCAATTATTTTTTTCGTTTGTGTTAGCTTGTATTTCGTAGGCACTAGCCAATTAAATTAAATAGAACTTCATGGACGGCTGCAATAAAATGTTGAGCATAGTAATTTCAGTCTAAAGTTCCTTCCAACTACTTTACGTATATTGCCAATCCATCGTGTTACAGGGTGTCCTACGCTACGCTTCCCGATTCGTGGTCTCCACTCTAGAACACGTCTACCCCAACGAGTACTTTACTAGGTACTAAGAAATTTCCAAAATTAACAAAGTTGAATGGTTATTAAAGTTAGAAACAAGATCAGAACTTGCAAGCTATGAACTAATATCACTTCTAGAATCTAGAATTAGATCCACCTGCATTTAATAGATATAGTTCTGAGTTTTCAATTATAGTTGTGAAATCAAATACCTACCAAGAATGTATCATTTAACACAAAGTATTTTAATATCACTACGCCTCGGCATCCTATTTAAGGTGAAGAAATAGCTAAAAGGCTTGCATTTGACCACCACCTCGCCTTATGTTATGTCTATGTTGGAGTCTACGATGGAGCATGCTTGCCTAGAAGAAATCGATTCACTCGATTTAAAGACACTTGAGATTGTAACTATTGGGGAACATCCTTTCAGGAAGCGCATTCTACAGACTAGCAGTTTGCGCAATAAAAGTGGAATTAAAGTGCTTCGCCTTTTCGTGTCCACTCTGGCAGTCCAATAGAAAAATGGGCTGGATTAAATCATGCAGATCCAATGCACACTCTCCGAAATGTATCCAACAAAAAACCGATAGACTAGCAACTTTGCGTCGATGCTCAAGACTAAGAAGCTTAGCTTTCTCCAACCACCCGCATTCTTCAGTCTTCCCGTGAACATGGTGCATGTAACTGCGCCGAAATATCGGGAGCTCATTCCACAACCTTACCACGGTAAATATCCCGTAAATAATCATATAACTTTAGTGAAAAACCGTGATAGTTTAAAACAGTGTTTTTAAGAAGCTTAGTCTACATTAGGAGTTTATTGCTGACGAGTCTCTTGGCACGTTTTACAATAGACTCCAATGCCTCACGCTGGTACTTGGCAGATCCATCCCAAAGGTGCGAGCAGTACTCCATGCACCATGCATCTAGCTATTTCTCTTCATCACCTATTTCTGGACTATGAATGGCTTTGGCCACGGAACTATACTATAATATTCGTGTCTTGACACGTTCTAGGCCCGCACTTTGCGTTCGGCAACTAGTCAGTTCAAGCTGTAGAAGCCGCAAGGCCAACAGCGTAGGTCAATGTAAAAAAAAACTCAGTTTTTTTTAGGGTTCCGTACCTCAAAAGGAAAAAACGGAACCCTTATAGGATCACTTCGTTGTCCGTCTGTCTGTCCGTCTGTCTTTCCGTCTGTCTGTCAGTCTGTCTGTCCGTCTGTCAAGACCCTTTTTCTCAAGAACGCATAAAGGTATCAAGTTGAAATTTATACTAAATACTTGAATCTACGGTTTCTTTCGGCTGTAAAAAAAAGTTGTAAGTCAACGCAATCAAAAGATATGAACGTTTATGTCGCATATTTTGCGATTTCACAGGGAAATCAAAACCTATAGGGTACTTCCCGTTGACCTAGAATCATGAAATTTGGCAAAAGGCAAGGTCTCATAGCACATATATAGGAATAAATCTGAAAGTTACAAATTTGAAGTTATATCATTTAAAAATAATTATTTTGCTATTACAAACTTACATTTTGTAGTTGGAATGTATAGAAGAACCTTATAGTCAACTACAAAGTTAAGTTTGTCTTTCAATAATTCAACTAGTTTTTTTTGGACTCGCGCTCTGAGGGTTCTGTCCAACGGAACCCTCAGAGCACAAGTCCTACTTGTACTTGTCCGGTTTTTTTTTGATTGAGTTGAGTTCAAGAGCATGTCGTAACGATTTTTTTTTTCTAATTAACGGCCTTTCTTAAGTAAAGTTATATGATTATTTACGGGATATTTATTTTATTTTATTTTATTTTATTAATGAACACCAACATGATGTACGTCCTTGCTTACATGACGGAGACAAGGCACAAGAAGTAGACTAAACGCCACCACAATTATAGGTGCAGACTACATGCTATTAAAAATAATAATAATGAGAGTTAGTTTTTGGAATATAAGTTAGTACATTATACATTAAAAATTCAATCAATATTTGACTGATTAAAGGAATCTAAGAATAAGAGAAAAACATTACTTATTACAGCAGTTTGATAGTTTACTAATACGAATAGATAGTTTGAACCTACCCACGCCACCAGCGAATAAGTCTACTACGTCATCTCGGGAGAAAACATCAAACTCCCTGGCTAGTCTGTTAACAGGGGCATTTTTGCCCAGATTTGTTTTCCAGTTGGAGCAGCTCAGAAGCTTATAACGAGATGGTCTAATCGATCTAGTTGGCGCAGAAAAGTTCAAAATAGCTAATAGTTCCGGGGTATCAAGTAAACCATTAGCGAGCTTAAACAGAAACTGTAGGTCCAGCATGCGTCTTCGATCAAAAAGGGAATCCATATGAAAGTACTGAAAGTACTATTTACCGTGGTAAGGTTGTGGAATGTTGTTTAGGTTGGTTGTTGTGGTTGTTGTCTTTCTTAAGTATTTTGGAAAATAATAAAAAATCGTTTTCAAGTTTTGATGGATCTATACTTGTGTGATAATAGGCTATGAGCCAAACCCCTTAAATCATGTCAGTTTCATGTCTACTGGGTTTCACGGAAAGGGTGTACTAAGCCGAAAAGGGTCCATAGTACCCCTCACTGTGGACAAGTTTTACTATTGGAGCCAGAAAATGCTAAAATAAAAAATAGCTGTTCCATAGAAAACGGTTATATACACTAGACAAAATGTATGGAACGGCTGACTATTTTTCGTGATTTTAGGGTTGGTCCCATATCAAAAGTTGTTCATAATTATGGGTACCTACTATGGACCTATTTCAGCTTAGTTACACGCTTTCTCCGTAACCCAGTATAATGTGAACTTGAACTTGTATAGTTAAATAATGTTACACTTGCACTGTTTATTGTTAGTCGATTGGTAGTCGATTGCGTAGATGAATAAACTATATTCAACTCCGCAATCGACTACCAATCAGGAGATCTCAGACTCGTCGGATGTCGCCGCAAATCAATCAATTGTCGATGAGTGTCGAGATCTCATCACACAAACAGTGCGACGCTCTGAGTAAATATTAATCTAAGACACAAAACAGATGCAAGCGGTATTTGCAAGCTTAACGAGCGAGTTTAGACACAATTCCGTAAAATGTGATCCTGCACGAACATACTTTTTAACAGTGGTTTCCCAATTAATCTTTGATAGCAAGTAACTTTATATGTTGAGCTTATTTTTTTTAAATTCTTTCCTTATGGGATGATTTTGGCGTCGCACGTCTTGTGCATTTGCCAGTGTCAAGTATTTAAATATTTTAAAGTTTTATTAGATATCGTCAATCAAGTCATAGTCACAATCAGAGTCAAGCATAGTAAGTCATAATCAAGTCAAAGTCATGCCCTAGTAAAGTAATGGAGGCTGTATCAGAAGCTTCAATGGAGTTTTGGAAACAATACGAAAAGACATGTTTTGTTTTGCATCATTATACCACCTACACTCGAGCACGTTCACGAATACTTAATAAATAATTATAACCTAGCATTATTACTCATGAACACTCGAAAATACGCAATTTTAGGAAAATAATACAATAGAGTTATATGATTATTTACGGGATATTTACCGTGGTAAGGTTGTGGAATGAGCTCCCGATATTTCGGCGCAGTTAACTTTAGTGAACAACCGTGATAGTTTAAAACAGTGTTTTATAATACAATAGGTCAAAAGGTTGTTCACGTTGGCGCCAAAAACGATCTATATTTTATGTACTTTTCCATTATTTTTTTTTATATTTGGCTTCATACTTCCTGTCTATTTAGCCAGTGTCAGTATTATAGGATTCTCAAGAGTCGATAAATTCTATATTTAGGGAAATCTTCAAAAGATACCCAGCTGCATTGGGGTGAAGCCGTGTTATGTAAGATTGCACCCACCCCTCGATGGCCGACCTCTGTGCCAGACGGAGGGCACCGGGATCTCCATAGGAACGCACCGGTATGGCTATAAATAACCTAATAATATACAAAATAAGGTTATTTGGTTTGCGTGTGAAATTTAATGTCTGGCAATAATAAACTGGTTATTTTATTTAAAATAAAACAACGAACCATGTCTAATGAAAAAAAATGATGACACAATTAAGAGCTACACTGGCTTTTATAATAGAAATTAAAAAACTACTCGTTCCACCGCATATACCTACAATTGATTTAATTTAAGTACAAAAAATCTTTTACATTCAGATAAAGCTACCCAATTTGCTGTTAAAAAAACATACAGTCGTATTGATAACCTCCTGCTGAAGTCGGTGAAAAAAGCTGTAACTTCATGATATTCTTACTTTACGAGGTTGAAATAGTCTGAACAAACAAAATGGAAACGTTTCTTTGTCTATGGCTCCTAAAAAGGTCAACAAATATTTTGAAAAGCTTATAAAGGACGCCACCGCTGAATGTCGGCCCTTTTCGACGCTTTCAGCACTGAACGTCATTTCAATGTTTGTAAACCAGCCAGTGTTCCTTAATCTTTATTGGGTACTAGCAACGCACCCCGGCTTCGCACGGGTGTAAGACTTATTTTTCACCTTGGGTTACATTATTGGAGTTTTAGTAAGGATCCCTATTTTTTTTTGAAAATATAATATAGCCTACGTCACTCGGGAATAGTGTAGCTACCCAACAGTGAAAGAATTTTTCAAATCGGTTCAGTTGTTTCGGAGCCTATTCAATGCAAACAAACAAACAAACAATCAAATCTTTACTCTTTATAATATTAGTATAGATATAGATATTATGGATGCTTTTTATTAACCAAGTGAAAAAGACAAAAGTTCTCAATTCGCTCCGCAGTATTGCTTAACATTTAAAACAGTTTTTTAACATTTATTTAGTTTTGTAAATTGCTTAAGTTTACTGAAAATTATTTTGATACCATATTTTTCATATAAATTTGTTTTTTGGTAAATAATAATCCATCAATAAAATAACTGTTTATCCTACTTCCTACTAATATTATAAACGCGAAAGTTTGTATGTATGGATGTATGGACGTTTGTTCCTCTTTCACGCATGGATCATTTCTACTGAATGGATTTTAATGAAAGTTTACAATAATATAGCTTATACATTAGAATAACACATAGGCTATAACGGGTTGTAGTAGCGAGACCGAAGGCCTAGCTCTACGCGTACGAAGTAGTGGGTTCAGCTAGTGTTTACATATATTCTGGCAAAGAATGATTATTGAGGACTATTTCAAAATTTCTTAATACATTGCTTGAATGTTTTGTATGCATACAAGTTGGCAAAAGATTTTACAAAAGACCTTGTTCACTACAAGGCAGCTTAAGTAACATTGACAAACGCTGGCTTAGTCTTTTCATGAATCATTTATAGCTAAGGGTGCTCTCAAAGTGGGGACTTGTGAAACATTCAAAAAGAGCGTGTGAAACTACCCTTACAGGTAACTGGAGCGCTTTAAATTATTCAACGACTGAAAATTTATTGTCTATTACGTCACTGCAAAGGGGGCTATGACCCGTGTTGTGCTTTTTATTGAATTGACATTGTAAAAAATGTTAGGAACGCTGTGATACACTACAACTGTGTTTCATTTAATTTGAAACAAATATTTTATACTGAAACAATTTTCTGAGAAAAATACGTTAAACTTAGAATAACTACACAAAGAAAACAAGTACATTCGCAAAATTTAAGCCATTCAAATGGTGTCATATATGACACCAAAAAATATATAAAAATTTTACGATGACAATTTGCGCGGTGAAATCAGAAAGAAAAAAAGTAAAGATTTGAAAAATTCTTTCACTGTTGGGAAGCTACACTATCCCCGGGTAACATAGGCTATAATCTATACCCGTGCAAAACTGGGGCGGACCGCTATTATAGCAATATAGCTATAGTAAGTAGCAATAGTAAAATATCTCTATGTTTTTAGTGTTTTTTTTAATGAGTATGACGTATCTATTGGTAAAACCTTTAATTTTTGGAATCTTTAGGTCAACAGATTTCTAATCTTTCTTATATTTTCATCTTTTAGGCCTGCGTGCTTCATCTTAAACCACAATGGCATAAACAAACAAACGCATTGAACAGTCAACGCGATATTTGAATATTTGATTGGGATACTTACCGTCTTACCACAAAAGATTTAAGAACGCTTTAGGCATGTGTTTAGCAATTGTTTCACTGGGAAAAATATGCTAAACAGTTGTCTAAAGCGTGCTTAAATCTTTTGTGGAAAGACGGTTAGAGTAAGTTTGAACCAATATAATTAAATGAAACTTAAGCGGAATACTTTTCAAAGGCCATTATGAAAATACATAAGTCTTCAAATCGCTACAGCATATAATGTTTACGCTTGTAAGAAACTTACCACACTGATTCGTGTCTGTGTAGGTGCTAGTTTGTTTTTATGTATGTTTGTATCGCACTCAACTCCGTAACAGCTGCACGGATGTTAATAAAAATTGGTATGCTGGTATACCTATAGCTTATAGCCTGGAATGTCACTTACTTATGGCCCCGGAAAAATGTAATGGTTTATGTAAAGGTTGACTACCATGCATCGCGACTGATCGCAGCCGCGCGCGTCTGACGCACGCATCTAAAGCGCGGCTGATGCGATTTGAAAATGTATGCCGCACGTTGGCCGCACGCATCTGACGCAAACCTCGGAAACGGCGCTATACATTTTCATAGTGCGAAGACTTGTTGCCGTAGCCGCGATACATGGAAATTAACCTTAAGATATCAGGTGAAACCGTGGGGTGAGCTAGTATTTTCATCAAATGGACGTATCAACAGGTCCTAATATAAATCACTTAAGGTACTTAATTGAAAGGGCTATAAACGTTTATTACTTCAGAACTAGATGGCTATTATAAGAGCGTAGCCAGAAATCCAACGTTAAAATTGGGTATTTCATTTCTCAGCTTTACAATTTCCACTCTACAACTTCAATTTCTCAAATTTTGTGAGGATCTAAAAGGATAGACTTGGAATAGTTATTATTAGACATTATTACCTACATTTTAGTTCTGAGAAATATTAATCTTGACAAAACGGTAACGGAATTACGTATTATTCACCCGTGGCGACGAAGCAAAGCCGAAAGGATTGTGTTATGTAAGCTTCAACTGATTGATAAAATTAAATAGGGTCTCGTTAATATTATATCGATACGAAGAGCGATGGTAGCCGACCGGTAGCATATGCGTTTCACAATCTGGCTGCACTTGGTTCGATTCTTGGGCACCAATGACTTATTTATCTATACTAATATTATAAGGAGGAAAGATTTGATTGTTTGTTTGAATTGAATAGGCTCCAAAAGTACTGAACTGATTTGAAAAATTATTTCACTGGAAGTCACACTATCCCCGGGTGACATAGGCTATAATCTATACCCGTGCGAAGTTGGGGCGGACCGCTAGTTACTTATTAAAATAAATGATGTGCAGTTTCGATGCCATTGCTCAAAAACAGTGAAGGAAAACATCGTGAGGAAACCTGGTATGTGCAGTGTCTAAAATTTTCAAAAGATCAAAGACATAATGACATTCACAAACATGCATTGGGCTAGCATGGTGGAC
This sequence comes from Agriopis aurantiaria, assembly GCA_914767915.1. NCBI lineage: Eukaryota > Metazoa > Arthropoda > Insecta > Lepidoptera > Geometridae > Agriopis > Agriopis aurantiaria. Next base: position 5,904,875 of record OU611990.1, read on the forward strand.
TGGCGCGATCCTTTCTCTCTGAGAAAAGGATTGTATCGCAGCAGTGGGAACATGTGGGTTGATAATGATGATGAATATATAGATTTAACTTAAAATTTTAAGGATGGTCACTGGAAAGATGACGTCACCATAAATACAAAATTAAGGCTAAGTGTAAATACAAGTATAAATAAAGAAAACGATAAAAAGTTGATAATTATTATTTAAACAGCTAAACCGAATTTTAATCATAGTTAAGAGTACTCTCAATCAAGATGCCTTTACTAACAAAAAACTAAATAGAAAACTGATTCAGACATTTCGGAGTTACGATGCTACAGACAGACACACATTTTAAACGTATATCACCCCTCTTTTTGCTTCGGCGTTAAAACAATATTTGATTGGACTCTCTGATGTGACGTAGGTATCATTCAATAATGACTGTCAAAATGAAAATAATGTTTGTTCCGTCAACCAAAATAAAAAATTGAGTCGAAGTTTATTACTTAAATTTTTCTGCAAGTGAATCGTTTGTGAAATAAAAGTTGGCAAAAAAAAATGTTTAAAAATTAACATATTTCAGGATGGGTACAAAATTTAGTAACTAACTGTTGACTCTTAAAAGTTTGTAGGTCTAAATCAAGATTATACTGTGCTTAGTAACTTAATGCGTCATAATTCAAAACAAGCTTAAGCACCTTTTGCAGTTTCCGCAATTTACAACTTAGTGCCTTTTACTAAGATCACAATAATCTTTGGCCGTAGTTAATTCACACAAGCTGTGGTGCTGCGGTGAACTATGGGATGAACTTAGTGCATAATTTAAAGTTTCTAATCTCCTGGGGAAATATTCTCTCAGACCATATCTCCTTAGTCCGTCCCGGAATTAATTAGTTGAAAGTTTTACGGGTGGACGAACTTCAGAACTGATTTGATGCAAGATATTTTAATTAGACATGAAAGGGGGCTCGGTTTTGGAAGTTTGTGGCCCTCACTACTTATGCCTCCAACACTAAGTAGAGCCACGGAATAAATAATAGTTGTATTAGTGCTGAGGTTTTATTAAATAGTATTAGAAACTCAATAGGCTACAGGGGCCTTACGGACAACTGCTGTTGCGGCACCAAACTTACGTTAAATCCGCTCAGTTAGAAATTCACGCGAACGTGAACCTTAACGCACCCAGATACGGTTTGCGGTCGCGTGATTTTCCAACTGAGCGGATTTAACGTTAGTTTGGTGCCGCAATAGCAGTAGTCCGTAAGGCCCCTGATCTGATTATTTTTTAATGTCTTGTAAAAAGCTGACCCTATATAGAACCGATCACCAAAAACAAAATTGAAATGTGTTCGATCGTGTAGTAGAGAAACCACGAGCATAGCTCTCATAGCAGCTCTCTCTAACTCCTGTTCAAACCGGATATTTCGTTCCAGTACACAAAGAACCTCGTCTGGTTGCCCAGCAACTTACATCGTGTAAACCGCCCTTGATATACGATCGCCTTCTTAGTATGAATGCCGGCATCTCAATAATATACATCGCGTGCATACATTCTCGGAAATGGAAAACCACTAAGTAAAATAAACCGCTCCTAGAACATTCCAGATCTTTATTATGAAGTTGTTTTGCGTTTTGTTTTGTCTTGATCTAAACCTTATTGAAGATATTATTATGTTTAAGAAGTTAAGTACAAATATTCTTGAGTTTTATACAATGTGTTGTCTTAACAGTAGACCTAGCTATCGAATGGACATAATTTTTTTCTCACACTAAAACAATCTTGTGTGCTGTTGTGAAGTTAAGTCCGTAAAAATGATTTCTCTCATTCCCTTTTTACTAATAAATAATTCTAACTTTGAATACATAACTTGTAGAGAAAATAAATATTTACAGTACAGAAAACTACACGAGTTGTTTATTCGTTCGCATAGGTTAGTAAAATAGACAAAACACGACAAACATAACGTTGTTTCTCCGCTTGCCCAAGATGTGCAAATATTTTGCCTAGACACTGGTAAGTAGAGACTTTGTTACACGACTTTGTATGACAAACAGACCTATACGCATAAGAACTAATGTGTTCAACTTTATTTTACTCCTTATCCAGGTGTATTTATCCACATATTAAAAGTTTTAATTTTACTGATTTGGATATCACCAATACAGTGCCCACTGTACTGCTGATACCTATCCAAATCAGTGAAATAAATATTGCACGCCTGTATAAATTTTTCCATTTTTATTTTGTAGTACCTACTGCAATGTTTGTATTATAGATTTGGATATTATAATAAAAGTGAGATGCTAGTACTGATGCCAGTGGGTTGATATAAAAAAAAATATCTGCGCTAATATTCCTTCAGGATCCGTACATTTTTCTGAGATAAAAAGTATTCTGTGACACTCTCCAGCCCTCCAACTCTCGATGTCGATCCGATGCTGCTGCTAACGCTAAAACTACTATTGCTCAGTAAACCATATTACCCGGTTCAAGAGTATATTATTGATGACAAAGTATAACTATAATTATATAATAAGAACTTATTATTAATGACCCTCTAGAGCTAGTAGTACCTTGCTTCTCAAAACCCCTAGTCACAGCACTTCGTTTGTAGGTGACTCTTTCAGAGTTGTAGCAGTGCGACTGTGGAATGAGATCCCTCTAATTATTCGGCAAGCGCCATCAAAAGCGGTTTTCAAGCGAATTTTACGTGAACATTATTTAAAAGCTCATCTATCATCTTAAATCACTATATATAGTGATTTAAATATATTATATATATATATAGTTTGTATAATTTTTATTTATATGTCTAATATTAATTATAATTTATGTAATAATATAATAGTATAATTTTGTATTTATAAATAATTTAAGTTAGATTTATATTTATTTTAATTTGTTGTTTTGTAAATCAACAAATAATTTTTGTAATTGTTTTGTTGTTTATTATCTTGTAAAACTTTGGTATTTCTATTTATTTCTGTTTGTCTTTTATAAGGTGTTTTTGATGCACGCCTACCTACCATTTGTTCCAACCTGGTGGATGACTGGTAGAAAATGCTCAGCATTAAGTCCTCCAATTGTACATATCTACTTAGTTTGTAAGTGTGCAATAAAGTATTAAATAAATAAATAAATAAATGACTTCTAAACATTAAAATTTATTGATGAACAGAAAGAAGTATAAACTAATATATATTTTCCCATTTATAAAATTACTAGGAAGTATGACAACAAAGCATATACCACCTATATAAACCAGACATTTATTTTCTCAATAGGATAGGAAGAAAAATTTCACTCTAAGCCAATCCACGTCGAAAAGTCGGTGAAAAGTTTTCTTTTGAAAGAATACGAGCTCGCCCACCAGGTATGTTTGTAGCTTGAATGACAAATAGCTTGGAGTTTGGGTAAGGGTGCGACCGCACTATGACAAAAAGAGTGCCGCATCGCGACGACGAAATATAGAATATTCTCTGTCTTTAAATATTAAGTCTGCTTTTCCGTTTGGTTCTTTAAGAACCTACTCGAGTCACAGTATTCTCATTCGCACTTTTCAATATTTTAATCGACAAACAGTTAATAGGCTGTAAAGTTGTTGTTAGCTGTATTTGGCTGTATCTTGAACATGGCGATAGCATGGATGATGGCACGAAACACAAATATTTTTTTCAGTTAGAAGGGGAACATTCAAATTTTTACCCCAGCGCGAGGAAAACAGATCACGCAATAACTCTGGATGAACTATTTACATATGCTTGTCTTGTGTTATCTTTAATGCTTAACTTAAGCAATTCGCATTTGCATTCGCATGCGAATTCTGCTTTAGTTAGATAATCATGATAATATCGAGTTTTATCATTATTTTATTTTGTTGCATCGCTTTCTTAACTCATATGTAGCTGAACCGTCAAGGTTGTCGTTCTCAAATTAGAGTACCGTTCTTTATTGATCGACATTTTCGACAGTTGGAATCGACAAATTCGAACAAAAAAATCATTCGATCTCTTGTCGCTAAGATTGACTATGACATTTTATTGTATTTGTCGATTTCGACTGCCAAATTCGTCGATCGATAAGAACGAAATTTGCACTGCAGGTCAAGCAAAAATTTCATCGGACTGTACTGTAAAGAAATCAATCAAAAATAATGTTTAATCTTCGTGTCAAGCCGCGTTGCACAGTGCGTGTTAGTGCAAGTTTACCTTTAAACGGAGAGTTTACCCAGTTTGTTAACTCAGTTGGTAGGTAATATGAATTAGGTTGAAAGTTCGGTGGCTTCAGGTTAATTTTGGATTCGAACTTCAGTAAAAGTTTTCAAGATAATAAAACAACGCCAGCGGTTTTTATTTTGCTGCTGCGTTTGAAAACACATTTATGAGTGCTTTAAGGCTTGTTTCACAGCAGTACGGGCTCTCGTAGCGGAGACATATGTGAGGCGCTAGAACATCGTTTCACAGTGACGCGGATTGATCCGAACGGGACTTGCCTCCGCGTAGATCCTGTCTCCCGTAGTACGGGCAACCCGCACGGGTCTCCCTTACAGCTTAGAAACCAGCGTAAGACCTGATTATACCTAGGGATTGTTCATTAATCACGTGAGATTGGCCATATTTGACCCCACCTTCTTTAAGTTTTTTGCTGTATTGATCAATTTTTTTTTGTACGGATCACCACATTGATGCTTTAGTGTTATTGTACCTGAAAATAATAACTGAGCCGTAGCTTAAATTATCTGTTTTCTCATGCAATATGTGATTACAATATTTAACGTCGTATGTAAAAATATAGAAATGAAGTACACATGACTCCCTAAAGAGCTCTCATGAATGTTAAACGACTGTAAAATCGTATTTCAATGCAAATCGAATCAAATGGCGAGAAACTCGGTGACTATTGAAAACAAATACTGCCAAATGGATATTGAAGTGCTATTGAAAGTATGTACCTTAACTTAACTTAAACTTTGTTTAGCGTTTTACAGTATTTTTTTACTAAACCTGAATATTATGTTTTATTTGCTTCTTAACTCTACTCTCACTCTACACAAAAAACCGAAATAAGTTAATAATAATTATAAATTTAAAAAACCGAATTCACAAAATTTTAAAATTACGCAATTCGGTTTTCCATTTATTTTCATTTTAAAGCCAAACTCCTAAACTGACAAAAAAAAATTATGGAACCAATTTGAACGTATAACCATTCAATTAATGTTTTTTTTCGAAATCGGTTCATAAATGACGGAGTTCTGAAGTGGCTGAGAATACAACTGAATTTAGAGCCCCTCCTTTTTTTGAAGTCGGTTAAAAATCGCGTTAAACACTTTCCTTTTGGATGAGTTAAAAAAAAATAATACATATATATATATAATAACACACAGTGTAAATCCGAGAGCTGTCCCGCATTGCACCCTAAACTATTTCACAAGCCAAGAATGCGCAATGACAGATGTAAAGCTAGCCGTGGTAAAAAATACGTTTGTTGTAGGGGTGGGTGGGGGTGGGGGGTTCCCTTTAGTATTAATCTTTTTTATTTTTTCGTAGTTAATTCGCCATAACATTACACATTCTGTGAAAATTTCAACTGGCTATCTTAGGGTTCGAAAGATACAGCCGTTAATATGTAGGACACACGGACAGACGGACGGACAGACAGACACACATCGTAGGCTTGTAATAGGGTCCCATTTTTACACTTTGGATAAGACACGCTAAAAAAATTGTCGTGTGTAAATGTGACAGGCTACGGTTATGTATTTGTCACGGCAAAGTACTCTAGTGTTTTTACCAATCACGTCTTCAATATTCATTGACCGATAGCAGTTTGGACGAGTTTGGAGCGTATAATCGTTGTCAGAGAAGAAACAAACTAATGGCCACACAGACTGGCTAGTTCCAGTATAATGTCCTAGTAAAGTGGGAGTGGTCCCTCGATCTACAATAAATTTCCCGGTGACATAGTAAGCGCAGCTTCCACTGCGATATTTTAAACTAAACTCAAACTGTGGGACCACCGTTTTTATACGTTAGACGAATACGAGGCGACATAATATAATATAAAAGCTAAATTTAATTCTTTCAAGATAAAAAAAAACACTTTAAGTCAATTTACATTTACAAAATTAAACTAAAAAGTTGAAAAATGACAGTAAGAATGTCCTCATCAAAACGTTTGTTATCACAAACTCGGAGTAATCGCGTAACAAACATGCCAAAAAAACATACAATCGAATTGAGAACCTCCTCCTTTTTTGAAGTCGGTTAAAATAGGTAATAGCTTAGTTGACTAAACACAATCAATTTAATAATTTGATTGATTGATTTACTCTTTATTGCTCACTAAAACATAATTTGTTAATTCATTTTAATTGATTAATTAACTAAATAAATTTATTAATTTAAACCGTTTTAAAAAAAAAATTATCTATAGCTTTGTTATAAATAAATATTTGTAAAACATTTTCTTTTACCAACCAATCACCATTCCTAAAAATATAATTAAAAAATTTCACGCTAAATTGTTATTATAACAAAAACAAACAAAGTGTAACGTGTTAACTGTTCTGATATGCGTGATGGATAGGCCACGCGTGAAAAAACAAAAATAAGGAAATAACCTCCGTGGAAAACTTCATAAAGGCCCACACACAGCACCCGATCCGATACCACAGCCGATACGATCGCATGTCTTGACGATTTGTATATAGGAAGCTCGCTCAACAACCGCTGTGTGCGGTCTACAACACGTTGTGGGGTAATTATAGGCGGTCGTAAGTGAGAACATTGTTGTTTCAAACTAGTCATAAGATCGAATCTAGGGCCTTACATCTTAACGCGGGCTTGACACAGCGCAGTGGGGAAAATCACGCAAACGTTAACTTTAATTTGCGGAGATACGGTTTCACATCACATAATCAGCCAGGGCCTCCCTTTTAGAGAGGGGTGTTGCCATAATCCCCACGCTTGGCAGGCGACTTTGGGATCGCAGTACGTGCACCGTGTACTAATAGGACGCTGCTGCCCATTCTCCAGTGGTTCTAGTCGCAGTTTTACATCATGCCCGGGTAAACAGATAAACAGAGATACGGTTTGCGGTCGCGCAACTTCCAAGTTTTTTTTTGGTTTGCAATTGCCAAACAGAATCGCTTAAAACAAGTAGCCGTGAGACCCCAGTGCATCGGATCGGGTGCTGTGGGTGAACTTCATAAGGTCTTTCATCATTATTCTGCGTGACGACGCAATATTCCCGAGGAAAGGCTGTAGGGCCTTCTTTATAAGCTGTTATTAAGTTTTACAAACTATGTAAGTATTATCTATGAAAATTACAGAAACAAACATGATTATCACACATTTTGGTTTTTTCGCTATTCAACGAGTTTAAAAAAAAAAGAATTTTAAAAGCAAAATATTTTATTTGTACAAGAGTTTGATTGATTGGCAAACACCGTTAAAATCAGGTGGGGGTTGGTATACAGAAAAACAAATAAAACTTCTGATCAAAGATAATTAAAAACACTTTTTTAATCTTGTATGTTTTGTAACACTACCATACATGGAAAAACAACCCAAAAAACAACTTCAAATTTAGGAAGCACTCGAACAAAATTACTTATTTGTAAATTGGAGGTAGTTAAAAACCACTGAATCAACTAGATTTTTGTGGGTTCACCTAGAGAGCTTTCTGTACAATCATATAAAAAAAACACATGAATCAGCAATATATCATTAATAGGAAAACGTCAATCTACAAATGGCAGAGTAATCGGTGCTCATTAATTAAAAAGTACGAAAGTCGGTTAAAAAAATTAATAAGGGTAAAATACTCAGAACTTAATTTAGTGACAATTTAAAAACATTACCATAAAAAACTGCTTTGTAGTGTTTTTTCACAGTGTTTTTTACATCTTTATTTATTACTAGCTGACCTGACAGACGTTGTCCTGTCTTAGAACTGTCAAACACGCAAAGTTAAAATTGTAAATCTAATTTTTTTACACCTTGGGTTACATTATTGGAGTTTTAGTAAGAATCCCTATTTAAAAATAAATAAATATATAGCCTATGTTAACCGGGGATAGTGTAGCTTCCCAACAGTGAAGGAATTTTTTAAATCGGTTCAGTAGTTTCGGAGCCTATTCAATGCAAACAAACAAACAAACAAACAATCAAATCTTTCCTCTTTATAATATTAGTATAGACTAGCTGACCTGACAGACGTTGTCCTGTCTTAGAACTGTCAAACACGCAAAGTTAAAATTGTAAATCTTATTTTTTTACATCTTGGGTTACATTATTGGAGATTTAGTAAGAATCCCAATTTTTTTGTAAATATAATATAGCCGGAATATAATTACCCGGGGATAGATAGATAGTGTAGATTCCAAACAGTGAAATAATTTTTCAAATTGGTTCAGTAGTTTCGGAGCCTATTCAATGCAAACAAACCAACAAACAAACAATCAAATGTTTCCTCTTTATAATATTAGTATAGACAACTACTGAAAAAAAGTTAGAAAAATCAGTATACATAAATTAAGATCATTATTAACGTTGAACGCATACTGAGCCATTTGACGCGTCCGCTGGCTGGCTATGATGTTGGATCAAATTCGTTTAAAATATGACGAGACATATTCGTGGTCATCATCATCATCATCATTTCAGCCGTAGGACGTCCACTGCTGGACACAGGCCAGCAAAAAGTCAAATCTTTCCTTTTTATAATATTAGTATAGATAAATAGATATAGATTATTAGCTTGGATGAAAATGCTTAGCTAAATGTCGTCATTCTAAATCCAATATGGCGGATTCCCAAACATGGCGCACCAGTTATTTTTTATGCACTCCCATAATATGGGTATCAAATGAATGGGTTTACTGAGAAGAATACGAAAAGAATGACGTCACCTAAATTCAATTTAGCCACCGCCTAAAAGCATGTTATAAAAAAATTAAATAAAAAAAAATAACATTCATTTTTAATCCAATAAAGATTTCGTTAAGTTCAGATGGCCTGATTTCTTCGTAAATATACAAAAGGTTAGACTCAAATCCATAAACTAGACAATGTGAGATTATTTCGTTATTAAAAGTTATCTAACTCAGATAAAATCTTTTATAACGAAAAATAATGAGTTTCTGATATAAGTTTGATCTTATGAAATCTTAATTATTGTTTAAGTATAATCAATTTATGAATGCAAAGCTTATTTCGGTTAAAATCATTACAATGTTTCTAAATAAAACTTACCATAAAAAAAAACTGTTGAAAAAAAACTAAATATATGACGTTAGAGATTAGCTTCTTAGATTCTCGCCTGATTCTACAACTAATAAAACTTTATAGTTATATGATTATTTACGGGATATTTACCGTGGTAAGATTGTGGAATGAGCTCCCGATATTTCGGCGCAGTTACATGCACCATGTTCACGGGAAGACTGACGAATGCGGGTGGTTGGTCGAACAGTTAAAAAGTTAGGTGCAGACATAACGATCTACCCTCTTTCTTAGTCTTTTGCTACAGTTATCACTGGAACTCGAACTCGAACCTAAGTCCCGACAAAACACACTCACTGTATCACTGCGCATAGTACTTTGAACACATTTTGAACGCGAACTTTTATTGAACACTTTACTGAACAACCGTGATAGTTTAAAACAGTGTTTTAGTAAAACTTTGTATAAAAACTATACAATTATTGCGTTCGGTTATTTACTGAAAAAATATTGACGTTTTCAACCAAACAAACGTAATAGTTGTCGACATTTTAATCCCTTTGAGCATTCTCTTTGTTATCAAAAACAAAATAGAATGCTAAATGGATTACTAAAAACGCGTGAATATTTTTTTATTTACCTACTATTACTAGTTTTTTTTACCAAGTTTTATGCATGATGTTAATCTATTAGCATCACAAAAAACGTCGATATAGTAAAAAGGATAATGGCGTTCATACCCAAAACCACATTCACCGAAGAACCGATAACCGATGGAGTAGGCTTCTACTGTTGACCACGTTTAAGAGTGCGTATAAAGCGAGGAAAATTTCTGATTTCACCCGCGCGTCTCGCATCACCCGCATTAGTGTGAAACACAACCACGGCAGCGCGGCAGTCGCGCGCAGCTCCAGTACACATAACTCGCGTAGTCGAACTCGTCATGCGGCAAGGAGTAATAAACACAGGATAAGCATAATGTTGGCGTTTTGGCGATTAGCTGGGTTCGGTCGCGGCGCGCAAAACCGTAAATTGTTTATTTCAATTTTCAAAATTGTGTTTGTTGTATATTTTTAAACTTAATTTTTAAGTTTTCTACAATATCAATATAAAATTAATAAATTATATAAATTAAATTGAAATTGCCTAAATTAATTTTCAAATTAAAATTTTACGCTTGAGACAGAGAGTCAGAGATCGTTAAACATTAAATCAAACTAAACTAAACTAATGCTATGCTATGCTATGCTATGCTACGCTACGCTATGCTATACTATACTAAACGAAACACGCAAAACGAAATACCCGAAAGCCCGTTGGTCCAGTTGGTAGTGAACCTACCTTCTGAGCTTCGGGCGTGGGTTCGATTCCCACCTAGGACAAAATTAATGTGATGAACATTTTGTGTTTGTTCTACGAGTATACCTGGTTGTTAATATCTATTTAAGTATGATTAATTTAATTTAATTTAATGTAATTTAATGCAATGCAATTCAATTCCATTCCATTCAATTCAATTTACTAAAAAATATCATCATCATCCTTCACAGAACCTTCCTCATTATTTGAAGTCGGCCTAATATACCTACTGTTTGACCTACCAGTACCTACCCGAGCCAACCCGGCCGGTCTAACAGTAGGTATTACTACTTACCTTTTTATCCGACTTCAAATAAGGAGGAAGGTTCTCAATGCGACTTGTATAATCTTAGTGTCTCTGTCTACTTGGTCCACAGTGTTGCACCGCAGTGTTGTAAAGCAGTGTTGCACCGCAGTGTTGCAACGCAGTGTTGCAACGCAGTGTTGCAACGCAGTGTGGCAACGCAGTGTTGCATCGCACTGTTGCGCCGCAGTGTTGCAACGCACTGTTGCACCGCAGTGTTGCAACGCAGTGATTGATAATTTTATTGCATACCTACCTTGCCAAAAGATTCGCTTTTTTACCAGCTAAGGAAACATTAACTTTTTTCTGAGATTCGCCACTGTCAAGAAACATTTTACTGTTTAAAGGCAAAGTTTATTTTTATTGTTTCATTCAAGAGCAATGTTTATAACCTCAAATAAGCCACAAATGACAGCACCAGCGAAGGTGGCGCCATCTGAGATAAGTTTTGCCGTGGTTTGCCTGTAGCTTCTCATTACCCAAAATGTATGAAAAATACTGCGTTAGTTCCCTAATACTCACCCTGTGAAATCATTTACCACTGAATAAAACTCAAAATATGTAGTGATGGTCAAAATATTTTCGGATTTGAATTAAATAAAGAAATTTCGTTAGTGAAGCTACTTCTCAAAATCTCTGAAATATTGGTGCCGTCGTTTGGCTTTAGACCTCAGCAGCCATTAATCGATGCCACAGACTTAAAATATTCAAGGATGGCTGAAATATTTTCTGATTTAACGTCTTCACTGAAATATTGAAGATGTCTTCTAGTATTAGAACTGAACAATCTATAATCACCGTTACTGATTTAAAATATGCAAGGATGGCAGAAATATTTTACGATACAAGTCATGATTCTCTGAAATATAAGAAACATTTTACTGTTTAAAGGCAAAGTTTATTTTTATTGTTTCATTCAAGAGCAATGTTTATAACCTCAAATAAGCCACAAATGACAGCACCAGCGAAGGTGGCGCCATCTGAGATAAGTTTTGCCGTGGTTTGCCTGTGACTTCTCATTACCCAAAATGTATGAAAAATACTGCGTTAGTTCCCTAATACTCACCCTGTGAAATCATTTACCACTGAATAAAACTCAAAATATGTAGTGATGGTCAAAATATTTTCGGATTTGAATTAAATAAAGAAATTTCGTTAGTGAAGCTACTTCTCAAAATCTCTGAAATATTGGTGCCGTCGTTTGGCTTTAGACCTCAGCAGCCATTAATCGATGCCACAGACTTAAAATATTCAAGGATGGCTGAAATATTTTCTGATTTAACGTCTTCACTGAAATATTGAAGATGTCTTCTAGTATTAGAACTGAAAAATCTATAATCACCGTTACTGATTTAAAATATGCAAGGATGGCAGAAATATTTTACGATACAAGTCAAGATTCTCTGAAATATAAATGCTCTCATCTAGTGTTGGACGCAAATCACGCAAAACCTCACCTAATCCTCAAAAAAAACTCACCTATGTTTCCAACCAATTAGTTCAAAATATTCAAAAATAGCTATTTATTTTTTGATATAACTTCACTTTGCTGAAATACTGGTGGTGCCACCTAGCGTTTGATCTGAGAAACTCGTATTTTATGCTACTGATTCAAAATATTTAAAGATGGTACCGCACTGTTGTACCGCACTGTTGTACCACACTGTTGCACCGCACTGTTGCACCGCACTGTTGCACCGCAGTGTTGCAACGCAGTGTTGCACCGCATTGTTGCACCGCAGTGGTGGACTGCAATTCAACCAGTATAAAAAAATACTGGTCGAATTGAAGGTACTCTAAGGTAAATGAGAACCTTCCTCCTTATTTGAAGTCGGATAAAAAGGTAAGTAGTATTTGACTTTGACTAAGGTAAGTAGTCCCGCTAGTTTATTGTGCATTTCCCCTTACCAGCACATACCCGAGCCAACCCAACTGGTCAAACAGTAGGTACTTATGTTTTTAACCGACTTCAAAGAAGGAGGAAGGTCCTCAATTCGACTAGTATTTTTTTATACCGGTTGAATTGAGAACCTTGCCCCTGTTTTGAAGTCGGTTAAAAACATAAGTACCTATTGTTTGACTTTCCACATTTAAATTTTTTTTTATTAGAAGATGTTTTTTTGCTTCCATTATTACCAAGCTATTTTTTGTCTGTTAAAATTGAGAACCTTCCTCCTTTTGCAGAAAGCCGCTTCTCGTAAAAACGTGAGAAAATGTGGATGGAACTCTCAAGTCAAATTAACCATCACATTAATTTAAATGATTTTTAATTTTAATTTTATAAAATTATAATGAATCTAAATTATTTTATAATGTCATTTAATTTTTAGTTTTATCTTTCTGACTCTCTCTCTCTGCTTCTCTCCGTCTCTCTCTCTCTCTCTCTCTCTGTCTGTTTGTCTGTCACAAAGAAACACTCCGACTCTAATAGTTATATTACTGAGCATACATAATAATGGATTCGTTAGGGCCTAGTCGTATCCATTTTATTTGTATCTATGTTATTTTTTCGTAGTAGCTTTACCTAGTCTGTGCTCTAAGGTCATTGTCACCACTTGGTAGCCGCATCAAGTGGTCGCGTTCGAGCCATCGATTTTTTATATTATCCTTTGTTTGAAAATACAGTAGGTGTTGATATAATCGCACTCGGAAGATAAAACCAAGGCGAAAAGCAAGCGCGTGCGTCCTTCCCCGTTGAGGCACAGTGCGGTACTGAGGTTAAACGGAGCATGTTTCGCTATTTAGATGCAAAGCGCAACAGAATAAGACTGAATATCGGACTTGCCGTTTGACCGAATAGTTGCTTAGAACTAAAGGACGTAAGTCTCAAATCGAATATAATTTATTATGAGAGTACTAATTAATCTAGGTAAATTTTGTCTTAACACTGGAAAACAAACTATATTTTCCTTCGGTGAGTATTTATTTTAGATATGTAACTGAAGTACTTTCCAAGTAAAATCAAAAAAATTAGCAAAAAGGCACCATTTTCAAAACATTAAAGTATCGAGTAAATATCTTGCTATTATGTTTCTGTCTTAATGGCGGAAAGAAAATGAATTGAAAATTCACATATATCAATTATTACGGTGATCGGATATTTGGTTTAGTTAGAATATCATGGCAAATTAGCATAAAATTTCGGTTGCCCCCTCTTAAGCAAAGGTAGTTTAGGATGCGGCCAGGTGGAGTGACGCAAAGAACTGCCAAACGAGCTCAGTGGCGTGCATTAGGTCTTAAGGGTCTCTTATTAAGGCAACCTCAACAAATTATGCCTGCGATCCATCGAGATACAATTCCTATAGAGTCACAATCTCTCGGTGGAAACAGTCAAAAAACGTTCAAGCGTCATTATACATACATTGTATCAATTATATATTTCACAATGCCACATTCATTCCAATTTAGACGTTATGTCGCTTGCATAGTGTTCAACATTAGTTGTCCGCTATATCATCGTAGCTCTGACATCGCGCGACGTTGTAGTCGGATCGCGGTTACCTTGTAACTAACCAAAAAGTCTGCGCAATTCGTAACGTGCGCCGAGTTTTGATTCGGTATATTTTTTTTGGATCGATTGTGACTATATTGATACGACCTGATGACGTCATCTATGACCGTAATGTCTCACTTCTCTTCTCTTCTTCACTGAGGGACCTTGAGAGAAGAATAACAATTCCAAGCATGATAGCTTGGAGGACCAACAAAGTAAACCTTAACAAATTGAGATCTCAAGGTGAGGGTTTGAGGTACTTTTATTGGTGAGTAGGTCTGCGAATGATTAAAAAACCTTTCAGCGCGGCGGGCAGCGTTGATTGCCACCTAAAAATATTATTGCTTCACCGCACTGTGCATTCAACTTGGTGTGGTGATATCGAAATCCAATTAAGTTACATAATAAAATGAAGATCCAATCTTGGATTTCCGATACCACCCGATCCGTTTGTTCGTAACTCATTAGCGCGAATGTCGGTACTCCGACAACTCAGTGGTTTGAATTTACTCTGACAAGTTAGTTTGTCGGTTCTTTCGGTAAGGAGACTGTTTGTTAGCGCGAAGTTTAGTACACGACATTTACTGATGAAATTACCTTCGCCTCATGTTTTGGACGTAGTTCGGAGCATTGTTTTGACAGGGGCGCTAGGTTGAACAACGAGTTTTGTTGTACTCAATCAATGTTGTTTTACGTTCAGTAACTGACCGTTTTGGGTTAGCAAGTAAAATGAGGAAACTAGAGAATTTTTTTATTTTTTATTGTTGTTATTACACTATTCGGAAAACAAACAGCTGAAAGTTACTTATTATAGTAGGTAGGTAGATAGTAAACGCAAGCCATAAAAAGTTTTATAGAAACAATATATGAAAATGTATTTTTTTCTGTATTAATGTCAAAAAAAACTGAGTAACTACCGTAGAGGGAGATATACTGAATCTATGGTAACTACCATTACAGTCTGACTGCTACTAAAATGCATCTGACAGCAGCATTATTTTAATATTCAACTTGCTACAGTAACTTAACTACTGGTACTATTTGCTACCAGTTACATTCTTACTTTCAAAAAGCTGGTAAAAGTGATCAGACTTTACTGATATCCTCATGTTACGTCAACTGGAGCACACATTCTGATATCGCGGGATGTAATGACAAATTCATTAATTTACCTAATACAATACATACAAAAATGCGTATACGTATGATAGACTAATCTATTCTATAATGTTTTGTCTTGCTTCCACGCATGACACTCGTCAGCGAAATTTAAATAATAGATGAGACAGAGACCTATGCTCTAAGAAGAATTTGCTAGGCCGTCAAGCATCCTTGTAGGTCCTCCAGTGATTCAGCCACTATGACGATGTTATCTGCAAATCGCAAGTGAAAGACGGAATCGTCATTAATATTAACAGCTCACCCAGCCCAGTCCAGCATCTTAAAAAACCCTTCATTGCGTTCGAGAACAACTTCGGGGAGACAACATTCCCTTGTCTCACGTTCGACGCAGATGATTTTCTTTCGTTTATTGGCTCTGGACTTATATATTTAAAAACTTGTAATACTAGAGAAATTCAATTTCTACTTAGTCAGCTTGTAAATCTGGATTTTATACCGTAAGGTGCATCAGCCATTCGAAAATATATGACCTTTTATTGACCTCTATAACAAACTGTCTAGATCCAGTGTCCTATCGACTTCAACCAACGATGATTTACGAGACATAACCTCAGGGATTTACAGCATGTACCTAACGCTAATACCAATGCAATCTCCAATGGAAATGGGAGCGTGTAAGACTTGCATATTTCATAGTGGCCCAACGAAGATTTATATAAAATGCATCTTGGGAAGCGCCACGCGCCACCGTACTTTTACAGATTTGAATTTTTCCGAGTTTAAGGTTTTTCCTAAATTCTAGTTGCATTTCCCGTAGCTGTTCGCAGTTACCGCAAACGATAGAGCCGTTGCGCGCTTCCGATTTATTGCATTGGTGATTTTGGTTAGTTCCGATTGAGAACAAAAACTCTCAGTTTTATTCGTTGATACGAATGTAATGACCAACCATCCGACCATTGCATCCGTGATAGTTTAAGATAGTGTTACAATAAAGTAGCTGTACTATAAATATTTTAAGTGTTTGCTTTGTATTTGTTTACTTTGGCAAGTTCCGTTTGAGAATAAAACCTCTCAGTTTTATTCCTTAATACGAATGTATTGACCATAGGTATTGACCAACCATCCGACCATTGCATCCGTGATAGTTTAAGATAGTGTTATAATAAAGTAGCTGTACTATAAACATTTTAAGTGTTTGCTTTGTATTTGGTTATTTTGGCAAGTTCCTTTTGAGAAACCTCTCAGTTTTATTCGTTAATACGGATACAACTGAGAGGATTTGTTTTCAAACGGAACTAACCAAAATTACCAAATACATAGCAAACACTTAAAATGTTTAAAGTTACACGATAAAAGACGTGTGTTATTTACACACGTCTTTTATCGTCTAAATTGGAGTAAATTTAGCATTGTGATTTAGCGTTTTATAATTTATGTCTAGGTATGTACAACGACACTTGGACGATTTTCAACTATTTTCATTAGAGATTCTGACTCTATACACTCTATAGGTATAGTATCTATCTCGATGCAATTAATGTACCGTTTGATATGTATCCAACAAAAATGCATTGTGAAATCAATTTATGTAGAAACTACACAGATAGCACAAAATTATTAAAAAAAGGGACCTATCATCGGTAATTAACTTTATTTCGTATTAGTTGCTACAAAATAAGGCATTGAAATTGTACGAAAATAAATCGTTGTTTTTTGCGTTTGTGGTGTTGCTTGTATATGAATTCAACTTTCCCATTAATTGAACAGTCCCAGTAAATTTTCGTTGGACTCGATATATTGAAGTTCCAGAAGAGTGGCCATGTTATTTTTGGGGTTCTGCACCCGGTACCATTAAAGGCAAACTCTTGTAGGATCTGATTGTTGAGACAGATTTACTCAGAAAAGGGGTAAAGATATCAAGTTAAAAATAATATTGATAATTGCAGAATACCACCTACCTAATTACTTTTTGACCAGTTTTTTGTTGTTTTGTTAATAGTATTTTTAATAAAGCACCAATCATCCAATTATTGTTATGTCAAAAATGTTAAAGAATTAATCCAGTAAACTCCAGTAAACATTTTTTTTTGCAATATTTAATGTTTAGATTGTCTAACTTCATTTGTAAAGAAAAAATTACAGATAACATCTTCTTCGTATCTGGTGAATAAATATGTTTTATTTTTATTTTTCTTCACATTAGTAGGTACCTACTAAAACGTTTTTTGTTTGTTTCCCTCACTCAACTCTATAGCAACTGTTAAGATTTTTAACGTAATTTCAGGGTCGGTCTCATAGTATAAAGTTTTTCACAGTGATGAGCGTGATGCGTTCCTTTCGGTTTAGTACGCCCTTTCTGCGTAACCCGGTATAGCTATAGCCTAGTAAATGTAGTAAAAATCATAATTATAATACGTATTTTACTTTAACAATTATTAAAAATACTCTAACTAAATCATTACATTTTCCCCCTAATTTTATGGGAAATGTCCAGTAGCTGGCATCACCCAACATGCAAGCTTAGATGCCAAACAATGACAGTTACGCGTGGCGCATGCGTATAACGCACCTAAGAGTTTCAAACCTAACCTGCTATTTTACTGCGATTGTTTTGCAAGAGTCTGTCTAGACAGGTATGACGTCATTGGTATCCAAATATGGCCGATGTGCCGCAAGGATATCCTAGATTGATATTATTTTGTGGGGCTTCTACTCGATGGAGCGTCATTGGAGGAAACCAAATACTTCCAGAATTGACGACGTGTCTGCATCGCATATTAAATTTCGTCTAATACGAGTAGTTGGGTTTAGCAATCAGCTTAGATAGTGTTTATCATCAGTTTTAATACCCCAATGTGTTTGGAATATTATGTTAACCAACATACTGAGAGTAAATCTCTGGTAGTAAATTCTATCTTACTTTGAACGTTATATTCTGTGGCTTACCCTTTATGATCAAAGGTGGTTTATTACGAACTCACGTGTTTGCTGAGTAAAGGGCGGAGTTAATGAATTCCTGTTTATGAGTGTTTGATGAATATTTGTCTAATATTTGAATTGCACCCATTCCTAAGCGATGAGCTTGAGTGTAAAATTCTAGGATAAATATCATAAACAAATATTTAATAACGATTAATATTTATGATTAACCTATGAAGTATGTCTGTGTTAATATTTCAAGCCACATCCACATTGACAGGTGTCTTTTCTTCGAATGACTTTCAGTGGAAGTATGCAGTATTCTCCTAGGCGCTACGCCAACTGCCTCAGTCGATCTTGAAATATAGACGAACCTAGACGTGTACTCCTGTTGCTGTTACAAGTATTAAGGTATGATTCCAAACTCGGCAGCACGCACCAATGCTGCCGCAACAGTGCTGCTGCAGCACTACTGGTCCCCGTACAATCTATCGGTTTATATGAAATCACATTCCAAGGCTGCAGTTGCATTGCTGCCGCAGCGTTGCTATGTAGCTCGGAATGTGCTCTCACCTATAGAGAATGTATGGGGATCATTAATGCTGCGGCAGCACTATTGCGGCAGCAATACTCCTTGTAGCCGAGTTCGGAATCATACCTTTAAGAAGACGCAGAAAGAAGCGCAACGGGGCGCCGATACAGGATTGCATTGACAGTTTTCATAAATTACATAGCACGCTATGCATCTTACTTTAGGGTATATACAAGATCTTTGATCTTACCACATCATACAATGTCGTGTCGTCCATCTTGGCGATAAACGTCATAGATTTTTACGAGATGACGTTGCGTTGTGCCTCGTAGTTGTATTATTAGCACGACGAGACATCGTGCCCTGTGCATGTGTTTAGGCCCTTGTAAGGTAAAGATGAAACGACGAAATCCATAAGAACAAAAAAATTCCTAATCAAAGTATCAGTGTTCTACTTTTAGTAAACTAATTAACCTTTAAAAGAAAAGCCTTATCAAGTTTCAAAACAAATCCCATATAGGCCAGGCTTAATCAGAAAAATACCTGGGATTAGTTTGCACGGCTTTACTTTCAGTTCAAGTTTAAAAGGATACGGGTAACCATTTACAGCTGGATTAGGAAACTGGCAGTTTTAAAAGTGTACCACGACGAAGGATTTTTTTTACAACATAATGTAGACTTTAGAGCAAATTTCACTTTTAAATGCATTGACCTAAAACATTTAGCTTATCTTTAGAACTAACGCAATGGTGCAACTATAGCAAAGACAATATAACTATAGTGTTGATAACCACTCTGTAAGCTAAACTAAACTGACATGGTTAAAACTATATCCGTCTGTTTTCATTTCAATGTGTGAAAATAGGATAGCAATAATTATTGTAGAGCTATCAGATCTAGTTTAGTTTAAAAAAAAATGTAAAATAATCTAACGTGAATAACTGTCTACTAAATAATAGTAACAGAGTATTAAAAAATTTGGTCTATGAGATATTATTTTAATTTGATAAAATGAAAAACAGGCTTCAGCATTTGTATTGTCTTTAGACCTTCAACGGTCTATGGGCTCTGGGCAGTCTTACTGTTTTTGTGGTGTTAGTGTTAGCTTGTTTAGGAAATAAAAGCAACCTTTTAAACAGGCAATTGCCTGCTTAAAAAAATGGCTTATTTTTGTCCACCACATCGTTTCATGTCTACGATCGAGCACGCTTGCCTAATAAGAGGGAAAAAAGATTTATTTGTCTGATCTAATAGTGCTAACAGACGCTCGAACGCGGCTGACCTCAACCGCCGTCTGACCAATGGGAGAGAAAGAGAGGGAAATTTGATATTCTCACTCTTTCTCTCCCGTTGGTTGGACGGCGGTCCGTCAGCCGCGTTCGAGCGTCTGTTAGCACTATACGGGCGCGCTAATATCAACCAAATACCCTATAAATTTATTGGGTAGATACTCAATACTCAAAAACTATTTAACGAGTACATTTTAAATTTAATTAAGCATACGAAAACGAGATAAAGAGAAACTTTTCGACTATATCATAACTAGTATTTTAATATACATAACTTTTATTTCATGACTTTCATGCACATTTAAAGTTTCTTGCACTGAAACGTGTGAGATAAAGTTAACGGGTTCAGTGGACCGTATAGTATTCCCAAACACGTATACACATTCAGACAGACGGGAGAGACTCTTTAATGTGTGCTCTGATACAACATATTATTTATTTTGTACCTACTAGTGTTAGGGTTTATATAATTCAATCGATTTTTGACGATAATAACTATGATTTGATTAATATATTTTAATGTATGCTGGCAACTTTTAGTATGAGTTGTCTCTATGGGCTGATGTTGTGGGCCAATCACAGAGCAGGAGTGTTTCCCGCTATTTCGATGTAGTGGCAGTTGGGCTGCCACTACATCGAAAGATTCATCAAAACACACAGATATACACAACCAGATCGGCAATATATTTTAGTGAAAGAGACAACTTGATATGGCTCAGCACAAGTACGAAAAGGACATAAATAGATTTTGTTGTCCTTATCGGCGTGACCTGTTTTTGGTACCTCAAGTGTCAAAATCTGTAATAATCAGTGACAAACAAAACGGATCTGAATTATATTTATTGCCTTTTTTTGGTGATTTAATGTGATAAATGCGTGTTTCCTCTGAGAAATAATTGTAAAAGATATTTTACAATGGTTGGTTGTAGCATTTTGGGCTGCAAGAAGCGCAGTGAGCGAAAATACGATGAAATATCATTTCACACGTAAGTAAACATATAAAGCTTGTAACGATCACCTAAATAAATTCAGGATATCAATTCGCAAATATTTTATTCATAATTAGTCAGTTTTTAGGTCGATTTGTGGTCTAATTCTATGAATTTTATCAAATTATTCACTTAGAAAATAAATTATGAATGGTGCCAGTTTATGAAAGAAATTACCCACCGCAACTAACATAAATTATTCGTTCTGCAGGTTTCCAACTGATCCTGTCACATTGCTGAAAAAAACTGGCACATTGCAAGAAGTGCAAAATACCGACCCTTTTATGCCCATATGAATATGGTGAATGTTAATATTAAATATATATTAATGAGGCCACAGTTATGAAGTTGGAAAAGCAAAAGGCGATTTCGGCGAACCGATTCAAAAAGCTACGCGCTGTTCGTGAAATTTGTACTGTAAACATTAAAGAGTCTATTTATCTAATTATTTGGAATGTTATACATAATTCCATTCATGAAAAAACTAAACTGACTAAGCGCGAGTCGGGCTCGCGCGCTGAGAGTTATTTACAATCACAAAATACAAAAAGTTGTGCAAAAAGACAACATCACGTCCAGGCTGTCACCCATCCAAGTACCGACCGCGCCCGACGTTGCTTAGCTTAGTGGTAAACAGAAATTTGTCACTGACTCGCACTTGGCCAGTGTTTATTATTTGTTGTTTTACTTATGTTCACTATAATCCGCTAAATTTGACGCTTGTACGGATTACCGTTTTTACACTAGAACAAATCCAAAAATACGTTTAACGTTTGTTGCATGAGGGACCCCCGTTCCGTTTTAACTCTGACTTTTTTATTATATTTTATTAATTATAAAAAAAACATGCTATGGTTACTTTACAACCTTTTTTCTAGTACTATATTCTAATCCTAACAAATAATTATAATAAAAACGCAAGTAACTTTCTGTCTGTTTTTACGAGGAAATGGCTAAGTCATGGTATAATAATATACTCCGCCAGGTATAGCAATCCGAGAAAAAATGTTTACGTGGGCGTCCCGCAATGATGTCAATTTACAACAGGTTCGAGAGAGATGATGATACACCACGTAACAGCTGATTGAATAAAGTGGCAACTGGACAGTGACGTCATTGCGGGACCACTCTCAAATTGCTAGACCTTGTTTTCTTAGATCATGAGCTAAGTCAAATTTTGTCAGGGCGATAGGGTGTGTCATGAGGACAGACAACGTACTTTTCTTCCCAGAAAATTGCAGGTAGCTCCGCGGGTTGCAGCAGATAGTGTATAAAATATAAATATTTAAAAGGTAGTATTGTTTCCAAAGTACTCATTGAAGATTCACTACCCATCATAGTAGGTAAATTACCCTAACTTATAGCAAATCATTTTAATGTGGCAACACACCTTGTTGAAGCGAGAGGCACTGAGCTAGCCACGCTCATTGAAAATCTATAGGTAGTAGATCTGTGTCAAAACATCAAAAGATAGGAGGTAGCTCAGTTTACAGATCTGTATTGCTCTCTGAAAGCCTTTCAAAGTAAATGATTGATGGATTTAAATGGGTAAACGGCTGATAAACAAAGTTGTTTGCATGGAAACATTACCTTAATAAATGTTCGCTAACAGTGCCCACATTACAAACAGTGTGAGTTTTACCACTGGCGTTTCCTTATTCAATCGTGTTAAGGGGACTGTTCCCGTCTGCAGCTCTCTCGCTCGCACATTTTCACATTATTGAAGATATAAATCAATGAGTGTGAATTTCCAAAAAGTAACAAAATCATGTCTTGGTGTCTATCGTAACATTACAAACATAGAAATGTTTGTTTCGATATCTTGTAATTTGACGGAATAACATAACACGAGAAATAAAAATCACTTGTTACCATTTTACTGTGTCAAATTAAAATATATCAAATTGACAATTTCTTTCATTCTCTCTCATGTCAATGAGAGAGAATGAAAGAAATTGTCATCATGAGTCATCATTGATTTTATATCTTCAATAATGTGAAAATGTGCGAGCGAGAGAGCTGCAGACGGGAACAGTCCCCTTAATACATGGTTTTTCCACTTTTAAGCAACGCTTATTACTACAGATGACCATAAAGCTTGGTTTATTGTATTAAAGACGCATTTAGCGAAGCAAAATCATGGCGCTTACACACAGTCGTGCGTTTCGCTACGTTTTTGAGGCTATTCTCATAGTTTCGGAAAATTATAGCTGTAATGTAAAATGTAACTTTGCGGTTTCCTTCATAATTATGAAATCATTTAATAAATAGGTATTCGAATGCATACAAAAAACAGAGAGAAAAGCTCAAATCAGTGTTACATTCATATTTTTTTCTATCAATCGAAATATCCTTAATCGTGTTTCGGTCTTTGGTTCCTAGATAAAACATTAAATTTTAATATGACATCATTTTTAAATATTAAGCTAACCATGGAAGTAGACACACTTAAACTAGAATGAATAAAATTGCCAAAAGTCGGAAAAGAGGGCCTTAACGTTAACTACGATATGTATAAAAAAAGAGCATTATTTCACGCAATTCGTATTAAAGTTGACGTGATCGAGTAAGTAACCGTAATTAGATAAACTCGCAATATGCACTCAGTAATTTCTTTAGAACACACAATTTTAACTCTCATAGTAGTCCATCTCTACTTTTGCTTGAATACCTTATCCTCATACAAAAAGATCACAAAACAATTTCATTTACGTCAAATTCGGTAATACTTCGATAACTCAAAACGACGGCTGTAGATAATACGGGAATTAAACGAAGATACGTGCTCGCGTAATTGGGATACGGGAATACGGTGAGAAAAGTGTACGGAAAACAAACGGGGTGGGAAACATACCTATACTCACACAATCAGTATAAAAAACTGTTGCACTCTTCTTTATTGTCTTATTAGCGGTCCGCCCCGGCTACGCACGTGTATTATTGGAGTTTTAGTAAGGATCCCAATTGTTTTTGAAAATATAATATTGCCTATTAGATAGATAGATAGATAGATAGATAGATAGATAGATAGATAGATAGATAGATAGATAGATAGATAGATAGATAGATAGATAGATAGATAGATAGATAGATAGATAGATAGATAGATAGATAGATAGATAGATAGATAGATAGATAGATAGATAGATAGATAGATAGATAGATAGATAGATAGATAGATAGATAGATAGATAGATAGATAGATAGATAGATAGATAGATAGATAGATAGATAGATAGATAGATAGATAGATAGATAGATAGATAGATAGATAGATAGATAGATAGATAGATAGATAGATAGATAGATAGATAGATAGATAGATAGATAGATAGATAGATAGATAGATAGATAGATAGATAGATAGATAGATAGATAGATAGATAGATAGATAGATAGATAGATAGATAGATAGATAGATAGATAGATAGATAGATAGATAGATAGATAGATAGATAGATAGATAGATAGATAGATAGATAGATAGATAGATAGATAGATAGATAGATAGATAGATAGATAGATAGATAGATAGATAGATAGATAGATAGATAGATAGATAGATAGATAGATAGATAGATAGATAGATAGATAGATAGATAGATAGATAGATAGATAGATAGATAGATAGATAGATAGATAGATAGATAGATAGATAGATAGATAGATAGATAGATAGATAGATAGATAGATAGATAGATAGATAGATAGATAGATAGATAGATAGATAGATAGATAGATAGATAGATAGATAGATAGATAGATAGATAGATAGATAGATAGATAGATAGATAGATAGATAGATAGATAGATAGATAGATAGATAGATAGATAGATAGATAGATAGATAGATAGATAGATAGATAGATAGATAGATAGATAGATAGATAGATAGATAGATAGATAGATAGATAGATAGATAGATAGATAGATAGATAGATAGATAGATAGATAGATAGATAGATAGATAGATAGATAGATAGATAGATAGATAGATAGATAGATAGATAGATAGATAGATAGATAGATAGATAGATAGATAGATAGATAGATAGATAGATAGATAGATAGATAGATAGATAGATAGATAGATAGATAGATAGATAGATAGATAGATAGATAGATAGATAGATAGATAGATAGATAGATAGATAGATAGATAGATAGATAGATAGATAGATAGATAGATAGATAGATAGATAGATAGATAGATAGATAGATAGATAGATAGATAGATAGATAGATATATAGATAGATAGATAGATAGATAGATAGATAGATAGATAGATAGATAGATAGATAGATAGATAGATAGATAGATAGATATATAGATAGATAGATAGATAGATAGATAGATAGATAGATAGATAGATAGATAGATAGATAGATAGATAGATAGATAGATAGATAGATAGATAGATAGATAATCTCTTTATTGTTCACACCACAAGAGAGAAAAATTTTCAAATTGGTTCAGTAGTTTCGGAGCCTATTCAATGCAAACAAACAAATAAACAAACAAACAAACAATCAAATCTTTCTGCTTTATAATATTAGTTGTCTTATGTAGGTCGAAAAAAACTTTGAAAATAATTCTTCAACATTATTCTAAAAATAATACCCAAACGTTTTCTTGTTATTCCTATACTTAGCGATATTTTTATACAATTATAGTAAATAATGTGCGACTTGCTCGCTTCGTGAAGTCGCATACATATAGAAGTCGTTGATTTTGGTTGTAGTTGTTTTTTTATTAGTCTTTTTATCCTATGTCAATTGGTGCTAACCTTATCATCATCATCATCAGCCAGAAGAGGTCCATTGCTGAACATGGGCCTCCCCCTACTGAACGAAACCCTGCTATTCATCCACTGGACGACAACGACTCTCACAATGTCGTCGGTCCATCTAGTGGGAGTCCTACCTACGCTGCGTCTTCCGGTTTGTGGTCTCCACTCAAGAACCTTTCTAACCTTAATTTACCTTCTCTTAAACTTTTTAACTTTATAGTGTTATCTCTAACAATCAACATTAAAAATCGATAGATAATTATCGGTGAAACCATAAAATAAAGCTCGTTGCACACGTCTAACGGCTCTCGTTTAAACTAAGACGTTGCGAGCCCCTCATTTAGCACCGACACGAAAGTAATTGAAGGTGATACGTGATCGGAGTACAGTGTTCTCCGCACACGGAAGGGTTACATTCGATACGTTCAACTTGTCTGATCTAAGCCTTTATAATAAGTATACTTTCGGGTAGTTTCGAAGCATCCAGCAAAAATGGTAATAGTTTATTGAACCAGGCATAGAACTTATTTTTGTTTAAATTCGTTTTTTTTTTTCATTCATAGACATAGACATAGACATCATTTATTTGTGGCAAAAAAATACAATAATTAGAATGGTAAAAAAAAAAATTAAACTTAAACAAATCTTAACTAGAGCTTATCATATTTTTTTGTCACAAACCGGCTCCAACTCAGCAAGATGCCGGTCGTAAACAACCGGCGCTGGTCTTCCGTTGGGACCGGCTGGCGACGTCACGTACAAAAGTACCACAAGGCACGCGCACAAGCTACTCCATCCGTATACTATAAAGCTCAGAGCTCGGGCAGAGTACACAAACACACACAACGTACACTAACCACTTATACAAAAACTCGTGCAAGGAGGGTGGGATCGGTTTCAAGGTAGTTTTTAAGAAATTTGTTTTAGCCACTTGCATCCATATAAATGAAACAGTCATTCGAAATCAGTTAGCAACTGAGATGCGGACAAAGAACTTTGAAACCTAGCCCAAAAAGGTGAGGTCCAAGTTCTTTGGATGCGGAGTTCGACACGTTGATATAAATAATAGTGTTCAATCAAGGTTCTGTCATAATGCCTGGCGACAGATTTCCCTTCTCATTTCCGTTCTATTTACTTCTTTTTTCTACGGAACTAGGTGTTACTTTCCGGAAGTTCATCTACAAACTAGTTTCAGGTATAACGAATTATTTGTTTCAGAATTATTCAAATTTCAAGTTACGTTAAATTAGTATCATTAAACAAAGTTCATTAAGTTAATTTATATTTATTTCAGGTTTAATTAATTTTATTTTAGGTTAGATTAAATTATCACCATTGACTAATTTATGTAGAGTAAAACAAAAATAATTGATCTCAAATTCTTTATTGTATAATGCGGCTTATGCGGCAATAATACTGATGAAACATCTGAAAATATTTTTTTTTACAAAACGGCACTCTACTCTCAAAAGTACACTCACTTTATGTTTATCGGTCTAGACGATCGACTGGTTTCGAAACCATTAGAGCTCCTTCATCAGCGATTACGCGCGCTCCAGGAGACGGTCTACCGCGCACTATAGCATTTCCAGTTTTGAAAATGTTGATATTTTTGCGTGTTTTGGTAAAGGTGACGATCACAGGTACTAATGTTATAAATACGAATGTGTGTTTGTTTATTCCTCGTTCACGGAGCAACAGAGTAACGAATCCACTTGATTTTTAGGGTTCCGTACCTCAAAAGGAAAAATGGAACCCTTATAGGACCACTTTGTTGTCAGCCCGTCTGTCTGCCTGTCTGTCTGGACAAAATGAAATCTGGTACCTAATTGAAATTTATAGCAAATACTCGGGTCTATGATCACTTTCAGACATAAAAATATCAAAGCGTTTATGTCACATATTATGCGTATTTCACAAGGGAATCTTAACCTATAGGGTACTTCTCGTTGACCTAGTATCATGAAATTTTGCAAGAGACAAGATCTCAAAGCACATTTATTAAGGAAAAAATCCGAAAATTGTTATGTTGAAGTTATATCATGTAAAAAATATTGTTTAGCAATTACGAACTTACATTTTGTAGTTGGTATTGTATAGAAGAATCATATTATTCACTACAAAGTTAAATTTGTCTTTTAATATTTCAACTTTTTTTGTTGTTGTTGTTTTTTGTTTGGAGTCGCGCTCTTAGGGTCCCATCCAACGGAACCTTAAGAGCACGAGTCCTACTCGTACTTCGCCGGTTTTATTTGCATCGATATAGGAGAGCTTTTAATCCCGGAAATTTTTCGGAGTGTGTGCATCGGATCTGTATGTTTTAATCCCCTTCGCCCATTTTGCAATTGGACGGCAAGGGCGGGCATGAAACAGCGACACTGTTTTATGGTCGGTATTTTGAAAACCCGTAAGATGTGCTTTGATCCCACTTTTGTGATGCGAAATGCTAAACTGTGGAATGCCCGTTTCTAATAGGCTAATGTAAAAAAAAATTAATACCTCATAAAAAAGCTGACCATAAATATAGCCCATCAACAAACCAAAACTAAAATTTGTTAAAAAAATTATTAAATTACAAAAGTAATTTAATTTCATGTTAAACAGAGGGTGCACGTGTCATAGCACGTTATGACGTCAAGCCGTGCGCGCTCCATACAAACGCTAAACTAACACACGCTTTGCGTGAGAGAGATAGCACAGCACATCTCCTCTCTATCCCTACTAAAAACTTTAAACCAGGGTCGTACTCGGTAACATGTTAGATAGTAGAACTCTACAATATCTAAGTATGCTAAACTAAGGACTTTGTTCATTATTTTTCACTCAAAAGTAAGAAAAAGTATATTTTTCACGATAGGTACTTAGTTACCCAGCCTTTGTTACTATACCAGCAACGACTCAGCAATAATAGTTTTAATTCCTTTCTAGGACTGTATAACTGGAAACACCTAAAAGGAAACTTCATATGGAAACCTCTTTCTACGTTGAGTTTGAAAAGTTTAATAATACTACTTTGAAAGTTAGTTCTAGCGGTTGGAGTCTACATTGACGCATATATATATATATATATTAAAGTTTCATGCTTTGATTAATTCTCATCCACTATGTTTGGTTTGGAATATTCGTGAATTCACAAAAAAAAAACATGAGAATGCTGATTTTCATTCCTAATTTTATTAGACTTACATAGATAAACTCATAAACTCACAACTCATGTCATTCATAACTCATAAACTCATTGCCTCATCATGTTTCTTAAATCTTTACATAATTTATGAATTAATTAATTAATTGGAAAATATTTGTAATTATGATTATTATTATTTTTAACATGAAATTCTTGACTGACTTATAATTATTCACACTGTTATCAATAAAATTGTTTATTCGTTTATTTGTTTATCTGTTTACTCAGAATGAAAAAACGGATTTTGATCACTTTTGTTAGGTTTTTGAACGTACGACTGTAGCAGATACTCGATATATTTTTGACGTGATAACGTCTTATAAATCGATGAACACCGGCTGCACGCATGAAAAATTTCTCGTTCCGCCTGAGCCGCCCGTGTCAGCGAGAGCGCAGAGCAAGCGATAGAGAGGCACGATCGGCCTAAGCGTTATCACGTAAAATTATCGTCCGTAAACCGACTTTACAGACAACCCCTTTTTATAATTGTTTTTATTCAGCTTTTTACAATGTTATTGTAAAAGTGTACCAATGGTGGCCTTGTGATGGCATGTGCGCTTTGCAATCTGACGGCACCCAGTTTGATCCTTGGTCCTGCACCAATGACATATTTAGTACTTAAGTAAATTATGTGCAGTTTCGGTGCCATCGCTAAAAAACGGTGAATGAAAACGTCGTATGTCCAAGAACCTTAGAACTTCAAAGGCATAATATGACATTCACCAACATACCCTGGGCCAGCTTGGTGGATTAGGGCCTATCTTCTCTCTCTCTCTTTCTAAGAGAAGGCCTGTATCCCAGCAGTGGGAACAATAGGCTGATAATGATGAAATGATGATGACAATGTTATTGCAGCTGTTGATCAAGTAAATGTTTGGGCGTAGTTTAATTCGCTCGCGTTTAGTTGTGTTAATTCGCGTTAATTTTTTAGGTCTATAAACGGCTTTATACGCATAATATAAATGATTCCAGAACAAACCAACCGTACCTTAATATTTCGCAATATACACAAGAAACAATAGTAAATCCAGAATTTACGTAAGCGGCAAACGTTTGTGAATAAAAATATTATGATAAAAGCTTAGTTGCACTGCCATTGTCGTAAAGAATCTCTCATATTGTTCAGAGAGGAAGTCAGCCATAGAAAGAATAAGTAATGGAACACTCTGGAAGATGTGTACAGTTCTTACCTTTATTGTAAACGTTTACGTTCTTACGATGATAAAAACACAGCATAAAAATAAATGCAGCTAGAATGTTTACCTTCTGATGCCAAAAAGTTGAGAAAATGATCTCTCGTGCCTTTTAATAAGGTACTCTAAAAATGTTGTAAGTTTGTACCTCAAAATTAATGGTCGCAGTAAAAAGATTTTAAGAGATTGGAGATTTGGTAGGCGTTATAACAACGTGCTATGCTTTTACGTGTGAATAGTCATTAAAATGTAAAATGTTTAGATGTATTAATATTTGAAACCTATTAGTTACATATTTTAGCCGTTTGAGGTCGAGACTTTAGGCCCTTGGGGACTGGGAGCTCATCTTATTTTCATAAATCTTTCAGAGCTGCGAAATTATGGCGTGTTTCTGGCTCAACGCATAAGCATTGCCATTAAGTGTAGTAATGCCGCATGCTGAGTACGCTGCCAACTGATAGTGGGCTTGAGTATATGGATTATAATTAGACCTTTAACGGTTTCATCATCGTCATAATCAGCCTTTTAACAGTCCACTGCTGGACTTTTAGCCTACCCCCGAAAGGGTGATTGGGCCATATCCATCACGCTGGCCCAGTGCGGGTTGGTGGATTCACATGCGCCATTGAATTCCTTCTCCGTACGTATGCAGGTTTCCTCACGATGTTTTCCTTCACCGAAATCCAGTGGTATGAAAATCCGTACATAAGCTCCAAAGAGCTCATTGGTACGGGCCCGGGGTTTGAACCCGCGACCTCAAGCTTTCAAGTCTAGCGGTCTCCCAAATGGGCTACCACGGCTTTAACGGTTTATGGAGTCTTTTTTGAAGTGTTACGTGTTAGTGTATTTTGTTTAGTTAATAAAGGCCCACAAGATGGACAGGCGACCTAAAAGAGACCGCAAGGAAACGCTGGATGAGGCCGCTTCCAACCGGCCCTTTTGGAGATCGATGGGGGAGGCCTATGTCCAGCAGTGGACGTCCTAAGGCTGAAATGATGATGATGATGAATAAAGGCAATTGTCATTTTAAAAAAGTTTCACATAATGGCCTTATTTTTACACATTTTTAACTCGCCAAAACTTATTATTTTGTTATCATATTACTTTCGTACATCAAATCGTGCCGTTTATTGAAGAAAAAAATATGATACAGTTTTTTTAATAATATTGAGGTACTTTTCAAGTTATGGGTTATAGTTGTGAGAAAATTACCGAAGAGTTACTTACCTACCTTACTTACTTATGCTAGCAAGAAGCACAACATTTGGAAACGTGATAGATTTGGGTTTTCTCAATTTATTTAATAAAGTCACTTATCAAAGTTAAAAAAAAGAACCGAAAAGAAAAGATTTCAGATACTTCACAAAATCAACTGGGATCATGGACATAATATACCTAAAGGCATTAGGTATATTACGTCCTGAGACAGCTAGGTACATATTTGTATAAATACTTTGAATTGCAAATTTAATTGCTACTGATTTTCATTTAATTTCAAGTTCAACAAAGATTCCTTTCAGTCGGGCCATAGAAAATGTCACGTCAAATGATAGGGACAAAATGGAATCGAGTAACTGTGAACTCAATTTAACTGACTTCGTTATTTGACGTACCGTGTAACAGGTAGGACAGTTTACAATTATGGCCTTATTGCTAAGAAAATAAGGTTTTAAAAGGGGAGACGAGGGTGCTTTGAAACGGGTCGCGGGTCTTGACGTAGCCGGTGGTTCGGAACTGGGGAAATTATTCCATCAAGGTAGGGCCAGCGACTACGAAAAGGTCAGAAAGCAGTTGGTACTTTAGAAATTTGAATTGACTTACGAATTCACTAACTTTTGCGACTGGTTTTATTATTTTCAATAACTTAAAATGGAAAATGGAAGAGCATTTAATTTCATGTATTAATTAAAACAGCACTAACTCATTATAGTAAATCATTTTCGTAAAATAAAATAAATTACATATCACTAATTGAAATGCAAACACTGTTAATAATTCCAAGTTTCATTGGACTTGCATAGATAAACACATTATATACAATTTACGACATTTCCAAAGAGAGATAAATTTATTTATAAATAACAACAGACGCAACTTGGTTAAATAATTGTTATTAATTATTTAAGTATGTATTAATTGTTACATTTACTGCATTAAAATGTTTATTTTGACAATACACCTTTATTAATGTTAATTTGACATGACATAAATGGCACTGAGACGTGATCTTTAAGTAACTGCTGGCCGTTTGGACAACCTCAGAGTTGCACAACGGGCAATGGAGAGAGCTATGCTCGGAGTTTCTTTGCGCGATAGAATCCGAAACGTGGATATTCGCCAAAGATACACAGTCACCGACATAACTGCTCAGATTTGCAAGTAGAAGTGGCAATGGACAGCCCACATCGCTTAAACCGATAACTGATGGAGCAGAAAGGTTCTTGAGTGGAGACTACAAATCGGAAGATGCAGCGTAGGTAGGCCTCTCACTAGATGAACCGAGGACATCAGAGTTGCGGGCATCCAGTGGATGTAGATGGCAGGCTGTTGTTCAGTGTGTAAATCTAAGGGAGAGGCCTATGTTCAACAAAGGACGTCTTCTGCTTGATGATGATGATGAATATGAATTTTGACTAACAGCGAAATACCACTCACTCTTTCACTCACTGACTCATCACGAACTCTCAAAAGCGATGATGCCGGCTACAATAGAGCAAGCTTGCCTAGCTTGCCGCATCATCGCTTAACATCAGGCGAGTTGGCGATCAAACGCAAGCCTATTACAATTTGTTTTAAATAGTTTTTTTCTCACCACTTGAAGACATCCAAATTGTAACTATCGGGGAACACTAATTCTGTCAGCGTATTCCAAAGTCTAGCGGTTTGTACATTAGAAGTGGAATCAAAGCAGTTCGGAATAGCAACTAGGTACGGTTAGCAGAAATGGGCTGGAAGGAATTAGATATATTTAAACCAAATATAATATTAATCGTCATTGATTTAAATAATACATTTATGGCTGAGATTTTCCGTCAAAGACTATTACATCAAAGCAAAAGCTCGTAAATTTTGGTATCCAAAGTTGCTAGCTCAATTAATTTGCCTAAAATATTTCATGTGAACCCAAACACTGAACGTCGGTGGAATTAACATCATGATGTATCCTACTCAAACAACTCTGTGGAACTACGAGCTATTCTTATTTGTATGGATCAGTGATGTAACAGAATAAGTTTTAGCCGGAGAGTGGAGTATGCTTAACAGAATAGAGTGAAGAAGTGTCAATTAAGTAATTGTTTAGTATCTTATCATCTTCATCTATGCAATAGCATGAATGAAGAAAAAAACGTAACCAATCGGATACTCAATTGAGACGAAGTATTATCAAAGTTAAGTCACTGACTTTATTAATTGAAGTTGACTTTAAGTTTTTTTCAGGTTCGATTTCTGATAACAATTCTAATTGTATTCAAGATTCATTTTATTCTAGGCAAGCGTGCTCTATCTTAGACCACACTATCGTTTAACATCAAGCAAGCTGGAGTCAAAAGCATTCCTTGTTACTTTACACCGACAAAGGCAAATAAAATGTCTGTGTTTGGTTATTACTTTTTTAGGGTTCCGTACCTCAAAAGGAAAAAACGGAACCCTTATAGGATCACTTCGTTGTCCGTCTGTCTGTCTGTCCGTCTGTCAAGACCCTTTTTCTCAAGAACGCGTAAAGGTAGCAAGTTGAAATTTATACTAAATACTTGGGTCTACGGTTTCTTTCGGCTGTAAAAAAATAATAGTTGTAAGTCAACGCAATCAAAAGATATGAACGTTTATGTCGCATATTTTGCGATTTCACAGGGGAACCAAAACCTATAGGGTACTTCCCGTTGACCTAGAATCATGAAATTTGGTAAAAAGCAAGGTATCATAGCACATATATAGGAATAAATCCGAAAGTTATAAATATGAAGGTATATCATTTAAAAATGATTATTTTGCTATTACAAACTTAGATTTTGTAGTTGGAATGTATGGAAGAACCTTATTGTCAACTACAAACTTAAGTTTGTCTTTCAATATTTTAACTTCAGTTAGTTTTTTTTTTGGTCTCGCGCTCTTAGAGTTCCTTTATGTCGTATATTTTGCGATTTCACAGGGGAATCAAAACCTATAGGGTACTTCCCGTTGACCTAGAATCATGAAATTTGGCAAGAGGCAAGGTCTCATAGTACATATATAGGAATAAATCCGAAAGTTATAAATTTGAAGGTATTTAAAAATAATTATTTTGCTATTACAAACTTACATTTTGTAGTTGGGATGTATGGAAGAACCTTATTGTCAACTACAAACTTCAAAGTTGTCTTCCCAGAGACTGTGTAATCGGCCGATCTGCGAACTAGCATGGAAATCGCTACTAGATACGTGTCCTAGTATTGCAGATCGCGCTCGTATTCTTGCTGTCTCTGTTTGGGAATCGGGACTTTGGTTGCAAGACATGCCCTCTTTTAACACAGGTAGCCTTTTAGATCCAACCGCATTTCGTCTAGCTGTCAGCTTACGCTTGGGTGCAAGGTGCTGTGAGGCCCATCGCTGGCAGTGTGGTACTGCTGCTGACCAGCTCGGTCACCATGGTCTCTCTTGCTCGAGAAGCGCTGGTCGTATTGGCCGACACGCTAGCCTGAACGACATCATACGCAGGGCACTTTCCACCGCCAATGTCGCAGCTGTGCTCAAACCGAGTGGTCTTGCGCGTGACGATGGAAAGAGGCCTGACGGTATGACACTTGTGCCCTGGAGGTTGGGGCGGCCCCTTGTATGGGACGCAACTTGTGTCGATACTTTAATGGCGCCATCACATCTTCCTGAGACACAGGGTAGGGCTGGCGCGGCTGCTAATTCGGCAGAGCAGCACAAGCGTCGCAAATATGCTAACCTCGGCAGTGGTTACATATTTGAGGCGTTTGGGGTCGAGACATTGGGCCCTTGGGGACCGGGCTCACCTCATTTTAAAAAATCTTTCGGAGCGCCTGGTTAATACGACGCGTGACCAAAATGCTGGCGTGTTTCTGGCTCAACGCATTAGCATTGCCATTCAACGTGGTAATGCCGCCAGCATGTTGGGTACGCTGCCAACTGGTAGTGGGCTTGAGCATTTGGATTGTCTTTAGACCTTCAACGGTCTATGGGCAGTCTAACTGTATTTGTAGTGTTAGTTTTAGCTTGTATTTTGTTTAGATATTAAAGGCACTTGCCCAGTAAAAAAAAACTACAAACTTAAGTTTGTCTTTCAATATTTTAACTTCAGTTAGTTTTTTTTTTGGTCTCGCGCTCTGAGGGTTCCGTCTAACGGAACCCTCAGAGCACGAGTCCTACTCGTACTTGTCAGGTTTTTTTAAATATGTGATGGCTACGATTTATATGGTGATTTTTTCTGGCAAATAAAAGAAACTGAACTAAAAGTTTAGTAACTACACAAAAAACAAGCTAACTAACACTATATACCCATTACCCAATCATTACCCAAATTACATACAAAAATTAGTTGGATTACTCACAGACAGTTGAAGGTCTAAAGATAATGCTCCAAATGCTCAAAGCAAACTACCAGTTGGCAACGTACCCAGTATGCTAGCTGAATAATAAATAAATAAAACGGCCAATTTTTGCACACACAATCATCTGACCCCATACTAAGCAAACTCCTGAATTGCAATGCTTATATACGTTAAGCCAGATAAACACCAGAATTTTGGTCACATCACACACATACATCATCAGCCAGTAAACGTCCACTGCTGAACAAAGGCCTTCCTTTTAGAGAGGGGTGTTGCCATAATAGGCCTCCCCCTTTAACCTCCACACTGAACGACAGCCTGCCTACGTCTTCTGGCTGATGATGATGATGTTGCCATAATCCCCACGCTTGGCAGACGGCTTGAGGATCGCAGTACGTTGACCGTGTACTAATAAGACGCTGCTGCCCATTCTGGTTCTGGCCGCAGTTTTAAGACATACCCAGGTCCGCAGTCATTTTGGTCACGCGTCGCATCAACCGAGCGCTCTGATAGATTTTTGATTATGAGCCGGTCCCAAATGATACAACTAAACAACAAGGTACTCAAAGAAATTAGTGTACGTACTAGAATACCTTTCGGTAAAAATAAAATATCCGAATAACGACCCAATCTCTAATCTCTAGTACTCGTACAAACAAATGATTTAATTTCAGTGGCTCCGCACACTCTCCCTCTATAGGTACTTTAGCATAACTCAGCCATTCTGTAATTTGCATAAAAAATCTTTCGCATTTCCTCCGTTTAGGGCTGCGGTTATCTCTTTATAAGATTTGTCTTTGTTCGTCGTGCATTTAGAAACTTGTCAATGTCAAATGATATCGATTTCCCGCATGATTTTAATTCTTTCCTCTTGAGAAAATTTTGGCGTCGCTCGTCTTGTGCATTTGCTACAGTCAAGTATTGAGATTTTCAAGTTTAATTGGATTTCGTCAAACAAGAACCAAAGCAAAGTAAATCACGGTTAAGTCAAAGTCACACTTTACTAGAGACTTCTATGGAGTTTTGGAAATAACACGAATTAACATGTTTCACCTTGTTATATAACTTGATAACTTTACCACACAAGAGCACTTTTTATTAAGTGTTCGTAAAGAACAAATAATAAAAGAAATTATAGTCCATTATTATTATGCATTGAAATTCGTAAAATACACAAGTTTAGAAAAATTATAATGAGACGATATGTTTTTTGTACGTTGGCGCTTATAACCTTTCCACCATGTTATCTAACTATACTAATATTATAAAGAGGAATGATTTGATTGTTTGTTTGTTTGCATTGATTAGGCTCCGAAACTACTGAACCGATTTGGTAACCCAGGTAACATAGGCTATATTATATTTTCAAAATAAATAAATATGTATGTTTGTATGTATGTATGTACCATATAGACTTCGAAACGGCTGAACCGATTTTGACGGGACTTGCACTGGCAGATAGCTGATGTTATAAGGATTAATCCCGCGAGTGAAACCAGGGGCACAGCTAGTATGTTATAAGAGTAAAATCAAAAAGCCCTAATAGGGTAAAAAGTACATTATCAGTATACCAAAAAACACGTGACCGGTAAGTAGTGTTAGTGTTATCTTTTATTTTGTTAAGTTAATAAAGGCACTTTCACTTACTTAAAGAACGTTGAGTTGAAAGAGTATTGAGAACCGACTTCGATACATGAAAGAATCCGGCGAAGTCACAGCCCTACATCTCTTGATGTTCTTTTAATATCTCCCTCCAAAGAACTTTTTGAAGAAGACTGAAAGCACAATCATTTTATGAATGGCTTGCCTTTAATTTTACTTTTTATTGTCACGACCTTTTTGGAGGATAAAGGGAGAATGGCGCGAAAGGCTTTAATTTGGCGTTTCTTTCATTAATTCGTTGGTTACAGCCGTTTGTGGAGATAATTGAAGCATCCGGGATGAAACGCTATAATACGTCATAATCATTTGATATTATAAATGCGAAAGTATGTCTGTTTGTTCTTTTTTCGCAAATGCTAGTTGGACGTGATTTTTTGCATTTTTTTTTTATTGGTGGCCAGATTGTGACAGTGACATAGGACTTTTTATCCCTAAAATGTACGATTCTAGAAGATGCACTCAACCCACCTCAACCGAACAGTTTTTTAAATTAAATTAGAACGGCTGTCTAGGCAGTTTTGTAAGACCAGTTGCACCCATATAAACGAAACGTCAGGCATTCGAAATCAGTTTGCAACTGTGATCCGCAGTTCGACGCGTTGATCTAAATAAGAATGTTCAATCAAGGTAACAGATTTTCCTTCTCATTTCCGTTCTATTTACTTTTCTTTTCTGTATATAAGACACTTTTACTTTTTAGATGATACTGATACCACCATACAAACCCTCACTTTGTGGGAAAGAAACAGCACCCCTTCTTAATCCGACCAAAAACTTTAATGCTTTTATCTCAGAACCTTTTAAACCGATTTAAATAATTTCTTTGGTACGTTTAATTTTATTTTTCACAAAGCCTGTTATTTTTATCAAATCACCGAATCACTTGTCCGATAGGCAATTTGTACTAAGTTCAATCTTCGTAACGTCGGATGTTCTTGTCAGAATGATGGTGGTTGATTTTGAATTTTGGAGAATCTAAAACAGTAGAGGTTAGCAACATTTCGTCTCATGGCTGTAGCGCCGCGACTGCGGAGTAATAGTCTCGATTGTGATTGACAGCTATCGTTCTCAGTACGCTGATCTTCATAAGCTCTGTCTTGAAATGAGCTCCTCATTCAAATAGATTGCGAAGGATGATTAAAATTTAAGCGTCGAGACAGACGACACGAATTACTTTACTGCTTGTTAGCCTTTGTGAGACAACTCAATTGGAAATTGTGATTGGTACTTGATTCTTTCGGCTTATTGGGTGAAAAGTATCTGTAAGTAAGATATTGTAAAAATTTACACATATTATTTTTATTTGACAGTCTTATTGTTCTTCATCTTGCTTGATATTAAGCGATGATGTGGTCTACGATGGTGCACGCTTGTCTATCTATACTAATATTATAAAGAGGAAAGATTTGATTGATTGTTTATTTGTTTGCATTGAATAGGCTCCGAAACAACTGAACCGATTTGAAAAATTCTTTCACTGTTGGAAAGCTACTCTATCCCCGGGTGACATAGGCTATAATCTATACCCGTGCGCAGCTGGGGCGGACCGCTTGTATAGAATAAACCAATTCACTTGTGATTGAGATTTGAAGACACCCTCATTGTTACTTTGGGAAACACCCACTCAGACAGCACTTTTCATATTGTAGCACTTTTTCCGTACTATAAAATTGGACTCTATCATACCGCAGAATAGATATATGAGATCATACCTATTTCTACAGTACAATGCATCTCACTATCTTCATTTACTCATCTAAAGGTTACCTGGAAGAGATTGCTTTAAGCTATACGACGCCTATTGCGTCTCATTATCATCATATCAGCCATAAGACGTCCACTGCTGGACATAGGCCTCGATCATCGATCTCCAAAAGGGCCGGTTGGAAGCGGCCTGCATCTAGCGTTTCCCTGCAGTCTCTTTTAGGTCATCTGTCCATCTTGTGGGTGGACGTCCTACGGTGCGTTTACCGGTCCGTGGTCTCCATTCCAGAACCTTTCGGCCCCATTGGCCATCTGTTCTGCGTGATATGTGCCCTGCTAATCCAGTGGGCTATTGCGTCTATTTTGTGAAGTATTATTTTTGTAAAGTCTTTTAATGGTGCCAGTAAAGACATGTTACGTTATTGTACTCATAAAATCAATTATACTGCAATTTTAATATGATTAATGAAAAATTAATGTATCAAAATCCAATTTATGAAACAACCAAAATTACGTGTAACATAACTGGACTTATATCTTGAACAACATGGGATTTCGGATACCCTTACAGCGAAAAATAGATTTCCCAAGGGAAACCTAAAGTTACAACACTGAAAAACATGCCTATTACAAAAAGATGTGACGAAACAGTAGAGAATCAAAGATAATACATTGTTGTATATAAGAAAGAGGTCATAAAACAAGCTGTATACTTTTTATGTGGATCCCAGGACAGTGGGAGGATGTGTTTAACGTGACTTTATTCCTTATGCTTATTTTGTAGTTGCCTTTTCTGCAAATACAAAACATGTTATGCTGTTTGTCAAATAATATTAACTAGCTGTGCCCCATCGTTTTACCTGCTATCCTGCATCCGAATCAAATTTTACGAGTTTGTATAATTATTTCTCGATCAAAAAAAAACAAAGTCTGAATCAGACGTTTCTTTCTTTACAGGTTGACAATGAAGTCACCAGCTCTCTTCTCCTACTTCTCTGCTCTTCTCACGTGCCTTCTTTTCTGCGGAACGTCGACCAGTGGCGACGATAGGCGATGGCTTATCTCGCTAGTAGACCTGGTGGAACTGGATTATGTGGACTCCTGCGAACAGCGGGCTGTGGCCACTTGGAGCGAGCTTGTGGGAGATAGCAAGGGATTGTTACTTAAAGTGAGTGGAAGGTTTTATGCTTAAAGTTCTTTGGACTTTTTCGACCAGAAAAGATAATTTAGTGGTAGAAGTTTGGTTTGTCGCTGCCCATCTCTTCCCAAGCTTAGGGCAAGTAGAAAATGTTTTCTATTTGCTTTGAGTTCCCAAGATGCGTGGTTGCAGGTAAGAGCTCTTATTTTCCCACCTGCTTCCACATAGTATGTAGTGTGTTTTCTAACTGATTCCTACGAATGGCAAGTATAAATTTTTCCCGATTGCCAGGGCGAATAGAAACTTTTTAACGACCTGGCTCACATATTATGATTCATGACATTTTGAACTGATTAATTAGGTTAATCTCCGACAAGTGGTGATGGTATATATTTTTTTTTATTAACCTATACTGTCCCGCTCCTGGATGGTACTTAAGAGAAGAAAAAGAAAAAAAATCAAACTGATATTTCAAACATCTGACAACACAAATGTAAACTGAAACCTACCACTACGAAATTCAAACAGTTTTATTAACCGCTCTTGTTTTGTTTTTTAACTCCCAGTCCCTGATTGAATGAAAGAACGTTTCGGCAATCAAAGGTTTGTTTTATTTAGCGTATTTTTCTTTTGTAATTCTACACTACTGTCTGTATGAAAGCAATTAGTCACGATTTAGTATAAAACATAAATCTTCTTTCTTTTATGTTTGTACTTTTTTGTATTTAAATAATTATGTTATGTAATCTGTCACAAGTTTTTGCAAGCCTTTCTTCTAGTAAGTTCCACTCAAGGACTTTGTATACCTTAGGGTATACAAAGTCCTTGGTTTCACTAGATGGCGCTATTTGTAATCTTTAATTACTAGACACGCGCCATAGAATATACACGCTAAAATATCGCTAACCCCATCGAACAGACTGTTCTAGAATTCGATCAGCGAGCCAGATGGTTTATAATAAAATTGTACTAAATCGCATCGCGGTGATGTTGTCATTTATCGTGCCCGCTAAAACTATTTTATTTTTCTAAATTGTCACTCTGAATAGTTTGCAACCAGATCTCGACTGTATAGCATAATTATTATAAATGCTTTAAGCATTGCAATAAGGTCAATTTTTCTTACAGTTGACGTTTCAAGGCCTTGACATTGAATAATTACCAGTTAAAGTTTAAAGGCTTTCTTTTAAAAGATCTTCGACGTATACCTACCTTATGTGAAAGAGACATACAGACCGTTCACAGTTATTTTACATCTCATATCAATGCAGCGTCCAAAAAAAATAACGGTAAAATAACTGAACGGGCTGTAACTATATTGATAGTCTTATTTATATGTTTTATCTGTCATATGTTTTTTCCCGCAGCTGGAAAGAGACAAATCGTACGGTATGTTTGTCCGTCAGCAGACCACGGACATAAAGAGTGCTCTGAATACGCACAAGCTATCTTCCGATGACGTTGTGCTGAGGAGAAAGGTCAAACTCTTGATGCAGCCTGGAGACGCAATGCTGGATATGAATCAGTGGATTAGGGTTAGTATTAACATTGCTTTTTATAATCTGAAACTTTAACACGTCCTTCCGGTCAGAATTTCTCATAGTACTTAGTGTGTGTGTGTGGACCTCAAATGCGGGTCATGCAAGGGGTTCTTTATACCTCACCTGCAAGAGGTGCGTGAGGTCTAAAAAATATCACGTACTAAATAATCACAGAACAGCCATCACGGCTGCACTGTGTTTTTTGAAACCGAGAGCAAAAGTTGTCGGCATCGTCATGTCTCGTATTATTTTCCTAAACTTGTGTATTTTCGAGTGTCAATGTGTAATAATGGTGAATTTTTATTTAATAAGTGTTCGTAATCGTGCTCGAGTGTGAAATTGATATAACGAGGTAAAACATGTATTTTCGTGTTGTTTCCAAAATTCCATAGAAGCCTCTTGTAAATTCTCCACCTCTTTACTGGGGCATGAGTTTCACTTGACCATAATTTTGCTTGACTCTGACTTGTTTGACGCTATTAAAAATATGTAAACTTGTTTAATATTACGACTAAAGGACACGGTCATGAAAAATTAAAAAAAAAAAACTTCGTTCGAAAGCTTTTCAATTTTGAAGTCGTTTTTTTAAATAGACAATAATCAGCTAACATGAAATTGTTTAAATCGTTTATCTAAGTTTGTAGGTTGTAGATAAGTTGTAAGGTTGTAGATTTAGATTGCGTCACAAGGTGATTCATGAAGTATTTTCAATCCTTGTTGCAGTTAGTGACATTTGGAGACACAGCGTTGCACAAAATTCGATTTGCGACAAACTATGATTGTGGCTCGCAGACCAACTGCACTCTCCGAGGTAAGAAAAAACTGTTTAACCAACTAAAAATACTTTGAAATTTGTCTGCATTTCATCAACTTTTTAGCTAGACCGTGGTGCTGTTTCTCTCTTGCACATTTGCAAAGTTCCCGCCAAGATAAATTGCGCGTATTTTTGCTCTCGAACTTTCGAATTTCACTACACTTTTTGGCTAGTTTACGTACGTAACTGTATGTTTGTGGAAGAAAATATTGAGGCAACCTTATTGGAAAACTTGTTCTATAGTTCACAATTTTGTTTCAATATTTGATTTTACAAAAATGAAGAAAGTATGTTATAGGTACGTAAGTATTTCAGAATAGACAACGCACTGGCAACACTTGTGGCATTGTAGTTGTCAATAGGTGCCGATGAACACCTACCATCAGGCGGCACGACTGATTGTCACAATATTTTATTTAAAAAAACGTATTTCCAGGTTTTTAAGTTTAGCAGTACATCAGTTATTCAGTAATCGTAGTTTCTATACTCTCAGGGGAAACAAAAAATTGTTGCAGGAACAAAAAAAAAAAACAACGTAATATGAGCTTTGCTTCAGAATGGCATGTAATTAAAAAAGTAATGGAATTAAAACAAAAAGTGACTCAAAACAAACCCACGCGATCAGTGTCTGCCGAAAATGAATTCCAAAGTCGTTACAAATTTCGTAAAGTGACTCGAACTTTTAATAACTCCAACGCGAAGACGAATAGCCGTGTAAAAAGTTAATTCTTACTTCTAGTGGGAGCAATTTGTATTTTTAAGAATAACATTGCGGAAGTAGGCGGAAGTATTGCGCTCCGCAAAAAGGGAAAAAGTTGTCAGGTAACTCTTGAACTCCTCGTGCTCTGACTGCAACCAACTTTTTAGAATATCCCCGCAATCCATAAACCATATTTTTACTTCAGAAATACGGGAAGTTTACGAATAAAATTGTCTCATATGTGATAAGTACTTGCGGATAAATTTTACTGAAAGGGTCCAAACGAATACTGGAAATTAACTTTCTCAGGCCTTCTAGCATTGAAAGACACTGACTCTATGATGAGACACTCGCGATAAATAAGCAATTACTTTAGTTAATTAGTGTTTCAGCTTATATTTTGCTTAGATAACGAAGGCACTTGCCTGCTTGCCTTAGGTACTACAGCTACTTAGGTATGTATTTCATTGTGTACCGTTGCGTTCTTATGGAAATCCCGGTGCTCTCCACTAAGCACAGAGGCAGGCTACCCAGAAGGTTTTGCAGTCCTCCTTAACCCAGCTGTACCTACATAGCCTGTGTATGTTTAAAAGATTATAGCAACGTCCCATGCTTACTCATTACTTACTAACAAAAACAGATTATTTTTATACAATGCATTACGTTGTTAACGGTAGCAAAAACCTGAAACATTTTAAACAGACACATAAATTGTATTTTTATGGGAATTTTATGAATTCCACAAACCATTCCACCATCCATCAATTTTTTTTTATTCATTCCACACCTTTCCCATGGTAAATATACCGTAAATAATCATGTAATTTTAGTGATTTTTTCTCTTTTCACAGAGTTACACTACAATTTGGCCAGGCAACAAGATGAGGAAACTCTAGTTCGTATGAAGACATCTTGGGAGAGGAACTTACCGAATCTGACGGATTACTTAGAGACCATACTGCCACTGCTGAGGAACTCTACTAAGCACAACGGTAAATAATTTATTAAGACAGATTACTTCTTCACTCAGTGACTCTTCAGTCTCCATTAATGAAGGTTGGCAACTTTTCCTTGTTCAACACGAAACGTTCTTCTGAAACGTTATACTGTTGTCTTTATCCTTGTACCACTTTTTAAATTTT
The DNA here is from genome assembly GCA_914767915.1 of Agriopis aurantiaria. Taxonomy (NCBI): domain Eukaryota; kingdom Metazoa; phylum Arthropoda; class Insecta; order Lepidoptera; family Geometridae; genus Agriopis; species Agriopis aurantiaria. The sequence continues at coordinate 5,949,515 of OU611990.1, forward strand.
GGATTTAGCGGCATAACGGCATCGTGCAAATCACTGCAATCGGTTATAATTACCATAGTTTCGCAGCGAGCTGCCCCCCGATTCTACTAAACAAATTGCCTTTAAATTGTAATTGTTGCGATTTTAATTGTTAAATAACTGCCTCAAAATTGAGAGTTTTTAATATTTTTTTATACTAAGTTATAATAATAAGTGGTTGTATTTTTCTAGTATAAAAATTATTTAAAACTGTCAATTTTGAGGCAGTTATTTAACAATTAAAATAGCAACAATTACAATTTAAAGACAATTTTTTTAGTAGAATCGGGGCCCTGGTGGTCTGACTGGTGGTCGTTTCACGGCCATCAATCTGTAACTCCTTTGGTCCACCATCCGTCTTTCTTTTTGACCAAGTGTTCAATCTCCATTTAAGTCTTGTGATCTGCTTAAACACGTTTCCACCTTTGTAATCAGATTTCTAAGTTATATTATCTACTAGCGGTTTTTTAAGACTTCTTACGCGCAGACTTTGATGATAACGTTCAACTTCCTCTTGCCCCATTTTATTCGGCCTTCGCGCAAAATCTTGATGAACCTCCACACTCCGTAAGGATCCACCTGCATATTTTAGCTTCGTAGGTCAAGTAGGTCAAGATTTTGTGATGAATCAGCGAATAAGTGAGTGGTATCACTCACTCATGCACTACGTTACTGTACGTTACATGATATATCAATATAATGTTAAATGAAAAACTTGTTATTTTTAAAGAATGCAGGCCGTGTGCTTTTTGCTATTTGTGGCTTTCGTGCACGGTATTTTTGTTTGTTTCGGTTTATAGTTGAATATTCTGCGCTATCTGACACGGTTCAGGGCTAACGTATCTATGTATGGTATCGTATGTGCTTGAACGAATCGTCGTGTAATGTAAAACAGGCTAAACTACGGTGTAACAATGGGCCAGTAACATAAATAAATTCCAGAATTTCAGCTCGCTTGATTTCCGCGGTTAATACACAGTACATTTTATATTTCTTCGTAAAACATTCTCTCTTTTTATTTCGCTTATTGTTAACGTTCGGTGGCTACGGCATCCAATTTTCTACCTTATTTAGTCCAATTTGCCCATTTTCATACTTCGATAAGTTTCCTGCGAATGATACCCAAACCAGAAATTGTAGTCGATCTCGTTTGTTACTTCAAGTAGTGGAAAGTTTGGCTTTTCAACGGAATTGAAACGTTCATTTTTCAACTAGCGGAGAACTACTTTACGATACGGTACGAAGTTTTAATCCTGTTAACTCAGTTGGTTTCACTAATAGCTTTCGTTTTATACTTGTATATTGATTTCATTCGTTTAGGAAATTATGTTACGTTCAACCATTGAGGTAGACGAATTATTATAAAGTGGAGATCACGAGTCTTCAAACTTGCTAAAAGTAGGTTGAAGTTAATCGACTTGCTTGCATCGAACACATCAAAAAAGCGTGCCTTAGTAGCTTATATCTAGCAGTGGACTGCTACCTGCAATACCTGCAATACCCACAATATGTACGTAGCCCGTATGTAACCCGTACGAAGCGCTTTGATTCCATTTTTATTATGCGCACTGCTAGTGGAATGCGCTGCCTGAATGGGTGTTCCCCGATCGTTACAATCTGGGTATCTTCAAATCACGAGTGAATCGGTTTCTTCTAGGCAAGCGTGCTCCACCGTAGACCGCATCATCGCTTTACATCAGGAGAGTTGGGGTCAAACGCAAATCTAAAAATGTGGAATGACCTCCGTCCAGCGACATTTTCGATTAACTATAACATGGAGTTCTTCAAAAAGGCTGTTAATAGAGTCTTTAAAGGTTGGCAGCGTATCTGTGATGCCCCTGGTGTTACAAGTATCCATAGGTGACGCTGATCGCTTGTCATTAGGCGGCACGTTAGTGTTTGCCATCTATGGTATAAAAATTACAGTCATAATTTTAAGGGTTCCAATACAAACAAGCTCAGGCCTCCCACTAGATGGACCGACGACATTGTGAGAGTCGCGGGAATCCAGTGGATGTAAAAGGCAGGCTGTCGTTCAGTGTGGAGGTTAAAGGGGGAGGCCTATGTTCAGCAGTGGACGTCTTCTGGCTGGTGATGATGATGAATACAAACAAGCAGTTTTGCATCCATACAGATATAACAGCACGTTTGTTCAAAATAGAATCGTTCTAATTAAAATTTGTGAAAACTCTCAATACTCTGTAAAGTGGTTTATTGGAAGAAAATTGAAGATTCGCATAGATTATAATATATCTGTTAATAACGCAGTAAAGACTTTATTGTTCAGATCTTCAGATGACTTCAGGAAACGTGTAATAATGTATTTTATAGGGAGTGATAAAGCTATCCTACAAGGGTTGTAAAGCGATCCTTTTGCGGAACGAATGATGTTAACACTTTATTGGTATAGCATGAAATCAACAGCGGAGAACTTATTGTTGTGTCTTGTTGATATACATTTTGGGAAATTTTCATATGTGCGTTTTTGGCATAAATTTGATCAAAATTAGTATTCATATTTTTGTCATCATATCCTCGTATAAATATTAGTTTTTTTTAAAGATAAGTGGAAAACCGTAAGTGGTGTACCACTTAGACTAGTTGAGACTAGTTGTTAGTAGAGTATTAATTAAAGCCTTATTTGTCTTTAAAAGTCTGCTATCGCCACAGCTGTCATAAATTAATGTTTAATATTGGAGATTTCAAAAAAAAAAACAAAAAAAAAACGATTGGACACACTCTTATTGGATTATCTTTAGAATAACATTAAAAACGTTTTGAAACTAATTTTATGCTTTGTTTTCTTCAAAGAAGAACAAAACTAATTTTAATATTTTTTTTTTAATTTCCATTTTCTATTTCTCTTGCATCCTTTAAAATATCAACATAGGAATTGTGTTTCATTCATTTGCAATGTCATTGTAAAGATAGTGTCTAATCGTTCTTTTTCTGTCCACAGTGATTTTTATCTTTAAAAATGTTGAAATTGTGCGTAAGTGTCTGGCCCAAAAGAGCTCTCGGATAGCCTCCCAAACGAAGGGGAAACATCGAAATAAAAATAACCAGGCTTCGTAAGAGACATAATATGGCTCTATATACAGAGTGTAAGGGGAACACTGTCGAAGCCAAAAGAAGGTAATTGTACTCATCATTATGAACCACTTTTAGTATGGGATCAACTCTGAAATCGCGAAAAAAAAATATCAGCTGTTCCATACATTTTGTCGAGTGTCAATGACCGTTTTCCATAGAACAGCTGATATTTCTTTCGCGATTTCAGTGCTGATCCAATAGTAAAAGTTGTTCATAATGATGAGTACAATTACCTTCTTTTGGCTTCGAGAGTGTTCCCCTTACACCCTGTATAAGGAATCAATGTCTTACAAATTTGCACCCAACTACTAAACCCCTAATATATCATCATCGTCATCATCATCAACCTTCTGTGACCCACTGCTGGGTATAGGCCTCTCTTTGTTTAGGTCACTCTCTCCAGTCTCTCGCCACTCACATCCACTCGTTACTAACAGTTTTTTTATGTCCTCGGTCAGCCCAGCTGTATCCCCATCACCTTTTGTTATATCATCATCATCATCAACAACAGCCTTCCATATCCCAGTGCTGGGTATAAGCCTCTCTCTTGCTATGCCATCTGCCTCGGTCCTGTGCTAATCGAGTCATATACAATGTAACTCTTTTGTTATATACCAGGTGTTAATCGCAGCATTTTTTATCATATATTTCTAGACTACAGCAACTTAGAAGAGTACTGGGACAGCCTGGGAGAATACGAAGGTGGCCTTTTAAAAGCAAGAGAGATCTGGGATAGCGTAAAACCTTTGTACGTGAAGCTACACAAATACGTTGCACTGAGACTCAAAGGCGCTGATTTTGTTGGAAAACCCTTACCAGCTTATATATTGAGTAAGTATTCTTGCATAAGATGTTTTTTTAAAGTAGGTATTGGACATTAGATATAGATTATGTTAAGCTGAAATTAAACGAAAACTAACTGAATTAATGTTGAAATTATTGGGCATGAAGATATTTTTTAAATATTGAATTTTTTCATGATTTATGAGAGACTTCAGTGAATTCTGTTATGTTGTGGTAATTGCTCGTTTTGTCACATATTTGCATAAAGATGTATTAATTAATTAATTAATTAATGACAATTTTAGTACTCTGATTCTTAAAATAGAGAGTATAAAATAGCCTATAAGGTATGTGACTAACAGCCTTACTTTTAGAAGCGTGCTCTAAAATTTGCTGTCTCGTTTTGCACGTGACAATATCCAACGAGAAGTTGACAGCTGTTTTAAACACAGATTAAGTTATCATGACTTAATTTATGTTTCTCATAGATGTCGTTACTGATTTGATGAAACTTTTATACGACTTTGCAGCCCACAAGAGCACTATTAGAGCCATGTTTTATTTTTAAAACAGATAAGTTTTGAAAACAAAAAGCAATGAAAGAAGCCGTTAAGACAAACTTCAGTACTTAATGCAGTTGGTAAAATAGAGTACAATCATACCTAAGATGAAGATTATACAGTTCAAAATTGCATTCTCTAAACATTGTTCGTATGCCTTCTAAGATACGAAAAGTAAAGTTACAATTGTAACCAGTGAAGCTGGCGGCAAAAAGCTAAACAAATTGCTACATGTAAAGTGCGAAAGTTAATTTAGTTAAAGTTACTTGGAAATTTAAGTTACATTCTCTCAATCTCACGTCTACATAAGGCAGATTGCCAGAAAAAGCTGTAACACTAAAAGCTGTACATTGTTGTAAATAATTCTTATCCAAAGACTAGTTAGACTACTCAAGAGTTTGTGAGACACATTTTTTTATAAAAAACAAGTATATCAATCTTGCAGGGTCACTGGTCGGAGATGATTGGTCCAATCTAATAGAAAGTCTGCTTCCAAAACATGCTGGGATATATCAAAAAGTCCATGCCAATCTTGAATTAAAGGTATGATTATTTTATATTATGTTCTCTATAGAAACGTATATGTTAAATTGAAAAATCGAATACAATTTTAGTTATGGTGAATATGAGGTAAATTTAAAAAAGGTTGAGGTAAATTTTTTCATCCATATTAAGATTCACATATTATTATTTGCACTCTGATATAACAACATCACTCTAGAAATAAAATCATTATCACTATTCATCATCATCATCATTTCAGCCGTAGGACGTCCACTGCTGGACAGAGGCCTCCCCCATCGAACTCCAAAGGGGCCGGTTGGAAGCGGCCTGCATCCAGCGTTTCCATGCGGTCTCTTTTAGGTCGCTATCTTTTAGGTTATCACTATTAAAACCTCTTAACACTATTTTGTGTATGATGTTATGATATTTTAGGCGTGTTTTTCCAATGTCATTATATATCTTATTTATTTCACGCTTGTTAAATGAATTGCTATGTACTGAATATCGTAAACGTTGTATATTTGTTTCAGGGGCTTGGTGGCATCAAGGCATTTAAAGAAGCAGAGAAATTAATACAATCTCTTGATTTAGGAGATATAGAAAAAGATTTTTGGACTGAATCAGTTTTCAACAACACTTGCCCCACAGTACTGGTGGACTGGTGCAAACCGAATAAAATAAGAGCTGTTACTTGTAAAGATGTCAGCATAGGGAACTTTATAGAGGCACACGAGGCTGTTATGAAGATAAAATACAACGAAATCATAAATTTACACAGTAACAACACCTACCTTCTAAGAGAAGCCCCAAGATATTCTGGTAAGAATTTACATACTCGAAAGTATTTTTTGAAGGGAACACTTATTTAACCGTGTTGAGTTATTTTTGGTAGGGACAAACTTATAGGATTGCGTCACCGACATGCTGATGTGACGTGTTGCACCAGACTGAGTTTTAAGAATTCCGTCGGCAGTTCCCATGACTGCTTGCCTATTTTTTATATCAAATTGATGTGTTGCTGCTCATTTGTGTATTTAAATGTTATAGATGATTCAGGTTTTTTTTTTCACTTATTTAAGGATCAACAAACAGTATAAAAAAATTAACTAGAGAAGTACACAGAAAAATAAACTGGTTAAAATACCCGCATCGTTGACCACGGATTCATAATAGATCTTATTTTAGAATTAAAGTGATAAACTTAATTTATGTCATAATATATTTACTAACTAGTACTTAACATATGTGTAAGTTTAAAAATATATTCGGTAGGTAACCACTAAAGTTGATAGATAATAAGTCATGCATATAACAACAGCCTGTTGCCAGTTGAACGACCATGAGTAGTGCTGAGCCAGCCATAACCTAGGCGTTATTTTACTATTTGGTTGTAGCTTAGTAGATATAGTGCTGAGGGCGTATACCCGATGGCATAGGGTCAAATCCTGTCATCGAATTTTTAAATTGTCTATAATAATAAAAAAATACATAGATTATTTCTGATATAAAGAACCTGAAGAGGGCTTACACGGCTTATAATATGTCTAATATATACTAATAATTTTCAAAAACCAGAATAGACATACATGTCATAATGATGTAAAAACTTCTATCCGTAAGGCACAAATACGAGAGGCAGTAATAAATGTATGTTTTTTTTTCCAGCAATATACGAAGCGATACCAGGATTTGCGTCATTATTGGCCCTGACTCCTCATGCTTTGGACCGAGCAGGATTATTCCCGTTAGAGTTGTTTAACTACAATCCAAACTACCACCGACTTGTTTTACAACTGATAATGGCCTTGAGAGATTTACCAAAGTAAGTTGATGTCAACTGAGGTCCAAGATTTCCACGCTTACGTTACAAACTCCCGCTTCGCTTATGGTGCTTTATAGAACGGAGTGTATATTCTTATTATTATTATAATACTGAGCTAATTTATAGTGCGCAATAATATGATACGGTAGACAATGATAATTTAAGAAATAAAAGTTTTCTAATAGCTATGTGTTTAGTTCTGTTAGTGTTATTACTATTTACATTTAATAAGGTACATTTCTGTTGTGTCTATGTTTCATGTATTCTCTTTGTCCTTTTTGTGGTGTTATAGAATATTATTTAAGTTACTCTAAATAATCTTAATATGGATACTTATCTATACTTAATATTATAAAGAGTAAAGATTTGTATGTATGTTTGTAACGAATTGGCTCAAAAAGTACGGGACAAATTTTAAAAATTCTTTCACCATTTGAATGCTACATTATCACTGATTAATGTAGGCTATTTTAATAGGCTATATAACTATACCTGTGTGGAGCCGGAGCGGACCGCTAGTATACTTTAAAAACCATGATAGTATCACCTATTTAATTTATAATTTGACTTAATTTGTATCATTTGATTCGTATTATTTTGTTTTGAAGGCGTTTTTGTTTTGTAGTAGGTACATGTTTGTATATTTATTTAGTTTAATTGTGGTTTTTATTTAATTATTTTAAGTTTTAGTTTTTAGTTAATATTTTTTGATTTCGTATTATTTGGCTAACTAATTAGATAGAATTAGATTTGGATGATTTGACGGGTTAGTCGCCGAATCATCACACGGATCTCATCACACGTGTGATAAGTTAGTGAAACGCGAAATAAATACAATTAGCTTTTCTTCAACTGATCACACAAATATTTATGCGTGTGTTCAGATAGTGAAAATGTAAAAAAAAAAATGAATATGACATTAGCGACCGACTCAAAACAAACGTTGGGAAACCAACTCTAACGTTTAATTTATAAGCTTCTTAGAATAGTTACTCTTACTCAGTATTTCGTATTTTACTAAATTTGAAAATTTGCAACTGACCAAAACACATATATGATTTTTAGTAGTGATTTTCGACATTGTTACTAACACTATTACTGACCTATTAATGGCTGTACTTTAAAATAACTATTTAATACTTATGTGTATATTTTTGTGCTGTTGGTCTCGAATAAAGATAAAATAAAATAAAATAAAAAAATATTCCATAACTACCACATCAAATTCAATTATTAATGGTAAGGAATTTTCATGTCATTAAAAAAAGATTTGTTTGTAATTGTTATTTTATTTTAATGTTTCAGGTTAAACTTCTATTTAGCAGCTGACGAATGGAGGCTAAGAGTTTTGAGCGGTAAAATACCGTATTCGAAAATACCGGACAGTTGGGGTGAATTCCGGAAAAACTTTTCTATGATAGATAATTCCAACGTCGACTTTTTAGCGGATCCTTATATAGTTTTCAATAAACCTTACATTGGGTACGTAGAATGTTGTTTTCTATTTTGGCTTCATGTGGCACTTAACGTACTCGTGTTATCTTGGTAAGGAACTCAAAAGCTACGACGCTAGACTCCAGTACTTTAAGATGGAATCACTGACACATCGTAGGCAGACATTGGACCTTTTATGTCTTTACAAACTCGCTAACGGAATTTTAGACACTCCGGACTTACTTTACTAGCTATCTCTAACAAATCCTCGAACGTTATCTAGAGTATCGCGCTTCAATCTTTTCTCTGCTCCGAGTTCTAGCTCTAACCTGGGATTCAATGCACCCTTGTCTAGAATGGTGCGTCAGTATAACACTCTGTCTAAGACAACCGATATCGACATACGATATTTCGTGACAGCGTTATTAGTTTTAAGAAGTCTCTGAGGTCTCTATCTGAACAATTTTTAATTATTTGTATTTTCTTTGTGACATTTATTACTCTACTTATTAATTTTAATTTTTAATCCTGACAAAACTGTCCTAATAAAAACTGTCCATATTTTTTTTTTAATCTTGACTGTTTTTTTATACATATTTTTTTCATTTTATGTCTCATTTATGTTTATGTTTAACTAGTTAAAATGCAATTATTTTATTTTATCTCTCTATAATATTATTTAATCCTGTCTTCACCTGTAATTATTGTGACATTTAGTTATAATTTTATTTCTGTTCACAATTTCGATAAATTGTATTGATGTACACAGTGTAGGTGGACTTAAATAAATACTTCAACTTAAAATCATTCTGATCTAACAATATGTAAATGTATTATTATTTTTTTCAGAAAATTTATGGGTCTAATTTTGAAGTATCAAATCTACCAATCGTATGCTGAAGAGCTTTCATCTGATGAATCCGATTTAGTGAAACATGTCGCAGAAAACAACGGGCGTCTCAAGTAAGTAACAAACATAAGTTTAAATGGTTCTTAACTTGTTGGTCATAAATACACGAAATATGTATGGACTTAATTAAACTTATATTTTTATTACAGTGAAGCAATGATGCAAGGGTACGGATCGATCTGGCCGGAAATGGTCAGTGACTTACTTGCTAAAAAGGAAAACGGCCTCGAATACACTGGTCTAACTGATTACTACAGACTCTTAGATGAATATCTAGACAACCAACTTGATCCTTCACCTGAAAAGGACCAATCGGACGATTACGTCGAACCTGTAGTCAGCGAAGTACCAGAAGAAAATGAGATTCCGAACTCAGCTGAGAACGTGGAAAAGGAACCAGCAAAGGTTGAGACACACGAAGACTTGATGGAGAATGTTATTGATGTGGGTGACGACTCGAACTCCAACTCCAGGCTTAGTGTTGAAACTTCGACGGTAGGTGTGTTAGAAATAAAGAATCCTGTGGCGTCTGGGGATAAAACAGAAAGTGTAAATCCCAAAGAAGCATCGTATAATACTTACTGGTGGATAGGCATAGCTGTAGCGTTGAGTATTGTGATACTTCTAGTGGCAATAATTGCGCGAAAACGTCACAGCCACAGAAAACAACTCGAGAGACAGAGAAGGGATAACACGAGTGCCTGATTTGAGGAGTATCGGTTCTAGTGTTGGAACCGATTTTAAGACTATTTTAAATAGTGAAGTTGTGCCAATTTCGGTTATTCTCGAGTGCTAAGTTATTAATTTCCCGATAGTTGTACTGCAAACGCTGATTTTTCATATATTTTTGTAAGATCACTCATGTACTTACAACAGTGCAAAAGAAGTATATTTTGCAGTGTGGCTAGAGGTTTGTGTGGTTCTTTATTCGTCATATAAATGTTTTAATTCTAAGAATTCTGTTTATAATTTATTTGTAGTATTTATTTCATCACAATTTGCATTTAAATAACGGGCAGTTTATTAATTCCAATACATTTGAAATAGCAATAAGCGTTAGATAGTGAAGATGGAAAATATTTTTGTACATATCACAATTTGCAAGAAAGTAAAAATAAGAAATTGTTACCAAGAGTGTCTACTATAGTTATAAATTAATTGTAATATGTGCCGGAATTTATTGTAGTCAATTTAAGATAATACAGTAAATAAAATCTTGATTTAATATTGTACTTATCAACTTAATTGTCTTCAGTGGATCCCGGCCTTTAGTTGTAATTTTGCTGTGCCTTAAGCGTCTCAATTTCTTGTAAGTAAGACTAAGATGCATAAAATGTAATAGGATTTATCAAATTTGTAAAAAGATAACTTTTAATGTAATTTTATAAAAAATCTCTATTATACTGTTTGCTGTAAGTTTCTGACCAAATCTTGTATCAATGGGCTAGTTGATTAATGTTTTCGTTTTATAATTTGGTTCATGAATTTGTAATCGTTAACATCGCATACTTTACCCTGTTTTTAATATAATTATGTGCTATAGCTACTTGTAGTGGCCAGCAAACATCAGGTGTGGGAGTTTTTGTCAGTTTGTGCATGTCTCAGATCTGACAAACATGGGAGGTGGTGTGCCGAGTGCGAACGCATCTGGCCTAAATCAGGATTGATGTATTTGGTTTAGCGGTTTAGTGAAAAAGTTGTGAGAAATACGGAGACATTTTTTTGAGCTCGAACGATAATGATACTAAGGCATATTTACCGTTTGTATGATCTAACGTGCCAACCAATCGCGCAGACTTGCACCGACAAAATCCCTTCGTACCCACCCTCATTTGGTCCGCTAATGAGACTTTAAAATAGAAATCAATTTTTCAGGTTGTTTACCGATATCTAGAACCTTACGGCTACATGTCTTAAGTGATTCTGTTTAGATGATAAAGTTGCGTGACCACAAATTTCCGAACTGCACTGTTTCGAGCTCGCGTTAAGATGTCCCCTAAGGATGTCCTGTGCGTAGATACTTATTCGTTTTATATAATGTGATTGAAAATGATCAAAAAGCAACTTAGCGAGCCGTATCTTCACTAATACTTTTTTGTTACCACCAAAAAGTCAAATATTTACCTTTTTGTACACAAAGAGCTTACATTAACATTATTCTAAATACAATCAATAAAAATCAAATAACTTCTTATACAGGGTGTAAGAGGAACACTCTCGAAGCCAAACCGAAGCCAAAAGAAGGTAACAACTTTTACTATGGGACCAACTTTGAAACCGCGGAAAAAAATATCAGCTGTACTATATAAAACGGTCATTGACACTTGACAAAATGCATGGAACAGCTGATATTTTTTTTCGCGATTTCAGGGTTGGTCCCATAGTAAAAGTTGTTCATAATGATGAGTACAATTACCTTCTCTTGGCTTCGAGAGTGTTCCCCTTACACCCTGTATACACCAATTGTTTCTAAATAATTTTTAAAGTTTTTATTATCATTTTAGTGAATGTTTTAAATATTTCTAATTCTATCTCAAAATGATGGTTTTTATTTAGTGTTAACAATATTTTATCCAAGGCTTTACCACCGGTAAAGTTAGGGTTAGTGGAAATTGTGTCAGCAGGAAATAAATGTTTTGAACATTAAACAAGTAGCTTTATTTTAACACCGCTTAAAATAAAATGAATAAAACCGCTTAGAAAACTCTGTCTAAGGATATGAATTTTTTTGACAATATTTAATGGAAAAATATATATATTTAATACTAGCTGACCTGACAGACGTTGTCCTGTCTTAGAACTGTCAAACACGCAAAGTCAAAATTGTAAATCTTATTTTTTTACACCTTGGGTTATATTATTAGAGTATTAGTAAGGATCCCTATTTTTTTAAAAATATAATATAGCCTATGTCACTCGGGGATAGTGTAGCTTCCCAACAGTGAAAGAATTTTTCAAATCGGTTCAGTAGTTTCTGAGCCTATTCAATGCAAACAAACAAACAAACAGACAATCTAATCTTTCCTCTTTATAATATTAGTATAGATAATTATATTTCAATACATGATACTGGCGAATGCACAAAACGCGCGACGTCGACAAAATCCTCCCAAGAAAAAAGAACAATAAATCAAGCAAGAAGTTCTTAAGCAGTTTTAATACGCGATAGGTCCCGATAGATAGTTGTTCAAACCGAAAGAGCATTAGAGTTATGTATTCGTATTCCGCAATATTTTTCAATGTTGTTTTGAGAGAAAGGCCTGCGTTCCAGCAGTGGGAACATGACATGAGAGGCTGATAATGATGATGATGAATGTAATAAAAATATAATTTCTTTCCGTGCACGGTTGCCTGGAAGAGATCGCTTTAAGCGATAAGGCCGCCTGTTAAAAGCCTAGATAATATTTTTGTTGTAATTTTTATGTTATCCTTGTTTTGTGGTATTTTAATAAAGAGTTTTGTATTGTATTGTATTGTAATATAAATGTGAAAATAATAGCATCGTACATGTCGTATTGCTACTAAATAGGTAAGTAGGTATGTTGCGTTACGAACACGTGAAACTCGCAAAAACCTAGCATGTCATAAATTTCATTACAAAAACAGCGAAATGAGGAAAACAAAGCGGTTGCTTGCGTAGCTCTTCGCTATCAGTACCCTTGGCCCCGTGCCAGTAAAGCCTGATATGAAAAGGAAATGCTACGGAAAATCGCATAAGACTTACTTACCTACTACTAAAATGTTAGCAGGATAAAAGTATGTGGTAAAAATTGTTTTACTCCCAGTAATATCATCGTCAGCTTACATCATCAGTATATATCTCTAAGATATTATAGAAGAATGGTTATATATAAACAGTTACATAACATATATACAGTTACATACAGTTTACATAACATAGTAATCAGCAGAACGGAAATAATTACTTCTGATCACTTTTAAGAGCTTTTTGAACGTAAATTGTAGCTGGTAGCCAATATACTACATTAAATATTAAGATGTAACGTTACACGTATGGCGGGTTTTTTTAAATTTTAGGGCTCCGTACCCCTTGGGTAAAAACGGGACCCTATTACTAAGCCTACGATGTCTGTCTGTCTGTCTGTCTGTTCATCTGTCCTACCTATTAACGGCTGTATCTTTCGAACCTTAATAGGCCAGTTGAAATTTTCACAGAATTTGTAATATTACGGCGGATTAACTAAAAAATACTAAAAAAGTCAAAAAGTAAAAACAAAAGGTCCCGATACAACAAACGTGTTTTTTAAACGTATTTTTGTATTAGCCCTAATGTAAAAATGGTAATACACACAGTCGCACAAGTGTCAAACTTGGCATGATTATAGTACACACTCTAAAATATAACAACAAATAATATATAATTACCAAGTGCGCGTCGGTGAAAAATTTCTGTTCATTATCAAGATCATTTAGTATTTTGTACGGAACCCTCACTACGCGAGCCCAATTCGCATTTGGCCGATTTATTATATGTAAAATAAGTTTACATTTGGCTACAAATTCACCTGATGGAAAGCGATGTTGTGGCCGAAGATGTAGTACGTAATCCTAGAAGGCTCTTATTCACCTTGAAGGCCTTGAGTTTATAGTTTTGCAGGAAAAAAGAGCGATGGCAAAGCAGTCCAGTCCCTAGCGGTTCGCATTAAGAAGGTAAAGGCAAACCAGCTAGTAAAAATTCAAAAATAGTTTTCTGTACTATATTCGATGAATCGTCACAGTTGAATAAGGTGGAACGTGTTTCGAAATAGCAAAGTGAATCCAATTTAATTCAAATTCAGGTGATGTGGCTTCGATAACGAACGGGCTTGTGAGCGAAGATCTGAATCATCATATGGACGGACATAGGATACTTATTCTTAGAAAATGCGGGAAAATTGGAAAATCGCGGGTAGCACCGCGGGATTCAGCTAGTATTATATAAATATTTGGAGGGCTGAAAACTGATATCGGAGAGTAACATGGTAGGAGATCAAATGAAATCATTTGTCAGAACATGGTAGGTATAGGTACTTAGTTTAATACATACTAATTATTTTAGTTCCTCGTCTCGATCTTATGTCCATTAGACGTCCACAGTCTACGTTACCTATCAGAACATTGAGACTGACAAAGCTTTTTATACCGGAATATTTTACGATTCTTGAGGAAATAATCACTCTGGCGAAACAACAGGGCGCAGTTAGTCAAATTCATAAAATCTCCTAAAGCATAACATACAAATTATACACGCATTTTCACTAGAGATAAATTATTCCAAAAGCATACACCAGTAACTCTTGTAGGACATGTTGTAACAATAAATTGAAAACGCTCTACATCAAATTATTTATTTTATAACTTCACAACGGGGCTGTGATTCCAGTAGTAAAACATTATTAAAAGTCCAACGTAGCATGTTGAAAACATTAAACGTTATTGTAACAGAAAATTATTAGCTTTTTCATCACAAATATTTACGATTATTACACTAAAAATAAATATACGTAGAGTCCTTTTCATGAAAGAAGTCCCACGGCAAACAGCGGAACTTAATTTCTATGTTGTAGTTGTCAGCTGGTGTTGTTACTGTGTTTGGACGCTAGTGAGATTTTTATTAATTTTCCATCGTTAAAGAGTCGTGTAGGATGCCAAATGTTGTTAAAGTTCTACTCGAGAAATGATACTGATAGTGATTGATACGCGATGACAGCGCCGCGTCTGGGGGACTTCTTTCATGAAAAGCACTCTATGGGCTTTCTTAAGTTCTCGGTCAGAGCTATCAGATTTTCAACATATTGGGCGTTACCTTTTTTTATGCTAAGCATAGTTGGCAAACAAGCAGACGGGCTGCCTGATGGTATGCAGTCACCGTCGCCTATGGATATTTGTAACACCAGAGCGATCACAATTATGTTTTCGACCCTTTAAGAATCTATTAACTCGCCTTTTCAAGAACCCCATGTTTTAGCTTCTCGGAAACACCGCGGAAAGTAGCTCATTCCACATTTTGCAGGTGAGGCAAGAAAGATCGCGTGAATCGTAGCGTATGATTTTTCACCTTTTCATTACCGGACGTACACACAAACGGCACAGAGTCACCCTAACTTGGTCGAAATGCCATTTAGTCGCAACAATCGTTTTGCCTCCTCTTTCTTAATTAGAACAGCAAAACAATGGAACGCCTTGTCTTTGTGTTTCCGCTGCATTACAATCTTGGAGTGTTCAAGTCTAGGGTTAATAGGTTATTACTAAGCCAATATGCTCTATCTTCGATCAAATCATAGGTTTCCATCATGCGAGATCTGTGGATGAGCTTTCAGGTGGCAATTATAGAATAAGGGTACAAACTTGTTTGCATACTTGCCAAGTGGAACATTAGCTGTGCTTGTGTGTGACGCAATTTTAGCAGTCAACGTGTTACATCACATACATTTGTTTCTTATCCAGCACCATTAAGGATCCTTGGTCTCGGCAGTATAATGTTTTTAGAAAAACTGATTACATACATCCCACTTTCACTTCCACTAGCTTTTCAATTATTAACAAGCTGTGTAAGCCAGGGTCATTAGTTACTGTGGTACGTCATGGGAATCAGGGCCAAGGTTGCAAAGTTATTATTTCTTGCTCCACTACCCCTTTATACCGTGTTATTATAGCGTTGAAAATGAAATGAGACTGCCCTTGGGCGGGACGTTAGTTTTTGCTCGTTACGCTCATATTAATGCGGGTCCGCAGTTTGTGTGTATTTTTGAGATAAAACATGAAAGAAATAACAAGGATAATATACCTACTGATATTTACTGTTAGCTCACCCTTTTAATAGAAGTGTAGATCCTGCGAATTTTAACGCTGTGTTTTGTCGTTTTTTACCCGACTACGGCAAAATGAGGGTTATGAGTTTGACAGTCTATAATGCATTTGTGTATGTATATATGTATGTACTATATGTTCATGTGCCCTCTGATATAAATAAATACACTAAATAAAAAAAACCTGAACTATTTTGACCAATGAGGTGTCTATCGACGCGTCTTAAAACTCCTCATGTAATAGGCTATAATGACGCCACGCTAAAACTAATATGGCGGATTCGATGACCTAATTTCGCGCATTGAAATAAAATTAAGACAAGACAATTTATAATAGATTTTTTGATATGTGAAAACCACGTCTGTTACAATAATAACAATTAAAATTCGATTGAAATAAATATATACGACAATATAATAATTAGTACTTTTTATAATATTATTTTAAGAAAAGACAATTTATAATTCCCTACCTGACCTGACAGACGTTGTCCTGTCTTAGAACTGTCAAACACGCAAAGTTAAAATTGTAAATCTTATTTTTTCACACCTTGGGTTACATTATTGGAGTTTTAGTAAGGATCCCTATTTTTTTCTTGCAATTAAAATAGCTTATATTAATCAGTGATAATGTAGCATTCAAATGGTGAAAGAATTTTTAAAATCGGTCCAGTACTTTTTGTGCCAATTTGTTACAAACATACTTACATATAAATCTTTCCTCTTTATAATATTATAATATATATTATTATTAGTATAAATTAATTTGAAATATAACTAAAAGTTGTTTGAGGGATTTGAGACATTAGCACCAACTTTGTATGTTACAATACCACCTGGAATCTGGAAATACAAAGTTCAAATTTATTGGAGCAATAAAAGTCTAGGTTTTTATACGACACAGTGTCACACAAACGGTGTTAGTAAGTTGAAAGGAGATCCTTGTACGCATCATTACGAACTTTTAAAATAACACATTAGTTCTTAGCCAATTTTCCAATCACATCGAAAGTAAACAAAATAAATAATAGTGCTTACGTAAGAGCTCGTATATTATTCAGTTACCTAATGAAAAAGTTTTCTTTCCTCAAAGAAAGCGGATATTATCTTCTTTGTAATGATGGCATCAATTTTGTCCACGAATGAATAAATTACTGGATACGAAACGTTACATGAATGACGTATTCAACTAACTTGCAATTTAGATAATACCAAACATTGATTTACTGTCGTACCTTAATACTCGTAAGTGTTTTATATTTGCATTGTATTTGCATTAAACATTTGTTTGAACTGCCACTTCGATAGTAAGGTGGTTTCACATCAGTCTTGTCGCGTAGCCTTGATGCTAGTTTTTCTATTTTTAATTGTTCTAAGTGTTTTTAACAGGGTTTTAATAAAATGACACACTTGTTACTTAATATTTTGGTGAATTGTACAATTCGTCTGCTTGTTTGACGCACAGATTAGACATTTGTTTTGTAGTATCTTTAGTCTGTTTCTGTTCTTGAGAACTGGGCGGCTTGATGCTTGAGGTTGACTTGATAATCACGCCAGCCATTTTATTTATTTGTACAAGAAAGGGTTGTAAATTTTTCTAACGGCTTATTTGCTTTACGAATAAAAAAAATATATTCGGAACATTTTTGCACACACGGTCATCTGACCCCAAACTAGACAATTTTTTTTTTTGCTATTTATATTGTTGTCAGTTATTGACCGAAAATACTATCAGTTTAAGATATGAAAGTTAGAACCTCTGATTGATAGCGTGTCCACTGTTTTATTCCTCCATTCTACCCAAAAACAGAAGTTGTCAACTGATGGATTTTGGGGAACTCTGTAACTGGAGTAGACATAAAATTTTATGTTCTTTGGAAGAAGAAAATTGATTACGTTAAACTTCTGCTATTCAATGAAGGTGGATAAAAATCTAGAGTTACACGTTTCTAGATAGAATTATCAAGGTTTTCGGGCTAGTTACAGATCGAATTTTGTTAAGAGTCATTTAAGCCCCCCCCCCCCCCCACACGCACACAAAGGGTGACAATGGGAGTTCTTTTTTTTAAAATTATTATTTGATCTGCAAATATTTTTTTTATACTACTTAGTGAAAAAAAGTCGTTTTGTTTATGGTGTAGAGAATTTGTATGATGTATAAAAAAACAACACAAAAAACACAATAAACCGGTACATAATGAGTCATATGTGAAGATAGGTGGATGCGCGTAGCCAAAAGGTGGCTCCGCCATCTTGCCATCTTTATGTGAATTGATCCTTATAATCATCATCATCATTTTAGCTTATCATGTTCCCACTGTCGGGACTTAGGATTTCTCTCAGAGAGAGACGATGGGCCCCAATCCACCATGCTGGCCCAGTGTGTTTTGGTTAATGTCGTATGTGTTTGAACTTTAGAGGTTCTTGGACATACTGGTATCCTATAGGTTTTGATTCCCTTGAATCTTGACAGACAGACAGATAGACAGACCGACAACAAAGTGACCGTTTTTCCTTTTGAGGTATGGATCCTAAAAATGGATTTAGACGGCGGAATATTTTTCAGCTTACTTCTTCGGCACATGATTGTTTAAAAATCAGTAAACAGCTGCAAGTTCTATGCATATTGTAAACCTGTTATGTAGTGTATAGAAAGGAAGTAGCTTCCTTCTTACTCCAAGGACTATTTCATTAAGATGAAGCAGTTGAAGCAGTAAAAGCCTCAGAGCCCGCTTAAGTTTAAAACCATGGACGCCAGATGTTGCAGTTATTAAAGTCTTGATTAATAGCTAAGTCAGTGGTGTTTTGCTACTGAGTGAAAAGTGCATGAAGCTTAGATAAGTTAACGATGCTATCGTCTGTTTTATCAACTAAAAGTTAAACTAACTAACTAACTTAAAAGTTGTGTTTTTTTTGTTGTTAATAGTTCTCATTATTGAAGACACTAGATCAGCCCCCCGATTCTACTAAAGAAATTGCCTTTAAATTGTAATTGTTGCGATTTTAATTGTTTAATAACTGCCTCAAAATTTACAGTTTTTAATATTTTTTTATACTAGACTAGCGGTCCGCCCGAGCTTCGCACGGGTATAGATTATAGCCTATGTCACCCGGGTATAGTGTAGCTTCCGAACAGTGAAATAATTTTTAAAATCGGTTCAGTAGTTTCGGAGCCTATTCAATGCTAACAAACAAACAAACAAACAATCAAATCTTTCCTCTTTATTATATTAGTATAGATAAATACAACCACCTAATATTATAACTTAAAATAAAAAACATTAAAAACTGTCAATTTTGAGGCAGTTATTTAACAATTAAAATCGCAACAAATATAATTTAAAGACAATCCGTCTTACCACAAAAGATTTAAGAATGCTTTAGACATGTGTTTAGCAATTGTTTCACTGCGAAAAATATGCTAAACACTTGTCTAAAGCGTGCTTAAATCTTTTGTGGTAAGACGGAATTTGTTTAGTAGAATCGAGGGGCTGATCTAGTGTCTTCAATAATGAGAACTATTAACAAAAAAATTCCACAACTTTTTCTTCGATAGAATAATTTACGAATACCTATCTAGTTTGTAATGTATGTAATGAATAACATTAGGAATTAATTACGTGCAAATTTCATCATCATCGTAGTCATTTCCGCCATAAGACGTCCACTGCTTGACATAGGCCTCCTCCTCCAATTTCCTACCTCGCAGTACAGCGCTGAGCGTACCTCTATTGCCAACATTGTATCTTCTTATGTTTCTTATGTCCATTGTTTTTGTTTTTTGGCAATAAATATATTTTATTCTTCTTATTCTTATTCAAAAGAGCCGGTTGGAAGCTGTATATTTCCAGCGTTTTCCTGCGGTCTTTTTAGGTTGTCTGTCAATCTTGAGGGTGGACGCCTACACTGCGTTTACCGGTCCATGGTCTCCATGTGAAATCTTTTGGCATGTGAGAAGCAAGACGAATTCTCACCAAGGAAGTAGGTAAGCGTGAAACTAAGTTCACATTATTGGACAAACTAAATTAATTAGGAAAAGGTTCTATTGCAAAGGATTGAATAAGCTATGATAATTAACTACATGCGCGCAGCTAAAAAATAAGGCTTTATTTCCCGCCGATCCGGTAACACAAAACGCTCGTTCTAATTTCAAATTTTAATCACGATTTTTTTAACCTTTAACAAAGGTACGCTTAATGAAAGCCTGGTTTTTTGCTTTATAATTGCTGAGAGGTCATGAAGGGTCGATCATTTTTAAATGAGCGGTTTACGCCCTTTCATTTCCAATGCTCGGGTTAGCAGTTTGATTACATTTTAGCCTATGCAATGTGAAATGAAGTGAATTTTCATTTACTCTATCTTAATTATCTAATACTAGCTGCGCCCACGGTTTCACCAGCTAGTGATGAAAATGGAAGATGATGATGATGATGATGACGATGATGTGAAGGAATTGGTGATGAGAAGTTGCTTATGTCACTCTCCGGTCATTGAACTATTTACCCATGCAAAAAATCAAGTCGATCCGTTACTCTGTTGCTGCGTGAAAGAGGAACAAACAAACCAACAAACTAACAAACCAAGGAATTTTTCGCATTTATAATAGTCATTGTCATAGTCATTTTATTTGTAAAGCCAATTTACATGTCATTTTTTTAAATAAATAATACAATAATAAGTAATTAAAAACACTACTTAGTAGGTAAACATTAACATAAAAATTTGTAGAACTCATGATAATTGTAGAATGCTTGCTCAACAAGCCAACGTTATAAGCGTGATTTAAAACATTGCAGGCTAGGAGCTGCAGTGACATGTTCTGGGAGGTGGTTGTACACGTCGGGGCCCATGACATGACCGACTTGGTCAGCGTTCGCCTGATGCCGGCGAGATAACCCGCAGTGCGATATTAGTATATTAGTATATATTAGTAGTATATTAGTAGGTATATATATTAGCATATTAGTATATATATATATATATATGATTTCTATATATTATTCTATCTTATAATACTGTAAAGACAATATCTACATTTTGCAAATGGAATAGTTACTAAAATTATACAAAATTAAATTATTAACGTACATTTTAGGGTTGCGTACCCAAAGGGTGTAAACAGGACCCTATTAAAAGCCCACGATGTCGGTCGTCAGTCCGTCTGTCTATCTGTCCACTGCATGCGTAAGTTGAAGTAGCAGTGGGCAGAGCATATGGCACAAACAGATGGCCAATGGGGCTGAAAAGTTCTCAAATGGAGACCACGGACCGGTAAGCGTAGCGTAGGTCGTCCACTCCCAAGATGGGTAGACGACCTAAAAGAGACCGCAAGAAAATGCTAGATGCAGGCTCTTTCCTTTCGGAGATAGATGGGGAGGGCCTATATCTAGGTCCAGCAGCGTCTTATAGCTGAAATGATGACGATGATGATGAGTAACAAGTAAAGCTAATAACGTACTAAAAAGTAAGTAAAACTTAAACTTGTATTAATCAATCAACTTGTTCGATCTTCATAGACGAGGGCTGATTATCTTTCAGTTAAAACTTTTCGTAGCATTTAACTTCACAAATTGAAATCGGAATTCAGTGATCACATCAATAATATCCATTTCAGAAATTCGATTAATTGATATCAACTTCAACTTGATGGATGAGTTTGGTTTCGCGATGGATTTAGATTAAAATTAATTTGCTCATCATTAAATTTCCGGTCGTTTAATTTTATTGTAAAATTTTGTTGAGATTAGCAAAAGCTTGATAAAACTCTTTCATGTATACGATGCAGCGAAACATTTGTTCTAAAAGAAAACTACGAAACAACAATAGTTTTACTCAATGACTGTTTTAAAAAGGGGGAAGACGCGTGACTTCCAAACATTGTACCCAATAAATATGGCTCTGTTTCGGCTCGAGTCAGTGGCGACGTTGACGTCTACACTGTTAACATCAACTTCACCGCTCCACTAGACACTTTACTAGACCATAGTAGTGACATTTAAAGAAAATTCAGTTATTGTTTTAAAGTATTTACGAGTGAAAAGTAATGCCGTGAAACTTGTTTTTTGTCTTTGAACTGTTGTTGCACCTTATGAAAACGCAGGAAGTAATTTTTGCTGCTTTATTTCACACAATTTTGACAAGTAATTCACGTGCTATTAAAACGAGAGTTCGATTGTGACTGAAGTCGATTGTGCCCGGGAGCCCAATTTATGCGGTCCACGTCAAGAAGTTCGTTCCGTATCTTCCCCCTATTTACTTATCAATGGTTTTACTCTTGTTTCTGATATTAAAACATTATGATACAAACCTCAGATCAGACTAACAAGGGAGATATGCGTTAGCACAATTCGTTGTGTTCAAATATCTCCATAATATATCCTACTTTTTTTTACTAAGTATACTTCTAAACCACAATGGATTGTAATTACGGCTCACTTATAAATTTTTCACGCACACTAAGAAACTTGTAGCATCACCAATTAACTAATAGTCCATAAATATTCATTTCATAACAAATAAACCAGCCAAGTGCGAGTCGGGCTCGCGCATACTGAGGGTTTCGTACCACCACAAAATACAATAAGGTTGTCCAAGTAACCGAATTACTAGTTATTATAACGCCATCCAAAATTGTCGGAATAATTTGCTACGCAGTTTGCTACAGGCACTCGAGTATAATAACTTGGTAATGAACAGAAATTTGTCAACGACTCGCACTTATCCATTATTTTTTGTTATACTTTAGAGTGTGTACTTTTATTGCGCCAAGTTTGACGCTTGTACGTATTTTCGTTTTTACATTAGAGCCAATACAAAAATACGTTAAAAATTACGTTTGTTGTATGAGACCCTTTCAGAAAAAGCATGAAATGCGTCAGGACTAAAAAAATACAGTCCAGTCATGCATAGCCATCCTGTTATGTGATGAGAAAGACGACAAGTTCTCGTTATTGGTAAAAGTGAGAACTCATTAAATAAGGTTTATTTAACTGGCGAAAGTTTTAATTGGCACTGTCACTTGTTTTGCGAAGGATTTACTCGTTAGTCTTGAAAATAATGTTGGTGCTTCTGAGCTTCAAACAATTTATTTGTTCCGTTTGTTGAGAAAATAATATGGCTTTGTTGAAGTTTGAATTTGTATTTTAGTGGTTTATGGCTCTATTTCGATTTACATGAGAAAACCATTAACCTAAAATACATCGTTACAGGCTTGTACTTACTACTTTTTACTTGAACTGATAGTGTATTTTTTAATTATATTCCTTTAGTTACAAATAAAAATACATACGCTTAAATCTTAATAATTATACAAAGTATTACAAATCGTGAGTCACAGGATCTGTGAGAGGACGATTGCAATTTGACACCACCAATCTCCCCACAGATCCATTCCAGTCCTATAAATATATGCTAAACTAATTCTAATACAAATAAAAGAAAAAATATATTATATAAAGTTCTTTTTTACGTGGCATTATATTCTTACTGATAGTGTAGTTGAAAATGGCTAACAGGCCTAACTTGGAATGTGAATTAGCACTCAAGTGATACATACAAGTAACCCTGAGCTACTCATTCATCGCTTTGAATTGATTTCTTTATTCATTTTAATTATTCTGACACATAAAACGGGAACGCTCACCTACAAAAATAAGATCAATCATTTCCATCAGAGGCTTTGAAAAAACGCAGCATTTCATTTTCCTTACCTTTTTCATTTGAGCGGGCCTCAGTAGTCATTAACTTGACCCAAATGTAAAAACAGCCACGCATTGTGTTTTCTTTTTTTCGATAAAAGACGATTGCGAAGTGAAATAGGTTGATATCACAGAATGTTATCAAGATAGACACTGCAAACAATTCAAGTTGAATGAAAATTCAGAGTGTCACATTTTTTGTATATTATAGAGATTTTGTATATTTTATTATTATACAGTATTTTATATAATCTTGTATGTATTTATAAGGTTTTTTTTTGTACATAATTTTATTTACAGAAAAATACCTACCACTTATTTAATCTATTAAACTGTTACCATTTGAAATTGTTCTCAAAATGCTGGTCCCATAACCACGTATTGTATTTGTATAATTTTGTATAATATTTTATTCTGTAAAACTACTATGCTGTGCTATAAAAAAAATACCTATGATAGGCTGTCACGAGAGAAATTTAGTTGTAGTTTAGTTGTACTTTTACAGTTAACTATGGCGCAACTAGAAATTTCTGTATTGACGTTTGACGTGTAGCTGCCAAAACGATGAGATCGAACGGATGCATCGTGCTAGTTAGAGCATTTACCAATGAAAATATGTCACAAACATTCGAAGTAGGTGAACACGCGGGGTCTATCTTCACAAAGATCTGTGATACAAGTGAAATAGTAGGTACAGTAAAGTTACGGCCGTGTTTTCGCAGACGCTAGAACTTTTTTAATAACAGTCCCATTATGTGAGTTTGGGATCACTTTCGATTCCATATTCGAATTGAAACTTGACTTGACTCTGAAACTTGTTCGATACTTTCATATTCGAATACTAGTCTCTCGAAACTTGCGTGACACAGATAATTTTTTGGTTGACTAAGGTGCAAGACATAAACATTGAAAGAAAGGGCGAGAACACAATCCAATTTTAAATTTTCCATATTCAAATTATAATATTTGGATGTTTAATAATAACTTAATAACTAGCTGACCCGAAAGACGTTGTCCTGTCTTAAAACAGCTGTCAAACGGTAGAAGTAAAAAAATCGTTTAAAAAAAAGTTTCTGAAATTTCTGAATTTTTTCAGCGATTTTCTTAATTTTTCTTTCCATAAGAACCTTCTACAGAGTAATAGAAAACATGGAAAAAATATATATATAATATATATATGTAAATACATAATATATATTTTTTTTGCATTGGCTGTAGTGACCCTGGGCTCATGGTCATCCAACTCCAAATAATTTTGTAATAGTATTTCAACCAGTTTGGTCCTTGCCTCAGGGACCCCAGAGCTAAATAAATAAAATAAATAAACAAATTTCGGGTTTTTTTTTTCACACACAGTCATCTGACCCCAAACTAAGCAAAGCTTGTGATATGGCTGCCAGAGACTGATATAAATACACATAGGTACATAGGTAGTTTTAATGGATAATTATCAGAGAATTATTGGCCTAGACTCGCGAGAAATTGAAGTTGTGTGAAAACCCAGCGTGCAATTAAGAGCCCTCTTAAATTTTTTGACGAAAAATTCAACGAAAACTGTTTTTTTTTTTTTTTTTATATATTAGTAGACAAACAAGCGAAGGGCCACCTGATGGTAAGTAGTCACCGTCGCCTATGGCCACCTACAATACCCGGGGCGTTGGCGGTGGATTTTGGAGTTCTCATTTTATCAAATTATAAAAGATCTGTAGAAAATTCAATTTCTGTAATTAATTCATAGATAATTTAGTATGTAATAATAAAAACCAATGTGTTCTGACCACCATGATGTATGGTGCCGAAACATAAACGCTCATATTTGAGGCTATGCACATATCGCGACAAATGGCGAAAAAAATAATCAACATTTCAATTTTTTTCGGGTCAAAGCGGAATATTGCAAACATGAACTGCTGTTAGTAAAAGCATAATATAAGTTGCCTTTAAACCAAAAACTCGATCCATTAATTTCGTACGTATTTATTTTCCTTTTCCGCTATAAATTGACATTAACCGATCACCATAAACTAACTTATAAGCAAGAGTGAAAGTTTCGAGAGCTTTCCCTGAATCCTGCAACTTATAACTTTTACGAGATACACAGTTTAGAGCTCACCTTAAAACTATTGAATGAGAGTGATATTAAAACACTTTGCTATTTTACCCACAATCCTACATAAATTGTTCTTTATTCGGGATAAAAGAAATGAATGGACGGGCCGGGCCATATCCATCGAATTTGCTCAGTAAAAACGAGTCAAACCGTCGGACATAATTATACTTCAACACCTAATTATAAATATGTACACTCAGTACTTTTGTTACAAAAAATAGATAACAGTTTTTTGGTGTATTTACACTTCGGGAAATCACACGAAGGCATAATTTTGTTGTTATGCAACAATAGTCTTGTGTCGCTCTTCCTACGGCTAGAGACCAACTAAAACGAAGTGAGCGCCGGCGCTCATTTTGTAATCTTCAAAAATGCGCATCTTCTGGGCCTGTCCATTCATTTTATTTTGGTCTTTGGTCAAAGGATAAAAGCATGTATAAAACCTATATATTAATCAACGTAGGTATAAGATACGATGATAAGTATGACGATACCAAATTTCATTGAAATCAGTTCGGCCTACAGAAAAGAGAAGCGATTTCTCTTTCTTTTCTGTGGTTCGGCCGTTCAGAGTTGAGTGCCGACAAACCCGTAAACAAACTGTAGTATATTTATAATATTAGTGTACATGGAGACCACGGACCGGTAAAAGTAGCGTAGGACGTCCACCCACAAGATGGCAAGACAACCTAAAATAGGCCGCAGGGAAACGCTGGATGCAGGCCGCTTCCAACCGGCCCTTTTGGAGATCGATGGGGGAGGCCTATGTTCAGCAGTGGACGTCCTATGGCTGAAATGATGATGACGATGAATGGTACATGGTACAATGGTTGTGGGTTCTTCAAATTATGGATAAATTAAATAAAATATTTAAGAAAAAAAAACACTAAAGAAATTTTTTCCCCATAACACACTTAAGTGAACTTCATTCCTCCTTGAACCACATTCAACGTAGTCTAAAAGCACTTAGCAGGAACCATTCAGTTTCACAACCGGAAACTATCTGCGGTTCCGTTCGTTTGATCTGGTTTTACGGAAACATTCCTGCTTTCATTCCTGCTTTCAAGCTATTCATTCCTGTATCACCTCTCGAAGCAATCTTTAGAGAGACCCTAAGTAAATTGCTGTCACCGAACTACTTTATTTTGAGTAAAATGTAGTGGTTGGCATATATAGAACTGCGTTTAGAATAACCTGACATATGAATAAATAAATAAATATTTCGGGACATTTTTGCACACACGGTCATCT
Source organism: Agriopis aurantiaria (assembly GCA_914767915.1). Lineage (NCBI taxonomy): Eukaryota > Metazoa > Arthropoda > Insecta > Lepidoptera > Geometridae > Agriopis > Agriopis aurantiaria. Next base: position 5,976,506 of record OU611990.1, read on the forward strand.
GACCCCAAACTAAGCAAAGCCTGTGATATGGCTGCCAGAGACTGATATACATACATATATAGTTTTAAATACATACTTAAATAGATATTAACAACCAGATATAGAACAAACACAAATGTTCATCACATAAATGTTTGTCCTAGGTGGGAATCGAACCAATAAAATAAACAAATATAATAAACCCATTTATTTTGTTATTGTATCTTCTACGCAAGACCACATTCTACTCATATTCGTGAGCGCCGGTCTAACCTACGGTCCCCAATCTTGATCATTAACCAAAAAACAAGTTTAGACTCAAGGTATGGCAAAGAGCCGTGTAAATGCCCTATCAGACGTGTTGGAAATTATTGACGGACCGCCTTCCCACAACCAACGAGAGAGAATGGTAGATTATACAACAAGTGAAAAAAAGAGAATTTAATTCTAGGGACTAACTAAGTTGGATCCCGAGAACAGCGAAGGATTCTGGAGTAGAATCCTGAGCGGAGCAAGGGATACAAGGAGTGAGTTTTTTTTTCACGAGTTCTCTACTTTTTATAATTGTTAGGGAGAAAATAAATAGTAGGTATAGTATAGTTACCACATTTTATCATAGAATTGGTAAGTAATAAGAAAACATAGGATTAAATATAAATATTAGAAATTTATAGTGAAATCAGAACATTTTCGAAATTCCTTGTTAAGGTAATGTACCGCGTTTAGTTTTGAAACGATCGTACCTATTTGATTTTGGCGGCAACAAATTATTTACGATAATCGATGCTTTATAACAAAATTATTACGGACTCAGTGGCTCATTTTCGTCACTGGAAGAACTTATTTTATCATATGATAATCACATATTTTAATAATGATAATGTGCTTACCAATGACCTAAAACAACCACAATTAGGTAGTAGATCTGTGACAATACCTAATAGAACATAAAAACTGAAACAAACGGTTTTTTTTTCTTAATATAAATTGGATAGCTCAATGGAACAGCTCCATTCAGCCAGCCAATACGTTCAGTAGGTACTTTTTGCTTATTTTTTGTTTTTAATTCGTACATCGTGCTTGTTTCAAATTCAAAATGTTTTTAATCACTTAGTGATTAAAAGAGCGTTTTATTCACTATTATCGATGAATTAGATGCTCTCTTTCGAGTGTCAATGATAAAATGCTAATGGCAATGGCAATTGCTTCAAGCGAAGAATGAATAGAGTCCTCAAAGGTAGGCAACGCACCACCAATGCCCCGGATATTGTAGGTGCTCATAGGCGACGGTGACTACTTACTCTCAAGTGGCCCGTCGCTTGTTTGTCTACTATAATATTATATAAAAAGAGGGATTTTTTTATCACTCTCCTGTTGGTCAGTGTCTGGCGGTCCGGCTGTCCTGCGTACCAAATCTACACGTCTGTTAATACCATAACGTAGCGTACTAAGATTTATTTTCAGACATCGCAACTGCAAGTAAAAACATGTTAGTATTCGTTTATAAAATAAATAATTTAGAATACTAAACTTCTAACAAACCAAACTTCTAATCAATGACCATTCCAATCAACTACCACGTAACTTTTTTTTTTTTTTTTACATCGGACTAGGCTAACGTTTGACCGCGATCTCGCCTGATGGAAAGCGATGATGCGGTCGAAGATGGAGCACGTTTGCCCAGTAATAACCTATTAACCCTAGACTTGAACACTCCAAGATTGTAATGCTGCGGAAACACAGACAGGGGCAAGGCGTTCCATTGTTTTGCTGAAACTGAACTTTGACTGAATATAGCTTTCCTGTTATTTGGAAACAATCACCGTTAAGCCAACAGGTTACTCAAATAAGAAAAAGTTAAATAAATACGGAAAAGTTGATTAAATAAAGGAAAGACCGGTTATAAAATTTTCCAGATCAATCGCTCGAAAATATAATGACTCGTCTGTGTATCATTAACAATTTATTATTATTTATTGCTTTTTTGCGTTCTTTATTAACGTTTATGATGATAAATACGTTGATGAGGAATTGAAAACTTTTTGTTTCAATTGACGTGAAAGTGCGCTGTAAGGGGCCGTCCATTAATCACGTGATGTTTTTTTGCATTTTTACCCCCCCTTGGTGAGGTTTAAGACTCTTGTTTGTGTTTTGATTGTGATATTTCGTGAGTTTTGTTCATTTATGGGTTGTCTGGTTTCTGGTTTTTTACTATGTCTTTTTGGTGATACAGATTAATATTTCTTCCAACAACACATCATGTTTTAAAATACTGACTGCGTACAAAAATAATATTAAATGACTTATACCAAATATTGGTAAACATTGTCCAAAGAATTTGATGCCTCGCCAAGTAATTAATCCAGAAGAAAAATACAAACCTCTAAACCAGGAAAACGCTCTTCAAATGCGTTCGAGTACCTACATGAGTAAAAAGCGGAAAAATGTGAAAACGAATAAAATAATCATCTAAACCGCACATACCTCATGGCGTTTAAGAGCTCTAGAGTGGAACATAAAAGGCTTTCCTATAAATTTTACTTAAACGCTGACCCCTCGAATAAATTGAATGGCAAAGCTCAACGGTTTGCAACCCGTATTGTGCGCGACACTTTAGCGAAAATACTAACTTTAGGTGTAGTCTAAGATCTCGTCCTTTTTGTTTTTGTTAGTATTTTGCTAACCGTTACTTTTGATTACTTTGATGGAAAAAAACGCTAGCTACCATTATGATTGCTGATAGTTAATTGATATACTTCAGTGAAATATTAAAATATAATATATTTATCCAAATTTTACAATGTTATTGCAGCTGTTAGATCAACTAAATGCTTAGACCTAATTATCAATACAAAACCGACTTGAAAATGAGTAAGAGTTCGAACAAAATGTTTTAATATTTCCAATTCAGCAGGGGCTTGAATAAAATTATTCATATTATTGGAGCTGATTGAAAGCCTCTTAGCCAAAGTCAATAAAAAAATTGTGGAACCAACTCGAGAGCTTCTTCTACATTATATAAAAAAAATATGACGAAAATTTGTTCCCAAATTGCGTATTAAGCAGTGTACATACATAAAAAAATTATAACCTCCCCTGAAGTCGGATAAATTACTAAATACCTAAACCGTTTAGTTTAGTACCTATGTAAAAAAACAGTTGAAATACCCATAGACAGTTGAAGATCTAGATCTCTGATCATAATAGTATAGTTTGGATTTGCCTTGAACTGGAGCTAGTACATAAAAAAATATGCCAAAAATTTAAGGTGTGAGGAAAACAAGTATTGCACGCACTGGCATATTTCTACTCGTTCTACAAACGCACACTTCAATATTGAGCAGCACACAACTGCAAACGAGATGTTGAAAATGTCATTGTCGTCAAATGGACGACCAAGGGGGATGTAAGTGCTAAAGGGGAAACCAGGGGAAACTGTTAGGTATAAAACTTCCATACATTTTTTCAGAGGTCTAGATACATTCCAAAAGCTCAACCAGTTGGCAGCCGTTTTATGATTTTATGAAGATTTTTGGTGGAGATTTTTTTGTGGTTAAGACATACCTTTTCGTCAAGGAAAATGCTAATGCATCAAACTATCAAATGCTATCCATCATTAATTGACTGTAGATTTTTTTTTAACAGCGGATCCTCGCCTATAAGGAATTCACTAGTTTTATTAAGAGATATAATCCTTATTTATGTCGGAATATACCAAAGTTGGGGGAAATGGGGCCAGCGTAAGTAGTGGAGCAATTTAGCTGTCATCAGGTTCTTGTTTATCATGATAATATGTTTCAAGTTGGACAAGAAACTTATTGGTGTAAGTAAGAAATCTGATGATGCGATAACAATGGATTTTATTTAATACGCACAATAGGTAAAATACAAGTTTTTAAATATTTATCACGTCTGGTCGAAGCAACACGTAGCCGAAATGCTATACTTTGCTCAAAGGTGAGTATTGCAATTCAACGTGGTAATGCTTTAATTTCAATGTGGCTATAATTAGATTATCAGACAAGTTGATTGTGAAAACAATTATGACTTGTAAGAAAAAAGAAATAAAGTTGTTCAGGAATTACTCACTTTTTTTAGACCGTCAGATTGCACAATAAAAAAAAGAATAAAAAAAAAACTTTTCTATGTCCGTTCACTATCTAAGCACGGAAGATATAAAATGACTGAATGTGTTAAGGAAAATCTAAGATACATAAAAATAAATACACAAAATGTTCAACAAACATTTTATAGTGGCCCATATATTATGTTGTTATGTTATGTTATGTTTTTATATTATATTAAAAAGATTTATCTACAATTTCTTTAATCCGTTTTTTGAAGCAACCTTGTGTGGACCATTTTTATAGGCGTTTTTATACACACTATGCTGGCGGCACAGTCCGCTTGGCTTCCTGTGATTTTGGCCGTAGGTCTATTCCAGCTGTACGCACTAACGCACACAAAACAGTCGTCGTGTCAATGGCATATCCTGGCGGTGGTGTTTCGCCACATACTACACACTATGCTTGTTCGTGTGTAGATTCCTACACACGAATCTATGAAGAGGAATAAAATTAAAAACAGCGAGACGCAAAACATTAACAAAATAGGTAAACTAAAACTTTCTCCGATACTTTCCGTCTTATCCGTTTATTTTAGACACAAATCACCTCGAAATTGAAGACTATTGTCTGCCTTTTGACTTGTATCGGTTCCATTCATTAACTACTTTGTTACGAACATAGCACAAGTATAACTTTTTACTGTAAATAATAATGCAGTACGTAAACTTGTTACTTCGTATACCAACATTTATGAGTATCAACCTGACCCTTTTTTAATAATTATCAATTTAAAAACCGACATCAAAATTAGTGCCTAAATACGCAATTAGGTTTAATTGGATGACATCTTAGAATAACTATATACAGGAACCAAGTACATTCGCAAAATTTAAGCTGTTCAAATGGAGCCATATATGACACCAAACGACGCTCGCGCGGTCAGTGCCCGCTGTAATAGTGTTCCGTGGTCAGTGCTCTTAGTCAGGTGATAGTGTTAAGAGCTCCCAAAAAATTAACTTAATTATTGCCGCATAATTTTTGCGTCTGTGTGCGTGACGAGGCAATTAAACACAGCACACGTAGCGAATTTGTAGCTTACGTTTTGAGAAGGCGTTGTTTGGAAACTTACCATCTCTGTGTAGTTAATCTAAGGATGACATATTTTTTCGAGTCTTTTGATTTCAAAACAAAACTACTACACCGATTTTGGTGAAATTTCCATGGGACTAATCTGAAAGTATATCCTATCAAATATTCCCTAACCGGTTTATAAAGGACAAAGTTCTGAGTTAACAAAACTTTTTTGATACAACTGAATTGAGATTCCTTTTTAAAGTCGGTTAAAAATAATAGCATTTTACCTCCGTCTCTCTTTATGTTAAGTGATGGTCTGGTCTACGATGGAGTACACTTGCCTAGAAGATAAGATATAGGGATCGCGTAGTCACCGTTTGGGGCGAATAACTATATAGGTACTCAGTTTTTATTTTGAGTAAATTTGTTCCAATCTCTACTACTGACCTCTGATTGGTGGTGACTACCGGCTATATGCTTTTGTCTTTGATGGTAAAAACTTTGCTCCTTTATTTATTGTTTAGATGATACTGCTCGAAGAAGTTCAAAGATGGTGAACGGACGAAGATAATGGCAGTTCCGCCGGTTGATCCCATCGCACTAATTGCAACAGAAATACTTCAACAAACTTATCTGATTAAAGTTCGGATAAAAATGAGAAAATATCAGGCGAGGAAAAAAGATGTCTGGGTTATTTCCAGATTGTTTATTTTAACGTAAACTTCTAAATAGTTAGTTGGATCTTTTCTTTTTAAGGTGGTACGTTTCACCTGGTAATGGCAGTGGGCAGGGCACATATCACGCAGAACAGATGGTCGATGGGGCCGAAAGGTTCTGGAATGGAGACCACGGACCGGTAAGCGCAGCGTAGGACGTCCACCCACAAGATAGATAGACAACCTAAAAGAGACCGCAGGGAAACGCTGGATGCAGGCTGCTTCCAACCGGCCCTTTTGGAGATCAATGGAGGATCTGGAAGCCTATGTCCAGCAGTGGACGTCCTACGGCTGAAATGATGATGATGATGACGTTTCACCTATGGCGGAAAATTCAAATTACAGTTTTTTTGTCCTTGTAGCTAGCCTGAGTAATTATTGTAAAAGATCATAATGTTTGCGCAAATTGATTGTTATTCTTTACAAAATCATGCAAAGGTATTTATCTCCATTGCACATTATTACTTACATTTGTCAATAAACAAATTTTTGCTTTTTCAAACGGTTTATTGGCTACTGTAAGTAATATGGTGCGTTACTGATAAATAGCTGTACATCATAATGTAAAGAACAACCAACGATTTGCGCAAATATTATGATCTTTTACAATAATTACTCAGGCTAGCTACAAGGACAAAAAAACTGTAATTTGAATTTTCCACCATAGGTGAAACGTCATCAACCAACCAACAACCAACAACCAACCAACATCATGCAACCAACGATTTGCGCAAATATTATGATCTTTTACAATAATTACTCAGGCTAGCTACAAGGACAAAAAAACTGTAATTTGAATTTTCCACCATAGGTGAAACGTCATCAACCAACCAACAACCAACAACCAACCAACATCATGCAACCAACGATTTGCGCAAACATATATGTTTGCGCAAATCGTTGGTTGTTCTTTACATAATGATGTACAGCTATTTATCAGTAACGCACCATATTAAGTGTCTTTTTAGAATAATTACCCGACCTAGCTACAAGGACAAAAAAACTGTTTGAAATTTGAATTTCCCGCCATAAGTGAAACTTACCACCTTAACTAGTATATTTTATTAAGAAGTTTTTTTCTGGTAATAATATTAGTTACGATTCATTTGTAACTAAAAAGTAATTATTAGTAACTATTAGTAATCTAATGAATTTCTGTCCGATTGATTAATGCGTTGTAAATCATACTAATATTATAAATGCGAAAGTGTGTTTGTTTGTTGATTTGTTTGTTCCTCTTTCACACAGCAACAGAGCGACGGATCGACCGGATTTTTACGTGGGTATAGTTCAAAGGCCGGAGAGTGACATAGGCTACTTTTCATCATCGTCACCATTTTCATTACTACGCGAGTGAAGCCGCAGGGCGCAGCTAGTTAAAGTAATAAAGCGACTTTAAAACTTTTTTAGAAAATTTTCTTTACGAATAAATGTACATAACTTCCAGCTGGAAAATTACAGATGAAACAACAAGTCGTACAAAGTTTAAAAGAAATCACAACAAAATTATGATACTGTACTATACTCCGTTCACAAATCTTAGATATTTTATGTAAACAAAGAAATGTCACGAAAAGTCACTGTCAAAGTGAAATGCCAGTTGCTCAAAACTTTTTTCTCTTTTGATCAATATTTTACTTTCTATTTTCTTCGGATTTGCTCTCGCGCGGTACAATGGAGGATAATCTGATAGTTTAATTTATAAAAAACATTATTAAAAGATTGTAATAGATGGCGTTGATTATAGAGGCGTTGACTATTGTGTTAGAGGAAATAGAGGTCAAATCAAACGTTGGCCAGAAATTTTTAGAACCACTACTGTCCTACCAGTCTAATAAAATATTTTCTATCAAAAATTGATTTTTATCATAACATTGTATAGAACAGATATTACGCTAAAATAAATAGTACAAAACGATTGTTATTTAATGATTGATCATTTATTACGACTAGAAAAACATAATAAAATATATTTTTGGTCAAATACTGTAAACTACCATTACAAAAGATATTTTTTTACTGGTAACTCCTTTGTTTACATAAAATATCTAAGATTAAAAAACAGAGTATAAAAATATTATTTCTAAAACCTTTTTCACTTTTGTTGTGCTAAAGTCAACAATTTACGGGCTAGTCATGTTTCAATCTAAGCAAATCCTGCTAACTCAGTTCTTGTCACGAAGAACCTCCCACGATTCTGTATATCTTTATATTTTAGAAGGCGGTGTCTGTCAGTACGTTATTATTTCAATGTTTTTTTTTTAATATTTATGTTTTAGTAACTTAAATAAAATTCCATCTATAGCTTGTAGTAGTATAAAAAATATAAAAGTCAAAGACGAAATTAATACCTAATTATTAAACTGCTACCAGTGGGAATTGTTCCGGACAAGTCCGCGTTTGACCACCAACTCGCCTGTTGGTAAGCGAACTAAGCAACGACGTCGTCGAAGATGAAGCACGCAGCCTATACACTCTGGCCTTGAAAACGCCCAGATTATATTGCTCAGGAAACATGGAAGCGGGCAGGCCCAATTACCACGTTGTATGGCAATGCTCGTTGCAATGCAATGAGATAGCCTGTTGGTCCAGTTGGTAATGAACCTGACTTCTGCGCATGGGGGTTGGTTTCGATTCCCACCTAGGGCAAATATTTATGTGATGAACATTTATGTTTGTTCTATATCTGTGTGTTAATTAATATCTATTTAAGTATGTATTGAAAACTCTGGCAGCTTGTCTTCGTGTCTGTGGCAACCAAAAATCAAAAATCAAACGTCTCAAGCCAAATCACAAGCTTTGCTTAGTTTGGGGTCAGATCATCATGTGTGCAAAATTGTCCCGAATATTTATTTATAATGCTCACTCTTTGAAAATATCAGGTACCTCTACGTTTTTTGATACGATCAGTCATAATATGTGTGTGTCGTAATAACCCTATGCCTGCGGGTTGGGGACACTACTGTACAGAATAATAATAAAACCGGCCAAGTGCGAGTCGCACTCACGCACTGAGGATTCCGTAACACCACAAAGTACAATAATAATTAATAAAAAAACCGACTTCATAATTAGTAAAATCTGCAATTCAATTCGGTGCAAGAAATGCTAAGGTCTTCCAAGTAACCCAATTACCAGTTATAACTTGGTAATGAACAGAATTTTGTCACCAACTCGCACTTAGCCATTATTTATTATTTGATTATATACTTTAGAGTGTAAAAACAAAAAAACACTGTTTAAAACAGTGTTTTACTAGATTGTGTATTACAATCATTCCAAGTTTGCGCAAAATCGCAAATGATGTTGCCGAAGTACACCATTAGGTGCTGGACGACTGATGTTCAACTCGATGTAGCCTAACTTCAACTTGAAATTGTATTGTATTGTAACACCAAAAAAAATAAACTGTCAGGAAAAAGATAATAAAGAATAGAAATAAAGAAAAAGATAACTATGAAATAGTGAACAAATAACATATTCTTTAGATCAACCAATCAAAGCCGGAGAAAAATCTTGTATCAAAAAACGGCCGCTATTGATTTGGGCTCCATATTTTCCCAACATTACGATAGTGAAAATGGTTCGAGCTATTAATTTTCAATTTAATACTAAAAGCCGTTTGGCTATTGAAAAGTTAGCTTAATTAAAATCCTTGAGTTAAGACTAAAAGTCGACACAAAATGCTTACACTTTTTACTAGAAAATCTGCCAAAATATTCTTGAGGTGTACCTACTTTGAACGGGAATTGGTTTTTTCACTTCTTGACAGGCTATAGGCATGTTACCTTTTTAACCGACTTCGAAAAAGGAGTAAGAAGCAAAAAAGATTTGCATAAAAACTCTTTTTGGCATTACTTTGTCTCGCTGTCCATTATTTTGCAACCTTTTAATGGTAAGTATGATGTTTCCTATCAGTTAAGTTATTTCCACGCTTTACCAATTTGTTTAAAAAAAAAATGCGACCTCTTTGCCTCTGCTTGTTTTTTGCTACCCTTTTAAGAATAAACTGCTGAGCTATGTTTACAAAATAAGGTACGTTCCGAGAACTGACAGAGAAACTCAATATACTGTTAGTCCCAAAAATTCAAACCAGACAATCGTCAGCAAAAGATCTTATAAAAAGTATTAAACTTTTCCAGCATGGAAACGTCAAATCCAGACTTCACAAATTCCCAAACAAAACTAACCGTGTGAAGTCACATGACTATTTCCGTCATTTCCCTTTATCATACTCCATTTTTTCACCATTTGTTGGAGTGTAATCGGGATTCTACGAAACATATATCAAGGCTTTTATCCGAAGAACTTGTGTCATAAAAGGGAGGCCTTTTCCGTGACCTCCTGAATGGGTCTCTTTAATGTTTTATGTACCCAGCTCTGGTAATGGCAGTTAATTTAACGATGGTATTCACATTACTTTACGGTTCCCGAGAACTAGCACATTTGTTGACCAGAATGAATTACAAGTTGAAGGATTGAATGAGTTTGAGATTTGTGTTACAAGTTCAGTCGGGATTTAAAGTGTCATTTAATTTTGGTGTAAATAAATGTCAATAAGATTGGCACACATTACATTGACGGAGTTGTAAGGCATCTTCACAATAGCCACAAACTAAGAATTGAATGAGAAGCCACAGGCAAAACTTATCTCAGATGGCGCCACCTTCGCTGGTGCTGTCATTTGTTTATTTGAGGTTATAAACATCACGCGAGTTTTGATGAAGTTATAAACATTGCTCTTGAATGAAACAATAAAAATAAACTTTGCTATTAAACAGTAAAATGTTTCTCTAATGACAGTGGCGAATGTCAAAAAAGAGTGAAATGCTTCCTTAGCTGGTAAAAAGCGAATTTTTTGGCAATAAAATTATCAATATTATTTTTTCTCATCGGAAGGAAAACGTTGTGTACCTCTATTTTTAGAAATGCACTACACAGAGGCATGTTTTAATCATCATCATCATCATCCACAGCCTTCCTTATCCCACTGCTGGGTATAGGCCTCTCTCTTGTTATGCCATCTGCCTCGGTCCTGTGCTAATCGAGTCCAGGTTCGACCCGCGATAGCATGTTTTAATACCAGACGATATTTATTGTGTAATTACTAAAATTATCTATTGATATTTGACACTTTTGATAGTGAAAGGACACCAGCGATAATGCGCCACCTGGCGTGATAAATTAGCAGTGCGTATCCCCATTGAATTGACAATTGTCATAATTATGCCAACGTGGCATTAGCTTGGCTAATATTACATTTGAGATTTTCAAAAACAAAAAAACGGAATGAAAAGCAAAGATTTCATACTATGTATTCTTAAATAAAAAGATACTTAACTGGATCGATGATTTACTATCTATACTAGGTATAGTATAATTATATTCCTCCATCAGAAGAATTATTATTGTAGTACATAATCTTCATGTCAACAACGCAAATAACATTGTTTAGGTACGTTAAACAATGTGTATTGTGTAGTCCTCAGCGTAAACAGTTCCAAATCTATGTGAATGTAAAAGAAAACTGTTTGGTCAATTGTTTTGAATATTTTTTCTAGAATAATATCGACACTTGGGTTTTGTGACATTTTCTTTTAAATTAGTATTTTTTGATCGAAACAAGGCTTGCGTTTATATAAGAAGTGTGACTTTTGTATACTACTTGAATATAAGACGTTTGTAAAAGACTTGTGTATAAAACGTATGTGTACAAGACCCTTTAGTTGACTCAGTGTGTGGTTTCCTTTTCCTAAGTCATAACGAGGAAGCGTGTAGAACTGTGCAAAATTCATCTTAATTTATGTGTACTGGATGGGAATACTAATCGGTTCCGGGTGATGTGGGGGATGATGAACGACGTCGGAATCCAGCGTTGCGGTGAGTCGGTACCTTTGCTCTTTACGTGGGTATTTACTGTTTGTGTTTCTGTTGTGGTAATTGAGATTAAGCCTTGGTTGATCCTCGCGGATTCCGCTTGTTCTAATAGTTGTTTGTAGATTCAGCACGTGTGAGTTGAAAGTGAAATGGTTGTTGTGCTATGCGACTTTACATGCTGGTGCGCGTTTGTTAAGAGAATGTAGTATCCAATCAAAAGACGCGTTTGATTCGTTCAATTTTGTAACCATAGTTACCGTGTTACTTGATAAATTATTATCGTGACATAACATTCGACCAAAATAAAGGAGGGGGGAGGCAACAACCAGCCCGATAGGTTGAACACATTGCGGGCCCGTGGATAAAATTAACCCAAGCACAAACACAATGGCACGTGGGCCATGCGTGGATGAGATTAACCCAAGACATTCAATGGCACAAGGGAGAGGAAGCTGATGATGAGTACAGAAATAAAGTGAACCACACCTATAAAGTATACTAAAAGAAAAGAGTTTATTTATTTTGGAGACCGTGATGAGCAAACGAAGTGTAGAACACCCTGCGGCCAGTTGGAGTGATGACCTGCGTAAAACGGCGGGTAAAAACTGAATGCAGAGAACTGCCGACTGAGCTCAGTGGCGTGCATTAGGAGAGGGCTATGTCCAGCAGTGGACAAAATCAGGCCGGTGATGATGATTAATCTTTTCTGTATCTGATCTTTATGCGAAGGTTGCCTGAAAGAGATCACTTATAGCGATAAGAGCGTCAGTTATTACACTATAGTTTAAAGTCTTTCTTTGTGTCTTTTCTGGTGTGAACGATAAATAGTTTTCTATCTCTCCCGTTTTCTGATAAAAACAAATACCAGTCTGTAAAAAAAAAAACGTAACAATTCAACAAAACTTAAGCTTCTTAGGAAACAACGAGGTTCTGAGAAAGCGAACGGCCTGTTTGTTTTCAACACTATTTACTTATCCGCTGGCTTCCTAAGTAAACAAGTTGGTTAACTATGTGGAGATTACGCATGACTTTACCTAAGTGAGTTACATGAATCGAATTTCGTAGCTTTAACTCGATATAAGCTAAATTAAGTGCCTTGTTGTAAATAGAATGGTACATAAGGCTGCAGTAACAAGTCTTAATAAAACATTTTTGTGAACTTGGAAATTCATTTGTGGCCAATTTTTATTGCTCATATTCAACATTTAAGCCCTTTCCTGACTTATGGTGCAGCAGCGATACGGTACGGTATCGGCACGCTCGGTATAGGCGGTCCCAAAAGATTACCGAGCGTTCAAGAACCAATTCAGGGCTATGACAAAATACGCGACCTACCTACGCGTTCTACTTATGCGCTACGCTGTGGTTGTGGAACGTTAGTATCCTGGCTTCAAAATCAAACATACCAAGAGACCGAAAATCTTTTTAAAATTCAATATTGATATTTATTATGTTACTTATTATTATTTTTTAAATCAATTTTATTGTATTTGGAGCGTGTGTGTGTTGTTTATAACATTTTAGAATTATTATTATTATTACTGACTTTTGATATATATTCGGTTTTATTATTATTATTTTTTTAATTTGGATTTTGTTTTATTTCTATTTGTTGCATGCTACTTATATAATTAGTAAAAATGTTCAATTAAATTGAATCAATTAATAATGACAATCCATTGTAATTTATATTTAATTTTGAACATTTATTTTGTTTAATCTACACTAAAAACCAATACAAATGTACAAAGTTCTGAGCTAAGTCAACTCGGAAGGAACTATCCACCAAGATACGGGCTAACGCTCAGTTTGGTCGACAATCTTTATTGATGTACCATTTTATGTGTAATAAATAAATAAATTTGAATTTGAAATTTGTTTTCTCAACAGAAAAAAAAAACACACATTATTCTTCATATTGTAAAGGAATTACTTACGTAAGATTATGCCAATTACGTGAGTAATTCCCGTCAAATATAAATAAGACTCAAAGCTTGTTCAAAATTAAGAAGCAGTGGAAGTTGTCGTACGCGAACAAGTCTCGGTGGCGATTACCTGGCTTCTGGGAATTGGAACTTAGATTCCGTGCGGGCGGAAACTATACTGTAAGCTGCAAATACATCTAATGAGACCTATGAGAGAAGACATTCCAAATACAAAATCTCCGTATAAAAAATATACGAGATAAGAAAGCGCCATCTGTATCAAGATTCTAACGGCAAACCCATTCATGACCTTAGTTTGGTACGAAGTTACCCTTGAAACCTACGATACTAAAACTGTACCGAATATTCGTTCCAACTCAGTAGCACTGGATTGTTCCATTAGATAATAAACCAACCAGACTGGCACAAGTGCCTAATCATCACAAGGTCTAGAACTTTCGGCGCCTCTGGCGTGAATAGCAAATTGTATCTGTTTTTTCTATGGCTTATAAATGGACGGCTAGGCGTTGACCCCTATAACCCTAACGTATCATTCACATTACAGACGTAACTGCACGCGTTCTGTTAAAACCGCTCAAGTTTATTTTATTCTACACTAGAATAGCACTAAAGTGTTCGCAAAAGCAAAAACAAAATGGGAAGTTTTCTGACAGAGGAACATAGTTCTGCAACCATCAACAGATGGCGCTGATGAGACATCATTGTCATTTTATTTAAATAACCTAAAATCAATAACAAAACAATAAACTACCTATAAACACAAAATACTATCCTACGAAATAAAATTACACTAAACCAAGCATGACAGACGGTGTCAGACAAACAGATATTGTCTGACAGACAGACAGATATTGTATGTCTATGAGAAAAAGCAAGTTTTTTATTGACCTTTCTTCGTGGTTTTACAAGTCCATCCATCCATCCATGTCTCGTCAACGCCATCTGTTGCATTTTTATGAACAATTGTTTTAATTGCCTTTCAGAAAACCTCCCATTGTCAGTATATTCAGCACAGTTCGGTCAAAATGAGCACCGTGCGTATTTTGACTGAAATATGACACGGTAACAAAGTTAGTATATCCAAATATATTATACGATAACATAATTATCAGTCACGTTCAAACAAAGGTGATTGAAACAAATGCAAGCACAAAATAAACTCGGCAAAAACTACTATCTGTAATATATGTATATATAATGTGAACGACGTGTGTACATGACACTGAAAAAAAAGCTGCGAGTAAGTAATTATTTATTAGTTGAATTTAGGTTACATTTTGCTCCTACTTTTAATTTATTGACTTAGCCTGAGAAGATTAGTATTTTTTAAAGATAATTAGGTTACTGATATAAGTAGGTAGGAATCAGTTCTAACTTATTTATATATCGGGAGCTCATTCCACAACCTTACCACGGTAAATATCCCGTAAATAGTCATATAACTTCAACTTACTTATGTTTAAATATTTACTTTGAACTTTCGTAGCCGTGTATTAAATTTTAATAATTTATCTCCCAATAGCGCCATTGGTCATTTTAAATAATAAGTTAGCTAATAATTATAAAAATACACTTTAAGTTGTCAGATTAACTTGATTCATAAACTTGAACTCTTTTTATCACAAAATTGAGTGTTAAACTCAAGGGTTGCTCGGATTTTACCAAAGAAAATATTTATCTTTCTATACTAATATTATAAAGAGGAAAGATTTGATTGTTTGTTTGTTTGTTTGCGTTGAATAGGCTTCGAAACTACAGAACCGATTTGAAAAATTCTTTCACTGTTGGGAAGCTCCACTATCCCCGGGTGACATAGGCTATAATCTATACCCGTGCGAAGCTGGGACGGACCGCTAGTTGTTTAATAAAAAACGGCTGTCAAGGCCTTTTTGTAAGAAATTTGCTGTAGCCAGATGCACCCATTATGAACGAAATGTCAGTGATTCGAAATCAGTTAGCAACTGTGAAGTGGAGTTCGACGCGTTGATCAAAATAAGAATAAAGTTATATGATTATTTACGGGATATTTACCGTGGTAAGGTTGTGGAATGAGCTCCCGATATTTCGGCGCAGTTACATGCACCGTGCATATTGGGAGCTCATTCCACAACCTTACCACGGTAAATATCCCGTAAATAATCATATAACTTTAGTGAACAACCGTGATAGTTTAAAACAGTGTTCTAAATAAGAATGTTCAATCAAGGTTCACTCAATATGCCTGGTAACAGATTTTCCTTCTGATTTCCGTTCTATTTACTTCTCTTTTCTGTGTTTTTTACTACCGCATAATCGCTTTTCATCAAAAATTACGGTCAAAAGTTAGTCGAAGACTATGTACAAAAAAAATATAGGTATATATTTTTACCTGGGTAGGTACTTATATTCATAACAACATTATTTAATTAATGATTTATCTAACTTTGATGTTGACATGACATGAAACCAAACGATGTATGATGTCCTTTGCAATTTAATATCCGGTTCCGTCAAATTACGTCACAATATATGTAGGAAGTTATTATGAAATTTAAAACTGGTTTAACAACGTTCAAATAAAACAATATAATAATACGTTTAGTATAATAGAAATACAGAAGATAAATAACAATCGCTCATTTACTGACTGGCTCATCCCGAAAACGACTTTACCTACGAAGCAGCAGGTATATCTTTCCTTACGGGGTAGAGGTCCGCTAAGAAAATATTTTGTGAAAAAGTCAAATTAATGGGGTCTAAAGGGGTCAACAGTTAATATGAAATTCTACGTGTACGAAGTTGTGGGCACCGCTAACTGTTACCCGCGCTGTCTTTAAGATATCAGTTTGACAGCTGTCAATCTTGATAAAGCTATAATTATCTGGAACACAAAGTGGAATAGATTCTACGTGTACGGAGTCACGGGTAACAGTTTTCTAGCTGTTGCCAGTGCTGTTGTTAGATGTCAGTTTGACAGGTGTCAATCTTGATATAGCTATATCTGGGACACAATGTGGAATAGATTCTACGTGTACGTAGTCATGGGCAACAGTTTTCTAGCTGTTGCCAGTGCTGTTGTTAGATGTCAGTTTGACAGGTGTCAATCTTGATAAAGATATATCTGGGACACAATGTGGAATAGATTATACGTGTACGTAGTCATGGGCAACAGTTTTCTAGCTGTTGCCAGTGCTGTTGTTAGATGTCAGTTTTACAGGTGTCAATCTTGATAAAGATATATCTAGGACACAATATGGAATAGATTCTACGTGTACGTAGTCATGGGCAACAGTTTTGTAGCTGTTGCCAGTGCTGTTGTTAGATGTCAGTTTGACAGGTGTCAATCTTGATAAAGCTATATCTGGGACACAATGTGGTATAGATTCTACGTGTACGTAGTCATGGGCAAAAGTTTTCTAGCTGTTGCCAGTGTTGTTGTTAGATGTCAGTTTGACAGGTGTCAATCTTGATAAAGCTATATCTCTGACACAAAGTGGAATAGACAAAAAAAACAATTTCACCAAAAACATACTCTTATTTGCAAACGTCTATGTTAGCGAATTTTCCAACTGTCGTCGCCATTAGAGGAAGCTTTTAATTTCGTTATATAAACTTCGAAACGTGGGTCGACTCGACTGTTTGTTTATTTATCGCCTTATTTCGCCTTGGCCTAAAGCAATTTTGTAAAGTTATAATTAGCTCCCCGACACTGTATCCGCTTGAAATTGCCGTACTAATCGCAAATAATTACGGAATTTCAGTAGTTTTGATTGGTATCAAGGATTGTAAACGTCTGAATTATTAATATCTATGTACTTTGCATGAGATTTGAATTAAAAAGATTGACGGGATAAAAGATTATTTGACTCTACAGTTGGTTGTATGACTCTGCAGTAGGTTATAGGACTCGTAGGTTGTATGACTCTAGAGGAAGATGTATGACCCTACAGTAGGCTGTATGACTATAGTAAGTTTATTTTGTCAAAATACAATTGAATACAACATAAATATAACCATGAGTTCTAGAACCCTTAAACAGAGATCATTGCCAACATGTCATTAAAATAACGTTACGTAGACTGATGGTGGCCGACCGGTATCATGTGCATTTTACAATCTGACGGCACTCTGTTTAATCCTCGGCACTGCACCAACGACTTATTTAGGTAGTACCCAAATAAATTATCAAATAATTTCGATACAATCTCTCAAAAACGGTACAAGAAAATATCGCGAAGAAACCGATATGTCCAAGAACCTCAAAAGTTCAAAAACATAATGACATTTACCAACATGCACTGGGCTGGCATGGTGTTAGGGTCATCCTTTCCAACTCTGAGAGTAAGCGTGAGTCCCAACAGTGGAAACCTGATAGGCTAAAATGATCATGATGATAATAATTACCTACTTTTTTACATTTGATGACAAAAATAGTAACGTTACGTGTGGATACACTTAGATTTTGTGGCTAATTCGTTTTCAAGTCTAGATTCTATGTTAGTAAACATTGTCAGAACAATATTCTTAATATAAATTAAAACATCTACCGCCTAAAACGCTCAGAGCATAATACATTACCTTTAAATGTGATTTCAAATTGGAAAACTGTTTGAAATAGCTAACACACGAGGAGAATCTTCATATCCGTTGTGAGCGTTCGTATCCGAGAGACGTCAAATCCAGTGAGTGAGCGAAACGTCACAGGCACTATTAAATTTTTATAACGTCACAAATTCTCATGTATATACTATCTATACCATAGATTCGTACTATACTGAATCTATGATCTATACTAATAAGAGACGTCAAATCCAGTGAGTGAGCGAAACGTCACAGGCACTATTCATTTTTATAACGTCACAAATTCTCATCTATATCTATACTAATATTATAAAGAGGAAAGATTTGATTGTTTGTTTGTTTGCATTGAATAGGCTCCGAAACTACTGATTAGTATAGACTATGTGCGCCCCGCGGTTTACCGCAAAGTAATATTGTCGTTAAGTTTCCTGAAATTTTAAAAAATTTTGTTCAAATTAATATAATGATTTAATATAATATTTTGTAATAAACCTACACAGTAATAAAAAATTAAAAAAAAATAAAAATATTAAGTCGCTAAAATCGTTCTGAAGTGGCCAAGGTAAATAGGGATTCATTTTTATATGGATTATTTATGGATATAACTATGGATTTATGGATATATGTAAATGGATTTATTTTTATGTGTATATTAAATAAGGATTCAGTTTTATATAACGGGCTTAGCGAAGGATGTAACTAAATACGTACATTCCACATACATACATAATTAACATAATTTAAACGTGTCAAACCCATCAAACGCGTCTTCCAATTCGATACTAAATTCTTTTAGGAAACGCACACGAAACGCGCAACGTTTTCATGTTAACACGTCCTGCGTTTAGGGCAAAGTATCCCAGTCAGAATAACGTGGAGCAAGCTAGCGCGTTTCGTCTGAGGTTTCGTGCGCGTTTGTCAAGAGAATGTAGTATGCAATCGGAGGACACGTTTGATCGTTTAAATTTTGTAACCATAGTTATTGTGTTATTTGTAACCATGGTTATTGTGCTATAACACGTTTGCGGCGTGTTATTGGCATGGTTTGTGGTTTTATGTGGAGTTAAGGCCCTATTCAAAACGATCGCTTTACGAATCTCATCGCATTAGTAAACTTGACATTGCCAATTCCACGCAGATAACGTAATGGGTATAATATACTAAGCTACATTTTTCAATTAAATTTTAATGTTAATACGTCACGTGCTTATGGCAAATAAACTCATGTTACATGATGATGTTAGAGAATAAGGGTCAAAATTTTGTAGTTCAACTTAACAAAACTCTGTACGGTACTGCACAGCATTTGCCACCTTGGTATTTATTAGATATTCAATCTCTTTATGTGGCATTGCCTTTCAGCGTGGTAAAGCAGCCAGCATGCTGGGTACACTGCCAACTGATAGTGGGCTTGAGCATTTGGATTGTCTTTAGACCTTCAACAGTCTATGGGCAGTCTAACTGTATTTAGAGTGTTAGTATTAGCTTGTATTGTGTTTAGTTAATAAAGGCACTTGCCCCTTAAAAATGTAATCCCATCAATTTTATAAAATATCGCCCGTCAATCAGAAATTACAGCTTAGCGGTTGAATAACTGGCAAGGGTGTGAACTCCAAGAACAACACAAAGACGCTGAAAACTATGCAAAAGATCCTTACCTTTGCAAAAAGAAGGAAATAAAAAGAAATCATAAACTAAGTAGGTATAATTAATTATAATTATTGTAGCAAATGCAACCACATTTCTAAACCTTCAAGGAATCTACTATTAATTCATCTGTGGCTCAAGCTGAGATATTATAAATTCTGAACACGATTTTCAGGAGAGCAACCGTCCACCTTCAGAATGTCCATTAATAAACTTTTAGCAGTCATTCATATCTTATGCGAAAGGAATAAATTATACTATGAAATGCGTTAAATTCTTATCTTAGAATTAGGGGCATAGCCTTGACGACAGTCTGACCTTTGTTTTATTATGGCTTTTGTTATAAATCTCGTCTTTATAATGTAAGTGTTAAACCATCCTATTCCATAGGAACCATATTTTTCTAAAAGTAGCCATTATAGGGTTACGCATTTAAACTGTATTAAGTATACTTATAACAGGCTTATATCCTAGTGTTTCATTGATTACAAATAACAAGCTTAGTGAAGAATATAATTAAACATACTTATATACAGAAACTACTTAAAATAATTTAAATTGGCTGATAAATTTCTGAGATATATGCGTTTAATTTCTTGGGGGGAATAGAGAGTGGATGCGCTGTCCCTTTCCCGAAAAGCATGTGTTAGTATAGCATTTGTATGGCGCGCGAAGGACATGACGTCATAACTTGATATAGTGCACACTCTGTTTAGCATTGAAAACAAAATACTTGTAACTTAATAATTTTTGAACAAATTTTAATTTTGTTTTAGTTGCCTCTATTTATTATCAGTTTTATGTTTGAGGTAATTTTTTTTAAAGGACTTATGCCTATTCTTTCTCTCGTAGAAAACTATTCTATTCTTAAGAGACAAAGGCTATGAACAATAAACAAAGACTGTGAACAATAGTTCACACTACAGGCGAAACCATGGGGTGTAGCTAGTACTCCGTTAAGCAATATCAGATATGGTTTAGAACGTTGCCGAGCGATGGAGCGTGCCTAAGGATCTATCTCATACCGACACAAGTTTCAATCCCCACTGGCACGTGATCACTTGTCTACTTGCCTGTATCTAATTTGTATTGTTAACAACATAAAACTTATGTTTCATTGCAATGAGTGCAAAAGAAAAGTTTGCATCACAATCAAATTGACTAGCATTGAAATCAGACACGACGAAAAGACAAATTGAAACAGAATCTACGATGAGCGAAAAATTTTCTAAAAATTAAACTTAGTAAATGACGACTTCAAAGATGACTTAGACATTGGAACGAAACGAAAGGCACTGGCAGTGTGGAGAAATATAAATGTACGTAGGTATGCTCGCTGCTCGAGAGAAGTTAAAATCACTAATTTTAAAGCATACTACCAATCGTTCTACTCGAGTAGCCTCTGGATTGTTTTTTAATCCGCGTAGAGCACTGCCAGCTCGGCGAGTGTGTTTACACTCACCGAGCTGTCTGTGTGTTCAATACAATGTCATTTTTAGGATACTGAAGCAACTTTCTTGCTTCTGCAGTGCATCTGAGATGTTCACTGAAGCGCACACGAACGATTTTCATGCGATCGTTCGCAAAAAGTCGCATTCCACCGACAGCGAGTGCGAGCAGTGCGAGGCAGCCGCAACGGCATCTTGCAAATGACTGCTGTCCGAACGGACTGCCCCATCGAAACTAAATGGATGGGTATTGTAATGGGTGAGAAGTTATGATTTATTGTAATTTTAATAAGATGAATAAAATTGTATTGTAATTTAATTTTAATTATGATTTAATGTTATGTATTAAGCTAGATGTTAATATTCGATGTAGAACGTGGTGCAAAATATCTCGAAATCTGGATATCATTTAATTACTCAAAAAAAAATTTACAGTTACAGTAAAAAATATGGGTCGTGAATGTATTGATTCTTTTTAGATTGCTAATAAAATATATATTTTCTATTATCCGTTAAAAAAGTGTATTTTGCCGATGGTACCCGATTCATTTTCATCCAGTGTTAACAATTTCTATGCCCATTATAAATCTTTCCGTAATAACCAGAAATCCTAATTTGCTCACGTTCATTCGTATTGAATGAAAAAGATGTATGCGTCAGAGATTAGACCCGCACGGAACTCCGGAAATTCATATTTTATTCAAAACATTCTCGCATTTTCGACACAAAGATCACAATAGGAGGGAAGCGTCGAATAATGACATGCTTGTATGTTGCAGACAAGTTGCATACCGATGTTTTTTTTATAAAATGGCTAGACTTTTTATCCGAAATGACTAAACTGGCTTTTGAAACATTATTAATAATAAACGCCAAGTAGTCACCGAGCTCAGTAGTTATTTGACGTTTTCAATCGAGTAAAAAAAAGCCAAATAGATACAAAATACGGGGTAAATATTCCAAATGTTACGCGTTGTCTACGCGTTCATATTTATGATCACAAAAATAAATTAAAGGTTTCAATATTGTTTTAGTAAAAAAGCGTCTATAATTAAAAACAAGTGCTTTATATGTTTGAAATTTAACACTAGATAACTTATAAATACAGATTTTTGGTAATGATTTAAAAAAAATCTGCCAATAATTTTGGTTAAGCTTTGGTGTTTTGTTTTATTGGAGTCCCATGGTTATATCTTTGCTTTCTACAAAAGCGTAGCTTTTTGATCTCAGTGCAATTTAATACAATTAAAAAAAGTTTTCCCTAATATTTAAAGCAATATGTACTTATTGAATATTTGCTATCCATAAATTTTTAATAAGTAACGGATTACTTAAATTAAACGAAATAGTCAAAGTTATTTCTCTCATTATAATATTTAAATTAATCTTTTTATAAGTTGTCCAACACGCCGCCCGACATAAATATGAAACATGACGGCATGAGAGTATCATATTGCTTGCCGTCATAGCATACAAGCAAGTTTTACTGTCAAGGATAGCCAATAGATGTTTCAAATCAATAACTAAATTTAACCACCGGAGGATGGGCAGCAGCGTCCTATTAGTACGCCGTGAATGTACTGCGATCCCCAAGCCGCCTGCCGGGCGTAGGGCTTATGGCACACCCCTCTTTAACAAGGAGGCCTTTGTTCAGCAGTGGACATTAACTAGCTGATGATGATCGATGGACAATATGTTAAAGCACAATGAAATAAAAACCAGGTTCTTTAAAAAGTGACGAATTTTCTTTATTTGACTGCGGCATAAATATCTGAAGAACATTGGATCTCGAGTTCGGTGTAATGAGTTTCTTGAACTAAACCGACGCCGCGTCGACGGTCACAGAAGTACATGTCACTAGCTACGCTCTAAAACTTAGAGACTAAACCGAAGAAACCATGGGATAATGTTTAAATTAAAATTAAAAACCTCACGACCAATTTGGAAAAGGGCCTATAAATTTTAATGGCTGGACAGATTTTGCTAAAACATAGCTGAGAATCACTGCAATATAATCTGTTTTCAATTTAAAAATCGAATAGTGGTAGACTACATACAGAACGATAAAAGGTAAGGTAAAAAGGTTGTGTCAGAAACCAGCATATATAATCGTGCGTAATTCGAAAAATATGTAGGTAAATTGATATGTAGATGCAGTAGGTAATTTGGTATATTTCTAATTGTCACAAGTGTCGGCCGACTATATCGTCATTGTCAGGTGGGTACTTTCCGCTGCTTCCGTGCCCTCGACACTGGAACCGAACGGTATGACAAGAGACGATGGCAAGAGACCAGACGGAGCCAGTCTAGTTCCTTGGTGTCTTGGCCGTGCTTTGGTCTGGGATGCCACCTGCGTGGACACCCTGGCTCCTTCTCATGTCACCAGTTCTGCTCGCAGTGTCGGGGCTGCGGCCGAACAGGCCCAACTAAACAAACACAGGAAGTACTCACAGCTCAGCGCACACTATGAGTTTGTTGCGCTAGCTGTGGAGAACTTAGGCCCGTGGTCATCCGACAAAAAAAAAATCTGCAAGGATATTTCGACTAGGCTGGTCCTCGCCTCGGGGGATCCTAGAGCTGGCACATACTTTTCACAAAAGCTAAGTATTGCTATACAGCGGGGCAACTCTGCCAGTGTTCTGGGAACACTGCCGCACGGTGGTGATCTCGACGGCGTTTTTGTTTTGTAGTAAGTACATGTTTGTATATTTTATACAATCATCTTTTAGTTTAATTGTATTGCATTGCTTTTATTTAGTTATTTTACGTTTTAGTTTTTAGTTTATATTTTAAGTTTTCATTAATTTCTGTTTTTTTTTAAGTTCCATTATATAAAAATTGGCCAAGAGCGTTTCGAGATACATTGTCACAATGTAAATAAATTACTATAAATCATTTTTATAATTTTTTGTTTCAAAACACTTTCCCCAACATCACATTTTTGCAGAAAATCCAACATGTTCAATCGGCAGCATGTTTTGATTGAGAAATAGAACGGCTGTTTCCCTGAAAATCTTACTGCCATATTGTTATATTTTTTTAATATTTTTTTGTTACTGTAGGCCTTTTAAAACAAAATAATATGATTTTCAAAGTAAAAAATAAAAAAAAAATCTTCTAAATTGTTAGAAGAATAAATTTATAATGTAAGAATAAGATAAAAAATATTTTATTTCCAATCCCGGAAATTGTCGACACCTTTTGATCCAAATCCGTTAAGCCGTTACAAAGTTGAGTCCCACAAACATACAAGACACTTGCACAGTTTGTGTGTGTAACTTTCGAGTTTATAATTTTAGTGTGTACCTAATTATTTAAATTGGTTATTCATTATCAGCTTGTTTAAAATAACTTAGCATAATTTGACCAAGGAATGGAAATAATAGAAGATAAAAAGGTTCCAAATCAAACAATAACTTACTACACCCCGAAGTCCATAGTTTGACCGTCACTTTTTACCAATCATGATTGAGAAGACCCGTCCTATCAGATAGAGCTGATAGAGTAACATAAGCTTACGGATTTATAAAGGTGAGATCTCACTATTCCCCACTTCCTATCTAACATTCTCATTCAAGCTTTTAAAAGTTGGAACAGTTGAATTTGAAAAATTTAATAAAAAAATATAGCTTTTTTTTTTGACTTTCCGAAGAATTGAAAACAAAGTTTATCGATATTTCATGAAAATAATAGACGTCGACAACGTCGCCTCATCTTAACGTGATCTGTGTCTGAGGGATCGCACAAAATTTTACAATCTCTCTCCAAAAATAATACTACCTTTCCATAATTATTACAACCTCGTTTCAAAGTTATAACTTACCTTATTCAACGGTTTCATGTTAATTTTGGTGCTTTGGAGGAAAGTTGGGTTCAAACCAGAATTAAGAATTAACTCGCGTTATGAATGAGCGTTCAGAATACGTTCCCTAATAGTTACAATCTGGGTCTTTTCAAATCGCGAGTGAATAGGTTTCTTCTAGGCAAGCGTGCTCCATTTTAGACCGCATTATCGCTCAATATCAGGCAAGCAAAAAGCAAGCCTCATCATCATCATCATCAGCAGCCAGAAGACGTCCACTGCTGAACATAGGCCTCCCCTTTTAACCTCCATACTGAACGACAGCCTGCCTTTTGCATCCACTGGATGCCCGCGACTCTCACAATGTCGTCGGTCCATCTAGTGGGAGGCCGACCTACGCTGCGTCTTCCGGTTCGTGGTCTCCACTCCAAAACCTTTCTTCCCCATCGGTTATCGGTTCTTCGAGCGATGTGGCCTGCCCATTGCCACTTCAACTTGCAAATTTTAACAGCTATGTCGGTGACTCTGGTTCTTTGGCGAATATCTATGTTCCGGATTCTATCGCGCAAAGAAACTCCGAGCATAGCTGCCAAAAGCCCGCTGCCAAAGCAAGCTTATTATTATTTAATGACAAAAAATGCATAACCTTAATAGTAAGTGGCCTTTTTGTCTACTTTTGGTACTGATATTTTTGAGCATTATTGTTTTGAATATGTTTGATATAAAAAGTATAGTGATATTCTAAGCAGCATATCCTAGTGCGATCTGGCCATTAATCATGGTGCCAATCGAGATATATGGGGTCGCCGAGGCGGGACGAACGATTCAACAAACCGTACGATGTAACCGTATGAGGAGATCTGCAATAAAAATACTGTTTGGTAGAATGATACGGGGATCGGAAGGGAAAATTTGTTTGTCTGTGGTCGTAAATACTATTGACGTTGAAGTATGCGAAAAGAGTTGTAAATAGCCAGCGCTGCGGCGCCTCACAATTTCCACAGCTCTTTATTTTAAATTTTTTGCGACTTCAATTTATACTGTCTTAGAGTAGATCATTAAATACACCAGCCGGATTATGTATTCATAGCAGGACAACTCCTTATAGATTTATTAGAATTTCATTTGAATGCTTGTAATAATTCCAATCGCCACTTGGTTCAAATGCACTTTTTTAGTTTTTATGAAGGTGGCGTACAGCAATAACCACGTGGTGGCCGAGACTAGGTTGGCGGAACCTGGGCTGACCGAGGATGAGGTGGAACAACGACATCAAAAGAACAATCGGAAATGAGTGGATGCAACTAGCGAGAGACTGGGGAGAGTGGCATAAACAAAGGAAAGCCTATCCTTCAGGGCAGATGATGATGACGAGAATGATACATAGTTTTAAATGTTACTCATTTAAAACTATGTATTTTTTGTGACATTTAAATGATAAATCCACTTTAATATAAATATGACTTTCTTGACAAATTTTTGAATTGAAGGCTCAGTATCATTGGAGAGGCAAAAAGTAACTCAGGAATCCTGAGTTTTTTTCTGCCTCGGCAAGAATAAGGTTTAGTAGGAATGAATCGGAAACTGCGAGAGTAGATAAGGATGTGTTTTTACTAGTGATTGGCATTGTTAAGCAATGTAGTGACGACCTTGTAACATACAGGTGATATACAAGACTAATTCAAATTCAAATTTAAATTCAAATTGTTTATTTCAAGTAACCATGGACTCATACTTAGCAATATTTGGACAAAGAATTAGGTATAAAAATAATAATAGTAAAATGTCAGTGGAAAGTTAAAATAAAATGACCCGCCTCAGCTTTGCATGGCTGTAATTTACGTGTGAAGCCGGAGCGGGTCGCTAATTAAAACCTACACACCTTTCGTGAAAAATTATCTAACAGATGTTCAAAACTGCATCAAAATCCGTTGCGTGGTTTAGGAGGAGTTTACCGTTATATAGACAGACAAAGAGACTTAACACAGTCTCTGTATAGATTTGCCGAAAATTTTTAAAATTTGAGCTATCGGTCAAATATAACTGTGTCACTTCTTCGAACCTTAGTGGCATTTCTAATGATAGCTCTATTTCAATAGTTTTGAATAAGTACACTTAAACCAGTGACGGACTGAAGAGTCGTAACCCGTTGACCCAACTCGAACTGCGCACCAGAATTTCCATCTATCAATTCCTGGCCCGTGGTGACATTAATCACATCAGTGGAGCTCTAATGCGTCCTACGTCACTGTGCTGACGTTGCAATAATGACTTATGAGATGCCCCATAGTGGCCCCGTTTGCATTATCAAGTCACCGATATGATTTGACGTGATTTTATGTACTCAAATGAGTAGATCTGTGACTCAAATGTTTGTGGATGTGTTGGAATGTATTGTCAAAGAGAACGAAGGAGGCTTACGTTGGAATTTATGGGATTGGCAACTGTCAAAGAGATGCTAGCATAAAGGACGATGGAGCACGTCCACTGTATATATGAATTGATCGGATGCGCTTCAAAGTACCTACCATAATATAAGATCTTCTTACGGTACATCGGCCGTGCTTGCATACCTGCTAAATGGTACGTTAGTGGTCAAAACCACTATGCATGCATCCCTAGTGAAAGATGCTATTTTGAGCTATCAACATGGGAATTTTGTATTTATGACATTTGTCTCGGACAGACGGACAGACAAAAAGAACGGACAGACGGACATACAGACAGACATCGTAGGCTTAGTAATAGGGTCCCGTTTTTATTCTTTTGGTATGGAACCCTAAAAAATACTTAACGAATTCAAGACGTACTTAATTTCGCCTATAGACCGTTGAAACCAGTTAGGAGCGTACTACATACGCATATGCATACTAGCGGCATTTCTAATATTTTGTCTTATCAAAACATCGCATCAAGTAACGTACGTCTAATATTTTTATTATAAGTTTTCAAAGAAACTATCAGTTTTGTAACGCCTTTCCTTTTTAATTTGGCTGCAGACCTAATACGCGAGAAATTACTACTATTTTCTACTGAGAGAAAAAGACATACATCCATATTCTAGCTATGTCCCGTTTACAAATACAAACGGTAGACAATTTTTTATCCCAGCGTGTGTGCTAAGCCTGCAAACATTTATTGAAATATCACATGACCTCGTTTCGACGTTAACAATCGAGGTATTATAAAACCTTTCGTTTTGCAACTTCATTATCGTAAAATTGGACGAAAAACAATTGTTTTACATAACCAAATGCCCTTACCACCAATCAAACTTCTGAGATTAATGTTGTAGAAAATGATTTTGGTCACCACCTAAACTTTCACACGAGTTTGTACCGGAACGTAAAAGAATACCTCTTTATTTTATTTTGTAATTGTACTGAAATTTTCGTAAGATATCAAAAAATCTTATTTTACGTGTTTTGTCAACCTCCCATCCAAATGTCAACTCAATTGCTTTATACAATGTGAAATGTTTTTCTAAGAATACCTAAGATATTTTTACCCGTAGATAGGTTGTGCCCGCCACCATATTGACTAGACGAATGCAAGGCTGGCTGCCCGACTTCGTTCAGCCACGCACTCTTGTCCACAACAAATTGTATTTTTGTCTCTTTCTAACAACAGATATAGCGTAAAAAGTCTTTCATATTCTTTACATTATTTCACAAAATGCACATAATTATACAAGCATAGGTAAGCTATGCTATGTTATGCTGCTGTCAGTTTTTAAAGTCGTGTTGTTTGCCTATAACTTCTCTATTATTACACCTCACTGAAGGTTACCACTATTTTTTAGCGAAAAACCCGTTATTTAAAATAAAAATAAAAACATTTGGCCACCCTAACTTTATTTATTTATTTCTCAATCAGTGATTTTTATCTTCAGAAATGATACAAATGTGCGAAAGAGATAGTTATGGCCGGAAAGCGCGGTTTTAATAATAAAAAAACGTGAATAAACATTGCGTACGAAAATGCAAAAAAACTGCATTATTGAATGAATTTTGCGTAGAAATTGAATAATTTGACAACCCGTAGTAAGGACTGCTCTGTAGGTGTCAACAGCAGTCATTAAATGCAACAAATTGCTATAACCTTGTTACTGCACCACTCCTGCAAATGCAGGACTCTGTAATTGCATCTGAAATTCACACCTGGAGTGGAATTAAATAATCTGGAGAATTTTATTTTATGGGAATTAGTGTTTATTTACCTTATAATGATGTGAAAATGGCGCGTACATATTATGGCGCGTATGCATCACGACCGATGG
Source organism: Agriopis aurantiaria (assembly GCA_914767915.1). NCBI lineage: Eukaryota > Metazoa > Arthropoda > Insecta > Lepidoptera > Geometridae > Agriopis > Agriopis aurantiaria. The sequence goes on from OU611990.1 coordinate 6,005,901, forward strand.
GCCAGGATCGTCACACAGTGGGTTGCCTGATGGACGACGCAGTCAAGGAAGGCCTAAGAAACGCTGACGTGACGATCTTGACTCATTCCGGAAAGGTTGGTAAGAGGTGGCGGAGGAGCGAGATTTGTGGAAGTAAGTGGGGGAGACCATTGATGGCAGTGGGACAGTAAAGGTAAAAAAATTTTTTTTATAAGACGTCAAAACATCTGAAAACGTATTTAAAAAAAAAAAAAAAAACAGAAATCACAGTTCATAAATTGGACAATTTTTTTTGTACCTACTAAAACGTGTTGTTATTTAATCATACAGAAACATTTCTATTTTCCTGTTTGGTTTAGTTTTTTTTAATGTTGCCTATTGTGTGTGTTTTTAATCACAAATAAACGATGTCTATCTAAGCATTTTTACTAATCTGTGTCCTCTTTGCAATTTTTCTCAATTTGCTCATCAAATAAGAAATAGCAGAAACGATCTAATTGTGTAAAATTTTAATTTTCTTAATTCAATTACTAAGAAACATATAATTAATTCAAGTAAGTACAAGTTTGAACCTTCTGTGAACTGGGAAAAGTTGACTTCTCCTCGCCGCTTTTACGCTGCGACTAGGAGCTATGAATTTTGTTATTCGTAAAATTGCAAGTACTAAGTATACATAATACCTTGAAAGAATACTCGTATTGCTTGCCTACTTATACATTATGAGAATCATAAAAAAAGAAATAAATTAGCAACATAATTTGAGATATCAACAAAAAAGAAATAAAACCTCGTAAATCTTCTCCGAATGATTTTCACATTACCTCCGCTTCATTTGAACTCAAATCCTCGCAATCCTTTGAGAGCGACATTTTCCCGTCACATTGTAATATGAAGGTGCAACACAGTATAAACAGAAGCTCAAGTTTTAACAACGATGTTTCACAGTCTCAATGGAACTAGTCACTTGAAAGCAGCTGGTTTTAAAATATTATTATTATTTTCGCAATTTTATTGTTGGTCTCTCAGATCAGACAAACAAGGGAGATATGCCTTAGTACAGTTATCGTTCGTGTTCAAATGTCTCTATTATTCATACATTTTTTTCACTATCACACTAAGAAACTTGCAGCGACACCAATGGACTAATAATTAGTCCACTTGCAAAAAAGGGCGACAAAGTCGTCTGCTGGGTGAGTTTGACAAAAGACATCAAACCAGATATAGGCCAGATCCGTTTGCACTAGGCACGTCCACCATACCATATCTTCCATGTATATCTGATTTGAGGTTTGTTCCGTTAAAGTTTTTAATAATAATGAAAAATAAAATGTGAAAAATTACATAGGTTTAGTTTCATCGTTCCGTGTAACCGTGACCCGTAGAAATGTGTATGAGAACTTTTTGAAGTGAAAACTTCTACGCGCGCTGAGCACTTTATTTGTCGGTATTGAATGAGACTGAGCCGCCATGCTCGGCTATGTAACGTTCGTTCGGATAAAGTCGACTCGAGTCGACTAAATGAGCGAGAGAGATTATAGTTAGCCTTGATGAAGTTTTCTTTCTGTCATGTGGTCTTAAGCACACCCACAATTTTTTATGACAATTTGTTTACCTTCGATGTCCTCGACAGCTTGACTAGGCATTTGGTGAACGCAGATGGCGTTAAGCCTAATGTAAACATGATTTACTGCATCTTTTTATACTGATTTCAGGTTGCGTACATAATAAATCTGTTACATTGAAAACGGAACCGACAAAAGGGTCTATCTCGAGATCCTATTCACAGTGTCTCGTGAACCCATCATAACTGATGCTGCGCCATTGTTAAGGATTTTTTCACGTTAAGGTGGATGTGTTTATTTCGGACATTTTTTGATAAATCTAAAGCAAAAATCCATCATGAAATCATCAACAAAAATGTCACCGACATAGCTATTAAAATTTGCAAGGTGAAGTGGCAATGGGCAGGCCACATCGCTCGAAGAACCGATAACTGATGGGGAAGAAAGGTTCTTGAGTGGAAACCACGAAGCAGAAAATGCAGCGTAGGTAGCCTAGATGGACCACATTTTGGGAGTCGTGGAGTCGAGTTGAGGAGTCATGTATGAAAATATTGTCTTGTAATATTTACTGGCTTTGGCGTGAGAGTTGCAGGCATCTAGTGGATGCAGAAGGCAGGCTGTCGTTCAGTGTGGAGGTTAAAGAGGAAGGCCTATGTTCAGCAGTGGATGTCTTCTGGCTGATGATGATGAAAATTTGCGGAAGGTATTTCAAAAACTTTTATTTGATCTGGATGCAGTCACATAAGCTTCATAACTACACTATAGTGTGCGCCGTACGCGAGTACAGTTTTCGTCATCCAAGGTTCATCTCTGCTTGTAACAAGCTACAGTGAGATGAGATGCAAGTCGCGTGTGAGATCTAAAAGACCTCATCCGCAAGGAACGTGTTATTATTTAATTCCATAGAATTTTTTGTTCTGACTTTTATTTCAAATTTGTTCTTTTACTACAACCATTTTCCTACGAAAAACGAGTGCAAGCTCCAAACTGCATAGGATAAACAAGAATTACTCCTCTGTTATGTACGGAACATAAACGTTTCAAATATGCAAATGGAGGCTTCATACCCTGCAAAAATAACCAAAATTTTGCAGCTCCCGCTGGTTGTACGAGTTAGAAATTAAATTATTCTACATACTTATGTTCATTTGACTACGATAGACTTTTCAATGCAGATTGTTGTTCATTTTGAAATATTACCTTTTCAATGGTTGTTTTGATTACTTGCAAAATTAAACCCCAAAAAACATGGACAAAAACCAATTTCGTAAACACGTAAATCGTCTGCCACTTACAAAAGATGTTATTTCTACTGAAGCAATCGTTTATATGGAAATCTTTTATTACTTTTCAAGAATTGATTACAAGATCCAATATAAATAAATAAAGGAAAATTAGCCTATTTTTTGTAACACTTCAAATTGAAATTGAGAAAAAGGCACTGTTATTAAATTTTTTGTATTATTTTACATTAAGCATGACTTGTATTTTATAGTAGCTACATTAAGCTGGGTACATACGATCACGCCATTTGGCATGACACCGATCAGCTGAAGTCAAATAGATAGATGCCAAAAACTTAAGTCACACACGTACGACTTCAAAAAGAGTGAAGCCGTAGATTTACGCCAGAGGAATGAACGCAAATGGATGTGGATTCCCACCTTAATAGGTACATGGGCTGCGTGGCGTGATGCCAAATGGCGTGAGGCTTGGAATTCAGGGCCCAGAAATTTGTAGATTATCATCGTGACAGAATGTGACTTTTGAGCTTTTTAACACAACAATAAAAAACAACAAACACTTTTTCAAAACTCGCATGAGGATTCATTATGAATTATTACAAAACAGCATAACTCACGTTATGTTTTTCTTTTGAGACGTTGGACCATTTATGGATCCATTAGAGCTCCTTCATCAAAGAATACATGCGCTCCCGGGGACGGCCGCCCGCGCATCGGCGATTAGTCGATCGTCACTACCGATAAAAATTACGTAAGTTTAAGCCGTTTTGTAATAATTTAACAACAAAAATATCGTGACCAAAATGCTGACCGGTATCTTAAGCAATGCGTTACTGCAATCCAACGCGGCAATGCGGCCAGCATTTTGGGTACGATGCTTGCTGACAGCGGTTTATTAAACAAGTTAAGTTTAGTATTATATTTTAGTGCTAGTTTGTCAACGCAATAAGTATATTTAACGCAATAAGTCCCGATAGGCAGTTAAATGACACTTCATTGAATTTGTACTGTACGCCATTTGACGCGTTGGCATGTATGATTGGCCAGCATTATACTGCATTGTCGAGATTTCTACATTTACTCATACAAGAAATAAATCCTTCATTTGCTGAGTAAAATTCAAAAAGAATTTTAATCAGCTAATGAAGGATTTATTTCTTCTCATAAAACAGTACGAGTAAATGCTATTCAAATTCAGAATCGCTGAAATGTATAAAATGATTGCAAAAGCTAACCTTTTCAAGCTATTTTGACTTCTAAGACTCTTTGAAAGAACACTACACCTATCTGTTTAATTTAGGAGCTGCACGTACAAAAGTATCAAGATTGCACAATAAATTATGATTTACCTTTAGAGCTTCTAATATATGATTTATATACCCTAGAGCGTTAGTTAAGAAATACTTTGTAAACTCTCAAGATATAGGAGCTCTATTTCACAGAAGTGAAATAAACATACTATAGTTTGATGTGAGAAGGTTACATTTACTTAATTCTGTAGCAATTTAGTAATTTCTGGAATAATTTAGCATATCTATAGTCTATACTAATATTATAAAGAGGAAAGATTTGATTGTTTGTTTGTTTGTTTGCATTGAATAGGCTCCGAAACTACTAAACCGATTTGAAAAATTCTTTCACTGTTGGGAAGCTACACTACCCCCGGGTAACATAGGCTATATAATATATTTAAAAAAAATAGAGATCCTTACTTAAGTCCAATAATGTAACCCAAGGTGTAAAAAATAAGATTTACAATTTTAACTCTGCGTGTTTGACAGTTATATGACAGGACAACGTCTGTCAGATCAGATAGTCTTACTAATAAGAAGCTATTTCCCGCATAACTTTGTAAACGTATTTTCATAATAATATGTTAACCCCCTTATAGCCCCTAACTTTGGTCTTTTCGCAAAATGTAGCAACAGATTTATTTTTATCGCAGACATCTACACCATAAGAAATTTATTTATCTGCCCAATTTCAGTTTCGTAGATTGAGTAATTTGAGCGTTTACGTGATGAGCAGTGAATGAGTGAGCAGTATTTTGATTCACTCACGCAAGATTTAGATTTAGAAACAAGATTAAAAAAAAAAAAAAGAAACATGGTATTATTGTTTTCTTAAATTTCACCGGAATCAAAAGAAGTTGTGTGTATTTTCAATGTCGTATCGTTCATCGTATGTTACCTATCTATTGGAGATAGATCCATGTGTAAGCGACGATGTAGCCTACGATGGAGATCATCGATATAAAAGAATTATATTCACTCTAGCCTTAAAGATACCTAGATTGTAATACTCTGGAACGAAAGAAGACGCAGGTTTATTCTTGGGCAATACGCGTCACGAATCTCAAATCAAATCGTTGCGTACGAATTTGGAAGTTCCACGAAGATCGAGTCATGTGTGCTCTGCGGCCAAAGCGATCTCTTTAGCATATTTCCAACAAAAAAAAACCGATTATGGGCATTTTAGAATCAATATTTACAAGATCTATATAATTACCTATATTGCAAAGTTTTTATTTATTATTTAGTATTTATTATTTTATTTATTACCTATAAATATTTTATTTAGGCGGAATAAATATTTTATTTAGGCGGAATAAATAAAAATAATTTTAAATTTTTTCGAGTTCTGCTGATCTCCTCAGCCATGCTGTAAAATATCAACACGAAGATTGATTTAAACCATTTGAAATGTTATTTTAAACATAAAAATAATATATATTATGTTCTATCGGTTTTTTTTCTCACTCGGTGATTATTTTTCTTCAAAAATTTTGACTATTTGAGGACGCAATATTTCGAACCGTTGAGCGCCATATTTCTTATCTACTTTCCATTGATATAACAAAATTTACAAATGATTATGACAAAAGTTTATGCATTGTACAGTAGATAAATACTCTATGCATCACAAAATAAGGTTCTCTCTACAAAATTAATTTCGGCAGAAGTAGACTCAGAATTTCTACCTAGCCTCTTCCATTTCAGCTGTTTTAGTAAAGGAGCAACTGTAATCAGGGTAATGTAATCTATGAAGCAACCATCCACTAATTACATTTCTCTGTGACTGCGGCATGACCCCGTTCTTGCTCATAAATTGCGGTTTTTAGAACGGAAACAATGTATTATTTAGCTGAATGCAGAAAAACTGATGTTAATCATACGTAAGTAGCTGCGCAAGACTGATGTAGGTTAGTAAGTATGATTGGTTCTTTGTTAGATCAGTAGCGATCGTTTAAAGCGTGTATACTCAGTCCTAGCTTTTAACACTGACAGCTGCAATAACATGGAAGAAAAAAAAACTGTACTAAAACATTTTGTTTTGACCAAATGAGGTTATAAAAATAGCCCACCAGATTAACAAGTTGAAGTGGCAGTGGGCAGGGCACATATCACACATAATAAGATGGCCGCTGGGGCAGAAAGGTTCTCGAATGGAGATAATGGACCGGTAAGCGCAGCGTAGGACGTTCACCTACAAGATGGACAGACGACCTAAAAGAGACCACATGGAAACGCTGCATGCAAGCCGCTTCTAACCGGCCCTTTTGGAGATTGATGGGTGGAGTGTCATATGGCTGAAATGATGATGATAATGAGGTCTCAAATTCTAATGAGACAAGACAGTTGGGGGCAGACAACTCGTAATATTTCACTGTACCAATATTGTGTCTCGGCTACAAACTTAATTTTTAAAACAGCCAAATAAGATCAGTAGTTACGGTTTTCATTAGGCTTTTTGCAACTGTCACAGCTACAAAAAACTTGGGTTGAGTAACTACGTAGTTGAATGAATATTAGACAATTCTCTGTGTATATATTTGTATATTTGCGGCACGGGCGCCAATTCCTATTCCAGGTTAGACTATTATCTCTGCTCATTCGGCACTTTGTTAGTCATCATAACCAGCCTTTTTGTCTACTGTTGGACTTTTAGCCTACCCCCGAAAAGGTGATTGAGCCATATCCACCACGCTGGCCCAGTTGCGGGTTGGTGGATTCACATACGCCATTTAATTCTTTCTCCGTACGTATGCAGGTTTCCTCACGATGTTTTCCTTCACCGAAAAGCCAGTGGTATGAAAATCCGTACATAAACTCCAAAGAGCTCATTGGTACGGGCCCGGGGGTTTGAACCCGCAACCTCACGCTTTCAAGTCTACCAGTCTCCCAAAGAGGCTACCACAGCCACTTTGTTAGTCAAACTAAGATTAATCTAAATAAAAAATACCGGACAAGTACGAGTAGGACTCGTGCTCTGAGGGTTCCGTCCAATGGAAGGTTAATGGCAGGAAAAAAACAAAACTAACTGAAGTTGAAATATTGAAAGACAAACTTAACTTTGTAGTTGACTATAAGGTTCTTCGATACATTCCAACTACAAAATGTAAGTTTGTAATATAAAAATAATTATTTTTAAATAATATAACTTCAAATTGGTATTTTTCGGATTTATTCCTATATATGTGCTATAAGACCTTGCTTTTTGCCAAATTTCATGATTCTAGGTCAACGGGAAGTACCCTATAGGTTTTGATTTTCCTGTGAAATCGCAAAATCCACGACATAAACGTTCATATCTTTTGATTGCATTGACTTACAATTTTTATTTTTTTACAGCCGAAATAAACCGGAGACCCAAGTATTTAGTATAAATTTCAACTTGATACCTTTACGAGTTCTTGAGAAAAAAGGTCTTGACAGACGGACATACAGACGGACAAACAGACGGACAGACAGACGGACAATGAAGTGATCCTATAAGGGTTCCGTTTTTTTCCTTTTGAGGTACGAAACCCTAAAAACAGAATATTATTGCAAAATAAAAATATTTATGAGAGTTTTTGCTCACTAGTGAAAATAGCAAGAACTATTGACTTTTTCCTCATCAAATTTTCATTTCAAACAAAGATAAAATAGTAATAAAATTAACTTTTATATTCCTAATACAATAATTGTGTTATTCAGAATTTTGCCAACACCCTATTGGAGCGAAGCCAGGTTTCAATTCAACATTCAACTTTATGAACATGCCAGTTAAACCATTGCAGATTATGTATTTATAGCTTTGTAGCTTCATAAATCTAGACTAATATTATAAAGAGGAAAGATTTTGATTGTTTGTTTGTTTGTTTGCTTTGAATAGGCTTTCATCTTTCACTGTTGAGAAGCTACACTATCCCCGGGTGATATAGGCATTTTTTTTTTTAAATAGGGATCTTTACTAAAACTCCAATAATGTAACCCAAGGTGTAAAAAAAATAAGACTTACACCCGTTTGAAGCCGGGGTGCGTTTCTAGTGTGTAATAACTAAAATCGCCATCTACATCTACACTACAAAAAGACTACAAATCATGACACATAAAAACACCACTTTATATCTATACTAGCTGCGCCTCGCGGATTCACCCGCCTATGACTCAGGGTGAAGAAAAAAAAACTGTACTAAAACATTTTGTTTTGACCAAATGAGGTTATAAAAATAGCCCACCAGATTAACAAGTTGAAGTGGCAGTGGGCAGGGCACATATCACACATAATAAGATGGCCGCTGGGGCAGAAAGGTTCTCGAATGGAGATAATGGACCGGTAAGCGCAGCGTAGGACGTTCACCTACAAGATGGACAGACGACCTAAAAGAGACCACATGGAAACGCTGCATGCAAGCCGCTTCTAACCGGCCCTTTTGGAGATTGATGGGTGGAGTGTCATATGGCTGAAATGATGATGATAATGAGGTCTCAAATTCTAATGAGACAAGACAGTTGGGGGCAGACAACTCGTAATATTTCACTGTACCAATATTGTGTCTCGGCTACAAACTTAATTTTTAAAACAGCCAAATAAGATCAGTAGTTACGGTTTTCATTAGGCTTTTTGCAACTGTCACAGCTACAAAAAACTTGGGTTGAGTAACTACGTAGTTGAATGAATATTAGACAATTCTCTGTGTATATATTTGTATATTTGCGGCACGGGCGCCAATTCCTATTCCAGGTTAGACTATTATCTCTGCTCATTCGGCACTTTGTTAGTCATCATAACCAGCCTTTTTGTCTACTGTTGGACTTTTAGCCTACCCCCGAAAAGGTGATTGAGCCATATCCACCACGCTGGCCCAGTTGCGGGTTGGTGGATTCACATACGCCATTTAATTCTTTCTCCGTACGTATGCAGGTTTCCTCACGATGTTTTCCTTCACCGAAAAGCCAGTGGTATGAAAATCCGTACATAAACTCCAAAGAGCTCATTGGTACGGGCCCGGGGGTTTGAACCCGCAACCTCACGCTTTCAAGTCTACCAGTCTCCCAAAGAGGCTACCACAGCCACTTTGTTAGTCAAACTAAGATTAATCTAAATAAAAAATACCGGACAAGTACGAGTAGGACTCGTGCTCTGAGGGTTCCGTCCAATGGAAGGTTAATGGCAGGAAAAAAACAAAACTAACTGAAGTTGAAATATTGAAAGACAAACTTAACTTTGTAGTTGACTATAAGGTTCTTCGATACATTCCAACTACAAAATGTAAGTTTGTAATATAAAAATAATTATTTTTAAATAATATAACTTCAAATTGGTATTTTTCGGATTTATTCCTATATATGTGCTATAAGACCTTGCTTTTTGCCAAATTTCATGATTCTAGGTCAACGGGAAGTACCCTATAGGTTTTGATTTTCCTGTGAAATCGCAAAATCCACGACATAAACGTTCATATCTTTTGATTGCATTGACTTACAATTTTTATTTTTTTACAGCCGAAATAAACCGGAGACCCAAGTATTTAGTATAAATTTCAACTTGATACCTTTACGAGTTCTTGAGAAAAAAGGTCTTGACAGACGGACATACAGACGGACAAACAGACGGACAGACAGACGGACAATGAAGTGATCCTATAAGGGTTCCGTTTTTTTCCTTTTGAGGTACGAAACCCTAAAAACAGAATATTATTGCAAAATAAAAATATTTATGAGAGTTTTTGCTCACTAGTGAAAATAGCAAGAACTATTGACTTTTTCCTCATCAAATTTTCATTTCAAACAAAGATAAAATAGTAATAAAATTAACTTTTATATTCCTAATACAATAATTGTGTTATTCAGAATTTTGCCAACACCCTATTGGAGCGAAGCCAGGTTTCAATTCAACATTCAACTTTATGAACATGCCAGTTAAACCATTGCAGATTATGTATTTATAGCTTTGTAGCTTCATAAATCTAGACTAATATTATAAAGAGGAAAGATTTTGATTGTTTGTTTGTTTGTTTGCTTTGAATAGGCTTTCATCTTTCACTGTTGAGAAGCTACACTATCCCCGGGTGATATAGGCATTTTTTTTTTTAAATAGGGATCTTTACTAAAACTCCAATAATGTAACCCAAGGTGTAAAAAAAATAAGACTTACACCCGTTTGAAGCCGGGGTGCGTTTCTAGTGTGTAATAACTAAAATCGCCATCTACATCTACACTACAAAAAGACTACAAATCATGACACATAAAAACACCACTTTATATCTATACTAGCTGCGCCTCGCGGATTCACCCGCCTATGACACTCTCTGGATCTTGAACTATACCCATACAAAAAACCAGGTCGATCCGTTGTTCCGTTGCAGCGTGAAAGAGGAACAGCCATCCTTATATCCATACATCTATACATACAAACATTCGCGTTTATAATATTAGTAGGATATAAGGCGATGTGTGCATGTATGTCTATATATGTATGAATGTATGTATGTATGTATGGGTATGTATGTTTGGACTCCGTAACGGCTGGACCACAGCGAGTGTTCCTGTAAATTTTAGTAGCGATCAGATCAACAGATAATTTTATTGGTGTTTTAATAATTTCCCTAAAAAAACAAGATCGAGAATTAAAGTCTATAAATTGACATATTACATCATACTAAAAAGTCAATTCAAATTCAAAATCAAAGGAGGTTGCTGTCGCTCCCAAAGAAATCAAAGGAGGTGACTGTCGCTACCAAGGAGGTTGCTTATGGACATTGCATTGTTTTCATCTTTCACTGGCAGAAAGCTGATCTTATAGGAGTAACTTGGGCTACTTTTATCCCGGATATACCTAATGCGGATGAAACACTGGGGCGGACCTAGTTAGTCATAAAAAGCTGTAATATATATTTTAATGTTTTTCTTAATTAGGTACGCTGTGATTGTCGTAGTGTGGGTGTGACACAGATATACCAACGTATCAACTCGCACGCTTTTGTTTCTGAATGTAAAGGCATCAAATAACTGTATGCGTGGAAAATTAAACACCACGTCAAGCCGCTTTTGCTTTGTGTTTTATGTTTCGAGTATAAAATAGTTGTCATGATGTGTGGAATTATAAAAAAAAAAACTAAATGGTATAAATTATGCCACTAGTTAAAACTGTATTGGCTTCAAAGGTTAGTATAGCTTTTGAGAACGACTAAGCTTAGTAATGGTTGTTTTTTTTATTAATAGTCATCTACGACTATTTAAAAAGTTCTCGGCAATTTTTTTTTAAATCAGTCTCGTTTGAAAAGTTGGTTGAAACATCAAAAATAAAAGGTCAAATCTTAGATCAGACAACAAACCAAGGCAATCAGGGGCGGACCTTACCAAATCTCTCTTATTTGTTTGATCTAAAGCGTGGACATACATACCACTTAGGTACATAATTATACAGACTAAGTAAAGATACTTCGCTAGCTTAATAAATACGTATAGCTTAGATAAGATAACAACTAACTAACAAACTACTCATGTTAACTAATTTGGACCTTCGTCTGATGATAGATACTATCACAGGTCATTGTGACCTAAACTATCACTTATACATCATTGAAGCCACAGACAGCCCTCTGTGCCGAGGCTGTCTACAGGAGATCGAGACCGTGGAGCATGTACTACTGCACTGCAAGGCCACAGAAGATATACGATTAAGGTCGAGATTCCTTGAAGAAACTCAACAGCAACAAGTCTCCAATACGACAACACCTGGCGATATAGGGGTAGTGCAGTTTAGTCAGCTACCCAAAGCCGTACTTCGTTATTTTAAGGAGGTCGGCTGGTTTGTGTATGCTGGCAGGAGCAAATGCACAATACACCCCGAGTGGGATTTCAGTGCAGTCAATTAGATTTATATACGGATAAGCCAGTCTTTTATCGTGAAGAAAATTAACACCTTTAGTGTCTAAATCTTATTATTGTAATTGTAGATAATGAAAATATAAATTACCTTTTAAAAACCGATAAAAAAAAAAAACACAAAACAAACATTCTAAGTTATACCAACCACAACAAAGAACAAAATAATATTTTTACACGGATTTTGAAGTCGGGCGGGAACTATTATTTCGATATCAAACTTAAAACTGGACCGAATTGAGAACTTTCCTCCTTTTTTGAAGTCGGTTAAAACGTAAATGAAAATGGCCGTACAAAAAAGCCTACAGATCAAGTGCTATATTTTAATCCTAAAGAAAATGTTGTCCCGCCGGTGAAGTCGTTAAATTACATGCAACATTTAATCTGGAAAACGCTTGGCTTAGAGGAAAATATCCAAGTAATCATCCTTGGGACATTTTTTTACAAAACATCCTAACAGTAGTTAAGGTTTACAAAAAAAAGCTGGCAAAGCGTTTTGTCTCTCTGTATCTTTTATCGCACTTACAATGGGGAGTGTTCTGAAGAACTGTTTGATCTGATGCCGGCGTCGCGGTTTTACCATCGCACTAGCCGCCACTGCCTCCACACACATCATCCACACATCATAGATCAGTGGAAATTGTAGACTGTGCAATTCACACGATCTTTCTTGCCTCATACCTGCAAAATGTGGAATGAGCTACCTTCCACGGTGTTTCCGAGAACAACATAACAGCTACAACATGGGGTTCTTCAAAAGGTGAGTTAATCGACTCCTAAAGGGTCGGCAAAGTATTTGTAACGCTTCTGGTGTTACAAGTATCCATAGGTGACGGTTATTGTTTACCATTAGGCAGCCCGTCTGCTTGTTGCTATCTATGGCAAAAAAGGTACCAGTCTATTATTTAAAATAATCTTTAAGTTTACAAAAGATTATTTAAAATAATTATTATTATTAAAACAAAAACGCAGGGGCGGCTTGGTGGCGAGCCGTCGATGTAAGATAACACCACGTGTACCCCGATTTCATGGGGCTAAATGAGACCCCAACCCTTGGCACCAATGGCTTGCCTTAACCGGCCGTCTGGGGGTGGAAACTGCAAGAGCTCATAACCTAAGTTCCGGGTGGAAGGGGCAACTTTGACGTAGGGAGGCTTAGGGTGTCGAGAGGTGTGCTACACTTTCACTAAATGCTACTCGCGCTGTTATGCCTTTTAACACTAGCCTGGAGCTTAGGTCCTTAGCTCTTACAAAAAAGCCAACCGATAAACAGCAGGCTCACAATGTGGACGTGCACAGCTGTTTTGTTATATCAATAACTAGCAACGCATCCTGGCTTTGCATGGGTGCAAGTCTTATTTTTTTCCACCTTGGGTGACATTATTGAAGTTTCAGTAGGGATACATTTTTTTTTTAATTGCCTATGTCACCCGGGGATAATGTAGCTTCCCAACAGTGAAAGAATATTGCAAATCGCTTCAGTAGTTTTGGAGCCTATTCAATGCAAACAAACAAACAAACAATTAAACAATCAAATTTTTCCTCTTTATAATATTAGTATAGATTAGTTATGAATCCTCACGCGAGTTTTGATGAAAAATTATACGTACGTAATTTTTCTTCTTCTTAGTCGTTTCGCTCTTGTCAGAGCGGTCGTGGTCGTCATGTAGTATTGTTGGATGGGGATGGGGTTGGATGGGATGGACGTACGTAATTAGCTACTACGTAATTAGTATTACGTAACTAGCTGCGCCCCGCGGTTTCACCCGCGTTATAGGTATACCTCCTTGAAGCAACCTCTTCGGTAGTGGCTGCAACCTCTTTTGACTTAGATGACAACTTCTTTTTTCCGTGATATAATATGTCAATGTAAGTATATACTTCAATTCTTGCCATTCCATACAAAAAATTATAGGAAAATAAATTTTCCCATAATTTTTTCCCAGACGTTTTTGAGTTATAAATACTGTGTATAAATACTGTGTTATATAAATACTGTGTTTTAAGATAAGATTTTTTTTTTTTTCTTTTGTTGAGAAAACTAATCATTCAAACATCGTACTTTTTTACTTCAAAGGTCCCTGTCCTGCGAAAAAGTCCTTGATACGTCATATTAAGCTACTTCTCTGACTCATAATACACTGCAGTATCTTGGTGACCCTTGTTGAGTTCCCTTTTGTATCAGAAATGGGGCTATGAATTTAACAGACATTATGTTTCAAGTGAAACGAGCGTTGAACAAATTTTTGTGCCAACAATGTTTTAGTGGTTCTCGCCTCGTATATTTTGAGTTCAATGGTCTCAGTTCGTGAATAAAGCTTCGAGCTACTAAAATTATTTTTGGTGTATATTAGAAATATACAACACAGCTGGCAATGGACAGAGTTTCTTCTTCTTGGTCGTTTCGCTCTTGGCAGAGCAGTCGTGGTCGTCATGTAGTAGTATTGGACGGGGCAGATAAGATGCGCTTCACGATGTCTCGCCATCTCTCTCTGCTCGAGGTCATCCTGCTGCACTCGCTTAAGGGACCACCCACTGCAGACTTGATCTGGTCGGTCCATCGCATGGGTGACCTCTCGCGCGGTCTAGTGCCTTCCACCTTTCCCTGGACTTGAGGCGTTCTATGGATTAATAATCTCGTCTTGAAACGTGTCCGAAGAAGGCTAGTATCCGAGACTGTACTGTGGAAAATAAGCTCTGCTTGATGCCAAGTTCTTGGAGTATCGAGACGTTCGTGCGAAGCTCAGTCCACGATACCCCGAGCATTCTTCTCCAGCACCACATCTCTAAAGCGTCTACGTGGAGAGAGCTACGCTCAGAATTTCTTTGCGCGATGTAATCTAAACGAGGATATTTGCCAAAGAACCAGTCACTGACATATTTGCTCAGATTTGCAAGTTGAAGTGGCAATAGGCAGGCCACATCAATCTACGACACCCCAGTCTACGATGCACTCCATGTTGCTGAGGATAGAAGATGATGGAAAGGTATCATCAGAGAGAGATTGATGGAAAGTGGTGGTCACGACCCTCAGACATGAGGAATACGAATTAGGGAGGAGGAAAGTTTATTAAACAAACAACGATAAGGAACATAATTTTCACACTAATTTGACCTGGCAAATCTATAGGCATACTAAGACTTGCCAACCCGTGCCATGTAAACAGTTTTAGTATTAAACGGAGCTCTGTATAATGTAATTCAGCAATAAATAGTTGATCAAGTACTTAAGAAGCCACATCTCATAGTGGTCAACATTTTTGTAAGACACTGTACGTATCCTGCTAGAATATTTTAGTTATACTGTAAAGTACACGCCGGAAATTTAATAGTTTTCTTTTAGAGCGAATTCTCAAAAACTTCCGCTTTGTTACGCCAAGTTGAGAATACGTATTGGATACAAAGGAAATTGTTTCTATTGCTCAAGTTTGTTTGTATGAAACTGCGTTGGACTTTGCGTTAAGTTTTTTTTACAAGAATATCTGGGCTTTTCATTGTTCTCGAAAAGTTTTTGATCACGTATGAACAATTATAGCCGATCAAAATGTTTCTCTGTCCCGATTTTTACCGAAGTGCACCCCGTTGCTTGCAATGATCCTACGTTTTGAGATTTGTCAATAGCTATCGCAAAATACGCCCTGGCGACTTTTTTCTATTAAATACTTTCGGGTAAAAAAAGCCTCACTTGCTGACCAAGTGTTCAGCATGCAGCCCAGCTTACCGCGCAACTTGTGAAGAAAGTTTGACGCTTTGTTAAACACAATTTTTGATTCTGCTTATGCCAAGTGCTTGTAAATCATCTTTTCTAAGCAGTACTTTTCAGCATAAAATCCCTTCGTATAAATCGAGTATTACAGCTCGCGTTAAACAATAAATTTCGCACCCTACAATTCATGTCCGACAAAGATTTCATTTCCCCATCACTCCGTTGGTTGGGAAAGATCTATTTTTATTTGTAGCACGAATTTCCCAAGCGGTTACGTAATAATTTCTTGAAAATAAATTATGTATAAGTATTTTATGTGGACTGAAAGCGGTATTTAACCGGTACTAAACGATTACTTGTAGCAACTTGCTCCTAATAGAAGGTAACCGCTCTTAGTGATGTCTCACTTCACACATTATTGTTCAAGATTTAACAAAACAAGCCGAAAATCACTTTACTAATAGGTATAAAAACTAAACTATTCAATAAAAATATTATAAAAAAAATTTAAAGCCATTCTTATGTTGAGATAAAGTAAAAATAGTTGTATACAACATTACAATAAATGGTGTAATGAAGTAATGGATTATGTTTTAGATAACAAGGCATAATTATTTGACTAAATTTGCTTGTTGTTTCTAAATCTTTTATTTAATTTCCTTATTAGTATATATGGGTCAAATCTTGCAACTGAATTTCAAAACAGATATCCCCAACCGTTTGAGTTGAAATTTTGCATAAACGTTTAATTTGCATGACAAGGCATGGTTAGCTAACTGATTCTAAACTCAATATAGCGGACTCCCAAAGATGGCGGACCAGGTATTTTTATACAACCCCACGATATGGATTTGAAATAAAATAATTTGCTGTTAAGAATATGAAAAATAAAATTATGTCACTCAGTAAAAAGTATTTTTGTATTAATAATTTCATTTTTCAAATTAGATTGTTAAAAAAGCTATATTTTTAGAGTGTTGTTTTACATGTTTAATTTACTATTCCAATTTTATAGACTATTAAAAAAATTACAACCTGGAAGGATTCGATCCTGCACCATTCAGGCTTACGTCCTGAGTGCTCTATCCGCTAAGCTACGGCGGTCGCTTTCTCGTCGGCCTCCAAATTCTTGAGCTATCTTTGCAATCAATCTAAGCATTGGAGCCACCATCTATAATTCTTGATATCTGCAAGTAACTAATCAGCTAGAACAGGCTCCAGAAGCTGACTGAGATAATTATTATTAGATTGATTTTTTCCAATGAGTAATAAAATTCCTTCATATCCAAATTATTATTTGCTTTCTTTTAAACGGTATTCAGTCCTATTTGCGGACCTTCATTCATCATTAAACGCTCAACGAAATCTATTTTGACGTTTATACGTGCAATATGCTGTATTTATGAATCCAGGTTAAAGTATGGTTTTTCTATCTGCGGTATAGATCCATAAATTTGATATTTACTGCTGATATAACGCTATCTCTTCTGTAATGAAACTTCTGTCTGGTTTTCCCTGGGCGATCGTTATCCAGCATTATGAAGCGAATACTGAAATAACAGCTATGTTTTTATACTTTTTGCTACTAACGAGTTTTGCTTCGGCGTAAGGTGCGGCTTTCGTGTGTCCACAAATGTTACATGATGAAATATCAATTTGACTCGTATTTCATATTGTTTATGTAAACTATTTCATTTACAATCTGAAACAACAATGGTCTGCTCTTCTATTATATCTATCTAGACTTTTTATTTTAAAGCTAATTTTTTGACAGAAACTACCAAACTACTCCAAGTCTACCTACATAGTACAAACTTAAATTAAGAAGTAGAAAAATGATAGTTAAAACAGCGATTGAAAATCCCACAGTTTTTTTTTTTATTCTGTGGAAAGTTCTCTTCTAAACTTTTGCTGAAGGGAACCACAAACCAAAACGTCACCTGTGAATGTATTTTTAGAATGGATTTTTTCAAAAACTGTTGTCAAAAATAAAGTAAACAATTAATACTAGTCAATAAATAATAATAATTTAAAATGTCAGTTTTATATTAAGTTATCTGCAAAATATTGTAAATAATAATGCCTACTCAACCTTAGGCAGAAAGTCATCCACTTTATATTTTTTTTTTTTCAAAAAACCTTTTTTTTTTCTACATTTAAATGAGTGTCGTGACGGTGCCTCCTTTACATCGTCTGGGAGACTGTTGTAAACGTCTGCTGCCATTACGTGGACCTGCTTGGACGGCTTCACGTATCAGAATACCTCTGAATTATGACCTACCAAACACAAAAAGAATCAACAAATTCAATTCGCGATTTGGCAGAGTTAACGTATCAAACACACAAAAATCATGCAGTCGAATTGTGAACATCCTCCCTTTTTAAGTTAGTTAAAATAATAAAGAGTTAAATAATCTGTCAAAAAAGAGAAAACGTGCGCTCCTAAGCGCACTTGCTAAATTAGGTTACATTTGGAACTTCACGCGTCAGATACTTTTACATCTGTCATAATGTATTCCGTGTCTTCCCATAGCTTTATGATAAATTCTTACAAAACAAAACTTATTATCTAATTTCAAAATCTTAAGCAAAATTATATCAGAAGGCGCTACATTCTGGCAAAAATGTTGCCTGTAGATACTCCATCAATCTATCCACGGACAATGGACGAAAAAATCTTTACCCACAATAACGTAACATCATCGGCGTGAAAAGAAGTGCGAGCATCCTTTCAGTAAAGTTCAAGTAGTGGGGGCAATATCCGGTATATAATGGGCTCTCGCCAAATTGGCGAGATCTTGGTGTGATGATATTGAGCTATGTGGCAATTGCACTACTCGCTTAAAGTGGCAACGCAACTAGTATCTTGTTTCAACTGCTAAGCCATTTTGTTTAGATTTCTTTTAAGCCTAATATTGCTCTATTTAATTATACGCCTTGAGATGTATTTTACTGTGTTGGGGTATAGCCACGTTATATAGGATTGCATCTACTAAAACCTTTCCGGCCTGCCTTTGTACTGGGTACTGGGTACTGGGTACTGGGGTCTGTTTTAATATTTATTTTTATTCAATAATAGGCCTACATTTGGCCGCCAACTCACCATATATTAAGAGATAACCGATGGACAGGAATAATCTGAGTTGGCTCAATAGACAACGCAAGCAACCGTTCTGCGCTAACTCAAAGACTTCCACCTCACGTCTAATAAAATCGGCCTTGGCAGTGCGTGCCAACAAATCTGGCAGAGGCAGGATGAGCAGAATAGCGTAACTAACGGCTTCATTGATGTCTACGTAGATATTATTGAGTCAATTTAGTTCGACCTACCTTGTTATTTGATACCTATCTATATTTTAAGCAACCCATTTTAGCGAAGGTTAAAAATATATATTTTTTGCTTTAACCCTATTCGCTGCCCTAGTGCTTGAATGTCCAACAGACCAATTCCACCCAAAACAACATTTTTGTTTTAAAATTTAGAGAAAAAAATTACACTCTTTACCATATTGATTATTTTATTTTATTTTCAATATTATTCGTACTTTTTGCAAAAATAAAATATCCTATCTCCGTAATTAAAATAGTCTTTAGTGCTTCTTTGGCCTAACTCCATAATTAGCTCAAATGACCGCATCCAAATATCAAGCTCCGTTCTTGTTTGTCCAACCTCCATAGGCCAACCAATCACAGCTAAGTATTTACGCTGTGAGCTGTGACGTTTCGCCGTCTTGTTTGCATAATGTTTGTTTTGTCAATGAGTTAGCAGCGTTTCTAAGCTCCTGTGATAAATGAAAGAGTTTAAGTAGTTAAATAGTTTTTAAATGAGTGCTTGAAAATGTCAGTAACAACTAAAAACCATCAATATAAGCAACCGGAACTGAATTTAGAAAGAAACGTTGGCATTTATTTTGTTTAACAGTGATAGAATGTTGTATGTCACAGACCACAGTATACGTACAGGCTGATTTAAAATCGAATGCATTAAATAGCAGATCATTCATCGCTTAGTCTACGTAAAAATTATCTAAAATATCATATAATATCATTTTTTTTTATTTTTTTTTGGTTTTTCATTCGACTGTATTTTTTTGTTTTTATGTTACACGATAAATTTAATAATATAATAATTTTCTTTATTATTAATTATACATAATTTTATTAATAATAAGGAAAATTATTTCGTGATTAGGAATATTTAGGAATTAGTATGTGCTAGGGTTACGTTAGATTTTTGATAAGACTACGATATAGATTGCTAGTAATGTATTGTAGATATATTGTGTACTGAACCTTGCGACATAATATGGAACGTTAAAATATACTCATTTGAATAGATTAGAGATAAAACTTGGTTACAGGGATATGTTAGCTTAACTAGCTTAGGGTTCAAACATCGTCTTACGCTAGGTATTAGACTATTATGTGACTATTTTGCTATAGCACTAAATTGCCATGGCAAGTTCATCTATGTAAATATTGCGTCATCTTGCGGCTACCTGTGGGTTCAAACTCAACGGTACATTTTGGCAGGGTGCGTGTAACGGGACCTTACAGGACTCATAAAATGCCCCATCTCCGCTTTCTCGCGAAAGAATTATACCTGGACAGAATATTATAAGTGTCCTATTATCTTTGGGCAAGCATAAACGTTTATTGCCGTTCTAACGGGATCGCAGATGTACGGAGTTTGCGTAAGCTTCCAAAGACTTTATCAAAACTCGTATAACCATTAATAATAACACCTATTAATATTATGTACTATAGATCACCTCAATCCACCACTACCACCATCCAGTCACCTCACAAGTCTCAAATTTGAATGCCTACTATACCCAGTTTTTATTTTATTTTATGTATTCATCTAAATTTAGACTTTCTGCAGTCCTGGCCCAAGGGGGACACAAAGTAGTTAAATTCATTAAAAAGTTGAACATGCTGTATACGTCTTGATGGTAGATAGGACAAACAAGCACTGAACTCTCTAATCATTTTCATGGGCTATCTCCATGTCGTTATGTCCAACCTCCAGTTACATAATTTCTACGGAGGCATTTTGTCCAACCTCCACAAATAAATGAAAAAATATCGGTCTTATGCTTATCATATTAAAATACAATATAGACAATCATATAAATATATACAACATTATTCCTAAATCATCAAATATTTTTATAAATTTTACATACATTAATAACAAACTAAAAAAAACGTCTCCTGTATAATTTGGTAAATGGTTGCTTGGCCATTCAAGCACTAAGGCGGCGTATTCTATTTACTCCATTAGTTTTAATCAAAAATCAATGAAGAAGGCAAAATAATTAGCACCCAAGCTTTTAAATAAACAAGTCACAAAGTTATCGAAATAGTTTTTTCGTAATTACGTTTTTGATTATTTAGCAGTCTGTTTAAAATGTAGTAAATTAATATTTTACCTAACATTAAACACTTTATTAATTTGTAGTACAGAGAAAACGTTGCTTAAAATACACAAGTATTTTATCCGTTTATATGCTGATAATAGTACATTTTTCCAGTAATAATTTATTTTGCTACATGTTTACATTCACCCGCGTAATGAGGTTTTTTTTTTTGTTTTTGTTGTTTTTTTTTCTAAAAACCCTTCAATTTCAATAAAATTTGTATGAGGCCACCTCTGAAGTATGACCTACGAAACAAAAAGAGAATCATCAAGGTCAATTCATAATTGGCGGAGTAATCGGGTAACAACCATACAAAAAAAACATAATAAAGAAACCTTTTTTGAAGTCAGCTATAAAATTACTTACCAACAAAAATTGTCTTAAACAAGTAAATTAAATTATTAGTAAACAAGTGATCAGTCACATGCCCAATACTTCTTAAGTATTCTGAAATAGGGTTATATTACGGTATCTCCATTATTCATCTAAGAAAATAAAATTTTGAATATTCGAGGTCTAGGACGAAGGTATATTCCAATGTCAACGAAGATAGCTTTTCAAAATATAGAGATCAAAGGATGTAAAATGTTTAAGTATTTTGGAGAAATTAGATGAAAAACCTTTTTAAGGGACTGTAATTTCATCATCACAAGCAGCAATATCATTTCGGGAAAAAATCTGTTGCTAGAGGCGTTTCACAAGTTTAAATTTGACCTGAACTTTTGAAACTTGACCTTGCACGAGGGTAAAAGTTTACCTAATGCAATTAATGTTTGATTCGCTGTAACAGTAATGCTCGTTAGAATCCTATTATCGTGTCAGTTTTTACTTTTTAGGGTTCCGTACCCAAAGCTGCAAAAAACGAGACCCTATTACTAAGCATACGTCTGTCCGTCTGTCTGTCCATTCTTTTTTTATCGCTGATAAGTCCGCTTTGCCCACAAACTCGCATATTGGTTAGCGACGATGTGGTCGAAGATGAAGCACGCAGACTTAGATACCTATTCACTCTGGCCTTGAAAATGCCCAGATTATATCTCTCAGGAAACAAGAAAGCCGGTAGGTTATTCCAATCCTTGTCCGTACGGATAAGAAATTTAGAATCGAAACCTTTTAACGGCTGTATCTTTCGGACCGTAATAGATAACCAGTTGAAATTTTTAAAGAATATGTAATTATTTAGGCGGAGTAATAACAAATTCAAAAGATAATAACTAAAGGGGCCATACAACAAACTTTTTTTTTCTACGAGAATGCTCCTTAGATGTCTCAGTGCCTATAAAAATATGAATTAAATAATGTATGTACGTTACGTAGCGCAACTTTGGTTGGTACTATTAGGAAAGTTTGTTCAGCTTTTCCTTACTATGTAAGTCGATGGCGAGAAAGCTCCTTAGAAGTTTTCAGTGCCTTTAAGGGTGAATTATCCAATAAACAATGAATAATGTGCGTTATTTATGTCGGTATAAAGTACTTTATTAACACACACACACTTAATAAACTCCAGTTTTTATAGTGTGTTAAAAACTCATTTGCCTGCCACCGTTGCATATCAATATGGCAGAATTATGTCGGAGCGCCTACGGCTGGCTATGTGTTATTTTTTTGTGGGACAATTTGGTCTTTTCTTAACTATCATCCGCTTCAAAATTATTTCAGTAAAATAACTAAAAATCATGAGAGAAAACTCATTAAAACATAATTTCTACTACCTATACTATTTTTTTTTTCAAATTTAAAGGGGGCAACTTATGACTACTGCGCTTGAGTTATAGATAATAAGAAAATGAATGCATGCAACTAATAGGAATAATATTTTTGTATTATTTTAATTATACATTTATTATTACTATAGAAACTAACATGAGCATGATTACCCGTGAGTGCTACCTGTCTATTAGTTTAAATAAATCTATTATAATTAGAATTATTTATTATTAGCATTAAGAATCTATTAATTATAAAAATAAAAAAAATATATACAGACTCATACAAAAAAAAAATATATATAGATTGTTACACAAGCGATTTAAGTGAACTTTTTTACACCCAGATATTTTGGCGACCAATGAGTGAAACAAGACAGGCGCTAATAGTTTTAGGGTGTAAAAGATCACCTCATCACGTGTGTAAATAATCAACTTTTCATCACTAGTGTAAGGTAATACACAAAAAAACCTGAGATCAAACTATTTATTTTTAATTTTAGCAAATTGATAAAAGTACCAGTTTCACACCACAGAGGTTTAATGTAGTTGTTAACTTCATTTCACAGAGTAAAAAGTTTCTGACATGGTACGGTACTACATGGTCGAAGAAAAAATAAGCAAGTTCAATAATATTTTCTGATATGGGACTAGTTAGATTTTAAAATTATTACCGAGAGCTAGTGATGTTTTTTATGTGAGAACTTTATGGACTACAGCTTCGTGGCTAAGTGCTTTTAACCAGTTTTCTTGCATTTGGTCACCCTAACCATATAGGGTATATCGGTAACAAATTACTTTGTCTTCATGAATATTTCATCATGTGCTGAACACAAACGATATTTATCTCAAAATTAAACCTGACTCCGCTTCATACACCTAATATAATCGTAATCAGAAGGGTAATAAAGAGAATGAGTTAAAATTAAGTTACTGTATTAATTTTTGTTACAATAATAAAAAATGCTAACGTAACTTCATTGGCCTATTTTTATCTATAAGAAATGATTTATGTAGCGTATTTAAGGGTGTTGATCTACCCATCAAAGTGAACAGCTTGTTAAGTACAAGTTTTGAAAATAAAATAAAGATTGTGTCCTCATATGAAATGGATCACAAGATCGGTCATTTTGTGGGGCAGAATTTTTGAAGAGAAAATTTCTTTATGCGCGGACTAAAACTTGTGGGCTCGCGTTACTGACATGCTAAGTGACTTGATGCGCCATGCTGAGTTCTAAGTTTTCACTTCTGTCCTATATCTTTGCAATAGGCATGTGTCCTCATGTTTAATTTATTACAAATAACCGGCTTAGCGAGAAATATAACTAAATACATTACACATACTGAAAAAATAATTTAAATTGGCTGATAAATCTCTGAGATATGAGCGTTTAAAGTTTTAGGTGGGGATAGGGAGGGGATGCTCTATCCCTTTCTCATAAAGCGTGTGTTAGTATAGCATTTGTATGGCGCTCCTGAGCCGTGACGTCACGGCTCAGTATGGTGCGCTCTCTGTCTAGGATGAAATTTAAATGCTTATATCTGCTTATATCTGCTTATATCTTATTTATTTTTGAACTTATTTAAATTTTGTTTTCGTTGATGGGCTCTATTTATGATCAGCTTTTTTATGAGGTAATAAAAAAATATTAGACATCATGCCTATTCTTTGACCGATATTATTTATTCAGTATTAAAAATTGTTTTGCATGTATTTTATGCTTGCAAAATTGCATGAAGATGGAAAGAAAGCTGCGTCAGATCTCGTCGAACATATTATATACAAACGACGATTTGATCCGGTAGCCTCTGGGTCGCTTAGTTAGATCAATTATTGCTGTTTGCAAGTAATCATTTAGATAATCAAATGTTGTTCCGACTCGTATTGCCATTCAACCGCAGTTCAAATACAACACCAAAAAAAAAATTGTCTATTGGCCAATATACCTACTTTTATTCATAGCATAGCGGCGTTGGAGCCGCGTTACAATTTTGTGCCCGTTGCCGTGGAGACCATGGGTTGTTGGGGGACTGAGGCCAAGAAGCTCATTTCGGAGATAGGGCACAGGCTCGAGGTAAAGTGTGGTGACTCCCGCTCCGGCTCGTTCCTGGTGCAAAGGTTGGCCATTGCCATCCAACGCGGTAACGCAGCGAGCGTTTTGGGTACCTTTGCGCCGGGAACGGTTAGGGGTGGGTTATTTGAATAGTTATTAGTTTAGTTATTAGTGAATTCCAAATATTTTGGATTTATTTGACATATTATGTATTTAAATGCTCTGTATTCTGGCATAAAATAGTCGCTATCCATGTCTGTATGTCTGTATAGCTGCTAATTCCTCCTAAACCACGCAACGGATAATGATGCGGTTTTGACCATCAGTCAGATATTTTTCATGAAAGCTTTATATATATACTAAAACTTCCACCCGCGCGGGGCGGCTAGCTAAGTATAAAGAAATGTAGATTTTTTATCGTTTTGGTACTCAATTTAAGTTCCCCAACAAAACCAACATTTTTGATAAAGAATCATTGTATTTTTAGCGTAGAATGCTCGTGAGATTTCCTTTATGAGAGAAACGTTTACATTTTCAATAGACTGTTTGATATAATGATAAAAATGCGGGAAAGAGTCCATAGAGGCACTCAAGCTTGTGTGCCTTTGTTGTACTAAAATTAAGAGCGGATTTTCATGGAACAAGGTTTTTCATTATACGTTATAGGTATGCACAGATTTGTAGCAGGTTAGATGCTGCGAGTTCACATACTTTGCGTGTCTGTTTCCCGTTAAAGTTGGATCAGTCATCATCATCACCCAGAAGACATCCACTATTGAACGTAGGCCTCCGCCTTTAACCTCCACACTGAACGACAGCCAGCCTTCTGCATCCAATGAATGCCCGCGACTTACACTTTTTTTTTTTTTATATTAACTTGTACTGTTGGACTTTTGGCCTCTACAGCTTGACCGGACTAGTTAGCGAACGCAGAGTGCGTTCGGCATAACTTGGTGGTTAAGTTTATGGGCGACTAGCACAAGGGCACCTCGAAGGTACCAACCTCGGCTTGGGCCGTCGCTGGGAGTGGGAATCAGAGTTGCCCAGGCACCCCAGAAGGGTGCCCTGGAGCCCTAACGGTTGGTTGAACTGATTGATTATTTGGAGAGAATCTAACCGATCTTCTAACAGATCCTGGGGGTCTACGATCCTGCCGGCGGGATCGCTGTGTGGCCCGCGACTTACACAATGTCGTCGGTGAGTTGGATCAGTGGCTCTGATCGAACGTGTGAATAGGGGCACGAAGATTAAACTGAGAGCACAAAAAAAAAATTAAAATCAATATGTGTATAATAAATAATAATTAATTTGAATTATGTTAGAGCACTGATTCAGTTCTCTAACTTAATTCAATTTAATCTTCGTTATCTTGGCAGTAGCACGTCAGAGGCCAAAACAAAAATTTCAAAATGCGCCATAGTAAACTGTATAAACCCTTTAAAAGCAGTTGGCCGTGCGAATGGATTTAACTACCACTAAATTACTCTCGGGTCGTACTAGACGTGAGTGTTTTCAAACAATATAACGTTCTTGCGGCTTCTAATATAAAAAAAATCTGTGGTTCGAAGATTTCTCAAATAAAGCAATATAAAAATAGAGAGAGCTTTGCAAAAGATTGTGTGTGTATTTTTATTGTCATGTAGAGACCAATACCTAATTTAGGCAAATATGGCACGTTTTTATTTATTTATTTTTACGGTTATGCCCACTGTATTACTAATTACTAATAAGCTACTTGTGCCGACCAAGATTTTTTTTGAGAAGCTAAGCTTTTGAATGCCTATATTTAGTAATGGAGAGACACTGAGAGAGGCTATGCCTAGCGGCATATTATGGCTAAAATGATGATGATGGTGATGATGACTAAGAAAATAGTAAAGAAGTATTTTTTATGCACTCCCCATAATATAGGTATCAAATGAAAGCGTTTCCTGAAAAAAGATACGAAAAATTAAATGACGCCACCTAAATTCAATATGGCCGACAATTAATTAAAAGCTTATTTTTAAAAAGAATTTCTTAAATTAGTAAAATTTTGTTACAAACAATTTTATTACTTCTATTAGTTTGTCCGTCAGATTTGTTTAAAAAGTTTGCTGCCCAGTAAATACGACACAGTTGAATAGATTTTCGGTAGCGGTTGTCCAATCACTTTTATCAACGTTGATTTAGCCGCATCACGTCACATTGACGTCACTGGGGTAACAAACGAGTGTACGGAACCTGACCCGCATGCCTTTTGAAACGTGAGTTTTTGCCAACGATTTTGTGTCTTAATTTTAGTTTGGTTTACATGATTTTTCATGATAATAGTTTTCTATGTTTAAGTTATATATTTTATGTTCTTCGTCACTAAATGCAAATTCTTCTTTCATTAAATATTTTCTCTCTTCCCTCATTCCCGAACAAAACATGTATTTTTATTCATTCGCTAATTTAGTTATTAGATAATTTTTTAGCACTTAGTTATACGTTAGTTAAGGATCATTTTGTACGGAAATAAAAACATTTTAATTTCATTCAGTTTAATATATCCATCTTTAGTTTATCATTTGTTATTTTCCTTAAGTAGTGTCATCAACTAGGTTTATTTTCCTTTGAATAAGTTCATTATTTTGCATATTTGGCAATTTGCCTCAGCACACAAAAGGGCGAAATTGGTTTTAGCCTCATTCGAAAGTCTCCAGACACATCAAAGCAACACATTACTAAGCTGTCCAGTAAATTAAATTAACCGGCCAAGTGCGAGTCGGGCTCGCGCACTGAGGGTTCCGTACCACCACAAAATTCAATAACGAAATCACCAGTTATAACTTGGTATTGAACAGAAACTTTTTTATATTTTAGAGTGTGTACTATAATCATGCCAAATTTTACGGTTGTACATATTGCCGTTTTTAAATTAGAGCTAATTAAAAAAATTACCTAATAAATACGTACGTTTTCTTCAAGAACTTGGTACTAGGAAATCGCGTGGTAGCACTTCCTACCGCGAAATTTCCGAGTTAACGACAAGCGCAAACGTGCGTATCTCGCAAAATTATTAATATAGTATCCCGTCAAGTCAACCGCACGACCTCCACACCTGCGACCCTTTCCTCGTTTCTCGTTTCCCTTCGTGCGAAGCGTCTTGCGGTTTGAGGGTGTTACTGTCAGCTGGAAGACAAATACTTATTTACTTTACTGGGCGACAGCGCAGAGGCGCAGAGTTTTGGCCTCCGAAAAAAAACGACACAGGCTTAGCTATCTCAGTCTCGCACTATCTCTTGCCAGGTGCTAAATTAGGTTTTTAGTAGTGCTTTTCTACGACATTATTACTACCACTATTATAGACCTATTAATGGCTGTACTTTAAAATAATTAATTAAAACTAATGACCTATTTTTACGACCTAAAAGAGACCGCAGGGAAACGCTGGATAATATCATTAGTTATCTATCTCTGGTTAGTATCATTTTACCCATGGGACGTCCACTGCTGGATATAGGCCTCCCAATATATCTCCAAAAAGAAAACAAAACATAAGGATTCTTCAATGGAGACAACGGACTGGTGAGCACAGCGTAGTGGGTAACCTAAAAGAGCGGGAAACACTGAATGCAAGCCGCTTCCAACCAGCCCTTTAAGAATGCAATTGCTTATTCCATAATAATCAATTTAAAAACATAACAACCAACTTTTCCATTATTAGATGTGTTCTTATTTTTAAATTAAATCGAGAAAAAAAAATTATAAATTCATTTAATTCAGCTCTTAATTAGCAAAGATAAAAAAAATACGGTCTAATTGAAACCTACTTTTGTAATCGGTTGAAAAAAAAACAAGATTTTACTCTAATGTCACTAGGGATACCTAAATATATACGATTCAAGCCATTCAAGCGATACCACATACATCAGTATATTCTCGTTGTCCATCACTTTTTTGTAACTAAACAAAATACAAGCTAAAACTAACACTACAAATACAGTTAGACTGCCCATAGACCGTTGAAGGTCTAAAGACAATCCAAATGCTCAAGCCCACTACCAGTTGGCAGCGTACCCAACATGCTGGCGGCATTACCACGTTGAATGGCAATGCTAATGCGTTGAGCCAGAAACACGC
Source organism: Agriopis aurantiaria (assembly GCA_914767915.1). NCBI lineage: Eukaryota > Metazoa > Arthropoda > Insecta > Lepidoptera > Geometridae > Agriopis > Agriopis aurantiaria. The sequence goes on from OU611990.1 coordinate 6,034,837, forward strand.
CAGCATTTTGGTCACGCGTCGCATTAACCAGGCGCTCTGAAAGATTTTTGAAAATGAGGTGAGCTCCCGGTCCCCAAGGGCCCAATGTCTCGACCCCAAACGCCTCAAATATGTAACCACTGCCGAGGTTAGCATATTTGCGACGCTTGTGCTGCTATGCCGAATTGGCAGCCGCGCCAGCCCTACCTTGTGTCTCAGGAAGATGTGACGGCGCCAAAGTATCGACACAAGTTGCGTCCCATACAAGGGGCCGCCCCAACCTCCAGGGCACAAGTGTCATACCGTCAGGCCTCTTTCCATCGCCACGCGCAAGACCACTCGGTTCGAGCACAGCCGCGACATTGGCGGTGGAAAGTGCCCTGCGTATGATATCGTTCAGGCTAGCGTGTCGGCCAATACGACCAGCGCTTCTCGAGCAAGAGAGACCATGGTGACCGAGCTGGTCAACAGCAGTACCACACTGACAGCGATGGGCCTCACAGCACCTTGCACCCAAGCGTAAGCTGACAGCTAGACGAAATGCGGTTGGATCTAAAAGGCTACCTGTGTTAAAAGAGGGCATGGCTTGCAACCAAAGTCCCGATTCCCAAACAGAGACAGCAAGAATACGAGCGCGATCTGCAATACTAGGACACGTATCTAGTAGCGATTTCCGTGCTAGTTCGCAGATCGGCCGATCCCACAGTCTCTGGGAAGACAACTTCCTGGGAAAATCGGTATTTGGACAAGCCAGCCTCCAAGCATTCATTGCCTCTTTCGAATGAGATACAACTACATCGGAAGGACCTAAAGAGGGTGCAAGGATTTTTTCTATTAATTTATGAGTACTATGAAATGAGGACAAGAATGCCGGTAACGCAACACTTGAAATTTGGCGGATCCCTAAGCCTCCTAACCTTACAGGTAGTGAGGCTTGTAACCATGTCCTGTCACTCAAATCAACATTCAAAACCGATATTAGAGTTTCCTTTACGACATTGTCTAAGCTCGAAAGGAGCTCACCGTGTTTCCACAGTGGACTACATCGTAAAGTGTACATAAATTTAGGAACAAACAAACAGTATCTGATAATTGTAAACGCCATATGGGCGTTAATTTTGAGTAACCTGTCGGAAGCACCCATAAAATTTTGAATTTTTTCCTCAACAAAAGGTGAAAAAGACTCATCCAATATCGGTGAACCCAGGAGACGGAGAGAACGCCTGTCTAATAATTTGATATTGGGAGCTAAATTATTGTTTTGTTTTGCTTTTTTGTTTCTCAACACCCTCTTATGGACATCTGAAAATATCTACCGTACGATAATTATAGCAGTTACGTATTTTCACAATAATAAATAATATATAATGAATAGAAACAGACTGCGACTTCTATTCAACCGTTGATTTGACAGACGAGAAAGCAATTTTTTTTTTTTTTTTTTATCAAATTAATTTAAATTCATTTATTTCTGGTATAGCTAATATACACCTGGCGACGTCATTTACGGGATATAAATCACAATTTAAAATTAATATGATACAATTCAACAATATAGGTACACATTAGCGGCTGTAAAATGGCCTTGTCAATAATTTTGCAGCAGTAAAGAGGCTTTGTCAGATTAATAATAATTGAAAAAAATACACTAGGTATAGCTAACTAATAACTATAGAAAAGTCCACATGTTCAACGTCTATTACTAGACTTTTCCATTACACGTCTATGTTTCTGTAAGTCGCCTTCCACAAATCTACAATCCAATCCAGGGCCCTTATTCTTAAATTTCGCCATTACGGTTTTCCACAGCTTTGCCATACCAAATCTGTCACAGTTTGTAATTTATCAAAGTTGCGCCGTTGTAATGAAAAATCTGAATATGGACCCAATTCAAGGATGTGTCTGTGAAAAAAATAGCTTTTAGTCGCAAAATTCAATTATTATTTTATAGTAGCATCCCTACACACTACGCAGCCAAAGTCAGTCCACGCGTGAAATCGCGCCTCCTCTGACTACGTTTAAATATTCATGCGGTTTTTACTAGATAAGGGACATGTCATAGATAAGAAGGGATCTTTGTTGGGTGTCGACCCGTGTGATCTCATACTTCTACATAAAAGGTTCATGAATTTATCTCTTTATTGAAAACGATAGACTTTTCAACTGGGTAGACTTATTTGCAATTTCTTGAATCATCATCATCTGCCAGAAGACGTCCTCACTGCTGAACGTAGGTATCCCATTTAGACCTCCACACTTAGCGACAGCCTGCCATCTACATCCTGTGGATGCCTGAGACTCTTACGATGTCATCAATCCAACTAGTGGGAGGCCTACCTACGCTGCGTTTCGTCACAAAGTAGATAATAGTACAAGTAATTCTGGTTCATGGTCTCCGCTCAATAACCTTTCTTCCCCATCGTTGCTTGAATCGTGTATGCTGAACCAGTACGAATGTCTGATTTTTCAGTAAACTTATCTTAAATTTTCGCACCAATTTGGTAACAATATTTCGCCTAATTGTATTATTTTCCTAAACTTGTATACTTTATGGTGGATTGTTATTTATTGATTGTTCGTGAATGTACTCAAGTGTAGGTAAGAGATAATTATAATAGGGGTAAAACTGTATTTTTATGTCGATTCCAAAACTCCATAGGAACATCTAGTAAAGTCTCCACTACTTTACTGGGGCAAACTTATGACAGTAAAATATAGAAGAGGCTCATCAGCAACGAATCCTTAGTTCAGACTTATCTTCTTGGACTTGAGCATTGGCGCAAAGTTGCTAGTCTATCAGTTTTTTATCCGATACATGTTGGTGAGTCTACCTAGGACAAACAGTCCAACTAGGTAGGTCCAACTTCAAGAAAGAGGTCAATCGGCGAATCCAACTCGGCTGGGCAGCGTTCGGTAAACTACGCAACGTCTTCTCGTCCAAAATACCTCAGTGCCTTAAGACGAAAGTCTTCGACCAGTGTGTGTTACCAGTGATGACATACGGCACTGAAACGTGGTCTCTCACTATGGGCCTCATAAGCAAGCTCAAAGTCGCACAACGAGCTATGGAGAGGGCTATGCTCGGGGTTTCTCTACGAGATCGAATCCGAAATGAGGAGATCCGTAGACGAACGAAAGTCACCGACATAGCCCACCGGATTAGTAAGTTGAAATGGCAGTGGGCAGGGCACATATCACGCAGAACAGATGGCCGATGGGGCCGAAAGGTTCTGGAATGGAGACCACGGACTGGTAAGCGCAGCGTAGGACGTCCACCCACAAGATGGACAGACGACCTAAAAGAGACCGCAGGGAAACGCTGGATGCAGGCCGCTTCCAACCGGCCCTTTTGGAGATCGATGGGGGAGGCCTATGTCCAGCAGTGGACGTCCTACGGCTGAAATGATGATGTTGGTGAGTGTGCTTGCATGATCTAATTCCCTCCTGCCCTTCAGACTGCCAGAGTGGGCACGAAAAATCACCCACCGCTTTGACACCGCTTTATGGTTGATATTCCGAAAACCCTTACGAAGCGCTTTGATTTCGCTTTTATTGTGTGAACTGCGTACGAACTGTCTGTGAAATGCGCTGCCTGAAAGGGGGTTTCTCAATAGTTACAATCTATTCCTTCAAATCGAGAGTGAATCGGTTTCTTCTAGACAAGCGTGCTCCATCGCAGACCGCATCATCGCTTAACATCAGGCGAGGTGCCGGTCAAACAAAAGCATAGGTATTATAAATCAATAAAAATATCCGGTATGGCCTTCATGACTTAGTCTTTAGCCTGCTCAGTAATGGGCGAAAAATAATACCCCTTTCTTGGCTACGGCATCTGTTATTTTCAAAGATTGTCTCACCAAAGTAACATATTTACTAATACAGTAGACTAGATAGCTAGCTTAGCCTACAGTATTAGATAGCTAAATAGCATAGATAGCTGGCCAAATAGCTAAATAAGACAAATAATTAGCTATCTGGCAGATAGCGTAGCTAGTCTCAGATTGCTAGCTGTCCATGACTAGCATAGCGTATAGTAGACTGCAACTTTGCCTTCTCTATTTATTAGTATTCTAGCAAGCTATCCGAGAGTTGAGAGTAATTAAGAGCATCGGACATCCAGATAAGACAGCGCGAAAACTGCGCTGTGTCATAGTGATAGAAAGCTCTGACAAAATTAAGCGATCGAACTTACAAGTTAACGGTTAATGGCAGAGTCAACGCTTGTAACTGGACAGGACGAAATGTAATTAGCGGGAACTTCTGTAACTTAATTTACGACTCTGTGGTAGAGAAAGTTGAGATATGAGCAATGTACCTAGGGGATTTTGGCGTCAACATGAAAATAACAAGTCGCCTCATTATTATTATTTTCCTATACTTGTGTATTTTCTAAGTGTATGTGTGGTTCGCAAACGTACTGGAGTGTAGGTAAGTGATATAAAGAAATAAAACACGTGTTTTTGTGTTGTTTTCAAAACTCCTAGGAAGCCTCTAGTACAATCTCCACCATTTTACCAGGCCATGAATTATTGACTTAACCGTGGCTTTGTCTGACTCTAACTGTGACTATGACTTGCTAGACGTTATGCAGTACAACTTGAAAATATTTCAATACTTAATACTGGCAAATGCATAAAACGTGCGAAGCCAATTCTCTTAAAAAGAAAGAAAAAAATAACTTTGATTGTATTTTGAGAGACACATTTGCATATATGTAGGTATCAAGATTATTATGAACATTTGCGTCCCAGAGTACGAAATGAAAAATTTGCGTCATCTGTCGAAATATTAACTAAATCAAGGACAGCAACTGCTCACCATCGAAGTCAGCAAGCAACTGGATTTACACTGGTGCGCCGTATGCGCGCAGGCGAGTTGGTGGTCAAACGTGGACTTAACCGCAATAAAAAAAATAAAAAAAATCACTGAGTCCGTATCATTGAAAAAGTTCCAATGGATTGGTCCTTCAATGGTCATCAGTGAAGCCAAATGGAGGATATTTGTAGTAAACGTATAATGTATATTTGTATTATATCACCTACAGTTTTATTTCAATTTTTTTTACACTATACACTATTCGGAAAACAAACAGCTGAAACTAACTAATTATAGAAGGTAGATAGTAGACGCAAGCCATTAAAAGTTTTCACTTATAAATAATAACAATAATACCCATTTGGCTTCAAAATAGTTTTTTTTAAATTCCATTTTTAAACGAGGTATTGGTGGTGAGGAGTTATTTTACAACCTGAGTGTCTTCATATCACAAGGGAACCGGTTTATTCTAGGCATGCGTACTCCATCGTAGACCACATCCTTAGATCAGGTAATGAGAAATGTCATTGACCACATCATGGCTTAACATCAGGTAAGTTAGCGGTCAAACGGTCAATTGTATTTTAACTTTACAAAACTTTATAAAAAAGGGTCACTGACCTCAATAATTATATTCATCCAACATCACCCTATTAGCAACCTTAAATAGTTATAACCGCTACCCATTTCCAAATATTAAAACTTTCCTGATTTGTTTGACGGTTTTGGATCAGGTGGGTACCAGAAGGATTAAATAATACGGCCACTGGATCATGAGGTTGAAGCCGTTCGTACACAAGGCAACCAAACCGTTGGATACTCAACGAGCGTCGCGACTATCCCAGTGAATTTCATACACGAATGCGACTAATCAATATCTTTTTAATAGACTTGCGTATGAGCGTCTTTTCGCTTGCTGTTATGCGATGATGAGGTCGGCATTCTACAATGGAGCATGATTTCTTAGAAAAATCGATTTACCTGTGACTTGAAAACATTGTAATCATCAAGGAACACCCACTGTGGAAGCGCATTTGACAGTCTGGCGTTTTGTACAATAAACATTTAATCAAAGGCTTCTTTAGGGTTTATGACATGTCATGTCATAATACGATGAAACGACTTAATAAATATTGTTTCACACCCGTAGGTCCTCTGAATATAGGATTCCCTGTATCGAGGATGCCAAAGAGCTCGCACAAAGACACGGACAACTAACACCTGGGTCTGAACCTGGAGTAAATATGTAAATTCTTAGTTTTGACATCTATCTGAAGCCAGTGTGAAGCCACACCGGTCGCTTAAATAAATTTAGGCGTCTCAGCGACATATTGTGCCGCACAAGCATAAGGCATACGCCAAGCTATGAGTATTCAATCGCAATGTTGTGTCACCTTGTGTACGACCAGTCGTAAAACTTTTGCTTGTTTCTGTAGGAACGGGGAAAACTGTTGATCCATGAAATTAAGTCGCCTCCGGGCTTACAATGTGGTTAAGGTGGACATTTATTTCAATCAAAGTTTAAATTAATCAGGTAAATTTAATTATAGGTGAGTATGATTTACTCGTAGGGTCACGACAAGATTCTCTACCAACTCTCTCTCTCTCTCTCACTCTCTCTCAAAATTTACAGAACACAACAAAACCCACATTTTCACCAAACTAAACATTTTGCCGGAGTGTGTCATTTCTTCAGGCGGACAACTGTGACTGATGGACGCCCGCCCCAATTGAATCGACGCGTGACAAGGCGGGCGGATTTAGTTTCACTCGGCTACCGATTAAAAAAACGTTTTCACAGACCAAAATTAAGCACATAGACTGTATCTTATGTTTTTACAAGCCTTTATTTTACTTGCCCTGTTCTAACGTATGTGTGGGACAAATCTTGCACTGAAGTTTAGACCGGTTATCCTGAACCGATTGAGCTGAATTTTTACATACACGTTCTGGGGCCTAACGGACAACTGCTATTGCAGCACCAAACTAACGTTAAATCCGCTCAGTTGGAAAATCACGCGACCGCGAACCGTATCTGGGGGCGTTAAGGTTCACGCTCGCGTGATTTTGTGATTTAACGTTAGTTTGGTGCCACAATAGCAGTTGTCCGTAAGGCCCCAGTTCGGATGACAATGCATGGTCAACTAAATGACGTCATTGTAAATCCAATATGGCGGAGTCCCAATAATGAAAGACCAGGTTTTTCATGCACTAATGATATGGGTATCAAATGAAAGGGTTTGCTGAGAAGAAAACGAAAAATAAAATGACGTCACCCTACATTTTTGTAGGTCCATTTTGTTGCGCAGATACGCTATTGCTTACAATGACAATGGCATCAATTCTGTTGTACCATTCTCTAAACTAAACTAATCTGACATGCCTAAAATTATCACCGTCTCTTTTCCTTTCAATACGTCAGAAAAGGATGGCAACAATTTTAGAGCTGTCAAATTTAGTTTAGTTTAAATTAGAGTGCATCACAGTCCTGTCTGATTGGTTTAGTTTAGTGTAGTGTATGACAGACGACGCCAGTGTTTTATCAAACTGCATTAGTTTTAATCACCTGCTCACAGCGTTAATATTTTTGATTTTTACGACCCGAATATAGCTGTGGCAATCCACAGCTATATTCGGGTCGTAAAAATCAAGCGAATGAGATATAGCTTTCACGTATTTATTCACCTGACAATTTGGCTCTTGCGATTCGAACATATTTTTAGAGTAAATATAGGAATGAGCGTTGGCATTTCCAAGTAACTTTAAAGGTCAGCAAGATAACCCTCATATTATATGCCACTATGATTTCTTACCATCAGCAACACTAGCTCATTAGCTTGTTTGTCAGCTGTGGTAAAAAGTTGATTTGTGTGTGTGTGTGTGTGTGTGTGTGTTTGTGTTTGTGTGTGTTTTGTGCACTTGTGTTGGTCTTGTTTTTTGCTTTTTTTTTTTTACTTTGTAGTATGTAACACTTTTTGTCTTTTAAACTAATGACACCAATCTTGTAACAATGCCTTCAAGCGTTACCCCAATTTGTACCTAGATGGAAAAAGGGCACAATCTTGACTTTCAATGACCCAAAAAGAGCCATTTTCGTGGTCACATTAACACAAATCTTGGGCACCATAAAACTAAAGCTTAATGGTGTGAAAACAAGATATACCTTAATGAATTCGGGATCGGAACAATGGAAACGTTTATTTTAGCAAAATTCACTTGTTGCAATCCGTTGATAACGTTTCCATTTGACAATGGTGTTTTGACAAAGATGTTGGTACTGCCACATGGCGACCGAAATGTAACAATCTAATGATGTTTCCGATGTTTTTGTATAATATATATTTATAGGAAAAAGAGATGATTTTTATAAACTTTTATAATTATAACTTGCATTGTATGTATGTATGTAATTATGTTTGTATGATTGAGCTGAAATTTGGCATACACGTTTAGTTTGGATGACAATGCATGGTTAGCTAAATGACGTCATACTAAATCCAATATGGAAGACGCCTAAAAGTTTGATTTTATTAGGTTTTTTTTTAGGTTTTGGTGTTTCTAGTGTGTTAAGTGTTCTGGTAATATAAGTAAGGGAAACACTTCAGCAGAAAAAAAATCACCCAATCATCTTCCTGTGTTTTTTTTTTGTTAAAATTTTTATGACCGTGGATTCAATGTCCTTTAGTCGTAATATTAAACAGTTTACATAGTCTTAATAGCGTCAAACAAGTCATAGCTACAGTCAGAGTCAAGCTAAGTAAGTCACGGTCAAGTCAAACTCATGCCCCTGTAAAGTGGTGGAGACTTTACAAGAGGCTCCTATGGAGTTTTGAAAACAACACGAAAAGACACGTTTCACCTCGTCATATCACTTATCCACACTCGAGCACGTTTACGAGCGCTTAATAAATAATAATTCACCATTTAGTACACATTAACACTCGAAAATACACAAGTTTAGGAAAATAATCCAACGAGCCGACATGTTTTTTCCGCGTTGGCGCCAAAACTTCATCTTCCTCTGATGTACTCCAGGGTTTCTAGTATTTAGAACTATTGACGACAGTGATGCCCCTATTATTTTCTACTCTTTTTGCTCAGCTGTACATATTAGTTGCGTCATTTAATGATAAATTGAGGTTGCTCTTATAATGGCAGCGCCATTACATATAGGAAACCCACTTTAATCCTCATTCAATCTTTATGAGCTTTTTTATACCCACAAGAAACTAAACCATAGAAACACGAAAACCATATAAGGCCAAGTGTGATGGTAGAGTTCTGCAGCCAAAGTCATAAATAATTGTGTCCATATTCATAGTTAAAAAAAAATGTGGCTATAGAAACATCGTACGACCGAACTTCGTACGTAGCCAAATTTCAGAGATGTATCATCCCGACATAAAATACACTTTTAATGGTTTAGCCCACCAAGAGAAAACTACTTGGAAAACATTATTTGTTAGCTCAAAGGTCAATATTGACCTCTGAGCTAGAACGTCTTGAATTTATTACAGTTTTATTGCTATAAGTCAAAAAGTTGTGATCACAAAATGTTTGAAGCAACTTTGAATAAAGGTTTTTTATGATAGCCCATCATCATGGTAAGTTTCTATGTCTAATAATTTAGAAATGTAGGTAGGCAATAGGCGAGGGGGGATACAACGTTGGCGGGCCATATTTCACAAAGGATACACAAAAATCTGCAGTACTATGGAACTCTAAACAGACTTAAGGGCAACCTAGGTTAGGTTAAGGTTAAGCGTTTGATTTAAAAGTTTATGAGATCCTGAGTTCCTGAGATCATCAGAAAATTGCACGCTTGACATTCCTCAACATAACACGACTTTTTATTCCTCATCATTCACGGTGAAAGCTGTCAAAGTCTGGAATGATTTGCCGCTTGAAATCAAGCGTGCCCCCTCGACGTTTTCAAACTCCGCGTAAAAGCGCACTATCTCGTACTAGCTGCTATCTATACTCTAATGTCTGTGACAAATATAATGTATGTAAGTATCAAGATGTGTATGTATCTTTGATGGTATATAGATTATAGGTATGTTAATAATTTTTTATGTAGTTTATTAATTATGTAGGTAGGTATATAGTATGTTGTTTATATTATGTAGTCTATGTATATGTATATATTAGTATGTAATATTTATTTGTAGTCTAATGATTGTTTGTTGTTATTTGCATAGGTATTTACTTTCTATTTCTTATTTTTAGTTATGGCCACACATTTTTTAATATAATTTCTTTCCGTTGCCTGGAAGAGATCGCTTTAAGCGATAAGGCCGCCTGTTAAAAGCCTAGATAATATTTTTGTTGTAATGTTTATGTTATCCTTGTTTTGTGGTATTTTAATAAAGAGTTTTGTATTGTATTGTATTGTATTGTATTTATGGAAACCGTTAGTACATTTTCTATTTCTCACAAAAATATGTTGGCAAATCTTTTGATGGGAATAGTGTTATCGTCAACGTTTAATCCCGTAGTTAAACAATCAAGCTCTCAGCATTATTTTCAAGTCTTGCAACAAATAAAATGTTTATGTGCCGATAAGTGAGGTCTTGTTTGTTTGCAAGACTCCGGAAATTCAAGACAACAGCGGTTGAGATATCAGTGTTGGCGGAAATAAATAGCTTAAGTTACCAGAGGAAAGTGCTAGTCCTTACATGTAGGTACAGTTTATTTTCAGTATGGACTAAATCTACGAATAGTTAACATTTTAGAAATACCATATTTTTTTTCACTCGTAGCTAATATTGATCAAGTGGTCAAGTGGATGGTAGTTTTTAATTTTTTTATTTTTTATTTTTATGCCATAGGTGGCCAACAAGCAGACGGGCTGCCTGATGGTAAGCAGTCACCGTCGCCTATGGATACTTGTAACACCAGAGGCATCACAAATACGTTGCCGACCCTTTAGAACTCTATTAACTCGCCTTTTGAAGAACCCCATGTTGTAACTTCTCGGAAACACCGTAGAAGGTAGCTCATTCCACATTTTGCAGGTATGAGGCAAGAAAGATCGTGTGAATCGCACAGTGTGCGATTTCCACTGATCTATGATGTGTGGATGAGCCTTCAGGCGGTGGCGGCTAGTGCGATGGTGAAACCGTGGATATTTAAATGTTTAAAACCTATTTATTTTGCAAATAAAAGTAACTAACATATTTATTATATCGAAACGTGACACATGTGCCGGCCTTATCGCCAGTAATAAAAAAGGGGTAATAGTTAAAAAAGACAAGGTTTTGTTTTTATTGCACACTTACAAATAATGCATAAATGGAAGACCACATTCTATGCAAGATTAACAACAAGTTTGTTAAGCGAGGCTTAAGATTAGCCTGGAGTAGGTTCTAGCTTTTAAGTAACACTGTCAGAGTGCACACATGAGGTGCTTGGAAATAGTAGTTTGAGGGTGCTTGCTAGCCAGTCGAGCACTGATAAAGATCCTTTAATACTATATTTTATCACCTATCACCTATATATTCACAGTACCTCTTAATTTTTAGGTCAGGTGTGTAATTTTTTTTTTTTTGTTAGGTTGAACTTTTTTATCGATATTACTTCGGGAATTACTACATGTTTTCCAATTACTAATACTATAGTTTAAGCTGACTCAAACAACGCCGCAGACTCAACTCAGTGACTCAAAATGTGTCTTGGCCTCCAATTTTAAAAGACGCCACTCTTCCCTATCTTACGCAAGTTTATGCCAATAATGAACTTCCAGCTTCTGCAGATCTTTTCCCACTTCATATTTCCATCTATACCAAGTATAAATAATCTAGTTGTGTGCAAACATTGCTATCTCGGGGTTTCAAGAATATTGCATTGCCGCTTATGATTTTGAACTGTTGAATACGCAAATTCATGCCAATCATGAACTTCCAGCTTCTGCAGATCTTTTACCACTTCTTTCTATCTATATTAAGTGCAAATGCTCCAGTCATGTGCAAACATTACTATCTCAGGGTGTCAAAAACAGTGCATTGCCGCTTAGGATTTTGAACGGTTGAAGTTCAAATGCAAGTGTGATGCTCACCATCAGGCAAGCAACTTGCTCGTCTTATCTTACATTTGTATTAAACATTTTTTCTATTTTGTACGGGTTTGAGTTCATTTACTGTAAATGTGGTCTCGTGGGACAACATGTTGTCAAGAAATTGTGCATCGCACAGATGTCTGCGTGTATTTCCGGGTTGGTTTAAAATTTATGTTTCTAGTTGTGTATTTATATTTCGTGATAAATAAACATGTTTGTTTTTAGGAAAATGTCACATCAGATGCAGTACGAGGAAATACATGAAAATTTCTTCAATTCCTGAATCTTACATAAATAATATTTTGTTAGATAAATTGTTTATGGGATGTAGAGATCCGCTAAGAAAGGATTTTGCGAAGGGAACCAATAAAGGGTTACACATGGGAGTTCAAATTTTATAATATGAAAGTCTACACGTACCAAGTAACGGGAAACAGCTTGTACTTGTATATACGTAATTATACAAATCAATTCAACTGTTACAGCGTGGAGTGCGGACAAAAATACACACTCACATTTACACACACACACACACACACACACACACACACACACACACACAAACTTTCAAACTTATAATAAAATTCCGACAAAATGTACAGTTCTATGATTAAACGAGTTTAAACGTCGAAACGAAACTTAAAACGTTTTAACTGCCAGCATTAATTTTCACTCGGAAAATCTTAAAAATGTGAGTTAGTAAGCACCCAAGTACACCTCATAACGTTAAGAAATAAGACATGTCATAGTATAAATCTTTGTTAAGCTTTGATAAGTGAGGCCTACGCTCGAGTCCCAGCAATGGATACCATAACTTACGTCTTAACTTCTTGACAAATTTTACCCATTTAGAACACTTAGGTGGCTCCATTCGAGTCATTTTTATGAATTGGTTACGTAACGCAAAAGAAAGTAGTACTTTTGATAGTTGGTAATTTTTCAAAAACGAAGTCTTTTAGATAAGATGTGTCCGTAATATTCTTGCTCGAGAAAAGTTGGATAAGTCTTGATGACAATTAAGACTTTCAATCTTTAAAAGGCTTCTGAGATGTTGATGTTGGAAAACTCCATCGGCTCATAGATAGATAAATTTATATTGAACAATTCGGCCCAGAAATAACTTCGTTACATTGGAAGAAAAACTCGTACCTAGATCATGGTCTGACCTGAAAAGACAAGACAAGTGTTTGACTGCCATTAACTTTTGGGTAAATATTTTTTCTATTCAAGATTCTGGAAATACGAAGAACATGTCTAAAATAATTATTGAAAATTGATCGCAAACCTGAAAAAAAATTGTAGTATAATTTTCCTAAATTTGTGTACATACAGTGTTAATGTACAACAATTGTGGATTATTGCTTATTAAATATTCGTGAACGTGCTCGAGTTTAGAAAATTTATATATTGAGGAGGAACATGTCTTTTCGTTTAGAATATAAAACTCCTTGATATTTTTAGAAAAATCTCCACCACTTGCGTGACTTGGACTTGACTTTACTTGACTCTTATTGTGACTATGACTTGTTTGACGTAAGTTAATAAACCTTAAAATTGTTTCAATTTTCACTTACAAATGCAAAAGACGTGCAAGGGAAATATATCTTCTCACAAGTTAAGAAAAAAGCGAATCTACGTGCTAACAAAACAAGTTTAGCAGCTATGTCCGTAGCAGCTTTACCGAGTTTGTGGCTATGTCAGTAAACCTATATTTTAAGCCAAGGTGGATACACAGATGTTCTAAGAGAGAAAATTTCCAAGTAAATTAGTGGTGTCTAGTAAATTTCCCCTAGACATAATTAAGTTTGTGCTTTCTTCGTCGTTGTGAACTTTTAATGGGATGCCTCGAGTTAACTTGCGACGTTATTCGTGGCGAGCTTAGTCATCAAGTTAATAGACATGCATTGCAGCCTTAATAAATGCAAAGGTTCAGTATTATTAAAATTAACAGCCTTACAAAAAATGTCTAAATATTCATCTCCATTTTTCTTACCTTAAAATCATCAGTATATATTTACAAGCTGTTCCTTGCGATTTCGTACGCATAAACTTTTACGTTAACATTATAAATTTTCAAACTCCATTCGCCCCCCTTAATTCGGCTCTTTCCCAAATCTTTCCTTAGTGGATTTTTGCACCCCTTAAGAAATCTATAGGCCAAATTTCAACTTTGTAAGTCAACTTGTTATCGAGATTTTGTGACGAGTCACTGAATGAGTAAGTGGTTATTTTTTATAGTACACGGGAATTACTTACGTTGTTTAGTAAGTGGTGGTAGTGGTGGGTTTTGATGAAGTGGTATTTTGCTTTTAATAATTAAGAGTCGTCACTTTATACATACGCTTTATATTAGCTTCACTTGTAACTAACTAGCAACGTAGACAAATGTTGGAAGTCAATTTTAATCATCACTATCACTACATAGTATAAAACAAAGTCGCTTCCCGCTGTCTGTCCGTCCGTCTATGTATGATTAGATCTATAAAACTACGCAACGGATTTAAATGCGGTTTTCACCATCAGTTAGATAATTTTACACGGAAGGTTTATATTTGTAACAAGCGAACCGCCCCGGCTTCGCACGTAAGTTACACCCGTGCGAAGCCGGGTGGGCGGGTCGCTAGTTTACTTTTAATTGTCGAATGGATTTGAAACTTTTCAAGTATAATGTAATCCTGGCAACAATACAATAATATGATACCATTGAACAAAAAAAATCTCTTAAATAGTTGATTAAATAAGGCGTCACTTTTTGATTAAATAAGGCGTCGCGGAAGTAAATTTTTTTTTGTATTTGACGAATCTCTAGTGTAATTCCGCGTATAGTGTATTAATTACTGAAAGTTTCAAATATTTTATTTAAAATATCATTTCTACAAATTATTATAACGAATTTTTTTGTTACAGATTTAATTATTTTTTATTCAGATTAGGTTTATTTTTCTCTTTTATGTAATTCATATTTTAAATCAGGTTAAGTTAAAATTTGCATCACAAATATTTAGAGAACAATAATTTGTTTAAAATCCTATATTGTACTCGTAGCGACGTAGATGCGGAATTACGCTAGAGATTCGTCATATACAAATACCTCTTAAATAAATAAATACATAATAGCTCGGGTATCAAGTATGGAAAAATTATGTTTATGGCTATATTTAACTTCAGTAATATTAAGCTACACCTTTAGAAATAAGTGTAAGAAGGTGTAGGGAAACAAATGGCGTCCTTCTAAATTCTAGTTATTTCTTTCTCTCTCTTACACTATACATATTTAATTATTAACTATCTCATTCATACATTTTAAGCTTCTATCTACTCTGTCATACTTATACATATCTCGCATCTAGTCATCTCATTCTCACTGTCGTTACGTTTCATTCTATCCTTGCACTCTTTTTATCCTACTTATTAACATTCTTTCCATCTCATTCTTATGCTTTACTGGCATCTTGCTGAACATGTTGCTTACATAAGTAAGTACTTGTATTTATAATATCGCAAGCAAGCATCTGTTCATCCTGGTAACATAATATCTACTTATAGTTATCTGCTGACTTTAGAATGTCCTCAAAATCTCGTCACCAAATGTAAAGTATAATGCAGACGATGCACAATACTTGCGCAAGTATTATTCGCATTTGCTTAGTACCAATGGTAGAAGTTGCTTAGTACCCGTTGCAGACAATGTGTAGTTCTAGCGCAAGTATCATTAATTCATTAGGCTGTGGTTCAATAAAAAAAAAAAACGGTTTAAAATTTTAAGAACTGCGATAAAATAAAAAACAAAAACTATGTTTTTTTTTTCTTGTGCACAAAAACATGAAACTAGGATTAAATTAATTTTCAGATGAGGTTTTACTATGTACCTGTTTCTTGATAATCATCGCTTAATTAACACAAAACTACAAGTAATGCCTCTCCTTAATTGGGAAGGTCTTACAAGACAAATACAGGAAGTTAATTATTTAATATCAGATTCTGTACACGCTTTACGTAATTTACCTTACGTACGAAATTTACTACGTACAAGCTAAATTAGAAATTTAAACGACATGAGTTTGTTAGTCGATATTTCTGAAAAATCTATACTAGATTACGTGTAAAGACTATAAAGGGTCCATTATACTAATCAATAAAAATATAAAAAAAAACAATATGATAAATTTTTACAATGGGACCAACCCTGAATATACACGAAAAAATCAGCTGTTCATATCAATTAAATGTATGGAAGAGCTGTTTTTTTTTCACGATTTCAGTATTGGTCCCATGGTAAAAGTTATTTATAATGATAAGTATTATGAAATCTTCGAATATATCCGACGTTTAAAATAACACCTCGTTTTTAGACCGTATGACTTGATAACTGGTATGGCTCAACGGTAGCGCGTCTGTCTTAGGAGTCAATGAGCCGGGTTCGATTTCCGACCAATCAGATGTAGGTATAGATTATATAATACATGCTTATAGAGTCATCCTTGTTGTTGGTAACACCATCTTTATATTCTACTTACGCTACACAAAATACACATACTTCAATATAATAAACCGGCCAAGCGTAAGTTGGGCTCGCGCACTGAGGGTTCCGTACCACCACAAAATTCAATAACGAAATAACCAGTTATAACTTGGTAATGAACAGAAACTTATCACCGCCTCGCATTTGGCCATTTTTTTAAATATTTTTTTTATATTTTAAAGTGTGTACTATAACCATTTTAAGTTTGACGCTTGTAGGTATTACCGTTTTTACATTAGAGCTAATACAAAAATACGTAAAAAAATACGTTTGTTGTATGAGAACCGTTTTTTCTTTTTTATTATTTCTTATTTAATCCGCCATAACATTACATATTCTGTGAAAATTTCAACTAGCTCTCTATTACGATTCGAAAGGTACAGCCGTTAATAGATAGGACAGACAGACATACATCGTAGGCTTAGTAATAGGGTCCCGTTTTTACAACTTGGTTACGAAGCTCTAAAAATGACTTTCAAGTTAATATAAATACTGAGTAGAAACACATTTTATTAATTTATTTTCAGTCACCGATATAAAATTGTTTTACTAATTTATTATCTTAATATTTATGAAAATTACTGCTTGGTTAGGGAATATTAATTTGTTTGCTTATTTACGAGTTTAACTTCTTTAATTATTTTTGCTTAAGTAACTTTGCTTAGGTCTTTATAAATATGACGTCAAACAAACACTCTGCTTGCGGCTCAGCAATTTAATTTTTGCAGTTGTTTTGTTTACAGTTTTAGTAAAATTCTCAGCAATATTAAGGACGTAGAAAAGATATAATAACACTAGCAGACCTGACAGACGTCGTCCTGTCTTAGAAATGTCAAACACGCAAAGTCAAAATTGAAAATCTAATTTTTTACACCTTGGGTTACATTATTGGTGTTTTAGTAAGGATCCCTATTTTTTTTGAAAATATAATATAGCTTATGTTACCCGGGGATAGTGTAGCTTCCCAACAGTGAAAGAATTTTTCAAATCGGTTCAGTAGTTTCGGAGCCTATTCAATGCAAACAAACAAACAAACAATCAAATCTTTCCTCTTTATAATATTAGTATAGATTAATAATCTACAGTGGTTATGTTCTACGGTTTAATGAAAGTTTTTAGGTAATTTCGTGTTATTTTAGGATAATTTTCACATGTCACACTACTTCTTTGCTTTGTTTTATTGAAAGTCTGTGCTTTGTACGTCCTCTATATCGTTTACGCATATCAAACACTTAGCTATAAAATAACTAAATGTACTTATATGAAATCTAAGCAGAACGAATAGCAAAAATAACAACAAAAAATGTTCAGTGAAATTTTCATTTTGATTAAAATAAGTTTACATACAAAATGTGGAATGAGCTACCTTCTACGGTGTTTCCGAGAAGTTATAACATGGGGTTCTTCAAAAGGCGAGTTAATAGAGTTCTAAAGGGTCAGCAACGTATTTGTGATGCCTCTGGTGTTACAAGTATCCATAAGCGACGGTGACTGCTTACCATCAGGCAGCCCATCTGCTTGTTTGCCAACTATGGCATTAAAAAAAAAACAAAAAAAAAAAACATGAAAATCAATTCAAATCAAATCTTGCACACGAAGTGCAGGTAAAATTTCACGCCAGCTTTAATGACATAATCAGCCGTACTTTTACAACCGCCAACTGCACGGTCGTTCTTGAGCCGACCGGGGGACCGTTAATTCCGTGGAAGATTTCAGAACACACAGTAAGGCTGGCGTGGTGATTGAATTTTCAGAAAACCTCAAAAGGCGCCATTACAGTAAATACCCTGGACAGTGGGTAAAATTTTGAGGCTTTTGGGGTTGAAATCATGGGCACGTGGTATCGGAAGCCAATTTTTGAAGTGGACATTATTTAGGTACACTAGAGACTTTTTGAGATGGGGGCGAAAGCCCTTAACTCGCGTGACCGTCACGCTCAGATATATTATATACGTAATTATTGAATACAGTGCTATCTCTTGTGGCATAGGTGAATTACTACTTAAGTTTTCACTTCTGACGTGTAGTCGTACAATAGAATCTTTTATGATTTTTATGATTTATATTCACGTCTTGCCAATGCAACTCTTGACCAAAATGATGGCCTTGATTTTGCTCAGAGTGATAATTGCAACGTGGTAATGGGGCCAGCATATTGGGAACAATTCCCACTGGTAGGGGTTTAATAGATCAGTTTTTTGTATTTAAATTTAAATTTGTTTTTCTGTACATTATAATATTTTTGTTTTGTCTTACTTATATCATTAATGTGATGTATCAGTAATCAAAATTAAAGGTCTTGTCAACTTGTCATTGATACTAGATAAGTCAAAGAATTCAAATAGTACATATAGGCCAATGACATAAG
Organism: Agriopis aurantiaria; assembly: GCA_914767915.1. Taxonomy (NCBI): domain Eukaryota; kingdom Metazoa; phylum Arthropoda; class Insecta; order Lepidoptera; family Geometridae; genus Agriopis; species Agriopis aurantiaria. The sequence goes on from OU611990.1 coordinate 6,053,578, forward strand.
TGAATAATAATTAATACATGACTTGAGTTCGAATTGGAGCAATGTTTAGGCAAAGTTTGCACCATATTGTAAGCTTTGAGACAATTGGCAAATTGCTCCGACCATAGTTCGGAAACTGTTGCCGCCATCGTGCCTCTGGCCGTCGATTTGGAACACGAATTAAATAACAATTTAGAGATATAGCAGCTTCTGTATAGTCAAAATATGTTGGATTCTCACAGTACCTTACACACATTTACTATTTTACAGAGTTACATTTATAAACGTGCTACAAAATAGGATTTTAAATTGTAGAATTTTAGAGGTGCCACTCGCATAACCTTAGAGCAGTATTGTGGAATGTATTTAAAATGTAAAAGCTGTGTATAGCTATCTGCTACGAGCAGTCTACGACCCTACATAAAACCGCGTAGCTTGATGCTACTCGAAGTTCATGACGCATTAAAATATAAAGTTATGCAGCTATCTGCTACGAGCAGTCTACGACGCTACATAAAACCGCGTAGCTTGATGTTACTCAAAGTTCATGACACATTAAAATATAAAGTTATGTGGATATCTGCTACGAGCAGTTTACAATGCTACATAAATCCACGTGGCTTGCTACAAGCAGTTCATGATGCATACAATATACAAGTCATTTAGCTTTCTGCTACGAGGTACAATATATTGAGAAACCCCAAGACCTCACAAAATGTATGGCAACCCATCTCTTTTAAAGAGCAGAAACCACACAAAGTACAAATTTTTGAAAGAAAACATAATTTCCTACCACGAAACACGGTCATTTTGTTAAGTAAAGCGGTAAATAACTTCAGAAAAGAGAATTTGCACTTATAAAAACAAATCATGTTGCTACAGTTTTTGAGGACGTGACACTCAAAATTGAGCTTAAAACAAAGGGCTTAAAGATTAAGAAATATTTAAAAATCGCGTTTTAAAGTTGGTTGAAGTACACAATGTGTAGAATCTAAGTGAGTTAAGTCTCAGGACGTGTAATGTGCGGACTACACAGTGATGTAAAATGCTTAAGTAGAATAAAAGAAACCTCAGTAAATACTTTTAAAGACATTAATAATTTTAATTTCATGCTTTAATATACTATTTAAACAGTTTTTGGATGAATGTGTTGTTGGGAATTTTCTTCAATTAGGGACTTCAGAAAGAGGTGGTTCTCAATTCGGTTCGTATTTTTATTCTATATGTATGTACACCGATTTTTGCGACATATTATGTGTACTGATTTACTTGATTCTTTTTTATTGTGTAAAAGACACACTCGAATTGGTCCCACAAAAATTTCATTAACTTTGGCTCAGCAGTTTTTAATCGACTCTAATAACACAATGCGTCTGTTGATTTGCCAATATCACTATATCTTCTATTTCTTTCTTTCTTTCTTTCTTTCTTTCTTTCTTTCTTTCTTTCTTTCTTTCTTTCTTTCTTTCTTTCTTTCTTTCTTTCTTTCTTTCTTTCTTTCTTTATTTCTTTATTTCTTTCTTTTTTTCTTTATAATTGATTTAAGCACTTGCAAATTTTGAAGCAGGTACCTACATCACGCGCACCGTGCACGCTATGCGCGCTCCGACGGCTGCGCTTGAATTCGCGCGTCAGTGATCGCGCGCAGTATTTTGGGACAGAACGTGATTTCGATTTGTCGCAGGACTGACGAGAGCGACAAAATATCACATAATGTACTGAGTGAGAGAGATAATAATCAACGAAACCGACACTAGCCGTCTATCTTCCTCTTTAGCTCAATGTGCATTACTTACCACCGGGTGCCGTATTTAACTATGCCGAAATATCTGGAGCTCGATAAAAAACCTTACCACGGTAAATATCACGTTAATTATCAAATAAAAAGTTACTTTTAAACTTTGAACGCATGATTCAAATGTCTATCGGGACTCATCGCAGAAAATTCTTACGAAAGTAAAATTAGGTACCTATCGCTTGAAGTTTCGACCATGTTACAAAGGACATGGTCAGCTCGGTACCGAAACATTTAAAACAATCATAATATTATATTATACTAGCTGACCTGAGATACGTTATCCTGTCTTAGAACTGTCAAACACGCAAAGTCAAAATTGTAAATCTTATTTTACTACACCTTGGGTTACCTTATTGGAGTTTTAGTAAGGATCCCTATTTTTTTGAAAATATAATATAGTATATGTTAAATGGGGATAGTGTAGCTTCCCAACAGTGAAAGAATTTTTCAAATCGTTTCAGTAGTTTCGGAGCCTATTCAATGCAAACAAACAAACAAACAATCAAATCTTTCCTCTTTATAATATTAGTATAGATAATAATTACTTTAGCCTATAGTATGTTTAAAGAAAATATTTTCATGTATTACACAAATAAACAATACTAATAACAAAAAAACATATAACAATAAATTTACAATGTTGCAACAATGTATATAACAATATAATAGACAATGACTAAACAACAACAACAACTATTCATCACGTATTTGTAACGAGGATTAAAATTGGGTTAAATTTGGCTTCTAAGGTTTTTTTCATAAGAGCCAAGATAAAGATAAATTTATTTTCCGTAATAATAAACTAACAATAAACGAGAAAATTTCCAGACATTTCCCGTATTATGGAGACCAATAAACGAAAAACAATACAATTTTTAGAGCCATCCTTTCGAATACATATTTCATTAGTTACAAGTGTAGCTAATCAAAATAATAATAAATAATGAAAGCGTGTTAAAAATAGTCGGCGTCAGTAAATATTCAGAGCTCAGAGAGACAAAATCTGTGCAACCAGTAAATTCGCTGGCTCCAGACACCCGGCAGCAGTCGACACGACAGCAGGACGCATTTGTGTGAATAATGGCAACATTTATCTAAAACCCGGCTTGCTTGATGAGAGATGAATCCTAATGAAACGGTAGGTCAGTGTTTTTGCGTTTTACAACACGGGTAAATTGTTATGGTACTTTACGATTTACGCGTACTATAGAAAAAAAGTTTTTTTTTAAAACTTGCACTTGACCGCTAACTCACCTGATGTTAAGCGATTACGTGGTCTACAACGGAGCACGATTGCCTAGAAGAAACCGATTAATGCCCGAACGTAACTAACTATCGGAGAATCAAATTTAATTATCAGTTTTTTTCTGCTATTAATAACTAAACAAAATACAAGCTAAAACTAACACAATAACAGTTAGACTGTTACAATTACAGTAAGACTGCCCATAGACTGTTAAAGGTCCAAGTGCAAGACCACTCGGTTCAAGCACAGCTGCGACATTGGCGGTGGAAAAAGCCCTGCGTATGATGTCATTCAGGCTGGTGTGAGGCATGATGACAAATATTTTTTTATTACCTCATAAAAAAGCTGATCATAAATAGAGCACATCAACAAAAACAAATTTAAAATTAGTTCAAAAATAAATAAGATATAAGCATTTTAATTTAATTTCATGCTAGACAGAGAGCGCATTATACTGAGCCGTGACGTCACGGCTCAGGAGCGCCATACAAATGCTATACTAACACACGCTTTGCGAGAAAGGGATAGAACATCCCTTCTCTATCCCCACCTAAAACTTTAAATACTCATATCTCAGAGATTTATCAGCCAATTCAAATTATTTTTTCAGTATGAGTAATGTATTTACTTATATTCATCGCTAAGCCGGTTATTTGTAATAAATTTAACATTAGGAATCATGCCTATTCTACCAGCGCTTCTCGATCATTAGAGATCATGGTGACCAAGTTGGTCACCATGTGACCTACTATGTGTACCGACTGACAGGGATGGGACTCACATCACTTTGCATCCAAGCGTAAGCTATAGATAGAAATTTATTTTTTGATGAGTCTGTATCACAAAAAAGTATTTTAATTTAGGCATTTTATGTATGTCTATATTAATCCTGTTTCTTTATAAAAGTGTTCAATAGAAACTCTAGAGCAATTCAACCCTAGCCAAAAACCTGCGGGCGTTTCATCAATCAACGTCGTTTTAGAATCAGATCTCGCCCGGGATTACTGTAATTTCACTCGATTTGTGTAAATCCATGTAAATCCCTCACAATTTACCACCTATGCCCGTATTCTAGAAGAACAAACAGCCCCGAATCAAACATTTTTAAATTTTTGAGATAAAACTTGGTTCTAGAACTATTTACAACAAAATACTTGATCTAAACTATTGTAGTGTTTTATCCCTCTCGGCGTATAATGTCACGTTTGCACAACGTCAAGATCTTAATTTTTTACTTGCACAATTTCACATTCACACAATTTTCGTTTGTTTATTTCGTTGAACAAGTTGTTTTGCAAACTGTGCTCTGTTCACCACATAAAATCTTCATAACAGCCTGATCAATTTAGGTCATATTCCAACAGCAAAAAATGTACTGGCTCACAAAATAAAATAACATTAAAATCGAAACTAAGATATACGAGTTATCGTCGAAACATACAAACGGCGAATTGTTCCCGTAGACTCATAAACCTTAGAAATTTGCTTTGCTCGGTCAATAAGCAGAACAAAAAAGTAGGCAAGCCGCAATAGTTAGAGGTTCCTCAAGTATTTCATTTAAGACTGCAGTACATGATTGGTTTCATTGGTTCGTGAAGTCAATATAACAGCTGACTGGTTTCAGAATAGCTTTGAAACAAGAATACAACACTGCTCGGACACAACAGACTCTTCAGCCACAACATCGTTTTTCATCAGGTGAGTTGGAAGACAAACGTAGAGCTACTCTGTGTAACAATTTTTTACTATGTTACAAGCTTCAAGTCAAGGAACTTAAGTACTATCTTCGAGTAATAGGATAAGGATGACAGTTCAAGCAATGCTGTTTATTGATGACTAGCTGCGCCCCGCGGTTTCACCTGCGTAGTGATGAAAAATGGTGATGATGACGATGATAATGAAAAGTAGCATGTCACTTTCCAGCCCTTGAACTATACCCCATGCAAAAAATCAGGCCGATCCGTTGCTCTGTTGCTGCGTGAAAGAGTAACAAACAAACACACTATTGCATTTATAATATTAATTATGATAAGGTAAACTTTTGAATACAACTCTTACGATGCTTAGTGGTGATGTAAATCACTTAAATCGTGTAACCTGAATTCGGATCAGGGCCTTTACGCCTAGCTGTTAAAGCAATCCAGTTTAGTTGATGAAAAAAATGTTGCGCTTCCGAAAACCGTCTGGGTGCGTTAAAGTTACGTTCGAGTGATTTTCCGAACTGTACGGTTTTAACGTTAGTTTGGAACCGCGTAACGAGTTGGGCGTAAGGCCCCTGTATTTCAAGTGAGGGTGCCGTATACCAAAATGCGGGCAACTGTTTTTCAATTCATTATAGCGTTAAGAATAGGGGCCCACGACTCCCATGTCCGTGAGACATATTTGATGAAAGTTAACAACATTGTCTCCATACGAGGCCTTGTTTAAACCCTGAACGCTTTAATATTAACGACATTTATTAACGACCAGTTGTTTGGCTTTCTTTTGTTTGTGCAAAGCTCAGTGGTATGCTAACACAGTTTCATGATTTTATAGTGCTAAAAGATGTGTGAATTTGGTTGACTTCAACCGCCGTCTGACCAACGGGACAGAAAAAGAGGGAAATATTTTATTCTAACTCTTTTTTATTTTATTCTTCTCTCCCGTTGTTTAGACGGCGTGACGGTCCGTCAACCAAATCCACACGTCTATTAGCAGTTTTAGGAACGTACTAGGTACATACCTAAAGGTAAGTGCATACACTAAGTCATGTCACGAAGTTGACTGAAAAGTTCTAAATTTTTTATTAAATGTAGGGAAGGGACCTTTTTTAGTTTGGGGCTGAAGCTTTACGCTTCTACTGAACCCGTAGACTGAACCATATTGTTTGACAAATGACATTAAATGAAATTTAATAATTATATTCCTTAAAAATGGGGTTATACACTAATTTTGGATATTTTATATTTAATTCTCCTTTGTTAAAGCTCTCATTATTGCCTATGAATAACTTATAAACATTTGTGTCATTGATATCTTTGTACAAACGATATCATTATTTTGAGTAAAGTTTGCTATTTCGCAATAGCAATGGTGATTTGGCACACGTACCAACTCTTTGTCAGAGTTATTCTGACGTTATAATACAGTAGTGGTCTAGCGGTTGGTGAACCTATTAAAGTTGGTATAATACGTATAGGAGCGCCTCGGTTGTACATTTTAGATGTTTTGTACACGAGGAAGTTACCTAATTACAGTTTTTTTTTTCGCCACTTTTTTTCCCATTGGTGAGCACAGTTTCAATCGTTGTCATCAAAACACGGCAAATTAGACAAGCAAACCGGGCTTGTTGTTTTAATTGTTCTGGCATGATATTTTTTTATTATTTGGTAATAGTTCTTCCATAAAACAGCTGGTTGACCAGTTTCTGCTGTTGCTGTTCCTGCAGGTTTGATTAATTTTATTCATAGAGTTCGATTAAACGAGTGGTTTTTTGCCACGTTTCGTGGTTTTTGCGCAATATTGTCGCAATGCCAATGGCACGCGCGTAATTTTAGCGCGCACACGCTATTTTGGGTCAATTAGTTTCATCATCATTTCGGATCTCCCCCCCCTCATCGATCTCCAAAAGGGCAGGTTGGAAGCGGCCTGCAGCATTTCCCTGTGGTCTCTTTTAGGTCGTCTGTCCATCTCGTGGGTGAACGTCCTACGCTGCGCTTACCGGTCCGTGGTCTCTATTTGAGAACTTTTCGGCACCATTGGCCATCTGTACTGCGTGCTATGTGCCCTGCTCACTGCCACTTCAACTTGCTAATCCATTGGGCTATGTCGGTAACCTTCGTTCTCACGGAACTCATCTTTAATTCAACTCAATCAATTAGTTTGAATGATGATAAAAAATAATTTTATGAAAAACGTCCTAGCTAAAATACTGACCGGATATCAAAATATGCACAAAATAAAACGTATACTATAGCAATAGACTACAGGTCCAAATATTATAAGGTTAAGTCGGGAGCTACGAAACTTTCACTAAAATGTTCTATTTTCATCTAATTTTATTAACACGTCATTTAGTTCTATTCAATCGAACAGTATAGAGAAATAAATCCACTATGACAGTACAAGAGTTGTAAATTTTCTCTCATAAAAGTAAATATACTGAAGGAAGATACAGAGGGTTCAGATATAAAATGTCAATATAAAGAGACAGTATTACGTGTATAGAATCTGACGATGCTTTGTCAACTGTGAAAATAACGTATGTAGTTGGAACCACACGTCTCTGTATTTTGTCATATTATAATTTTATTCTGAGTTTCATCATCATCATCATCAGCCAGAAGACGTCCACTGCTGAACATAGACCTTCCCTTTTAACCTCCTCACTGAACGACAGCCTGCCTTTTGCATCCACTGGATGCCGGCGACTTTTGCAATGTCGCCTTTCACCTTTCACCTTTCTTCCCCATCGGTTATCGGTTATCGGTTATCGGGTCCATCCAAAGGTTGCCTGGAAGAAATCGCTTAAGGCGATAAGGCCGCCTATTATACTGCCGGTTTTTGTATTATTTATAAGTTACCTATTTTTGTATTTTTTTTATTTCGGTGTATAATAAAGTTATATATTATTATTATTATTCACTTTATTTATTTTATCTCTTAATTTTTAAGTTTTTTACATTAAATAAATAATAAAAAAATTACATAAAAAACATAAAAAACTTAAAAACTAGGGTGCCGCCGGCAGCGGGGCAGGGCCCAAGCTACCGGTGGTTAGGGCTGCAGAGTGAGGAACCTCCTGACAATGCGCGCCGTGTCCAGGATGACCGCCTTCTGCATCTGACCCTTGACCCAACCGTCTAGCGAGAGCCTCTTAAGGTGTTGGTCGAGGCTCTTCGCTATAAGACCGTTCACCGAAACGACTATCGGGACAATGATCGTCGAGTCAACATCCCACATGGCGGTAACCTCGTGAGCCAAGTCAAGGTACTTGCTGAGTTTGTCCTTCTCGGCCTTCACGAGGTTCTCGTCATGTGGGATGGTGATGTCGACGAGCACTGCCCGGCGCTGGGATCGGTCGACCAACACGATATCAGGCTTATTGGCGACAATAGTCCTGTCCGTGATGATAGAGCGGTCCCAATAGAGCAAAGCACGACCATTTTCAAGAACTGGCGCTGGTGCGTACTTATAGTACGGCACCTCAGACTCTACAAGGCCATATCGAAGGGCAAGTTGCTGATGGATGATCCTGGCCACCTGGTTGTGCCTGTGCAAGTACTCGCCGTTAGCAAGATGCGAACAACCGGAAATTATATGTCGGAGAGACTCTCCAGGACGGTGGCATGCCCGACAGATGTCGACCGTACCGTCCTTCATGATATATTTCCGATAGTTGTTCGTCTTGATAACTTCGTCCGCAATCGCACAGGCAAAACCCTCGGTTTCCCCAAAGAGGTCACCGAATCGTAACCAGTTCACCGACGAAAGCAGGTCCACATCGGGCCCTGTTAAGGCCCGATAGAACCGCCCGTGCAGCTCCTTGCCTTTCCATACGTCCCTGCGGTCTTCGATGCTCAGCACCGATGGTTTGCGCCAATTCTCGTTTGCCAAGGAGAGCGGTGTGAGGCCCCTGTCAACAGCCACAACATCACGATGCATCCCACTCTCGCTGTTACGGAAAAAATCCCTGAGACTGCACACTTCGCGGTTGTGTAGGTTCTTGGCATTTAAAAAGCCTCGACCCCCCCACTTCCGCGGATTGTACAGTCTCATAACAGACGAGCGTGGGTGTAGCATGCGATGCGATGTGAGCAGTTGACGGACCCTCCTGTCCAGGGCGTCCAGCTCAGTTTGAGTCCACCTCAATATGCCAAAGGAGTATATCAGCAAAGGCATCACCCAACCGTTGAAGGCACGCACCTTGTTGCCGCCAGACAAAAAACTGTTAAGTACTTTTGTCAGGCGACAAAAGAAGCGCTCCTTCACCGATTTCTTGATGTCCTCTACCGATATACCCAACGACTCTGACATACCGAGGTATTTATAGGTTTCGACCTCGGAGAGAGATCTGAGAGTCATCTCCTCAGAAAGCTGTAAATTTGGAGAATTCACAACTTTCCCTCGCTGTACATGCATGACCGCACACTTGTCTACACCGAACTCCATCCTGATGGCGCTGCTAAAAACCTCTGTGATTTTTAGCAACTCCATCAAGTCTTGGCGTTTTGGTGTAAACAGCTTGAGATCGTCCATGTACAGTAGGTGGGAGATGACTTGACCATCTCTTCGGAGCCGATAGCCTAGTCCTGAATCCCTCAGCAAAGTACTGAGAGGGTTCAGAGCCAGGCAAAACCACAATGGACTAAAACTGTCACCCTGGAATATGCCTCGCTCAATCCTTAACAAGTCTTGCGGGCCAGAGGCGCCGTCCCCACCGCCTGGTTGACGAAGGACTGTGGTCCATTGCCTCATACATGCACCTAAGAATGATTTTAGAGTTGTATCAATTTTATACAACTCTAAAACCCTCTCTAGCCATGAATGAGGCACTGAATCATAGGCCTTCTTATAGTCAATCCAGGCAGCAGAGAGGGCTCCTCTGCTTCGCCGGACTTGCTGGCTAATGGCCGTGTCGATGAGGAGGAGCTCCTTAGTACCACGGGACCCAACCCTACATCCATTTTGAGCATGGGCCAAAACGTTGTTCGCAACGATGTGCGCGTTAATTTTATTTCTCAAAATGGATGTAAGGAGCTTGTAGATGGTAGGCAAGCACGTGATGGGTCTGTAATTTTTGGCTTCCGTGGTACTACCGGACTTGTGGAGCAGGAAGGTGACACCGGTGGTCATGAAGCTGGGAAGGGAACTAAGCTCAAGGGCTTCTTGGAATTGTGTCGCCAAGCGATCATGCGAGCATCGAATCCATTTTATCCAGAAGTTGTGCAACCCGTCCGGCCCAGGACTTTTCCAGTTCTGTGCCGTACGGATCGCACAACTAACGTCTACGGGGTCTATCAAAATAGACCCCATGGGTTCGATGGACTCGCATTCCCGCTCGACAACACGCATCCAATCACCCTCCGTGTGCTCGACGGGCACCGACCAGATACCGCGCCAGAAATTAATCATGGCGCTTGCATCTGGCAGCTGTCCGTCACTCACACGTTGCTCAGTTTCTTCCCAGCCGCGGTACACCTTCCTTTGGTCACTTTGGAAGAGGCGATTTTGCCAGTATCTATCCACACGCTCTCTGTAGCGACGAATACGGTTTGCCCATGCATAGACTTTCTGCTTCAGATAGTCGATGCGTTCCGTGACATTGGCTAGATAGTGCTGGGGCCTGATATCGGTCCCAGCAAATGCCTGAGTCACGAAACGCATTACTCGGGGGCGATTATTCCCCCGCCTGAAGCAGATTAGCTTTGCAATGAGAGTCCTGAAAGTGCTGATACGCCGCTCGATCCGCACTTGCCATGCAGGCATCCTCCCGGCGGTTCGCGGTGCATGGTTAGTGTCCGGAAACTTAACACGTGCAACGCGACACGCCGCGATGGCGCCGCAGTACAAGATCGAGTGGGTATCAACTAAATCTTTGCTAGCCCTCAAATATGGAGCTAGCAAAGCATTCAGGACTCCCATTAACGCCAAGTTACGTCTATGGGTGGGTAAACGTGGTAGTCGCGGCCTAGAATCGGGTGTGAACCGATACTGTGAAATCGCGTCTTCCAAAGCCCCCCTCAATTGCTCTCTTACCTGGTCGGAGACACCACTCACCAAATCTCCCTCGTCAACTACGGGATCAGCCAATGTCGCTAGTGTCACCACCGACGCCGGCACTGACGCCAATGTCGGGGCAGACGACGCAACGGGCGGATTCCGCATCGAGGCAGGAGTCGGGCGAGTACGTACTTCTTCCAGGCGGAGCCGATCAAGCACAGACTGATCCAACAAATTGCACCGTTGGATAGCCCGCACTTGATCCGATAATCGCTGGGCGGATACAGTGACAGTTGGTTCAAGGGCCTGGAACAAAGGAAGCATCCTAACACGGTACGCTGACAGGTTAGTTCCCCCCTCTGTAGCCCTGTAATATGCGCGCATGCAGTTCTCGTTTATAACGGGAGTCCATCGCATGCGACGCACCCCACCGGTAGCAGGGGCAGATAGCGGAGCTGGTAGCTCCACATGCCCTAGGCGTGCCGGCAGTGCAGGACGTCCCCGTCGCGCAGGTCTTAGTGGCGGCGGCGGCGTCGAAGGTCCACTCCCATCACTGGACGCGCTGGTGTCGCGGGAGGTGAGATAATCACCATCCCCCGACGAGGAGCTTGCTGATGATGACGGGGTGGCCAATGGTCTTGGATGTGCGTTAGGTAGTGCCGCTGTTTTTGTCTTTGAACGTGTGATCATTTATTATAAAATCTATTTCCATCATTCAATTTTTCTTGACAATTAAATGTCAAATGTTTTAAAGGCAATTTCGTGTATGTGATTTCACTATAGATGTTTTGCAATTTTGTTGGATAGAAATATATTGCACTGTTCAGTTTTTTTTGCACTTCTTCGTTGTAGTAAATAGTAGTTTTGATAAGGCCAAAATAATCAAAAATTTAATATAAAAGATCACTGTAAACAAAATGACGTGCGTAGATGTCAGCGGTTTTTTTTATTATTATTATTATTAAATGTCCTTATTCGTGTTTCGGACTTTACGGTTCCATAGATTGATTGATTGATTAACTCTTTATTGTTCACACCATGAAATTTGATACAGAGGACAAAAAACTCTTAAAAACTAGTGTAACAACTGGCGGCCTTATCGCCAGAAACAATAAACAAAGATAAAACATTAAATTTTGATGTAACACTATTTTTATAATTATTAGCTAACCATTGAAGTAGACAAACTAAAACTACTTAGTATAACCAAAATTGTTAAAAGTGGGAAAAGAAGCGTGAAATATACTACCTATTTGAGTTCTCTGTAGTGATAAGACTTGCAGAATCCGTTTGGAGAAGTACCTTTCATTTGCCAGTTGTTCCACTGCCAGTGCAAACATTGTTCTGCATTTTGGATTGAATGGCAATGTTTCCAGTGAGAATACTGAGCATAAAGGGATTTCACGTCTAATATCTCTGGGAGATGCTGTGATTTGCTGCGCAAAATTTTGAACTGCCCAAGTTAAAAACTCAAGGCGGCACATTACGTTACCACCAAGCACGCGACTTGCTCGAATCGTAATATACTTACATAAATAATGGAACACGATAACAAAAATATATTTTACCAAAATAATATCAAGAAAAACAATAATCATGGGTGATCGGACACAAATCCCCACCGTGTTTTCTGCTTCTGGAAGGGTATTTTCACCTGTGCCTTCTGCTATATCCGTGACCGCATTGCCAACGCGTGCTCATATGTTGCCCATTATCGTTCTGTACGTGATCGAAATAAACTTTTACACAACTTTTACTTAGGGATTTCATCACTATTACAGTTCAATCCACAAAGACGCGTCCCACTCCCAATGTTCTGCTAATAGTGTTTTATTGTTACGCACAATTTTTTTGTGAAGTTGTGAGTGATTGTGGGCGTGCGGTGGAATGTGCAATTTACAATCTGACGGCACCCGGTTCAACCTTCGACCCTGCACCAATCACTTATGTGCAGTTTCGATGTCATCGTTCAAAAACGGTAAAGGAAAACATTGTTTGGAAACCGGTATGTGTGAGAACTTCTAAAGTTCAAACACATTTGACATTCACCAACATGCACTGGGCCAGCATCGTGGATAGGGCCCCATCCTCTCTCTCTCTCTCTCTCTCTCTCTCTCTCTCTCTCTTTCAGCAGCAGTGAGAACATGATAGGCTGATAATGATGGTGAAGATGATGAGGCATGCCCAAAGTGCCACGCCTAATGTCTGTTTAAAACAAAATCTATATCAATCTACCTACATTCACAAGTTCACCCAAATTCGTTAACTGCTTTCACTTGATTAAGTAACATACAATTAAAATTATGTCAAAACCTAATCGTTTAAGTATAACATAAATCTGGTACTGAAATAGCAAAGCTAAAAAGGAGAGAACTTAAAACTTCGTGCTGCTTTAAGATAAAGTGTTTTCTAAAGTTGTTTTTAACGTCCAAGTTAAATGAACCGCAAGTAACGAGGAGCCATTAAGTAACTTCATAAGGAATTAAGAATTTAAGGCTAACAAATCAAGCAAAACTTGGAATGTTGGAAAGCTGTTTATAAACTTTTTTTTCCTATGAAAAATTACTGTCTGCGATAATGCGTCTGACAGCTGCAATGACATTGTAAAAATCAGAATGAAAACAGCTGTCTTTTAATATTTTACTATATAGCCAATGTACACTAGCTACATTCTTAAATTCAAAAAGCTTGTAAAAGCGATCGAAATTTGCTGTTCAGCTTCAATATTATAGCAACTGTCAGAGGCATTGATTCAATGGGCGCACTTTACGTATAGTAACGTTGTGACTGATAACACAACGCCTAAATTTCACACAAGTTTGAAGTACCAAAAATTTAAAAGTATGCCTTTTTACATTGAATAGTCTTAGCTTTGGCACAAGAATTTGGAGGTTGACAAGAAGGCAGCCGTAGCTTAGTGGATAGAGTGCTCGGAGCGTAAATCCGATGATGCAAAAAATTCGAATCCAGCGATCGTCAAACTTTTGAATTCTTTTTAAAATTTGAATAGTAAATCCTGAAGTGTGGAACAACACTTAAAGTATAAAATTACTTTCAGAGTTCGTAATGCTTAAAATTCAATTCATTTCAAACATAACTGTTTTGTACAAAATAATGTGCAACTTCTAATAGCCTTCACTGTCAATATTAATACGAGTATTTCGACAAAGTAAAGTTGTACCACAGAAAATATTTTTTTTGTTCTCTTTTCTGTGGTATCATCAAATGACATTAAAGCATATTGTTAAAGGTCAGAGTGCGATGAAATTTGCTTGGCGACAATACATGTCGAGTTTCAATACCTATGCGACCTATATTGTTAAAATTTGTAAGGGCCCATTATTGAAGTTCTTTAAAGAATTTTTAAAGAATCGGTAAAATTGATTGACGTTAATTTTAAACAGCCAAATCAAGATCAGTTGGTTAAGGTAAATTTATACAGTATTATCACAAAAACTCATGGATACAGCATTTTCTTTTTTTTTTACACTTTTTGAAAGGTGGATGGTTTGGGTGATCCGTTAGGAACTAATCAGATAGCCAAGTACTTTATTTGATGAACGTGGATTTATAGTAAGCTTTTAGCGAAGAATGTGCTTAAACTCTTTTTTTTTTTACTGTTTTGAATATAATATTATGTTCTCACTAAATCTTGCTCTAAACAAACATTCGCAGTAGGCACTACAGTTTGTTGTCGTTTAGTTTGTGTAGTATTTCCCTTACAACTGAAATTGCAGATGGCATTTGAAACACGAGTGTCGTATGGTCTGGAACAGCCAAACACATGAGCGTACCTAGGGTTTTAAAATTGGGGCTAAGTTAAAACAATGTGTCTGAGAAATTAAGTCTTGCTACCTATAACAAAAAATACCTACAGCAGAATGTTGGACTTCGAATTTTATCTTGTGAATAACTTCATTCTGGATAAGAATTCTCAAAAAAAAACACCGAGCTTTTTCTATTGGTCACCGAGTGACCTTGAACTTGCAAACCACACCGACTGTAAGAAGGAAGGGGGAGTTACCTGAAGGTAAAAGAAAAGTTCTTCATTTCCCTGAGTTCGCTTCGCAATTGCCGAGGTCCCGAGTGACGTAGAATCTGAACTGATCACGATAACTTTGGTCGCCGTTGCGCGTAAACTTTGTACCTCTGGCAACTACTGCTGTAAATCTAACATGGAAAATGTTGACTTTGAATCTAACTGTACCTTGTAAGATAATAAGTATAGACATTATCAGCCTATCAAGTTCCCAAAGCTGGTATATAGGCCTTCTCGCATAGAGAGAAGATAGGACCTAATCCACCATATTGGCTGTTGCATGTTGGTGAATGTTGTTATGTTGTTGAACCGGGTGTCATCAGATTGTACCTAAACCACACATCCTACTTTTCGGCCACCATCGCTCACAAAATAATTATATACGAGGTAATATTATACCTTATTTCTTGCACTATCTACTTATATCTACTTTTCAATTACATTTTCAGTTCGAGGAATTCTGTGTTTTTGATCGGAAAGTACCTACTACCTAGTTTTATAATTCTACCTATCGGCAATATATAATTAGAGGAGCAGATAATATATTCGAGCATACCACAGAAAAGGAGCATACAGTTTCTAAAATAATTATTGTAATTCTAAAACAAAATGTTCACAGAATGTATGTAGGTACTATGTACAAAGGAAAAAAGTATTAGCGACATCTATTCTGTTTTGTGTGAACTAAATAATACATGCCACGTCTCAAAAACCAAAACGTTCCAAACATAATCTGCCCCAGTAGTACAAGAACAATCAGCTAGATGGCATTTCTTTCCTTAAATAAAATACAATGAAATTTTGTACATAGTTAATATTTATATCGTAATATTTTTTCCCTAATAACACTGAACACTACTACGTTATTCAAAACAAAGCTTAATATGTTCAATCTTAATCTCTTGTGTTACATTTTTTTCATTTTCGACGTCTCGAATAAAAAAGTCTATGACGGGAACTCTTCGAGGCGAGACAGAAACGAGTCTGATGTCCGTATAGCTCCAGGTGTCTTTAGTATTATTCTGAAATTAATTAAAACTGAATGATACTTCTTTATTTAGTGTTTAGCGTGATTGGTAGTGTTTGGTTGGTTGGGTGATAACTTTAATAAAATGTGAAAAACATTTCAACATAATTATTCTATGTAAGTATAACTTAAGTTTATATCCGCGCAACGATAAAAAAATACTATTCAGTAAGCCTTGGCAGCAGATGGGCATATTTTATAGACTAGGACTTGCGCCACATATTCACGTTAGTCCATAAATACCTCTGCTGATGCATGTGCTGCAGTACCTTATGTATTATTTTAACCCTTGACGCAAAAAGACGCATCATTATTTCAGTCATAAGACGTCCACTACTGGACATAGGCTTCCCCCATTGATCTCCAAAAGGATCGGTTGAAAGCGGTCTACACCCAGCGTTTCCCTGCGGCCTATTTTAGGTCACTTGAACATGTTGTGGGTGGAAGTCCTACGCTGCGCTTACTAAGTAGTCCGCGGTCTCCGTTTGGGAACCTTTCAGACCCATCAGCCATCTGTACTGCGTGCTATGTGCCCTGCCCCACCACTTCAATTTGCTAATCCAGTGAGACTTGTTAAAAAGAGGGGTGCTATAAGTTTAATTTGTGTATTTTTTTACGTATGTCTGTATATCTGTGTGTACATAATTTAAGATCCCAAACGGCAAATCTATTTTTTTTTAAAGGTGACTTGATCGGGAGTATTTTTAGCTTTGGTTTAAGAAAATCTGTAAAGCAGTTTGAAAATTATCAGTTCGTTTATCGGAGTTTAAAAAAACTTAATTTTATAATTGTATACTTACAGAACAGCCATCATTCTCTACAGAATAGAAATAAGGCTTTGTTGACGTCGGCATTGGACCAATCGTGTTGTCGTTCCAAGTGAGCAATAGTAATGACTTGTCCACATTATCCCGCGAAAAGGGGATGGAGTTGTAGCAATGGTATCTTATTGTTTGAAACGCCGAACTTGACTTCTTATGAATCAATGTAATTATTTCACGATCTAACTGTAAAAAAAAAGTTTACACAATAAAGTCTTATAATAAGTTGTACTCCATTTCAGCGTAACCCTGTACATAGCTTAAAAATAAAATAAAAATAAAATAAAAAAGCCTTTTATTTCTCATCCATTACAATTATAGAATTAATAAATTTTATATATCATTATGTCAACTTTTACATTATATTATTATTATTATGAATTATTTGATTGATTATACATTGTTTTGAATTTATTTCACGTCATTGTTATCTTAAAAATTACATGTTCGATGATGAGAACCCCTGTTGGGTATAGGCCTCCTCTAGAGCTTTCCACTTGTCCCTGTCCGTTGCTCGATTTATCCAAGATGGTCCAGCCAACTTCTTGATACCATCTACCCAGCGCGCCACCGGTCTGCCTTGCCGCCTTTTACCTTTTGGTCCACGCCATTTAGTCGTCGTACATAGCTTACAAAGCTAAAATACTCGGTTATGTCACTCGTTAAATAGCAAAACAAATGACAGAGCCATCTTGCGAAAAGACGCCAAATATCATGCACCGCGCAACGCATGATGTTTGGTGTCTTCCCGCTAGATGGCTTTGTCTGTATCATTCACGTCATTGAAGAGTTCCACTTCTTGATTCTCATCAGGCCAGTTCGATGGCACCACATTATTGTATTGCCATCCAAATTACATAATGCTTGCAATGTTTCAAATGGATACAGTTAGAAGTTGGTCAAACAACTTCTAAGATTTGATTACATTATTAGTTAGATATAAGTTTAAAGCATGTAAAAACAAAAACTGCACCACTTACTCCGTATAGTTCATCTAATGTTAAGCCTATTTTGCTTAACCAAATTCCCTTTGATATGTTCTTCAATGGATAATTTTTCAATTCGCCAGTTTTTGGTGGTATGCAGGTTAACGCAATCGCATCTTTGCGTACGATACATTTGACGTTTTTGACGGATTTGCCTTTCGATAATACCAAATCATAATTTTCTGAAAAAACATTTCAAAAATATGGGAATGGGTCGAATAAAGATGAGACTTAGGATTTGGGGCCCGTAAAAGTCCTAGCTGAGTTGTTACAGGTAGCAAGAATTATATATAGGTGACGTCACCAACGCTTAAATTAGTTACTTAAAGACAGCTCCTTAATGTGTCAGGATGATGTGATTTTGTTTTGCAAGATTAATAACTTTATTATAGTCTGATGATGTTAGGATGAAACGATAGTATATATTTTATCCAAAGAAAAGAAAAAAAAATGTAATTCCATCATTGACATTGTTTCGCATACTTTGCAAGATAAATTATAGTCTGTACAGTAACTGTGATATATAACGCAAGGAACGTAACTATTCGTTTCATCAATAAAGTATGTATTAGGTACATTGTTTCGTGTTTTTTTTTTAACCTCATACCGGAATATTGTATTCGTGATTTCGATTAAATCTGTTCTAAGAGTCCAAGACCCAAACTTTACGAAGTGTAGAAGCTCTGGATTAAGTTTTTTTTTTCAATCTGTGGATCTGGAGATTTTTGGGTCGTATTCAGGGAGGGCTTTTATTGGAGTATTTTTTTTATTTTATTCTAGATACAATATTTATTTAAAATACTGACAACTTACTGGTTACAACCGATTCCCAATCTTTGCATGTCCCTTTAATTGATTTGGTATGGTCCGAACTTGCTGCCTCTAAACAAAACAAATTGGAAACATTAAGATCAACTATTTCGCGTCAATGCTATATCTATCATAAGCCTTAGGGCATCAAACGTCACCAACCGTATACCAAGGACGTAGTTGACGTAGGGTACAAATCCACACGTAGGTTAGTACCAAGAACGTTTTATACCCTGAGGTATAAAACGTCATTTACAGACATTGAGGGCGATAGTAAAATGAGTGTCCAAAGAAAGAGGGAAAATAATCCTGCAGGCCTAGCACGGGCAGTAGATAATGTTTCCACGGGGAGAGAATAATACTAGGTTATTCTAAAATGGTATAGTGAGCCGAGAGAGGCTCATTGCTATTTTTGTATTGATTTAATTAATGATTGACTAAATTAACTGAACTATTATTATTTTGACATATTATTTTATTGGACATTGCTTATTACTTTTTTACTTTTGAATTGTATTGTGTCACTTTATTATTTAGATTTTATTGCCTTCATTTATTTATATATTTTTTGATGTACCTAATAATTGAATTGTATGGGTTATTTTATTGCCTGAAATAAATTAATTTGAATTTGAATTTTGAATTGATAATTATCATTATGATCAACTTTTACCATGGGGCTAACCCTGAAATCACGTTAGACTGGTTATTTTCACGATTTCAGGATTTTTCCCGTAAACGTTGTTCGCAATGAACTTTTTTTATATAATATTCTTTTTAGTATTAAAAGGACACTATTAAGGTGGTACGTTTCACCTACGGCGGGAAATTCAAATTTCAAACAGATTTTTTGTCCTTATAGCTAACTCAGGTATTAAATTATTATTTTAAAATTAAACACAGTGTTTGCGCAAATCATTGGTTGTTCTTTACATTATCATGTACAGCTATTTAACAGTAACGCACTGTATTGTTTTACTTACATTTGTCAATAAACCGTTTTAAACAGCAAAAATTTGTTTATTGTTTTGTTTTGTTTTTTGTTTTTTGTTTTTTGTTTTTTGTTTTTTGTTTTTGTTTTTTGTTTGTTTGTTTTTTGTTTGTTTTTAAGTAATAATGTGCATTAGAGATAAATAGCTTGACATGATTTTGTAAAAAATAATAATCAATTTGCGCAAACATCACAATCGTTTACAATCATTAGACATAGACATAGACATAGACATAATTTATTTGTGGCAAAAAAATACAATAACACAATATACACGGAAAAATTAAATTAAATTAAAAATAAAACTAAATAAGAACTTATTATATTTTTTTGTCACAAACCGGCCCCAACTCAGCATGATGCCGGTCATAAACAACCGGCGCTGGTCTTCCGTTGGCACCGGCAGGTGACGTCACGCACGAACGTAACACACACGGCATGCGCACAAGCAAAGTAAACACATAATTAACCTAATTAATAACTTTAAACAACAACATTCAAGATATAATACATAAAAAAATTAACATACAAAATTATTTGGCAACTAATACAACCTACTCACTTTCCAATAGACAATAACAACAACAATAACAATAAATTTCCTAAAATAAGATTTAATAACAGACAATTAACTTGATAATTATTAAATTCAGATGGCACTAGTGTCATTTTTGATCATTTGTTCGGCTTTTTGATGAGCGTAAATAAATTTCTTTAGCTTCACTCTAAAACCATGTTTACTCTGCAGGTTCCTTATTGGCGGCGGTATATTATTCCAACATTTAGACGCAGCATAACGGAAACTGCCCCTAAAAGAGGCTGAGCTATGCCGTACCGTCATAAGCTGCGTTGAGCATTGGCGACTCGGCTTACGGCTCGACTTCCAGGACAACTTGTCGTACAGATAACTCGGAGATTTGTATTTAATGACGCCAAACATAAGACACGCTAAGTGAAGCTTGTGCCTATGCATCATCTTTAAAAGAAGATGCTTATTGAGAAAAGGGGTCACATGTCCCCTCAATGGAATTTCGAAGCAGAAGCGGGCACAAGCATTCTGAACCCGTTGTATCAGTTTCTTACTTTTGGCTAATAGCCGTGGGCCAAAAACTGTATCCATATAATTTAATTTGGACAGAACTAGTGACTCAGTAAGTTGAATACGAAGCTCTTCTTTTAAAAAGGGTCTAATTCTATACAGAAGTTTTAATTTATAAAAGCAATTTTTCACACAATTACCTATATGTTTTTCATACCGCAGTTCACAGTCCATAAGTAGCCCGAGGTTCCGCGCCTCATACACACGCTCAACGGATTAGTGGCTCATTAGTGGCCTAGCTAAAAGGACAAGAAAACTGTTTGAAATTTGAATTTTCTGCCGTAGGTGAAACGTTGCACCTAATGAAATTGATTTGAAGGAGGCACTCGCATCCGTGGATATATTATATTTGACATAATTTGTGAAAAATTGGCTTACCATCAGGGCACGAACAAGAACCATTGATGCCCGGAGCTCCAGAGGGGCCTATTGCTCCAGGAATACCCTTAAAATAATGTATATATTATTAGCAATGATGTTCAACACTAATTTATTTATATGGTGTATTTACACAACAGTGAAAACATAAATAAAAATGTGCTGGAAGCAATGACTGATTTAAAAAGGAAGACGACGCGTGACATCCAAACAGTGTACCCATCAAATATGACTCTGGTTCGGCTCGAGTTTTTAAGTACTTACGAGTGAAAAGTAATGCCATGAAACTTGTTTTTTGTCTTCGAACTGTTTGTGCACCTTGTGAAAACGCAGGTAGTCATTTTTGCAGCTTTATTTAAACACAATTTTGCCAAGTTATTTCACGTGCTATCAAAACGACTGTTCGATTGTGACTGAAGTCGATTAGGCCCGAGAGCCTAATTTGTGCGGTCCACGTCAAGGAGTTAATCCCATATCTTCCCCCTATTTACTTACATCAATGGCTGGAAGGAATAAAAATTACTGCTTGAACTTGAATGGAGAATATCTATCTTACTTTTAATTTATTTAATAAGTCATAACTACAAGCATTGATGTGAAACAGTCATTACATACAGGTTGAATTTTTGAAGTGGGCGTGTTGACCAAATTTTTAACTATGAGGAATAGCGAAAAGTAGGTACTCAAAGAAGTTTCGGCCCTAATTTTGATTCAAATGAAAACAACATAATTGGATTTTTGAAAAATCAATGTTCCTCAAAACCTTCAGGAATCAAACTGGTTAAATAAGTATTTTTAAAATTTGCTCATTCTTTAAGTTTGCCGTATGTCATTATTCTCCAGAATACGATCCTTATTAACGATTGGTGATTTATCGAATGGTGTAATAAAACAGTGTTTTTTTTTTTTACTTCGACGGGTTTTATTCTTGGCTAAGAATATTGATTTTTCAAAAATCCAATGATGCAGTTTTAGTTTTCATCAAAATCGGGCCCTAGACTTAGTCGAGTAATTTTCACAATTCCTCATAGTTTCTAATTTGGCCATCCACGCTCACTTGAAAAATTAAACCTACATAGAGAAAAGCTGGTTTGTTTTTGAGATTTCAGGGTTGATCCAATTGTAAAAGATTTTCGTAATGATGATTACATAAACCTCTTATCTGTTTAGTTCTGTGTAATCCTGTGTATAAGTACCTTATCTATGGTATAAGTATAGATCTTCTAAGTTAAATATTTGCACGTTCTATACTTATAATTAGCATAATATGATAATATCATACATAATATCATGATATAAGTAACAATAACATATTAATATCATGTTATAGTGAATGCTGCTTAGTGGTAATAGGCATGATGACTAATATTTTTTTATTACCTCATAAAAAAGCATAAATAATAGTCATAATGGTCATAAATAGAGCACAACAACAAAAACAAAATTAAAATTAGTTCAAAAATAAATAAGATATAAGCATTTTAATTTAATTTAATTTCATGCTAGACAGAGAGCGCACTATACTGAGCCGTGACGTCACGGCTCAGGAGCGCCATACAAATGCTATACTAACACACGCTTTGCGAGAAAGGGATAGAACATCTCCTCTCTATCCCCACCTAAAACTTTAAACGCTCATATCTCAGAGATTTATCAGCCAATTCAAATTATTTTTTCAGTATGTGTAATGTATTTACTTATATTCATCGCTAAGCTGGTTATTTGTAATAAATTAAACATTAGAAATCATGCTTATTAGCTTGAAAGATCGTGAATGTATTATTACCTTGTCACCTTTTGGTCCTTTAATAATGCTTGCTGGACCATTTATCCCTGGGAACCCCTAAAATGGAATAAGTTTATTATTTAATTTTATATTTAAAAAATACTCAAAAAAACGTTAACACTAAATAATTTTCCAAAAAGAAATCATTGAGACGAATTTAATAAGCCAAAACTAGATATATTTACAAGTACTCATTCAAGAGCCAATAGCAGTTTAAAATCATTTGAAAAAAAATGCTAAAAGTCCGTATTATATTAGGATTCATCATCATCATCAGCCAGAAAACGTCCACAGCTGAACATAGGCCTCCCCTTTAACCTCCACACTGAACTCCACACTGACTGATATTAGGATTCCGTAGTATTAAAAGGAACCCTTTTTAGTTTGTTCTGTCTGTCCATAAGTTCTAATTCTTTAGGACCTTCTAAATTCTAAATTTTATAGTTATTAAGGTGCATAAAGCAAATAAAATGCAAAATTTTTGCTTAGGTATAAATTTCAGTTTTGAAAGTATTAAAATTAAATTTTTGTATTTAAGGAGTAGTTCTGGTACATGATAAATTGATAATATGATTTTCACTAATTCACTGCACTCCCTCGTGTGAGTTATTGTTGAAATAAATGGTCCTTTAAAATGAAGTTAAAGTTCCATACATAGCCACAATCACTATTCCGATTACTTAGTCCAATAATTGAACATTACCTTTTATCAGGTGTTATTTGCGAAATATGGCTCGCCAAAGAGAAAATTCGAAAATTTGGTTCTTCCCCTGCATATCTATACTAACGTCTACGTAACGTCTTCTGCCGATAGGTTATCTTTAAAACCTTTATTCAACATTGTTTTGAACATTTTGTGATTACATTTTCAGTTATGTCCCATGGGTCATTGATTTTTTTGTCAGAATGTTTCCCAAGTAGTTTTCTTATAAGCTAAACCATTAAAACTGTGTATTATGTCAAGATGATACATCTCTGAAGTTCTAAATCTACAGAAAATCTACCGAGGGTAGTTCGTTCGAATTTTCTATCACCAATGCTTATTATTTATTTTATTTTATGTAAAATAACAGTAACATTATATGTATATTTATTTCAAAGTTATGTCCTTAGAATAACTACACAAAGAAACCAAGTACATTCGCAAAATTTAAGCCATTCAAATGGTGTCATATATGACACCAAAAAATATATAAAAATTTTACTATGACAATTTGCGCGGTGAAATCGTACCACAACAAATCAGAAAAGCAGCATAAGAGTTATGGTGTGACATTCCACAGGTAATTCATTATTTTTTTTGCTTCAATCGTTTAAAATACCAATCGAAACGTAATCTACAAAACGAATTTGTAGCTTACGTTTTGAGAAGGCGTTGTTTGGAAACTTACCTTCTCTGAGTAGTTATTCTAAGGTTATGTAATTATGGTTTTAGGTTATGGTTATTTTTTTTTTTTATGTTTATCATCGTAACTGTACTTTATAAGTCTATATTTTACGAAGTGATTGTTCACATACTGTTGCAATATTTAAAACAATAATGACTAAATACTTCAAAATCAGTCGCTTCAGCAGTAGTTGAGATAAAGTGCTAACAGACGTAGTGTGGATTTGGTTG
Organism: Agriopis aurantiaria; assembly: GCA_914767915.1. Lineage (NCBI taxonomy): Eukaryota > Metazoa > Arthropoda > Insecta > Lepidoptera > Geometridae > Agriopis > Agriopis aurantiaria. The sequence continues at coordinate 6,077,857 of OU611990.1, forward strand.
GCTTCAACCACCGTCTGACCAAAGGGAGAGAAAGAGAGAGAAGTATGTTATTCTCACTCTTTCTCTCCCGTTGCGTTGGTTGGACGGCGGTCAGTCAACCAAATCCACCCGTCAGTAAGGTATTTTACAGTGCAGGAGTTACGGACGAATACAGACTCAAATAATTATAAACCTTATTGCTTAAAGAATAGAGGTGTTTTTAGGGTTCCGTACCTCAAAAGGAAAAAACGGAACCCTTATAGGATCACTTCGTTGTCCGTCTGTCTGTCTGTCTGTCTGTCCGTCTGTCACCCGCACCCACCCCCGCTGTCAAGTAAACAGCTAGCTCCGCAATTTATTTGTTTTTTAATTACATTAAATAACCTAAACGTTTTAAAAGTAATAAAATTGTGTAAATAACAGTGCAACTTACAAGTGACCGCGTTTTCCATAAGTGAAATTAAGTTTAAATCCAATTAAACTCGTAAGAAAGTCAAAATCACTTTTTTGATCATCCGATTAAAAACCTGGAGATAAATGGAACTCATGCACAATACGCTTATAAGTGACACGATAAGTAAACATTTTATTACTTTCTCCTTAATGCAACACGAAAACACTGCCCATGCACTCGATTATAATTCTGTAACTGTTTATTAAACCAAGAAGGTAAGATAGTGCAAGTCACATTAACAGCATTTACATTGGGATCCAAAATAAATAAATAGGGTAGTTAAAAACATACATTAACAGTGAACTGTGTAACTGGATGCTTATTTTCAACAGAACTCGATAAGGACAAATAGCCGATTTGGTATAAGACCAGTTAAAACAGTGCTGGATCAGAGTGTACCGAGTTCGAACCCGGGACATTCGCAATTAATTTTGCTCATTATCTCAACATTACAAATCATTCTACTCAAGATCACGAGTTGAAATCGTACCTTGACGTAGAAAATAAGGAAGTCTACATAATATATTATTGAATCACTGGAACTATACTTAACTCATTTATTTAGCAGCAACGTCATTTGCCTTCGTTGTACCGAAAAATGACTTGCATGGGGAAAGTTATACGTACACCTCCACAGATGCCGCTTAGAGAGGCAGTGTCAAATCCAGATGTTTACTTAAGCCCTAGATTGGGTACTCCAGATACAGATTTAAGGTCGAATTTCAGTAATTCTAACAAAAACAACGAAAAGAAGAGAAAGTTAAGTGGCTCTGAAACAGAAAGTATGTCTCAACATTTTGAATTGATGTACAATAATATTCAAAGCTTATTTATGGACTTTAAAACAGAACAAAAAAACACCTCAGACAAAATATGCCGAGAAATCGGTCAGTTAAAACAACAAAATGAGCAGATCATACTGTCAAATGCTGAAATAAAAGAAACTGTCTCGACTATAGTAGCTGAACAGAGCCAACTGAAGTCCAGAGTCGACAATCTGGAAAAGGATCGAAAAACTGTTAGTCAAGATGTGAGAAAGTTGGACACTCAAGTAGAACAACTGCAAAGAAAAATTAATGAGGCCTCCATTGAAATCAGAAACTTGCCAACTGAAAGTCTGGACCAACCACAAGAAATCCAAAAAAAAATACACGAAGTGTTAAATTTGGCCTATACCTCCCAAGATGTAAAAACAATCTACCAGCTACCGTCAAAGCGTGGCCTGCCTAAAACTATGATAGTCGAGTTTAACTCTCTAGAGAAAAAAACTTCCCTACTAAAAGCCTTTAAATCTTATAACATGGCCAATAAAGACAACAAGTTTAGCACTGATACAATCAGAATAAGAGGCGACAAAAAACAGATGTATCTTAGCGAGTTGCTCACAAATAAAGCAAGGCATTTGTACTATCTGTCACGCGAACTTGCCAAGGGTGGCCAATATAAATATTGCTGGACAGCAAGTGGCAAAGTTTTTATTCGAAAGGAGGATGGCCTGCCGGCAATACAGATAACATCGGCCGAGCAAATCAAAGAATTGGAGATACCGGATCTGCATACCGATTGACTAGCTGTAGCATCTTTTTATTATCATTATTATTTTATTCTAAGCCATATATTTGAAAACTACTCTCTGATTACTCTGATTTACCTTTTGTGTTTGTCTAATTATACATTAACTATAGCATTTAGTCTAGTAATATCTTTATGTAGAACTCAAGACCGATGCCTTATTGGGTATTACTATATTCAGTCAACTTACTCATACATACACAACACACTTACAAGTAAAACTCACAAAACACAATCACAACAAAATATGAAAGACAACTACTTGTCTTTACTCTACTGCACTCTACGGCGATGCTCAATGTTAACCCTAAATCACATAATACCATGTGGATGCCTATCCCACATGCAAATAAAAATCTATAAATATGAACCAGATTAGTGAAATGTCATCGGACATTGAGGCCATCAATGTCGCCAACTTTCACACATTGAGCACCCCTGAGGAGTGTAGACCGTATTTAAACTCAAAGCAATTGCGAAATCTATCAGTCATCAGTATGAATATTAGGAGTATCAATTGTAATATTGAAGCGTTTGAAGTACTTTTGTCCCGATTTGAGCTAAAATTTGATATAATCATACTCACAGAATGTTGGCTCCTAAGCATTAGCTCTCCCCCAAATCTAGCTGGCTATGATGTGTACTTCACTAAAAAGGTTTGTAATCAAAACGATGGCGTAGTGGTGTATATCAATAACGCACTCAAAAATATATCAGTATACGAACCGAATACTATAAGTGACGCAAGCTGCCTGGTTATAAAGCAAGGGCAAACGTGTAGCTTTATAGCAGTCTATCGTCCACCTGCATATAAAAACCCTACAACATTTCTTAACTCTTTAGACTTACTTTTACTAGAAACAAAAACGACTTCAAGTCTGGCTTTACTAGGCGACATTAACATTAACATCAGAGATAACCTCGATGTACATGCTTCAGATTACCTCTCATTGCTAGCAACACATGGATTACTTCCAGGTTTCATCAATCCTACAAGAGAATCTAGTTGCCTCGACCACTGCATGCTGAAATCGAACTACAAACCAACGGTCATTCTGCTTCCCACTCTAGTGACCGATCACTGTCCGGTGCTACTCCAACTAAATAGTAGGGATGAATTTAAAACCTTTTCTGAACAAACGTTTGCAAAATATGACGTTCACGCAGTAACACTCGAATTGAGTAAAGTAGACTGGCACAGTTGTCTTGATTTTTCTGACGTAACTTGTGCTACAGACGTATTCCTAAAAACTATATCATCAATAATAACAAAGCATACAGTAATTAAAAAACTACCTAGGTCAAAAAAATCTCTCAAACCCTGGATAACCCCAGGGCTGATCAGAAGCATACGGAAAAGAGATAAGTTGAATTTAAAAAGCAAAAAAGAGCCAGACAATACTGAAATAAAAAATAAATACATAAAATACCGAAACATGTGTAATAATTTAATAAAAGAAATGAAAAGAATATACGAGCGTTCAGAAATTAAAAAATGCGGTAAAGATTCTAAAAAGACATGGAAGCATATAAAACGTATATGTAGCTTCTCTAACAAATCGAACCCTGTGGAAAAATTACTTGAAAATGACCACTGCACCAGTGCCTCCCTGAATAAAATTAATAATTATTTTGTAAACGTAGGTTCGAGCCTTGCAAATGACATTCTAAGCAAACTTTATACTTCAGAGACCTCGCTAGCAGCAGATACTAACGTGAAAAGTAAAATATCAGAATCATTCTGTCTTTTACCCACAAACGAAATAGAGGTTCTTTCTGTAATAAAATCATTGAAGTCTGACTCAGCTCCTGGATGGGATGGTATCTCTACTAAAGTTATAAAAGAAGCTCTTCCGTATATATTGGAGCCTATTACTCTTATATGCCAGGCAAGTTTGGATAGCGGATCTGTCCCTAAAGCTCTAAAAAAGTCAGTTATATGTCCGATCCACAAGGGTGGGGATGAAACCAAAATGGAAAATTATAGGCCAATATCATTGTTGCCAGTGCTATCCAAAATACTTGAGAAGCTCGTAAATAAACGCCTCCGCCACTACTTAGAATCTAAACAACTCCTATCTAAAAACCAGTTTGGCTTTAGAGCTGGAGTATCCACTGAAGATGCAGTCAGCACGCTTACCCAGCAAGTAATACTCCAAATGGATAAGAGTAGTAAATCAGTGGGTGTTTTTCTTGATTTGGCGAAGGCGTTTGACACGGTGTCTATCCCAATCCTTCTGGCTAAGCTAGAAACAATCGGAATCAGAGGGGTCCCGCTACAGTGGTTCACTAGCTACCTTCACGACAGAACTCAGTTGATAAAAATAAAAAACTATCTGAGTGATGAGGCCAACGTTAAGTTCGGTGTGCCACAGGGTAGCATCCTTGGTCCCACACTCTTTCTGTTATATATTAACGACCTGTGTGACTTGGACATTGAAGGAGGCAAAGTTTATACCTACGCGGATGACACAGTGCTAGTATTCGAGGGCAAATCTTGGAATGATGCACAAGCTCTAGCCAATAAAGGGCTGCATAAGGTTGCAAACTGGCTCAGAAGTAACCTACTAACCGTAAACGTCTTGAAAACGAAGTACATGACTTACACCATGAACTCCACAACTCAACCAAAATCACCACTCACATTAAAAATTCACGATTCAAATTGTAGCAATCACCAACAATGTTCCTGTTCTCCCCTTGAACACACTGAAACTATTAAATATCTAGGAATACATCTTGATAAACACTTACGATGGGATGAACATATTAAAACACTAACAGGAAGAGCTAGAAAACTTATATACATATTTAAAAAGTTAAGACACATTCTATCAGCAGACATCCTTCAGACAGTTTATTATGCTTTGGCACAGTCAATCATCACCTACTGTATTACAATATGGGGTGCAGCTGCCGCCACCCACCTGATTCCTTTAGAAATAGCACAAAGAGCACTACTTAAAGTCATGTATTTTAAACCACGGCGCTATCCCACACATTGTCTGTATCAGGAAACGAAGGTTCTTACTATAAGACAACTATTTATAAAACTTCTCTTATTGCGACAACATTCAAAGGTTGACATGGAAATAATAATTGAAAAGTCAAAGAAAAGAAGATCAGACATTATTTTTAAAAACATAAAATCTCGTACGAATTATGTAAAGAAGTCATTTGTAGGACTAGGCCCCGCTCTATACAACCGCATTAGCAAATTTAAACCCATCTTAAAACTAAATCGTAACGCTTGCAATAAAACCTTAACGGACTACTTAATACAGCTTGACTATAAATTAACTGAGAATTTGCTCAACTGACACACATTAGTGAAACCACGACTCATTATGGCTGTTAACCTTAAATATTATAAGTACCAGATGACTGACCACTGTAACAATCACACCAACATACCACACAAACAAGCAACACTCGACTATAAACACATCCAAACTAACAGATACACTCTCTCACATTCATATACACACGTACACAAAAAAAACTTATCACACACACATAAAAACACACACATACACTAAGTTGATAAACATTATTAGTAATTTACCAAAAGGCACTTATTGTTTAAGTAAGTTAATATTATTTTTGTCCCTTTTACATACTTCAACAACATGCCTATTATTATCTATTTATCTCTTATCTCTATTTACCTACTTTAAGTTCACCTCTGCGGGGAAGACAATCATGCCCAGAGTCGAAAACTGTGACCTCACGACACAGGTTATCCTAGTGTGGGGGACAGTGTTCCACTACGGTACATAATTGTTTGTTTATTATGCTCACCTCTTCTTACAACATTTTGTACACATGTAACTACCTACTTAAGATTTTTTATGTACCTATAGCCCTTTAATGAATACCAATAAACGTTTTTGAATTTGAATTTGAATTTTGTCAAGACCCTTTTTCTCAAGAACGCGTAAAGGTAGCAAGTTGAAATTTATACTAAATACTTGGGTCTACGGTTTCTTTCGGCTGTAAAAAAATAAAAGTTGTAAGTCAACGCAATCAAAAGATATGAACGTTTATGTCGCATATTTTGCGATTTCACAGGGGAACCAAAACCTATAGGGTACTTCCCGTTGACCTAGAATCATGAAATTTGGCAAAAAGCAAGGTCTCATAGCACATATATAGGAATAAATCCGAAAGTTATAAATTTGAAGGTATATCATTCAAAAATGATTATTTTGCTATTACAAACTTACATTTTGTAGTTGGAATGTATGGAAGAACCTTATTGTCAACTACAACCTTAAGTTTGTCTTTCAATATTTTAACTTCAGTTAGTTTTTTTTTTGGTCTCGCGCTCTGAGGTTTCCTTTATGTCGTATATTTTGCGATTTCACAGGGGAATCAAAACCTATAGGGTACTTCCCGTTGACCTAGAATCATGAAACTTGGCAAGAGGCAAGGTCTCATAGTACATATATAGGAATAAATCCGAAAGTTATAAATTTGAAGGTATTTAAAAATAATTATTTTGCTATTACAAACTTACATTTTGTAGTTGGGATGTATGGAAGAACCTTATTGTCAACTACAAACTTCAAAGTTGTCTTCCCAGAGACTGTGGGATCGGCCGATCTGCGAACTAGCATGGAAATCGCTACTAGATACGTGTCCTAGTATTGCAGATCGCGCTCGTATTCTTGCTGTCTCTGTTTGGGAATCGGGACTTTGGTTGCAAGCCATGCCCTCTTTTAACACAGGTAGCCTTTTAGATCCAACCGCATTTCGTCTAGCTGTCAGCTTACGCTTGGGTGCAAGGTGCTGTGAGGCCCATCGCTGTCAGTGTGGTACTGCTGTTGACCAGCTCGGTCACCATGGTCTCTCTTGCTCGAGAAGCGCTGGTCGTATTGGCCGACACGCTAGCCTGAACGACATCATACGCAGGGCACTTTCCACCGCCAATGTCGCAGCTGTGCTTAAACCGAGTGGTCTTGCGCGTGACGATGGAAAGAGGCCTGACGGTATGACACTTGTGCCCTGGAGGTTGGGGCGGCCCCTTGTATGGGACGCAACTTGTGTCGATACTTTGGCGCCGTCACATCTTCCTGTGACACAGGGTAGGGCTGGCGCGGCTGCTAATTTGGCAGAGCAGCACAAGCGTCGCAAATATGCTAACCTCGGCAGTGGTTACATATTTGAGGCGTTTGGGGTCGAGACATTGGGCCCTTGGGGACCGGGAGCTCACCTCATTTTCAAAAATCTTTCAGAGCGCCTGGTTAATGCGACGCGTGACCAAAATGCTGGCGTGTTTCTGGCTCAACGTATTAGCATTGCCATTCAACGTGGTAATGCCGCCAGCATGTTGGGTACGCTGCCAACTGGTAGTGGGCTTGAGCATTTGGATTGTCTTTAGACCTTCAACGGTCTATGGGCAGTCTAACTGTATTTGTAGTGTTAGTTTTAGCTTGTATTTTGTTTAGTTATTAAAGGCACTTGCCCAGTTAAAAAAAACTACAAACTTAAGTTTGTCTTTCAATATTTTAACTTCAGTTAGTTTTTTTTTTTGGTCTCGCGCTCTGAGGGTTCCGTCTAACGGAACCCTCAGAGCACGAGTCCTACTCGTACTTGTCCGGTTTTTTTTTTGTCTAGATTATAAAGCTTGTTCTTTTAAAAGTCAATACTAAAACTCATTATGGAAAAAAATCGTGTTCGATCGTTGTTTTATTAAGAGTGCGGTGTAATTCTATACAATTTATATGTAAAATATTTCCTTGTCTAACCTGATCTCCTTTAACTCCTTTTGAGCCAGTTAGGCCCTTGTCACCATCATCGCCCTGAAAAATAAAGTTTATTTAATCCCACTGTTTTATGTAAGTACTTATAATAGTTAAAAAGCCTCATAAAAAGAGAAATACCGAGATTGCAATGCCTTTGGGTCCCCTTGAGCCAGTTCTTCCTGAGATGCCTTGTATACCCTAAAATTAGAAAAATTATTGAATGAGATAAGATTTAAATAATTAATTAATTCACAGACTGCACCTAGCGGTGTCACCCGCTTGGATTGAAGATTAAATGTTTCAAGCGTTATTAATAATACTTTGTTAAAATTACCGGAAATTCTCATATAAACTTCAAAGTGTTTTTATCTATTTTGAGCACCACTGAGATAGACTGATACCCCCAAAGTGCCTTACGCAGTGCATGTCTGCGTAAGCAAAACAGGACCGACGCACCATAAGCAGAAAAGGAGTGCGTAAGCAAATGCCACCCATTCGTATTTTTTTCGGTCGATCGACAAATTTGTGTTCACTAGTCTGTAGCTAGCTTCAATAGCTAGAGACTGAATGCATCTTTACACTGTCTCAGGTTAACTGGCTGCTGTAAGCAAACCGATTGACAGATCGCGTAAATTTTTGGCATAGTAATTAAGGACAATCTTACCAACATACAGAAACTCAAAATAGATAAAAACACTCAGCACGGGCAATTTCAATGAGAATTTCCGGTTACTTTTTTGTAAGAATGTATGTGATTTTTTTATTGGAGATAGATGGATGGATACGCACATAGAGAGTACTTATAATATCTCTGCAAAAAATCAGGTTGATATACGTTGCTCTGTTGCTGAGTGAAATAAAAACAAGCAAACATACCTAAGACTTCTTATTATTTAGTAATATGGACATCCAAATAAATATATTATCTACTTACGAAATTTCCTGTTATTCCAGGTTCACCAGGTTCACCTTTAATTCCTTTGTTGCCCTGAAATCATTGAAATGGATTTTTAACTTGAAAAAGCTAAGATTATTAAAATAGGTTACTAAATTTCAAAACTCTTTCGTGAACATGAACAGTCTAATTCTAATCCTTTAATTTAATTTCTAAAATTTTGCAGCATGCACACTTACTATCTATTATAGCCCTACCAAAACGCGTGAACGCGGATCAATAAGTCTTTGCCACCTTCTGTTATTTTTACCCAACTACGGCAAAAGGAGGGTTATAATATTGTCTATGTATGTATATGTTTGTGTTCTCTATAATCTCCTGATCTTATCATAATTATTTTGACCAATGAGGTGTATATTGACATGCCCTAATACTCCTTGTGTCTTTGTAGGTATGACGTCACGCTAAAACCAATATGGCAGACGTAGACATATGACATTTTCATACGTCTAGTTTTTATTTATTTATTATTTTTAAATCAAAAATATTCTAGTAAAATAAAAATTATTATCATAAAAAAATAATATTTTATATTACTTATCCTTATTCGTTCTTTAATTTTTCTCAGTCGGGTTTTAATTTTGTTACCTTTATCTTGTTAATATTATATTAAGTGTGATATTTACTTTCCGGCTATAATTTTAAATTACTTACTTGTTCACCTTGTTTTATAAAATTGATGTCTTTTCCCTGTGGAAATAAAAAAAATATGTCATTGTGTTGAGAAAAGTAAAAAATAGTAATTTTTAAACTTTCGTGATTTGAACACATGTTTTAAATATTTACCAGGACTTATCACGTATTATTTAATTTAGGTAAAAACAAACAAAAAACCTTTCGCTCGACGTTTCGACCATTTTGCAAAGGCCGTGGTCACGAGCTGACTGAAAACTGCGGGTGAGTCCGGCGAGAAGAGAGGGTGTTTTGTTCTACTACCCTCACTTGATCTTAAAAAATCGCAGGGTTGTCACTACGATACACAACACTGACTGTATCGGTTTACCGGTTTAGCGGTTTAGGTACTAGGACATTTATGTCCTAGTACCTAAACCGCGGTTTGTACGACGCCGATAACTTAAATCCATCTTCCCGGTTGAAATTGAGATGTTTTCTAATTTCAACCGCTTCACAAACCATTCTTGAAAAATAATGTCGTTCAGTGGAAAGAACCTTCGGATCGTGGAGCTCGATCCAGTGACCAGATCCCGCCTCAAGCTAATGTTCTGCAATAGCCGACTTCTGTGTCTGGCAATTTTTTTTACGTGATAAGTCCTGATAAACATTTAGATTAAAATATAATGAAAAATTTAGGTATGATGTAGGGTGGCAGTTTGCGAGAAGTTTCTGGTAGCTCTGATAACTTGTAACTTAACCAGGAACTATACTGTGAGCTCTTAAATGCGATTCAATTTAGACCACGAGAAATTACGTGAACGTGAGCTTCTACGCGCCGAGATAAAGTTTGCGGTCGCGTACCTTTTCGCAGTGGCCTAAATTGAATCGCATTAAAGAGGTGCCGGTACGAACCCAGGGGTCTTACGGCTAGCTGTTTAAAGCATTCAGTCCAGTCCAGTATAGGTGATGAAAAAATGATGCGCGACCGCAAACCGTATCTGGGCGCGTTAAGGTTCACGTTAGCGTGATTTTCCAAACAGCGCGGTTTAAGCGTTAGTTAGATACCGTGAGCAGTAGGCCGTAAGGCCCCAGGTCAATGGAAACTATCATCGCTAGGAAATTCCATGACAAACTGACTTACCTACATAGCCCATGATCAGATTTTGATAAATTGATTGGAAATTAAACTTTAATGAATATAAAAACCAATTTATAATAAAACTTTAATAGGTCTCGTAATTGAAATCGGCTATAGATGCACAAAGTGACATACTTTCGAATGTAACTTATAAGGGATAGTGACAAAATAGCATCAGAATCAATAAAATATTCTTAGTAAAATTGAGAAGTTCCTTCATTTTTAAACTAAATCGGTACGTAAATTGAAGAAAACATTAAAACGTGCACTTAAACTACCCTGAACTCGTTTCTCGTTTTCGGCGTAGGCCACGCGGCGGTTGAAAAATTGCACTAATAGGTAATAGGTACATACAATAAGAAATTTTCAAACACTTACTGGTGTTAATTTACACAAGCCTGAAACAAAACCAAAATTAAGTACGTAAGTAATTTAAACATAGCTTAACATAACCACGGCTATAGATAATAATATTGTTATTTTGTATTATTTAAAATAGTTCTCCATGGTTCAGTAAATATTTTTTTAAACAATAATACGCAGTCTATTTATTAATCCATACCAAAACTAATTTTAATTCATTACGCCATGATTATAAAGGCCATTACAAGAATTAAAAAAAAATAACAAGTACGAGGAGGACTCGCGTTCCGTTGGTGACCGTGAGGGTTCCGTTGGCCGGAACCATCAGAGCGAGAGTCCAAACAATAAAAAAACGTTAAAATATTTAAAGACAAACTTAGCTTTGTAGTGGACAAAAAGGGTCTTCCATACATACCAACTACAAAATTTAAGTTTGTAATCGCAAAACATTTTTATTACTTTAGATTAACGACTTTTGGATTTTTTCCTTTATATGTGCAGTAATACCTTGCCTCTTGCCAAATTTCATGATTCTAGGTCAACGGGAAGTACCCTATAGGTTTTGATTCCCTTGTGAAATCACAAAATATTCAAAAATATGCGACATAAACGGTCATATCTCATGATCGCGTGGATGTACAAGTTTGTTTTTTTCACGGCTGCAAAAAACTGCATACTCAAGTATTGAATATAAATTTCAACTTGATACCTTTACGCGTTTCTGAGAAAATGGTCTTGACAGATATATATAGACAGACAGACAGACAAACAGACGGACAACAAAGTCCTATAAGGGTTTCGTTTTATCTTTACGAGGTACAGAACCCTAATAAACACACCCATTAACACATTAATTAGCCTAATTTACGAAGGGTACTTGTATTTTTTTACTCGTTTTGGGCGATTCCATATTTGGCATATTCTTTGCGCAAAAGTCGAGATCTTATTTCATTACAGCGCAATTCTGCCAGGGCCAGGAGCGATGGTAGCAGAATTAAATAAACCTTAAATGAGATGCGAGTGTTGTTCTGTACTTACTCAAGGATTTTTTAAACTCCGGTATGTCTGCAGTGCCTGAAATTTTTAATAATTATACATAATTATTATGTTCCATTGCCGTGGTAGCCCATTTGGGAGACCGTTAGACCTGAAAGCGTGAGGTCGCGGGTTCAAACCCCGAGCCCGTATCAATGAGCTCTTTGGAGCTTATGTACGGATTTTCATACCACTGGCTTTTCGGTGAAGGAAAACATCGTGAGGAAACCTGCATACGTCCGGAGAAGGAATTCAATGGCGTATGTGAATCCACCGATTTGCACTGGGCCAGCGTGGTGGATTTGGCCCAATCACCCTTTCGGGGGTAGGCTAAAAGTCCAGCAGTGGACTGTTAAAAGGCTGATGATGATGATGGTGATTATGTTCCATAATTGCTTCGTAAATAACATTCTTGCATGCTCTGCTAACGTAGATGAGATATGGGAGCGCGCAGCTTAGAACATCTTGGAATACATCATGGTGAATTTTCTAATGGGCGTGGATGGCCAAATCCGAAACTATGAGGAATAGTCAAAATACTCGAACAAGTTAAAATGCGCGAGAGATATAGCCAAATATAGCTGCCCATTAAATAAATATTTAAAGATTTTGGCATCACACGTCTTGTGCATTTGCCAGTGTCAAGTAATAAAATATTTACAAGTTTTATTAAATATCGTCAAACAAGTCATAGTCAGAGTAAAGCAAAGTAAGTCTCGGTCAGGTCCAAGTCATGCCCTAGTGGTGGAAACCTAACTAGAGGCTTCTATAGAGTTTTACGAACATCACGACAAGACATGATTCACCTCGTTATCTCACTTCCACATTCGAGCACGTTCACGATTACTAAATAAATAATCTGCCATTGAAAATACACAAGTTCAGGAAATATAATAACAAGGAGGCGACATACTTTTTTCACGTTTGTGCCAAAACTCATTTTAGATATACTCTATCTAGAAACATTAAGAAACTTGTTGGATTAAACTCTTTCATTTTGATAAAATTTGGGTATGTATCAGAGTTTTTTTTTCATACAAAACACATTTTTTCTAAGCTCTAAATCCACTCTAAACTATGACTCTAAATCATGTGTTGGATATAGAATAGCTTTGTTCTCATTGTCAAAGAAAAAAAATTATCAATTTCCGTGAAAAACCGTGGAAAACGTATGTAAAAAACTTAATTTATACTTACATGAAGAAACCAGTAAGTATAAAATTAATACACAAAATAACCAAAGGTACGTCATTTTAACAAAGATTCAATTTATAACTAACTGGATTGGTAGTTATAGAATTGCAATTATAGGTAAGCATATTTACAGGAAAAATATATTAATAACTGTTAATAATCACGTCATATTTTAACTAAAAATAACTTATCATATTTATTTATGCGCTTATCCTTAAATTTATACAGGGTTACAGGGTTATCGATAATTTGTTAACAACTCGCAGGCAGCTTCAAATTAAATCAAAATCAGTTTATTTATGAGAATAACTATTGTCTTATAATTATGATGTTATACATTGTTAATGTTATATTTTCAAGAATTCTACAATTTGAGAAATAAAAGGAAAATATGTTTTAAAGGTCTGTTTTCTCCGAATTATTATACCCAAGTTGACAACATATTAATATAGGTCTCTAAAAGCCAAATATTGTACCGACAAAATGAACAACTCTACATTTTTCTTTCTAACTTAAATATATATATATATATTTTCCGTAAGACTGTGGATGTGGTAATCGCTGTCAGAATGGGTGTTCCCGATAGTTACAATAATTATAGTGCTAACAGATGAAATGGACTTGGTTGACGAACCGCCGTCCAACCAACGGGAGAGAAAGATATTTTTTTCTCGTTCCCACCCGTTGGTTGGACGGCAGTTCGTCAACCAAATACGGAGGGTTGTAAAATTGAAAAAATAAAGGCACCAAAATTGTTCATGTGATATAAGAAAGTTGTTTGCGAGAGGTGGTTACAAAATTATCAATAAACCTGTATAGGTACTTGTGTTTACAATACCTATATTAAGATTTCATATTTTGTTAGCATGTCGGATCATGATCTCATCAGTTGTGAAACAAGCTGTCATTATCCACGCAAGTTTATGATATTATAAAGGAAAAATGTTTTAATTAGGGATTTCCAGAAAGTTTCATGATAACTGTTAAATTACATATTATAGTTAAACTTCATTTGAGTGTAAAGTGATAGTTTGTGACGGTCGACACGAGCCATGGTCAAACTTTGGTTGTTTGCGTTTTTGTCAAACGCACTGCTTTTTGGTACATGTAAGTATTATGGCGAAAATTGAAAAGCATGTAGTATTTATGATTATTGTTGAATCCAAAGTAGACTTAATAAATTTATATTTAATAATTTGTAGGCCATCTGACATTATAATACTGACATAATAATATTATTTAAAGCGCAATTAAGTTTAAGCTTTTAAACCAAGTGCCGGAATGGAATAATGACATAATTATTCAATCAACCGTGTTAAAAAAGGCAGCCCTAGTTGAATTGCACTAAGAAATACTAGTACACAGGGTTGTTTTTAGTACACATACCAAGAATGAAAGAAAACGCGAGGGCTCAGTCAAAGCTTATGAATCGAATCTAGATCGTTGAATGAGATTGAAACTATACTCACAGTAACAGGTTTAATCTTGCGTGAGTAAATCTCGTATAATAAAAACTAAATATTATGATAATTATAGCGAAGTACCTGCATGAAATTTTATAGATTTAAAATAGCCCTGTATAGCAAGTTGCAGGATGAGTATAATACAAAGTGGTGTTAAGTAGGATGCTTCTTAAGAACTTAATTAAATTCTGTATTTTTTTAAAATTAATATTGAATTATCACGGAACACTAATATTAAACACAATAATTCTTATTAATTTTTATGTTTATTTTCAGCTGCTCAAGTTGATGTGGTAAGTGTGTTTTTTTCTAATTTATTAAATATTTAAATATTTTTGTTGCCACCAAAAAAACGATAACCATAAATAATCCCAAAGACGACGTTTTTGGTGACAACGTAAACAAAGCAAATTTTGTATTATCGTCTCATTGTTATTATTTTATTAAACTTGTGTATTTTCGAGTGTGGATTATTATTGGGCGTGCTTGAGTATGGACAAGTAATATAACGCGGTGAAACATGTATTGTCGTGTTGTTTCCAAAAAGCTCCATAGAAGACAACATCTACGTGCTTAGATCAGGCATATAGTAACCTCCCGGGCGGTTCGGTCTGCACATCGCCCATCTCCACAGATCTGAGTGATCACCTCGGCGTTAGGGTCGAGTTGACGTGTAAAAAAGTAGTTTCATCTAAACAAACTCACTGCTTTTCGAGATCTTTTTCCCGGGAAAATAGCGCCAATTTCCTGGTGTCACTCCATAGTGTAGATTGGGGCGCATTATTCCTACGCTATAGGACTGCTGCGGAGATAGCTAGCTCGGCAATTAATATACTTCGAAATAAATTTGAAGCATGTTTTCCATTAAGGAAAACAAGCTGTAGGAATAAAAGTAAGACGTGGGTATCACATGACATAAAATTTTTTAAATCGCTTCTATTCGACATTATTCAATTAGGTAAATCAAATCCTAATAATGACATTATGAATTCTTTGATTTGTGACATGAGACAAAAATATGATAATTTATTGACATTTACAAAATCGAATTACTACACTAAGATAATTGAAAATAGTGGGAACTCTTGTAAAGCCATGTGGAATGTGGTTAACTTAGAAAGGGGGAAATACAACTCCACCGATCTGGATTTTACAGACGTAATAAAAAACAGCGATGGCACCTCGTTTCCTTGCAAAAAAGCTGCCGTGGATACTTTAAACTCAAAATTTATAAACGCGGCGGTAGCGTCCGGAGCACCCCGCGCTGACGTCACGCGTGCACTTGTCGTGCTGCGAGCAGCGCGCGCGCCCGCTGACCGCTCGCTGAGGATCCGCCCGTTCACTGCAGATGAAGTCCACAGACTCATCACCTCACGTATTCCTCCGAAAACTTCCAAAGACATTTATGGATTGAACATGAAGCTATTTAAGGTAGCAGCAATCCCACTCGCTCCAGTACTAGCTGAATTGTTTAACGTGTGTATACGGGAAGGAACCTATCCGGAAGTACTGAAGGCTGCTAAAGTATCACCTATTTTTAAGGGTAAAGGCAAGAGGGAGGATATGGACGGCTATAGGCCCGTTTCAATAATCCCCGCAGTCGCTAAGATTTTCGAAAATGGCCTTAGCTCACGTCTTATGACCTTCCTCTCAGAGACTGATCAGCTTTCAGACCGACAGCACGCGTATCGAGAAGAGCGGTCCACTACCACCCTGACTCGAGAACTGATCTGGCGAATTGTCGATGCTCGCGAGAGGAAGCAGCATGTCGCTGTGATCTGCTGTGACCTCTCAAAAGCATTCGATGTCGCCGATCACGACGTGCTTGCTGGGAAACTGCACCACTATGGGCTAGGAGGTGTGGCGCTAGCGCTGGCCACGAGCATACTGCAGGATAGATCTCAGATTGTAGTTGGGAGCGGAGGAAAAGTGAGATCGGACCCTTTGCACTCCACAATGGGTGTCGCGCAGGGATCCTCAGTCTCGAATGTCCTGTTTTCGCTACTGCTGAATGATTTACCGGACGCAATAACATCAGCCGAAATTTTAATGTATGCCGACGACGTAGCCGCGCTTGTCACTGCTCCCACAGTGGATGAACTGGAGGCGAAACTGAACGAGGTGAGCGCACAGTTTGACAGTTGGTTTAGAGTCAATGGGCTGGCTCTGAACTTAAAAAAGACCAACTACGCTCACTTCAATCTGTCGGGAAGAAAACTGCGACGGCTTAAAGTGCTCGTGAATGATGTCGAATTGACACAAACAGAAGCCACAAATTTTCTCGGGTTTGAAATCGACTCTGTATTGACTTGGGAAAATCATATCCACAAAATATGTGGTAAAATTGCTAGTGCTTGCTATGCGCTCCGGCGTGTGGCGCGAGTAGTATCGGTGCAGGTGGCGCGTATGTGCTACTTTGCGACGGTGCACTCGCTGCTACAATACGGCGCCGAGCTATACGGGAACGCTGCGGAGTGGGAGCGTGCGTTCCGTATGCAGAAAAGGGCCGTACGAGCCATAGTAGGCATTGGGAGTGACCAAACTGCAAAACCACAGTTTAAAAAATTAGGAATCCTTACGCTGCCCTGCATTGTCATACTACAAGTGGCGTTGTACGTCAGGAAAAATTTACATATGTACACGGCGTATGGCGACCTTACTCGACGTGCAGGGCAGCTTAAGCAAGTTCCTAGGAACCTGGCTAAGTCTGACAAGCTCACTCATGTTATGGGACCGACGGTTTATAACAAACTGCCAAGTGACGTCATTGCCGCTCCCAACCTGGTGCGCTTTAAATGTAGCTTAAAGCGCTGGCTCGTTGATCAGACGTTCTACAGTTTCAAGGAGTTCCTTGAAAGGAAAATATAATGTAATTGCTGTATAATTGGTATACCAATATTACCAATACTAATATTTAGAATTGTTAGTGTACCAATGTTTTATTATGTTTTTAATTATTATTGTTTAATAACCTTTTTTTCCTTTCCTTAATAATTTGACGTGTAAATAATATTTACAAAATAAATGAATATGAATATGAATATGAATATGAATATGAAGCCTCTTGTAAAGTCTCCACCACTTTACTAGAGCATGACTTTGACTTGACCATGACTTTACTTTGCTTGACTCTAGTGTGTGACTCTTTACTTTGTGACTGAATTATTTGACTACATATCATCAAACTTTATAATAGCTTAATACTTGACACTGGCGAATGCACAACAGTGCGACACTTTAACCAACCTTCTCTTGCGCTTTTTAACTAGAGTAAATGATTCACATGAACTCAAAATTCATCATCATCCACAGCTTTTCTTATCCTACTGCTGAGTATAGGCCTCTCTCTTGCTATGACATCTGCCTCGGTCCTGTGCTAATCGAGTCCAGGTTCGATCCGCGATAATAATAATATCGTTGACCCATCTTGCAGCTGGATGACCAACGCTCCGCTTACCTTGAATATATTTTTTCGAAGCATTCAAAAGCAAAATATATTTTTGATATTTCTGTCAAAACTCAACTGTAATAAATGTTGTTGACAATATTTTGCAGGACAGAAAAAATAATATAAAAAAAAAAAATACTCAAGCAAAAATATTTGTTCATGTATTTTTCTTATTTCCGCCATAATTTAACAGCAAAATAAACTGTTGTACATTTTTTTCAGGACATAAAAGCTAAGTTCGAAGACAAAACATATACGAAAACGCCGGGTAAGTTTTTGAGACTTTTCCAATTTACAAGATTCAGTGGTATAACAAATACCAACTACTTTATAGCATCGGTATGTGCGTCCAACGTATCTGTCACAACATTATAACTTGTATACAGAGTGTAAGGGGAACACTGTCGAAGCCAAAACAAGGTAATAGTACTCATCTTTTTTTTTTTTTTTTTTAAATCTAATTTTTTGTTTGTGGCTTTAGTCGCTCTGCGATTATGCCAGCCCCGTTTTTCAAAGCATCATACATCATACACAATCAAAAGGGAGCATAGTCCCTACGCTGATCCAATACGACCAAGACCATGGCATACAAGGCCCTCGCCGCATCACACGTCGGTGCGGCCAGGATACCTTGAAACATGCCAACATCTCGAGGGTTTACACCGTGCTCGTGCAACATATATTCTCTCATAGAGTACTCATCATTATGAACAACTTTTACTATGGGACTAACACTGAAATCGCGAAAAAAAAATATCAGCTGTTTCATACATTTTGTCGAGTGGCAATGACCGTTTTCAATAGAACAGCTGATTTATTTTTTTTCGCGATTTCAGGGCTGGTCCCATAGTAAAAGTTGTTCATAATGATGAGTACAATTACCTTCTTTTGGCTTCGAGAGTGTTCCCCTTACACCCTGTATTTGTAAACAAAATGCATAATACCGATTATGTAGTATGAAAAGATATCAACTTTAAATAAAAATTATAAAATATATTTACACTTTTTTTTTATTACAGAATTAACGTGTTCGATGTCAGTTGTAAGTTTTTTTTCTATTACTGTAAGTACCATTATATTCTTAAAAGTTGTAACAAACAAGTTTATTTTTTTTTATTTTAGGGAGGAAAAGTAGTAGACTTGTTAAAGTCGGGACCAAAAGGCGATCAGGTGAGAGATGTATAATTATTATAAAATCAGCAATAATATTTTTTTACAACCTTTGTTTTCATGTTACATAGTAAAAAACTTTTAAATAAATAAGCAGATTGCTCAAAAAAACACGCCACATCTATGTTATAGAATAACTACACATAGAAACTAAGTACATTCGCAAAATTTAAGCCATTCAAATGGAGTCATATATGGCTCCAAAATTTACTATGACAATTCACAACAAATCAGAAAAGCAGCATAAGAGTTATGGTGTGACATTCCACAGGTAATCCATTAATTTTCTTGCTTAAATCGTTTAAAATACCAATCGAAACGTAAGCTACAAAGCGAATTTGTAGCTTACGTTTTGAGAAGGCGTTGTTTGGAAACCTACCTTCTCTGAGTAGTTATTATAAGGTTGAAACAAACGACACACCAAAGCGAATGAACCCCAAGAATGTTCAGTGGATCATATAAGAATCATTATAATAATATTATGGAAAAGCGTTATGTTAGGGCACGAATTTAAAAAAGTATGTATGGTGTGTGGTTTGCCTTATTTTCACACATGAAGTGAAAAATAAATAAAATACAACATTTTTGCTTAATTACAGGGTATACCAGGTGAAAAGGGTGAACGAGGACCCAATGGGTATCCTGCGATTCCTGTAAATATGACTTTGTTTATAATTTATCTTCCATTATATAATTGTTATGCTTTTAAATCTAATAGTTTATTGAGTGAACAGGTAGCCATGTAAATAGAGTACTAAAAACAATATTTTCTGGTTTAGAGTTCCGTAGTACTACAATGAACCCTTATTATTGCGTTCTGTTTGTCTGTCCGTCCTAATTAATTGGTTAGAATCTTATTTCAATAGTTATTGAATCTCAGAATCAGTATCAGAAAATATTTATTGTATAAACTGTATACATGGATGGTAAAGTAAGTTAGTAAAAATATCAACAGTTTTGTCCATCACAAACATCAATATTTCAATTGTTTCAATTTATTTACAAGTGGTGACAATTAGTTACACCTTTATGTATGCCTAATACTATATTATAGTTTCAGGGACACAATAATAAATAAATATAACTAATAACATGATAAATAATAATAATACTACTAACAAGTGTATTCATCCGCATCAAAGTATTCTCGCAGAGTATAATAAGTTTTAGAATGTAAAAAATGAAAAAGAAAAAATTAAAGAAATGTAGAAATGAATGAGATGAATGTGTTTGTGAATGTAATGTCTTTAAGGCTGCGCTTAAATTGGTGGACACAAATATTGTTATCAGCACGACTTGATGTGTGGTTAAAATATAATTTTTTGTTATTTTTCACAAACATACATAATTCTAATATATAAATACTGTCTAGAGTGAGGAACTTATTACATTTGAAAATGTTTCGGAGGGTAACAGTACTATCCATATTCTATATATATTTCGTATACACCTTTTCTGCAGTATAAAAATAGACTCGGATTCCACAGAGTTTCCCCAAATAATTATACCGTAGATTAATTGAGGGTAAACATAACCTCATGATATAAATCTCATGATATAAATCACTGTTTCATGCACTTACCGCATGGAACAGTGATTTATATCATAACAGTAGTCGAACCGTCACTTATTTTAAGCGATTCAGATTAAATAGGTGATAGCGGAACATCACGCAAGCTTAAACCTTAACATGCTGAGATACGGTTTGCGGTCGCGCAACTCTTCGCAATCACCTATACCTGGTAACCAATCAAAAACCATCAGTTTTAATATATTATACAAATAAATTTACTTTTAACTGCCTGTTTATTTGTGATGACAAATTATTTTGCCAACACTTTTTCAGAGTTTTCTTACGACTGAAATACGAGCGTTTTATTTTAGGGACCACCTGGAGTGGTTGGATTACCGGGACCACAGGGAATGCCAGGTCCAAAAGGAGAAAAGGTTGGTACAAGAAACATACTTTACCAAGAAAGGACACTAGACAAT
Organism: Agriopis aurantiaria; assembly: GCA_914767915.1. Lineage (NCBI taxonomy): Eukaryota > Metazoa > Arthropoda > Insecta > Lepidoptera > Geometridae > Agriopis > Agriopis aurantiaria. The sequence continues at coordinate 6,098,982 of OU611990.1, forward strand.
TCAAGTAAAAGTTTAGAAGAAAACAATTGAATTGCTAGACATATACATAGATTTATTGATAACTAGTAGGCCGCCCTGGCTTCGCACGGTTATAGATATATAGCCTATGTCAATCGGGGATAGTGTAGCTTCCCAATAGTGAAAGAGTTTTTCAAATCGGTTCATTAGTTTCGGAGCCTATTCAATGCAAACAAACAAACAATCAAATCTTTCCTCATTATAATAATAGTATAGAAGTATAGATTATAGGAATTACAAGTCAGGCAGTGTAGAAAATAATATTATGTTATAAATTTGCTATACACAATAGTACAATAGTATTAATCATACCATTATCTAAAAAGTCACTATATTCATAAAAAAACTTTCATAATAACCCTCAACCTCCAACCTCCAAGGTTGAACTTCTAAACCCGCTCCGCGAATATTCAAAATATTATATTGAAATAAGAATTAAGAGGCGAGAACGCATTTTATGCACGTTTTTGATGCTTTATATTCTTGTTTATTGATTACGTGCATAAGAAGGGATCGTTATGATATATTAAAACGTGTATTTATGTGCTTTTTCCACACCACTACAACAACGAAGCAACAACTAAGCCTATAGTAAAGTCTACACCACTTCACAAGGGCGTAAATTGGATTTGACTGTCACATACTTAGTTTGACCTTGGTTGTGAATATGATACATTTTACAAAAACTTGATAATATCTCAATCGATACTTACTGTTCTTATTCTAATATTTATTGATTGCAGTAACAATAATTATAATTATTTTTTTGCACCCGGCCCAATTAGACCCGGGTATGTCCTAAAACTGCGACCACCACCGGTGCGAGAACCACCGGCAGATGGGCAGCAGCGTCTTATTAGTACACGGTGAACGTACTGCGATTCCCAGGTCACCTGCCAAGCGTGCATGGGGATTATGGAAGAAGGAAGAAGGCCAAAGGCTAAGAAGAAGGCCAATGTTCAGCCGTGGACGTTTATTGGCTGATGATGGGTGATGTGTGCTTAATTGCAGTGATGGTTGATTGGTTCAGATACATTTTAATAACCTTATTCTATTTTGTAGGGAAATCTAGGACAACCAGGTGAAGCAGGCCCAAAAGGCGACAAAGGAATAAAGGTAAATTTTACTGTAGCTACTTATAAGTATACCTAATACGATTTATCGCACAAATATTATAAATACGATGGTTTGTGTGTTGTTCTGGCTGTTTCCATATAGCTCCGTAATAGCAAAGCGGATTTGGTTTAAGGTTGCTTATACCGGTTTAAGAAATGGGATACTTTTTATCCAGAAAAATATACGGCCATATTTTGTAGCGACGATCACTAAATGTATATTCCCTTTCACATAGCATGGCGTGTGACACCATGCGCTGCTGCTAGTATTATAAATACAAAATGTTATAAGTGTGTCTCTTTATTCCCACTTCCACATTGCCACTCCCAAAATACGCTTCACACACTCATCACAGATACTCAGTCTTATGCACTTTCTCCATGCAAGCTGTGAGATGCTTTGCCTATAATTAATCTTTGCTATAATCTACATTGCAAACAACATTATTAATCTACATCTACATTTTAGTGATTCAGCTAATTGTTTTCAGGGCCGGGATGGTTTAAATGGTTCAGACGGTGAGAAAGGAAACCCAGGAGAAAAGGTTTTTATTTTTCTGTAGTTACATGATAATAATAATTATATTATGCTTTGTGGCGAGCCGTTCTCGGTTTTCGATGGTTGCTGTCTTTCCCACTAGATGTCTCTGCCGGTAATTGCAGAATCCTACTATTCACCTCTTCATCTTCAGATCAGTTCGATGATACAAATTATTATATTGTCTTCGGATTACATTACAGTATTATACTTGCAAAGTATATTATGTAATATACCTAATACTTGCAAAGGACTCCAAAATGATGGAATGGTTTTGACGGGGCTTTCACTGATCAGATAGCTGAAGTTATAAGGAGTAATCCGCTTGGGTGAAACCGCGGGGCGCAGATACTTTATAACATGATCCAAGAAAACAAGGTCTAGCGCTCAAGGAGTTGTCCCGAAATTACGTCACTGTCCAGTTGCCACTAATAAAATACAAAAAGCATTTCAATTATCATTTGGTTTGTCTGCACAAGCAAAGCAAATCAAGTTAAACACTAATTTTATATAATAAACACTATATTTATCAAAACCACATTGATTTATTGGATTCCCACAGGTAATATACGGATATTGGGAAGTTATAATTTTACGCTACTGCTAACACAGAAAATCAGCTGTCTCATAGTTTCCGCCATTGTTTCGTGTATCTTTCTCGAACTTGTTGTCTGCTTTTTCTTGTGCGCGTGTATGTGTATCCATGACATTGATGACGTAGTTGCGGGACACCCACGTGACATTTGTTCTCGGAGCGCTACACCTGGCGGAGTATATTATTATACCATGCTTTATAATAGAAAACGCTATCGCATAGAACTACGTTTTATAAGTGTTTTTTTTAATCAGGGTTCAGATGGCCCTGTGGGTCCACCGGGTCTCCCTGGAGTTTCAGGATCTTGTTCTTGCATTCCGTTACCAGGTAATATTTTTTTATTAGTAACCTGTCATCTGAGTTTACACCTTGGATTTTGTGAACGGTTCCCGGCTTGTCTAAGATCGCACTCTGTCTCCCTTAGTCGACTCGAGACAATTTTACCCAAACGAGTATCTGAGCGTGACGGCCACGCGAGTTCAGTGCCTTTTCCCCATCCCAAAAGTGCCTGACGTGCCTAAAGTGCCTAAAGAAGTTTTTTTGCTTTAAAATGTTGTAGAATAACTATCACAGGTACTTGAAAAAAATAACAAAATTAGCATTGCCGTCCAGCGTGGCAATGCTGCCGGCATTCTGGATACTTCACCCCTCCACTAAGGGGCTTTTAGATTAGTGTTTTTTATGACTTTTATATATTTTTGGGGTTTCGTACCGAAAGGGTAAAAACGGGACCCTATTACTAAGCCTACGATGTCTGTCTGTCTGTCCGTCTGTCCGTCAGTCTGTCCTACCTATTAACGGCTGTATTTTTCGAACCGTAATAGATAGCTAGTTGAAATTTTCACAGAATATGTAATGTTACAGGGAATTATCTAACAAATAATAAAAAAGTCAAAAAATAAAAATGAAAGGGGGGTATACAACAAACGTATTTTTTTACGTATTTTTATATTAGCTCTTATGTAAAAACGATAATACATACACGCGTCAAACTTGATGATTACAGTACACACTCTAAAGTATTACAAAAATTATAAATAATGGCCAAGTGCGAGTTGGTGACAAGTTTCTGTTCATTACCAAGTTATAAATGTTATACTCACAGAAGAGAAAAAATTCTTCTCTTTTCTGTGGTTTTTCTTTTGTGTGGTACTCGAGTACTTTTGGCACTTAATTAACTGCGTAACAATTGCTTAGAAAAGGCGTAACAATTGCTTTGGAAGGCGTTATAATAACTGGTACCTAATTCTGTTACTTAGACAACTTTATTGTATTTTGTGGTGATGCGGAACCCTCAGTGCGCGAGCCCGACTCGCACTTAACCTTTAACACGTATTTAGGAAGGTACATAATATAATAATTGTTTTAAATATTTTTCGTGTAAATAAATATATAATATTAAGAAAAATTGTTTAATATAATCCAAATCTTGTTTAATAATTTTTAGAGAGTAGCAAAGAATCCGACTCGGGATCAGAAGGAAAATATGGAGATGAATATAATCCTGCAAAGGAGGTTTGCAAAAATATGAAAGAAACAATTTTAACAGGTAATCGTTGAATTTCAACTACGTTTTATTTTAATATATTTTAACAGTGAGAACCAAATAAAATCGCAAACAACCTGCAAATATAAAATTAAATTACTAGTAGTTGTATTTATAAGTCAAGAGACTAAATATATGCTTTTATTTTGTTATCACTGTATTTATTTATTTGTGTTGTGTAATATGAGACTATATCACATTTTGATTTTAAGTTTAAAGGATAAATGAATTTGAAGTTGAAAGGATGAATGATTGATGGCTGCTTTACACAGACAAATAATTCGAAATTAAATCTTCTGCAGTTATACGGTTTTGCTAGATATAAAAAGCAGAAAAAACTAAGCATGCCCATATACTTAACTTTTTTTTTAAATTACTTTGCCTTTATTCGGTTCTGCCAGAATACCATAGATATAGTAATTTTTAAACTTTCGCGATTTGAACACATATTTCAAATGTTAATCGGGACTTATCACGTATTATTTAATTTAGGTAAAAAATATGTACCTTTCGCTCGACGTTACCGTTCGTCTGTTTCGTCGTTCCTAGATATCACAGAAAAGAGAAGTAAAAAAAAAAGTTTCTCTGCTGTGCTCGATATACATTATAGGTAACAGACAAAAATTCGCGTACATAATTTTTTTTTCCGGGAGTTTATCCTCTGTGATTTTAAATCTTTAAAGACGTGAAAGTCTACGAGCGAGGGAACTGCAGACGAAAGGAACCCATTTAAGTTCAAATTTGCACAACAGTTTGCGAGTTCTCAGTTCACACAGTTTATACACTAGGACACACATGTCAACAGGTCTGATTTCATTTTCTATGGCTCAAAATTCAATGTATAATTTTAATGTTAACTAATAGTTTCATGAAAGGGCGGGTCACTTGATCAGAAGGGAAGATGGACTAAAGCAGTCACATAATGGTGCCTGCGGAACCAAAAGCGACCACCGGGCAGACCACTAGCCCGCTGGTAGGACGACCTCGCTAAGGCACCAGGAAAGCAGTGGACTAGCTAGACTAGCACAGGACCGGAAAAGATGGCACGCTGAAGAGTAGACCTATACTCAGCAGTGGGTGGATAACGGTTGATGATGATGATAATGAAATAGTTTCATGAAATTTGTGTTTGTTTTCATAATCTTGACGTCATTCTTTCTGATTCACGTTTCACTTATCATGGCAGATTGTTTTTTTTTTACTGGCTAACTATAAAAACAGACATCCTATAACCACCTATATACCTATAGAAAGACAATCCAGAGGCTCAAAGTTATACCTATATTTTTATCTTATCAAAATATGTATAGTAATTTCTCTTTTATAATGAAAACATATCATTTTAGAACATTTTTAATCTATATCATAACTTATGTGATTGTTATTCTAGAAAAATTCTATATGGGACCTGGAGAGATGACTGTTACGTGTAAAGTTACCAAAGACGACAAAGGCAAAGATGTAATATGGACATGTATACCGCCATATAAGCGCAAAGTTCCAACAGGAGTTTCAGAAGAAAAATCATTCTGGCTAAGCAACAAAGGAGTCACCTTAAATGACATATATAATGTAAGTACTTGCTTGGTTATGTTTAATTTCATATAATCATAAATTATATACCTACATGTTACGGTTAGTGTAATAAACTGAGAATTATTAATATTAACTGGTTATTATTAAAACAAACCAAGAATTATAGTCAAAGTGTGTGTGTGTGTGTGTGTGTTTAGTGTATTCTAATTGATTAAAACTGTACTGCCAAATGCAATTCAAACCGCTGCAATTGATAAGTAAACACATAAAAGCAAGCCTATTATTACATTTAAAAAAAACCCTTGTTTGCATAAATAAATTATTGGGTATAGTCATTCTTTTTAATAATGAATATTTAGTACTAAATATAAATCGTGTTTTTTATCTTACTAATATTATAAATGCGAAAGTTTGTGTGTAAGTGTGTATGTTTGGCTGGACTCAACGCCGAAGCTACACAACCGATTTAAATAAAATTTGGTATGGGGGTAGCTTATACCCTGGATTAACATATAAGGTACTTTTCATCATCATCATCAAATTTTTCATCACCACGCGGGTGTAACCGCGGGGTGCAGCTAGTAGGAAATATATTTACTCTTGACCACCGATTCGCCTGATGGTAAGCGACGTGGTGGTGAAGCCGAGAATAGACCACATCGATGTCAAAGAAAAATATGAATAAGTTAATAGTAAAAAATAGTTTTTTAAACTAGCTTTTAGATTTAGCTAAGAAAATGTAGTACTCATCAAGACCATTCCAAAGAGCTAAAACACGATGGAGTTATTTTGTTGCGGTCATTATTTATTTAGTTCCTATGACCACCTCCCAACTCCATCATCGCAAAAGCTCAATGTTACCATATTAATGCATTTTCATCTAAGTTACATAGGTGTATCAAATTTCAACTCAATTAAACATCGGAAAGCGGGTCAAATTAGGCTTGCAAGATTTGTACTTAGCATACAAACAAACAAACATGTGAAGTTGTAAAAAGGAATGTGTTGTTGACTTATTAAAATACTAGCAACGCACCCCGGCTTCGCACGGGTGTAAGTCTTATTTTTTTACACCTTGGTTTATTGGATTTTTAGTAAGAATCCCTGTAAAAAAATAGCCTATGTCACCCGAGGATAGCGTAGCTTCCCAACAATAAAAGAATTTTTCAAATCAGTTCAGTAGTTGCGGAGCCTATTCAATACAAACAAACAAACGAACAAACAAACAATCAAATCATATTAGTATAGATATTGAATATAATAATAATATTTTAATTTCCAGCTAGCTCCTACCCAGTTATCATGGATTCAAGAGCAATCAAGATCAGCCACCCAAAGAATACGGTACCATTGCAAGAACTCAGCGCCATATAACACCACCGACGAAAATCACTCACTACTGATGCTATCCTGGAATGATATCACGTTTGGTCCAACACCAAGAGAGTCCACGCCATTTGTATATCACGTACCATCGATATCAGACGAATGTATGGTAAGATTTTCTAAGTTTTCCTCTGTGAGGAAACAACACTCAAAATATCTCCTTCCGTGACAGTCGAATGAAAAATAGTAAATAAATTAAATTATATAAGTAACGTGTGTAAGTGGATTATCAAGTTAAAGTGGCAGGGGGCAGGGCACATAGCACGCAAAACAGATGGCCGATGGGGCTGAATAGTCCTTGAATGAAGACCACGGACCGATAAGCCCAGCGTAGGAAGTCCACCCGTAAGATGGACAGACGACCTAAAAGAAACCGCAGGGAAACGCTGGGTGCATGCCGCTTCCAACAGACCATTTTGGAGATTGATGCGGAGGCTTATGTCATCCTACTGAAATGATGATGAACGTGTAAATAAAAGTTCGATAAGAACTCAAGGCCTTAATAAAAAGTTAAACCGACATGTGCGTTCTATTTGTAATCTAATTAAAAAAATGTTTTCAGTCGACGCCGACTGGTGCAGCTCGCTCCAGCGTGATTACAATCGAGTCAGATTCTGCCCAACGTCTGCCAGTGGTCGATTTCCTTGTGCGAGACCTACGAGATGAACTCGCAGACATTGGCGTGGAGCATATGGAACTATGCTTCAATTAATTATTTTGTGTTCTTCTTGTATGATTAAAGATTAGTTTTATGATATTTTTTTGTCACTTTACGGGCTCTCTCTTTCGCATAGTAGGTAATTATTATTTATCAATATATTATATTGGACTGTTGATGGGGATTTTGAAAAATGTTGTCTATTTTAAGCTGTTATTTTTACTGAATAGGCTTTAATGAGGTAGGTTTGAGTTTGACCGCCACCTCGCCTGATGTTAATCGATGATGCCATCTACGATGGAGCACGCTTGCCTAGAAGAAACCGATTCACTCGCGACTTTAATCTACCCAGATCGTAACTATCGGACAATACCCAATCAGGCAGCGCAATTCAAAGTCTAGCAGTTCGCACGATATAAGTGGAATCAAAGCACTTCGTTCGGGATTTTGGAATATCAACCATGAAACGGTACCTATTGCCTATTTGTGCCCGACCTGGCCGTCCAAAAAAATATTGGCGGAAGAGAGATTATGCAAATCTGATGCACACTCTGCTTAATCTCTTAAACAAATTTTCCTGTTGATACAGATACGTTTTCATCCATGGTTAACTCTTAGAATAGAAACATTACGTGTCAGAATTTCCAATGCCAGTCGGTAAGGTACCAAAAATTTTAAATCCAAAAATAAAAAATAACAACGTTTTCTAATGCAATGAAAATATTTAAAAAAATATTGTTTAGGTATAATTCTTAATACGGTTAGTACCAAGATCAGAACGTGTACCTTATCGCGTCCAGATACGTTTTGCGGTCGCGTGATTTTCCAACTGAGCGGATTAGGTGCCGCAATTAGCTGTTGTCCGTAAGGCCCCAGTACCGTATTAAACATTTACTGTTATTTTGACGAAAGCGATATCTATCCCAAGACGCTGGTATTAACTCGACACTATGAAAACCAATCCTGAAAATAATTTAAAGCAGAGTGAGGTGTAAAACCTTACCTACGTCAAACAATCAGGCGTACGTACTATGAGCTACAAAGATTGCCAACGCAAACAAAAACCGATAGATGGCACTATTACAAATTTATTCTCTGTAGGTTCTATTAAAATGTATGTAGTACCAAGGATGATAACACTTTAGTATAATTATCGTCTATGATAGTACTAGGTACTTCACTCCACCCAGTGTATATATTTTTAGTGGATGCTCAAACCATTTGCTGTAAGAGCGGAGGGCCGTACCTACTCGTGCAGTACTTAAAAATAAGTATTATTAGCCTCATCGTGATCCCATCTTAGTCAGATGCTGGACATAGGTATCTCCCAATATCCCATATCTCCCAAGGCAACATTCAGCCTAAATTTTAGCTTTTTGCTTTACTTTTAACTGTATATCATCACTTCATGGTTTTCTAGGGTGTCCTACGCTACTTTTGCCTACTACGCTATGCTAGGTTTGTCCTACGTTACGTTTGCCTTTGTGTAGCACAATAGACCTAATATACACGTTAGTTCATGCCACACCACACCACTCGAATGGCCACACTCTACGCCGTACATTGTTTTGAATGTAGGACTAGTGGCAAGTTACTTGCTAGATTACGTCTTAACAGATCACGTGTCACGTTAGGTGCTGGCTGCGCTATAATAGAGGTATTCTACACCTTCCTTAATTTAGAGCCTCAATTTGGAATTTAGGAAAGGATGGCATTCGGGTGCTTGCATATCGGATTATACTTTCCTAGCTCGGTTCAAACGCAAACGTTGACGCGGACACAAGTCTTATCAGAATGGCATCGACACTATCAAAACATCAAAAACGCTATGTTACGATGACCTACGCTACGCTATATTCAACTAACGCTGTTCTACGTTATGTTCGACCTACGCTACTCTACGTTTGACCTACGCTACGTTACGTTCAACCTACGCTACGTAGCGTTCAACCTAGCCTACGTTATGTTTGACTTACGTTTTGCTACGTTTCACCTACGTTTTATTACGTTTGACCTACGTATGCTGTTTATTTAGTATATTAACCTAATAGTGCTAACAGACGTGTGGATTTGGTTGACGGACAGGAGGGAAAGAGAAAATTGACGGCGGTCCGTCAACTAAGTCCGTCTCGTCTGTCAGCTATTTTATACGCCAAAATACAGCTGCGTAATACAGATGCATGTGTAATAATATGTATACCTTGTTCATAGATGCAGGTATAATATTATACCTAACTAGCTGTTGACTACGACTTCGTACGCGTCATCATCATCATCATTTTCAGCCATAGGACGTCTATTGCTGGACATAGGCCTCCCCCATCGATCTCCAAAAGGGCCGATTGGAAGCGGCCTGCATCCAGCGTTTCCCTACGGTCTCTTTTAGATCGTCCGTCTATCTTGTAGGCGTAGATTTTTATAAAAAACCGTTTGCCCTTTGCAAAATCCTTTTTAGCGAACTTTCATAAGGCCAGGACCACTCAATTTCAGCGACGTCGGCTAAGTCGTTTTTAAAATTTCATGATGTGCCACTCAGGCAGTGAGTGAATGAGTATTTCGCTTTTATGTAAGTGCCTAGGTACATATAGAAGATACATAAATTTAAAATAATGTATTCAGTAACCTGATAAACAGTGGAACGTTTGGATACCCACCACCGTTCTCATGTTATTTAATTGAATAATGACTTTCAGTAAACAAAAGCTTAATACGCTATTAATCTCTCAGCAACATGGGGGTTACTATGTTTCTTCAATACAATAAGATGCTAAAGTTCGGTCAAGCTGTCCACCGACATTAATTCTCAATTCGGTCTGTATGTTAATGTTTTATGTACTTTTTGTGGTGATAAAGCGTGCTTCGGAGTTAGCACGCAGACGGATGGCCAAATATACTGATTCTTGTCAATAAAGTGTTGTGTTATAATAATTGTGTATAAATATTTAGGAGTGTCAAAGTCAAAGTCACTTGTTATTTGTTGTTAGCGATTGCAATCGGAGGGCAGATGACGCTAATTGAAGTAGAGGGGGAAAGTATATATCGTTCAATGGTCGTCAGGACAGTCGAGCTATGGATTTGTAGCCGAACGGCTGTCGAATAAGTGATGTGTAGTAAATCAGTGAAAATATACTTGTGAATACATTTCAGACTGATTTTCATTATACTACATTATGTACAATTATTATCAACTGAATACTCCTAAATTTATATAACTTATTTACGGCTTTCATCTTCGAGGTGGTCTCTCAAAAATTTCACTAACTTTGGCGCCAAATAATTTTATTCGAGCCCTTATTAATTTAGAAGTTTGTTTTTTATATTACTAATAATTTTAATATATTCACGTGTCTAGCCCGGACCTTTGTGAGGCAATGATGGGGCCGAAACTAACACCAAGAGGCCCTGTTGAGTACAAAAATAATTATGGGGTGTACTTATTAAGTACTTATATTATTATTACCCACGACGCAACGAAGAAGGTATATATATGCCTATGTGCGTAGTTATTTACACAATTCAATGCCTAATTTTAACCTTAAAATTATTGTGTAAAGTAACGCAATTTTAAAGTAACGTGAGTAATGCTCATATTATACGGCCTTACGGTAAACTATGTGAGCGAGTTTGAAAGTTGTACTTGCAGATTTTAGAATCGAATATCCATAGTAGGGCCGCGGTCCTGGCTAATGAAAACGGATGAATATCGTACGTTCATCCCGATTTCATGAGGCATTCTTTGTGTTAATTTTATCAGGGTTCAATTATTTACAGATTCTAAGTAAAATTTGCCGAATAAGGAAACATTTTAATTTATCATGCTTAATTATAGTGGTAGAAATTTTATTATAACCTGAATAATAAATTAAACTCTCACTCGATGGACCGGTGACATCGTGTGAGTCTCGCAGGCATCCATGCAGTGGATGCAGGTGGCAGGCTTTACTTGATACAGAATGAAAATACTCGGAATTCATAGTCTTCTGAGTGATTTTTTACAGTATCACAGTTTTGATTTAAAATTATTAGCGATATTGTAAATTATTTCACATTTCTATAAACATTCTCATCTATGAAACCATGGACACTGCAAAGTTTTCGAACGTCAGGAATTAAAATAATGGAAAATACAAGTCGGCACTGAAACGTGGTCTCTCACTAAGGGGCTTCATAAGCAAGCTCAAAGTCGCACTAAAAGCTATAAGAGGGCTATGCTCGGGGTTTCTCTACGAGATCGAATCAGAAATGAATCAGTAGACGAACGAAAGTTACCGACATAGCACACCATATTAGCAAGTTGAAGTGGCAGCGGGCAGGGCAAATATCACGCTGATCAGATGGCTGATGGGGCCGAAAGGTTCTATAATTTACAGTTCCTTTCATAATTGTAAAATCTCTATTATTAAAATTTACTTATTAGACATCATTCAGTAGATAGGTATTAGAATGAATAAAAAAAAAACAGGAAGAAAAGCACAAATCAGTCCTATAAAAAAAAAACTATCGAGTGAAATATCATTAATCTTGTTTCCACATTTACGGTTTCCTAGTTGATGCATTACATTTTGATATGATATAGTTTTTATAAATTTAAGCTTACCATGGAAGTAGAAAAATAATAACTAGAATGGTCAAAACTGCTAATAGTGGGAAAAGAGAGTCTTACCGTCATTAGAAATTATTTAGTCAAATTTCAGATTCCACATAAGAAGTTTGCCTAGGTCTTTACTAATACCCATACATCAGGCTATTAATGAAGACCCAGACATAACTTTTGTCGAATAAAAATAGATCAATATTCAAACTACAGTATTAAAGAGATATTACTTAATAGATACAATAACACTTTCTTTTCCTCGCAAATGAAACTGAACAATGAAGGCATAGCCTAGGCTAGCCTAGCAAGTACTATTTTCAAGCCAAGGTTTCTACTATGGCCAAGCGGCCTTATACGTAGAGATAGTTAAAGATGGACGGTATGATCTTGATTAGGGTAAAACAATATTTTCAATGGGTAAACATATTGTCTAAGTACTCTTATTATATTATTAATTTAGGCTTGGATCTGCCCAAATCTTTGAGATGCACGCAGAAATAATATTATCAGGCTAAAGCCACGTACAAACGTAAAGACAAATTAGAGTAATTTCTCGTCATTATGCCGTTTCGTTTCACGAAGAAAAACTGCTACAATTATTCATAGGCTATTTAAGGTTTTTTATTATTCACATTTTTATTTGTTTTTTTTACTGTTTTTGTGGTTGTCGTTGTATTCGCGAATTTTCAATTTAAACGCAATTTCCCGGGGCAAAAGTATTAGGAGCCCGTTCCCGGTGAGAGTTACATCTTTAGTACGTTTCAACATTTTTGAAGATACCTAAATTACACAATTTTGCCTAATAAATACTTATAAAGGGCAGGGAAACTGGGATACAGCCAAAAAGCACACAAATTTTGCAACCTCTAATCGTTATTATATATACCTACAAAAATACCGTCAGACACTTCGTTTACCACAAACTGGGACTTACTTTAAAAAACAGATCTCGTAGAATAATTTATTCAGAAGCTTGTACAAAGAACCCTCGTTCGCAAGGTCAAGTGATTCATAATGCAAAAGGTCCAGACAAACCAATCTCATGGGACGTTATTGTATCCGGCTCACTTAACCCCCTTTTGGCAAGACTTCAAGACTCACTTAATACTTAAAATTATTAACGAGATCTGAGGTGAATTTTATGAGAATCGAGCAGAGAGAAATTGAATTATTAATCATAGGTACCTATTTAGAAACAAACTTGTTTTTTATAAAAAATCGGAAGAAATATATATTTTTTATTTATATTTTATATTTTATTTTATTTTATTACGCGGGAATAATTATTCACGTAAGATAAGCCGGTTACTCCGACTATAGTTTCAACCGCATTAGGCGGTCTTGTAAATCTATTCTATATGTATAATTATATATAAATGAATTTCCCTTGGTCACGTCATAACTTGAGAACGTCTTTACCGATTTCATTCTTTTTTTTTTTTAGTTTTCTAATACTTTGTAGAAGGTTCTTACAGAAAGAAACATTAAAAAAGTTGCGCAGAAATATGGAAAATTTCAGAAAACTTAACAACTATTTGACATTGCAGCATTATGCTCGTTCGAGACGAGTCGACGATTTGTATTTGAAAAGTTAGCCCGCCATTTGTAGCCATTAGAAGAGGCCGTCACAGCAACATGCTACATGTCCACTGTGATATATCACAACCCGGGCCTAATTGCTCGTCTTTTACACAGAATTATGTCGTGGTCAGTTTTGACAGACTTTGCTTTCTAAGGTTAGGTTATAGGTAAACAAAACTATAGTAGGCTTAGTAACACTTTTTTGTTTATATCACCACCAAGTAAGGGAAATAAACCGACCAAGTGCGAGTCAGGCTCGCGCACTGAAGGCCCTGTACCACCACAAAGTTTAATAACGAAATTACCAGTTCTAACTTGGTAATGAACAAAATTTATCACCAACTCACACTTGGCCATTATTTATTATTTATTGTTATACTTTAGAGTGTGTACTATAATAATGCTAAGTTTAACGCTTGTACGTATTACCGTTATTACATAAAGGCTAATACAAAAATACACTGAAAAAATACGTTTGTTGTATCCCTTTCGTTTTTACTTTTCGACTTTTTTATTATTTTTTATTCAATCCGTCATAATATTTCATATTACGTGAAAATTTCAACTAGCTATCTATTACGATTCAAAAGATACAGCCGTTCATAGGTAGGACAGACACACGGACAGACAGACAGACATCGTAGGCTTAGTAATAGGGCCTTGTTTTTACCCTTTGCGTACGGAACCCTAAAAAAGCTGTTCATCCAAACTATATATAAATGATCCAAGAGTAAAGTGGTTAAGTTGTAGGCTTTAAAAGGTGTCTCTGTAAGATATAACCACTCGTTAGTCCCGCTCGAAATTGAATCGTACCACAGGAGGTCGTTAGCGCTGCTGTTTAATGACACAAACGGTCCGTACTTAATGACCTTACGGAATTAGTCCCGACCTGGTTCCGAGTCGATTTTACAATTGGGAATTCCCGACGTTAATGTTCTATCTGGAGTTTTTGTTAGTCATTTGGAATTAAATTATTTGTATAGCTTTTTCTTTTGAATTTTTATGAATTTTATTACTACATGTGTCGAAGCATTTTCATAATTTGACTTAATTTTGGGACAACTCAGAGCACAAGGATAATCTTGCAGAACGTCTTGGTTGTATAACAATGCTATAGCAGAATGACCGGACCGTAAAAACGCTAGGATTTCAAATGGTCAGATATATTTTTATACTAAGTTTTGGCTCTACACATCTTGTCTATTGAGCCAGTGTCAATAATAATTAAAAAAATCAAGTACTTATGTGCCACTGTGGTAGTATGTACTATGTTACTACCTAAGTGTTATGTACTACATAAATACATCAAGTTTTAGGAGTCGTAGTCACAATCAAGTGAAGAAAGTGGGTCACAGTCAAGTCTAAGACACGCAGCGCTTCAGTAAAGTTTTTTTTTCTTTACACAAAAAAAATGGATCTAGAACTTTCTAATTCGATTACAAATAAATATTTGAGATGAGCCACTGACTATTACTAGACTAGGTCTATTACATTACATTTTATGGTTCCGTACCCAAAAGGTGTCCCTATTATGCCTACACTATCTATCTGTTTGTCCTACCTTTTAACGGATGTATCTTTTGAACCGTAGATAGCCAGTTAAATTTCTCACAGAATATTATGTTACGGTGGATTAGCTAAAAAATTATAATAAAATCAAAAAGTAAAACATAATCGGCATGTGTCCTCATGTTTAATTTATTACAAATAACCAGCTTAGCGAGGAATATAACTAAATACATTACACATACTGAAAAAATAATTTAAATTGGCTGATAAATCGCCTCCTTATTAATAAACGTGGAGTAGTCTTGGAATAGTTACGCCGTGCTTTGTCTTCTTCTCTCTTTCACATTTTGAACTCGATCAAAAAAGACAAAAGACGGAGTAACTATTCCAAGGCTACTCCATAAGGGGGTCGGTGCCCGGGTTTGACTCGCACTGTGCCAGTGTTTATAGATGAAAACATTCAGTTTCTTTCCAGCAAAAATTATCTTTACTTAAACACACATTGTGTGTTTTCATTATTATAATTTTTTGGATAATCTTTATTTTTTGTTTTTACTATCCATCATTGCCACTGTTGTTGAATTAATTGATTGAATTGAATAAACAGCCATAACTAACACCATTAAAAAGGTATTGTGAATAACATAAAAAACGAAAGTTACCCAACTTACGAGTTATTCCGAAAAACTTTCGTCGAGGGTCACGTTTAAATTAATCGGTAACCCTTGTTTATGGAAGTGGAAAAACGCCAAAGTTTATTTCGATAAGTAAACTTGACAAATAGGACCTGAAACGGGGCCAGATTTGAGGCAATACCTACTTCATAACTTATTATTCTGCTGAGAAGCTTTATAATACATTTTAGTATAACTACACTGCAGTGTATTAGTGTGAATAAACTTTTTAGTATTATTATGTATATATGCATAATTGAAATTGAATTATGTATGAAATTCAATACGTTTAAATACGTGTGAGCACCATGTCAAACCAACTGTGGTTTTTTGGTGCAACAATATGCTGTAAACTGTATAGTTTTTGTAAAGTAAATAAATTTTTAAAAAAAACGTAGAATATTGAAATTCAATATTCGATACGTATTTTGCGTAGCATAAATTCGTACTTCGCGTACAGAGCAGGTCTTTTATGTACTGTTGTAGAAATCATTCGACATGGTGTCCTTTCACCGCGCAGCAAAATCGGAAGCTAGCCAATTTCGGCGTATGCGATTGTCTAGTCGATTTGCTATATAAATGGTATATTATTGTGCAACGTAGTCGTACGGCAAAAATCGATCCGTTTAATTCCCCATTACTCTACTGCTTGATCCTTGCCAACTTGACAAGAAAACTGACTTTAGACCAAAGACAATAATTAAATATAACAAATATCATCAATGGTTAGAAGGCCATTTTATAAATCCCTGGTCAACGATGCTGGTATTTAAACTAGTTTCTTTTTCTGTGTAATTCTGTAGTTTAATATTTGCTATTTACTGTTTGTTGAAACTTAATTTTTTTTTTATTAGTAAAAAAAATTCCATTCCAACTGCAACCAAGAGTAATAAGTAGTAGTAGTATAAAGTTTTATACAGAGTTAGTTGAATCCCGCGGTAAATTTTCAAATTTTCCGCATTTTGTGGAAGGAAAAGTACCCTATGTCCGCCCTATGTTATGATGTACACTATCATCCTGCCAAATTTTGTCAAGATCGGCCTAGGAGTTTAGTCGTGAAAAGCGAACAAACATGCAGACAGAGACAGAGGAACTTTTTTTTGCTTTTATAATATTAGTATGGATTCGTCCTGGTGACGGTCCTGATCAGAGAAGAGAAAAAAAATCTACTTCTCTTTTCTGTGGTCCTGATGCTACGTCAAAGGCAATTTGTCCAAAAAACAGAAAACAAATATCAATTCTGTTCTTTGATTTATATTATCGTTCTTGAATTGACAAAGGACTGCTTTTGAAAGTTTTCGGTTGTAAAATATTCGACAATAATTATTATTTTGTAACTTTGAAGTGCTTTCAATTAAGGGTGACAATATTGTTAGAGAAAAATATTAATTTACAAAGTGCTCTATTGTAAAATAAAATACTATTATTAGAAATGACGCTATGATTTTGGCCGCCATCGTGGGGTGTCCGCCATATTGAATTTAGTGTGACGTCATTAAATTTTTCGTATTCTTCTCAGAAAACCCTTCCTTTTGATTTGATACCCAATCATCGATGTGAATTAAAAAATAACTGGTCCGCCATGTTTGGGTGTCCGCCATATTGGATTTAGAATGACGCCATTTAGCTAACCATGCATTGTCATCTAAGCTAAATGTATATAGGTATATAGACATTTATTCTCTTATAAGATGTTACATCATTTCCATAAGAACACTGCTAACAATAAATTTACAGCTCGTCGTCGCAAAAATAACTAAATAAATTAACATTACAAACATGTAGAACAAAATAATATAATACAGCATACAGTACATAATATCCATCTAATTCGTCCAACATATTTGCTTTAGTTTATGTTGTGATAACATGCTCAGAAAGTCGCTTTTTAAATGTGTTGAACGACTAAGTGTTTTTAATTTCCGTGGGTAGTTTGTTATAAAGGCACGCTCCTTCCAAAGTCATCATTGTCTTGCCGTATGTGCAACATTTCAGCTCAATAACTGGTCTAAAATTCAGTTGCAAGATTTGTCACACACATACATACTAACAGGACAAGTTAAATAAAAGCTACACACCTCGTATAGCTTGTAAACACACATAGATACTAAGAGGGTAAGTTAAAAAAAAGCTTGTAAAAATGATGAGATGTGTGAGCGAGATAGAGAACGTACGAAGCATAGACTCTTGACTGGCCCTCTGTATAATTTGTAGCTGTTTCACCCGTATCTAATCTGGTAACCCCTTATCAAATCAAGCTAACCAAGATCCGATGCTGCGGCGATGCGGGTAACCGATAGGATTGCGAGCGGAATTGATATCAAAACCACAATTTACAAGCTATACGAGGTGATCAGACGACGATGGACATAATACAGGGTTACGAATATATTATACTGTACTAAGCCGGTAAGGAGGTCATTGTACTCATCATTATAGACAACTTTTACTATAGGACTAATCCTGAAATTACGAAAAATCAGCAGGTCCATACCTACATTTCGTCGAGTATCAATGACCGTTTTCTATGGAACAGCTGTTTTTTTTTGTCATTACAGGGTTGGTCCCATAGTAAAAGTTGTCCATACAATGACCTCATTTCGGCTTAGTACAGTCTATATGCGTAACCTGTATAGTAGCTCCTCCCCGTAGTTTCACCTGCTTGGATAGAGGAACCATAATTTTCTTTCTGGGATACAAGTTTAGTATCCTATGCTATTTTCCTGTTAACAATGCTTTTGGGACACCTAAGAGTCACACAACGGGCAATACTATGCTCGGAGTTTCTTTACGCCATAGAATCCGGCAATCCGCCAAAGAACCACAGTAACCAAAGAAGTCACTGACAAAGCTATTAAAATTTGCATGTTGAAGTGGCAATGGGCAGGCCACATCGCTCGAAGAACCGATAACTGATGGGGAAGACAGGATCTTGAGTGGAGACCATGAACCCAAAGACGCAGCGTAGGTAGGCCTCCCACTAGATGGACCGTGGACATTGTGAGAGTCGCGGGCATCCAGTGGTTGCAGATGGCAGGCTGTCGTTTAGTGTGGAGGTTAAAGGGGGAGGCCTATTTTTAGCAGTGGACGTCTTCTTGCTAATGATGATGATGTTTATAAATGCTGTTGCCAGAAGCTATAGTTGTTAAAGCGCTGCGCAAACGTAATAAAAATCTCTACAATACGTGAAGGGGCAGTACATAATTCGTTCTCCTAGAATTAAATTCGACAATAATCTCTGTCCGCGAGCATTACTGCGGAACGTAATACATTATTCCGTAAGTATCGTACACGAGGGAATAGTAAAGTCGAATGCGACACGACACGGCCGGCAGTGGGTCGTGCGATGAATAATTTAGTCGACCCGGACCGTTCGCGAAATATTATAACAAGTTTCGTGGGATGTAAGGGCGAATTTTTCTTGTAGGTAGAGCTGTTTTACTTACGCCAGGCTGTACTTAACTCTCTGTTTATTAGTCAGAAGTAAGGTAAAGCTGTGGTTATAGATAGAACGTAAACAATATAGTATAGTGTAAATAACAAATGCGTACTGACAGTTATGCTTATTTCTAGCCCATAAGCAGCACGCGCTAAATGGTGTGTTTGTCAAAACATTGCTTGTAATAAGCAACCGGGCTGATATTTTTACAAGCTTCACGTTTGTATGTATGTATGTTAAGTACAAATCTTGCAAGCCTCATTTGACACACTTTCTTCCTCCTTCCTCCATCGCGGTTTTAATATCGAACCGGCCGCCATCGCCAAAAAAGCCATCCTTATATTATAGATGCGTGGAAGTCTCGCACTGTTCGATTTGATCGATTGTTTCTGTCACGCACCTGTAAGTTGTGGAATGGCTTACCACCTTCGGTTTTTCCTCCAAAATATAACCTCAATTGCTTCATGCGAAGAGTGAATAGAGTCCTCAAAGGTAGGCAACGCACCACCAATGCCCCGGGTATGGTATGCTGGGTATGCCCATCAGGTGGCCCGTCGCTTGTTTGTCTACATATATAAAAAATTAACGTTCCGGTGTTCAATTGAAATTTGGTACACTTGGATGACAATGCATTCATATGGTATGCATTCATCGAGATAAAATACATATAAGAGTCATAATCATGCCAAAAAAATGTTCGAACCAAAACTGATATGCTACGAATTGCGCAGACTTTTTGGTTAGTTACAAGGTAACCGCGATTCGACTACACCGCCACGCGATGCCAGAGCTACGATGACATAGCGGACAACTAACGTTGATTACAAGATGCAAGCGACATAATGTCTAAATTGGAGTACCTAAATGTGGCATTTTGAAGTATAAAATAATTGATGCAATGTACAATGACGCTCGGCTGTTTTTAGACTGTTTTCATTGAGAGATTGTGACTCTATAGGAATTTTATATCAATGGGTACCATAGAGCTTTTTGATGATGGAGTCGGAAGGTGATCATAGGAAATAATAAACGCAACAAAATACCCCATTACAATAATTATGTTAAATGGAAAGTAAATAAAAAAAAAAAAAAACATAGTAACGAAAAGTTTTTTCGTTGTGAACTTATTTGATGAGAAACATCTAATTCTATTGGTAGGCTTTGGCAGTAAAACCAACTCGTACGTCAAGAGAGTATACAAAAGATCAAATACAAAAAAAAAAATGCAATTCTCAAAATCTTGTTCTAATAAGGAAAGCTAATATGCTTGAAAAATTCATTCAATGTCTAATTAGCAAAATAAACCATCCACTAATTTGTTGCTACAACAACAAAACTTGACCAACATCGTAGCAATGAAGAAACTATTGCCATTTCAGTTTTGTAAACAGTATAAAAACTTTTCTTTCTTCATTTCGCTAACTTCAATACCCAAGTGGAAATACTTTACGAGGAACAAAGAATAGAACTAGTCGAGTTGAATCCTATAACAAAGACAAAGGAAAATGCTGAAAGGGGCTGCAGGAAATTAAACTTTACATACAGACGGTTTAGGTCAGTTGTTTAATTACGATTTGTGGTATATCTATAAAAATATGTCATGTTAATTAAACTTGATATTCAACTGACTTGACTTAACTGAAAAAGGAGGAAAGTTCTGAATTCGGCCCGTTTTTTTATGTATGTCGTCGATTACGACGGCATCTGTAAACCAATTAGCGTGTTTTTTTATTTATCATGTAGAGAAACCTCTCAAAGTAGTTCCACAAAAATTTCATTACTTTTGGCTTAGTAGTTTTTAAACCAGCTCGAATAATATGGATACTCCAATTCTACATATCTACTTAATTTGTAAGTGTGCAATAAAGTATTAAATAAATAAATAAATAATATTGCCCGAGCAATAGTTTTGTTAAGGCGCTTTGTTCGAGTCAAAACAAGGAGGTATTCTTGCATGGACGTCTAAATAGGCCGTGTTGTTTCACTACAAAATCTAAAATTAATTATCTATTTAAAAAACCTACTTCAAAAAAGCACAAAACACAAACATTGTGCCACTACAATGAACATAATAATATTTATACATGGATTTTGAAGTTGGGCGGGAATAACTCCAAATAAATTATGAAAAAATTAACTCTAAATTTGATAATAGTGGCACAATGTTTGTGTTTTGTGGTTTTATGAAGTCGCTTTTATTTAAAGATAATTCTTTTCTTTCCGAACGACTTCAGCGTATTCACACCAAAAACTATGTAAAAACAGTTGCTAGCGATGGTGTCTGCTTATGATAACACAATAATCTAAAACTTGTTTTCATAACTGTGACGTCACTTGGTCTTATTGGCGTTTCACTGTGGTAGCGGATTGTTGTTTTTTTATATTTTTATTTTACCGAAATATGTCTTGCTATCAAAATAATAATAAATAACTTTTTAGAACGTTGCTCATCTATTTTATTATTTAAATTATTTCAGTAATTATTTTGTTACTGTCCTATACACATGTTATAGAAAATAGACAACAAACATTCTTTTCAATTTAATATCGCAACAAATTGGAAAAAATATACATGCTTATGATATTCATTGATTACCAACGAAGTATGAAAAAAGGCCAACAAAAGCATCGGGAAAATTCATTCCACAGAATGCTTACTTATTCATTCAATCAGTCGTGTTTTTTTTGTAAGGGTTGTCGCAAGTCCTCTGTGCCCGTCGATATGAATTGATGAGTATTCAACATCAACAAACAAAGAAGTCTTCTGTTAATAAAACGAGATATCCATGATTTATTGTTCAAGATGTTTGTAAAAAAGGGTTGTAAAACCAATATACGTGTAGATGAGTTGGGTAATATTACACTGAATTTTCAGTTATTTTCTGTGACTTGCAACTATTAATAAACGCAAATTTAAGAGGTCATTGTACTGACCATTATTAAAAACTTAAACTGCGAGGCCATCCCTGATATTGTAAAAAAATTGCTGCTCCATAGCAAAAGAGCAAAAGTCATTCACAGTTTACAAAATGTATGAAACAAATGTTTATTCTTTTGTTTGTGTAATTTCAAGTTTAGTTCAGAAGTCAAAGATAAGTACTATGACCTACTTTAAAAAAAAAATTGCTGATTCATAGCAAAAGAGCAAAAGTCATTCACAGTTTACAAAATGTATGAAACAAATGTTTATTCTTTTGTTTGTGTAATTTCAAGTTTAGTTCAGAAGTCAAAGATAAGTACTATGACCTACTTTAAAAAAAAAATTGCTGCTCCATAGCAAAAGAGCAAAAGTCATTCACAGTTTACAAAATATATGAAACAAATGTTTATTCTTTTGTTTGTGTAATTTCAAGTTTAGTTCAGAAGTCAAAGATAAGTACTATGACCTACTTTAAAAAAAAAATTGCTTATTCATAGCAAAAGTCATTCGCACCTTACAAAATTTATGTTTTTTTTTTTTTGTGATTTCAAGTTTGGCTCGTTCTCAATGATAAGTACTATGACCTCCTTATGGATTAGTACGACCTTTCCAAGTACCCTTGTAATATGTGAGGTGAAAATAGACATCTATCAAAGTATTTTATTTTTCGAAATTGGGTTGATAGGCAACGTTTTAATGAAATTTGAATTGTCTGAAAATGTAGGTATTTGTATATTTTATCGAAATGTCTGAGAACAGTAATTTAAAAACCTTGGCAGCATGTATGCGTAAGGACAAGAAAACTGTTTGAAATTTGAATTTCCTCCCATAGGTGAAACGCACCACCTTAACTCTAGAAAGATAACCATATTTAGCTATACACTAAAGATAACCATACGTCGTTTCGACGTAACTGTTTGAGTGTGCATATAATGGAATTTATCTATACTATAATATTATAAAGAGGAAAGATTTGATTGTTTGTTTGTTTGTTTGTTTGTTTGTTTGTTTGTTTGCAATGAATAGGCTCCGAAACTACCGAACCGATTTGAAAAATTCTTTCACTGTTGGGAAGATACACTATCCCCGGGTAACATAGGCTATATTATATTTTCAAAAAAATAGGGATCCTTTCTAAAACTTCAATAATGTAACCCAAGGTGTAAAAAATAAGAATTTCAATTTTAAGAGGGGGCAACCGAAATTTTATGCTAATTTGCCATGATATTCTAACTAAACCAAATATCCGATCACCGTAATAATTGATATATGTGAATTTTCAATTCATTTTCTTTCCGCCATTAAGACAGAAACATAATAGCAAGATATTTACTCGATACTTTAATGTTTTGAAAATGGTGCCTTTTTGCTAATTTTTTTGATTTTACTTGGAAAGTACTTCAGTTACATATCTAAAATAAATACTCACCGAAGGAAAATATAGTTTGTTTTCCAGTGTTAAGACAAAATTTACCTAGATTAATTAGTACTCTCATAATAAATTATATTCGATTTGAGACTTACGTCCTTTAGTTCTAAGCAACTATTCGGTCAAACGGCAAGTCCGATATTCAGTCTTATTCTGTTGCGCTTTGCATCTAAATAGCGAAACATGCTCCGTTTAACCTCAGTACCGCACTGTGCCTCAACGGGGAAGGACGCACGCGCTTGCTTTTCGCCTTGGTTTTATCTTCCGAGTGCGATTATATCAACACCTACTGTATTTTCAAACAAAGGATAATATAAAAAATCGATGGCTCGAACGCGACCACTTGATGCGGCTACCAAATGGTGACAATGACCTTAGAGCACAGACTAGGTAAAGCTACTACGAAAAAATAACATAGATACAAATAAAATGGATACGACTAGGCCCTAACGAATCCATTATTATGTATGCTCAGTAATATAACTATTAGAGTCGGAGTGTTTCTTTGTGACAGACAAACAGACAGAGAGAGAGAGAGAGAGACGGAGAGAAGCAGAGAGAGAGAGTCAGAAAGATAAAACTAAAAATTAAATGACATTATAAAATAATTCATAATTCATTATAATTTTATAAAATTAAAATTAAAAATCATTTAAATTAATGTGATGGTTAATTTGACTTGAGAGTTCCATCCACATTTTCTCACGTTTTTACGAGAAGCGGCTTTCTGCAAAAGGAGGAAGGTTCTCAATTTTAACAGACAAAAAATAGCTTGGTAATAATGGAAGCAAAAAAACATCTTCTAATAAAAAAAAATTTAAATGTGGAAAGTCAAACAATAGGTACTTATGTTTTTAACCGACTTCAAAACAGGGGCAAGGTTCTCAATTCAACCGGTATAAAAAAATACTAGTCGAATTGAGGACCTTCCTCCTTCTTTGAAGTCGGTTAAAAACATAAGTACCTACTGTTTGACCAGTTGGGTTGGCTCGGGTATGTGCTGGTAAGGGGAAATGCACAATACACTAGCGGGACTACTTACCTTAGTCAAAGTCAAATACTACTTACCTTTTTATCCGACTTCAAATAAGGAGGAAGGTTCTCATTTACCTTAGAGTACCTTCAATTCGACCAGTATTTTTTTATACTGGTTGAATTGCAGTCCACCACTGCGGTGCAACAATGCGGTGCAACACTGCGTTGCAACACTGCGGTGCAACAGTGCGGTGCAACAGTGCGGTGCAACAGTGTGGTACAACAGTGCGGTACAACAGTGCGGTACCATCTTTAAATATTTTGAATCAGTAGCATAAAATACGAGTTTCTCAGATCAAACGCTAGGTGGCACCACCAGTATTTCAGCAAAGTGAAGTTATATCAAAAAATAAATAGCTATTTTTGAATATTTTGAACTAATTGGTTGGAAACATAGGTGAGTTTTTTTTTTGAGGATTAGGTGAGGTTTTGCGTGATTTGCGTCCAACACTAGATGAGAGCATTTATATTTCAGAGAATCTTGACTTGTATCGTAAAATATTTCTGCCATCCTTGCATATTTTAAATCAGTAACGGTGATTATAGATTGTTCAGTTCTAATACTAGAAGACATCTTCAATATTTCAGTGAAGACGTTAAATCAGAAAATATTTCAGCCATCCTTGAATATTTTAAGTCTGTGGCATCGATTAATGGCTGCTGAGGTCTAAAGCCAAACGACGGCACCAATATTTCAGAGATTTTGAGAAGTAGCTTCACTAACGAAATTTCTTTATTTAATTCAAATCCGAAAATATTTTGACCATCACTACATATTTTGAGTTTTATTCAGTGGTAAATGATTTCACAGGGTGAGTATTAGGGAACTAACGCAGTATTTTTCATACATTTTGGGTAATGAGAAGCCACAGGCAAACCACGGCAAAACTTATCTCAGATGGCGCCACCTTCGCTGGTGCTGTCATTTGTGGCTTATTTGAGGTTATAAACATTGCTCTTGAATGAAACAATAAAAATAAACTTTGCCTTTAAACAGTAAAATGTTTCTTATATTTCAGAGAATCATGACTTGTATCGTAAAATATTTCTGCCATCCTTGCATATTTTAAATCAGTAACGGTGATTATAGATTGTTCAGTTCTAATACTAGAAGACATCTTCAATATTTCAGTGAAGACGTTAAATCAGAAAATATTTCAGCCATCCTTGAATATTTTAAGTCTGTGGCATCGATTAATGGCTGCTGAGGTCTAAAGCCAAACGACGGCACCAATATTTCAGAGATTTTGAGAAGTAGCTTCACTAACGAAATTTCTTTATTTAATTCAAATCCGAAAATATTTTGACCATCACTACATATTTTGAGTTTTATTCAGTGGTAAATGATTTCACAGGGTGAGTATTAGGGAACTAACGCAGTATTTTTCATACATTTTGGGTAATGAGAAGCTACAGGCAAACCACGGCAAAACTTATCTCAGATGGCGCCACCTTCGCTGGTGCTGTCATTTGTGGCTTATTTGAGGTTATAAACATTGCTCTTGAATGAAACAATAAAAATAAACTTTGCCTTTAAACAGTAAAATGTTTCTTGACAGTGGCGAATCTCAGAAAAAAGTTAATGTTTCCTTAGCTGGTAAAAAAGCGAATCTTTTGGCAAGGTAGGTATGCAATAAAATTATCAATCACTGCGTTGCAACACTGCGGTGCAACAGTGCGTTGCAACACTGCGGCGCAACAGTGCGTTGCAACACTGCGGCGCAACACTGCGTTGCAACACTGCGTTGCAACACTGCGTTGCAACACTGCGGTGCAACACTGCTTTACAACACTGCGGTGCAACACTGTGGACCAAGTAGACAGAGACACTAAGATTATACAAGTCGCATTGAGAACCTTCCTCTTTATTTGAAGTCGGATAAAAAGGTAAGTAGTAATACCTACTGTTAGACCGGCCGGGTTGGCTCGGGTAGGTACTGGTAGGTCAAACAGTAGGTATATTAGGCCGACTTCAAATAATGAGGAAGGTTCTGTGAAGGATGATGATGATATTTTTTAGTAAATTGAATTGAATGGAATGGAATTGAATTGCATTGCATTAAATTACATTAAATTAAATTAAATAAATCATACTTAAATAGATATTAACAACCAGGTATACTCGTAGAACAAACACAAAATGTTCATCACATTAATTTTGTCCTAGGTGGGAATCGAACCCACGCCCGAAGCTCAGAAGGTAGGTTCACTACCAACTGGACCAACGGGCTTTCGGGTATTTCGTTTCGCGTGTTTCGTTTAGTATAGTATAGCATAGCGTAGCGTAGCATAGCATAGCATAGCATTAGTTTAGTTTAGTTTGATTTAATGTTTAACGATCTCTGACTCTCTGTCTCAAGCGTAAAATTTTAATTTCAAAATTATTTTAGGCAATTTCAATTTAATTTATATAATTTATTAATTTTATATTGATATTGTAGAAAACTTAAAAATTAAGTTTAAAAATATACAACAAACACAATTTTGAAAATTGAAATAAACAATTTATGGTTTTGCGCGCCGCGACCGAACCCAGCTAATCGCCAAAACGCCAACATTATGCTTATCCTGTGTTTATTACTCCTTGCCGCATGACGAGTTCGACTACGCGAGTTATGTGTACTGGAGCTGCGCGCGACTGCCGCGCTGCCGTGGTTGTGTTTCACACTAATGCGGGTGATGCGAGACGCGCGGGTGAAATCAGAAATTTTCCTCGCTTTATACGCACTCTTAACTTTGCGTGTTTGAAAGTTCTAAGACAGGACAACGTCTGTCAGGTCAGCTAGTGTATTATATGTTCATGAGTGTGATTAATAGCTTTATAATATGCAATTAACTCTGTTTACTTACAATTTTAGTAACAAAATCTGGAATTAACTACCAT
Organism: Agriopis aurantiaria; assembly: GCA_914767915.1. Taxonomy (NCBI): domain Eukaryota; kingdom Metazoa; phylum Arthropoda; class Insecta; order Lepidoptera; family Geometridae; genus Agriopis; species Agriopis aurantiaria. Next base: position 6,126,439 of record OU611990.1, read on the forward strand.
GGCTCTTCTAACCCTAAAAAAATTGAAATTGATGGAGTCTCTTCATCAGTCTTATAATTTAACATATAATTTTTATGCTTTGCGTATCCAATTTATAATTTCAAATGTAAACTTTTAACATATAAGGCCAATATGTTGGTTTGTTATGGGCAAAACACACGAAACAAACACATGAAAAACATAATAAAAAAATAGCATTTCACATCGAAATAAACCAGTAAAATCAATTAATAATAAAATAATAATAATAATAAATAATGTTTATTTTTAAGCATAATTTACATGGGCATTAACACAGAATACAAACAGAAGTAGAAAGTTACACAGTATTAAAAAAAGATAAAAATGAGGGTTAATAAAATACATTACTAAATCAGATATTCTGTACGGTACCAATGGGCCCCAAACTAGGCAAAGCCTGTATCTTGGTGGCCCAGTCTCATCGGGTTACAAAATGAAATATGCGCGTGCCTACGTGATTAATTATATAATTATTTTATTTTTTTATAATATCATTAATTATAATTATCACAAAAGTTAAACAAACCACTGAAAGTCTATCTAGTACATTAGTGTAAATGGTTTAATTTTAAAAAGTCGCTGCTATGCGCTGCGCGCTTGCTTTCATGCAGCATTTAGCTTGTATGTACGAGTAACGTAACGTATTAACGAGTAACGTATTAATTTTATCATCATCAGCCTCTAACTGTCCACTGCTGGAATAGGCCTCTCCCAATGCACGCCACTGAGCTCGGTCGGCAGTTCCGGAATAGGCTGTTCTGGTATTAATTTTATCACTTAAGATCATTGATGTAAGTAAATAGGGAGCTTAAGATAATTTATATTACACGGAAATTACTAACGTTTAATTAAGCCAGTTATTCCAACTATACTATCAACCGCATTCCCGTATAATATCTAAACTGTGTGAAAAATATCTCAGATTCTTTATTCTTATTTTTATGACATAGGTGGTAAACAAGCTAACGGGCCGCCTGATGGTAAGCGATCACCATCGCCTATGTATATCTATAGACAGATTGAAGTACTTTCATATGGATTCCCTTTTTGATCGAAGACGCAATGTGGACCTACAGTTTCTGTTTAAGTTCGCTAATGGTTTACTCGATACCCCGGAACTATTAGCTATTTTGAACTTCTCTGCGCCAACTAGGTCGATTAGACCATCGCGTTATAAGCTTCTGAGCTGCTCCAACTGGAAAACGAATCTGGGCAAAAATGCCCCTGTTAACAGACTAGCCAGGGAGTTTGATGTTTTCTCCCGAGATGACGTAGTGGACTTATTCGCTGGTGGCGTGGGTAGGTTCAAACTATCTATTCGTAGCAAACTATCAAACTGCTGTAATAAGTAATGTTTTTCTCTTATTCTTAGATTCCTTAATTGGTCAAAAAATAATTTAATTTATAATGTATAATGTACTAACTTATATTCCAAAAACTAACTCTCGTTTTTTAATAGCACGTAGTCTGCACCTATAATTGTGGTAGCGTTTAGTTTATTTCCTGTGCCTTGTCTCCGTCATGTTAAGCAAGGACGTACATCATGTTGGTGTTCATTAATAAAATAAATATACCTGTATCACCAGTTGTAATTTGCTTGCTTTTACAGATACTAATTTTAGGTTGAGTTTTAATACATTTCTGAATTACATTAAATTTACCATATTATGATTGTAAAAACAAGTACATTTTTTATAAATTGCCTGAAAAATTTAAATATTTGGGAAAAACTGGAAGTGCTTGTTTCTTTGGGATTTGTTTATACTATGTATACCATAACACAAACATTTTTTTTTAACTTTATACAGCACAACGGTTGTCGGGTCAGCGAGTCTAATTATATATATAATAGAAGATGAGTTTATGTATTTATGTCCCTCTATGGAGTCCGGTAAACGACCGATTTTGACGGGTATCTCACTAGCAGATAGCTGAAGTTATAAGGAGTAATCCCCGCGGGTGAAACCGCGCGGTGCAGCTAGTTTTAAGTAGTTATTGCCGTTTTAAATTTTCGCCAGCCAACAAACATTAGGTAAACTACGAGAAAACTACCTGTTGCAACAAACAATGATCCACATTTTTCAATTTTAACATTAATTTTCCACCGGCACCGTTTCAATTAAACAGAAAATTATTACTTTATTAAGTACTAAAGTAACCCAAAATATTCACTACGTTGTTATTTTACAAATAAGTAAATAATGGTCTGGACCTTCGAGCAAAATAAAATGAATGGACCGGCCATAACCATTGAACTTGCTCAGTAAAAACAAGGCAAAACCGTTAGACGTATACTTCAACACCTAATTATAGCCTTACATTTATTACATTTGTACAAAAAATAGTTAGCGGTTTTTTGATGTATATTTACACTTCGGGAAAGCACACAAAGGCATAATTTTGTCAGATGAATCGTTATCATATAACAATAGACACGTGTCGCACTTCCTACGGCTAGATACCGACTGAAACGAAGTGAGCGCCGGCGCTTATTTTGTAATCTTCAAAAATGCGCTTCTTCTGGGCCCGTCCATTCATCTTATTTTGGTCGAAGGTCTGGACGATATTTTATGACGACAACATTTTCCCTATTTTTTTTTTTTTTTTTTTTATTTTTTTTATTTTATTTATTTCTTGTAATCAACAGCGTTATTTATTCTATACAATATTCAACAATAGTAATTAAAGATAAGGCCAAAACATAATTAAAGATAAGGCCAAAACAATATTATGCTATTAATTGCTGTTTAAAAGGATTAATGCCTTTTTGATGTTAGTGTACAAAGTATTTATGGAGCTATTATCAAAAGTTGTTTAAATTTACCTCGTGTAATAAACCAGATAACGCAAAGGGCTTCTGGCAATTTGATATTTATAATGTTTGTTTTTTTGTCCCTTTTCTAGTCATTATGGCGCTGAAGGGGTTTATTTTAAAGTTGAATCTTGAAAGCTGCGTTCCACAGCCCTAACTAACACTTTTTTGACATTAGAAGGACCTATTGAAACCTCATCTATTGACTTGGGCTGTATATTATGTTTCTAATACATAAGCATGCGTATTATAATATATTTTACACAATAGGCACCCTCTCTTAGGCTTTGCTCCGTCAGAAAAAAATATGTCAAAATCCACATTAAAATATCTCCTCATTTATATCCTGTTCTCTGGAGAAATTATAGTCTTTCAAGCATGATATCTGCCTCTATCGCGTAACTAAATGCCTGTGATTAGTGAAGTTTGGATCGGCCTTTAATCGTATTCAGTTTAATGCTTCCCGTAATCATCCACAAACTTTGAGCCATACAGAGAACAAGTCAATTAGAACTAAAGTAGTTATGAGAGCTCACGTTTTGTGTTTAGCCCGCATATAAAAGTTTTTCCCCTACATCCGTATACTACAACAGACTTAGAAAACTTAGTAATGAACGGCAAGTTTATATATACGGGCCAGTGAAGGGATGGTGCATTTATCCGGCATATAAATGCGAAAGTATGTTTGGACAATGGACTGACGAGCTTTTTCGCAAAACGATAGAAAAGTGCTGCTTTTAAATCAGGAAAGTGTGTTTCCTGAGAGAATGTCCACCGTGAAGTGCACCTAGTAAATACTAAAATTCAATTATGTTAAAACGAGAATTAACAAGTTTTTTTTTTATCCCTGGTAAAAGAGCTGGTTATCTTTAAACAGTGAAACAGATTTTAATGAATCATAGCTAAAAACAATTCCGACCATGTGACCTTTAAAAAAAAAAAAAACTACATCAAAATCAGCTCAGCCGTTTGGAAGCTACGATGCCACAGACAGACACATATATAATAATACACAGATACACATAGGTTTACATACACAGGTTAAACTTATAACACCTCTCTTTTTGCGTCGGGAGTTAAAAATGACTTTAATTTTATCTTTATTACAAGCTATCGTAAATATGTCTCATTAAATCTCTGTCAAGTTGACATTACGTTTTAATTACGGTCATCTTTAATATTATCAAAACATGATAGGCCACTACCAGACCAGTCTAGGCCATTACAACCAGATCGTTGTTGGCTTTATACTTTTTTTAAATGTACTATAAACTGTTAGAGGTATTTCTAAGTTGAATTCCAGCTAGATGAAGCGTACGTTGTAGAACTTTCAAAAGATGACGCGATGAATTTGACGCATTTAACATACACTGCCAAAAGATCACCGAAACAGAATAATTCAAGGGTTACACTCAAGTGGGTATCCCAGTAATACGAGTAAATATCGTAAAAATTATAACTACAACGTATAAAATAATTAATAAGACTTAAAACCTAAGAAATCATTGTAATTGTTTATTGTTGATAGCTTTTGTCCGAATAAAGAAAATCCGGCCAAAACTTGTTCTTTCACATCTCTACATTTGCAATGGTCGACCAGAATTTCCAGACGATTCGGTGGTAAGCAAATTATAGACTAAGCTGCCAACTTTTATACTTTGACCTCTTAGAATTTTTCGCAGCGTCCCGAATTTTCTTAATATTAAAACAAGATTATTCGCCTGAGATAAGAATCATGCCGAAACTGTGCGCCGTGAAATTAATGCTGTTAATATTCGTGAAATATTGGTATGTATAGAGGCAGGGTAGACAGAATTCGTTTGTAAAGAGCAATCTTGCGAATGCTGTAGTTAGGCAAATAGTAGTGACATGTGTTTATATCGTAGAATGGTGGTCGCATTTTCATGCTTTTCGTTGTGGTCTTACCACTATTTTGCAGAGTCCGCCTGGGGAAGTACCAGTAGTGTGCAAACATTGCTGTGTTTAAATCAGAAAGGCAATGTTTCCAGTGAAATTACTGGGCATAAAGAGATTTAAGTTCTAATATCTCAAAGTGACGAATGCAGCGTATTGCCGCTAAAGGTATTGAACTCTTGAAGTTCTAAATTCTGGATGACACTAAACTATCATGGGAGAGCGAGACGCTCACCATCAGACGAGCGATTTGCTTGTCTCGTCATTTAGTTGCATAAAAAAGACGCAAAAAGAACAAAATAGTACATTCAGGTAAATGTTTTCGTTTTTCAGCTCACCAACATTTAAAAACAGCACATGCTTCGAGATTTTGAATTATTCGCGAATTCAAGTTCACGTTTCACACAAACTTAAACTAAAATTAACAAAATAAAATTAATAACTAAAAAAAAACTTCGGATCGATCGTTTGACAATAACTGGTCTAAAATTAAGTTGCAACATTTGTCCCACACATACATACTAAAAGGACAAGTTAAATAAAACCTTGTAAAAATGCTTAACTCTCTATCTCTAGTTCAATTCGGTAAAGCAGCGAATGTTCAGTGTTCTACCCCAATTAATGCTCGTCTATCCACGCCTTTAGCAGCTATTTCTTCATTTAGAACATGGATAAGGTACCTAGGTACATTAAATTTAATAGGATCGTTAGGGTTCATAATCACCTCTTTATATTTATGCCTCGCATTAATTTTGCATTGAATATCATAATGAAGGCTTACATAAAATGAGGAAGTATGAAAGGTTTATACCTAATTAAATTAAATTATATAAGTTCCTTGACTAAACAGCACTGCATTTTTATTAAAAATGCCTATGAGAGGGTATAGTCATATAATATTATGTTGTAATGTTATTATATTTGCCACTTCATATTTTTACACCATATTCTTAGGCTACCAATTTAAAGATTTTGGATTTTTATTTCAAAATTAAAGTTTTTAATACATAGGTGTGTTTTATTTCTGACTGATTGCTTCATTATTGTGTTTTTTTTTTCAATACCGATAGAATATGCTTTTGAACTAATGTTTCATAATTATATTATAACAAATATATAAAAGCGAAATTCATCTACTCACTCACTCATTAAACACGAAATCTCGAAAACTACTTGACCTACAAAGCTGAAATTTGGCAGGTAGATTCCTTATGGGGTGTAGAGGTCCGCTAAGAAAGGATTTTATGAAAGGGCCGAATTAAGGATGACAAAAGCGGGTTGAAAGTTTATATGCGTCTACGCGTACGAAGTCGCGGGCAACAGCTAGTAACAAATAAAAGGCTCTTAGCAAAATATATAATTAAATACATTACAAATCCTACTGGAAAAAAACCAGATTGGCTATTAAACTAAGATTTAAGCACTTAAAGTGTTTGGTGGGGATAGAGAGCAGGTTCCCTGTTCCTCTCCCGAAAATAGTGTGTTAGTATAGCATTTGTATGATGCGCGCACGGCTTGACGTCATTATGTGCTATAGTGCACTCTCTGTCTAGTAAGAAATTAAAAACACTGTTTTAAACTATCACGGTTGTTCTACTAACTTCACATGCATGCATGGTGCATGTAACTGCGCCGAAATATCGGGAGCTCATTCCACAACCTTACCACGGTAAATATCCCGTAAATAATCATAATAACTTTAAGAAATTAAAATACTTATAACCCATTTACTTTTTATTTTTGAACAATTTTTTATTCTGTTGTCGTTGATGCTGATTTATGATCAGCTTTTTATGAGGTAATAAATAAAAATAAGGACACAAGCTTATTGTAACGAATGAATGGAAACCGAAAAATTCTGATCAGTTTTGCTTTGGTTGTGACCGTAAATTGTTGCTGGTAGCCAATATAGATACTACAGTTAAATTTGCAGCTGTTAGATTTTTAGCACGCTAAACGCAGTATGGGTCACCGGTGACCTCAACCAGTTTACTTTTTTGATTGATTGATTGATTAACTCTTTATTGTTCACACCATGAAATTTGATACAGAGGACAAAAAACTCTTAAAAACTAGTGTAACAACTGGCTGCCTTATCGCTAAAAGCGATCTCTTCCAGGCAACCTTAGGATGGAAAGGATTTATAGAAGACGTAGAAGACGGGATGTGCAATAGAGGATCGACTATAAAAATTTTACTTATACCATACACATACATTCTAATAGTAATACACACTATTACTTAAAGTTATTTAAAATAAATATACTAATAGATATGCAATTAATATGAATATGTATAATTATATATGGATTATATATGGTATATACATGTAAAATTATGTAATAATTAATGATACAAATAATACGATTAAGCTGTTCGACATAACGATATTATAGCGTTTTTAGCGTTTTGGGGGACACAAGTAACTTCAAGTCAGTGCTATATTTAGTGGTTAACTTGAGTTGGGCATAACTAATAAATTCTTTAGTAAAAATAACCAAACATAAATCTCCAGAAACGACCTAATGAAAATATTCCCATTACAAATCTGTACCATTTCTTCCAGTCTTCACAAAAAGAGCACAAACATTTCCCTTCAACCTTTTTTTGGTATTGACGCTATAAAGAAACAACTGATCTCAAGATTAATTCGGGCGGAAAATAAGAATCAGTTACCTACCAGGCGCCATATTTTCCCCACTGTTCTGGCAATTGTTAAATGAACCAAATAAAAACAGACAATTTTTTTTCTCATGTTTACTTTTCCCGGCCTCTTGTGCTGGTTGTTTTGTGATTGATTAATGAGACAGGTGTACAGTAGCATTTTCCTGGATGGTTTTAATTCAACTGGTGGTTTGTATTGTTCGATTTTAGAAGTTCCGTTTATGTGAATGATGTAAAATTGTAGATTGCTTACCAAATTATGTGTATTAGCTTTGTGCACTTAAATTTCAAGTAAGAAATTCTGGGTTCTTTCTAGTTTTATAGGGATAAAACTGGGAAAAACATACGAGTTGAGTGTAGGGACTTTTACTACATTTCGAAATATGAGATATCTATAAATTAATGATTTAGGATACTATTCGTCACTTATTAACTTAATACTGCCAACATACAATAATCGCGTAGAGCCAAAGTATAAAAAAAAAAAAAACAATTGATTGATTGATTAACTCTTTATTGTTCACACCATGAAATTTGATACAGAGGACAAAAAACTCTTAAAAACTAGTGTAACAACTGGCGGCCTTATCGCTAAAAGCGATCTCTTCCAGGCAACCTTACAATTACCTTACAATTTACCTACCATTGTAATTTTGTACCATTGTGGTACCATGTGTATCATGGTTCATTGTTTTTTATTTAAGTTACTTTTCAATTCAAATTGACACGTAAGCTGAGCACGTAAGTAACGATGTTAATTTAAAAAGTGGTACTTCTTTAATTGAAGGTTTGGCGGTGGAATACATTGCACACGCTCCAAATAGTTTTTAATGCTGGTAGCACCTTGCATTGTTTTATATTCAGTAAAAACATACATCTATATAGTAGTTAATTCATAGCCATCTAAGCTATATTGATATTGGATTGGGGTGGTCTAACTCTGGTTGTAATTCGGATTTTCTCACGAAACAACGACTAGTTGTCATGATAATTTAAAACTGATCCGATTCTATCGGTACTTATACATTTATTTATGGCACCTGACACAGTCACTGAGATAGACATGGGAGTGACGGAGACAGTAGTAATGCCAGTAGTAGTAGTAGTAATGCCAATTTCTCTTTTATTAGCCTAAATTCTTCGTTGAGTGATTTTAAGTTTTTGCATAAGCAAGAACTTTAAGTTGTTGAAAGAAATATTTTGATGTCAAAACACAAGACAAGATAAAACAACGATCACGTAAACGCATGCAAAAAAACGCGTACTAGTGCGTCTGTATGCGGACAACTTAAGAGAGCCTAACACTGAAGCTTAAAGCTCAAGTGTTAAATAAATAAACTTCAAACATCGATATGTCAAAGCTACGGCCAATGACTAGTGTCTGCCAACCCGATTGAAAGCTAGAATCAATTGAGACACTGCACCTGCAAGCACTTCAATGCAATCGAGTGTTGCGCAAACCTCGAATAGCTGTAATCGATTGTGATCGAGTGCTTGGTAAAGCTGGATTATGGATCTGGCTTTAGTAAAGGTACAATAGTGTCACAATTGCTATAGTGTGATATTCTTGAGTTTTGTTCCACATTATCGTCATCATTGACCTGTATTCTTTTAGAAGAGAAAATGTATGAAGCGTCCGAAACACGTTTGCACTTTTGGCATTGAATTAAACTGAGAGCCAAAGTTGCTGTCACATTTTTCACTCAGGAGAGCTAAAGTGGATGGAATGACCTCTCTATGGATGCTACGTCATCTGAAACGCGAGCCTTAGGTATCGCAGCTTAGCTACGCTTGACTGTGGTGTATGGTTGCCTAGCAAATGATTGCAGTAAAGCAATAGCGTGGCTGCGGGGTAATAGAAAATTGAGGTTAGGTAAACATTGAAATATTTTCCTTATTTTATTGGAACCAATTCTGTACACGGATAGGTAACTGATCTGGTTATCGTTGAGGTGGCTCACAGATAAAATTGAGGTTAAAGATTGTGGTGTGAGGTGCAGTTTAGTACATCCTGCAGGCTAAAAATTTATTTCCCAACCGAGTTATATCCGAAGATGAGGTGCAGTGCAGAGGTGTGCAGTGTGGTGTCGCGCAGTTTTGAACTGTTTTACCGTCTTTGACACAGACAAGGTAGTGCTTACCTCCAGACAAGTGACCTGCTCGTTATTTTACTCTGTTATTTTTATACCCTCTTGTTTTCTTTTAAACTGCTCTTTTAACACTATTAAAGCATGTAAATTAAAAATCTTTATTTTATGCTTAGTTGACACTTTTAACCGTAAATTTACAACGCAATAATGCACTTACTGCACTTACCAAAGTAATCAACAACTAATGCAGTATGCATCAACCATTATACAGAGTACTTTAGTAAATTTTAACAAGGCAGGTCCATTAGAGGACTACACAGAGTAGCTGTGATTTAATTAGTTAAATTAATGCTAAAATACAAGTTACTTCGGAAGTTCCGGGAGTGTTTTGAACGTGGTGTTTGAAATACAAAACAAAAATTTTAAGAAATGAAAGAAAGTTAGTAAGTTTAGTTGAACTTCGAGTGACACGCCATTGTTGTGACTACAAAATCATCACCATCATTTATCTGTATTCATCTATAAGAGGCGATTAGCCTAGCGTCTGAAATACATGTAGCTTCCCAACAGTGAAAGAATTTTTCAAATCGATTCAGTAGTTTCGGAGCCTATTCAATGCAAACAAACAAACAAACAAACCTTTCCTCTTTATAATATTAGTATAGAGTATAAATAAAAACAATAATTGTTCTAACTTTAGCCATAATTAACTGTGAGCCAAAGCTGTTGACTCTGTCCTACAAACTCTTTAAAATAAATTTGTGTTAGTCCGTGACCTGGTATCGCATAACTCTGTTATCGTGTTTACTCCTAAAGCAATGTTATAATGTGTACATTTCCCTTTCATGGCAAAATGGAAAATAAACAAGGAAAAAGAAAATTGTGTGAAGCTCCAACTGCGATACGCGTAGCGTAAGTAATGAAATTGACGAATTCTATCCGTTTTTTAAACGAATTTTGTCGATGTAATAATAATAGCTTCATTTGTAACTGACTAAATTAGTAACAATACTTATTTAGTTAGTTACAAATCTTTGAGATCAATTATAAACCTAATTTTTATTTTTATTGTCGTATCGGTTTGAGACTTTGCTAAATATATATGTAGGTATTATTTAATAAACAACAATAAGCCATTTTTATTTCTTTTATTTTTTTTGTAATTGTCTTGCCTTTGACCGCCAATTCGCCTGATGTAAAGTGATGATGCGGTCTACGGTGGAGCATGCTTACTAAGAAGGAACCGATTCACCCGTGATTTGAAGACACCCAGATTGTAACTATTGGGGAACACCCATTCAGGCAGCGCATTCCACAGACTATAGCGGTTTGCATAATAAAAGTGGAATAAAGGCGCTTCGGAAGGGTTTTCGGAATATCAACCAATCAACCGGTGTAAATTTTTTTAGAAAAATGGGCAGGAAGGAATTAGGGACAAAGGCATCGATCTCATATCCATCGATCTCCAATAGGGCCGGTTGGAAGCGGCCTGCATCCAGCGTTTCTCTGCGGTCTCTTTAAGGTCTTCTGTCTAGTGTGTGGACGTCTTTCGCTGCGCTTACTGGTGCGTGGTCTCCATTCGAGAACCTTTCAGCCCCATCGGCCTTCTGTTCAGCGAGCTATGTGCCTACCCCACTGCCACTTCAACTTCAGTAGCGTGAATATTATAGATTAAAACTTATCATGAAACTTTAGGTAGAAACTATCATTTACGCAATATCTACGTAGTAAAGCTGTGTAAGCCCTGAGCCATTGTTATTTATTCACAGGGATCTAGCTATCGGAACTTACAGAAGAGCTTAGGACACCGCTTTCTAAGCTGATGTAGTGGTAAGTTGCTTAAACCCAAAGGGTTGTCTATTTGAATACCAATGAAACAGACTTTTTCGGTTTCTGTCCACGTTTTTGTTCTTGAATCGTCAAGTAGAGTGAGCATGTGTCTTACACAAGCTGGGTAGGTAATACGGTACTATAGTCTATTCCAAAGGCACAGAGAAAACCGGCCATTGGACTAGGTATTATGTTAGTTTCGACAGTAAACGAAAGTATTGCTCTCCATACATGTGTGCACCACTTCCCTGCCGTTTAAAAGAAACAAAGAAAAAAAAGAAAGTTTATTTGTGTATTTAAGTTTAAGGTTGTACTTCACACTGGGGTTATAAACGACAAAGTTGTACTCTGGGCGCGTCTGGACGTAACCTCTGAATGCAAGCACCTACGTGAACACAGATCGTATTCGTGACACAAACGTTGTAAGCAACATTTTCAAAGCGAACTTCATACGCAGGTATCTAACAAAACATTACAGTTTGAGCATTGTACACATTCACTGCATTCAAACAAACATTTTCACGAGCTATCGAAGTCACGGGTCACTGAATAGCCCTCCGATATAAAGCGGATTACAACCGCAAACTGAGGCAAACTAGAAAACGCTTTTGTCTCAACAAAATTGGGGTCGAATTGAACACTTTAACTTACATAGGAAACTGAGACGTTTGGAGGCGTTACCATTGTTTTTGCTTTATCATTGGTTTTAATGGTCTCTACATCAATGTGCCGTAATTGGGGAAGTTATGATGGCATTGACGTATACACATTATATATGTGAGGTACTAAGAGTCGTGGGCATCCAGCGGATGCAGATAGCAGGCTGTCCTTCAGTGTGGCGTTCTAAGGGAGGCGTATGCTTAGCAGTGGACGTCTTTTGGCTGATTATGATGATGACATAGTGATGACGTATACAAAAAGACCAACCAATGTCTTTTTATGAATGGTACCGTTTTAGTGGTAAGCCGTATTTAATTAAATTATATAATTTTAGATTTCATTTAGAAAAGAGGACAACAGAACCTACTGCTTCGAAGAGAAAACTAATGTATTCTTACTGTTGCTATATCAAACTCTTTAATAAGCAAGTGCGTAGCAAGCTTGGTGTACTTTAGTACTTTAGACAAGGGTTTATCTACACCTTTATAAGGGGGTGGGAGCTTTCCTGGCTATGTCTTGCTAGGTAGTAATTACTAGTTAGGTCTATTTACATCTAAGATTCAATATAAATTTTGCCTAAGACCCTGTCAAATAACAAAGACAAACACTGAATAAATATACATTAACATAACTGCTAGCCGTTGCAAATTTAAGCAAGCACAAAGCCCAAATTTACATCTCAGTCCGGCAACCATCGCCTAGGTTGTCCGGTTTTCGCTAATTAGATGTAAACTTTGAAAGTCCATTCAAGATAGTGTAAAGACTCCCAGAGCGGGCGTTTTAGTCCTAAACAGCCTGGAGATATGCGCATACTAACGACAAATGTGAGCGATCTGTGTAAAATTTATGATCGCGGGTCTTAAGACGACTTACCAATTTAGGAATCTAAGAAGGTTACACACGAGGTTTTAGCAGGGAATTTCCAACAAAGCCACATATACAGATACAGCGTCAAAACGTTTATTTTAATTTTTCAATTGTTACGATCAAACTATATAAATTATCAACACGAAATAGCTTTATACGATAATATGCAATGTATTTTTTCAATAGTGCCCAATCGGTAATCTAGCGAGATAGCTTGCACTTTTAGGAGCCTCTTAAGGCCCAACTCTGACTGGGGAGTCAAAACGGCGTAGTAATATACAAGCGGACGTGCAAAAGTCACCTCTTTCGGTTAGCAGAAGGTTCAAAAATGTACCTCATTTACTTTTTTTGATTTGTTGTTTTATACAAAATATGAGGAGTGGCGGAGGCTTGCCGCTACGTGAAAACGCGGCTGGGCATATTTGACTCTACGGTAAACAGGGTAGGGTTAAATATTCCACGTTTTGCTTATTTACCACGACACCGCCTCGACTCTCTCTCTTTGACTGTACTTATTGTTATGTATAAGAGAGGTTTCGATTTCTGAAGTGCCTAGCACTCTAGCCGAAGTTGGCCCCTTCTAGACTTTTAATCCTCCAGATCAAAAGGCATCAAAAAAGTTTAAGTCAAAAATTCATTTTTCCTCGATGACTATGCATTTTTTCCATGTCTTATAATTTGCATGGTCATTAAAATCCTTGTAATATCTTTTCAGGCCTTTCTCAGAAAACTATGTTTCCACTCCCTAGAATTATTTTCGTTATTTTTCCAAGAAATTTCCACGGAGAGTGTGCAATGGAAGTACATGCATTTTATTCCCAAATCACCACTCCATTACTGCACGTTCAGACCAACGGTTAAGCGTCACCCTTACATGGTCAAAATACCATTCATTCTCACAAAGCGTTATGCCTCCTCTTTTTTAATTAGAATGGCAAAACAATGGAACCCCTTGGTTCTGTTTGTGTGGAAACAGCATTATAATGTTAAAGAGTTCAAGTCTAAAGTCAATAAATTATTGCTAGGCAAACGTGCTTTATTCTCCACTGCATTGTCATCTTTTTCCATTAGGTAAAATGGAAACGTTAGCCTGGTCCGATATAAAAAAACTTATAATATTATTACTATGATGGTTTAGTTCAGGACTACAGAATATTACATTTCAAATCAACTAAACGTTCATTTAACAATACATTAATATAACACTCAGTAAATAAAACTATGTACCTACATAGCGAATTACAAATTAAGGGCATGTTGAAACAAAGTTTTTCCAACAATCTTCTGGAGAAAGAATCCCTGTAATTTTAGGAAGCTGTCCAAGAAAAATATTATGATTTTGCTCTCGTTTTCGCTTCTTAGATGGTTTTGTTCATGATTAATGAATAACATTTTTATACAAAAGACAGTACGTATTTACTTACGAAGGTTTACTTAACTTTTGTTAGGTTTTTTGTAGTGTAGAGTCCGCCTGGGGAAGAACGACACCTTTTCCAGTTATTCAAGCCAAGCAGTCATCCGTAATATCATCTTATCGTGTTCCCACTGCTGGGACACAGGTTTTCTCTCAGAGAAGGATAGGCCCTAAACTGCCATGATGTTCCAGTACATGTTGGTGAATGTCACTGTCTTTGAACTTTATGAGATTCTTGTACATACTGATTTCTTCACGATCTTTTCCTTCACCATTGTTGAGCGATGGTATAGAAAATACACATAATTTAAGTGTTAAGTTTACTTGCAGGGCCAAGTATCGAGCCAGGTGCCGTAAGAATATAAAGCGCACATGTTACCGGTCGGTTACCATCGCTCCAACTAAGCATCAAAATGCAAAAATTACTATGAAATTACTGGGCATAAGAGATTTTACATAAAAATCTCAGGGCGATAATCACAAAGCATTGCCGCGCAGGGGTTTGTACTTCTAAATTATGGATAGCACTGAACTGTTATGGCCAAACGTGACGCTTACCATCATGTTAGCGCCTCACTTACTTAAGTTAAATAAAAAAGTTATAATGGTTATCATCTTCCTGCCTTCCTACTAGATAAGTACAACACATTAGGTGGGTACCTTCCAATAGGTGAGGTTGGCAAAGCCCGTTTCAGCCCTTCAAATTAATGCACTAGTTCGTAGGTTTGGTCCAATGCAAAAATTTGTTCAACAAAAAATTACGATTACCAAATTTCGGCTTGGCATAGAATTTACGACTAGGTCTATATGCTCACTTTTTTGTTTATAAAGGTTACTTCATTGTCAATAATTTTTAACCCACGACTAATCTCCTCACCACTTCTGGTCTCCTAGTACTGATGGTACTGATCTCTTCAGTGCACTATTTTTTTCTGATCCTGTGCTGTTCACGTCTACAGCCCTTTTCTATAAACCGCTTCAGCGATGTCGTCCAACTAGTTAGCTAGTGGTATGCCCAGTGGTCGCATTCCATTACGCAGCCATCCTTCTGTAACTTTGATCTACCGTCTGTTTTTCTTTCTAACCTGTAGTTACTTCCATAGTGTAAATTATTGTCGTTTCAAAAGAAACATTGTCTTGTTGATTTTTATTGTTATTCGAAGTAACACAATCACGTCACAGTGCCATTCAAACTTTTAATCATCTAGCATTTTCTTACCAAAAGTGAGTATAAGAGCTTACTCCAATAGGTATTCGGATTTCATCGAGAGTTTCTAAAGCCCAAAGTTTGATTTCAATTCAAACGTGACTTGTTTATCAACTTTCTTCCAGCACTTACGCTGTGTGGACTATACTGTTCGTGTTCTGATTTATTTGTAAACCTCTCTTTTTTTTTTTGTTCAACAAGTTTTTTTTAAATCTTCGAGCTTGACTAATATGTTCTTGAATCATAACTAAAACAATCTCGATCAGTTACCTTTCAAACAAAACAAAAAAACGAAATTAAAGTTGGTTCAGCTGTTTGGAAGTTACAATGCCACAGATAAACACATGATAAACTTTTAATACCATATGCGTCTTGGGTTAAAATTACACATCGCACCTTTGTAAACTGTTAAAACACTTCAAAAGCAGTTGGAAGTACGAGTGGAATTAAACTCCCAAAGAGTTTTTTAAATGCTATAGACAATTAAAAAAATAGTTAATCCAACAGTGATAAAAAACAATCAGCCTATACTAGTCCACAGCTAGACCAAGGTCTCTCCCAAGACACGCCACTCAGCCCGATCCTCGGCTTTTCTCTTTCATCTAGGGCGTCTTACGTAAATCGTCACTCTGACGGGTCTCAGGGCATCCTATACTACGTTTGACGATTCGTGGTCTCGGCTCGAAAACATTTCTACCCTAACAGTTATCAGTTCTGCGACCGAACCACTTCAGCTTGCTAATACGCTGAGCTTTGTCGGTGAATTTGGTTCTCTGGCGAACAATACTTATTACCACTAAATTGTTTTCGTGAGGTAAAAAATGCGGGACGCTGAGTTATCATACAAGTTGGCGTGCTTGCGGTGTCCCGTAAATGTCTGTGTGCAACCCTAAGTTCTAACCCAAAGTAGTAGTCACCATGAACTTATTACCTCTCTGTATCTCGCTCGAGAAAATGTTGCCTTAGTTAGAAACAAACCATTAATTTCGAACCAAATTACATGCTACAGTAGTGCAAGAATTTCTCGTTACAATGATCTCCGCCGGAAACGACTAAGTTTCAGCCTGACTCATTGAGTTCCAAGATTACTAACTTCAAAGAGGCTTGCGAAATCCCATTCAATTTTCCTAATAATACCATTTTCCTATCTTGGATGCGGCGATGTAATTTTGCCAAGTTCAAACGTGAAATTTTATCAAAGAAACTATTATAATGGAAGTCACTCTAACATTGTTTATAAATGTAAAAGTTTAGGTGTGACAGAACTAAATTTTAAGAGGTGGTGATCCAAACAATACGCCCAAGTCTAGGTGTAAAGAGTTTTGACTTCAACTGTACTAAAATAAGCATTTTATACCTTCATAAAATACTGGGGACGAATCGAGAGTAGAACATGGGACAAAACAAGTTGAATTCGAAAATTAATGGTTTAGGGCCATAACGGGCATAATTTGAGAGCCAAAAGCAGAGTTTTTTATTTGGAACGAAAATCTGGTGGACAAATCAAAATTGGATATTTGGCGGACAAATCGTCCTAACTAGTTAAGTTCAAAGATCTAAAAAATATTTATCTATGGTTTAATTAAGAAACGTACGCCACAATAATGTCGAAATCTCAACGATGTAGTCACTTCGGCCGCCTACGTAACCAGTGATTTCTAACCCATTGCCAAAATACAGGTGCCACGCCTAGTTTTGATGCTATGGCTGCAAATGTAATGTATTTTGCCAATTTTTCCCCTAAAGTTTTTATTACAATCATCATCATCATCATTTCAGCCGTAGGGATTCCACTGCTGGACATAGGCTTCCCCCATTGATCTCCAGAAAGGCCGGTTGGAAGCGGCCTGCATCCAGCGTTTCCTTGCGGTCTCTTTTAGGTCGTCTGTCCATTTCGTAGGTGGCCGTCCTACGCTGCGCTTACCGGTCCATGGTATCCCACCTTTCGACCCCATCAGCCATCTGTTCTGCGTGCTATATGCCCTGCCCACTGCCACTTCAATTTGCTAATCCGCTGGGCTATGTCGGTAACCTTTGTTCGTCTACGGATCTTCTCATTTCTGATTCGATCTCGTTATAATTACGAATTAATAATTAATTAGTTAATTGACGAGTTTATAATTATGACAATAGCTGCGCCTCGCGGTTTGACATTGCTTCAGGAACCTTAATATTTTTCAAGTTAAAATGCCACTTTCTAGCCTTCCAACTACTCTATGCAAAACACCACGTTGATCCGTTCCTGCGCGAAAGAGGAACAAACAAACAGACTTTCGCATTTGTGATATTATAGTATGATATACCTATATACCTATTAGGTTCCTATCATGGATGATGCGATGCGCTCTACCGTGCACCAACAAAGTCGGTGATCTAGACTTCACAATGGAGCGCAGTAGGTACTTCCACTGAATTAATACTCTTGGAAACGTCCCACAGTGGATCGATAAAAGGGGCTCGAAGACAGGAATTACAATCTGGGTGTCTTCAAATCACGAGTGAATCGGTTCCTTCCAGGTAAGCGTGCTCCAACGTAGACCGCATCATCGCTTAACATCAGGCATGATGGTGGTCAAACGTAAGCTTAGTAAATATAAAAAATAAAAAAAAACTTTAATTTTTCAGTGTCATTTTTTTCTTCTTAAAATAGCTTGTACACAGGGTTATAAGGAAAGGGTGTGCTAAGCCGAAGGGCGTTCGTTATGAGTATATCAAATGCCTTTCCATCATTATGAACAACTTTTACTATGGAACAAACACTGAAATCGCGAAAAAAATATCAGCTGTTCCATACATTTTGTAAAGGTGTAAATAACAATTTTCTATGGAACATCTGATATCTTACTTAATGTTTTTCTAATAGGTTTTAAATTTCCAATAAAACATGGCCAAATTAACGTTAATAATTTAATTCACAAATAAATTCTCTTTTAGTACAAAGTTCCCTCGTGCTTATTATTGACTAACTGACGATAATTTGTATAGCATAAAACAAACACGTCACAGTGAATTTTGATGTATGATACGCCGACCCTGAAACAATAGCAAAATGCGTAATTAATAATTAATGAAGACTGGCATAATTTCGTATTATTAACGATAACGTTAGCGTCCTAGAAATGTGGATGTTATTTGTACTAGAAATACAAATTATTCCAATTTAATTTTTATTATTGTTTCTTCTGTATTGAATACATTTAGCTTTCTTGTTATTGTGAATTTTCGTGCTCTGTTTTTATAGTGTTATTTATCTATTGTTCTTACTACATTTATTAATTTTTTACCTAATATTGTAACTAGGAGTACCTCTAAGATTTCCTTTAAAAAATATAAATAAATACTAAAACTAGCTGTTGCCTGCGACTTTGTATGCGTACATTTTCACATAGTCGTTCAGACACCCCCTCCCCCTTATCGGCCCTTTCGCATAATCATAGCTACCTCAACATAATTAAGGAATCTGTCTGCAAAATTTAAGCTTCGTAGATCATGTAGTTTTCGATTTCGTGATGATTCAGTCAAACAGCGAGTTGTATATATAGCTTTTATAAGTATAAATTCATTCAGTCCCCCCTCGCCCCTTTACTGTTTCTATCGTGTCACCTTGTTTAATAAAGACATCACCTACTCAGTGGCCATCCTTGAACTTAAAGGCACCTCATAACTCTGATTTTGTTACATGACGTTATAAAATTTATAAAGTTAGGTGTTTTGCTGGTATATGATAACACACGTACACGTTAAACGCAATGCCGTCTTTTTGGTTTTATGTCTTTGGATAAAAATAAGTATATGTACGTCGTACAGTATTCATATAAATGACTTCAAAATAAAATGGGAAGAAATGTAAGCCACAAAGACATTAAAACTAAATGAGATCTCACCATTGTCTTCGGTCTCTGGCATTGTAATGATATGCATTTCGGAGTCCCTAAGAAAAATGTAATCCGCTTTGAATCCCGTGCCGTCTAGTCTGTCGTTTGACTTGAATGTTAGTCTGATGAAGTTCTTGTCGGAAGTGACTTGTAACTCTTTGAGCTGGCCGCAGTATCTGTGGCTTTGGGTGTCTACCATCTGACTTGAGAACTGGATGTAGTCACTGGCTGATACGGCTTCGCATCTGAAAATGTTTTGTTGTTTAGTACTAATAAATACTGTAGTTACCATTAATTTGATAGCCCCGTTCGCCCAGTTCGTGAAACTGCCTTCTGCACTTGTGGGCGTGGGTTCGATTCCCACCTGGGGCAAACATTCATGTGAAGAACATTTGTGTTTTTTTCTTTATCTGGGTGCTCATAATAATATTATCTATTTAAGTAGTAAGTATTTAAAAATATATGTGTGTATATCAGTCTCTGGCAACCAGCCATATTACAAGCTTTGCTTAGTTTGAGGTCAGATGACAGCGTGTTCAAAAATGATCGGAATATTAATATTAAAAAAATTACATATACATAAATGTCCTCACCTCACCAAATTATTATCAAAAATCTTTCAATGTCTATTGTGACTAAAATGCTCATCTCTAGTTTCTCGCTCAGCGAATAAGCATTGACTTTTAGCCTGGTAATACCATCAGCATGCTGGGTACGCTGCCAGCTGGTACAGAGTTTGAGCATTTAAATTGTCTCTAGACCTTCAACAGTCTATGGGCAGTAAATGATTTGAATAATAAGCCAAGAATTTTAGGTTTATAATATTGTTAGTTAGCTTTTGTTTAGATATAATTTAACGACTTAAATAAATATTGTATTCTAAAAACACTCATTAAAAACAAGTTTTTAAGTTCGGTCGGGTAAAATTACTAGTCCGCCATCTTTGGGAGTCCGCCATATTGGATTTAGAATAACGTTACTTATCTATCCATGCATTGTCATCCAAACTAAACGTGTATGCAAGATTTCAGCTTAATCAGTTCAGGATAACTGGTATTAAATTCAGTTGCAAAATTTGTCCTACACATACATTGATCGATTGTTTCTGCCACGCACCTGTAAGTTGTGGAATGGCTTACCGTTCGGTTTTTCCTCCAAAATATAACCTCAATTGCTTCAAGCGAAGAGTGAATAGAGTGCTCAAAGGTAGGCAATGCACCGCCAATGCCCCGGGTATTGTAGGTGCCCATAGGCGACGGTGACCACTTACCATAAGGTGGCCCGTCGCTTGTTTGCCGACTATTATATATAAAAAAAAATAAAAAAAAAACAAGTCAATTTAAATAAACGTTTGTAAAAACATTAAATGCGCGATCGAGATACTGTATCTCGTATTCTACGCATTAATGAACGTCAAACTAATAAAAACTAAGAAATAATAGTCAGGGGAGTACTGTTACGCCAGTAAAGCAAGTTGAAAATTTTATTGCAAAATTTGACTTAAAAGTTATGCCTGTAAAAAATCCATTAAGCATATTTTTATGTCTATTCCTTTTCCATCCAAACTTTAGTAGTTTTTTATGAACCCATAAACTACTTCATTTGCTCTTGAGTTATAAAACTCGTCTTACAGGTTATAAAAATCTTCACTAAAGTAGTTTTCTTTTTAAGACATGGATACACACTCACTTTACACTAATAAAGCAATTTTACAAGAGCTAAACTAATTTTACGAGTAAGTTATTATCTTGAGTTTCACTTTTACAATGATCTCTTAATTTGCAGCCTTATTTTTTTACTGAGTTTGACCACCGCCTGTTGCTAAATAGACATCCTAATATAACCAATTGCTTGCGTAAACAGAACCTAGATTTGAAAACAATCATAATCAATGAAGGTTTTTTTTCTTTTCAATAAAAGAAAACAAAAATCTTTTGATTACCGAACAATATTTCTGACGAGCGAAAATCAAATCATATCATAAATCATCCACAGAGCACACTCGAAACCGTACGGACGAAAATACCGCCCTGCCATTTAGAATTGAGTCACCCTTCTCTCCATCGACATACTATCTGGTAGACTTGACATCAAACAAATTAAAACGCAATACGAAAATTCTTAGAAACTGGCTGATGCGCGAAGATTTTGCGCAGAATACTGATTGGTCCTCTTAATATCATGCCATCATAATTTACGTCAGCATTACGCCTTCACGAACGAATATCGCCACTCCATCGAATCTTAGAACATCGTTTGACGATTCATGCTCTTCTATATAAAACACGCCCATCCCAATGGTTATCAGTTCTACAGACAAATATGACTGACTGGCACTTCAGCTTGCTAATACGCTAAGCAATATCGGTGACTGTGGTGAATAATGTCGGTGATCATTGGCAAAAAAATTGGGACATCGATGTCATAATGTCATCAATATCTACTTGCGAGATATTGACGGACGTAGAGTTATGTGCCATGCCGCTAATGTATAGTCTAAAACTTTTCTTCCTATAGTAACCGTATGGTTCAGAAGTCATTGCTTCACTCTGAGGACTGAATAAATCACTTACGGGACCACACCCTCGACGTCGAAATGCGTGAAATGTAAATGTACTCTCTCGTTATCATTCCCATAGAAGAAGTAATTGCATTCCGTGTCCCGCGGGTAGAGGCCGGGGAAGTTCGGTGACGTCACGACCCCGCGGGCCCTCTCACTGCTATTGTATACGAAGGCACATGGAAATTCTAATAGTTGACTACCCGTTGAGATACCGTAATCTGAAATAGAAGAAAGTTTACTTAAAAAGTAATTTATCGATGCAATTTAATTGCACACTCTGTATTACGATAATTGATTACTCTTTATGGATATTTAGTGCTCATACAAAACTGCTACTTGACTCTACAAATACAAATATTTAACAAATGCAGAATGAAACCCAAGTTTCTTCCTTTAAAAATATTAAAATCTTGACAAAAAGTTTTTTGGCGAAGCATATTTTGCAAACTGTACACCTGCACAAAAAATATTCATAATTTTTTGGCCATTTAAAAATACGTAACAATGAGATAAGATAAAGATAAGATAAATTTATTTCCAAAAATACGTATTAACTACATTTTTAACATAATAATTATAGTTAAGGTACATTAAAATTCATGTAGACAATTTGCAGACATTTCTGCGGTCCCACACTAGGCTCAAGGCCCGTAATATGGAGACCAACAAAACGAAACACAATATAACTAATTATTATTTTAGGAGGCATCCTAGCGAATATATAAAGTTACAGATTATCCTACTGAGTGTGGAGTGTGGTGTATGTGTGTGTGTGTGTGTACTTGTTTGTGTGTGTGTCGGTGTGTACGTGTACGTGTGTGTAATGTGGTGTGGGATTTGCGTGGATGTGTTTGACCTTGAATGAGTGGATGATGAAATAAAATTCTCACTGCTCAGTACGTATCCGGGTAATTAAGTTTTCGGTGTCCTCACATGACAAAGTTAGTAACCATTCCCGAACTGCCTTCTTTACCCTCGCAGACCTCTCATATTTTAAATTGGGAAGAGCTTTAAGAGCTTCGTTGTAAATACGTGGAAGGAGAGAGCTTGGGTGATACGTAACATTTAACAATTAATGGAAGTAATATGATTTTTTTTAAATCTTTACATTACTTGTGGCCTTCTTGTGACAAAGCTGTGATCAAACGACAAATCTGACAAAATATGTTGGTTTAAACTTTTCGGTTGTAAGTGGAAACATACAAACATACACTTTAAACACCATGCCCTCTTTTTGCATCTGGTAAAAACGCGTAGACATAATTTGATTGTGCTTTATTTTAGGTTCCTTTAGTGCGTTACCCAAATAATTTTCTGGTGTAGTTTTTAATAAAAACATTTGTGTTTTTTATGTACATAAAAGTATTTTCCTTAGTCTAGCAAACGTGTTCTGCGTAAAATGTCTTTGTAAGCTCAAAGTAATCCAGAAGGCGTTTAACGGGCCATTTTCCAGAAAATTATATTCTGATCATAAATGGTATCGTTAAATGCAAGGAGAAGCTTAAAGCGTATTCCTTTAAAGGTCAAAACTACGATTAGTCATACAAAGTAGAAGCCACTAATCTAGATGATGGTAAGAAGGTATTTTACTTTGTAAACTACATTAATATCAATTAAGATCAAACTTTACTCTCAGTCTCTTAAGTAATGAAAGAATTTTAAGAAACTTTTGAGACTGTTGATAATTTTAACTTTCTAAGTTGTCCCTAATTTGTTAAGAGATTAACTCACTGAAAACATCAAACAGTAAATTGAACATTTTGTAGCAAGGGCTTTTATCAATAGACTTTAATATTCAGGAAAATAGCTGTTAACCGAAACTGTCGAATAAGGTCTAACTATAAACATAAATGAATCTTACCAACCTCAAAATTTGCAATGCACAGCTCCGGTTCAAATCCAATGGCCATCATAATACAATAATGAAACTACCAATGCAGATAAAAGTCATAGGAAATGAAAATAAATTTCGCTGCCTTTCACCCTTTTTAGATGGCTAAGGCAGATACTTTAAACTAAGTCTAGGCAAGGCCAGACGTTAAAGTCTAATCTCCTTGAAGTGAGATCTTCATTAAAGACACAATTAAATGTGTTTGAGTAAAAGTTGTATTGTCTAACATTCAAAATGAAAGCCTTCTTAAATTCAAACAATAACAAAGCATAAAGCATAAAGCAGGGAAAAATAATTTGTAACACACAGACAAAACCAGACATTAGGTCGCAGACAAACGACCTGCGAGTAAATCAATAGACAACTTCATTCAGTACCCAAATTGTATACTCAAGGGTGCCACACATTTCTATTCCGTGAAATTCAACAATGTGATGATCATAAATCAGAATAATGCTAACTCACCTTCCACAAAAGAATATGATATCTTGAAGCCCCTACTATGTCTCGAAGAGTAGAGTCCGCGGAACTCGAGCGATAGCTTCGGACCATTTGACATTATTGGCTTGGGTAGCCCACTTCCGCAGAACGAGGCCATCTTCTCAAGACGACCGTCTACGTAAACGAATACGTCTAGCGAGTCCATGCTCTCGCAACTGTAATAGAGGGATTTGGTTATACGGTGAATTTTAAGAACCGTCCCGCCTCGTTTATTACGATGCGATGTCGCTGTTTTTAAATTTCACGTTCTGTGAGCCAAAAGAAAGCCTCCTGTCTGCATTTTGTGCAAAGTGCTTTGTGTTACGAACGTTAATTTCATTTATTGGAGTCACATGCTTTCTCAATTGACTGGAGTGTAAAATCTCAACTATATTATTACCATTCGCTCATTTGCTGCTGCAATGCAGCTACAACAATAGCTGCAACAATATTAAAAAAAAAAAAAAAAAAATTGTATTTTACTGATATATCGGACACCTGCTACAGTATTACGTTCAAAAACCTAGTAAATTTCATTCGTGGTTTCCATTCTGCTTTTTAAAATGTCATTGCAGCTGTCAAAGCGAATAAACACTTATATAGAGCTTAGAGTTTTTTTTTTCGAAACTACACGTCCGAATTTACTAAAACTTTGTTTTCAAAAAATAATTTGCAAAAAAAAATTGAGTAAATTATCCTTACTAATATTATAAACGCAAAAGTAACTCTGTCTGGATGTTTGTTCGCTTTTCACGACTAAACCGCTAAGCCGATCTAAACGAATTTTGGCAGGATGATAGTGTACATCAAATGGACGGACATAGGGTACTTATTCTCCCAGAAAATGCGGGAAAATTGGAAAATCACGCCTAGCACCGCGGGATTCAGCCAGTAGTATCATAACTTGGTTTTATGTAGAAAAGTATTTTAATCACACTAATATTATAAATGTGAAAGTTTGTTTGCGCTCAACTCGGTAACGGATAAACCAAGTAGATGACATCCAAGTAATCAAATTATCCAGTTAATTTTGATTAAAAGCCAAACAACTAAAATAATTTTGTATGAATTACTATGGGACCAATATGAAAGCATATATGGAATAATTTTCGAAATAGGTTTATGAATAACGAAGTACTGAGGTAACCAACGTTAAGAAATTAATTGAGAACAATACATTTGATTTTATACGATACCAAAATTGATTTGATATCCAAAACAAATGTAAGCCACTGATTGGGTCACAATGATCCCAACAAACGGAAAGGCCGAACTCAATCCAATCTAAATTCAGCGCTTTAGTACGGCCGACCTAGATAAAGGAATCACTTACTCGATAATACTATCACTCATTCGCTGCAAGCTGAAATCTTCAAAGACTAGCCTGATCCGCTCCCGGCCCCGAGCTAAGAAGTCGTAGTGACATTGCGTTTTCTGAGGGTAAGGGGCAGGGTGGAGAGGTGATGACAGTTTCCCGCTCTTGCTCTTATCGCTTCTGAATACTTGATGGCAGGACGACGCTGGAAAGGATGAGCCGTTTCAATATACGCTTATCGGACGGTTCAATATAGGTTTAGGCCGTTTTGCATGCGAAGATTTGCTTGGGAACTACGAGTAGCTACTTTCATTAGGAAATACCTATGAATGTTTACAAGCTTTTAATTAACTTGCCCTATTAGTATGTGTGGGACTAATCTTGAAACTGAATTTTAAATCAGTTGTTTTCAAATGATTGAGCTGAAATTTTGCTTACACGTTTAATTTGGATAACAATGCGTGGTTAGCTAAATGACGTCATTCAAAATCCAATATGGCGGACTCTCCCAAAGATGGCGGACTGGTAATTTTTTATCATCACATCATCATCGCCAGTCAGAAAACGTCCACTGCTGAACAAAAGCCTCCCTCTTAGGGGGGTCTATTCCCATAATCCCCACATATTTTAGTAATAATTTTGATCCAATCGTAATTTTTATGCACCTCTATTATAATAAGAGTATCAAATGAAAAGGTTTGCTTATCAGCAAACGAAAAATAAAATGACGTCACATTTAATTCAATATGGCGGACACCCCACGATGATGGACACTATTATCTACCACAATAATTATTTGAATCAAATGACGAACCCAAAATTTTGTGTCTGTGCTGCTGACCGTTTAAAAGCTCCTCTATCTAGAGCTAATACTGTATGTCGATTCAGGTCATGCTAACCATAAAAATGCATTGCCATCGGAACTGAACCAGCATGTAAAAATCCAACTCCGTAAGATAAGAGGAAATGTTTCTAATTCAGCTTGCAACATTTAACCTAAACAAACCCACATACGAACATTGCAAGTTTAATAATAGCTTTAAAATGAACTTAAGTTAGTAGATACAAATAAATATAAATTTGGCAGTAAGGACAAATAAGATAGGAGTACATAAACGGCAATGATACTACTTAATACATATTCGTTACACAAAAAGAAGGTCTTTGACATTAGAAGGTCTGTACATTATGATCAACTTTTACCATGGGATCTACATTGAAATCGCGAAAAAAGCAGTTCATTACGTATAATTGAGTGTGAACGATGTCAAATGCCCATTGCCTGTGTGACTCAGAACCTCAGGTTGGAAAAACAAGGGAGATATGCTTTAGTACAATCATTGTTCATGTTTAAATGTCTCCGTATTTCATCGACTTTTTTCACTTTCCATTAAACCACTTAACGTAAAAACTGTAAATATGATGGTTCACTCATATTTCACGCACAGTGATATCAACGAACTAAGTTCTAGTTCACATACAAAAAAGACGGCAAATTCATCTACAGGTTGTGTTCAACAAAAGACATCCAGCCTAATTTAGACTTGATGCGATCGCACCCACCACGTCATCTTACCATAAATATCTCACTTGTTGTCTATTCTGAGCTCAAAACATTAATTAAATTTTAAACAACAAAATTTATTATTTCCTTGCCACGACCGAGGTGTGACATCTCACACCCTTTTTCAATTTCATTGGGTCTCATCACCCGATCCGCGCGTGACCAGTTTAACGAGAGAATTCGATTATTCAGTTCAACAGTTCCGAATGAACATCAAATATACAATTATTTTATGAAATAACTACAATTTGGTAGGAAAGTGTTTTTAATCAAAATTTGTACAATTCCAGTTCTTTCCGAAAGTTTCGAGTACATAACTATCAATAAATTAATTCTTGATTTTGTGCTGCATTCACGTTTATCCAATACTGGAAATTATGCCTTAGTGATATAATTATTATTATTATCCCATAGACTAAAGCATAAGTTGTACGTTCACTGGATCAATTCAAAGTAACTTAGGTAACGCGGGCACTCAAAGCAGGTCTTAGCTGGACATTGATTGGGCGGTGAGTTGAGTTCGAGAATTTTTGCTTTACTGGATTTTAGTATTGCTTCGTAAAGTTTAAGATTCAGTAGACTGAGATAACGCAAAATTAATTATTTCTCAAAACTTATTAGAGGATAATCTTAAGTAATAATAATATAGATCTTAAAGATATGGGTCTTAAGATATGGAGTGTATCCGTCTATTCTACCTTTACCTTCGTATAGCTGCAATCAATCTTATGTTTATAACTAGCTGATTTATCTTAGTGTGTGTGCTAACGGATAATAAATGTGTAGTCACAGAACTCGCATACTAGTAGAACATACATACTCTTAGCGCTAAGAAAAAATATAAGAAGCATTTTCGCGGATTGATCGATCTTAATACGTACCTGCAAACATACATTTCAATAAAGATGAATGTAATATCGAGTTCCTCAACTGGATTGATATTTTGACCGTGCACTGGACCAATGCAAATAAACTATTTCAGTACTTACTAGCGGCGCTTACAGCGGGTCCTAAGCCGGATATTGCCTCGGTGGTGCTTGATTTTTTATTAACCTCAGCATCTGTTGGAGTGGAAAACTAAGCTTTATTACAAAGGAATTAAATTTAAAATTTAAATGTTTCTTTCTTAATGCAGAAAGCTATGGTAGCTTTGCCTACATATTTTTAATAAGCCAGCATCGCACTTTAGTAGAGAGAGTCTATTTTAGTAGATACTCAAACATAACTTTGAGCTTAAAGTTAGTAATTAAAATGTTCAAACAGGCTTTATCAAATTACAAGTTTATTGATAATAATTTTCTCTTTTATTGGCGCGCTCTTAAAAGATCCCATTAAATTATTCACTTAATTCTTTTCCAATCACTTTTCTTCATGACTGCTACTGTCTGGTGTCTATCTTTGCACGACTAAATTAAACTAATTGTAATGAAATTTGTATAATAAAATAGAAAGTATTATCAGACAGTGGCAATCAGATATTCTTCTATAAATAATTTGAATTTGAATTTGAATTTGCAAAATCAGAAAAACTGTAACTCGTATGAAAGTAACAACATAATTTAGTAAATTGTTTAAATTTAAAAATGTGAACTCATCATTCTTGCGAAAGTAAAAAAGTTTCCACGATTTTGTTGTAGGCAGACCAGACTTGTCTTTTGTCCAGGTCGTGAGGATACAATACAACACGACACAGCATTGCTATTACAACGAATGCTTACTAAACCTGCGCTTGTTTCATCCTCTATTTGGAACTGGTAGCTGGCCTTGAACCCCTGCCCAGGGTTGTCGGAGTTACTCGTGAACTGCACCAGGAGGTCTGGACCAGTTGACAGGATTTCGTAACCTGGGGAGGAAAATGTGGTTATTTTATTTTTTAGGGAAACGTACCCAAAGAGTGTAAACGGGAGCTTATTACTAAGCCCACGTTGTCTGTCTGTCTGTCTACTCGTCCATCCGTCCATGTTACATTTTAACGGCTGCATCTTTCGAACCGTAATAGATAGCTAGTTAAAATTTTCACAGAATAGATATGTAATATAACGGCGGATTAACCAAGACATTTTGAACAGTGCAATGTCCTTAGTCACAAAAAAAAAGGGTGGGGCAAATTGTTCGAAACATCAAAAAAAAATTGGTTATGTAAAATACATGCGATAAAATCCATAAAAATGATATTTTCAATGTGTAGTAATTTCGAAAATCTAAGAAATTATCATAATATCTATACAAAGACGTTTTCTAGTATGTAATATGCTGTTTTTAACCCCCGATGCAAGTAGAGGTGTGTTATAAGTTTCTAACGTGTGTATTTACGTCTGTCACACAGTATCGTAGTTCCCAAGCATCCTGAAGGGTTTTTTTCAAGTTGACTTCATTGATAGTGCAGCTATGATTTGAGAATATCTGTTCAGCCGTTTGAGAATATCAGTTTTTATATCAGGGTTTTCAAAAACCCCATTTAATGTAAGAGCAGAGCAGCACATGCTATCCTCGGCAGTGGTTTCATATTTGAGCCGTTTGGGGTAAAAACATAAGTCCTTTGGTGACCTGATTTTCAAAATTCTTTCAGAGCACCTGGTTAATGCAATCATCATCAGCCGGAAGGCGTCCACTGCTGAACATAGGCCTCCCCCTTTAACCTCCACACTGAACGACAGCCTGCCTTTTGCATCCACTGGATGCCACCGACTCTCACAATGTCGTCGGTCCATCTAGTGGGACGCCTCGGGAAGCTGCGTCTTTCGGTTCGTGGTCTCCACTCCAGAACCAGAATTGGTTAATGCAATGCGTGACCAAAATGCTGGCGTATTTCTGGCTCAACGCATAAGCATTGCCATTCATGGGTACGCTGCAAACTGATAGTGGAATTGCGCATTTGGATTGTCTTTAGACCTTCCATGGTCTATGGGCACTGGGCAGTCTAGCTCTTTTTCTGGTGTTAGTATTAGCTTGTTTTTTGTTTATTTGATATAGTTGTGAAAAATAAATATTTTGACTATGACTTGTATAGGAGTGAAAAAGTACTTAACTAAAAACTAACTAAAAACTGCAATACCACTTACCTACAATCTCATTGCATAGCATAGCGAGCACGGGTGACGCCGACGTCCTTCCATCGAACACTTTTATTATGTCTGCGCGGTTCAGGCAACTGCAATAAAAATAGTCAAACTAATATCAATAAAAATCGTAAGTGGAATATCATAGATGCAGTTCAGAATTTTTACGAGAATGTGACTTCGTGATGATAGTTGGACAGTATTCAAGTTGATAGCGAGATAAGCATTGTGTCGGATTAATTTAGTCATGTGTATGAAAATGGGCAATTTAAGAGTATTTGTTCAACAGTAACATTGATGAAAATGAGTTGAAGTGATACTTATGTTTTTTTCGGCCTTACTTATAATCGTTACTTAAGTTAAGCAATGCTTAAAGTTACTCTGTAAATTTTTCGTGCACATGAAAACGAAACAGCAATTTTAAGCATTGCTTAACTTAAGTAACGTTTATAATTAAGGGCGTAGATGTCGATCGGGACGTATTGCGCATTATTCTATTTAAGGTAAAAATATGTACCTTGCGCTCGACGTTTCGACCATGTTATAATGGCCATGGTCACTAGCTGACTATGAAATTTAATACCAGTGTTCAAATCGCGAAAGTTTAATGGTTATAATTAATACTTATTCATACAAAAAACACCAATTAATTTCATTTTAAACTATTTCAAAACGACATACACTCAAGTTAGGTTTATCGGTTTAGACGAGCTTACATGCTTAATTTCATCTTAGTCTGTTTAGATGTTACGAAGTTTATTGGGGATTTCGCGCGGTTCCTATAAGAACCGTAATATTATTTGTGATGAAAAATAGCCTATGTGTAATCGTATGCAATGTAATGTATCGTATGTAATGTGGCATGGAGGCAGACATGCGAAATTTCATTCAAGTCTGTTCAGACATTACGACTTGATTGGAGACAAACGAAGGCTTTGATTCCACTTTTATTATGCGGACTGCTAGTCTGTGGAATGCGCTGCCTGAATGGGTGTTCCCCGATAGTTACAATCTGAGTGTCTTCAAATCACGAGTGAATCGGTTTTTTCTAGGCAAGCGTGCTCCACTGTAAACCGCTCTATCTCTTAACATCAGGCGAATTGGCGGTCAGGCGCAAGCCTATAATTTATTTTTAAAAAAGGCACTTTTACACAAACTTTAGCGTGTATAATATTACTATCAGTTTGATTGCCTGTCTGATCAAAAATGCATCTGATAACATTAATATTCGTAACCTAAAATGTATTTTCATTGTTTGAAAACGTTCACTGGAAAAGGGTTTAAATGAAAAAATCAGGAAAAATAGCTGAACAAAAAACATTTTATTTTACCAAAAATATTGCAGCTACAGTGATCCTTTGATCTGGGTTGATCCTTTATGGGTGATATCGAGAGAGTTGGGTAAGTCACAGAATAAAACATTTTCTCTATTATTTTAAAGTTGAATATAAATAGTATGTATTTACATCGCTTATAAAGTTCCGTTGCAATCGACATTATTTTAAAAGTAGTAAGTGTTGGTGTTAACGCACCTTTGTTAAGGATTTTTTTTACTAGTTTTTAGTTAAATGTTATACTCTCTTAGGGGTGATGGGGGGGATGGGGATATGTAAGTGTGCAATAAAGTATTAAATAAATAAATAATGGGCACCTACTTTCATCATTCCTGAATTATCTTTCTTTTTTTGTATACACATATTTTTGGGTTGGGTTACACTTACAATCCAGTTCAGATTTTAGTTAGTATTTCTAAAATAAGGAATTGATCGATTGATATCTAAAATAATAAATATTATATAAATAATTTTTAGAAAAAATATAATATATATAAAATAGAGATTGCAAGACCACATTAAAACTTTTTCTGAACCACAAACCAAAACGTCATTGAGTTTTTTTTTTTTTAGTGCTAAATCATAAATCAATTTCGATGAAATTTATATTTATACCTCTAAAGTATGGCCTACCAAGAAAAAATATTAATATGCAAAATCAATTCATAATTGACGGAGTAATCGCGTAACATACATACAAAAAAACATACAGTCAAATAAATTGATAACCTCCTCCTTTCGTTGGTTAAAAATAAGTATAAAACATATAATTTCTTGACATTATAAGATAACATGTCGGGTAGACTTTCCTTTGGTGGTCCTCTTAGGCACTTATCAAACGTGAATTCATTCCTTTAAATAAACAAAATCTTATACCTATCTGAACTAGATTGTGTACGAGAAATCGAATTTTGGTCTTCATCCGAGCTCTGTCTCAGTCTTTCAGAAAATCGCAATAAGTATCATCAAATATGACGTCACTTGACAGCGTATTCAGCCATATTGCATTGGCTGTGTCTGCCATAAAGGGACATAATGCTCCCAGATTTATAATCTTATCGAGACTTTCTCTATGATGTTTCTGTATGATATTTTGATCTTTAAAACGGCATCAAAGATGGTATGTCGAGTGACAGTGGCCGAGCGGCAGCATGTGTGCTTTACAATCTGATGATACCCGGTTCGATCCTCGGCCCTGCACCAATGACTTAATTTTAGTACCTAATTAAATTTAGTGCAGTTTTCAATGTCGTCGCTCAAAAACGCTGAAGGTAAACATCGCAAGGAAACAGGTATGCCCAGGAATCTCAAAAGTAAAAAAAAAACTATATCTATCTCTGATAGCTTGAGAGGGGACATGATAGGCTGATGCTGCTGCTGCATAAAAGGTGTTTTTTCTATGGGTGATCTGATACGATTAGGGATAGGAGTGAAAGTCTAAAGCATTTACGCTGGTTTCACAGCTATGCGGGAGACGCGTGCGGGTCACCCGTACTACGGGAGACGGGATCTACGCGGAGGCAAGCCCCGTACGGAACAATCCACGTATCTCTGCACTCCGGGAGCCCGTATGGGTGACACGCGCGGGTCTCCCGTACAGCTGTGAAATCAGCCTTAATTAAAGTTACGCATTGTCAAGGATCCATAACACTAGAGAGGATTGACAATCACTGAGAAAACTGCGTAGACGCTTTCGATAGTTCCAATTCATCGATAAGATGGCGCTAGGAATATCGAATAAGACCTTAAACCGAATGAAAATACAGAATTCAGAATAACAGTTACTGCTACGGAACCGACAACTTTGTTGTCCTTGGTATTGTATGATAACGAATGAATAAAATGAGATACAAGTAGCAAACCGCAATTATTCTACTTACACGTTCAATATGTTTATCCAGAATATAGGCTACTCTATACCAAATTCCATTAAAAACCATAGTGATGTTGAGTTGATAAATAGATAAACAGATTGCAGATAAACAAACACACTCTTAAATACACACTTAGGCACACACAAACTTTCGCATTTACAATCTTAATGTAATGTAATTCGATTTAAGTACATCAAGCTAGAATATCAACTTTAGTAAACGTAAATAGTTACCTCTCATCACCTTTTTGAAGAAACGACTCTTGGAAAACGAGTTTTATTCTTTCGCTTTGTCTGTAACAATAACATTCTCATTTTATGAAGTGGTACACTCGATTTTATGTTATGTTATGATGTTGATGACAAGTCTGCAAATGTTTATAGCCCCCGACACGAAAAGAGGGGTGTTATAAGTTTAACGTGTGCATCTGTGTGTCTGTATGTGACATCGTACTCCCAAACGTCTGAAACGAGTTCGTGTCAGTTTTTTTTTTGTTGTTTGAAAGCGATGATTAAAAAAATCTGTTTAGAAATTTAATTCAAAATATAATTAATCATATATTTAATTCAAATTATCAGCCCTTTTATTGGGGTTTAGAAATCGATTTATACTTGTTACAGAAGTGCAAACTTCTACAGTATTGTCATCTTGTGAAATATACTTAACTAATCCTAAATTCATTCTTTGCTATAGGAGCATGAAATTTTACACATGTGTTGCTTATTTAAAGAAAATTAACACTAAGGATTTTTGAAAATTCTTCCCTCGAAATAGTTAAATATGGAATAAAAGTTTGTATGGAAAATAGTAATTTTTAAGTTAAAAACGTTTGTACAAATAAAATTGAGCTGTTTAATTGGTTTTGAAAATGAAGGAGTTAAATAGAGGAAAGTATGTATAAGCTTCGTTATTTTCTATTTAACTGATGGGAAATCCCATCGGGCACACGGTTCGTACATTATACCTGATTTGACCAATTTGTCATTGAAGTCATATCATAAAAATTAAATCGATTTGTTCTAAAAGACATAGATAAAGAAAATTACAAGTCTCCACCATTTCACTTTGCATGACTCTGACATGACTATGATTTCTATGACGACATTAAATTTTAAAACTTTTTTATATATACGGCAAATGCACAAGATGTTCGAAGCCAAAATACTCTGAAGAAGGAAAAAAAAAATATATTTTTTAAATTTACAAAAAGTGGAATTTCATTAGTATGTACAACACTGTTGGTAGGAATAAAATAAATCTAAGTTTATTATCAGTTAAATTATTCAAAGAACAAACTGCTGGAAAAGTTTTAATCAATTTGAACGTGGCCGGATGCTCAATAAATCCTACTTAAAACTAAGACTTGGCAATAAATAAAGAAATTAGTAGTCAAAGGATGTAAGAGCATCAGAAATATCTTGAGCCTTAGTTATTTGAATTATCCGGGGGAACACAGGTTATGAGCGGAATTTATTATACTTTCTGCTTGACTCCGGAAATCCATATTTTTGATTGGCCAATTAGATTTTTATTATAAATCATTGTAAGGATAACTTCTCAATCATCAACATCGTTAGCCTTATTCCACCTTCTTTCTGTAATTTATAATACCTTATTTCACAATATATCTTCAAGTATATCAAATTAAGAACTTTTTTCTATGACGAAAGGAAAATCAATACGAGAGTTGCAATGCAAAGCTGGGGCCGTCAGCTTCGCTGCATCCTGCATTGATACTTTTAAATCTGTGTTGACAAAATACATTGTTATCAATTTAGACTTCTCAAGTTTACTACACGTACTTTGTATCATCATCATCATCATCAGTAACCGTCCACTGCTGGACATAGGCATCTCCTTATACATCCAGTTATACTCGCTGCTTTACGCAGGTCTTCACTCCTCATGGTCACAGGGTGTCCTACACTGCGTTTCCATAAACGTGGTCTCCCCATCGGTTATCGGTTCTTCGGGCAATGTGGCCAGCCCACTGCCAGCTTACTAATCTTTTGATTGAACTTTGGTTCTATATTGAATCACTTTGTTCCAAATTTTGCCCCATATAGAAACTCCAAGTATAACCCTCTCCACAGCTTGCTAAGCAAATTTCAGCTCCTTAGGTTTCTTTGGCTGCTCACGATTCCCAAACTCAATGTTTTGTACATCCGCAAACGCAATGTACAATACATTGCGTTTGCGTACAAATTTGCATTGCATTCTATAGATAAATGTGATAGAGCACCACATAGTGACGCTGTTGATTAGACGGCCGCGTGCAAAAACCAATTTTCAAACGGGAAGGAGAATTTACGAAGATAGTTGAAAAATACTTCACTAGGTTTAATTGCAAGCTTTGTGCGATTTTTTGAAATGGAACTTTCTTATTGTGAATCTTACCTGCCATTGAAATGGTAAGTGCATCTCACGTTGCTTGGGTAGCTAGACGGATATCGGGGACTATACAACCGACCATGGAAGGGCCGGCTCGGCTGAGAATTGAACACGTAATCGCAACTGTCCGGCACTCGAACTCCATTCGTCTCGAAATTTCCTGTTCAAGCAAACAAAATGGTACATAAGTATAAATTGTTTTTTTAAGATTCAGATTCAGATTATATTTATTGTTCAACTGTGTTACATGTCAGGTCTTAATTAATGCTTATAAGTATCAACAGTCAAGTTCATTGCGAACGTACAATAATAATTTACTTAAACTAATTTCATGCATTTATTAAATTGATTGCCCCCGATGAAAGATCTTATAATCAAACGGCTTAACAGATCTTCATGAATTATAGCTGAGAAAACTCTCGATCAAGTTACTTTTAAAATAAATAAAAACATGTTATGCGTTGTCGTTATATAATGCAATGACGTACATCATGTTGGTGTTCATAAAATAAAATAAGTCAATTGGTTCAGCCATGGTATAATAATATACTCCGCCAGGTATAGCGCTCCGAGAAAAAATGACACGTGGGTGTCCCGCAATGATGTCATCAATGTCATGGATACACGCACACGTGCATAAGCAAGAGCAGAATAAATAACTTACAACAAGTTCGAGAGAGATGACGATACACGAAACAATGGCGGACTCTCTGTGTTAACAGTAGCGTGAAATTATAACTCCCCAATTTCCGTATATTACCTGTCCAATATCCAACAATGTGGTTTTGATAAATATTGTGTTTAATATATTCAATTCGTGCTTAACTTGAATTGCTTTACTTAGGCGGACATACCAAATGACAATTGAAATGCTTTTTGTATTTTATTTAATAGATTATTAATTAATTTGTTTCCCAATATCTGTGTTTGTTACAATAAAGTGGAAACTGGACAGTGACGTCATTGCGGGACAACTCCCGGAGCGCTAGATGTTGTTTTCTTGGATCATGGGTTCAGCCATTTGGGAGTTACGACGCCACAGACAGACACACAGTTACCCATGTTACAACTTATAACACCCCTCTTTTTGCTTCGGGGGCTTAAAATACTTAAAGAAAGTAATTGAAGTTGTTTTCAATTTTAAAAGCACCAATCCATTTACGTAAGTATCGATATAATATTTTATCTACGTGACATGAGATTCTACAAAAGAAAATTTTAAGAAAGCAGCTGTTTTCACAAGTTTCAGGATACGTGCTTTTCGTCTCAAAATCGAACGCGTTGAGTTGCAAGTATCTATAAGAAGTTGAGAAGTTCCGCATCTAAAGGAGAAGAAATTAAAAGTTTTGACTGGCTTTGGACAACTTCGGTACGTGATTATTTCACCGAAGTTTTGGTATTGTTAGACGTTTCCTTCGCATTTATTGGGTTTGTCAATTCGAGTTTTTACGAGTTTTGCGCTGTTTAAATTTTATTACCAAAACATCATACATCATCATCCTTGCAAAATAGCCAAATATATATTGTTATTTTTTAACCGCATATACTCGTAGGTAAAACCGCTGTTAATCGTCAAGAGAATCACAGCTAAGAACTATAATTATCGATAAAGTAAACTTTCAAACAAACAAAAAACTGCAGTTTTTTTGCCGTTTGGGGGCTACGACGATACAGACACACTGTTTGTCAGATCTGAGCATACTACAACGGGCAACATCATCATCATCATCATCAGCCTCTAATTGTCCACTGCTGGACATAGGCATAGACATAGGCCTCTGGAAAAAGGGCATGGAATATTTCAAAACTTTAATTTCGACTAACATCAAAATCAACTGGCTAAACAAAATTCCTTTTGAACTGGCTGTAAGATTACGCTTATTTAGTCCATCAAAGCATCAGTAGCCTTTAATTATTCCCAATACTTAAGCCATAGTCATTATTTTTTATTAACCTTTCGCCTCGGCCACGGCTCTTCGTCATTGTCTCATCGAATTAATGTCCAATTAAGTGCCCTCGGGAAGGGCATTTGGCAAATATTAGAACACAATTCTGCTTTATCCTGATTCTATTTTTTCCTGTTACTGATTTGCAGATTAAACCATGCTACCTACTGTTTTTAACATTTTTGTTCATGCAAAAAGCTAGTCTAAAGCTAATAATGATAAAATTGGTTTTGGTTTGTCAAATGGAATTTGCCAAAAATATTCACTCCATCACAACTGAAATAAATTGTAATTCAAAATATTAATCAAAGAGATGAAATGTGCTTTCTGCAGCAATTTCATCTACAAAGCAATGAAGTTATTAATATTTTGTTAAGTTATTATGGTTGAATATTATAATGCTTACTGACCCAACGAAGAGAAATCTCAGATTCTAATTCGATGTTTCGGTGTTTTTAGGTTTCCGTACCTCAAAAGGAAAAAACGGAACCCATATAGGATCACTTCGTTGTCCGTCTGTCCGTCTGTCTGTCTGTTCGTCTGTCAAGACCCTTTTTCTCAAGAACGCGTAAAGATATCAAGTTGAAATTTATACTAAATACTTGGGTCTACGGTTTCTTTCGGCTGTAAAAAATAAAAGTTGTAAGTCAACGCAATCAAAAGATATGAACGTTTATGTCGTATATTTTGCGATTTCACATGGGAATCAAAACCTATAGAATCATGAAATTTGGCAAAAGGCAAGGTCTTATAGCACATATATAGGAATAAATCCGAAAGTTATATCATTTTAAAATAATAATTTTGCTATTGCAAACTTACTTTTTGTAAATTATTATTATTATATTATTATTATTATTTTTTGATGAAGTGATTACATTTTGTAGTTGGAATGTATGGAAGAACCTTATTGTCAACTACAAACTTAAGTTTGTCTTTAAATATTTCAACATCAATTCGTTTTTTTTTTCTTTTTTGGTCTCGCGCCTGAGGGTTTCGTCCAACGGAACCCTCAGAGCATGAGTCTTACACGTACTTGTCTGGTTTTTTTTTTTTTGGTATTTTGTATATTTGTTCAACAATAACTTGAGTTTCATTGATCCGGTCTTCATAATAAAATATGAATGTTGTAAGCTACTAGTTCATTTAACATAATTATAGAAACGCTAAGTTTTCACTTTAGAATCTGAGACCTTTCTTTTCTCGGCCAATAGCTAGTTGGTCATTCTGAAATGTTACCTCGCAACTCCGATATCTTCACAACCCCTCGGCTGATTTTTCCCATATTCGAAGTTTAAAATTGTATTAAAATTAAATAGTTGGCTACGAATGTCATGAAAATCAGATCAACGATACGCAATATATCGCCATGTACAAACATAAATAGAAACGCCAACTTGTCCCACTAGAATGTGAGACTTCTATTCGTTCGGTCAAAAAAAAATGCAACTCAAACAAAATATTGTATCTGATTTAGGTACTCGTTTTTCTAGTAGAGTTCTTTTCGGTACTAAAAATAAGTCCGATAAAATATATCGTCCCGTTTTAAAACAGGGATTTGCTAAGCTTATTTTGGGTCGCTGCGTGGTTAGTACTTAAGACCCCAGTGTTCCATTGATCTGGTATAGTGGTCCTCACTTAATCCTTTAAACCAAGATTGTTTACGATTGGCTGGCTCTCCATAGTTTAGTTTAAAGCAAATAAACGCTCGCACTCTTACATTTAGGTTCACGACTGAAGGCTATGTACCTACTTAGTTTTGAATTTAGTAGGACTCGTGTCAGCTATTCAGTCACAGTATCTACTACAGCGAACGACCCCGAGGTCCCTTTCTACACTGAATAACCAGACCTTGTCCTTTGAAATTAGTTAGATAACATCCACATTGACATTACTACTGACCAGTACCACAAAACAA
Source organism: Agriopis aurantiaria (assembly GCA_914767915.1). NCBI lineage: Eukaryota > Metazoa > Arthropoda > Insecta > Lepidoptera > Geometridae > Agriopis > Agriopis aurantiaria. The sequence continues at coordinate 6,166,128 of OU611990.1, forward strand.
CTATAAAACCAAAGAAAAATATCAATACGATCACAATGTAAATAGTTCGTTCTACTCTCGCAAGAAATAAATGAATTATGAATCATATTTATTGTCCTTAAGACGAAATATGCTTCAAATTTGACGATTCGTCATCACAAATATTCAAAACTAGGCCTTTAAAATCGATTAATTGACATTATTTCTTTATGTTAACTAGCGGTCCGCCCCAGCTTCGCACGGGTGTAGATTATAGCCTATGTCATCCGGGGATAGTGTAGCTTTCCAACAGTGAAAGAATTTTTCAAATCGATTCATTAGTTTTGGAGCCTATTCAATGCAAACAAACAAACAAACAATCAAATCTTTCCTCTTTATAATATTGGTATAGATAAATGTTCTTGAAATATTTTATTCGGATGTGTTCACCGATGCAGGATTAAAGAAATTTGGCTCGATAGAAAAAAATCGTAAACTTTCCTAAAAAACACTCGTTTTTACGTTCCCTTCAATGGATTGAATGAACTTCATTCAAATTCTATAAAAGACAATTTAATTAAAAAAATAATGTGTGTGATCCTAACTTTAGTGGTCGCAGTTTTTTGTAAAAGCGTAAGATTATTTGTATAGAAAATAAAGAAAAAATTAATATTGAAAATATTTAAAGTGCGCACGCCGCATTACCGTCATACAAGTGTACGGTTCTCTACCATTTCGCCTTAAGGCCCAGAATATGGCACGCCGCTATCTCTCTTGCACATTTCATTGTTTTTTAACTAGTGTATTTAGGGTTCCGTACCCAAAGAGTAAAAAAGAGTATTACTAAGCTCACGCTGTCTGTCTGTCTGTTTGTCCGTCCGCCTGTCCATCTGTCCGTCCTACCTATATTTTGTGGTGGTACGGAACCCTCAATGCTCTATTCCAACACGCACTTGACCGATTTATTACATTTTAAAAATACATTTTGAGAAGTAAATATTTCAAAATTAATATTTAGAACACATTTTTGGTTATTTGTATTATGACCACAAAAATGGGAATCAGCTTCCTCCGTTTATTCCGATCATTACAAAAAATCAAATAAAGAAAATTGTTACAAATATTTTGAAATATAAACGTCACAAAATTACCGCAGCACATTTTTTTAATGAAACAGTAATTTTGTTACTAAATAAAATTTGAAATGCGCATAAGAGATCGCTGCAGATGGTATTCAGGACCTTAAGACAAACACCGTTGCCTCTCAAAACGTTTCTCTCATTAAGCAGCGCATTCCATACACTTTTGTACCAGTACAATTTCCGTATTTCTTTGTATGCTCCCAACAGACAAGGCCTTATAAATCTTGTACCATCTCCTGTGAAGTCGAGTTCATAAATAAATGAACAGGCGGTGCTTCGCCACAACAAAAGACCTTTATGTTACCCACCTCTGTAAATTGGTTTCGTCAAAACCGACGTAAAACGCTCTGCAGATGCCCGGTAGTCGTCAAATTATTTACGAGCTTACTGCAAGGAGCATATTACAGCTTGATGAATTTCTATTTCCTGGTACAGTGGTCAAGGTAGGGACGGAATAAATGAGACAGTGGATCTCTCAGATCAGACTTACAAGGGAGTATGGCAAGGTGGCGTGGCAGGTGCAAATATATGGCCTAATTTAGGCTTGATGCATTTAGTCGAACTTACTTAGCAGACGACCTTGATGCTCTTTTTATCCCATGTGTGGTCCCATATAAATTTTATCGCTTTTAAAAAGAATGCACAAGAACCAAAAATATATTGACGTTTTTGTTTGTGGTTCCCTTCAGCCTGTGCCTTCAGCGAAGCTTTGATAAGTACTTTCAATCTCTGTTTTAACTATGTTGGTATTATAGTCTTGAAGTCAGTTTTTGTTTTTGTCTTAAAATTATTTGTTTATGTGGACTATTATTAGTCAGTTTATTGGTGGTACTATAAGTTTTTTTGTGTGTCTGAAAATTAGTAATGAGTTGTACTTACAGCTTTTGTGGTAAGCAGTTTAGCAGTTTAGTGAAAAAATGTATAAAACACGGTTACATCTAACCTCGCAAGTTCTTTGCACAACAATATCTCACTACTACTGAGACTAGAGGTTACTAAACCATCAGAGACACTCACGTCTGTCAATAAACCTGTACGTTCCCACGAAGCCAGTGGCATTGGTATCCTTCCCAGCTGTGTGGAGCTCCAGCACCAGCAGAGGCCCATGTGAGTACAAGGCTGGTGGGGCGTCTGCGCGGTTCCCGCAAAGGACTCGAGACCAAGCGGAGTACTGGTTCACTCCAGGAGGACCAGGACCATGGATTCCGCCTTCAGAGTACACCTTGAGGTAGTCACCTCGACTGCAGCTGTAAAAAAGAATTATCACATTCTAAATTAATGGAAAAATTAAATATACTAGTTTAACCTATTTTATTTATTTGGGTCAACAATTTGGGCCAGAATTGGGGCGATAGAATCCGGAAAGAGGATATTCACCAAAGAACCAGAATTACCGACATAGCTATTAAAATTTACAGGTTGAAGGATCCATGGGCAGGCCACATCGCTCAAAGTACCAATTACCAATGGGGAAAAAAGTGGAGACCACGAACTGGAAGACGCAACGTATGGTGGGCTCCCACTAGATGGACCGGCGACATCGTGAGAGTTACGGGCTTCCAGTGAATGCAGATAGCAGGCTGTCGTTCAGTGTGGAGTACTAAGGTGGAGGCCTATGTTCAGCAGTGGACGTCTTCTGGTTGATGATGATGACGATGACGAGATAGACCAAAGCAGAAGATCTCAGGTCTAAGAAAAAATTAGATAGTCTTCTTCAGCATGAAAATAAAATTACCCCACTTTTTGTCTGTTCGTTATCTTTTTATAAGTAAACTGCTGAACATATTTTGATGATGTAATTGGTACGGCAAGTATTGTGAACTATGATATCGAACATGGAAAATACGTGTTCACAAAAAATTCAGAGTAGAAATCGAAGAACTCAGCAAGTAATTATGTAGGACTAGCAGACCTGACAGACGTTGTCCTGTCTTAGAACTGTCAAACACGCAAAGTCAAAATTACAAATCTTATTTTTTTATACCTTGGGTTACATTATTGGAGTTTTAGTAAGATCCCTATTTAAAAAAAAATATAATATAGCCTATGTTACCCGGGGATAGTGAAGCTTCCCAACAGTGAAAGAATTTTTCAAATCGGTTCAGTAGTTTCGGAGCCTATTCAATGCAAACAAACAAACAAACAAACAATCAAATCTTTCCTCTTTATAATATTATTACTAGCAGACCTGACAGACGTTGTCCTGTCTTAGAAATGTCAAACACGCAAAGTCAAAATTTTAAATCTTATTTTTTTACACCTTGGGTTACATTATTGGAGTTTTAGTAAGGATCCCTATTTTTTTAAATATATAATATAGCTTATTTTAACCGGAGATAGTGTAGCTTCTCAACAGTGAAAGAATTTTTCAAATCGGTTCAGTAATTTCGGAGCCTATTCAATGCAAACAAACAAACAAACAAACAAACAAACAATCAAATCTTTCCTCTTTATAATATTAGTATAGATTAACACTTGTAGACATCAAACACACTAGAAATAAGTCAACAATAGTTAAGTCAATTTCAAGTGAACCAACACCAAATGCAACAAAGCAGCACAAATTGGCGAATATCAATAGTACAACAGCTGTACTCATATACGCAGATGCATTGCCTGACATCTGAAACTAGTTCGTTTTTCAGAGTTTCCATACTGCGTTCATTACGCTGTGGTAGAGAGGTCAAACGTACCAATGACAAGTGGTCCAAATTAATTAAAAGCCAAAAGCAGTGCCGTCGCTCGAGTGGAAAACTACTAGATAAATGATATACATTTAGCAGAATTCTATGGACCACGAAAAAGGAAACGTAGGGAAAGGCAAAGTGGTCATATTATTTATTAAAATACCCAATGGGTACTCAGTGTGTTGGTTTGGAACTCATGCTGTTCGTCATTACCTTTTGATATAAATGAGGCTGAGCAAAAATAACAGTTTTTAGATGACAATGGGCTAAATGATGATTAATTGGACGCAGCCACTTACGTTTATTCCCGCCGGATTCTTTACAGAAAATAATCTAACAACTAACAACTGTCGATAATTTGTGGTCCATACAATGAAGAAGCAGTTTGGCAACGTATTTGTGATGCCTCTGGTGTTACAAATATCCGTAGGTGACGGTGACTGCTTACCATCAGGCAGCTCAACTGCTTGTTTGGCAACTATGGCATTATAAAAAAACAGTGCCCTTCTATTTGTGCAGATAGTACATTCCCGTAGATATAGACGTCAATATTAGCCATATATATCATAGCAATATTATAAAATATGCAAAAGTGTGTTTGTTTTTTGTTCCGCTGGTTTGTTTGTTCTTCTCTCATAATAGAGTTAGTGCTGCTAGATGATAATAAAGGTTAAGGGAACAACACATAATTTGTTGATGGTCATACATGCGACTTATAGACGATAAAAAAACCCACGAATTTTCAAATAAAATAGAACAAAATTGGGAAAAAGTGTTAGGATAGTTATTATGTGCGCATTCATAGTAATTTCAAAAACTTTTGTACCTAACTTCCATCAAATCATTAGAAAACTTCGGGATTCTTTGTTCTTTCGATTTTTTTTAAGACATGTTTTTATATTCAACGATAATCGATATTCTTATTATACACAGCACACAGACTACAATCGATCGCGCGAGTATAGACGGTCAAAAAATCGGACGGCCATCGTACCCTCTTTTATCCATCAAAGAAACCTAAACATCGACTATTGCCACACAAAACATAATAGCTATTGCGCAGTCAAGGTAATTTGTCAGTATCTGTAATACCCTTGATTATAAACAAGAAGTTTCTGCTTATTAATTGCAAAATTCAAATGCAGTAACAGTTGGAATATTCCACTGTCCTGTTTCAATTCGAAACCAACATGCCGCAACAATAGTTTTAATGAATTCTGCAAAGTTACTGCCTGTGACACGCCCAATCTGTTTTTAATCGGAAGTTGAAATGTGTTACTTGTGACCAACAACGATAACATTGTACAACAGTGAATAATATGACAAATCAGAAAACATATTTTTTTTATTGACAATGCAAAGCTAGAAGTTTACAAAGAAGCCAGAAGTAAAGGTAAACATCACACTCGTACCCCCTTATTAATAAACGTGGAGTAGGTAGTCTTGGAATAGTTACGCCGTGTTTTGTCTTTTTCTCTCTTTCAAATTTTGAACTCGATCGAAAAAGACAAAAGGCGGTGTAACTATTCCGAGGCTACTCTACGTTTATTAATAGCCTGGGGCCTATGTTTAATATACCTGTATTTGTATGTCTCCAATTACAGCCTAAATACCTCGACAGATTTTGATGAATGAGATGTCGATAGATCCCTCTTAGTCCAGGGATAGTCACTGGGTATACCCAGGGTTTGCTGAACCACAAACCAAAACGTCACCTGTGTTAATATTTTTTGTTTTTAACCGACTTCAGGAGGAGGTTATCAATTTGACTGTATGTTTTTTTAAATGTATGTTTCGCGATTACTCCGTCAATTATGAATTGATTTTGATGATTCTTTTTGTATTTGGTAGGTCATATTTCAAAGGTGGTCCCATATAAATTATATCAACATTGATTTAGCGCTTTTTGAACCTACCAAACAAATAAAGAATCATCAAAATTAATTCATAGTAATTGGCGGTGTAATCACGTAACAAACATTTAAAATTGCATTCAGTCGAATTGAAAACCTCCTCTTTTTTTATAGTCGGTAAAAAAAATCTGTTTTTTTGTGGGGTACATTGAAAATATCTTCTAAATGCTATATACAAATCAAGATATTGACGACCGGCAGCTTTCAAATACATTAAAAAAAACCTCATAAATTGAAAATGAGATTTTATCCATCATTTTATTCAGAACATGATATTCCACCAAGAATATCATTGTCAAGTTTCCAAAGAATTGTGAAATAACAAAGTCATGTGTTTAGGTTTTTATTGAGTTGAGCATTTATTTCTTAATTAGGTTATGTTTGTATATTTTACAACCACCATCTCTCTCATCTCAGCAGCTCACGATGTAACATGCCTGCTTAGATAAACCCGATTCACTAGTAGCTTAAAGACTCATTTAGCGTTATTACAATTTCTTTACTGATATTTTAATCGGATAACTTAGTGTAACAAGCTTACAATAAAATAAAACTATTTAATTTAGTAGGAAAATCTTCATGAACGAGGTCAATTATTCTCTCGCCAAAAATAACTTCGTTTTTCATCAAAATACAATGCCCAAAGCCCTGTTCATTTTGGCTTAAAATAACCAGTTCATTATTTTAGCAGAACAAACCAAACTCTGCAATGAATTTCCGTATACCCTTGATACCAAGTCTATCATTTTCTTCCCTCTAGTTTGGTTCCAGTTTCCCAATTAGGCACCTCAAAATATTTGCACAAAGTTCGAAATGGAAGCCAGAGACCGCAGGTAAGTTAACGAAATCAATTTCAAGCTGAAACCGAAACAAAAGTCGTGAGTTAAATCCTGTGGAAAATAGAATCAATTGTGGCGATAGGAAATGGCTTAGAACGAACAATTGCCGTACGAAAATGAACAAAGGGACACGCAAATACCTCTACTGCATACAATTTTTGATTTTTATAAAAGGCTCTATACACCTGTCCGACACGGTGTCGACAGGTTGTGTCAGCAGGCTTAACTTCTTCATGATTCTCTACACAGCGAAGCTTGTCGACTGAGCCTTTTAGCGGCTCAAGTGAGAAGACCCCTAAATGTAATGAGAGGAGTCTTAATATCGATTTCAAGACAATTTGTGAATATTTTCTCGCTTACTTAGCCTTGCGTTTCACTTTGACTTCCTTGCGTTTCTACTTGCCTTGATGAAACTGACCACGATGCTCAATCTATAGGTTAAAAAGTTTTAAATAACTGCACCCTACAGTTTAACTAAAATTGTATTGCTTTTTCACATTTTGCCAGATGAAAATTTCCTTGTTTCTTCAGACAATAAACACTAAATATTTTCCTAACTGCATCAGAATCAGCCTAGCCAGTAAGTCTATAAAAAGTATCCCATCGTCATCATCAACATCATGGCTTTGGACCAATTTAACATTTGGTACCATACTTTATGGTACCAAATGATATTTTGTACAAAGTACAAGTTCATCAAACTCAAAATATAACCAAGCTGATCTTGCAAATCGTTTGCACGATCTGAGAAAGCTAATTAGAACCTAAACAAAAACATACGTGACATCGTAACCAGAAATTTCATGTCGGACAGAACGGTACGAACTTTAATCTCGCGTCCGAGCCAAATGAGATTTTTTCCGGCGTTTTGGCTCTTTTTTGACATCCCTACCAATTTGGTATTCAATTAGAATGCTTGTTGCGTGCTCGGTGGTTCCATATTTTTTTGCGAACGATAGATATGTGACATTTTAGTAAATGTAACAAATTGACGATTTATTTTTGAGTTGGAAGGGTTGAAAGCTAGTATGCACGGAGATTTACAGGGTGTTTTGAAAATAACAATGTCCTTAAAAAGGTTTTAAAAATACAGATCGTTTTATTTGCGGAACATTTCATAAATATTGTGGCTTAAAACTGTACAGTTAGCTTTTTCTCTATAAACTGATATGAAATCATTAATTTTAAAAATACTTAAAGTTATAAAACATGATTATTTACGAAATATTTACCGTGCCAAGGTTGTGGAATAAGCTCCCGATATTTCAGCGACATGCACCGTATTAGATTTTTTAGAAAGAGATAATAAATAAAAGTTATAAAAGAGATGTGATAATAGTTGTATTGCGATGATTCTGTTTACCCTGTTTATGTGGTATTTTAATAAAGATTTATTTTATTTTATCTTACGGTAAAGTCAAGCAATCTCTAAAAAGATCGCACTTACTCTTTTTTCTTGTTATACGAAATAATTATAACCTTGTCATTACTACTCTTACAGCCGAGTTAGCAATTTAAGCTTCAATAACTTACTAAATAGAAAAAGCTCACAAAAAATATTTTTAAAGAGTTTTTCCTTAACAAAATAAGTCATTTTACGAGTAGATTGGTTTTTCTCTTTCGCAGTAAATGTAAAACGAAAATAGGTCTTATTTAAAGATTTCAATTTCATCGTACAAACAAAAAACCAAACTACAAGTTTATCCAAAGTGCTAGTCGAAAACTGGCCACGTTTCTGATAAAAAGAAAAAGAAAAGTTTTCTTTTCAACGCATAGAAGCAGCATGTCCCAATTTAAAACGATTAAAAAAGGTACGTTTTAACTAATAGCTTTTTAACGGCGATACAAAGTTTTAAAAATTACTGCGTTAAATACTCCACGCTTAAGTAGTAAGAAATTTAATTATTAACCAGGCTTTTAAAAGTTTGCTCAGTGCAGTAATGACAAAGTTGCGAGTTAGAAGAATATTTCACGCAGTTTATTCTTTATGGATGGAATTTTCGTTTAAAACACCCAAGGGTGAAATGTGACGTTATTCCGCCAATGGTAAATTTAAGGATGTGTGCGTAATATTATGTTACACAGGTGTTTTGTTTGTCCAATCTTGCTGTACAATTACAAAAAATAATTTGTTACTTGATATATTATACACGTCATAATAAGGTAAATTATTCCATAACAAGTATAAATTCTTCGAGCCATTGCCACTTCAACTTGCAAATTTTAATAGTTATGTCGGTGATTCTAGTTCTTTAGCGAATTCCTACGTTCCGGATTCTATCGCGCAAAGAAACTCCGAGCATAGCTCTCTCCATTGCCCGTTGTGTGGCTCTGAGTTTTTCCAAAAGACTAACAGTTCAAGATCACGTCTCAGTATAATTTATTTGAGCACTGTCTATTCTATTCTATATTCTTATATATAGGTTAAGACCCTATTGTCTTTAAGCACTGTGATATCTTGGACGAGAAGATGTCACGCAATTTCTCGAACGCTACTCATCCGAGTTGGATGCCACAACCCCGTTGGAACAACCACACACAACCAAAGTTGGATGTTGGTTGGCCACATCGCTCGAATAACCGATAACCGATGGGGAAGAAAGATTCTTGTGTGGAGACGCAGCCGGACCGGAACCGGAAGACGCAGCTTAGATAAGGCCTCCCACTAGATAGACCGACGACATTGTGAGCGGGCATCCTGTGGATGCAGATGGCAGGCTGTCGTTCAGTGTGGAGGTCAAAAGGGAGACCTATGTTCATCAATAGACACCTTATGGCTGATGATGATAATGGTGAAGTATAAATTGAAAATTTAAAAAACCCTCGATTAAAGAGGTGATATTCTTCAAACGGTTCAACATAATTTTCTTGAATCATTACAAGAACACTCTTGATCAAATCACCTGCTAGTCTGAATGCGCTGCCTGAATTACAATCTGTTTCTTATCAAAATAAAATTTTCAAGTCGGTAACACTCTGGAAATTTATTAAACGACATTTATTCGCGATTTCTGAAAAAATTCACTGTCAACGGCATTCATTGCTTATGAAACCAGCTTAGTAAAATAAATGAAAAAAAATTCAATACCTACCTGTAGAGATATTTCTGCGTAATAAAAAAGAATAACGTAAATTAGTTTACAAATGTCAAGAGTATTCGGTGTACTTACATAAAAAATGGACCAAATTAAGAACCTAAAGACGGTAAAAAAAAATATTTTCATGTTTTGGTGCGAGTTTTGTGAAAATTACTTGCTAAATTGCCATCTTAAGCTTAATTAATTACGTTGTTACCTACATAACTATATCCTTAATGTCAAGTATTACGGCTGTATAAGTATATAAACTGTGTGTATCACAGATTAACGAGTTGCGCTGATGCGTTGCGAAGGTACGGCAAGCAGTGTCGTCGCCCTTAATTAATGAAACCCTTGGAGTAAGATATTCTTTCCTACTCCACCATTTCTCACTGAAATGAACCTTAATTCTGTGCGATAAGGATTACATTGCTAATGACATTTCCTGATAGTATATTTAGACGTTTACGACCGTCCAAGATCTTTTTAAGAGCTTAAGGACCTCGAAGAGGGTAATAAGTCCCGTATCAAAAGTTTATTAGTCTTAACTGCCAGTGTGTGATATCCTAAGACCAATTCTTTATTTAGAAATAAGATTAGTTTGTCACTTCCTTAGAAGTCTAGCAAACGACTATAAATTATTTTGAACCAACATTAAAATAGAATACTAAATCGATAAAATTTATCAAAAGTTTATTATTCTTAACTGCCAGTGTGTGTTACCCTAAGATGACTTCTTTATTTGGAAAGGAGGTTAGTTTGTCACTTCGTTAGAATTCCTGCCCAACTATTACAAATTATTTAGAACCAACATTAAAAATAGAAGACTAAATCGATTCAATTTATCAAAAGTTTATTAGTCTTAACTGCCAGTGTGTGATATCCTAAGATGACATATTTATTAAGAAAGAAGGTTAGGTTGCCATTTCGTTAGAAGTCTTTAAATCGACTACAAATTATTTTGAACCAACATTAAAATAGAAGACTCAATCGATTCAATTCATTAAAAGTTTATTAGTATTAACTGCCAGTGTGTGATATCCTAAAATTACTTGTTTATTTAGAAAGAAGGTTAGTTTTTCACTTCGTTAGAAGTCTTGCAAACTGCTACAACTTATTTTGAACCAACATTAAAATAGAAGACTAAATCGATTCAATTCAATTGCTTCAAACGAAGAGCGAAGGAAACGATAGTGAAAGGTGTGTCATGGTGGCCGGGTGGTATCATGTGCGCTTTACAATCTGACGGCACCTGGTTCGATCCTCAGCCCTATACCTAATAACAACAACTATCACATTTGGTTTAGTTTAGAAATCAGTACGTCGTAATCGATGCCATTTTCAGAATATCCAACCAAACTAACCCTAACAAATTAACAACTAAGCTCTTGAAACTTAGTTCCAAAACTTCTACATTGTATCACAAGAAATAAGTAGAAAGTTTTCATATTTTCTCACTAAAGTACACTAAACTAGTAGTTTCTGAGCCGAAGGGCTTGAAGAGCGTTTGGCAAGTTTTCCAATAAAGGGCCACAATGATATTGAATTTTCTCACGCAATGATGTCAGCGTAGAAACAGATACCAAACTCAAACAAGCCGAAATCCATCAGGCATTATCTTCTACGACCTACGCCGAAAACTTCTTTACATCGTAGGGCTCCTAGACTTCTCTACGTTGTCGTAGAATTTGTAAACTTCTACGTCGTAAGCTTCTATGTCTAACACCAATTTGCTGTAATTTTTCTCAGGACTGTTAGTACTATAATTGATTGAACAAAGCAAAAGTTTCAGAATCTACGAGAATAGATCGGAGTTTGAATATACTATTATGTTTACGAGTTTGTATATTTGGTCAACAATGGCATCGATTCTGATGCACTAAACTAAATTTGACAGCTCTAAAATTGTTGCCATCTCTCACGTATTAAAATGAAAAGAGAGGCAGATAATTTTAGTCCCGTCAGATTGGTTTAGTTTAGTGCACTCACTAAACTAAACCAATCATACCACTGTATGACAGAATCGACACTAATAACTTACTTATCGTTGATCTATTCGTGAAATTTTGTGTTCAAATATTTCAATCTAATACAATTTTTAATTTGAATCAGAACAAAATCAGTCCTGGCGTAGCGACGATTCAGATATAGGTTAGTTTTTTTTATAATAGTCTTTTGTTTGACCACCGTCTCGCCTGAGTAAAGCTAAAACGTGGTCTACGACGAAGCACGTTTGCCTAGCAGAAACCAATTTACTCACGACTTGAAGACACCCAGGTTGTAACTATCGGAGAGCAATATAACGAATACTTTTAATTGAGTACAAGTTGATTTGGCAATATCAATAATTTCGTTAGAGCGCTAAGCAATTTTTTTATCCATTTTTTATATCGAAAATTAAGATTAATCAGTTAGAATTCAGCTAAATTTGAAGCAGAAAGATATTAGGCTGGAAATTAATTTACTTTTATTTATACCTACTTATTATTCTCGGTCCTAATTTTCTAGCTTTGATAGCTGCAGTTGTTTATGAAACGTGGAAACACTGGTGCTAAGGTTTTGAACATAAGATAGAAGATAGCTAGCGTAGATAGCTGGTAGGTATAGCTCCAACGAAAAATTTAAAAAAACATGTTTTACAAGTTGATTTGGCAATAATTTCGTTCGAGAGCTTAACAATTTTCTAATCCATTTTTAAAATCGAAATTTAATATCAATCAGTTAGAATTCAGCAAAATTTGAAGCAGAAAGATATTAGACTGGAAATTAATTTACTTTTATTTATACCTACTTATTATTCTTGGTCCTAGTTTTCTAGCTTTGATAGCTTCTGTTGTTTATGAAACGCAGAATGACCGCTAAGTTGTTAAATGTAAGATGTAGCTGGTAGGTATAGTTCTAACGAAAAATTGATGGAAAATATTTTCATTCACATTTTTACAACGTAATTGCAGCTGACAGAGATAATAAAGCTTGGACCGAGTATAAGTAACTGTTACGTTTTTTTTTTTTTTTTTTTAATTTATTTATGACCTAATGTTACATATATTACATGTTTGCTGTCACCAAAAAACCTCGCAGAGGTTTATCTGGGTGACATGTTCTCAGCTTAAATAATTAGAACATTAATTAAGTAAACATAATAATATGTATCTACATCGGAAATAGCCGAGCGAGTGCACGTACTCTTACTTTGATGATGGGTTTCGCGGAAGTAATAAAACTGCTCACGCAATTATTAGATTGAATCCATTGTGTTGCGGAAAAGGTCCGAGAAATGTTGCGTTAGAAATAACCACGAAAATAAACTTGCCTCATTGCCTTTGGAGCAATGTTCATAGTATATTCTCATGTTAATTTTAAGCAACCCTAATCATCACACTTATAATGATTTCATAGGTTTTCGCTATTAATACGCACTAGCTGACCCGTGGTGTTACCCGCAATTTGACAGTTTTCCGCATTTTCTGGGGAAAAGGTAGCCTATGTCCGTCCTTATGAGGGAAACTAATAATATCATCATCAATTAATAACAATCAAAAATAGTTTACCATAAAGTTTTTAAGTTAATGATGTCATCAACTTAAGATGATGTAAGTTGATGTTGTTGTTAAAACTTTATGGTAAACTATTACCAAAATGAAAACACAGGATTTTTTTTTGTAGATATTTCAAAAACTCCCGAATCAATAGCGGTAAAAAAAATTTGGGACCACCTATGATTTATGGCCTACTTTTTTTTTATGGCCTACCTAATATTAAAGAAATCAAGTTCAGAAAACAGTTCTATATTGAGGGAGTAATCGCGTAACAAACATACAAAAAAAAACATACAGTCGAATTGATAACCTCCTCCTGAAGTCGGTTAAAAAAGACAGTAGAGCATTTAAATTAATAGCTGCTATCCAACAAGTCGTTAGTACAGCTGTAAACTGGGAACACTGAATAAAGAGAAGTATAAAAGGATCTTTTTTAAGCTAACATGCATTTAGAAGCCGACTCGTGTATGGTTATCACAGTATCTGAGTTTCTTAAAAGTTAAAAACTTAGTAAATTTTTGGTGTAAGTACTGAATAGCTGATGGCTTTCTGGCTCCGTTTTTCTAATGGTCGGGGTCGTGACCCTACAGTGTATCAACTTTATATACAGGGTTACGTGGAAAGGGTGTACTAAGCTGAAAGGGGTCCATAGAACCTATCATTATGATCAACTTTTACTAAGGGACCCAACCAGATATTATCTCAGAAAAATCTGCTGTTCCGTACATTTTGTCGGGTATGAATGACCGTTTTGTATTTTTTCGTGATTGCAGAGTTGCTCTCATAGTAAAAGTTGTTCGTAATTATGACAACTACTTACGGCTTAATACGATTTTCCGCGTAACCCAGTATACGACAGTCTGCCATTTGAGGTGTACAGCCACAATTAAGCACAGTGAGAGCTTTTTAGGGATTTAATTTTAAGCATGATGTGGACAAAAGTAAGTTTATCATGAATTAAAAACATTGTTCATGTTGACTCGATAGTTGCAAGACAACCGAAACTAGAGCTCTATGCAATTGTCAATATGGAAATACTTTAAGCCTAAATTTTGTATTTTCTTTACCCGGACATCTAGTGAAACTTGTCGAAAAGAAGGCTCTGAAAATTCTCACTCGATACCACGTCATTCAAAATGTATCTATCCATACAGGGTTACGCGGAAATGGTGTAACTAAGAGGGAAAAGGTCCATAATACCATCATTATGAGAACAAATTTTACTATAGGGCCATCCTTAAAATCGCAAAAAACAGAAGTTCCATAGAATACGTTCATTTACACTTGGCAAAATGTTTGGAACAGCTGATATTTTTTTCGCCATTTCAGTGTTTGTCTCAAAGTAAAAGTTGTTCTCATAATGGTGGTATTATGGCCCCTTTTCGCCTTACTACACCATTTTTGCATAACATTGTAAGTACATAATACCATCTATATACAAGTATTTCACAAAAAAATCCTACTAAAAAAATGAACCTTAAAGACCTTAACATAATCTGGAATAATATGTGTAATTTGTTTCAGATTAACACGAAGCTGTTTGGTGACATTGCTGTTTCAAGGCTGTGCAAATCGGATTTGACCACTGCGTCGAACTGTTTTTCGGTCTCCTGTACTCCATTTCCCCGGTGCTTTAACCTGATAATCTCTTATTATCTAAAAAGAAGAAGATAGAAAAGATATTCTTAAAAGAAAATATTCTTAAAGAAGATATTCTTTTCTACTTAATCATTTTTGGAGCAAGATTTTTCCTTATGCGAGTCTGTGAATGACACGTGAACGGACGTATACGATCTTGTGATTTGTGATATTAAATAGTATTCAATAGGAAGCAGCTTGCGACTAATTTCCAAATAAATATTGACAAGAATTTTCTAGGCAAGAATTTCTGAAGATTTTGTGGTTCAACGCATAAACATTGCCATTCAGCAAGATAATGCCGCCAGTATGCTAGATAAACTGCCAACTGGTAGTGGGCTTGAGCATTTGGATGTTTTACACCTTCAACGGTCTACAGGTAAATCAATTGTTAAAACTGTGTGTGTGTGTGTGTGTGTGTTTAAGGGGCTATGTAGTTAGGGTATTTACTGTCAGGTTAAAGATTGATACTATGGACTTTTCTTAATTTGGGGTCAGATGACCGTGTGTGCAAAAATGTCTCGAATACTCGTTTTGACTTAATGCACCCTTTTCGCTTTACCCAGTATAGAAACATGAAATAATATTATAATAAAAAACATACATACGCCCGAAAACAATACCCACCTTCTTGGGCATTCGGATAAAAAAGAGTGCCATCATGTGCGAGGTTTGAAGCGATAGCATGGTATCAAGTTTCCAGTACTTAGATATCTCAACCCGCTAGAGGCTAGAGTTTAAGATTCAACACACATGTGACTCGCCCATTTTCTCGTCCATCGTTCTGTAGAAGGTATGGTTCTGTCTACGATATAGAAAGGATCTACATACTGCATACTGCTGTGGAATAGTAAAAATTGTGAAATCCCGCAAACGACGACCGCCGCAGTATTCTTTTTCGGCTATATTTTGTTGGCAACAAGCAATGCGACATTAATGGCCCTAGTCCGGGTATAACTGTTTCAAAAATATTTGGAAACAGTCTAATTTTAACAATGTTATTTATAAGTAGATATTTTAATTATGGACCTAGGTATATCCTTAAAATGGGACCAGAACCACCGGAGTATGGGAAGCAGCACCCTAGTACATATTGAACGTACTGCGATCCCGAAGCCGCCTGCTAAGCGTGGGGATTATGGCAACTTCCCTCTCTAAGACGGAGGCATGTGCTTAGCAGTGGACGTTTACTGGCCTATGATGATGATGTAAATTATTATTAATTAGAACTAATCTAGAACTAAGTTATTAGTTCAAATGTTACAAATTGTCTTACCAAGTTATTACTCGAATTCAATGTCAATTTTCGCAAATTGTTTACGACAAGAGAGTGCCTTATTCAATCGCAATGTGATTAGTTGGTAGAAACTTTTTACAAATGGGGTAAAGTTTGTACCATTTTTAATGCAATTGAGTGACAAGACGAGCAAGTCACTTATCTTATGGTAAGCGTCACGTTTACCCACAACTGTTTAGAACTTAGCCTCCGCGGTGAAACACTGCACTTGTCAGCTATGTTCATTTTCTTTATGCCATTTCATGCCCTGTAATTTTACAGAACATATTACCTTTCAACCAGATATACAGTAATATTGGCACACTACTCTTTTTATAAAAATAGGAGGTTTTTTTGTCCTTGGTAAATATCATAATGACAAAATTCCTGTAACAAAGAAACAAGCTACGCTTGACAATAAAATTGTGCAATGAACAATAAAAAAAACTATAATACTTTTTTTATTAACGGTTGACAGGCTAAGCGTTTGACCTCCCTGATCTAAAACCAATCATAATTGCTAATCACACTATTATTAAAAATGCGAAAGTTTGTGTGTGTGTATGTTTATTACTTCTTCGTGGTGAAACGGCTGAACGGATTTGGATCAAATTAGGTATACCCACAGAAAAGAGAAGTAGAAAAAAAAATCTCTTCTGTGGGTATACCCGATTCAATGCATAGAGTACTTTTAAACTTACTTAAAAAATTACGGTTCCTGTGGGATAGCTGGTGAAACCGTGGGGCACAGCTAGTAATGTTATAAAATGTGAGTGTGTTTGTTGCAGTTTTACGTAGCAACTAATCAAAGTTATTTTTTACTCAAAGAAAGTTGGAAGATCGGAAACTGACATAGGATAATTTTTATCCCGGAAAATTTTACTATTCCTGAGGTAATGTCCACGCGGATGAAACAGCGGGGCACAGCTAGTAATTTAATATGGTTTAAAATATACCCGATAAGTCTTCAACCAGTGATGACAAACGGCACTGAGACGTGGTCTCTCAATATGGGCCTCATGAGCAAGCTCAAAGTCGCACAACGAGCTATGGAGAAATCAGAAATGAGGAGATCCGTAGACGAATGAAAGTCACTGACAGCCCATCGGATCAGCAAGTTGAAATGGCAGTAGACAGGGCACATATCACGCAGAACAGATGGCCAATGGGACCAAAAGGTTCTGGAATGGAGACCACGGACCGGTAAGCGCAGCGTAGGACGTCCACCCACAAGATGGACAGACGACCTAAAAGAGACCGCAGGGAAACGCTGCTGGATGCAGGCTGCTTCCAACCGGCCCTTTTGGAGATAGATGCAGGATGCCTATGTCCATCAGTGCACGTCTTATGGCTGAAATGATGATGATGACGATGAAAATATATCACTCACTCTTTTTATAAAATTCGAAACTGTCCTTCCTACATTTCATCACAATATGACTCAAGAATCTAAAAATATTTTGTTGTTTGTACAGATATATACGAGAGTAGATGCATAAATTATAAGGGCACAGGTGCGTTCCGACCGTGTTGATTGATGACGTGACGGATGTTGACACTCTAAAATATATTTTGTTTTAGAGTGTCATAAAACATAAATTGCTTCTTTCTTCTACAAATAGCATTTTGAAAGTATATGTACTTTAAAAGTATTTTTTAACCAACGGGTCGGGAAAATATATATGGAAATGTTGTATGTGCAAATTTCCGCGAAACCTTTCTTCGAAAGGCGATTTGTGATATCTGGTGTTAGAAGCATACATAGGCGACGGTGACTGCGTACCATCAGGCAATCCGTCTGCTTGTTTTCCACCTGTGGCATAAAAATACATAGGGAAGACGAAACCAAAAGGTAAAAACCGGCCAAGTGCGAGTCGGGCTCGCGCACCGAGGGTTCCATACCACCACAAAATTCAATCACGAAATTACCAGTTATAACTTGGTAATGAACAGAAACTTGTCACCGATTCGCACTTGGCAATTTTTTATTATTTGTTGTTATATTTTAAAGTGTGTACTATAATCATGTTAAGATTGACGCTTGTAAGTATTACCGTTTTTACATTAGAGCTAATACAAAAATACGTAAAAAAATACGTTTGTTTTATGGGGGTTTGTTGTTACTTTTTGACTTTCTTATTATTTGTTAATCAATCCACCGTAACATTACATATTTTGTAAAAAAAAATGGCTATCTATTACGGTTCGCAAGATAGGGCAGACAGACAGACAGACGGACGTACGGACAGACAGGCAGACAGACATCGGCTTAGTAATAGGGTTCCGTTTTTGCCTTTTGGGTACGGAACCCTAAAAACTGTAATTAGCATGTATGCTTATACGTTCCCACCTTCATCTTCATCCAAAACACTTTTTTTAAATTTTAACTAATGAGTTTTAGTAAGATTCATGAAGTTTTAAGAATGGTTGGGTAAGCAAGTACCTATTGTCAAAAATGGTGAGCATGTACCCCAGTTTCCTGGAGTCGAATCTAGCTTTTAGATGAGATGACTGGAACCTCAGATCAGACAAAAAAGGGAGATATGCCTCAATACAAATATCGTTCATGGTCAAATGTCTCCGTGTTTCACCAATTTTTTTTTTACTCCACCGCTAAACCATAATGAAAACAAGCTAAATATCTTAACGCAACAACTGTAAATACAGCACTTTTTCAAATTTTTCGGCCAAATTAAGAAACTTGCAGTGACACCAGTGAACTAAATAATAGTCCACATGCAATAAATGGGTGGCAAGGTTGTCTGCAGGGTGAGTTTGACTAATGGCATCAAGCCTGATTTAGGCCTGATGCCTTCACGCTCACCACGCCACCTTACCATACCTCCCTTATTTATCTGATCTAAAGGGTTAGACAAGACCCATTTGCTGTTAGCGTTAACGCCTGCGGAAAGATGAAATTGTATGTAAATTACATTGACAATGACATTAGCTTGAGAGATGTTATCTCAATCTAATGTCATTTTCATACAATTTCATCTTTCCGCAGGCGTTACCGCTAGCAGCAAATGGGTCTTGTCTAACCCCCCTTGTCTAACCCATCGTGTGCATGGTGCCCAATTTTTGGTCTTAAGCTTTGTTTGTTTTATTTTAAAAAATAAAGTGAGAATGCACACATACACTTTTATTTTTTGTACTTTCACACAAACAAGCCCGGAATCCGGCAAAAAGTTTTAAACCGTCAAACAAAAAGAAACAAATTAGCATTGCGTGGCTAACGTAAACACTGGTCTTGTTTATTTGCCCAGTTTTACCAACGACTCCCGGATGATAAAATTAAAATAATATGCGAAAATTCTGGCTTTTGGCCTATTCAGATTACGCCACAATGCGTTGTTTAGAAGCTAGCTTCTCGTCTGGCTCTCAATAAAAGCTTACCGTATCGCTAACCGTGAACGCCAATGCAAGATCTAAACGAGCTATATCGCAGGGTAGGCGGTGAAAATTGTGAAAAGGCTATGAAATCACAATTGTTTTTACCTCAAAAGTAAATAACAATAATATGTGTATAGCGCTACAGCGCTGTTCCCTCAACTGGGTACAATTAACTGCCAGTATTTTAGAGATTAGTCCTTCCGATCAAGTTATTAGCTATTTAAATGAACATTGCGTAGAAATTTTGATTGTGAAAGTGCATTAAAATATACCTAACATAATTAATTATCACAATAATAGGCTCCATAAATGTGTTTGGATTACACATAATACATCGACTACACACAAAAAAGCAACTAACGAACCATGAAGCTCAATAAACGAAATTCATCCTCTAATTTGCCAAGCTTATAGAGATATATTGTGTAGTTTTTATTTAATTTAAATAAATCCACTTTTGAAATATAGCCTATACAATCGAAAAATAATATTTAAAACGGATTTGCAATTCGTTGCTCCTTTGGTCATCCACTTGATGACATTTGATCATCTCGTTTACAGTTGTGTGCAGCTCAATATTGAAGTGTGCGTCTGTAGTACTAGTGAAAAGATGTCAGTGTATGCAATACGTATTTACCTCGCCCCCTAAAGATTTAGGCAGACTTTTTTCAGTACTAGCTCGAGTTTAAGGCAAATCCAAACTATCTTCTGATCCAAGATCTTTTACCAAAGATAATTTATATTGTCATTGTCTTTTACCCTGTATTAGTCTGAAGAGGGCTTAAGTTGCATACCAATGTGTTTTAAACCTCGCGTTGTGAATGGCTCTGCTAATGCTCGGAGTACGGATGCTGACCACGCTTTTGTTAACCGCACTCCGGGGACCAACAGTTCTTTGTTTTGCGGACTAAAAACATTTTTTTTTATTTTTTATGAGTGACTTTTACTGTTGGCCTTTTGGCCTCTACAGCTTGACCGGACTAGTTAGCGAACGCAGAGTGCGTTCGGCATAACTTGGCGGTTAAGTTTATAGGCGACTAGCACAAGGGCACCTCGAAGGTACGAACCTCGGCTTGGGCCGTCGCCGGGAGTGGGAATCAGACTTGCCCAGGCACCCCAGAGGGGGTGTGCCCTGGAGCCCTAACGGTTTGTTGAACTGAATGATTATTTGGAGAGAAACTAACCGATCTTCTAACAGATCCTGTGGGTCTACGATCCTGCCGGCGGGATCGCTGTGTGTTTGTGTGCCTCTGGTAACCGACGCCTGTACCAAAAACTGAATATTTCCTATTGCTAGGAGCAGTCGGATCGGGCGAGCCCAGCGCCGCCGCGGTGACGACGGCGATGGGGTCATCCGGGTCGCCCAAGATGTTTCTAGGGCGTCTACGGAGAGGAGGAGGGTCTGTCACGTCTGTCGAGTAGTTGGAGGATTTTACTACAAGAGGATTGGGGTGGTGAGGCGCCGCGTCAAAGTAGCGGCGGGAGGTATACTTAAGGTATTGAATCATGGATGGGAGTTCAACATCGCAGTGCAGATCGGCGTTTCGCATATACCAGCTAGCGCCGACCGCTCTACGTATGAAGCGGTTTTGAATGACCTGCAACTTGTCCAGATCGATGCGGGAGGGACTAAAAACATACAATCCCCTCATCTCATCTAATCACCTTTTTCTATCGGACTGTCAGAGTGGGCACGTAAAATCGTCACCGCTTTATGGTTGGTATTCTAAAAACCCGTACGAAGCGCTTTAACTCCACTTTCATGGTGCAAACTGCTAGTCTGTGGAATGCGCTGCCTGAATGTTTGTTCCTCGATAGTTACAAGAAGTAGTTAAATAAATATAAATATAAAATAAATATAAATATTCGGGACATATTTGCACACACGGTCATCTGACCCCAAACTAAGCAAAGCTTGTGATATGGCTGCCAGAGACTGATATACATACATATATAGTTTTAAATACATACTTAAATAGATATTAACAACCAGATATAGAACAAACACAAATGTTCATCACATAAATGTTTGTCCTAGGTGGGAATCGAACCCACGCCCCCAAGCTCAGAAGGCAGGGTCACTAGGTGATCCTAGGTCATCTGGGTGTCTTCTAATCACGAGTGAATAGGTTTCTTCTATGCAAGCATGCTCCATTGTAGACCGCATCATCGCTTTACATCAGGCGAGCTAGTCAAAAGCAAGGATATTACAAAATAAAAAGAGGTTTATCTTGGTGTTAGGCTCTCAGCTTTACTTAAACCCTCACACATTTTAATAAAAAATTCGAATCTTTACATTTTGTTTATTTCGCCAGTTTAAATTGATATCGACTAATTCGATTGAATCTTGTCAAGTAAGTTTTTAAAATAATTTTCTTCATATGGTTTACGCAACGTGAAATTTTAAATTATTAGTCGCATAAAATTTTGAAAATTCGATACCTCGATTCAATTGATAACGACTAATTCGATTGAATCTTGACAAGAGAGTTAAAAAAAATCTTTGCATGGTTTACGCAACGTGAAAGTTTAAATTATTAGTCGCATAAAATTTCGAAAATTCGAATCCATACATCTGCAGAGCTCGATCATCAAAATGACAGTTGAGGTCATCAAATTCGATCAAATGTAATTTGATCATTACTCACTATGATCGGTTCTATGGCATTCTATCGAATTTGACGATCGATAAAGAACGGTACTTGCACTCCTGGTGCCAATATCCAATAGCCAATATCAATTAATAACAAGGACGTTGTATGCCAGTGATTCGATTGAAACCTAACAAGTTAGTTTTTAAAAACATTTGCTTCACACGGTTTACGCAACGTGAAAGTTTAAATTAATAGTCGCATCTATTTTCGAAACATTCCAGTGTTGCCACCCCGAGAACTGGCCGTACACGTTGCCTTTTATTTCCGTACACGACTAGATAAAAGCCGTTCCCGTCGATGTTATAGCATTAGCTTTTAGAGAATGTAAGCCAAATTGAACCCAGACTCTCGCTACCCCGGTACTTTGAAGTCTATACTCTGTAATAAAAGGCCTCTCTACATATAGGTTACAAAGGACTGTTATGCTAAGCCAAAGGAGGCTAGAAAGAACATCTTTTAAATTTTAATAAGAATCTGAGCTCTGGTGTGGAAGTGTTAAGCTATAGCTCTTGTGGTTTCCACTTCCAGACGGCCGGTTTTTTTAGTGAAAGAAAAGGCAAACCTGGCGTTGGAGTCTCATCATCAGCTAGAAGACGTCCACTGCTGAACATAGGCCTCCCCCTTTAACCTCCACACTGAACGACAGTCTGCCTTTTGCATCCACTGGATGCCCGCGACTCTCACAATGTTGTCGGTCCATCTAGTGGGAGGCCTACCTACGCTGCGTCTTCCGGTTTGTGGTCTCCACTCCAGAACCTTTCTTCGCTATCGGTTATCGGTTCTTCGAGCGATGTGGCTTGCCCATTGCCACTTCAACTTGCAAATTTTATCAGCTATGTCGGTGACTCTGGTTCTTTGGCGAATAACTACGTTCCGGATACTATCGCGCAAAGAAACTCCGAGCATAGCTCTCTTTATTGCCCGTTGTGTGAATCTGAGTTTTTCCAAAAGGCCAACAGTTAAGGACCACGTCTCAGTACCATATGTCTGAAATAAGTCTTAAAAAATATGTCTGTTGGAGTCTCACTACATCTCAATTATTATTATTATACAAGAGCTGTATTTTTCAATAATAAGGTTGGTGTCAAAACAACACAATCATATTGTAAACATAATTATGTGGCGTGTCTGAGTAACTATAACATGGGTTTCTTCAAAAGGACTGGTTATAGTATTTAAGGGTCGGCAACGTATCTGTAATACCCCTGGTGTTGCAGGTATCCATAGGCAACGGTGATCGCTTGCAATCAGGCAGGGCGTCAGTTTGTTTGCCACCTATGGCATAAAAAACACTTTTTTCTAATGACGTGTACATGTACAATAACCCCCCTTTGACTTAGCATAATATTTTTGTCTAACCCTGTGTGCATTGTACTAAAAGGCCTGTGTATAAGCTGTGTCTGTAAGTAACAAAAGAGATTTTTGCTTTTAGCTTGGCGAAGGGACACAAGGCTTTTTGACTTGGTACCTACTACTAACGTACTACTTGGAAAGGCAAGATGAGTGCTCTGTGAAAAGAAAGGCTTATTACTACTCGGGACTTCAGAGACATGAGTGGAATAGTCTGATACGATTATTATGAGTTAAGATATATACGATATTAATTGATCTTATTTCGTGGAGCCATGAAGTATGTTCTATTTAAAGATGTATTTTACGTATTGTGAGGTCGAATCTTAATTTTTCACTCAGCGGAAAAGGCGCTCGGGATTTAACCCAGATAGCGCAAGTTCAAATCTTGCCGATCGCAAAATTTTGAATGGTCTATAACATTTACTGTAATGTGAAACATCAATTCAAATATTAAAATTACTTTCTAGTAGTTTTACATATTTAGACTCGATTAATGATAATTATTACAGAAAACGCAAGAAAAATTTGTAATGCAAAAAAAAACGATGTCAATTGTTGAAACTAGCAGAATAACATAATAAAATTAATAATATAAAAATATACCTATAGGTATGTTTTTAACGACCGGCATCATGACTGTGTGCTATACAATCTAACGGCTCCCGGTTCTATCCTCGGCCCTCAATGACGTTTTCAAAAAGAATTACCCTGACCTAATTTGCACTTATTTAGATAGATAGATAGATAGATAGATAAACTCTTTATTGTTCACACCACAAATTTCATACACACGATAAAACAGCTTAAAAACTAGTGCAACAATCGGCGGCCTTATCGCTAAGAGCGATCTCTTCCAGGCAACCTTAGGATGGAGAGGATTCATACAGGAGGTAGAAGGCGGGGCGAGCAATATTGAATAATGTGATACTTAGTTATAATATAAACCGTACATTCTAATAACAATACATACTAATACATATACTACTACTTACTAATGTGACATTATGATAATAAATGATATTCTATTCTATTCTATTCTTAAAATTACGATACTAATACTTATATTACTTAAGATTACGATAATATACTAATACATAAAATATAAAATTAATTAATATGATTAGTTACACAAACAACAACAGCTTCAACAAGGTGGCAACTGAGACAAATAAAACTGCTTTACACGGTCTTTATAAACAGCGAGCGATGGAGCGTGTCTAATAGGCACGGGCAACGCGTTCCACAATTGAACAGCCTGAAATGCAAACGACTTGCCATAAAAAGTTTCGGAACGTGCTGAAGGGGACTTAAGAGACAGGGTATCCTTTGATCTAAGAGGACGAGTATGAACGGTGTGCCAGAAAGTAAAGAGTTCTTTTAAGTATTTTGGGGTAGAAGGATTAAATAGGATGTTATAGAGAAGAGATAGGATGTGAGCATTCCGGCGAAGTCGAATAGGTAGCCACTTGAGTTTTGCACGAAATTGAGACACGTGATCATATTTGCGTAAACCAAATATAAATCTTATACAGTAATTTTGGAGGCGCTCAAGTTTATCTAGCTGGTCCTCAGTGAGATCAAGAAAGCAGGCGTCAGCGTAATCTAGGATGGGAAGAAGAAGAGACTGTGCAAGCGCAACTTTAGTGGCAGTGGGTAGAAAATTTCGCAGTCGTCTTAGCGAACCACCAGACGCAAACAATTTGGAGCTGATCGACTTTAAGTGGCTGTCCCAACTTAAAGTACGATCAAAAATCACGCCAAGATTTTTAAGCGATTCGCTATACGGTATTACAACGCCATCAAAGACTATCCGAGGAATTGTAGCCCAATCGATTCTGGAGATCATGTATGAGCTGCCTATGATTATGACCTGTGATTTTGTGGGATTGACTTGTAAACCATAGGAATTGCTCCACTCTATAATTCGGCGCAGATCAGCATTTATGGTAGCTATGGCTATATCCAGATCATCAAGTCGAGCTTGCGAATAAATTTGGAGATCGTCTGCATAAAGGTGGTAGGAAGAAGTAAGGCGCTGGGATATAGAATTAATGAAAATTGCAAAAAGAAGAGGAGATAAAACGCCGCCTTGAGGTACACCAGCTATTGTATTGCACCAAGAAGAAAACATATCTTCGAGGCGAATACGCTGCCGGCGCCCGTACAAGTAACTGTGAAACCAATCAATTACCGATGGAGATATGTTAATAGAGCGAAGTAACGCCAACAAAATGTCAAAGTTAACGGCATTGAAAGCATTACTGAAGTCTAGCAGGGCTAGAACAGTAAGCTTGCCGTGATCCATACCCAAGCGGATATCGTCGGTAATCTTAACAAGAGCAGACACAGTGCTATGCCCAGGACGGAAACCGGATTGAAGTGGATTAAAGAGGTCTTGCCTGTTGAGGAATTCGTTAAGTTGTCTGTGAACAAGACGCTCGAGGACTTTGTACCACCAAGAGAACCAAGCGGTACTTCACGCCGAACCAGCGTCTTTTATTATACAAAGCGCAGGTTCGGCCACACATGGAATACTGCTCCCATCTCTGGAGTGGCACACCGAAGTACCAGCTCGATCCGCTTGACTCGACCTTAAAGAGAAGAGCCGTTAGACTTGTCGATAACCCAAATCTAACCAACGCCTTGGAACCGCTGAGCTTGCGCCGGGACGTTGTTGGTTCGTTCAGCTTGTTCTACAGGTATTATAATGGGGAATGCTCTGATGAACTCTTTGCCCTCATTCCTCCATCGCGGTTTTACTATCGAACCGGCCACCATCGCTAAAAAAGCCATCCTCATATTATAGATGCGTGGAAGTCTCGCACTGTTCGATTTGATCGATTGTTTCTGCCACGCACCTGTAAGTTGTGGAACGGCTTTCCAACCTTCGGTTTTTTCTCTAAAATATAACCTCAATTGCTTCAAGCGAAGAGTGAATAGAGTCCTCAAAGGAAAGCAACTCACTGCCAATGCCCCGGGTATTGTAGGTGTCCATAGGCGACGGTGACTACTTACCATCAGGTAGACCGTCGCTTGTTTGTCTACTATTACATGAAAAAAAAATAAAAAAAAAACTATCAAATTAATCGTTCCTTATTTTTATAGCACATTGCAACTAAGTTCCATTTATTTAACTGTACACAATTCGTACTAGTGAAGCAAAAAGTGATTGGCAAACACTTCAATGCCTTTTCACACCTTTTCAGACTGTCAAAACAGAATATCAAGCCCTTTGTTCGGGCCAATCCCCTGGAAAGGCACCACGTAGAGTCAATTTATCTGCCAAAATAGCGATCAATGTTTCAGCACATTTAATCTTGGATATAAGCTACTGAAATTACGATGATATTAGAAAAGAAAAACGAATATGAGTGGGAAGATGAATTCTGCGCGAGCAGTTTTTTAATCATTTGAGAATGTATGTTCATGAGCGAAATTTTTGCTATCATTTTCGTAAACAGTTTTATAACAATAAACATGTTTAGAATTAATTTTCACGAGCATTATTTGTAAATTGATACTTACAAACTACGGTTTGGGAGTTTTTCCGTGTAAAATACAACGTAAGTATTTCATAGAATTCGTCTAATTTTACGCGGTGAAAAGTTTTCTATGATCATTTATTTCATAGAGATTTTTTACAGATCTTGTTTGGAATAAATCCGCGAGCATGTCAAATAGTACAAAAATCCTGCATATCGTATTTTTTGCACGTCGCTAAGGTAATTTAGTGGTAGTTCAAATCCATTCGCTCGGCCTACTACTTTCAAATAGTTTTTACAGTTTACAATGTTGCAATTTGACATTTTACAATGGTGCTATTTGACGTTATCAATGTTAGTTCACTGCTAGACCACTTCCAAGGCACGCCAATCAAGCTGATCCTCGGCTTTTCGCTCCAAGCAACAAGCTGCTTTAGATCCTACATAATACTGGGTGACTGGTGATACAGTAGAATTATTCGGAGATAAATATTGATCTTCAGTCTTCTGGTTGATGATGCTACCAATGTTTATTCAAATCGTGTAGACATTATAGAAGTAAGTGGCAAAAAAACCGGACAAGTACGAGTAGGACTCGTGGTCGGTACTACTCGGTAGCGCTATTACCCACGACCCACGTATTTAGTATACATTTCAACTTGATACCTTTACGCGTTCTTGAGAAAAAGGGCCTTGACAGACGGACAGACAGACAGACAACGAAGTGATCCTATAAGGGTTCCGTTTTTTTTCCTTTTGGGGTACGGAACCATTAAAACATACTCACACGCCTACCCACTAACTTTTGCATGTATGTTAGTGTGAGCATTTGATTTTTTTATGGCTGGTTAAATCTAAATTAAGCATAATCGGTCTCAAACGACCTCATTTCTGGCAACTACGTGATTGATGTCTCAACCAAAAACGTTCGGAAAAATATCATAAAGATTTATTCCCCAGATCAGCGTACAAAGAAGGAAAATATTCATGGGAAACTCCTACGAGATTCGTCAATCTCCTGGTACTATTATGCCACAGATAATCCCATAATACGCCATTTCCATCAAAGCCTGGCACACATCACGCACGAGCAATGACGTCACGTAACGATTAATCGTGCGTTACTAACAAATAACACGTTTTATTGTATAAGGCTATATTGTGTTATAGAATACGACAGTTTTGTGCGCGACTGTACGCCTGCTTACGGCATTCATGCATGAAATATTATGATGGGTACTGTCGCATGGAAAACGCTTTGTGATAAAATTGGTACCGAAATGTCTTGACAAATTGGAAATCGGTTTATTTGGCAGGTGCCAGCAGCTGTGTTAATAAAATTTGGATGGTAAATTGTTTTGATGTTTGATAAGTCAAAATTAAGCAGACATTTTTGCTCTTATTTAAATTGGTTCAATATAACTTCTTTTTTATGTAACTTAAAACTTGTTTTGATGTAATTAATTCGCTGTCTATGGACACCTACAACTACAATACCCCAAGTATTGACGATGCGTTGTCTACCTTTGAGAATTCTATTCATCCTTCGTCTGAAGCAATTGAGGTCATAATAATAAATTGGAGAAAAAACCGACGGTGAGGCCACACCTATTATTATTACTTATCATCCCTAGAGCCTTTGAATACAGCATCGACCCCTTAGAATACAGTATTCAGCAGTATGCCTGTCGTAAAAGCAGCCTAAAAAGAGGCGATTGGGCTTGTGGGTAGTCAGATTTGAGGATCTGAGAACCTATACAAACGAGTCCAGGAAAACCAGGACGTAGTGTGGCCCGCATCGTTATGGGTAGGATATAGAAGGAAGCAGTTTCCCAGGAATATTTCGTTAAAATATGTTTTGCATTCCCATAGAGATTTTGGTGCCTTTTGTCATTCACAGTAGCCCGCCACCGATGGGTTTTTAGTGTTTATATATCACGTAGCCCCATTGAATCCCATGGAACAGTTATCCAAAATGTGATTTATCTCGTCTCCATGCATTATACTTATCGTAGCGAAAAGTTGACTAAGGATTTTATGGCACAGATCAGACAGATAAATTTGCATTATGAATAGTCTATTCAAATTCATCATCATCATTTTAGCCATAAGACGTCCACTGCTGGACATAGTCCTCCCTTATCGATCTCCAAAAATGCCGGTTGGAAGCGCCCAGCATCCAGCGTTTCCTTGAGGTATTTTTTAGCGTCTGTCTATCTTGTGGGTAAACGTCCTACGCTGCGCTTACCGGGCCGTGGTCTCCAACAGCATCAGCATTTTCCTGCGGTATTTTTAGGTCTTCTGTCCATCTGGCAGTTAGACGTCATACGCTGCGCTTACCGGTCCGTGGTCTCCATACGAAAACCTTTCGGCCCTATCAGCCATCTGTTCTGCGTGCTAAGTGCCCTGCCCACTGCCACTTCCTTGCTAATCTGGTGGGCTATTTAAATTACACCTTAAGTAAAGCAACTACAATCATAATGAAGGCAATTTGATGTTTACACGGCGTTATAGACGTTTTGTCAAAATCCATTTTGCAAACAATGCATAGCAAACGTTCAAATGTAATATGGTAAATATGGCTCAAATGACAACTAAGTTAAATCATAGCTTACGAGTATATCTACCCATCCCAAACACCCTGAACTATTTCCACTTACTTTCACGTGAAGGTGCTATATTTATGGGCCGCAATAGCGTCCCTACGACAGAGACAAACGACGACCAAACAAAAGATAGTTTGTAAGCAAAGGATGGGTTCTACAAATGTGAACGCTTGCAAACTTACTTTTAGACCCCATTACGGGATTTAGAATCGTACGAACTGTCTTTCCACAGGGACAATAAAAAACAAGGTTTAAACATAAATTCACCAACGAATAAAAACTAAGGAGCAGCAAAATACATAGTTTGTACCATACATGGTTCTGTCTTATCATCCGTTGCTTATTAGTTGATATGTCATGAAGTTATAGCAAACAATACCAAATTCATATTCTGGTAATAAATATTCAAGGATATAAATATTTTTTTCAGGATTTTAGAAACATGATCGGTGAATATTTTTTTCGGTAGTTTTTTTGCGTTATGTGGGGTAGGATTGAGGACTCCTAGCTGTTTAAATCAATCCAGTTTAGGTGATGAAAAAATGTTGCGCGACTGCAAACCGTATCAGGGTGTGTTAAGGTTAACGTTCGCGTGATTTTCCAAACTGTGCGGTTTTAACGTTAGTTTGGGACCGCATAACGAGCTGGGCGTAAGGCCCCAGGCATTCTTAAAGTCGTTGGGGATGTTTTTTAGAATTCAAAAAAGTTTTACACAATTCGTTTTTGTCATATTATTATTGCTATTTATGTAATGTTCTTCTTCTTCTTCAGTCTTTCTTCGTCCATTTCTGGACATAGGCCTCTCCCAATTTCCTCCACGATCTGCGATCTTCTGCTTTTAGCATCCAGTCATGATCTGCATGTCTTCGGATATCATCAATCCAGCGTTTCGGTGGGCGGCCTGGTGGTCTGGTGTATGCCCACGGTCTCCACTCAATGATGCGCCTCGTCCGACGTCCAACGTCCAACGTCGTTATGTAATGTTATTTAAGGTAAATTTCTTATATAAAAAAAACTTGAGTAATCGGACTTTTGCGGCGGGCATGGTCTCGTGCAAATCTTTTTCTACGTAGTGTAGATAACATAGATTTGTCTCTGTTTCGCGCAGAGGTAAAACTTGGATTCAAGTTGATGTGATATCAGATACCGATAAACTCACATCGGTATTTGAAAAACTAAAAGTGCAGTGCAGTAAAATATTGTAATTATATCGTATTTGATATTTTATGATTGTTTTCAGAATATTTTAATAAATAACAATAAGGAAACAAAGTAAGAGAAAAATCAAAATAAAGAAGAGAAAGACGAAAGTAAAAAGAAATCAAAATAAAAAGTTGTTGCATAAGTTGAATTAAAATAAATACTCTCGAACTAATAAGAAGGAAGTCAGATAAACAATTAAGCATCATAATAAAATTTGTGAATTGCTCATCAAAACACGAAAATAAACCCGTTCCACATTTAACGGTTCAACAGCTATAAACTCACCAATTCAAGACACAAAATGCTGACAGAACTTTAAAATCTTTAGTACCTATTTCACAGCAAAAGGAGAGCACCGTAGAATATTATTGACCTTTAACTTGACGATATCTCGCAGAATTGCCTCTCAAGGGGAAATAAAGACCCATTTACATTTTCGTCACATTCGTAGCGATAAAGTTGCCAATGTAAACGGTTCAAGACAGCAATATTGTTCGCAATAATGCTCATTTGGCTGTAAGGAATCCCTGAATACGCGATTGTCGAATTATACGACCGGTTTTGTATAGGCTTAAATTCTAAAGGGTTAGGGTTGATTTTGTGACCTATATTGTTTATGGGGTGACTCTTTTGACTCTCAAAAAGTTGAATCGAAACCATAGACATGCAGAGAATAAAGTCACCTATTCAGTCCTGAATATCTATGTAGGGTTACGCGAACTTGTGATAGTAAGCTTAAAGGAGGTCATTATACATCGGCTTCGTCCTCGAGATCAGCAAATAGGTAAACACATGTAGTAACGCACAGCGATCGCCATTTCGCACTATATTGAGAGTAAGTTCATACGATATTACTCAAACCCGTTTTTTTTTTTGTTTTACCCGATCGCTCGTCTGACAGTTTGACCCCAACGTTCATTCGCGATCTAGTGCTCGGCCATACCGCACGCGTCTGTCCCGATCAACTTTTAAATCGTAATATCGAAAATTACAAAGAAGATGCCTAAACGTAAAGGCAGTGCCCAACATTACGAAATTTTACATAAAAAATTAAAAGAAATTGAAAAGGAGCTTCAACGTAAACAACAAGATGTGAAAACAACACGACATCGTTCTCGTCGCCGTGCCAGAGTGCTATCCAGTTCATCGTCTTCGTCGGAAACAAAATCTCATAACAGTGAGTAATCTTTGTAACCTCAGATTATTATCAAAATCTTCTATCATGAAATTGCATCTGGTATTGTGGGCAGCTTCTGGGGCTGTCTCGTGCCACTTATATAGCGTTGCGGGTAGTTTTTGGGGCTACCTCTTCACTATCTAGACTTGCTTTTCGAGCAAGCGTGTCCTTTTCATGAAAAGAAAACTAACTTCTGGTAATGTGGGCAGTTTTTGGGGCTGTCTCGTGCCATTTTTATAGCATTGCGGGTAGTTTTTGGGGCTATCTCTTCGCTATCCCGGCTTACTTTTTTCGAGTATGCTCGTATTTTCATGACAAGATAACTAAATTCTGGTAATGTGGGCAGCTTATGGGGCTGTCTCGTGCCAACCACGTTTATCCTACCCTACACCTTCCAAGTAATTCTTACGCGGGAAAATGTAACATTACTATAACATTGCGGGTAGTTTGAAGACTATTTCTTCTTTATTATTACGAGGGTTTTTAACCTATACAATACAAATATTTTTAGGTGGCTCATCGCCACATCATACTGAACCAGAACCGGATCTGACTCCTGCAGACCAGATTCCGGCGAGTTTACCAACAGAAATTCTACAAGAAAGCGCTCCCACGCCTATTTCAGGAGTGGAGGTACCTCCCATAGAGGAAGGTTTGGATG
The DNA here is from genome assembly GCA_914767915.1 of Agriopis aurantiaria. Lineage (NCBI taxonomy): Eukaryota > Metazoa > Arthropoda > Insecta > Lepidoptera > Geometridae > Agriopis > Agriopis aurantiaria. The sequence continues at coordinate 6,198,726 of OU611990.1, forward strand.
ACGAAACACTCGAAATTCTTGGAATCGACCCTACTAAGACAATAAAATATGGGAAAAATGTTCAAAAATAGGTTGCTATTCGTTTCGAGCATACGGCAACCTCCGGTTTAACTAAAGATGAACGTAAAGAACTTATGGATAAGTATCTTATTCCCGAAAATTGCAAGCTCATTGGAGCCCCAACCTTGAACCCTGAAATCAAGGCTGCCTTGTCTGAGATGGTAATAAAGCGTGACAAGGCCATTATAGCTAAGCAGCATATCCTGGCTGCAGCAATCTCTAGTCTCAGCGAGGCGATTACCCACATTTTGTCATCTAAAGAAAAAGACAATGAACTCTTGCGGACTCTCATGAATACTGGACGTGCATTATGTGATTGTCAACACAATGATAGCGTAACGAGACGTAATTTTATACTATCATCTGTTAAGAGAGATATGAAGGAGTCACTTCAAAACTCAAAGGTTGACGAGATGCTATTCGGGCACAACCTTTCTGAAACGCTTAGAACAGCTAAAGCTATTAACAAATCTGGCGCAGAGCTGAAGCCTCTTGCACCGAAAGCTGGTACCAGCAAACAGAATTCGTCAACAAAAAACTGGAAAGGACCCAATATGAATCGGAAACCACCACCGAGGACAACGAGTGCGACGCCTTTAACAGCTGCAATGCAAACGAGGAGCCAGCCCGCGAGCTCCTTCAGGCAGTCGCACGGTCAGCGACAACCGCGCGGCGCGACGCACAGCCGCCGCTAGTGCTCGCGCTTGCGACATCACCAGTGGTAAAATATGCTGGGAGACTTGCTAATTTTTATGATCAATGGCTACGCCTAACTAAAGATCCAGTCATCCTTTCGTATATTGAAGGTTATAAAATACCTTTTTTATGTCCTGTATTCCAAAATGACATTCCAGCGTTAAGAGAATGTTCTAGTAACGAACATCCTTTTTTTGTTGAAGCTATTAATGATTTGATAAATAATGGTGCAATTTCAAAATGTCAACCATGTGAAGGGCAGTTTATATCAAGTGTATTTTTAGTATCAAAACCGAACGGCAAAAGGAGATTTATATTAAATCTAAAAAAATTGAACAAATTCATTGACACTAAACATTTTAAACTTGAAGCTTTTCGAACTGCAATAAAATTGATTTCAAAAAATTGTTTTATGGCAAAAATAGACCTTAAGGATGCTTATTTCTTTGTCAAAATTCACCCAGACTTTAAAAAATATTTAAGATTCAAATGGGATCACGTTCTTTATGAGTTTAACGTTCTGCCGTTCGGTCTTTATACTGCGCCTTACGTCTTCACTAAAATCATGAAACCAATTGCTAAAGTTCTTCGTTCGGCTGGTTATTTATCTACTGTTTATTTGGATGATTGGTTTTTAATTGGACAATCTTACGATCTCTGTTTAGAGAACGTAAATCAAACCAGAACATTACTAACATCTTTAGGATTCATCATAAATGATGACAAAAGTATTTTAGTACCAAGCAAAGATTGCTTATTTCTCGGATATAATATTGACTCGAAAAATTTTCACGTACGTCTACCCTCCGAAAAAGTTGAAGTGATTAGTAAACAAATCAACAAAATGTGTTCATTGAAAAAATGCAAAATCAGAGAATTTGCGCGGTTTGTTGGATTGCTTGTTTCGGCATGTCCAGCTATTGAATATAGTTGGCTGTATACGAAATTATTTGAACGAATTAAATTTCTCAATTTACGCAAAAATAATGATAACTATGATGTATTTATGAATGTACCTGATTCTTTATTGCCAGATCTATCATGGTGGAAACATGCAATCAAAAATTCCGTAAATAAGATTAAACATGACACCTACGATTTAGAATTTTTTTCTGACGCCTCAACTACTGGGTGGGGTGCTGTACAAGGTAACAATAGAGCTAGTGGAATGTGGAGTGATTCAGAACGTGCTATGCACATAAATTATTTAGAAATCTTAGCTGCATTTTTTGGACTAAAAATATTTGCGACAGATTTAACTAACTGCCAAATTTTATTGAGGATAGATAACACTACCGCTATCTCATACGTTAACCGTATGGGGGGGATCCAGTTTCCACACCTTACAGAGGTGGCTAGAAATCTTTGGCAGTGGTGCGAAAGTAGGAATATATATGTTTATGCCTCTTATATTCGTTCAGCTGATAACTCAGAAGCGGACGCTGAATCTAGGCGAATTCACCCAGATATTGAGTGGGAATTAGCATCTAATGCGTTTCAACACATTGTGAACATTTTTGGTCAACCAGAAATAGATCTTTTTGCAAGCAGGTTGAACAAAAAATGTGAAATTTACGTTTCATGGTTCCGTGATCCGGATGCATATACAATTAATGCTTTCACATTTAAGTGGACAAATATTTACTTTTACGCTTTCCCACCCTTTACAATAATTCTGAAAACGTTACGTAAAATTATATCAGACAATGCCAGAGGCATATTGATTGTACCTTTATGGCCTACTCAGCCATGGTATCCTATTTTCAAAAGCCTGGTTGTTTCACAAACTTTGATTTTCAAACCGAACGATAACGTAATAAATTCTTATCATTCCAGCAACCGCAACATGCACAACCGAATTACCCTGGCTGCTGCAATATTATCAGGACGGCGTTCTTGAAAAGATCCACACCCCCTTCCACCTTAGATCTTATGATGTCATCCCTGTCACAAAACTCGCTTAAACAATACGATGTTTACCTTAAGAAGTGGTACTGTTATTGTATTCAAAATGGGGTTAATTTATACAATGCTGGAATACCAGATATTCTATTTTTTTTAACGAATTTGTATAATAAAGGATTGCAATATGGAAGTCTAAATACTTGTCGCTCTGCGCTATCTTTGGTTATAGGAGAACACGTAGGATCAGACCAAAGTATCAAACGACTTTTCAAAGGCATATTTCGCTCTCGTCCCTCTATGCCTAGATATGAAACGACATGGGATCCATCTCTAGTATTAACCTTTTTAGAGAAGCTCTATCCCCATGACAATTTATCACTCGAAATGATCACAAAAAAACTTGCAACCTTGCTAACTTTAGTTACCGCACAAAGGGTACAAACGTTAGCCAAAATTAATATTAAAAATATCTCGTTTACAACGACAAGAGTGTGTATTATAATTACAGAATTGATTAAAACTTCACGAGTTGGTTGCCCTCAACCACTTCTTATTTTACCTTTTTTTGAACAAAAGCCTGAAATATGCCCTGTAAAAGTGTTGCAAGACTACTTACGCAAAACAGAACCTTTGCGTAAAGACGTCGAAAGTCTATTTATAGGCCTTAAAAAGCCACATAGTGGAGTATCCAGCCAGACGTTAAGTCGCTGGATTCGGAGCACTCTGGGCAAAGCCGGCGTGTCAATGTCCTCGTTCAGTGTACACAGTACACGTCATGCCGCCGCTTCATGTGCACACCGCCTTGGCGTGAGCCTTGACGTTATTAGAAGAACAGCCGGCTGGAGCGCCACTTCAAATACCTTCTTTAAATTTTACAATAGGCCGCTAAACACGTGCAATGATGAATCATTCGCTCGTGCAATCATTGATAATTATGATAATAATGCTGAAAATTAAAATACATTACTTTTCGTCATAAATAATGATTTTTATGATGTATGCTAATTTACTAAGGATATGCTAATAAAGATAACCTTTTTAATTTATAAAAACCATGTTTATTCTTATGATACCTATAGTAGATACCTACCTAATACAGGTCATTATAATTCCTGAATAATATTTCACGGGAATCTCTAAAGATCTACATGTGTTTACCTATTTGCTGATCTCGAGGACGAAGCCGATGTATAATTAATGATTAAACGAACTTACCTGTAAGTGAAGTTCTATCGTAATTATACGGAGGCTTCGTCCGAAGAGATCAGCAACCCACCCTTTAAGAACATAATTAATTTGACCCTTCCCTAATCGTGAAATATTATATCAATATCTAAACTAAATGAACGTTGGGGTCAAACTGTCAGACGAGCGATCGGGTAAAACAAAAAAAAAAACGGGTTTGAGTAATATCGTATGAACTTACTCTCAATATAGTGCGAAATGGCGATCGCTGTGCGTTACTACATGTGTTTACCTATTTGCTGATCTCTTCGGACGAAGCCTCCGTATAATTACGATAGAACTTCACTTACAGGTAAGTTCGTTTAATCATTAATTATACCCATTATTATGAACAACTTTTTAAATAGGGCCAACTCTAAAATCGCCAAAAAAAAACACTTCCATAGAAAAATATAATTCAAACTTAACGGAATCAATGAAACAGCAATTTTTTTTCGCAATGTCCGTGTTGATCGCATAGTAAAAGTAAAACTTATTTCGTATCGTTTCGTTATAATTTGTATAGACTGATCTACAATTACTGAGGTCAAATATACGACCAGCTATCAAAATATTATACTATCTAAACTTACAAGCGACTTTGACGATTTTTGTTACTTCAAAACAAAATAAAGCTGAAAAAGAATTCTTGACATCCACATTTCACATTAATATTTCTTTCGCCTTCGCCCGTGTCCCTCGAAGGGTGACAAAAAATGCTGCCCGTTCCCAAATACCGAAAGTTTGTAAAAAACATTTGCATGTGACACAAATATTTGTCACGTAGTGGGCAATTTGCGTCCTATGACTGTGTTAAAAGAAGAGGGTACGATAGATAGTTATAGGAAAAACTGGTAATAAAGAAAAAATTTCACACCTTTAAAGTATATTTACTATACTTTATAAATTTTATTATTTAATAAACTTTAAAGTATATTTAATATACTTTAAAGTGGTGATCTTTTTTCGTACCCACTCTAGCAGTTCGATAGAAAAACGGGCAGTAGGGAATTAAATCATGCAGATCCGATGCACACTCTTCAAAATGTATCCAATTAAAAACCGACAGACTAGCAAAACAAATTTTCATAACCGACCAACCAGGTGGAAAGCTGGTGGTCTGTTAAGAACAAGTTTTCCTAACCGACCACCCAGGTGGATGGTTTGGGTGGTTTGTCAGTAATAAACGAACTTTGCGCCGGTGCTTAAGACTAAGAAGCTTTCGAACTAAGAATTCAATGCTAATGATTTATTTTTATTATTATTTGTAGTTAATAGGTATCAATGCATTTTTGTGTTTTATTTGAATTTTTGTTGTTTTTAATTATTTATTGATTGTATATTAATTTGATTTTATATTGATGTAGTAAAATAAGTATGGACATTGTCTGAAATAATATGATTAATAATAATAATAATGAGTCTCGTGGCACATTTCTCAATAGATTCCAATGCCCAAAGCTGACCATAAGCTGCATCTTGCAAACCTAACCTAAAGTAAGTCATTTTAGCTTCAGAGCTGAGCAGGCACTCTGTACTTAAAGTAGTATTACTTATTCTGTGACCTTACTAGTCTCTACTCACTCGAGATGCTCCTTATAGATGTCGAAGTCTGTGAAGACGAGCTCGACGATCTCGTGCGGCGCCGCGAGGAAGGTGTAGAGCAGGCAGTCAAGCCGCGCGGGGTAGGGCCGTGGGTAGTCGGGGCTACTGAACGTGCCGCGCTCCTTGCCGTACGTCGACGTGAACCGGACGCACGAACAACCTGACGAACAACAATATGTTTTTATTTATTAAAATAGCGGCAAACAATCATATGGCTCGCCTGATGATAAGCAGAAATCGCAGCCTCTGGACACCTGCAGCAATGGCAATGTTGACGATGCTTTGCCAACCCGGAGAGGTGGTTGAAGACACTCTTTTTGAAACGCTTCATGTTAGAAATTGAAAATAAGTACCTATTTCATCATCATCATCATCAGCCAGAAGACGTCCACTGCTGAACATAGGCCTCCCCCTTTAACCTCCACACTGAACGACAGCCTGCCTTTTGCATCCACTGGATGCCAGCGACTCTTGCTATGTCGTCGGTCCATCTAGTGGGAGGCCTACCTACGCTGCGTCTTCCGGTTCGTGGTCTCCACTCAAGAACCTTTCTTCCCCATCGGTTATCGGTTCTCCGAGCGATGTGGCCTGCCCATTGCCACTTCAACTTGCAAATTTTAACAGCTATGTCGGTGACTTTGGTTCTTTGGCGAATATCCACGTTTCGGATTCTATCGCGCAAAGAAACTCCGAGCATAGCTCTCTCCATTGCCCGCTGTGTGACTCTGAGTTAAGTACCTATTTAATAAAATATAAACAACAAACCCGAATACTGAATGCCAAAGCACTTACAAACAAGTTACAAAGACGAAACTAAGCCTCGTTTGACATTAAGATAATAAATATTCCAGTGTCAAATGAGGTTCAGGTGTTCAAATGAGGTCTCAGTATTCTAGGTAATGTTATTTATTGTACACTCTAATAACAACACTAATCTAAAAACAGGATACTAAAATCTAAATGTCTATTTTGTATGCGTCTGTTAAATTATTAATTATCGGTGTTTGGTAAATTGCTGTACTTAGATAATAATTCTGATGAAATACGTATATAATCATGACATGTTCCTCGTATAATGATTTCAAATTAATGCGGCCATAACCATGTTTTCATAATGTGGGCCAACTAGGTTTTCACTCAAACCTTCGACGTGGACGGCAAATCTATTTTAATTATGCAATTAAGTCCAAGGCCTGAATAAATACATACCTTAATTATGAATATTATTTCATCATCATCATCATTTCATCTATAGGACGTCCACTGCTGGACATAGGCCTCCCCATCGTAAAAAAGCCCTTCAAAAGGACCGGTTGGAAGCGGCATGCATCCAGCGTTTTCCTGCGGTCTTTTTTAGGTCGTCTGTCTATCTTGTGGGTGGACGTCCTACGCTGCGCTTACCGGTACGTGGTCTCCATTCCAGAACCTTTCGGCCCCATCGACCATCTGTTCTGCGTGATATGTGCCCTGCCCACTGCCACTTCAACTTGCTAATCCGGTGGGCTATATCGGTGACTTTCATTCGTCTACGGATCCTCATATGGATCTCCTCATTTCGGAATATTATTTAGTTTAACCTAAAGTGCTGTAAAACAACATAATTCGTGTAGAAATTAACATTTTACTTTTAACTTTGTGCGCACCAGTCCAAGCTATCTTTCGCATATTTTGTACATTGTTTTAAGATGAAACATCACTGAGTAAGAATTTTATAAAACCGGTTGGGCATTATCTTTATAAAAATATTGCAAATTCTAAATTATAACAACAAATAATAAATAATGGCCAAGTGCGAGTCGGTGACAAGTTTCTATTCATTACCAAGTTAGAACTGGTTATTTCGTGGTGGTACGGAAACCTCAGAGCGCGAGCCTGACTCTCACTTGGCCTTTTCGACTTTTATATTTGTTAGTTAATACATTAATCCGTAATTATTACATATTCTGTAAAAATTTCAACTGGCCATCTATTACGGTTCGAAAGATACAGCCGTTAATAGTTATATAGGACCACAAAAGAGTTTTTTTTTTTACTTTTCTTTTTGTGGGTAGGACAGACGGACAGACAGACAGACATCGTAGGCTTAGTAATAGGGCTCCATTTTTACCTTTGGGTACGAAACCCTTAAAATTAAAAAAACTACGGAACCTTTTAAGTTTCACCGTGTTGGTCTATACGTCTGAATCACGGTCATTTTATTCAGAGACTAATGACGAAACAAATTGAAAATTATAAATAAGGAAAACATATCAAAAAAATTGTATTTAAAATAGCTACGGAACCATGATCAAATCACGACACGCACTTGACAATTGTCCTCTTTTGATTATGCATCCAGATGACCGACATCCACTCTCGTGTAGATAATACAATTCTGAATGGAAATCAATTTATTAAAATCCAAATACACGTCAACAACAGGGGAGGGCATTGTTGTCTTTTTACTCGCATCGTAAAACAATTTTACGCTAAAAGGGGGATGATCACAAAAGAGTCATTCTTTGACTTAATTATTTCCATGTGGCATAATAAAAAAAAAATATGAATTACGACCTACCACAGCATTGTAGTAGGTTTTATATTGCTACTTATTATGTAAGTACAGTTAAAAACATTATAAGTAGTACTTGAGATATTTTTTTTTGTAGGTAAATAGTTTGAGATTTCTTTGTGACTTCTATAAGGTTATGACTATGACTGTCGCATTGTTCACTTTACAAATGCATCCGCACGCTTTCCATGCATAAACCATTTTGGGTTTATTTTCGACCTTAACTCAATGGCACTAAAGTTACGTAAATAGAAAAATAAATAAATATATATGCACAGGACTGTCAATTTACGCAACATTCAATAAACAAATGAGATAGAAATAAAGATAAGAACTAAGGAAAGTAGAATCCATCCATCTGCATCTGAAATGTGTACGGAGCCTCCGTACACAGGTTCGGCTTGGTCTCTGTGTTCTTCTAATCATAGATACCTCGAGCATTTAGGCGTAAAGCATGAAATAATCTAATTCAGATTTAGCATTAGCATAAATACAGAAACCGGCAAACATAAGCACAGATTTTAATTAACCAATATGTTTTTAATACTTATTAAATTATTGCATCTACAATATTTTTATATGCCATAGTTGGTAATTAAGCTAACGAGCCGCTTGATGATAAGCGATCAAGTATCTCCAGAGGCATCACCAACAAGGGCCTTACGAACAACTGCTTTTACAGGCACCTAATCCGCTCAGTTGGAAAATCACGCGACCGCAAACCTTATCGCGCCCAGATACGGTTTGCGGTCGCGTGATTTTCCAACTGAGCGGATTAGGTGCCTGTAATAGCAGTTGTCCGTAAGGCCCCAGGTCTTTTGAAGAACCCCATGCTATAGTTAATCGGAAATACTGCAGAAAGGAGCTCATTCCAAATATTGCAAGTGTGATGTTAAAAAGATCACCAAAGTACATGACATGTCATGCAAACAAACCAACAAAGCAAGCTTGTCTATACTAATATTATAAAGAGGAAAGATTTGATTGTTTGTTTGTTTGCATTGAATAGGCTCTGAAACTACTGAGCCGATTTGAAAAATTCTTTCGCTGATTTTCAAAAAAAAATTGGATCCTTACTAAAACTCCAATAATACCCGTGCGATACCGGGGCGGACCGCTAGTACAAAATAAAGTAAAAGTCACGCTAGAAACAAAACTGTGACTATTTCTGACTGTGCATTCAATTTGTTGCCACATAATACCATAACACCGCAACTCAACATCGAAAAGTGTGACACGCGATCCGTAGCTTTGGTCCTGATGAATATTTTATGTAAAAGTCTTCTGCTGCCTACTTCGAGAGTTTTCGGTAATCCCACGGTGTCAAATGAGATATTCAAGACGTTTTTCGGTTAAAATTGAATATAAGCTTGTGTTATACCAGAATTTTATTTGGTGGAGTTATCTTACCTTGTCAGAGTTGATTTAAACGGTTAATTAGCGGACTCCATAGCTCAGGCTTAGCCTAGTTTGGAGCCCACAGTAAAGTATATGTACTTACACAAATATATAATGTAAATTATGTTAGCTATGCTTAAGTACTGTAACACGTTTTAGAAATAAATATTATTGTTATTTGTCTTTATTTCATAGGGTTCTCGGGTCTAGCCTGGTCTTTTATACATCATCAAAGGGCCAAAGCCAACACCGATAGGCCTTTAAAATATGTGGATTGGGATGATGTTGGTAAATGGACTACTGATGCTATTAGGGTATAAATAAACTGGGCTACTGAAGTGAACAGCTTGTGGATGGGATAACAAATCTATAGGATGAGAAATGGCACCTGCCTTATTTTGTTTCATTTCAAAATACATTTAGGCATATTGTGATGACTTGCTACCCACTATATGGGTCCTCCAAGCCTGCCGTATATATTGGCGCCGGAGGGGCAACAATAGCATGGGTGGCTTAGGGTCTCGAAAGGTGTGCTGCATTGTCACTAAACACTACTCGCGGTGCTATGCCCTTTAACACTTCCACCCTAGAGCTTAGGTTCTTAGCTCTTACCGTTTCCACTCCCAGACGGCCAGTTAAGGCAAGCTAGGGGTCGGGGTCTCTATCCTTTGAGCCGGGGTCTTAGAATACTGCTTCGCTATCCCCTGCCTGTCATAAAAGTCGACTAAAAGGGGCTTTTGGGCTTGTGAGTGGTCAAATTTAGGGATCTGACCTATTCAGCAAGTCCAAGGAAGACAACGGCGCGGTATGGCCTACGCCGTTGTAAAGGAAAGCAATGGAAATGCCTTCAGCATTTCTCGGGACCGTTGCGTCAGGCAGTGTGCTAGAAGGATACCGGTGCGTTCCTATGGAGATCCCGGTGCCCTCTGTCTGGCACATAGAGGTTGGCCACCGAGGGGGTTTTAGTGGGTGCAATCTCACATAACCCAGCTTCACCCCAATGCAGCTGGTAATATTTTGAAGATTTTTCCCCCCGTCAGCAAAAAAGGATGTCAGGATCTCATTTAGCCCCATAAAATCGGAGTATACGGTATCGCCCCTCACCAACGTCTCGCCACAAAGCCGTCCCAGCGTATTTATGGCAAGGCCACAATCTGAATAATATTATAAGCTCATTAAATTGAAGTTAAACTCATTTGACGGATTGTATTGCGTGTAGATCGTAAAGGGAGAAAGCAATACTGAATCTATGGTGTAGATGGACAGACGACCTAAAAGAGACCGCGGTAGGGAAACGCTGCATGCAGGGCACTTCCAACCGGCCTTTTTGGAGATCGATGGGGGAGGCCTATGTCCAGCAGTGGACGTCCTACGGCTGAAATGGTGATGGTGTTGATGATTGCGTGTATTTTACATTATTATAATTTTTATTTGTACGACAAGGCCCACCAGGCTAATTTGTTACTATTGCTAACATCTCGAACTGAAAGTTTTTAAAACTTTAACAAAATTACAGCTACTATGTTAATTTCTATCCTTATTCTGGTTTAAGACTTTTATTTTCTCAAAAAGAATTTGTACATTCACTTAAAATGAGAAACTAAAACTATTGTTCTAGTCTAGGTACAAACGCAACGTTATATTATGATGTATGAAGGTATATAATAATAGATATTAGTATAAATAGTTTTAATGCATTGAACATGCATGTTCAACAATACATTATGTAACCTACAGATACATAAATGGCTAGGTACGGAACTATTTACCAACGTGCTACTGACATACAAACTAGACGTGCACTTGTAAAACTTCAGCTATTCTCACACCAACACCTGCAACTAAACTCTATAACTTGGTCCGTGACTACTACAACAAAGTAACAAATAATGTTGGCTATAAACAAAATAATAGCTACACTTAGGGCTGCCATCTTGTAGCTTAGAAAAGTACTAAAAGTTTACGTTGTTAATGTTGCGTGTAACGGTTTCGGTATGCAGTGGCAATACACGAGCGCGAGTATTGCAACTTTATCTTTTAACATTACTTCATCATCATCATCAGCCAGAAGACGTCCACTGCTGAACATAGGCCTCCCCCTTTAACCTCCACACTGAACGACAGCCTGCCTTTTGCATCCACTGGATGCCCGTGTCTCTCACAATGTCGTCGGTCCATCTAGTGGGAGGCCTACCCACGCTGCGTCTTCCGGTTCGTGGTCTCCACTCCAGAACCTTTCTTCCCCATCGGTTATCGGTCTTCGAGCGATGTGGCCTGCCCATTGCCACTTCAACTTGCAAATTTTAACACATATGTCGGTGACTTTGGTTCTTTGGCGAATATTCACGTTTTGGATTCTATCGCACAAAGAAACTGCGAGCATAGCTCTCTCCATTGCCCGCTGTGTGACTCTTAGTTTTTCTAAAAGGCTTACAGTTAAGGACCACGTCTCAGTACCATATGTCATCACTGACAACACACACTGGTCAAAGACCCTCGTCTTGAGGCACTGTGCTATCTTGGACGAGAAGATGTCACGCAATTTCCCGAACGCTGCCCATCCGAGTTGGATTCTTCGGGCGACCTCTTTACCTAAGTTAACATTAGTTGTGTTTAGTTAAATACATTCTTTGACTTATCCTCTCTTCACCTCTATACCTAGTAAAATTGTCATCCAAGTAACCGAATTTTCCAGTTATTTTGATTTAAATGCGAAACTACTGAACCGATTTGGTGAAATTTCTATGGGACCAATCTGAAAGTATATAATTAATTTCAAACATAAATATAATTCACTGTTTTAAACTATCACGGTTGTTCATTAAAGTTATGTGATTATTTACGGGATATTTACCGTGGTAAGGTGGTGGAATGAGCTCCCGATATTTTGGCGCAGTTACATGCACCATGTACACAGGAAGACAAAAAAAATAATATATATAATTATAATGATTTAAAAAAAAAGTTCATAAAAGACAGAGTTCCTTGATAACAAACATAAAAAAATATAATTAGAAACCCTTCTTTTTTGAAGTGCGGTTAAAAACTCACAAGCAAACAAATAGAGTTCGTAAAATATATAGGTAATAAGTAAGCTAAGCTTCCAAAATCCCTGGCCTGAATGTATGTTCCCCGATAAATCTGGGTGTCTTCAAATCACGAGTGAATCGGTTTCTTCTAGGCAAGCGTGCTCCACCGTAGACCGCATCATCGGTTAACATCAGACGAGTTGGTGGTAAACGCAAGCCTATTATCAAATCAAATAAAATAAAAACTCATGTAGTAGCCCCCGTAAAATTATTTATTTAGCCGTTCTTAACAGATCAAGAAACTTTAAGAATGTTTGGAGTATGTTAGGCATCTTTAGAGTGACCGCTATTGACTTTTCCAACTGAGTGGAGTGACTTTTACTTTGAAGGGCGTTCGGTGGTCAGGTTGTTTGTCTGAGGAGAGCAGTCGTTAAACTATTGAGAGAATTGGAGTCTATGATCTAAGTTGACTTCTGATCACTGATGCATGATAAACAAAATGTCAATGGTCCCTAGAAACTTATGACTCGTAAATGTAATAAGAACGTAGTCCTTAGTAAACAGCATTGTTCATTACAGACCCTGCAAAGGGCAAGTTCAGAAATAAACAATCGAGGTGATAGTGACGTCGATTCTGTCATACCACTCACTAAACTAAACCAATCTGACAGGACTAAAATTATCTGTCTTTTTTTTCATTTTAATATATGAGAGAAGGATGGCAACAATTTTAGAGCTGTCAAATTTAGTTTAGTTTAGAGTACATCAGAATCGATGCCATTATCTGTCTTGCCTGGGCCAAACACCTATACAATTAGACAATGGCGTCGATTCTGTCATACCTCTTACTAAATTAAACCAATCTGGCAGGACTAAAATTGTCTACGTCTCTTTTAATTTCAATATGTGAGAGAAGGATGACAATAGTTTTAGAGCTATCAAATTTAATTTAGTTTAGATAATGGTACAACAGAATTGAAACCAGTGTCTTTTAATGAAAACTAACCTTACATGAGACCTGGCCATATTTAAATAATGGCACTTCATTATGTTCAAATTAAACACTTTTAACGAATCACGTGTATTTTACATTCATTCGAGGTGAAATTTCGGAAAATCCGTTTTAGTTATTCATTGCATTGTTTGAGTAAGTATTGGTTAAAATTGTGTATCTTTATAATTAGCAGTTTTTTTGTAAGTTAATTCCTAAAGAAAGCCTTTTTTATGTGTAGAGAAGATAAAGTAAATAAAATAACACCCCAATCTTCTTATTTAACTCCTTGACACCACCTTGAAGGTCTTTTCTAACTTTTGAATTCTACAGTGTCCAGGGAGTAGTTGGGATAGCAGCCCTGAAGCTATTGTTAAGCATGGCCCTCTCAAGCTACAAAGTAAGGGTAAGAAACTTACTTGGATTTATGGCAAGCCCTTCGTCAACTGTATGAAGAGATAAGTGGAGAACCAGGATAAGGGCCGTTGAGGTCTGAAAAAAAGATTTATTGTATCTTAGAAATTGTTGAAGTAATTCCTAAGGAGGTAAGTAAGCATTATAACATTTCATTGTCTTTCATAGTATTTTTGGAGTACGATATGAAGAATAGAATAATCTTAGATTAAAGCATAATTATGTAGTATAGTATGATATCTTTGAGAAAAATAAAGCCAAAAAATAATAAAAATTTAAGAAAATAATTTAAATAAAATTATATACACAATAGACAGTAAAATGAATTTATTTTTTCAGAATAGACAAATTTCATGTCATAAATGCCAAATGCCCAAAAAATAAAAAGTTACTAAAGTCCAGCCGCTGAGAGAATGCGATTTTATTTTATTTCTTGAATCCATGGATACCGGTATCGCATTTTTAAGGAAACTTATCCCAGTATCGTTTGACTTCAACTCGCCTGTCTTTCTTCTTCTGCTTACGCCCGGGACGGGCTGGGGTCCGCTTTCCTACTGCGACTCCTCCACTTCGCACGGTCGTTAGCGTCATTCTTGGTCGGTTACTTGCCTGTATCCGTGGCTAATTCAAATCGATACCGGGATCCGTGGATACAAACTCCTGACAGATGCAATAACATTGTAAAAAACTAAATGAATTCATTTTCTTTTAATATTTTACTGTAGTTGGTACTGGCTAATAGCTGCAATATTACGTTCAAAAAAGTAATAAAAGTAAAACACTGTTTTAAACTATCACGGTTGTTCACTAAAGTTATTATGATTATTTACCGGATATTTACCGTAGTAAGGTTGTGGAATGAGCTCCCGATATTTCGACACAGTTACATGCACCATGTTTACGGGAAAACTAAAGAATGCGAGTGGTTGGTCGAACAGTTAAAAGGTTAGGTGCAGACATAGCGATCTACCCTCTTTCTTCGTCTTTCCACAACCTTACCACGGCAAATATCTCGTAAATAATCATATAACTTTTGGTAATAAAAGTGATTAGAATTTACTGTTTTTGTTCAGCTTTTTACAATGTAATGGCAACTGTCAAAAGCACCCTTTTAGTACCTTCTAGTACCATTAACAGTTGCCAACCCTAATGAGAAATCACAAAATGAAAACCATCTTAAACATTTACAGATCGCTACTCCATCAGTTTATATACCAAGACAAAAGCCAAGTTTTCGCATACAATATTCTGTTATTCCTAATTCATCAATTCTGTGTAATATATATCTTAATTAGCAGATATTCTTATTAACTTTTGATTTGATCCCATGTTCAATTCTTAATCAGGAAAAGTGGGTTTAACCGGTCGAATTTACCTGGACGGATTTAAATTATTAGGGGTCCTACAAAGCGTCGGCGAGATGACTCGTTTCATCATGATTTATCCCAGCTAGCAGTGGAGACAAATATAAAAAAATGTAGGAGACTTTGAAAGGAGGAGTGAGTTTGGAGAAGGAGAAAAAATATGTATCTGACATTATCTTTGAAAACGTTAAAAATAACGTAAAATTAACATTGCAACAATTTTAAACCAATTTTCGTAATTATATTTTCGTTTATGGTAGTAATAGTTTTGTCCCTCTCCTTGCGTAGATTTAATCCCGCTTTTAAGAGTTATAATGTTGATCTTATTTAGGTATTTTCTTTAGGGCAGACCAAACCAAAAAGCAATACGTGATTATGAAGCATAAGCTCCCATCACGGCGGATAACCCAAAATCTCCCGTCAACTTATGATACACCGCATTCATTCTGCAATTACAACCAACCATAATCTTCATACCGTAATACGCCTGAATCCCTTCATTTCAACTTAAGCCTTCAACGTGTCTTATCACATTACGCCTGGATATAAAACACCCGGTGACATTAGTCGACGTTAAACCCACGCTGAAAATTGTAAACACAATATTCCAAGACTGTAATGTGTTGGTTCTATCGTATCTCGACTATATTAGGGTTTAGCCAACACTATTATAAACGCTTTTATGGAAAAACTAGTGCAAAAAAGGGACTACCACAATCTATTAGACATTATTTGCGTAGTCATATTCATGTTTGGCTTTTCTATCGCTCTATCTACTAGGAAAAACGCGGCTACATGGAACATGCTTTTTCTTTTTTATTCTAACTCAAATTCTAATTCTAATTATTTATTTGTCAGAACATAGTAGGTACACATACATAATAATATAAAGTAGCATATACATGGTCGTAAGAATGGAAACGTATCTCATGTCCTTGCCTGTTCCAGCGTACAAATGTTAGTTTTTTTTACTGTTGTATTTTTCTGTTGTTTGTAATTTTTGTTGTTGTTTTCTGTAAGATTGCCTGTGTGGCAGTGGGAACGATGATAGGCTGATAATGATGATGATTATGATGTTTTATATGTATTTATTCGTACACTACACCAGTCCTTACAGCTACATGTTTTAAGCGATTCTGTTTAGGTAATGAAAAAAGATGCGCGACCGCAAACCGTATCTCGGCGCGTTATGATTCACGTTCGCGTGATTTTCCAAACTGACCTGTTTCAGCGCTAATTCGAGCCAGTGTTAAGAGTTAGCCGTAAGACTCTAGGCATAAAGAACGTAGCAGAATTTAAATTTATACAACCCTGTACGTGTAGCTATTCATCATTATCATCATCATTTTAGCCATAGGACGTTCACTGCTGGACATAGGCCTCCCCCTTTGACCTCCACTCTGAACGACAACCTGCCATCTGCATCCACTGGATGCCCGCGACTCTCACAATGTCGTCGGTCCATCTAGTGGGAGGCCTACCTACGCTGCGTCTTCCGGTACGTGGTCTCCACTCAAGAACCTTTCTTCCCCATTGGTTATCGGTTCATAGAGCGATGTGGCCTACCCATTGCCACTTCAATTTGCAAATTTTTACAGCTCTGACTCAGGTTCTTTGGCCAATATCCACGTTTCGGATTGTATTGCGCAAAGAAGCTCCGAGCATAGCTCTCTCCATTCATGCCCGCTGTGCGACTCTGAGTTTTGTCAAAAGGTTTTTTTCAAGGGTTTTTTTTATTAATAAAGTTTATTTTAGACTAGTTAGACTCTTTGACACGTGGTTTGTTCAAAAATGTACGAAATAAAAATAGATAAGTAAGTATACAGTGTCTTTTGATATACCTACCAGAAGAAAAAAGTTATTTTTATGATTTATCGTTCAAAGTAAGACTGCAAATGATATCCAATACAGTCTACATTCCTCCAAGCGGAGTCACATGCAAAAGCCACTCGTAACAGCTTATTCGTAATATTTGGTTCGTTATCAACTCTCAGGAAATTGATATTACCTACATACGTGTATATTAATTAATTGATTTAATTAAGCCGTTGCCATATCAAGGACGGTAATTTAGCAACGGTGAGGTGTGTACATAATATCTCACTTAGGTGATGCTGGAGCACGTTAAATGACAGTTCAACGAGTTCGGGGAAACTGGAGACAAGATTACCAAATACATCTTGATTTAACAAGATTGAGATCTAATTTATTCTGTCTTTAAAATAAAATTTCATTAAAAAACAACACAAGCATCCTTAACTTAATATCCCACAAAGAACAAAATAATATTTTTGCACGCATTTTGAAGTCGGACGGGAAGTATACTCGTTTGTTGCCTGGTCCAACCACGTAGTTCTACCAACAGGACCATGGGCAATTTATTATCAATCATAGTTTTTTATTTTTTATTTTTTTTATAATTTTTTTTGTTGTTCCTATCATGAATACATCCTTTGATGACATATTATTTCCAGTTATTTTGATTGAAACCAATTTGAAAGTATATCCTTGTTCTGACTTGAACAAAAGACAAAACAAAAGTATTGTAGTGATTTGTTATCGCGAAATTTGTAGACGCTCTGACAAAAATCCTTATTATTTAAGCTGGTTTAAAAACTACTGGTCCCTAATTAATGAAATTTTTGTGGGACCACCTCGCGGGTTTTTTCTACATTTTAAAAATAGAAAAACACAAATTAGTGTATAAATCACTGTACATACATTAAAAAAACCGGGCCGCCAGTGGGGGAGTCCAATGTCCAGCAGTGGACGTCCTATGGCTAAAATAATGATGATGATGATGACTAAATAAGTCATTGGTGCAGGACCAAGGATCGAACCGGGTGCCGTCAGATTATAAAGCTCACATGCTCACCACCCAGCTACCATCGCTCCGTGGGTACGTTGAATAGAAGTCGGTTCGTACTTGTCCTGAAATTAGCGTTTTACTTTACTTATAGTTTTAGTTTTTGAACCTAAAACTACTAAGTAACGTAAGTAAAGTCACAAATCTATGAATGGGGTTAACATATAACTACTTTATTAACACAAATACCTAGAACAAGCACCCACAAGGCTTCGCTAAGTGTAGTAATATGTTAACAGTTAGGCCTCGTCTACAGTGAGGAGCTGGCGCGGTGGCGACAACGATGGGCGCGAAATATCAAACGTAAGAAACCGTAGTGAACCAACTGTGGCAGTTTTCAACGACTTAACGAAAAAAGAGGAGGTTCCCAATTCAACTGTAATATTTTGCGTATTTACATACACGATACATTCGCCGATTATGCACAGTTTTTAATGTTTCTTTTATCTATACTTCTATACTAATATTACAAAGAGGAAAGATTTGATTGTTTGTTTGTTTGCATTGAATAGGCTCCAAAACTACCAAACTGATTAAAAAAAATATTTCACTGTTTGAAAGCTACACTATCCCCGATTGACATAGGATATATCTATATCCGTGCAAAGCTGGGGCGGCCCACTAGTGTATATATATATATATATATATATATATATCTTGACGGTGGTAATAAACAATACTAACTCTATGAATGAAAAATAAGGGGATAAATCTCGTTATTAAATTTTTCCCCCTTCACGTGAAGTCTCGCAGTCACGGCACTATAGTCATGCAACGAAATTTTGCTCACCTCCACTATTTTAAACTTTCCAAAAATTAAATTTTGCAACCAAATTTTTGAACAGTTATCCAACTGTCTAACTGATGGAGCTGAAACTTACATTCACGTTTAGTTTAGATGACAATCCATGGTTAGTTAAGTGACGTCATTCTAAATCCAATATGGCGGACTCCCAAAGATGGCGGAGAAGTATTTTTATGCACCCCAAATGAAAGAGTTTGCTGAAAAAAATACGAAACATAAAATTATGTCACTAAATTCAATATGATGGACGCCTAAAAGCTTGTTTTAAGAATTATATTTTTAATTTTTTTTATTTTAGTCCAGCCTAGCAAATTTTATGCCACAAATAAATTAGTCTTATAAGTTATCTTATCATTCGACATCGAAATCATGATGTTTGTTTGATGAAACGCTACATAGCTCGCGCGGCGTACCGTGGCCATTTAGTTGCTGATCTGCCACCTGCGCCCACTTCCGCTCGTTCTCTCTGAACGAGCCCTAAACCGTGTCAAATGTTTCTCGGCGGCATTGGACTATCGATTCCTATAACAACAAAGTAGGCAAAGTCTGTATTTGTTCAAGTGGCGATAAGTAAGTGTGTTCAAGGCCAAACAAGCAAGAATTTCCATTCAATTGGTACTTAATCAGAATTTTAATGATGTCATGTCTGTTACTCGATGTACTGACGATTATAATTTTGTAAGGCAGGTTGGCAATGGCAGAAAGCGAAAAATTAATATTGAGCTGAATGCCGTACCTACTCGTATATCTTGGCTAATTTTCAGCAGCAGACTAAGGTGGGCTGACTATGATGATAATGCAATTAAATCAACAGTAATCATCATCATGATTGTCAGCCTACATGTTCCTACGGCTGGGATATGGGCCTTCTTTCACAGAGAGAGGATGGGCTCTAGTCCACCATGCTGGCGCAGTGCGTGTCATTATGTCTTTGAACTTTTGAGGTTCTTGGACATACCGGTTTCTTCACGGTGTTTCCCTTCACCGTTTTTAAGCGATGGCATCGAAACTGCACATAATTTATTTAAGTATTATGTAAGTGATTAATTCACGGCCGAGGACCAAACCGGACAGCAGATTAAAAGCGCATATGCCACCGGTCGGCCAACATCGCTCCAGTAATGACAACTTCACCAAACTGCCAACTGCTTCAAACGAAGGGTGAATAGAGTCCTCAAAGGTAGGCAACGCACTGACAATGCTCCGGGTATTGTAGGTGTCTATAGGCAGCTACCATTACCACATTGACCACTTACCATCAGGTGACCCCCTTGTTTGTTTGCCACTCTACTTTTTTTTTAATTTTTTTTTAATATTACGGTTACGTTAATATGACTCGTTGAAACGAACCAAAGGATTCCAAACTCGAGAGGTTACATTTGGTGACTAATGATGGAACCGGGAGGTGGATATTAGGATTCTTGGTATGGAACTCGATAAAACTAAACAATAAAACTATCCGGTTTGCCTAAAATGCAAAGATATGAGATAATTATCAATTACTAGCCTTCCGCCCCGGCTTCACACGGGTATTATTGGAGTTTTAGTAAGGATCCCTAATTTTTTTGAAAATATAATATTATAGCGTCACCCGGGGATAGTGTAGCTTCCGAACAGTGGAATAATTTTTCAAATCGGTTCAGTAGTTTCGGAGCTTATTCAATGCAAACAAACAATCAATTCTTTACTCTTTATAATATTAGTATAGAAGTATAGATAAAACCAACTTCATAATATATTGCGTTGTTTCGTTTATTTGGTGACATATTTTTTCCAGATATTTTAATTTAAAAACCGATAATTTGACCTGATTTTTATAACATTTTTGTGGGACCAATTTAAAAGTATATTTTATATAAAGTATATAAAACTAATTGTTTGTTTTTTTTATGTTACGATTTAAAGATGGCGTGTTATTTAAGTTTTAAGTTATTGAAATTATTATTATTTTTTTATAGAAAAAACATTGGAACTCCTTTTTTGAATTCAGTTTTAAAAAATGGGTGTGTTTCCTGTCCCCACAGGCCCACTGTCATTGATGATCTTTTTTGCAAAGATACCGCTAGAGGCGAACTGTAACATTTGTCAATTTCAAAACATTATTCCATTTCAATACGAGGAAATCACAAATCATACACCATAGACCCCTTTCATACATCCCTTCATATTCTGAATAGGAAACGGATTCCGGAGCACTTCATCATATACAAAAATATACTGCAAATATAAAAAAGAAACCCTTCCGTTTCGCCTGCTCCTAAAATATAGCCAACATAACAAACACAAAGAGCTATAACTAGCGACGAGTACATTCCGCCAACATGGAGGAAAACCATATCTTGACGGATCGCATTAGGGACAGAACGGTGAACTCCAAAAGGAAAGTCAGGGCAAATCACTGGGCCCGTGAGCTAAACTACTCACACTTGTTACAGAGAACAAGGGATAAGAAACTACTAAATACTCTCACAACTTCACACAAGTTCAGGCAACTACCTTTAGTTGAACCAAAGATGGATTTAATTGTGTTTTTCGCGTATTGATGTGCCTGTTAAAAGTTCACGCGTTGGTATTCCGATAGCGAACCCTTCAAAATAATGGTATTTCCAGTCACGCGCTTCGTTATTTCTATCGGTTGACATTATATCTAATGTTTGATTCCTTTATCGTGGTCGAAAACAATTGAATAAAAACATTATACCTAGTCATTCTTTTGTACCGAGACTTTTATTGCAAACAAGCTGCGCCCGCGAGTTAAAATCACCGTTAAGTTTTCGGAAATTTTCAAATTTTCAGCGCACTTTTCTTAATTTTTCTTTCCGTAATAACCTTCTGCAAAGTATTAGAACACTGTAGAAAAAAATATCAATGAAATCGGTATAGTCTCAAGTTATAGTTAAGTTCTCAAGTTATGGCGTGACCAAGGTAAAAAGGGATTCATTTTTATACACTCGTATATAGATAGATAGAGGATTGTTGTAAAATAGTTAGAAAATAGCTCTATTTATGAAACATAGAAAAATAGGGGTTCCCAATTCTATCTGTATTTTTACATATTTATATTAGCTTCACTTGTAAGGTGCTAATTTTGTAAACAAATATTGAAAGTTGATTTTAATTTAATTATCATCAACCAGAAGACATCCACTGCTTAACACTGGGCCTCCTCTTAATTTAACTTAAGTACTCCTAATTGTCATATCAATTTGAAACTCACCAAGTATCCTGATCCTGTTGACAATATCATACTTTAGTACCATCAAACTGATCTGATCGTTGGACACACAAAATGGACAGACGACTTAAAAGAGACCGCAGGGAAATGCTGGATGCAGGCCGCTACCAGCCGGCCTTTTTGGAGATTGATGGGGGAGACCTATGTCCAGCAGTGGACGTCCCATGGCTTAAAAGATGATGATGATGATGAAACTGACTTGATGATGGAGCCAAGCTCATAAGTGTGTCATAATTTGATCTTCACTACATAAACTTTAATATACATTTTTAAATCCAAATTACAATTCTTTTCAAAACGTTCCTGTGGTTTCACTTCAATACTTCATCAACTTACTGAGCCTTATCCCCTTCAAAAAGAGTCCGCAACCCTTCAAAGTCCCTTAAGCAGGGCTCCGAAGGGTCTAACCAACACATTGTTAGTCTGAGGGACGAAATATGACTAGAATAAGGATCAACAAGGAATCCGTGACCTCTGCGTGCGAGGATTTCTTAATACACGTTTGTTTGTTTGCGCCCCAGAAACTCGGGACAAAGTTGAAACTTTATTGACAAGAGCCCCTAATTTTGTATTTAACCAGGAGGTTGGATAATTCGGGTATACATTTACCCGGAAGGGTGACGTCGACAAGATTAAGTCTCGGTAGGAAGTAGATTAATTCGTTGTGCAAACAAAATATGGTGTCGGGGACAAAAAGTTGAATTGTTTTTTTGACAAATTAAAACGGTGAATAAGGATAATTAGAAAGGTTTTATAAACGGCACTCCGTTAATTTTTCAGTTGTCTTTTTATTGTATTGCTTTGACAAAGTAGCAAGCTTATTTATTTGATCCAATAATTAGATTAGTTTTCGATTAATTTTAGCTATAGATTAATTTTAGTTTTAGATTAGTTTTAGTTTTACTTATTTATTATTAATTATATTATATACTTAGAATAACTACTCAGAGAAGGTAGGTTTCCAAACAGCGCCTTCTCAAAACGTAAGCTACAAATTCACTTTGTAGCTTACGTTTCGATTGGTATTTTAAACGATTTAAGCAATAAAATTAATGGATTACCTGTGGAATGTCACACCTTAACTCTTATGCTGCTTTTCTGATTTGTTGTGGTACGATTTCACCGCGCAAATTGTCATAGTATAATTGTTATATTTTTTGGAGCCATAAGTGACTCCATATGAATGGCTTAAATTTTGCGAATGTACTTGGTTTCTATTGTGTAGTTATTCTAAGATTATATACCATTTTGATGAACTTTAAAAGTAACGGAAGCAAATAAAACAGACGTGTTATTCATATGGATTTTTCTATTCTATTTCTTTCTTTCAATGGCGTGCAATAGCGCTGCTAATATTACTATCTATTTAGCTATATACGTCATTATCATCATTATTAGCACTGAATGACACATTGCTGGGTATACGCCTCCCCTTGTTTATGCCACTCTCCCCAGTCTCTCACGGTTATCTTCTTTAATTATCGAAATAATACTTTAAAAAATGCAATTCAATTCAATTCAATTGCTTTACCCGATTAAACCATAAACAAACATTTCAATTATCAGACAAATTACCCAAGCTTTATAGCAATTATTCTTAGTGGCCCGATACCGGAAGACTCGTCAAGGATTGTCGAAATTAAATAAGTAGACAACGTTTGCAATAGGGATGAGACATTTGTTTGGTAAATAAACTAACAAAAATCCGGCCATATTTAGGAATACAAAATCCGATCTTTAAGAAAAAAAATTGTCTAAATAATATGTCACTAATATTTCTGTTATTTTCAGACACAATTTGCCGGCAGAATTCAAATATGTCGCTGTCTTTCAGGACACAAGTTATCATGATAGCCCGTTGGTCCAGTTCGTAGTGAACCTGCCTTCTGAGCTTGGGGGCGTGGGTTCGATTCCCACCTAGGACAAACATTTTTGTGTGACGAACATTTGTGTTTGTTCTATATCTGGTTGTTAATATCTATTTAAGTATGTATTTAAAAATATATGTGTAGGTATATCAGTCTCTGGCAGCCATATCACAAGCTTTGCTTAGTTTGGGGTCAGATGAATGAATGATGAATGTGTGCAAAAATGTCCCGAATATTATTATTATTATTTCACTTTATTTCAATATAAACACGGGTCTAGCCCGGACATTTGGTAGGCATTGGTGGGGCCGAAGCCAACACCAAGAGGCCCCGTTGAATATAAAATACAATATTATTGAATGTGTATAAAATGGATTATAAAACTATTGTACAGTATAGGATATAAAACGTCTAGGCTATTGAGGTGAACAACTTGTGGATGAACAACATTATTATTATTATTATGAGTAATAATATCCTCGTATTTTATCGATAGTGCACCGGAGCTTCAAAAGCAGCATCCTGAATGTACAGGGTTATTCTGAAATATGCTAACCTGAAAGGAGCTAATCATTAGGAGGTACTATTTTTACTTTAAGATCATACAGTATGTATGGAATTTTATACGTAGTTAGGTACTTTAATTTCATAATCCATTTTTTATAGAATACGTTTGATACATTTGAAAAATCTATATCCTTATATATACTAACCCTAAAAGTTGCGAAAACATATATTATTATCAGCTGTTTCATACATTTCGTCGAGTGTTAATAGTTTTCTAAGCCATTTCAAAGGGTAGGTATATCAAATGATTATATCATTAGCCATAGTAAAAGTTGTCCATAATGACGAGACCATTTTGAGCAACAATAACTGGCTGAAGCCATATGGCCCTTTAATAATAACTCGGTATATTTTGCCGGAAACGTACATTACTGTCACAGAAATTTTGAAAGTGTTCAAAATTGAATTCTCAGGAATGATGATGACAAGAGAGCCCTGTTGACAAATTGTTAACTGAATTGTAAATTGCTGCGTAAATCTTACGCTGGTGATTACCTGAGGCACCACCGTTATATTACTCGCTCTGTTGTAGCTGTTGGGGGCTTTTAATTAGACAAATACGCACAATAGCTGATAGTTATAACGTAGAAACCTTGGCACTTGAGTAAATGTTGCTAGAATAGTAAATACAAATTTTCAACTTTCGCGATTTGAACACTATACATTTTTTAAATGTTTATCGGGACTTATCACGTATTATTTAATTTAGGTAAAAATAAGTACCTTTCACTCGACGTTTCGAGTGAAAGGTTACAATGGCAGTGATCACGAGCGAATGAAAACTGCGGATGAGTCTGGCGAGAAGAGCGGGTGTTTTGTTCTTCTACCTTCACTTGATCTTGAAAAATCGCAGGGTTGTCACTAAGACGCGTAATACGTTCCGATTTAGAATAGTTAATTGGTAATTAAGTTGTAATAACTTAAATCTGTGGTCTCCATTCAAGACATTGACCGTCTGTGTACTATGTGCCACTTCAACGTCATCCGGTAAAATCCACAAGATGGACGGACGACCTAAAAGAGGTCGCAGGAAAACGCTGGATGCAAGCCGTTTTCAACCAGCCCGTTCGGAGATCGATGGGCGAGGCCTATGTTCAGCAGTGGACGTCCTATTGCTGAAATGATGATGATACATAAAATAATAATGAACTTTTTGAGTGTAAATTTGAATTAATGTAGTGCATGTTATCGTTCAACAAATATACACTCATAAGCATCATAACGCCAATCAGGTCCCGTATATTTTCAGATCTTCACTTAATCGGTCAATGGATTTCTGTCGTCAACTGCTTATTCGCGACCACGTAATATTCAGTCTATCCGAAAAGGCTTCACATCTCATATTAGGGTAAGAGGATTAGAGTCGAGGTGGAGTCGGGTGTCGCTACAAATAGGGCTGCCTTGCCGTCGCGTTCAGGATGTAACACAATATAGAAACTAGGCCACGAGTCTGGCGAAAAGCAGCGAATTTATTGAGCACATAACTAAATGTGCCCCGCAGTTTCATTTTCCCAAACATAACGTACCTTAATTTTTCTGGGAGAAAATACCATATTATGCATCGAGATACAATACACATAGAGTCACAATCGTGCCAAAAAATTTCCGAACCAAAATTCGACGCACGCTACGAATTGCGCAGACTTTTTGGCTAGTTACAAGGTAACCGCGATCCGACTACAACGCCGCACGCATTCCAGAGCTACGATGACATAGCAGACAACTAATGTTGAACACTATGCAATGGAAATAACGTCTAAATTGGAGTAAATGTGGCATTGTGAAGTATATAATTGATACAATGTATGTAAAATGACACTCGAACGTTTTTTTACTGTTTTCACTGAGAGATTGTGACTCTATAGGAATTGTATCTCGAAGATATTATGTCATTCTTTAGCTTTTCAACTATATCTCTGCAAAAATCACGTCGATTTTTTGCTCTATTGCCTAGTGGAAGAGTAACAAACAAACAACATTTTAACATCAGTTTGATACTCGTATGCTTGCACTTGGCCACTACCTCACCTGATGTTAAACGATGATGGAGTCTACGATGCGCACGCTTACCACGATTACTTAGAAGAAACCGATTAACTCGCTGATGGGCGAAAAATCAGTTATTAGTACATAATTATTCTGGAGTAAAATAATCCAAATACTCTTCAAGGACACGTCTTTATCAAGTAATTTTCATTTAGTTTTAAAATAATTCGCTGAATAACATTATAGTATTTAAATAAACCAAATTGCTTATGCTAATCTACTAAAGTACTACATTATAAAATATTTACTATACATTTAAACTGTCCTTCTGTAGCTTTAATGGTGCAATTTAATTTTATATCCGTGGAAAGGATCCCGCAATTTTCTCATTTACGTATATTTGTTTTTATCATCACATACACGTCAGCCAGTAATCGTCCACTGCTGAACAAAAGCCTCCCTCTGTTTTTTTTTTGTTAAAATTTTCATGAGCGTGGATTCAATGTCCTTTACTCGTAATATTAAACAGTTCACTTTGTCTTAATAGCGTCAAACAAGTCATAGTCACAGTCAGAGTCAAGCTAAGTAAGTCACGGTCAAGTCGAACTCATGCCCCTGTAAAGTGGTGGAGACTACAAGAGGCTCCTATGGAGTTTTGGAAAACAACACGAAAAGACACGTTTCACCTCGTTATATCACTTTCCCACACTCGAGCACGTTTACGAGCACTTAATGAATAATAATTCACCATTTAGTACACATTAACACTCGAAAATACACAAGTTTAGGAAAATAATACAACAAGCCGACGTGTTTTTTCCGCGTTGGCGCCAAAACTCAGGCCTCCCTCTTAGAGAGGGGTGTTGCCATAATCCCCACGCTTGGCAGGTGACCTGGGGAGTCGCAGTACGTTCACCTTTTACTAATAGGAAACTGCTGTCCATCTTTCGGTGGTACTGGTTGCCTGGAAGTAATCGCTTTAAGCGATAAGGCCGCCTGTTAAAATCCTTGATAATAGTTTCATTGTAATGTATTGTATACTAGCCCCGCGGTTTCACCCGCGTAGTGATGAAAAATGTTGATGATGGTGTTGACGATGAAAAGTAGCCTATGTCACTCTCCGGCCCTTGAAATATACCCATGCAAAACATCAGGTCGATCCGTTGCTCAGTTGTTGCGTGAAAGAGGAACAAACAAACCAACAAACTTTTCGCATTTATAATATTAACTAGCGACCCACCCGCCAGGCTTCGCACGGGTGTAATTTACGTGCGAAGCCGGGGTGGGTCGCTAGTTATATATATAAACCTTCCATGAAAAATTATCTAACTGATGGTGAAAACCGCACCAAAATCCGTTGCGTGGCTTAGGAGGAGTTAGCAGCCATACAGACAGACAGACAGACGCGGAAAGTAACTTTAATTTATACTATGTAGAGAAGAGAAGTATATTATGTTATCCTTGTCTATTAATAAAGAATGATCTTATCTTACTGGTCACAGTTTTAGGACATACCTGGGTCCCGGGGATGTTTTTATCATATCACTCGACAAAGTTTTGGACCCTTTATGTAGCTGCTACAAAACAATGAAAATAGTTCCAAAAACAATACGAATTTCCTAAGAGAATATTTCGCCTATGAAATAGACAAAAACAAAACAACCAAAATTGAGATTCCTATTAGCCGTCCATTAGCTAAAAGCAAATTGAGTAGAAGAGAGGTAAAAATAAAGAATATTGCTGATGCTATTCCAGTCTCTTTGATGAATCCGCCAGCTTGAATAATATCCAAGTTTTTTCACGTCATATGTTTGAATCAAAGGCAGAATGGAATAGAATGTTGGAATTTCAATCAGGGGCTCAATTTTTGGATCGCTCGTATGATATTTCGCACGAAAATATCACACGAAATACTGATTTTCGAATGAAACCCCAAACAAAACTCGCATTTTTTACAAGCTTTTCTTTAGCTTCACATGTTTGTGCTAAGTATATTTTTGTTTGTTTATTAAGTACAAATCTTGCAAGCCTAATATGACCCACTTTCCGGCGTTCAATTGGGTTGAAATTTGATACACATATGTAACTTAGATGGTAATGCATTAACATGGTACCATGGCGCTTTTCCGATGATGGAGTTTGGAGGTGGTCATAGGGACTAATGAACGCAACAAGATAACTCCATCGTGTTTGGGCTCATTGGAATGGTCTTGATGAGTACCATAGCCCTAGGTGATATTCAAGGTCTGATAATGATTATAGAAGCTGGCCATAAGGACTACTGATCACAACAAGATACCCCATAAAAATTATATGTTAAATGGATGTTTAATAAATTTTAAATACTAAGGCGAAATGCTTGTTTAAAAATATATTTTACAACACATTTGCTCAAAAAGTGCACTTACGATAACTAAATACATCTTTCGAAAGTTAAACATTACGGATCATATAACGGAGCGTGCTGTAATGAATTTGTCCGCACGCTCCGTTGTATAGCACCGTGCGTGTACGTTACGGTATTTTTTTAATTTGCATTTTTTGTTTTTTTCTCTCAAATGTGTTGTAAAACGTTGTATGGCACACGTGCGGATTGGTTATTACAAACTCGTGACTATGGTAAGCCCTCGACTTCGTCTCGGGCTTACATTCGTCTACTCGTTTGTAATAACCAACTTTCCGCACTTGTATCATAAATAACTATTTTTACCATTTTTTTTTTACTATAATCATAAATCGCAATGATTTGTTTGAACCATTTGAATTTGCTTTCTATCTATAGAATATCTTTAATTTTGCATGATTTTTTCGTACAAGCAATTCAAAAATCGATCTCCTGATCCCCTTCCCTCTCAAAACTTCGGTAGATTTTGCGAATGCGTTCGCAAAATCAAAATTTTCTATTCAAGTCATGCAAGAACTGATTAACCGATCCGTAGATATATCCAAGTAATCGTAGATTTGTAGGTATGTTTAAGTAATATCTACGATTAATTGGACAGTATAACGCTAGCAGGTAGCAGCAGGTCACTGTACCTCCAAGGGGAGTATTAAATCAATCAGTTTCAGGAGCAAACTTCATTTTCAAAAATCTTACAGACGCCTGGTTACACGTCGCGACCAAAATTCGGGCGTGTTTCTGGCTCAACGTATAAGCATTGTCATTCAGCGTGGTAATGCCACCAGCATGCTGAGTACGCTGCCAACTGGTAGTGGGCTTGAGCATTGGGATTGTCTTTAGACCTTCAACGGTCAGTTTTTGTAGTTTTAGTTACCTCGTATTCTGTTTAGTTAATGAAGGCACTTGCCAGTAAAAAAAAGTTATAGCTTTTGAGGTCTAATCATTATTAAGTACTAGAAGTTCGCCTCAACCTAGGCCCGTACCGTGAGCTCTAAAACGAGATTCAATATAGGTGATGGTGATAAATTTGAAAATTAGATATCATACTAATATTATAAATGTGAAAAGTTTGTTGGTTTGTTTGTTCCTCTTTCACGAAGCAACAGAGCAATGGATTGTCCTGATTTTTTGCATGGGTATAGTTCAAGGGCTGTAAAGTGACATTGGTTACTTTTCATCATCATCATCATCACCACCATTTTTCATCACTACGCGGGTGAAACTGCGGGGCGTAGCTAGTATTATAATAATTTAAAAAAACAGGATGAAAAGTGCAATTCAGTGTTAGTTTCATATACCTATATTTTTCTTTAGTCGTATTTCGGTCTATAAATTTCCTAAATAAAACATTCAATTTTGATATTATACCATTTTTATAATTCTAAACTAACCACGACAGTAGACATACTAAAACTAGAATGACCAACATTGCTAAAAATGGGAAAAGAGGGCCTTAATACCTCCCTTAAAAATGCTTCGCATAAATTAGCTTCACCTCGCCATTTATCCGTGCTCTTTATCCCGGTAACTGCGAAACTCAAAGCTGACGTCTAAATAGCTTGATAAAAGAGCAAAAAACCCGCGGCAACCCGGAAAAGTCCATTAGTGTAAAATATAGATGCAAAGTTTTTAGGGTAGGGTCACATTCGTCACGGCGTTCCCGGCCAGGTGTAGGGGAATGCAACAGAATTTGTCATGACTCAGGGGCAGATGTATATGTTGCCTTCAACTTTGTACGCGTGGAATTTAATATAAACTTTAAGCCCGCCTTAATTCAATCCTTACTAAAAATTTGCTGTTCCATAAATTTCGTTTAGTACGAATGAACTTTTTCCGATGGAACAGCCATTTCAGATTTGTTCTAATTTGTAAAACTTGTTCCAAATTATAAATATGACCTTCCTTCGGCCTTCGGTATCACTGTTGCGTATGTATACAAAATTATCATGTATTTGAACTTTTGTAATTTTCGCTATAATCAAGTATCATCATCAGCCCATAATGTTCCCACTGCTGGTACACAGGCCTTCTCTCAGAGAGAGAGAGAGAGGATGGTCCCTAATCCACAATGCTGGCCCAGTGTATGTTGGTTAATGTCATAATATGTTTTAAACGTTTATCGGGACTAATCACAGCTCGTGACCACGGCCATTGTAACATGGTCGAAACGTCGAGCGAAAGGTACATATTTTTTACCTAAATTAAATAATACGTGATAAGTCCCGATAAACGTTTTTTTAAACAGGTGTTCAAATCGCGAAAGTTTAAAAATTACTAATTTCATAATATGTCGTATAACGTTTGAGGTTCTTGGACATACCTAACTCTTATCTTGTTTTTTTATCTTTGTACCTACTTCATAAGCTTGTAAAAAACTTTGAGCAAATAAACGTTATTTTATTTATTTTATTTATTTTATTTATTTTTTATACCGGTTTCTTCGCGATGTTTTTCCTTCACCGTTGTTGAGCGATGGCATTGAAACAGCACATAATTTATTTAGGTACTAAATAAGTCAGGGCCAGGACCGAACCGGATGCTTTCAGATTGTAAGGCGCACATGCTACCGCCCGGCCACTATTGCTCTTCAGTCAATCAAGTACCATAATAAAAAAAACACTTCAACTGACTTGTAAGCCAATTTTCACCAACCCTAAACCAGATAGTCGTTTGTTAGACGCGACTTGCCAACTACCTTTGTTACGCGAACTGAACGAACTGAAGTACTCTCGAGTACTTTAAAAGTTAGCGAATCTAAAGTTTCTGTGAATAAATACTCTCAAGTTTACTCCGAATGCTAGCTATATATCGGAGACGTGGTCGGTTTGAGTAAATGGGCCGAGATTAGTGTTGCCATGTGTTGAGATTAAACTAGGACGTCCCAACTTTTGAATGTAGTCAATCAATGCCGTGTCTATTTATTTCAATATTAGAGAAAATAATGGCAATAAATTAAAAACTGTGCGATTTACCGCCCTCGATATAAATCCGTTTTATTCAAGAGTTGCATACTAAACTTTATGCCATGACTACGAGAAAAAGAAAGATTTATGGAGTTTGTATCGAGTATTTTTTGCGCAGGTAGGCTGTATAGCATAGAGGTCGAATACATTGGTAAGTTCTAAATTCAAGCACGCTAATAGTGATTAAAAGCGCTTTCTTCACTGTTTTCAGTGAATAAAATAAGCTTTTTAGAGGGGGGATGGTGTTAAAACTCTTTGAATTATCTACGTACAAGAACACGGTGCTAAATTTAAACTTAATTATTACAGTGTGTGTATGTCGAAAACTTATAATTATAGATGCAAAAGTTTGTGTGTCAGTGTGTATATTCGTCCGCACTCAACTCAATAACGGCTAAACTGATTTGGACGTAATTTTAAATGGAGGTAGCTTAAACAATATGTAACTCTTTATATGCCGAGGATATCTTAGGATGCCGCTCCACGGCATCCACGGGGTTTTGCCAGTATTTTATAATTTTTCGTTTGTCTAACTTTATTTTGTCCCAACATTTCTACCACGGTGCTTGGTACTACAATCTAATATTTATTAACTCTAGTGAAAACTTTTAGTACTTACTAAAGGTAAGTGGTGCGAGTGGAATGGTTCAGCTATTTCATATTTCACGTTTTTATTGGATGTTAAAAATTTACCTTGTAGACGTAAAAACGCACAAATTACGGGTAGTTCTACTTTGAAAGTATTTTAGCAGTGATTTATGAGGTATTTTAGTTGCCTCGGGTAACGTGATCCTGGGGACTCATTGCTTTTTATATGCGTGGTATTCATAAGTAAAACAATTTAAATTATTTTGAATTTGTTGTTGAAATGTTGGTAGGCGACGATGTGGTTGAAGATGAAGTACGCAGACTTAGAAGATACCTATTCACTTACTCATCAAAATCGAGGCGCACGCGCACATCTACTCGAAATTTTGTCGGTTGTGTTACTATATGAAGGTACAAGAGGGGAGGGAAACTAACCACTAAAATGTACGAAATATAGTGGTTTAAAATGTTGGTAATTATTTGAGTCCTCATGAAGGTCCTCATAAATTAAGGGTTGTTTTTTAGGGTTCCGTACCTCAAAAGGAAAAAACGGAACCCTTATAGGATCACTTCGTTGTCCGTCTGTCTGTCTGTCCGTCTGTCAAGACCCTTTTTCTCAAGAACGCGTAAAGGTAGCAAGTTGACATTTATACTAAATACTTGGGTCTACGGTTTCTTTCGGCTGTAAAAAAATAAAAGTTGTAAGTTAACGCAATCAAAAGATATGAACGTTTATGTCGCATATTTTGCGATTTCACAGGGGAACCAAAACCTATAGGGTACTTCCCGTTGACCTAGAATCATGAAATTTGGCAAAAGGCAAGGTTTTGTAGCACATATATAGGAATAAATCTGAAAGTTACAAATTTGAAGTTATATCATTTAAAAATAATTATTTTGCTATTACAAACTTACATTTTGTAGTTGGAATGTATGGAAGAACCTTATTGTCAACTACAAACTTAAGTTTGTCTTTCAATATTTTAACTTCAGTTAGTTTTTTTTTTGGTCTCGCGCTCTTAGGGTTCCTTTATGTCGTAAATTTTGCGATTTCACAGGGGAATCAAAACCTATAGGGTACTTCCCGTTGACCTAGAATCATGAAATTTGGCAAGAGGCAAGGTCTCATAGTACATATTATATAGGAATAAATCCGAAAGTTATAAATTTGAAGGTATTTAAAAATAATTATTTTGCTATTACAAACTTACATTTTGTAGTTGGGATGTATGGAAGAACCTTATTGTCAACTACAAACTTCAAAGTTGTCTTCCCAGAGACTGTGGGATCGGCCGATCTGCGAACTAGCATGGAAATCGCTACTAGATACGTGTCCTAGTATTGCAGATCGCGCTCGTATTCTTGCTGTCTCTGTTTGGGAATCGGGACTTTGGTTGCAAGCCATGCCCTCTTTTAACACAGGTAGCCTTTTAGATCCAACCGCATTTCGTCTAGCTGTCAGCTTACGCTTGGGTGCAAGGTGCTGTGAGGCCCATCGCTGTCAGTGTGGTACTGCTGTTGACCAGCTCGGTCACCATGGTCTCTCTTGCTCGAGAAGCGCTGGTCGTATTGGCCGACACGCTAGCCTGAACGACATCATACGCAGGGCACTTTCCACCGCCAATTTCGCAGCTGTGCTCAAACCGAGCGGTCTTGCGCGTGACGATGGAAAGAGGCCTGACGGTATGACACTTGTGCCCTGGAGGTTGGGGCGGCCCCTTGTATGGGACGCAACTTGTGTCGATACTTT
This sequence comes from Agriopis aurantiaria, assembly GCA_914767915.1. Taxonomy (NCBI): domain Eukaryota; kingdom Metazoa; phylum Arthropoda; class Insecta; order Lepidoptera; family Geometridae; genus Agriopis; species Agriopis aurantiaria. The sequence continues at coordinate 6,232,992 of OU611990.1, forward strand.
GGCGCCGTCACATCTTCCTGAGACACAGGGTAGGGCTGGCGCGGCTGCTAATTCGGCAGAGCAGCACAAGCGTCGCAAAAATGCTAACCTCGGCAGTGGTTACATATTTGAGGCGTTTGGGGTCGAGACATTGGGCCCTTGGGGACCGGGAGCTCACCTCATTTTCAAAAATCTTTCAGAGCGCCTGGTTAATGCGACGCGTGACCAAAATGCTGGCGTGTTTCTGGCTCAACGCATTAGCATTGCCATTCAACGTGGTAATGCCGCCAGCATGTTGGGTACGCTGCCAACTGGTAGTGGGCTTGAGCATTTGGATTGTCTTTAGACCTTCAACGGTCTATGGGCAGTCTAACTGTATTTGTAGTGTTAGTTTTAGCTTGTATTTTGTTTAGTTATTAAAGGCACTTGCCCAGTAAAAAAAAACTACAAACTTAAGTTTGTCTTTCAATATTTTAACTTCAGTTAGTTTTTTTTTTGGTCTCGCGCTCTGAGGGTTAGATAGATAGATAGATAAACTCTTTATTGTTCACACCACAAATCTGAGGGTTCCGTCTAACGGAACCCTCAGAGCACGAGTCCTACTCGTACTTGTCCGGTTTTTTTTTATATGTGCTTTACCTTGTATTCTGGCCCTTAGCTACATGAGATTATAAGAGACTGAACTCTCATAAACCAAAAAACATTACCTGCTGAGAAGTCGGCTAAAAATAGAAGTAGGTACTTAAATATTGAATATTACAAAACTTCGATCAGTAAAAATCTTACAACATTACATACCCACTTTTTACAAAGTCGAGAGTTATATTATCAAGAATGGATAAACCCCGACTTAATAATATCACCTCTAGGCTTAGAATATAACTCAGAGAAGGTAAGTTTCCAAACAACGCCTTCTCAAAACGTAAGCTACAAATTCGCTTTGTAGCTTACGTTTCGATTGGTATTTTAAACGATTTAAGCAAGAAAATTTATGGATTACCTGTGGAATGTCACACCATAACTCTTATGCTGCTTTTCTGATTTGTGGTGGTACGATTTCACCGCGCAAATTGTCATAGTAAAATTTTTCTATTTTTTTTGGAGCCATATATGACCACATTTGAATGGCTTAATTTTGCGAATGTACTTGGTTTCTTTGTGTAGTTATTCTAAGCCTCTAGGTATATACCATAATCAAATATACGAAGTTTAATCTTTTCCTTCTACGTAACAAAACAAAAACATATTTTGAAACAAGTCACGCACTCGTGAAATTTGGCGAAAACTCCGAAATAAACTGTTGATGGAGACAACGACGTTCCAGCGATGAAGTTTTGAACGCTGCTATTTAATAACGTAACGATGTCTTCAGGAAAGTGAGGAGAAGAATTTTCTGCTGTATTTAGTTAGAAAAGCTCTACGACCTACTTGGTATTAAGATCTAGAGAGTCTAGTGATGTTTATTTAAGCCTATTCGTAATTTAATAGACTTATATAACTATAAAAATATAATGTTGCGTTTTTTTTTTCATTTCCCAATTTTTTTGATATGTAGACAAAAGTAATATTGCGGTCAAGCTCAAGCCTATCAATTTTAAAAAAATACATAAATTTTAAGGTCTTAAGACTTAGGACGTCCACTGCTGAATATAAGCCTCCCCCATCGATCTCCAAAAGGGCCGGTTGGAAGCGGCCTGCATCCAGCGTTTCCCTGCGGTCTCTTTTAGGTCGTCTGTCCTTCTTGTGGGTGAACGTCCTACGCTGCGCTTACCGGTCCGAGGTCTCCATTCGAGAACCTTTCGGCCCCATCGCCGTGGATACAATAACAGATTTAAAAAAAAAAAAAAATTTTTTGCCGTTAAACCCCCTGTTCTGCAAATTCTGCCCAATGTTCTGCAGAAATAAGCTGTGTTTTTTGGAAATAGTAGATTCGTATGGATATAGTAGAACAGTTTTTGTAAATAAGTCATCATACCTTTTTTTGGTAATTTGCCACCGAATATTTCACAAGAATGGTATTTCTATTTATTTCTGTTTGTCTTTTATAAGGTGTTTTTGATGCACGCCTACCTACCATTTGTTCCAACCTGGTGGATGACTGGTAGAAAATGCTTAGCATTAAGTCCTCCAATTGTACATATCTACTTAATTTGTAAGTGTGCAATAAAGTATTAAATAAATAAATAAATAAGAATAAAATAAGAAAAAAAATACACAACAATCTTCCAACCTATAGCTATTTCGTCAACAAAATAATTATTAACTCAAAAGCAAAGAACACACTGTACCAAAGCACTTAATGTTAAAATTACGTTTTAAATTAGGATTGGAAGCTGAAAGCAGCTAAGCCCTCATTTATCGGACTACTGCGATGGCGGAACTTTTTAAGGCGCCGTGACTAGCTGACTTTTATGTTTTTGAGGGGGTGAAGCAGAGGCAGTGGCGGCCGACTACAGCGGGGCGCACCGCGTGAATCTCGCAGAAACGTGACGACCTTCACCTATACACAGCTAAAGACATGTAATTTCGTCGGTCCACAGCAAAGCTCTGTTGGCCTAGTGGTCTGGCACCGCGCTGGTAAACCACGAATGCCCGGTTCAAATCTAGTACTATGTAGATATTTTTGGACTCAATTTTTTATCATAACATTACGCATTATGCAAAGGGACCCTCCCTTACTTATAGACTTACTCCTGGTATAATTCTACTAACTTGATGGTAGAGTTCGGAGACTGCTAAAACTGCTAAATAGGGAAAGCGAGATAAGTCAAGGTTGGGCTCGTTTTTTTAGTCTTAGTGAGAAGTGTTAGTCAAGGAATGTTTTGACTGACCTGATCGAGGATTTCGGAGACTACTACTGGAACTGCTAGACGGAAAGACCTAGAAGTGTCGAGTTTGGACTCGTTTCATTAGTCATGATGAGATCTTCTTCTAGGAATATTTTGACTGACCTGATCGAGGATTTCGAAGACTGCTACTGGAACTGCTAGACGGAAAGACCTAGAAGTGTCGAGTTTGGGCTCGTTTCATTAGTCGTGATGAGATCTTCTTCCAGGAATATTTTGACTGACCTGATCGAGAATTTGGAAGACTGCTACTGGAACTGCTAGACGGATAGAGATAGAATGGTCGAGTTTGGGCTCGTTTCATTAGTCGTGATGAGATCTTCTTCCAGGAATATTTTGACTGACCTGATCGAGAACTTCAGAGACTGCTACTGGAACTGCTAGACGGAAAGAGCTAGAAGTGTCGAGTTTGGGCTCGTTTCATTAGTTGTGATGAGATCTTCTTCTAAGAATATTTTGACTGACCTGATCGAGGACTTCGGAGACTGCTACTGGAACTGCTAGACGGATAGAGATAGAATGGTCGAGTTTGGGCTCGTTTCATTAGTCGTGATGAGATCTTCTTCTAGGAATATTTTGACTGACCTGATCGAGAACTTCAGAGACTGCTACTAGAACTGCTAGACGGATAGAGCTAGAAGTGTCGATTTTGGGCTCCTCGATCAGGTCAGTCAAAATATTCCTGGAAGAAGATCTCATCACAACTAATGAAACGATCCCAAACTCCACGCTCCTATCTCTTTCCATCTAGCAGTTCCACTAGCAGGCTCCGAAATCCTTGATCAGGTCAGTCAAAATATTCCTGGAAGAAAACCTCATCACGACTAATGAAACAAGCCCAAACTAGACACTTCTAGCTCTATCCGTCTAGCAGATCCAATAGCAGTCTCCAAAATCCTCTATCAGGTCAGTCAAAATATTCCTGGAAGAAGATCTTTTCACGACTAATGAAATGAGCCCAAACTCGACACTTCTAGCCCTATCCGTCTAGCAGTTTCACTAGCAGTCTCCAAAATTCTCGATCAGGTCAGTCAAAATATTTCTGGAAGAAGATCTCATCACGACTAATGAAACAAGCCCAAACTTGACACTTCTAGCTCTATCCGTCTAGCAGTTCCAGTAGCAGTCTCCGAAGTCCTCGATCAGGTCAGTCAAAATATTCCTAGAAGAAAACCTCATCACGACTAATGAAACGAGCCCAAACTCGACACTTCTAGCTCTATCCGTCTAGCAGTTCCAGTAGCAGTCTCCGAAATCCTCGATCAGGTCAGTCAAAATATTCCTGGAAGAAGATCTCATCACGACTAATGAAACGAGCCCAAACTCGACACTTTTAGCTCTTTCCGTCTAGCAGTTCCAGTAGCAGTCTCCGAAGTCCTCGATCAGGTCAGTCAAAATATTCCTAGAAGAAAATCTCATCACAACTAATGAAACGAGCCCAAACTCGACACTTTTAGCTCTTTCCGTCTAGCAGTTCCAGTAGCAGTCTCCGAAGTCCTCGATCAGGTCAGTCAAAATATTCCTAGAAGATCTCATCACAACTAATGAAACGAGCCCAAACTCGACACTTCTAGCTCTTTCCGTCTAGCAGTTCCAGTAGCAGTCTCCGAAGTCCTCGATCAGGTCAGTCAAAATATTTCTGGAAGAAGATCTCATCACGACTAATGAAACAAGCCCAAACTCGACACTTCTAGCTCTATCCGTCTAGCAGTTCCAGAAGCAGTCTCCGAAGTCCTCGATCAGGTCAGTCAAAATATTTCTGGAAGAAGATCTCATCACGACTAATGAAACGAGCCCAAACTCGACACTTCTAGCTCTATCCGTCTAGCAGTTCCACTAGCTGGCTCCGAAATCCTCGATCAGGTCAGTCAAAATATTCCTAGAAGAAGATCTCATCACAACTAATTAAACGAGCCCAAACTCGACACTTCTAGCTCTTTCCGTCTAGCAGTTCCAGTAGCAGTCTCCGAAGTCCTCGATCAGGTCAGTCAAAATATTCCTAGAAGAAGATCTCATCACAATTAATGAAACGAGCCCAAACTCGACACTTCTAGCTCTTTCCGTCTAGCAGTTCCAGTAGCAGTCTCCGAAGTCCTCGATCAGGTCAGTCAAAATATTTCTGGAAGAAGATCTCATCACGACTAATGAAACAAGCCCAAACTCGACACTTCTAGCTCTATCCGTCTAGCAGTTCCACTAGCTGGCTCCGAAATCCTCGATCAGGTCAGTCAAAATATTCGTGGAAGAAGCTCTCATCACGACTAATAAAACGAGCCCAAACTCGACACTTCTAGCTCTATCCGTCTAGCAGTTCCGTAGCAGACTCCGAAGTCCTCGATCAGGCCAGTTAATCCGTTTCTGGAGAAAGTAACATCACGACTTACCAAACTAGCTCAAACTAAACTAAACTAAAAATTGGTGCTGATGATGACGACGATGATGAAAAGCAGCATTTTTTCCTCTCGCTATAACATCAGCTATCTGAGAGTGAAAATCCCATAAAAATCAGTTCAGCCATTTTGGAGTTTATACGTAATATCATCATCATCATCATCAGCCTTCATAGGGAACATACATACATCGCTTTTTATATGTATATAGAAGAAAGATATACTCAAAGAAGACTGTAACACCTTTTTAGGGTTCCGTAGAATTACAAGGAACCCATATAAGTTCGTTCTGCCCATCCGTCTGTCTGTCTGTCCATCCCAAGTTGTTTAGGACTTCCTAACCATTATAGTAGACTAACTGCACCCCGCGCATTCACCTGCGTAGTAATGAAAAAATTGTGATGATGATGATGATGAAAAGTTGCTCGAATTTTTTTCAACATCAGCTATCTTACAGTGAAAATCCCATCAAAATCGGTCCTGCAGTTTTCGAGTCTATAAAGAACATTACAGACATACGCAGAAGATGAAATATTTCAAAAACATAAAAATAACAAAAATAAAATGGAAATGTGAGAATTGAACCCGGAGCCTACTGATTCACAGGAACTAATCCATTGCGTCAACCACTCTTCTATATGAACTATGACGCAAGCGGTGAAATTATGCTTCTTAATCTATAAAATAATATAAATGTACAAAGAAATCGTCACAAAATGTAATTTTCATTCGCCTGCCTGTTTAGTACTAAGTACTTACTTGAAGCCTGACCAAAGGAAGTAAGGGTGAGACCAACTTGTAAATTTTACGCGTAAATTAGGTACTTCTCAAGGTATCAACTGGAATGTCTAATTAAACTGGACGGAAAGCTATTTTGTATGATAACGTCGCTGACTGTCCACTTTGTGTGACCTCTGCAAATGCTCGAGACTCTTTTTTTTGTGGTACATCGACCACCGATACTTGGAAGCACAGATATATAGGTAGTAGATCTGTGCTTGGAAGTAATTATTATGCCTCTCGACTGATGTCACTCCACTCTCCTCCCCCGCGCAAACAGTGAAGACTAGGTCCGGAATGCAACTACACCGAAACCGTATCACTATGTAATGAATCCCTGAACGTTCAAAGAAGAATGTAACACCTTTTTAGGGTTCCGTAGAACTACAAGGAACCCATATAAGTTTCTTCTGTCCATCCGTCTGTCTGTTTGTCCATTCCAAGTTGTATAGAACTTTCTAACCTTTATAGTATCGTAATAGAGTCCTAAAGGGTCGGCAACATATTTGTGATGCTTCTGGTGTTACAAGTATCCATAGGCGACGATGACTGCTTACCATCAGGTAGCCCGTCTGCTTGTTTGCCACCTATGCCACATAAAAAAACAGGACAAGTACGAGTAGGACTCGTGCTCTGAGGGTTCCGTTAGACGGAACCCTCAGAGCGCGAGACCAAAAAGAAAAACTAACTGAAGTTAAAATATTGAAAGACAAACTTAAGTTTGTAGTTGACAATAAGGTTATTCCATACATTCCAACTACAAAATGTAAGTTTGTAATAGCAAAATAATTATTTTTAAATGATATAACTTCAAATTTATAATTTTCGGATTTATTCCTATATATGTGCTATGAGACCTTGCCTCTTGCCAAATTTCATGATTCTAGGTCAACGGGAAGTACCCTATAGGTTTAGATTCCCTTGTGAAATCGCAAAATATACGACATAAACGTTCATATCTTTTGATTGCTTTGGCTTAACCGGACTTATATTTGACAACTTTTATTTTTTACAGCCGAAAGAAACCGTAGGCCCAAGTATTTAGTATAAATTTCAACTTGATACCTTTACGCGTTCTTGAGAAAAAGGGTATTGACAGACGGACAGACAGACGGACAACGAAGTGATCTTATAAGGGTTCCGTTTTATCCTTTTGAGGTACGGGACCCTAAAAAAGTAGACTAACTGTGCTCTGCGGGTTCACCTGCGAAGTAATGAAAAAATCGTGATGATGATGATGATAAAAAGATGCCAATTTTTTTTCTCCTCATAGCATCAGCTATCTGACAGTGAAAATCCCGTCAATAACGGCCCTACCATTTTCGAGTAAAGAACATTACACACATGCATACAAACACAAACACACACACACCCACGCACGCACGCACGAACATGACGAATTATTTTAAAAACATAAGAAAAATTACAAAAATTAAAATTATTGGTGACTATGAGATTTGAACCCGGAGCTTACTCACAGAGTCGCAGAGAACTTATCCATTGGGTCAAACCATTCGGCCAACTGGACTATGACGATTGTGGTGAAATTATCCTTCGTAAACTAGTAAATACAAACAAATCGTTACAAAATGTAATTTTCATTCGCCTGCCTTTTTAGTACTTATAATGCAAGAAAACATTGCAGATAAGGTAGGTACTTACTTTACAACTTGCGTCAAGGTGTTTTTGTGTCATAAAGTTGAGATTATATTTTGGAGCGGTTAGCGGAACAAAGCGACACACGTCCGTCTAGCAGCGCGCCTCAGCGGTCTCTGTCACATCGCGTAAAAATAAGAGAGAAGTGAAAAGACGCCGCGGCGGCACGACGTTTCGTTCGACACGTTCGAGCCAATTTATGATTAAATTAATTAATAGATAGAAAAATTGAATTTTAATCAATAAATAAAATTAATGATGTTATTTGTTACAATATTTAACATCATTCTTGTAAATTTTGTAAAGATTTGTTCATCAATAGTCGAGATAACATTGTATGCGTTTAGGTAAATTTCAAGGTTAGAGGTTATTTCATGATTTTTTTCTATCGAGAAAATTTATCGGAAACGTGTTTTGGAACTAATGGTACACTCAGAAATATGATCAAGATTACCACATATTTTTTTTACTGCTTTAAAATGAATATATTGTCCTAGAAAATTTTTCTGTGAAGCCTTTTTTGTCCGTAAGACCGCCTTAACTTTGTTGGTGTTTCAATAGAACTTTAGCACAATGACGTTCGCTGAGTCTTGGGACTTTAAGCTTAGAAAATAAGCGTTTTATAGCTGAAGATATCTAAAGATATTAAAAGGTCTTTAATAAATGAAGTTAGCTTAAAATTGATCTTAAATTATGAATGGGGTGACCTAAATAGTAATAAATGGCAAACGCTCAAGTTAAGCGAGGGCTTTTGAACTTTGAGCAATACTTCGAAGCGAAATGAGATTTTTCTAATAATATCTAAACTAGCTGTGTAAATATGGCTTGGCTCTTTGACTCATGGCTTAATTTTACCTTTTTTTATTTTAGCAAGCTCATAGCTGTAAACAAGGTAGCTATAAGCTGTCTTAACAAAAAAGTATTATTGGAATAGTTTTACTGACCTAGCTAAAATAATTTACATCAAGGTCATTGTTCTCATCATTAGAAACAACTTTTACTATGGGACTTTCCTATCCTGGAATCGTAAAAAATCTGCTGTTCTAAAGTTTTTTTTAATTCGTACTCCATTGAGTACGTATGGAACAGCATTTTTTTTTAAACTTCATGGTTTGTCTCATAGTAAAAATTATGTATAATGATGAGTTTAAACACTAAGTACCTTTTGGGTTAGCACCGCCGTTCCGTGTAACCTTGATTTTTCACGATTCTAGGGTTAGTTCCATAGTAAAAACTAAAAGTTGTCCATAATGATGAGGAAAATTACCTCCTTTCGGTTTAGTAATACGCTTTCATGTAACCCTTTAATATTTTTATCATAGATAATTTTTTTCAGTGTAATATACGATTAAGTAATCAGTGTAATAATTAATAATGTGTTTTATTAATAATGTTTCTGGGAAAATACAATAATAAGAAGTTTTGAAAAAATAGAGTCTTAATAAAGATGTTTAAGTCCATACATAGCTGCTTAGAAATTGACAAATAAATAAGTTTTTTTCTTTGTAAGTGTTATTATGCAAGTATCCATTGAAAAAAAAGAATCATCAAAAACAATTCTAAATTGGCGGAGTAATCGCGTAACAAACATACAAAAAAAAAACATACAGTCAAATTGATAACTTCCTTCTTTTTGAAGTCGGTTAAAAAGTTAGGACAGAATCAGAAGGGGTTTTGGCGCCAACGTGAAAAAACGGTCGGCTTATTGTATTACCTTCCTAAACTTGTGTATTTTCAAGTGTTAATGTGTATAATTATGGATTATTATTTATCAATTGTTCGTTAACGTGCTCAAGTGTGGGCAAATGGTGTGAAATGATATAACGAGGCGAAACATGTATTTTTGTGTAGTTTCCAAAACTACATAGAAGCCTCTTGTAAAGTCTCCACCACTTTACTGAGGCATGATTTTGACTTGACCGTGACTTGCTTTGCTTGACTCTTGACTGTGACTATATTTAATTAAACTTGAAAATATTTCATCACTTAACATTGGCAAATGCACAAGAAATGCAACGCCAAAATCCTCTCAAGAGAAAGAAGACAAAATCAGAACAAAGGAAGGTTTTTTGACACGCATGTGTCTTACCTTCATACTTCTGCTTCCCGTTAGCTGCATGACTATCTGGAACAAATAGATTAAAGTATTAATATTCAAATTCAATATAGCTACCTACGTTTGCGCTTCCTAAGCTACGTGGGTAAGTGCTCTTACGTATTCCTCTTGCAATCTTGTAATAGAATTTCGAGGGCGATGACAGGTAATTTTCTTGTATTATTTATGGCCTGGAGTGGAGGTATATTCAGATTACAACAGCTTCTGTCCTCGACACTTGCTTTTCTTTCTCGGTGACAGTAACAAGTGACAGGAAACATATAAATACTGTCTGAGAATAGCACCCTTTTTACCCGACTGCTCAAGAAGGGGGTTTTTATAGCGTGTTTTTTACATTATTTTAAATTCTGACCTTTCGAACACTCTTCTGTGTCCATAGATAAAACACATCATGTAGAGCGGCCAATGATATTCTGGACTTACCTAACTAAAATTAAAGCATCGATGAAGGCTGAAACCCATTGATTTTTCCATCGGTTAGCTTTACAATAACTATACCTATAATTCTTCTAGCCATTTCTACTGCACTGTTTGCGATCGGGTCTTTAAAACTGAGTTTGGCCTAGGGAGCCACATTAAGGCTCATATTAGGAGAAATGTTAAGATACAATAATATTAAGGATCTCCATCATCGAAATTAATGAGGATACTAGTGTCCATAATTACAGGGGAAATACACAAACGCGATAAAATCAGTTTAAAAGTTAATTTTCAATTTAAAAAAGGTTGTAGTAGATTCTTTTGATGTAGATGTAGATGATACATATAGAGTCACAATCGTGGCAAAAAATTACCTAACTAAAACTCGGCGCACGTTACAAATAGTGCAGACTTTTCGGTTAGTTACAAGGTAACCGCGATCCGACTACAACGCCGCGCGATGCCAGAACTACAATGACAGCGGACAACTAACGTTGAACACTATGCGAGCGACATAACGTCTAAATCGGAGTATATGTAGAATCGTGAGGTATATAAATTGATACAATGTATGTACAATGACACTCGGACGTTTTTTGACTGTTTTCACTGAGAGATTGTGACTCTATAGGAATTGTATCTCGATGCTAGCAGTTTATACTCGTCCAACATCACCTGTTTATAATATAACCCGCTAATAAAGAAAGAAATGCGCAACATTTGAAATGAGAAAGCTATATAATTATTCTTGAATTATTAATTTTCTCATTCGAATCAAAAACACTCACATTGAAATAACTGACAAACCACCCTATTAAAATGCAAATTCCTCAAATGAAACCCACTTGAAAACTTCTCCAATTGTTATGTTTACCACGAATGGGCCATCTTATCAGGCTAACTTTGGAACAATAACTCTGGGGCTCACCACTCACGAGTTCAAAATATAGGGATAGATTAGGGATGAACCGTATTGAAATATAACAATCGATCCCTTTACAGGCCATTATTCTGGTAAGATTCATTAGATGGGGTTTTTTTAAATTAGTTTCTTTAAAACATAGACCCTTCAAAATCGGATGTTATATCGGCATTGGCGCCAGTTTCTGTACAATGTCAAAGGATAGTTCCGTAGTTTCTTGCAGATGCCAAAACCGATACCTACCAAAGTCAATGGCTCATAATTGTGCTAGATACCTAACAGTTATATCGCAAAAGGAGAGAAGGAGAAAAGGAGAAAAAAAGGGATATTTAATTATAAATAGATAATAAAACAATGGACTCATTAGTATTTGTCTTGTTATTACGTCTAAGAAAAGAAAATTTTTACTTTTTAATAATGAACAAATAAAGGCATGGACGTTTTTGTCCATAGTGAAAATGTACCTAAAAAAAACAGTTATATCGCCATCTACCGAGTCAAATGGAATCATCTTTTTAATATCGTCATTCTTAATAACTCTCATAGTTAATGCTATGTAATAAGTTTTAACAATTGTATTGGACCCACGCATTAAATATTCCGGACCCGGGTATGTCCTAAAACTGCGACCAGAAACACCGGAGGATGGGCTGCAGCATCCTATTAGTACACGGTGAACGCACTGCGATCCCCAAGCCGCCTGCCAAGCGTGGGGATTATTGGCAACACCCCTCTCTACGAGGGAGGCCTTGTTCAGCAGTGGACATTTAATGGCTGATGATGTGATTAAATATTCGAATAAGTAAATAACAAATAAATACAGGTATATTATTATATGTATTTTTTTTTATCTAAGAAGATCTGCTAATTTTCAAACAGCTGAACAGATTTTCTTTAATCATAGCTAATAACACACTTGATCAAGTTACCTTTTGAACAAGAAAAAATTAAATCAAAATTGGTTCAGCCGTTTAGGAGCTACGATGCCACAAACAGACACACATATACACACGTTCAACTTAACACCCCTTTTTGCGTCGAGTTTAAAAAATACACTCGTTCAACAATACTTTTTTTATTATTATTAAAAACCTGTTTTATTATATTTTATTCGAAAATTTCAAAGGCAACCGCCTGGCAGCCGTTTCCGTCTCCTAAATAAAGACCTTCAAACGAAAATAATAGGCATATGGCATTTTCTAAATACCCAGGTAGGTATGTGTAACATATTATAAGTAGCAACATTGCTAAAAGTGATCTCTGCTGGATATAGTCCATCAACATCATATATATTGTTTGAATTCATACAAATCTCACACTATACATTATATCATTCGAATGGTTCGTTTCATTCCGTCCATCCCTACTAAAGTCCCTTCAACTAGGATTTATTAGCTATTGACGCCAAGTTGCCAAAGGTTTCCGTCCAGCCCACAGTCGGATAGTCAAAGGAAAATCTCCCACCTTCCTTGTGCAGCGCCTTGTGAAGCCCCGAGCCAAGTAACCGTTTTGAACAACGTTTTTTATTGGTGTTTTGTTAAGTCAATATACTGTATTGTTATAGTTGGGTCAAATAGATTCGACTTTGAGTGCTAAAAACTTTGATGTGGATATTTTTTGTTTGTATTCTTGTATTGTGTTGTGTTTCTTAGTATTTTTTTTGTTAATTTTGTTTTAGTTTTTAAAAGTATTTATTGAGATGGGGTGACCTCTAGTTTGGGATGCTACATGATAATGTGTCGACACACTATGGCACCATATCATCTTCCTGCAAAGATCTTGTATATACCCTAAAGGGACCTCCTTGTCTTCCTGCAACAAACTGACTAAAGCTGAAACCTCAAACGGCTCAAATATGGATATCTTGACATGTACATGTCAAGATTGAAGATGATTGTACATGTTTGTGCTATTTGGGGTTGTGAAAGCTTTTATTTCGTATTATTCTAAGCAAAACCTTCCATTTGATACCTAACCATGTCATGATGGTGGATAAGAAAATTTTGTCCGCCATCTTGGGGCGTCTCCCATTTTGAATTTTGTGTGACGTAATTTTCTCTGCAAAACCCTTTCATATGATATCAATTTTTTTTACTGGTCTGCCATCTTTTCGAGTCCGCCATATTGAATTTAGAATGACGTCATTTAACTAACGTATCCAAACTAAACGTGTATGCAAAATTTCAGTTCAATCGGTTGGGGGAAATCTGGGGTTAATCTGTTTTGTTTCAAGATTTGACCCCAGTGTTTGACCCATACAAACAAGCCAATATAAAAGAATGCTTCTAAAAAAATCTTTGGAACATTTTTCCTTGTTTCTTGGTGAATCATTCCTGTCACTGAAGCCACAAGATTTACGTCTGATGCAGAGAAGCCCCGGCCTTTAAGAAACCATGCCGTTAATTGAAGACCACTACATCCTCCAGGCGAGGTCACGCACTATCTAATGGCTTTAATCAATCTTCCCTTCTCGCACGAATGAACTTTAAAGTAGGGCTACGCCCTTAAAGGAAAACCCACAAGAAATTTGAGAGACGCTCTGGAAAATCTTAAAAAATCTAGATTTATTTGCAAGGTTCTTTCTAGACATCATACATCGTATTAAATTTGTGGTTATTAAGTAAAGTCATAAAGTTCAAAGTTTAATGGCTCTTAGATGAACGATTTTTAAAAGAAAAGTAAAAAAAGATGAAAGTTTTTAAAAGTAAGTTAGTTTCGGCTGAGTAGTCAATCATTTATTGTCAGAGTTTTTGCCGTACAAAAGCCTCTGATATGTCTTAATGGTAACTGACTGATCAAAATTGATAACTTATTTGTAATAAGCTACGGCAAAAGATATTGTAACCCCAAATAAAAAATAAAACTTATTTCGTAGATAAACCATCTTTCATAAAAATTAAACATGTTTTTCCAAAGCAACATAATTGTAGTCACATCCATTGTTCAGCAATTGGTGGGTATGTATAGTTTTTTCAATTTAATTTTTAACTAGGGCAAGTGCCTCTGTTAACTAAAAAAAATATAAGCTAGCACTAACTCCACAAAAACAGACTGCCTATAGACCGTTGAAGGTCTAAAGACAATGCTGAAGCTACATTGCTACAAATGCTGAAGGCAACTATCAGTTGGCAGCATACTCAGCATGCTGGCAGCATTACCACGCTGAATGCCCGATGTATCGTTTGCACCATTGACTTGCACCATTAATGGTGCAAACGCAAGTAACGTTTTTACCTTGTACCGTTTACAACTGTAGTGAAGCAGACGGCTCCGGCTTCGCCTACCACCAGGCCAGATCTACCTAAGCCAGGAGCACGTCTGTCACACCCAGTTACAAGGGATAAGACACGTCTAGGACCCTACCTATCCTATTGCCAGAAAGAACACAATTTTCACAGACACTTTTATTTAAAAAAAACAGTCCACAGTCTTTAGGAGAAACACAGAAAAGAAAAAATTAGCACAACGTTTTTAAAGTGGAATACTTAATGTTAGCCAATCTAGGTCCAGGTTCTAGGTTTCGAAGATTTTCAGAGGGAAGTCAACATCAAGGGCTGCCAGGGAAGTCCAGTTCTAGGTTTTATAGATTTTCAGAGGGAAGTCAACATCAAGGGCTGCCAGGAAAGTCCAGTTCTAGGTTTTAAGGTTTTTCGGAGGAAAGTCAATATCAAGGGCAGCCAGGAAGTCCAGTTCTTCTGGTAATTTCCCAATTTCTCCGACACCTTCGTCTTGCTTCCCAGCCCGTCTCTGAGTGCCCATCTCTGGTTATTCTTTTGTTTCATATTCCAAATTTAAAAAAAAAAACGAATTATAAAGTGCCTGTGTTTAACATTAAAAAAAAAGAGTTAATATATGATAAAAAAAAAGGTTTGATGAAGGATGATGATGATAATGACCTAAAAGATATACTACACACCATTGACTTGTAACATCAATGGTGCAAACGCAACTGCTTTGTACCGTTTGCACCATTAATGGTGCAAACGCAACTAACGTTTTCACCTCGTATCGTATTTATGCGTTAAGCTAGAAACACTTTGGTAGAAAATAGTGGTCTAAAGCCCTCTACCCTAACCACTAATACAGCTAACTTCTAAAGCCATGAAGTACGGACGCGACGTTCATCTAAGAGACATAATCTTGGGTGTATTAAACGACTGATGCGGAAAATTATTTCTCACATGACTTAGCTTTATATTAAGGAAGATAAAATGTAATGCAGCCGTCAACTTCTTATAGATTTTTTTTGTTTTGATGTCTCGTAATAACTTGGTAATGAAAATGCGGCCTAGTTCAAAGTGGAAAACTTTTCATCTGTTTATTTATAGTAAGGCGAAATACTACTCGCTCTTTCTGTAATTGATTGACTTGTAACTATATGACTACACAGCTTCGTGTGTTTGTAGTACTAACTGCAGTAATACAACTAATAATAAAAACTGGTCAAATGTGAGTCGGAATTATTATTGTGTGGTGGTACGAAACCCTCGATGTGCGATGCCGACTCGCACTTACCCGGTTGTTGTATTATTATATTTGATCCAGTAAATTAAATTTCGACTTCAATGTATATACAGATGTTGAAAAATTAGTACCTAATCAAGGTTATATGACACTAGCAACACCGCGGTTTTACCCTCTATCATAAACGAATGGTACCTTTTTCCGAGATGAAAAAGAACTTATAAGAAACCATACCAAAATTAATTCAAACCTATGCAGCTGTTATGAAGTTAAGGTTAGGTATGCTCAATGGCAAGCGTGCTCCATCTTAAGCCGCATCATCGCCGATTTAGCGGTTAAACGCAAACCTAGTATCAAATTTTAAATAAAAAAATCATAGCTATCTTTCGCACGTTTTCAACATTTTTAATAATATATTTTTTTTATAAAAAAATCACTCATTGTTTATTTTAAAAACCCAATTGGGCAATATCTTAGAATACCATTGCAAATTGCATAAGTCAATTTTCGTATTGATAATAATTTATAGGGTGGCGGTTAGAGTGAGAGTAAAACTATTTTATAAGTTTTTAAGATCAACTATTATTAGAATGGCGGAGGAGATTTTTTATATCATCTCTACCATTATTAGGTATAATGAATACGAAAATTTCTTTTGCAAAGTTTAAAAAAATATTAAGGAATAAGCTTGCGTTTGACTGCCAACTCGCCTGATGTTGAGCGATGATGGTGTTATTCTAAACATAATGCCAAATAGGTTATTCTAAATTTTAGCGCCCTTAGCGGCCCCTTAAGTGGAAACAAACATACACACCCAAATTTCTCTATTTATTAATGTGAAGCCACATTACCTGTTTTTACATATTATTATCTACTTATTATCAACTAATAATTACCAGAAAATTAAGTGAATTAATTGAATACTAATTTGTATTGATGTTTATTAAGCCAGGTCCAGACTAGTGAACGTGTTATGTATTCTATCATGAAATGTAACGCGAACGAACAATAACGCTCGGGACATCGCTTGCGCGATTCATCGGCTGTTGGTTGATTACAAAGGCGCTCGCAGAGCTTGTTTGGATGTCGTTCGTGAAGGTCGTGAAACGCAAAATATAAAAAAAAAAAAAAAAAAAAAGTTTGTGTCATGTGGAACTGACGAATAATTGCACCAGTAGGTGATTATCGGGTTAAAGTTTTTATATTGGCCACTTATTTGCTGACTTTATAGTTCCACAATAAATAAAATATTCTATTCATATAGGTACAAGTCCATCATACCAATACAGACGCTACTAACGGTTTTTTTTCAGTTTTCAGTTAATAAATACAGCAGCACCAGCTATCGCGACCTTTATATTAGGCATGTTTGTGGCATCTAAGTGGAACAACTAGATACATGCATGGTATAATAATATACTGCGCCAGGTATGACATTCTCAGACGCAAAGTTCACGTGGGTGACACAAGTCTACGTCATCGATGTTTAATATATTAAACTTCGCTTAAGCGGATACACAAAATGCCCATTGAAATGCTATTTGTATTTTATTTTAAAGATTATTAACAGATTTGTTTCCCAATTTTCGTGTTTATTGCAATGCCGCAGTCAACTAATCAGTCCGCCAATGATGAACAGTGACGTAGGCTTATGTCACTCCCGGAATATTAGACCTTCTTTTATTGGATCACGGATACATGCATGATTCGCGTTAAGTTCGTGTGCCATCCACACTATTCGCGTTATATTTCACTAGCGACCCGCCCGCCCGGCTTTACACGGGTGTAAATTACGTGCTAAGTCGGGTCGGGTCGCTAGTTATATATACCTTCCGTGAAAAATTATGTAACTGATGGTGAAAACCGCTTCAAAATCCGTTGCGTAGTTTTAAAGATTTAAGCATACATAGGGACGGACAGACAGCGACAGCGACTTTATTATATACTATGTAGTGATGATAGTGATAGTGATGATGTTACATTACATTACACAAATCTGAACCCAGCTTTAGAGTAGTGAATCATGGAATATTTTGTCTTTTTGTGGCAGATGTTTTACATAATTATATAATTTCGTTCACACAAACTTTTATCGAGATAGACACCGCTATTACATAAATTTATTTAAAAAAACACCATGCCGCATTTTTTTTCACGAGTACTACTGTAATGTCATGAGAATTTTGTAATATATTATTATATTGTGAGTGCGGGGGTTTTGGTCTAATGTGGAAAACACATGTCGCCTCATATAATTTTATATTTTTGAATGCTAATGTGTAATAATGGTCGATTATTATTGAGAGCGATGGTGGCCGACTGGTAGCATATTGTGCTCTTTACAATATGACGGCACTGGATTCCATCCTCGACTCTGCATCAATTACTTAGTACTTAAATAAATTATGTTCAGTTTCGATGCCATCACTCAAAAACGGTCAAGGAAAAGATCATGAGGAAACCGGTACGTCCAAGAACCACAAAAGTTCAAAGACATGACATTCGCCAATATGCACTGGGACAGCACGGTGGATTAGGGTCCATACTCTCTCTCTCTCTGAGATCTCGTATTCTCTTAATGATAAGAATGAAAAAACTATCACAAATTAACCACAATATTATCTTGTGATTTAATCCTTATATTTTTCAGTATTTGTATTATAAATGGATAATCAAAATTTAAATTATAATACTACCGCGTAAACGCCCTCTTGTGGGGCCACGTGGCTTCAGTGAGGTCACTAGCAAGCATGCAAGCAAGCAAGCATACGGACATTGGGCCTAAATAGAGCGTTTGTAGTCAAGTCACAGGATGAATGTTTGTCTTAGGTGGGAATAGAACCCATGCCCACAAGCGCAGAAGGCAGGTTCACTACTAACTGGACCACCAGGGCAGTCAAAATTATCAATTAATAAAATAATTAGCTTTTGTGACAACCCTTACAATATACAGTGTGTATGTGTAGGTAGGTAATTTTGTCACACAGGTGTTTCTTTTGTTAGTTTTGATTACTCTGTTAAAATTTCTTAGCTGTGTACTCAGCTTGTTCGTATCTATAAAAGGGAAATGGAAATATCGTAATTTTCATTACGAATTTAGACGTTCAATTCCAACATTTCTTCTGCTACATTTTTATTAGTAAGTATGTTATTACATATTCTTATTCTGTTATTTTTAATTTTAAAAGTAGTATACTAATAGGCATGATTGTTAAATTTATTACAAATACCGGCTTAGCGATGAATATAAGTAAATACATTACACATACTGAAAAAAATATTTGAATTGGCTGATAAATCTCTGAGATATGAGTATTTAAAGTTTTAGGTGGGGATGGAGAGGGATGTTCTATCCCTTTTTCGCAAAGCGTGTGTTAGTATAGCATTTGTATGGCGCTCCTGAGCCGTGACGTCACGGCTCAGTATAGTGCGCTCTCTGTCATGCATGAAATTAAATTAAATTAAAATGCTTATAACTTATTTATTTTTGAACTAATTTTAATTTTGTTTTTGTTGATGTGCTCTATTTATGATCAGTTTTTTTTATGAGGTAATAAGTCATCATGCCTATTGTGTGACTTTTATAATTTTAGCATTTCCAGTCAACGTGGCCACGCTGCCAGTATACTGGCCACTTTACCTTCCACCGAGGGGTTTTTAGTTAAAAAAAATAGATTAGATTTTAGAGTAGTTTCATTTAGGATAATTATCTATTTTTTAAGTTTAAGTTTTAGTTCATCCTTACTATTATTATAAAAGCGAAAGTCTCTCTGTCTGGATGTTTGTTCGCTTTTCACAACTAAACTACTAAGCCAATCTTAACGAAATTTGGCAGGATGATAGTGTACATCATAAGGGCGGACATGGGGTATTTTTCCTCTAAAATGCGGAAAACCGGAAAAGTGGGATTCAGTTAGTCATCATACTAATATTATAAATGCGAAAGTATGTTAGTTTGTATTTTTATTTATTCCTCTAAAAAATATGATATACGACAAAACAGACGACGTACGACGTATTATCAGTTACTTTTTTTTTTTTTTTAAGTGCCTTTAATAATTAAACAAAATACAAGCTAAAACTAACACTACAAATACAGTTAGACTGCCCATAGAATTAGTTATCATAATTATTATCATTAGTTAGTTATCTTTCCCATCAGTTACTTGGACGACCTTATCATTTCTTTCACCGAAACGAAATTCCCTAAATTATATACTAAATATTGAAGCTTGTTTTTTAAATTGATGATTATTGTATTTTGTGGTGGTACGGAACCCTCAGTGCGCGACTCTGACTCGGGGTTGGCTGGTTTATTTTTAAGTTTACTGTTTAGGTAGGAGTTGAATGTTGAATTCATGAACGTCACAAGGATTTTTGTTTTGCAGCATACATTTTTTTTTTTTTTATTATTTATGAAATACATAGTACCTTGAATGGGCATTACAGTTTTCCAATACACCCATTCAAGGTTAACTAAAACTAAAAATAAAAACTACAGCACAAACTAAAAACAGACCTTAATTAAAACATTAAACAAAATTTTAAATAGACACTAACAATAATATAAAACGTACTATAACTTTAAACCCTATTATCTAAACTAAACCATAAAATAAAAAGCTTATAATGTTTATTGTTTACTAGTAATTAATATGTAATGTCAATAATCTAATTGTAAATCTAATACTATAAAGAGATTTGATTGTTTGTTTGCTTGTTTGTTTGTTTGCATTGAATAGGCTCCGAAACTACTGAACCGATTTGGAAAAATATTTCTTGTTAGCTACACTATCACCGGTCTATATTAAATTAAAAAAAAATAAAAAAAATAGGGATCCTTACTAAAACTCCATTAATGTAAACACCCGTGCAAAGCTGGGGTGCATTGCTAGTTAAAAAAAAGGACTGAATAATTAACGACTATTTAATTACTACTATTTTCTGACTATGTATATTATGCGGATATAGACTAGATACAAGTCTAAAACAGAAAACGAAATTCCACAATGTAACAACTGAATCAATGAACAATCGTGTTCTTTTCTAGTACAGTCATCATGGCCAAGTACTTCAGCATCATGTCCATCGCTGGTGTTGTGGTGGCATTATTAGCTTTAATGAACCCTGCTGCTGCTGGAGATGACGCCGCTGCAGAAACTTCATCTTCAACTGCCGCACCAGCTTCATCTTCATCAACGGCGGCACCGGTAACCACAGAACAAGCTTAGACCTTCGTGTGTTTCTATCGCGTCGTTTAGCGATATGTATGTGTTAAACTGTTTTACGTGATTGGTTAATGAGTTATGTATGTTTTTAAAATAAATATTGTGTAATTTGGAACTGCTTAGTATTTTTTTATGACCATTGATACAAAGTCATTCAGTCGTAATATTAACCAGCTTAAATAGTATTAAATAAGCGCAGCGTAGGACGTCTACCCACAAGATGGACAGACGACCTAAAAAGAGACCGCAGGGAAACGATGGATGCAGGCCACTTCCTACCGGTCCTTTTGGAGATCGATGGAGGAGGCCTATGTCGAGCAGTGGACGTCCTATGGCTGAAATGATGATGATTTCATATTAGGTGAAAAGCTCTACTAATAAAGAATTTTGCGAAAGAGCTGAAACAAGGGGGGTTAAAAGTTGATAATGAAAACCTGCGCGTACGAAGTCTCAGGCAATAGCTAGTATCCTTTTTAGGCTCTTAAATAACTAACTAATTTGTATATGAATTTCTAGTGTAATTCCGGTTCTAGAAATGGAATTACACTAGAAATTCATATACAAATTAAAAATGGACTTCCGCAAAGTAACGCCTGATTCAATCAACTAACTAATATTAGTAACTAATATGTCTTGTAATTTTAGCATTTGTGTTGTCCTCGTAAATAATCAGGAGCCTAAAAGAAGCGCGTGATAAAAAAAAAGTAAAAAAGCGATACCTAATAATCAAGATAGCCCAAAAGTGTCTTATTACCTTGCCGGGAAATGAACTTAATTACCCCAACAAATCGAATTCAAAAATTAAGTCCGATCAAAGAGGACCCGGAGGAAACGAAAAATATGAGAAAAATGCGGATAATAAAAAAAGATGTCGATTTCTAAAATTGAGGGTAGGTTATTAAATTCGGGACTGAGCTGAGGCAGTATCGGAAAGTCATTAATAACGTTACAGGGTGCGCCTAATTTCATCGTGACTCGGCAATATTTTATAAATGGATCAGTTTTGTGGATCCTAACGCTTTGTGCAAACAAACTTTGGTTTAATGGTTGGGTACTAATGATGCCGATTTGTATTGTGCACGTGCTTTACATTTCTAATGTGCTGTTTGTAAGTAATTTAGGTTCGTACTTACTCTGTAGCTCTAACTAGAACATACGAGCAGCATAGGTTTTGGTTGTGTAGATAATGGACACGATATATGTTACACTTGGATCAGTTGGGTAATGCAGGCAGCTTCTTTACAAGGTACCCTTACAAATTCGTTCTGTCTGGTCGTCTGTTTATCCATCCAAATTTATAAAACTGACTATTTCAATTAAGTTAATGACATATTCACGTTTTTAGAGTTTTGTACCCAAAGGGTGTAAACAGGACCCTATTACTAAGCCAACCCTGTTTGTCTGCCTGTCCGTCTGTCTGTTTGTTCGTCCTGTCTTTTAATGGCTGTATCTTTCGAACCGTGATAGATGCCAGTTGGAATTTTCACAGAATATGTAATGTTACGGCGTAATAATAAAGTCAAAAATAAAAACTAAAGGGGTGTCCCCCATACAACAAAGTAATGTTCCGTCTTAACCATGGCTGATGTCACCGGCGGTTCCAATGGAAGATCAGCGCTGGTTGTTCGCAACCAGCATTATGCTGAGTTAGTACCGGTTCGTGGATTAAAAGTTTGTTTTATAATAATTTTCTAATATGTTTGTCCGCTTGAAAAAGACCGCCTAATGCGGTTGAAACTATAGTCGGAGTCAGAGCTTAATCTTACGTGAGTAATTCCCGTGTAATATAAATAACATGTGTGAAAACCACGTCAGTTTCTATAATAATAATAATAAAAAATACTTTATTTAAATGCTCTAAACTGACACTTAGAACGGGCTGTAAATATGTATACATTTCATGTTTATGCTGCTGACCAATGAGGAGTTCCCTATTCAGAACCCAAACCTGAGTGCAGCAACCATGTCACAGTAAAACTTTAAACCATCTATCATAATAAAATGCGTACCTACACAAAATTTCGCGTCTGTACTACTGACTGTTCCTTTGTTTGGAGCTTATCCTGGATGTCGATCAAGGTCACGCTTACCATAAAAATGCATTGTCATGGGAACTAAACCACTGTGAAAAATTTACTCCACAGGATAAGAGAAAGTGATTCTAATTGAGTTTGCAAAATTTGACCTAAATAAACAAATATACAAACATTGCAATTTATATGAAAGCTTGTAAAAATATCCATGTCTACTCCTAGTACGAATACTACGTACTCTATACGTACAATGTAACAAAGTAACTTAATTAATGATACTTGTACAAGTCGTAAATGCTTTCCCTCAGAATTTCGAATTCTGTGTGCTTTCCTTTCATCTTACATCCCTATCTGGGCATAACAACCTAATCGATGGTGACATTCGGACATTAATACGTTGCCTCATGTTTCTTTTATCTCACAGATGAAAAGAGATTCTAGAAAGATATGAAGCTGCGGTCGGTGGTTTACCTGCGATCTTCCAGTTGTTTCGCATTTAAGACCCTCTTTTCCCACTTTTAGTAATTTTGGTAATTCTAGTTTTAGTTTTTCTACTTCCGTGGTAAGCTTAAAATTATGAAAATGATGTCATTTTAAAATTGAATGTTTTATCTAAGGAACTTTAAAGATTGAAACACAATTAAGGATATTTCACTCAATAGAAGAAAAAAATATGAAAGTAACACTGAATTGAGCTTTTGTCCCTGTTTTTTAATCATTCAAATACCTACTTAATAAATGATGTCTACGATAATAATATCTTAATATACAGGTTTCATAATTACGGAAGGAACCGTAAAAGTCAATTTATAAAATTTACCTTTACGGTTCCCTCAACTATACTTTTCGAAAAATATTTGAAAAACCTCAAGAATAGAAATAGCAAAACTCAACCCTATGTGTAAGCGTCATGGTTGTGTTCCACTAAATGCGAGTATAATACAATATAATATAAGCCTTATGGTCATATGTAGTAACAAGCATTGCTTAAAAGTGGGCAAACCTCGCCTTAAAGAAATAATTATTATTTATAACAAACACTACAACAAAAAAATCTGTTTAATGTGATTAATTAATACCAATGAAATGAGTCCAAACTCGAAAAGTTTACGATATTTGTAGCCATTGAAAATATCTACCTCCTGGCTCCATCATCAAAGCCCCATCACCAAGTGTATCATCATCATCAGCGAAAAGACGTCTACTGCTAAACATAGGCTTCCCCTCATATTTCCACACTAAACGATAGCCTGCCATCTGCATCCACTGGATGTCCGCGACTCTCATCGATGTCGTCGGTCCACCTACTAGGAAGCCCACGTACGCTGCGTCTTCCGGTTCGTGGTCTCCTCAGCTCCAGGGCCTTTCTTTGCGTCGATTATCGGTTCTTCGAGCGATGTGGCCTGCCCATTGCCACCTCAACTTGCAAATCTGAGCACCTATGTTGGTGATTGTGGATTTTCAGCAAATATCCTTATTTCAGATTTTATCGCGCAAAGAAACTCCGAGCATAGCTCTTTCCAATGCCTGCTGTGCAACTCCTGCCGTCTTACTACAAAAGATTTAAGAACGCTTTAGACATGTGTTTAGCAGGTGTTTCACTGTGAACAAATATGTTAAACACCTGTCTAAAGCGTGCTTAAATCTTTTGTAGTAAGACGGTGAGTGTTTCCAAAAGACCAGCAGTAAATGTAATCTATCATAGTCGTATTTTTATTATGACTACAAAAATAGCACTTTTCCCACTTACCCTAGTCACAAAAAAATTTATTAAAACAAAAATGTGTTCTAAATATTTTAAATTATTAACCTCGTAAAAGAACCAAATATAATTTTCATAAGTAGAGAGTCATTTTTTTATCTTAAAAAAAACAATTAATGCGTGAGCGAAAAACCCCTCCCATGCTGCTCCCGGTATTCTGATCCTTAAGCGATAATTGACGTTAGTATTGAATTTAATATGGTATGGCATTAAATTGTATCTCCCGGTCGTTTGTGTTATAACAACAACTGTAAGCAACGTCAGAGGCCTTTGTACAGCTTAAAAACTCTGACATTTGGGCTAGCCACTCAGCTTTGACATACTTGGGTACTTATTGAAATTGTTGTCAAAGAAAAATAATAAAAAGCAACTTTGAAAATACTAGTTACTTACTTGTTGAAAATTAAAAAACCGAAAAATCACCAACCACCTGAACAGCACAAAGTTCAACTGATCATTCACCAATTGATAGATGATTAAGAAGTTTTTTCAATTCAATTCTACTTGCGAATGTAGCGCGATCTACGATGCTACGAAGCTACGAAGCTACGGCGTAGACGACCACTCCTGGAGGCTTTCGCGCTAGACTGGCCGTTACACCGGACGAACTCAGGACAGAGCACAAATACGCTTACACTCACACTAAACCGACGCGTAAATTTTACATTTTGTTACTTTCGCACGCATATATTTTGGTTACCTTTATGAATGCCTAAAAGCATCGAGTGAAAATGGCACTCGCAAGTTCATATTTTGTGAGTAGAGACTTTGGATAAAATTGAATTTTTATTACGGAGTTCCATGGAAGCGAGATGTTTGCTCCCGTAGTTTAAAGTGCTTAGGTGGAAACCTTATAAGCCGTTAAACCCAAATGTTACCGCATTATATTTGCGTCATGACCTAATGGATTTATGTAGGTTAGGTACAGTTAAGTAGAAACGATTTATTTTGACTCTAATGGCAGTATGCGAAAAAGGTTTTTTTTCTATGGGATTGTTTATTTCGTTTTAGTATAAAACCATATCTTCATCATCATCATGAGTTTCATCCATAGGACGTCCACTGCTGAACATAGGCCTCCACCATCGATCTCCAAAAGGACCGATAGGCAGCAGCGTGCATACAGCGTTTTCCTGCGTCTCTTTTAAGTCAGCTGTCCATCTTGTGGGTGCACGTCCTACGCTGCGCTTACCAGCCAGTGGTTTCCATTCGAGAATTTTTCGGCCCCATCGGCCATCTATTCTGCGTGCTACGTGCCATGCCCACCGCCACTTCAACTTGCTAATCCAGTGGGCTATGTAGGGTGACTTTCGTTCGTCTACGGATCTCCTCATTTCTGATTCGATCTCTTAAAGAAACCCCTAGCCCTCTCCATAGCTCGTTGTGAGGTGTTAATTAAAAGATTTATTTTTACTTATGTAAAACTTGTAAAGTTAATTTATAAGTATCTTTTAGATAATTCTAGGTGTAGATTGATGATCATAAAAATATGATTGACAACCACTTTTTTCAATCACTCAACGTTACGTCTGGCGATTCGTGGCCCCAATCTTTAATTGCAAACTCATTTAGCGAGAAACCGGGATTTATCAGCGAGGAAACGAATAAAAAATGTGTCAAATCAGATCCAACCAATACTTAATTTCCTCCTCGAACAGGAAATCCACTTCACGGATTCCAATATCAACCTCTTTGAATCTACTTCTCTCCTACATTTATTGACAGAAGTATCACAGCCACTGAAGTCATGATAGCACACCACAGCTTAGGTTTGTCATGATAAGATTTAATGCCTATTAATCCCATCATAACGTATATCTTACTCTTCAAGCCGCTTGGGAATGCGATCCCCAAGCCACCTGTCACGCGTATAGATTATGGCAACATCCCTCTTTAAGAAGGAGGCTTATGCTTAGCACCAGTGGACCTTTAATCACTGATGACGTGAAGATTTAATTTAAAAATAAATCATAAAAATATTAATATTAAAACAAAATAATAATGTTAAAACAAAATAATAATAATAAAATGTAATTCTAATTATAACTAGGCATTCATTATTTACTCCAGTCCAAGAATGAATTTCTCCACGCTATACGGCGTCATATTAGTCAGTAAAACCTGAAGCTTATTTTTTTTATGAATAAAGCGAATTGGCGTCCCCTCATGGATTAAGTGGCATAGATGAAGTGAATTCATTAATAGCTCAACCATGTAATATGCCACGAGTGCACCTTCAAGTTTGAATACTGTCATACCCTGTAACTTTCAGTTTGTATCCCGGTGTGGCAGTCACACTCCTAGAAGCGACAGGCAAATGAAAACATATTGCTCTGCAGGGAACACCGTGTATACAGTACGACCAATTTACCTGTAAAGTTAAATGAGGGAGTCACCATCGTAGTTTTGGAACTAAAGTAACAACCATGCGTAGAAAAGTTTTAGTGTCATAATTTGGCGAACTCTGTAGATAAATTGGGCGGTCTGTGCAAACTTTATCAATTGATTTCCTTCACGTCTCATGAGACTTTATGTGGCATGGTTTGGTTTGCTTTGCATATTTCGAGTGCAAACTTAAATTTTATGTTTGAAGTATATTTTTACAAAATGTTACCGATTCGAACTATCATGGGAGTTGTCTATACTATACTATATAATAATATATTAATATATAATCTATACTAATATTATAAAGAGGAAAGATTTGATTGTTTGTTTGTTTGTTTGGTTGCATTGAATAGGCTCCGAAACTACTGAACCCATTTGAAAAATTCTTTCACTGTTGGAAAGCTATACTATCCCCGGGTAACATAGGCTATATTTATCTTTTTTTTTTTATCAACTTGCAAAATTTTATAGCTATGTCGGTGACTCTGGTTCTTCGGTGAATAATATTTTCGTTCCGGATTCTATCACTCAAAGAGACTTCGAGCATAGTTCTCTCCATTGCCCGCTGTTGCATTATCATTTATAACAAAAACAAATGTAAAAAATACGTACAGCATTGCAAACTCGAAGTTTGCTCGTTTTACGCAACGTTATATATTCTACAGCCACTTTTACGAGCAAGCCATGTGACATTATTGAAAAAAAAACATACTTTAGATAGTGCTTGACACATGCAATACTAGATTACTGTTTTATTACAAGCTTTTATTTAACTTTCCTTGTTAGTATGTTCGTTCGTATGTTTGAGCTGAAATTTGACACTGATAATGCAATTTTATGGCACCATCAAGCTAGTCTGATGATGGAGACAGAAGGTGGCTATAGGAACTCCTAAACGAAACGAAGTAACCCTATCGAATTTGGATTCGTTTAATTTCTCTTCCCGAGCACTTTTTATTTTCGTAATTTAATATGGCGGATTCCCAAAGATGGCGAACCAGTTATTGTTATGCAACCCTATGATATGGGTATCAAATGAAAGGGTTTTCTGAGAAAAATACGTATGGTAAAATGAAGTCACATTAAATTTAAAAGAACGTTGTTTGTTTTTTTTAATAATTATTTTGTGATTACTAACTAATGACTTTATAGGACCGAGCACATTAGGACGGGCCGCAACGGGCCGGGTCGCATCGCAAAAATTGCTTTCATAATTTTCATGCGACACGGCCCGCTGCGGCCCGTCCTAATGTCGAGTCGATCCTTATACCCTGCATCGTCTTCGTCGCAAAATGTTTTCTTTTCTGTGATCTTCGTAGTCAAACGGTTTATTTGTTGTAGATAATAATAATTGTCGTATATTGTGAATAACTGGCAGTAACCGGTAACCGGCCGTCAGTGGTTAACCTGACTACCTAGGTACCCGTTAGATTTATTCGGTTTTCATACGAGATTTACGAGTAACATTTATTATTCAGTATCTGCGCCACAATCACGATTTATGACACACTTTCGGCCATCGTTTCGTGCGAATAAATAAACTATTTTACTGTAATATCTTGGATGAATGATATGAAACGAGGATCACCTGCTCAAATATTCAGTTGGAATGGACGATCGACTCGGTTGTGTTGATTTCTCAAACTGCGAGGTTGCTCAGAGATGGGAGTATACTGAGCTATTCTGAATGAAGTGTGGCAATTGACTTTTAACGTATCTTAACTTCCTTTTATGTTATACGTGTTTCACTACTGAATATAAATTGTAAGTTTATTTTTCTATCTAACTTTCCTTGTCAGTATGGGTCCAATTTTGCAACTGAATTTTAAGCAGTTATCCCCAACGATTGAGCGGAAATTTTGCATACACGTTAAGTTTGGATGACAATACAATACAATGCTACTTCGTTATACACCAAGCGAAATGAATGGTTCGCTAAATGACGTCATTCTACATCTAATATGGCGGATTCACAAAGATGGCAGACTAGTTATTTTATGCACCCCCATGATGGGTATCAAATTAAAAGGTTTGCCAAGAAGAATATTTAAAATAAAATGACGTCACACTAAATTTAATATGGCGAAAGCCCCAAGATGGCGGATTTTTTTAATCTACCATATTTATTATGGGTATCAAATGAAAGGGTTTGCTGAGAAAAATACGAAAAATGAAACGTCATCACACTAAATTCATTACGGCAGACACTCCAAGATGGTGGGTTTTTTAATCTACCATGATGATAAAGGTATTAAATGGAAGTATTTACAAAGAAACGTCCGAAAAAAATTATCGAAAAGCTAGTTATCAGAAAGTTTTATATTATATGAATTTTTAACTCATCTAGTTATTAAATTATACCAAACGATTACCCGTTAAGCTAAATACGATACAAAACTATCCATAAAACATTCCAGTTCATGAAGAAAACGTTCCACTAAACCAAACTGGTCGTCTAAATGGTCTTAATGGTCGTCATAATGGGCAGCCTTATAGCTCACTTTGGTAAATACAAACAATTTTTTATATAAATACGAGTATACGCCTGTTCAGTGAATTTTTCAAAGTTATAGCTCTGTTTGCCATATGTTATATACCATTTTACCCGACTGCGAAAAAATAGGGTTATGGTTTGTATGTATGTATGTATATTATGATGGTTTCTTTGACACCTCCCTACAGACTAATGGATTTCGAAATTGTTAAATCATGCGTCAGGACCTAATTAAATCATTGCATAACATCTTCAGTTTTCTCTTATCTTATTCTACCCTTCACAAGAGTCACTTAATTTAGAATAAAAATACAGGTTAAGCATCGTCACTTTATCAGCAATTGCATGCTATGTAATTGCTATTACTGCTAATTCATTTAGCTATAGAAATAGAGTTGACTAAATATTAAATCCTATTTAAAATTTACTTAGTACTGGTCATTGCTACTGTGGTAGTTACCACAATAATTAGTAATTAAATTGAACCTAGTAGTGATGTCTATAAAACTGCGTCACCACGTGGCTATAGAGGTCTATGAAACTGCAACACCACGTGGCTATGAAAACTGCACAAATGTGGGTAGATCATCACTCATATTAAGTTAATTACCTATTACATTAACCTTAAAACTCATATGGCCAAGTTTATAAATCTAAGGGATAAAATAAGGTAGTTATGAAATAAAATCAGATTTCCACATAATCTCGTAATATTCAGAATCAACCAATCAAACATGAACATCTGACATGAGGTTATACTTAGCTTTGATATCACTTCAAAAGCACCACACTCCCTATAATAATGCCAATCTGGCTGAAAACTAAAACTAGAATTTCTTGGAGCTCCTGTTTCACTCGTTCCGTGGTAGTTGTCGAACTGCCCGAGAAATGCCCTTGCTCCGCCGAAGCAAACGCCTTGCACCACGCAATGGCACCATGAAAACACGCCATCTCGCCGCCTTCTTGTTATTGGCTGTCTACAGCGGAAGTATACGCCCAGTTCTTCATTTTTACCGGCACCATTTTAAAACCAACTCAGGGAAGTGACGTTGGATCTGAATTTCGTTGATATGCCGGAACACCATTAATTTAAATACTTTTAACTCAATTTTATTTCGCTATAGAAAAGCGCCATCTGGGCAGCTTGATAAAGATTAAGATCGAACAATCATTTTCAATCAATTATTATTAGTTCCGCGCAGCTTCGTTGCAGCAGTGGCGCCGTCTTAATGGCGGTATGTTTTAATCTCCTCACAATATGTGAGTTGTCATTTGAATGGTTTTAATAATGGTAGTCACATGTTTCACCCGCGTTATATATACCTCCTTCAAGCAACCTCCTTGGTAGGGACGGCAACATGCTTTTTTTCTTTTCTTTTTTCTATTATATTGTAATATGTCAATGACTTCAATTCCTGCCGTTTTATACAAAACTTAAATGGTTTTTTTCCCCAATAGTATTTTTTATGAATTTTTCCAACTTTCGACTTATCGGGCGGAAATAAATCCAACAAATTATAAGGATCATGGCAATCGGTCCAGCCGTTCTTGAGTTATAAATGGTGTAACTAACCTGACTCTATTTTAAGATTATTGAATACAAGAGGTTCAAAGAGTTCAGTATACAATTTTAATAATTTGTTTGTCAAACATCCATCATCTCTTGTTTCCAATTCATTAACGATCAAATTTCAGTTTTATTCTGTTTTATTACAATAATAATTGCTTTGTACTGTTATTTGGTGTGAATTACCAATCTAGAGTTTGTTACCTTTGTAATATCAGAAACAATCGAAACTAAAGTAAATTGAGTCGAAGAGAATTCGCAAAGCGAATATTTTGAGAAAACCATTTTCGATACTCGTCTTACCACTTAGGACTTTGTCTTTTTACAAGCTTATAATTTAACTTGCCCTGTTAGTATGTTCGTTCGTATGTGTGGAACAAATCTTGCAACTGAATTTTAGACTAATTATCTCAAACCGATTAAGCTGAAATTTAGATAGATATATAGAAACTCTTTGTTGTGTCCACCACAAATAAAAATTACAAACAGATAGAAAACAAAACAGAAAAAACTTACGAGCTAGTGCCACAAGTGGCGGCCTACTTAGCATACTTATGCAAGTTTGCTGACAATGCAATGTTATGGTACCATCGAGTTGGTCTGATGATGGAGACAGAAGGTGGCCATAGGAACTCGACGTAGCCCCGTCGAGTTTTGGATCGTTGGGTTTATCTTCCCAAGCACTTTAGTTCTATACGATAGATTCAATATGGCGGACGCCCCAAGGTGGCGGACAAAATGTTCTATTCTAACATCATATACCTCTGTGCCCACAACACAATCGCATGCTCATGTTCCATGAATTTAATTAATCCATCTCAATAACCTCAAACCAGACAAACAAGTAAGATATGCCTTAGTACAATTATCTTTCGTGTTCAAATATCACTATTTTCAATATTTTTTTCACTATACACCTACACTTTTGTACGCCACACTTATAAATTTTTCACGCACACTAAGGAACTTGTAGCGACACCAATATTATAAACAATGACGACATAACTACAGTATACTAACTAATAGTCGACATGCAAATAAAGAGCAACAAGGTCGTCAGCTGGATAAGTTTGACTAAAATCATCAAGCATAATTTAGGCCAGATATTATGTTCGCACCCGCCACGTCACCTAATCATATCGCCCTTGTTTTTCTGAACTGAAGTAGTGAGACATAAATAATCTACAATTCAAAATGGATATCAAGAACTGTATATACATATTATAATTCTCAGATATTTTTCTATGCAATAAAGTTAGTTAATTAATTAATTATGCTAAATACCACCATTACCCGTATGGAACAGAAGGAATGTCGGTAGCCCTTTATTACTGTTACCTAAAATTAATTGTTTTAATTAGGCAACCTTTATTAGATCTTTCAATTATTTAAGCTGAGGGACGTTTTGTTCGTTCTAATTGTTCCAATTAGCAGAAATTGGTTAATAGAAAGCTAAAAAGCACGTTAAATTCAAATCACGTAGACGCGAACATCTTGAATACAAGCGTAATCGGAAAAAAACTGAAAAAAATCTTTAATAATATGCCTCTTCAATTTGAAAACTGACAAGGTTTCATTAAAAAAAAGAAGTTTAGCCATGCGTAGGTATTTTGAAATTTTATCGCCTTCCATACCACAGAAAAGAGAAGTTTTTTTTTTTTGTTTAAATTAGAACGGCTGTCAAGGCATTTTTGTAAGAAATTTGTTGTAGCCAGTTGCACCCATATAAACGAAACGTCAGTCATTCGAAATCAGTTAGCAACTGTGATGCGGAGTTTGACGCGTTGATCTAAATACGAATGTTCAATCAAGGTTCTCTCATGCCTGGTAACAGAAGTTCTTTCTCATTTCCGTTCTATTAAACAACAAAAAATCTTTTCTGTGTGGGTGGCGACCCTAATGCTTGAAAACTCTTTATCATCCCCGAAAACGTAACAAAATCTTGTTTTACTGTCAGTCTTTTTAGTATCATAATCTATGCCTGTAGGTTTTGACTGAAAAAACTAGTAAAAGCAAAACTAGTCAACATATTTTAGAATTTAATATAATTTACGTTGGTGCCAAATAGAATAGAAAATAAATCTGCAAATGGACGACCGTTTAACCGTTTATTTTAATTAAACTAATTATTCATTTACTCGTAGCGAACCCAAACCGCATTCAGAATGAACTGCAACAGTTAACTGGTAGTTAGCGAGAAATAAAGACACAAAATATTACAGAGGCAAATATATAATGTCATCCTCAAATCATTAAAGCAAAGAAGATAAGGTAAGGTGCCGTGGCGAGAGCAAACGCATCTAGTCCATATGAGTACGGATCAGCTGGAACTGGTTTCTTTAGTCGAACTTACACTGCAGACGATCTTGCTGCCCTTTTTTGCAAGTGAACTATTGGTTAGTTTATTAGTATTGCTGCAAGTTTTTAGTGTGTTTGAAATATTAGTAAGTGAGCCGTACTTACAGTGTTTGCGTTAGCCCTAGAGAGATAATCATATTGTAGGACATACTTCTCCTGAGTTACTGTTAGTAGATATAGAGCTTTTTCATACCGCTATATCTCGTAAGGCACTGAATATTTCATTATTTATTTTTAAAATGTGTTAAGTAAGCTCTACATGTCTCTACATACTCTACATGTGATTTTTTATTAAACCAATAAAAAAATCATATGCCTAATATAAGAAGATAAATTAAAAAAAATACTACTGCATTTTATAAATAGTAGGTAGCTGAAAAGTTATAATTTTCCCTCTTACTTTTTTTTGCGGATACCATCTTAAATCTTTAAACCCTGACTTCTACTATTAAAACGATTCAAATGACACATGTAATAGGTTTCGACACATGTCGAAACCTATTACACTGTTTAGTCTGTAAGGCGTGCCAAAGAAATCTCATACATACATACATACATACCTAATATACATACGCTCAAAAAACATAACCCTCTTTCTTGCATTGTCAGATAAAAACACTCGCATTTTTTAATTCATTGTTAGATTCGTTATTTGAATTTCAATAGAGTAATGATTTATACCTGTGATTTATACCGATTTTAAAGCTATAATTTCTTATAAAGATATAATGTGATTTTCCAGATTTTTTGCGTTGTACATCTGTCTAATTCTGTAGTCTGTGTAAGAGGCAGAACAAATTACCAACTTTCGGGAACTTCTCAGGGAAAGGCTAAAATGTGTTGCAACAAGTTTCACAGTGAGCTAACAAAGTGGTCGGTGATCTGCTCTCAAAAGTGTTAGATGTGGAAATGTTGTAAATGTTTATCGGGAATTATTGTGCCTTATTTTATTTAGATAAAAATTGATACCTTTTGTTCGACGTGTCAACCATGTCATAATGGCCGTGGGCACGAGCTGACTAAAAACTGAAGATGAGTCCGGCGAAAAGACCGGGTATTTTAGCACGATAAGTCCCAATAAACATTTAAAAAATGTGTTCAAATCGTAAAAGAATAAAAGTTACAGATGTGGAGATGCTTTGTAAAATATCTAATTTACTCCTCAAACTTTGCCAACACCTATACAGACACGCAGATACACAGATAATATACACGTTAAACTAAATTTAAAACACCTCTTACGTCGGGAGATAAAAAAGGTCATGATATTTTTTCGCGAATTCAAAAGTTCTCGCGAAAAACCCAAAGAAATTCTTGCGGTATATCAAAAGTTGTTAGTCTTGGTGCACCAAAGTCACCTTTAAGAGGTTTATTGTTAGTTACGTTTGACCCTGTATACAAGTACAGCCTCAGTCTAATTTCAACACGTACGCAACGAACACACTGTCCACTTTAATTAACAGTATCAAGTGATATACGGCCGACACCCTCTAGCTGATATATCTGCTCAGCAGTTGGGACTTTCATATATATTAGTAAGAATACTTTATCTGTTTTCATAAGAGGCGATGGAGAAGACTCAAATAGTGTACCATGTATGGTCTACCTTGTCTTTATTACATCAATTTGTGTTCAAGAGCACTGTCAATCGTGATGCAACTACTATTATCATCTTGAGTCCCAAAGAAAAAAAAATGTATTACAGCGTTGAGCTGTCAGAAATGTCAACGATCCCAAGCTTTTTTTAAATCTAGTAAGAGGCTTGCAGTTTTACCGCCAACTCAGAGATGACGAGGTCTATTATGGAGCACGTTTGCTTAGACGATTCACTTGTGATTTTAAGACACCCAAATTGTAATTATCGGAGAACACCCATTCAAGCAGCGTATTCCACAAACCAGCAGAATAGCTCACCATGCCCACCAATAAACAGCACATCGAACTGCTTAAAAAACTAAATGCTTATTTATCATTATACTTTGATTCATACTTACTACGAACTACAAACAAAACATAAAACTTAAAAACTAAACTAATTTGGAGATCATTTACCTAATTCCCTCCTGTCCATTTTTCTATCGGACCACCAGGGCGGGTACGAAAAGTCGTCATCGTTTCATGGTTGATATTCCGAAAACCCGTACGATGCGATTTGATTCTACTTTTATTTTGCGAATCACTAGACTGTGAAATGCCTTGCCTGTATGGGTGTTCCCCGATAGTTACAATCTGGGTATCTTTAAGTAGCGAGTAAATCAGTTTCTTATAATCAAGCGTGCTCCATCGTCGACCGCATCACCACTTTATTGACGAGGGTGACATAGCAGTCAAGCGAAGCAATCTTTTAATAAGAAAAAAGGCTCTATAAGCAACGCTGGCCTATAGATTTTTTCAAACGATCTCTCATTTCAGGCAACGTGGGTTAGCAACGCTTTTTTCTATTGGGTGGATAAACTGATCAAAGCAATGTTTTAAACAGATCTGTTTTAAAAGAGTAGCTATCATCCACAATATAAAATAAAGTGTTAGCATTTCGGCCAAGAAATCACCTCTTGAACTATTTTACACACAATTCGTTTTCACTTGTTCTCGCTTCGAGGTTAGATCACAGAAAGAGGGTGATTGCAATGCAACCGCCACTTATATACTGTGTTCGTTGGCAGTCGACAAAAGACTGTCAACTGTCAACGAACACGTGTGAACTTCGCCAATACAGTTTCATTATAATGGTGTTGTTAGTTCATCTATACATTAAATGATTAAACTAAAGTTGTTCTACATTCGGCCATCCGACTCAATTACACGTCCTCGTGTATATGTGTCATGTATTATATGATAATAGACGTTATACGTGTTAATTAAATGTGTACTTTACAATCTTATTTTGAAGTCTTATACTATCGTTTTATGTTACATAATATCAGAATGCAACTGCATACTGAAAAGCACATCATATCAGACTAAAACCGAATCTGGTTTAGTTAAGTCAGTACGCAACTGCGTACACTGTCTCTTACGCAACTGCGTACATCGGCTCTTACGCGACTACGTACACCGGATCTTACGCAACTGCGTACAATGTCTCTTACGCAACTGCGTACATCGGCTCTTACGCGACTACGTACACCGGATCTTACGCAACTTCGTACAATGTCTCTTACGCAACTGCGTACATCGGCTCTTACGCGACTACGTACACCGGATCTTACGCAACTGCGTACAATGTCTCTTACGTAACTGCGTACTGGAGGCTCCGCTGCAGGCTCAGCTGGCAGGTTCGACGGCAGGCTCAGCCGCAGGCTCAGCCGCAGGCTCGATAGCAGGCTCAGCCGCAGACTCCGCGGCAGGCTCCACTGCAGGCTCCGCTGTATGCTCCGCCGCAGACTCGACCGCAGGCTCGACAGCAGGCTCAGCCGCAGGCTCGACGGCAGACTCGACAGCAGGCTCAGCCGCAGGCTCGACGGCAGGCTCAGCCGCAGGCTCGACAGCAGGCTCAGCCGCAGACTTCGCGGCAGGCTCCACTGCAGGCTCCACTGTATGCTTCGCCGCAGACTCGACCGCAGGCTCGACAGCAGGCTCAGCCGCAGGCTCGACAGCAGGCTCAACGGCAGGCTCGACAGCAGGCTCAGCCGCAGGCTCAGCCGCAGGCTCAGCCGCAGGCTCGACAGCAGGCTCAGCCGCAGACTCGACAGCAGGCTCAGCGGCAGGCTCAGCCGCAGAATCGGCGGCAGAAATTTGCATATATAACAATAAGTACACTAATCGGATATATAATCTGAAGAACTTTTAACATGAGCACAGTTATTTAGTAATTAGTATTAAATTAATCATTAGTAAATAAATTATAATCAAGAAAACGCAAGGAATAAAACAGCCACTTTGTAAAATAACTATTAATTAGGGCTCTAAAAAAAAACATGACTAGCAAACAGGTTTTGAACCACTTAACAAAAGACAAATTACACTCTGTGGACATGGGAAAATAAGAAGACATCTGTAACTTATTAATCCCGATTCTGATTTGTTAGCATTTCGGCCAAGAAATCACCTCTTGAACTATTTTACACACAATTCGTTTTCACTTGTTCTCGCTTCGAGGTTAGATCACAGAAAGAGGGTGATTGCAATGCAACCGCCACTTATATACTGTGTTCGTTGGCAGTCGACAAAAGACTGTCAACTGTCAACGAACACGTGTGAACTTCGCCAATACAGTTTCATTATAATGGTGTTGTTAGTTCATCTATACATTAAATGATTAAACTAAAGTTGTTCTACAAAAGTTTTATTAAAGTACCGTGAAAATGTTGTAACAAAATGAGAACGGTATAGTTTGCTAGCTTTATTTATTATCTACTCGTAGACACCATGTGCGTAGAGTGGAACTTATAAACTGCTAAAATATTACCGTAATATGGCGTGAAAACTTTGGTGGATATGTCGTAGATTTAGGAAGGTGAAGGTAAGGAATTAATAAGATATGTCGTCTGGGTAAAGGGTAGGGGACAAGTTTATCCAAACGGTTCTATTTCGGAGCAAAAATGTCTAGGTATATTTACGGGCAAAAGATTTCAACAAGCTCAAGCCATGCCTACGTATATTCTTTTTGTATATTTGTAAACCATTGCTCGTTTTTGGTCCTTTGTTAGGAAGCTTTTTCAGAACTGAAACTAGAAAGATTATTCCTTTCCTGAAATAGTAAAAGCTTTGTGTTTTGACCAATAGAATTAGCTTTTATCTATGAATGGTCAATCGCTTTGACTAAAATTAAAATGCGACAACCATCTTTGACATTCAGCATCATTTAAACAATGTTCTTTGCCTTACACTTGCAAAATTTTGGGATTTCGTCATGTCATACGTCGGCTTCTCGGTAATACAGCGGAAAGGATACCGCGGTTTTTCCGTTATGCAACAACATAGGGCTTCAAAAAGTGAGTTAATGGCAATGATGGCCGACTGGTAAATGTGTGCTTTACAATCTGACGGCACCCGGATCGATCCTCAGCCCTGCACCAATGCCGTACTTAGTACTTACCTAAGCAAATTATGTGCAGCTTCGATGTCATCGCTCAAAAATTGCGAAAGAAAACATTGTGAAGAAACCGGTATGACCAAGAACCTCAAAAGTTCAAAGACAATGATATTCACCAACGTGTACTGGGCTAGCATGATGGATTAGAGCCCATCCTGTCCTTCTGAGAGAAGACCTGTATCCCAGCACTGGGAACATGTAAGGCTGATGATGATGATGATAGGCAACGGTACCTGCTTACCATCAGGCACCTACGTGTTTGTCATTATTTTAATTGTTCATAGTTTGTTTTTTAGACTAATGTATTTGACCTACCTAGTATAACGAATCATTGTTACAAAGCTAATAAAAATCTGAATCTGAATTTAAATCATTTCTGCCAAAAAAATACTGAGAGGGTGTTCCCCGATAGTTAGTCCAACCTGGGTGTCTTCAAGTCGAAAGTGAATAGGTTTCTTCTAGGCAAGCGTGCTCCATCGTAGGCCGCATCATCGCTTAGCATCAGGCGAGTTGGCGGCCAAGCGCAAGCCTATTTTTAATCTTAAAAAAAACCAAGGACTGGATTATACTATCGTTTTCCACTCGTACTGAAAGACGAATTTTTTGCTCTTTTTGGTGTCAATAAAGAAATAAACTTATTGATAAAACTATTCCATTCCAAAACCACCCAGAGACCTTTACCAGTTGTTTGCGGTTACGGAAATAGAAAACCCTAAGTGTACCAGTTTCCTGTTTGTTGGGATTAATTTCAGATGCCGCGGCTTTGGTTCCATTAAGATTTTGTTGGATACACAACAAGACAAAAATAGCGTGTAAGCGTAAAATTAAAAACCATAATGGTTTCTATTGGTAAATGTGGGTAAACGCAATAAAAAGATGTCGGAATCATCATAATGCTAAGGTGGCCTGTTTTTTTTAGTTTTATTTTTGTAGGCAATGTATTAATAATGTCTATATCTGAAGGAATAAGTAGTTTCAATGCGATTGCTATACTTCTTTACTAAAAATACTTGAAAAATACTAATACTAGATTCACCCCGCGTTTCACCCGCGAGTTAAAATCGCGTTAAATTTTCTGCCATTTTCAAATTTTCTACGCAATTTTCTCCGTAAGAACCTTGTACTACGCATTAGACATTTTTGAAGAAAAAAAAGATAAATGAAATCGGTAAAGTCATTCTCAAGTTATAGCGTGACCAAGGTAAATAGGGATTCATTTTTATACATTCAGACAAAATTTGAGGCGTTTGGGGTCGAGACATTGGGCCCTTGGGGACCGAGAGCTCACCTCATTTCCAAAAATCTTTCAGAGCGCCTAGTTAATGCGACGCGTGACCAAAATGCTGGCGTGTTTCTGGCTCAACGCATTAGCATTGCCATTCAACGTGGTAATGCCGCCGATGATGATGAATTGTAAAGGCTAATAAACTCTATAATAGATAACTTAGGGGAAAGCTACAGATTTTAAATGCAAGTGGATCAAATGCCACTATTGTTAATAATCTGTTCGTATTGTTAATAACCCCCGCGTAAAATAATGTACTAATTATCTTAAATCTAAAAGATTTTCAAAAATCCAGCCCCTCATTCCCAAGATAAACTGCGCCCCACATCTGACCCTAAATAACGTTTCTCTTCACTTCAAAAATTATTTCCTACTCTTTAAAAGAGAGAGTAGAAAGAGGGGGCGTAATGACGTCATTACATGAGGACCCCGATCCAAAACGGCCATTGTGTTATAATAGTCACACCTCAGCGGGGTCATTTGCATTTTATTCGCGGAATGACGGTAAATGTTGCAATTTCGCTGGTGGCGCGGCGTGATTTCGTTTAGTGGCCGGTTCGGGTTTTTGTTATTAGTTGTTCTGCACTTAAGCTGTAAAGCAGCGCCTAATTTTCATACATTGGCCAACCAACACTTAAAAGTAATCCTTGTTTTCCCAAGACGGAAAGAAAAAACCGGACAAGTACGAGTAGGACTCGTGCTCTGAGGGTTCCGTTAGACGGAACCCTCAGAGCGCGAGACCAAAAAATAAACTAACAAGTTAAAATATTGAAAGACAAACTTAAGTTTGTAGTTTTTTTTTACTGGGCAAGTGCCTATAATAACTAAACAAAATACAAGCTAAAACTAACACTACAAATACAGTTAGACTGCCCATAGACCGTTGAAGGTCTAAAGACAATCCAAATGCTCAAGCCCACTACCAGTTGGCAGCGTACCCAACATGCTGGCGGTATTACCACGTTGAATGGCAATGCTAATGCGTTGAGCCAGAAACACGCCAGCATTTTGGTCACGCGTCGCATTAACCAGGCGCTCTGAAAGATTTTTGAAAATGAGGTGAGCTCCCGGTCCCCAAACGCCCAATGTCTCGACCCCAAACGCCTCAAATATGTAACCACTGCCGAGGTTAGCATATTTGCGACGCTTGTGCTGCTCTGCCGAATTAGCAGCCGCGCCAGCCCTACCCTGTGTCTCAGGAAGATGTGACGGCGCCAAAGTATCGACACAAGTTGCGTCCCATACAAGGGGCCGCCCCAACCTCCAGGGCACAAGTGTCATACCGTCAGGCCTCTTTCCATCGTCACGCGCAAGACCACTCGGTTTGAGCACAGCTGCGACATTGGCGGTGGAAAGTGCCCTGCGTATGATGTCGTTCAGGCTAGCGTGTCGGCCAATACGACCAGCGCTTCTCGAGCAAGAGAGACCATGGTGACCGAGCTGGTCAACAGCAGTACCACACTGACAGCGATGGGCCTCACAGCACCTTGCACCCAAGCGTAAGCTGACAGCTAGACGAAATGCGGTTCGATCTAAAAGGCTACCTGTGTAAAAAGAGGGCATGGCTTGCATCCAAAGTCCCGATTCCCAAACAGAGACAGCAAGAATACGAGCGCGATCTGCAATACTAGGACACGTATCTAGTAGCGATTTCCATGCTAGTTCGCAGATCGGCCGATCCCACAGTCTCTGGGAAGACAACTTTGAAGTTTGTAGTTGACAATAAGGTTCTTCCATACATCCCAACTACAAAATGTAAGTTTGTAATAGCAAAATAATTATTTTTAAATACCTTCAAATTTATAACTTTCGGATTTATTCCTATATATGTACTATAATAATAATAATAATAAATACGCAGGGGCGGCTTTATGGCGAGCCGTCGGTGAGTGGCGACACCGCGTACCCCGATTCCATGGGTCTAAAACCCCAGAGACCCAGACCCCTGGCTTGCCTTAACCGGCCGTCTGGGGGTGGAAACCGCAAGAGCTAAAAACCTAAGCTCCAGGGTGGAAGTGTTAAAGGGCATAACGCCGCTAGTAGCTCATAGTGAAAGTGCAGCACACCTCTCGACATCCTAAGCCACCCACGTCAATGTTGCCCTTCCGGTGCCAATATGCGGCAGCCACTATGGGGGGCCCATTTAGTGAGTGGCAAGTCATCACCTGCCTAGGATTTTGAAATGAGGCATAATTGGCAGGTGCCGTACCTCATACCATAGAACTGTTATCCCATCCACAAGTTATTCACCTCAATAGCCTAGACGTTTTATTACCTATACTGTACAATAGTTTTATAATCCATTTTATACACATTCAATAATATTGTATTTTATATTCAACGGGGCCTCTTGGTGTTGGCTTCGGCCCCACCAATGCCTACCAAATGTCCGGGCTAGACCCGTGTTTATATTGAAATAAAGAGGAATAATAATAATAATAATATATAACTTTATTATACACCGAAATAAAAAAATACAAAAATAGGTAACTTATAAATAATACAAAAACCGGCAGTATAATAGGCGGCCTTATCGCCTTAAGCGATTTCTTCCAGGCAACCTTTGGATGGACATAGCATACTATGAGACCTTGCCTCTTGCCAAATTTCATGATTCTAGGTGAACGGGAAGTACCCTATAGGTTTTGATTCCCCTGTGAAATCGCAAAATATACGACATAAAGGAACCCTAAGAGCGCGAGACCAAAAAAAAAACT
This sequence comes from Agriopis aurantiaria, assembly GCA_914767915.1. Lineage (NCBI taxonomy): Eukaryota > Metazoa > Arthropoda > Insecta > Lepidoptera > Geometridae > Agriopis > Agriopis aurantiaria. The sequence continues at coordinate 6,275,432 of OU611990.1, forward strand.
AACTGAAGTCAAAATATTGAAAGACAAACTTAAGTTTGTAGTTGACAATAACGTTCTTCCATACATTCCAACTACAAAATGTAAGTTTGTAATAGCAAAATAATCATTTTTAAATGATATACCTTCATATTTATAACTTTCGGATTTATTCCTATATATGTGCTATGAGACCTTGCTTTTTGCCAAATTTCATGATTCTAGGTCAACGGGAAGTACCCTATAGGTTTTGGTTCCCCTGTAAAATCGCAAAATATGCGACATAAACGTTCATATCTTTTGATTGCGCTGACTTACAACTTTTATTTTTTTACAGCCGAAAGAAACCGTAAACCCAAGTATTTAGTATAAATTTCAACTTGCTACCTTTACGCGTTCTTGAGAAAAAGGGTCTTGACAGACGGACAGACAGACAGACGGACAACGAAGTGATCCTATAAGGGTTCCGTTTTTTCCATTTGAGGTACGGAACCCTAAAAAGAGAATGTTCAAGTATATGCATGCATTTAGAGTACTCTACATAAGAGGTTGCTTAATGTATGCTTGAAAATCTGCTACCACTTTTCTCTAAAATAGCCAAACCAATTTGGTTTATGGTTATTTTGTATGAAAACTGGTATCATTGCGGTGGTTCTAAGTTATGTTTGATAAAAATCTGACCAGAGGTTTAAAATTGTGAGGTCTTCTCAGCGCTAATACCTTTTCCTTTCAATTTATACAATAAAACAAAATTATTTGATTGTTTCGAGGTCAGTCTAGGTACTATTAGTTTGAAATAATTTGTAAAAAAATGTTGGCATTTTTTTTTTTTTTTTTATAGATTTGAATAGATATTATTTAATTATTGGTGAATACCAAATATTTTGGATTTATTTGACATACGTTTTTAACTTATAGTTGTACATTTTAAATAAATAAATGAAAACGGTAAAAATTATTGCGAAAAAGATTTTTTAAACGTCTCACGATACGTTATGAAAGTTACCTGGGATGGCACAATAAAACAAAAAAGATATTTTGTTGAAAATTAGGCACAGCTACATCATGCTAAGTATACTATTATTCTATTAGTATATTAAGCAAAAGTAGATGGATTTATTAGTTCTAAAGACGCCAACGTAGCCATAATAGGTTGATTTATTCGGTGCAAAGTTTGGCATATTGGGAGGAAATTCATCATTATCAAACATAGATTTCCCGAATCGTGTTCAGTACGCTTGGCATCGCTTCAAGAGCTCTTTCTGGGCTGTAGGCATCATTAAAGGCAAGTTTCTCTAACTAAGTTACAATAACCAAGTAAGTGCTATATACTTTCTAATAAAGTCACAAATTAAATGGTGTCTACAAAAATATAAAATTCCATTCAAAGATATATAACTTCAGCGCTTTAAACATGTCCAATCTAAAAATAGTCTCTAATTATTAAGATAAAAGCTTCCCTTCTCTCCTATTTCTTTCTGTTTTGGGCAATTTGAGTCCAGTACTTCAAGTATGAGTCCAGTTCGTCCCTCCATCTCCGTCTGGGCCGTCCGGGAGGTCGTTTGCCATGGCATGGAAGCCAGTGTGCTGTGGTTATGGCCCAGCGATCCTTGGACATTCGACTGATATAACCGCCCTGATATGATTCGTACTTGTACATAGTGAAATATGGTATAATTAATGAGAGTCAATTTCTAGCAGCTTAGCAGAGTTATGTATAACTAATAATATACGTGTTTTTAACAGAAATAAATAAATTTCAAAAATACTATGGTATTTTGCCCTAGTTCATAATCATAATTTATTCAAAAATATAAAAAGGTCTGACAAAAATACAAAACATAAGTAAAACAAGTTGAAAGCCCGATTCACTCTTATCTCTAAAGAACGTTTTACCTCAAAACTCCAGTCCAAAACCACATGAAATCTACACTGTACTTCTAAAACATGCTATCTCTAATATCCATAGTTCGAAACCACGTCACTGCATCAAACCAAAACATATCAGCACTAACAATATCGTCTTTGAGTCGATTTTTACCCGACTACGGCAAAGAATACTCGGGACTTTATTTGTCGTCAATTTAGTACTAGAATCAACAGAAGAAAAAGATAAAGTAGCACCGACACAATAAGCCGTATTCATTTACAAACTCAAATTATAACAAAACCTTTTTTTGCTGTAGCTGATTCGTAGCTACATTCTGATTAGTACACTTTTAATTTCAATGCGAAAACTTCTTTTTCGTAATGGTGCAAATAAGATTAAGATTCAAACAGAAAATATTGAATAACTATGCGTCATTTTTAGGGTTCCGTACCTCAAATGGAAAAAACGGAACCCTTATAGGATCACTTCGTTGTCCGTCTGTCTGTCTGTCCGTCTGTCAAGACCCTTTTTCTCAAGAACGCGTAAAGGTAGCAAGTTGAAATTTATACTAAATACTTGGGTTTACGGTTTCTTTCGGCTGTAAAAAAATAAAAGTTGTAAGTCAGCGCAATCAAAAGATATGAACGTTTATGTCGCATATTTTGCGATTTTACAGGGGAACCAAAACCTATAGGGTACTTCCCGTTGACCTAGAATCATGAAATTTGGCAAAAAGCAAGGTCTCATAGCACATATATAGGAATAAATCCGAAAGTTATAAATATGAAGGTATATCATTTAAAAATGATTATTTTGCTATTACAAACTTACATTTTGTAGTTGGAATGTATGGAAGAACGTTATTGTCAACTACAAACTTAAGTTTGTCTTTCAATATTTTGACTTCAGTTAGTTTTTTTTTTGGTCTCGCGCTCTTAGGGTTCCTTTATGTCGTATATTTTGCGATTTCACAGGGGAATCAAAACCTATAGGGTACTTCCCGTTCACCTAGAATCATGAAATTTGGCAAGAGGCAAGGTCTCATAGTATGCTATGTCCATCCAAAGGTTGCCTGGAAGAAATCGCTTAAGGCGATAAGGCCGCCTATTATACTGCCGGTTTTTGTATTATTTATAAGTTACCTATTTTTGTATTTTTTTATTTCGGTGTATAATAAAGTTATATATTATTATTATTATTATTCCTCTTTATTTCAATATAAACACGGGTCTAGCCCGGACATTTGGTAGGCATTGGTGGGGCCGAAGCCAACACCAAGAGGCCCCGTTGAATATAAAATACAATATTATTGAATGTGTATAAAATGGATTATAAAACTATTGTACAGTATAGGTAATAAAACGTCTAGGCTATTGAGGTGAATAACTTGTGGATGGGATAACAGTTCTATGGTATGAGGTACGGCACCTGCCAATTATGCCTCATTTCAAAATCCTAGGCAGGTGATGACTTGCCACTCACTAAATGGGCCCCCCATAGTGGCTGCCGCATATTGGCACCGGAAGGGCAACATTGACGTGGGTGGCTTAGGATGTCGAGAGGTGTGCTGCACTTTCACTATGAGCTACTAGCGGCGTTATGCCCTTTAACACTTCCACCCTGGAGCTTAGGTTTTTAGCTCTTGCGGTTTCCACCCCCAGACGGCCGGTTAAGGCAAGCCAGGGGTCTGGGTCTCTGGGGTTTTAGACCCATGGAATCGGGGTACGCGGTGTCGCCACTCACCGACGGCTCGCCATAAAGCCGCCCCTGCGTATTTATTATTATTATTATTATAGTACATATATAGGAATAAATCCGAAAGTTATAAATTTGAAGGTATTTAAAAATAATTATTTTGCTATTACAAACTTACATTTTGTAGTTGGGATGTATGGAAGAACCTTATTGTCAACTACAAACTTCAAAGTTGTCTTCCCAGAGACTGTGGGATCGGCCGATCTGCGAACTAGCATGGAAATCGCTACTAGATACGTGTCCTAGTATTGCAGATCGCGCTCGTATTCTTGCTGTCTCTGTTTGGGAATCGGGACTTTGGATGCAAGCCATGCCCTCTTTTTACACAGGTAGCCTTTTAGATCGAACCGCATTTCGTCTAGCTGTCAGCTTACGCTTGGGTGCAAGGTGCTGTGAGGCCCATCGCTGTCAGTGTGGTACTGCTGTTGACCAGCTCGGTCACCATGGTCTCTCTTGCTCGAGAAGCGCTGGTCGTATTGGCCGACACGCTAGCCTGAACGACATCATACGCAGGGCACTTTCCACCGCCAATGTCGCAGCTGTGCTCAAACCGAGTGGTCTTGCGCGTGACGATGGAAAGAGGCCTGACGGTATGACACTTGTGCCCTGGAGGTTGGGGCGGCCCCTTGTATGGGACGCAACTTGTGTCGATACTTTGGCGCCGTCACATCTTCCTGAGACACAGGGTAGGGCTGGCGCGGCTGCTAATTCGGCAGAGCAGCACAAGCGTCGCAAATATGCTAACCTCGGCAGTGGTTACATATTTGAGGCGTTTGGGGTCGAGACATTGGGCGTTTGGGGACCGGGAGCTCACCTCATTTTCAAAAATCTTTCAGAGCGCCTGGTTAATGCGACGCGTGACCAAAATGCTGGCGTGTTTCTGGCTCAACGCATTAGCATTGCCATTCAACGTGGTAATACCGCCAGCATGTTGGGTACGCTGCCAACTGGTAGTGGGCTTGAGCATTTGGATTGTCTTTAGACCTTCAACGGTCTATGGGCAGTCTAACTGTATTTGTAGTGTTAGTTTTAGCTTGTATTTTGTTTAGTTATTATAGGCACTTGCCCAGTAAAAAAAAACTACAAACTTAAGTTTGTCTTTCAATATTTTAACTTGTTAGTTTATTTTTTGGTCTCGCGCTCTGAGGGTTCCGTCTAACGGAACCCTCAGAGCACGAGTCCTACTCGTACTTGTCCGGTTTTTTGTGTTTTAATCATGTTTAACTACTGAACAGTTCCAATGCCTGTTCCAACCTGCCAAAACTAGATGTATTATTTTAAATTAGGTACTTCATAAAAAGAGAGGGTTCTCATATTGATTGTTTTTTATATAATACTAGCAACGCACCCCGGCTTCGCACGGGTGTAAATCTTATTTTTTTACACCTTGGGTTACATTATTGGAGTTTTAGTAAGGATCCTTACTATTTTTCAAAATATAATATGTCACCCGGGGATAGTTAAGCTTCCCAACAATGAAAGAATTTTTCAAATCTGTTCAGTAGTTTCGGAGCCTATTCAATGCAAACAAACAAAGAAACCAACAATCAAATCTTTCCTCTTTATAATATTAGTATAGATTATTCTATAAAACAACTTACTTTTTTTTCAATTTTGCTGTATTCATTTAGTTTTTAGACTTTAGTTAAACGTTTTCAGTAGCAGATTATGTAAAAAAAATGTGTACACGATACCAAAATTTTTGGCTTTGTTCCAATTCCTTCACCAGGTATGTCCGTTTTTGTGCACCATTGCGCCCGCCTACAAATTTTACCTTTTTACCTATTGTAAAACTCCGGGAGCACATAAATTTACCTATTCGCCCTTTTTTAAACAGGCCATGTCCTTCCTAAATTTATGCCGGTGCTGAGGTAACAAAAAGTTGATATTATTAAAAAAGTTCTCGGGTCCTACATTGGACCTTTCTTAAGTCTTAATCATGACAGTTCTAAAGGGACTTTCAGAAGTTCTTTTCGAACTTGACTTGTCTTTTTACGCTGTGTAAAGGCTGTGAATGTCCTACTGTGGAGCGTAATCTAAGCGCATTGTCATCGCTCACTTAAATATATTTTTACACCTAAAATTATATTCACATACTTTAATTTTCATACCACACTTACATAGTTTTCATAATTGGTTAAAAAACGTTTTTGTATAGGTTTTTTTTTTTTAGTTTTTACTTTTTAACTTAATATGCCGTACATTAATATTCTGTCAAAATTTCAACTATCTATTATGGTATAATATACAGTCATTAAAAGATAAGACAGACAGCGTAGGTTTAGTTATAGGGTCCCGTTGACATCCTTTGTGTACGAAAATCCAAAAAGGGGAAAAAAAATATATTTATATATAATAATATATTTTTTGAAGCTCTGTCTCTATTCACCCTGTCGTTTCTATTTATCCTGATTTACAATAATTATTCTTCTGAATTTTGTATGCAGGTCTGTGGATTTAGTTTGTACCTGCCAATTTCCGCATGTTGTCACTATATCTACTGGTTCCCAGGTCGTGTTTTCTTGTACGTTGTGACTCTAGAACTCGTTTACTCCTGGTTCTTCAAAAGAACCCACCCACTGCCAATTTAAAAATTTGATTGCTGTCGCTGCTTTTTGTACGGTCCAAGCATTTATTTGTTTGATAGCTGCAACAACATTATAAAAAGCTCAATGAAAACTACGAATTATGATATTCTGATTCTTTTGCTAGGGTTTCGAACAATGACGACTATAATAATTATCTTTGTTTTTGAACAACTGTAGCTGTTTTTTTTTAACCTATACTGTGCCACTGCTGGGCAAAGGTCTCCCCCTTTTCCTTCCATGAATCTCGGTCCTCCGCCACCTCTTGCCAATCTCTCCGGAATGAGTCAAGATCGTCACGCCAGCGTTTCTTGGGCCTTCCTTGACTGCGTCGTCCATCAGGCACCCACTGTGTGACGATCCTAGCCCATTGGCCAGGATGCATACGCACCACATGTGCCGCCCAATCCCATTTTAATCTGGCGGCTTTTTGGCCAACGGCGACCACACCTGTTATGGAGTACAGTGCGCTGTTGCGGACTCTGTCCATTCTTTTGATACCAAGCACGTTGCGTTCCATTGTTCTTTGGCAAACCCAAAGTTTGAACTTTTGAGAATCGGTCAGAGACCAGGTCTGAGCACCGTAAGTTAGGACGGGCAAAATACACATGTCGATAAGTCTACGCTTCAGTGATATCGGCAAGTCACCCGGAGTATTTCAGTGAAATATCAAAATAAATCATTTTGTTTTAAACGTTTATCGGGACTTATCACGTATTATTTAATAAAAAAATAAAAAAAAAATAACTATAAATCATTTTGTTTTTAAGTATGCGGTTTAAAGTTTTAATTTTAGTTCATAATATTTAATAGTGTTTAATTTAATAAATAACTTGTTATGTAATTAACAAAACTGTACGTTTGCAGAAATTGTTTCATTCAGCTTTTTACAATATTGTTACAGCTGACAGAGCAAATAAATGCTTGGCCCGAGAAAATAGAATAGTACTTACCATTCAGTACAATAATCATCATTAAGATTACTCCTATTCTGCCTTTTACAAGGACGGAAACAAAACGAATACACTGTTTCAAAACTGCAGAGATTCGCTCATCAATTTAATCTAGAAGGACGAGGGGCGCTCAAGTGGAATGCTCGTAAAATAACCATTTGTATATATTAAATTCTGAGCACTTACCATTTTCCAGTATGAAACAATGTAGTTTTAATACAAAGTACACGAAGACATCACTCTTGCAAATGTAATTCTATTCAGCTATGAATTTACTGTTTGTCTATGTTACTAAGTACGCACTGTTAGGATTGTTGAGAGCGTTAATGCTGAATGAAACTTAAATAATTATGTTTGAAATTTAAATAAATTTTACTCGCAGACGAAATTAGACACTGTGAAACAGACATATACATTACAACTTTTAAAGCTCGTTTCATTGCTATTGTTCTTAGCTATGCTTACAATCTGGGTGTCTTCAAATCACGAGTGAATTGGTTTCTTCTACGTAAGCGAGCTCCATCGTAGACCGCATCATCGGTTGACATTAGGCGAGTCGGCAGCCAAGCTGCATTAGAAACAGATTGTACTAACCAATTTTCCATAGTGCTTCAGTTCTGATTAAAATAAAATTATGCAATACGCAATGTTGTAATATTTTCAAAATGGCCGCTGTCACAAGTAAAATATTGTTTAAACATTGTTTATTTACTATTTATGAATGTAAGTATAATATTTACGGCACTATATATAATTATTATAATATTTATGCCATCCAGCGTTCATCATGAGAAAATTTGAGTCACCTTCTTGTTACCCATGCAGCACAATTGAAAATGCTTGCCACGTTTTAATGGAGTGTGCCTGGAACAGCGAAATAATTTCGCAGGCCTAGAACAAAAGACTGCGTCGTCAACTATTTGACTGTGATCATGTCATCTACCAAATGGGAGGCTGCGATAGTGTTTTGTTCGAGCCCAAATCACAGGATTCCAGACCTGAGGATATTACGATGTATGCCGTGCAGCTCTCACAGAGCCTAATTAATTTAAGTTAACCTACCAAAAAATATATTATAACAGACGACATCCACTGATGAACATAGGCCTCCCCATTTAACCTACACACTGAACGACAGGTTGCCTTTTGCATGCACTGGATGCCCACGACTCTCACAATGTCGTCGGTCCATCTAGTGGGAGGCCTACCTACGCTGCGTCTTCCGGTTCGTGGAAATTATGTTTAACAAAGGGTTAGATTATGTTCAAAATTTTATATTACAATGTCAAATTTCATAATTATGTCAAATTTTTATATGTCAAATATCATATTTTGATATTATTATGATTTTACCGGATAAAAGCGTAATGAGGATAAATCCATTTATCGGCATCGAATAATCCAATTAATGGAAAAGCAAAAGCAGAAAGCTAATTTGAATATTCACCTAAAACGTTCCGGGAACTTCCGCTTGCCTGTCTCCAGAATTGAAAAGTATACTTTTCACTCAGTCTGACTTACAGAATAATAAAATTTGTAAGGGTCAATACTTACCACAGCGTAGGACGTCCACCCACAAGATGGACAGACGAGACCGAGAGACCGCAGGGAAACGCTGGGTAGCCTCTTGCAACCGGCCCTTTTGGAGATCGATGGGGAGGCCTATGTCCAACAGTGGACGTCCTATGGCTGAAGTGATGATGATGAATACTTATCACACCTTTACCGTGGCTGTAGTATTTTGCCCTTACTAACATTAACAACAGTGACTAACTGATCAATGTATTTTTTTTTTTACTTATTGACGCAAAGCCAAATGAGGTTATTTTAGTAACTCGTGTTTGTACATGTGCCGTGGTAGCCCATTTGGGAGACCGCTAAAGCTTGAAAGCGTGAGGTCGCGGGTTCAAACCCCGGGCCCGTAGCAATGAGTTCTTTGGAGGTTATGTACGGATTTTCATACCATTGGCTTTTCGGTTAAGGAAAACATTGTGAGGAAACCTGCATACGTACAGAGAAAGAATTCAATGGCGTATGTGAATCCACCAACCGCACTGGGCCAGCGTGGTGGATATGGTCCAATTGCCCTTTCGGGGTATGCTAAAACTCCAGCAGTGGACTGTTAAAAGGCTGATTATGATGATGATGATATGATTTATGTTTGTATGACGGCTCAACCTATTTTGATGAATGAGTGTCGATAGATTTGTGTAGATTCAAGGATGGTCACTGGGTGATTGACGTCATCTTACATACACACATCATGTTAATTTGCGATAAAATAATATAGATCATGCCCTTTATGTGGTATATTACTGAATACTTACGTCTTTTACAAACAAGTTTTGTTCAGGTGTACCATTTGCCAAATATAATTCGATAATAATACCGTTATTGGTTTTTTTTTTATATAGAAAGAAACTTGTTAATTAGGTCATTTTAGAGCTATAGTAATTCAAATTTTCTTAAATAGATATAAACCTAGTGGATCCGACCCCAATTTCTAAGAAGCTCCAGTCCATCACTTTTCATTATAAAGTCTCTGTTAACGACTAAATTTTCATTAGTTACACCAGAAATGATTTTAATGGAGAGAATAAATAATCGGCCAAGTGCGAGTCGGGCTCGCGCACTGAAGTTTTCATTCCACCACAAAATACTAACAGTAGTCATTAGTAAGGCTTTTTAAAGGCTTTAAGCAAGTTACAGCCTTACCAGGGGGTGCCACTCCGCAGTTTAGGTACGTTCGGCCGGTGCGGATTTCGGGTAGGCGTATAACAGGGCATGCATGGCCACTCGGCTCGCACGCTAGCCACGTTGCATGTAATTAAGCATAATTTTCTGTGATTTTTGCAACGAACAATTACTTCTAAACAATCTTATAATATGTGTAAAAGATACTTTTGTGCTTATGGGTGTATAAATAAAAGGAAGAACAAGGAATCGTTTTTTAAGAAGACAATCCTAACGTTACCTTTGCCACGTCAAGAGAGATAGAACTACGTGATAGAACACTCTAGGTGAATGTAGTGAGCGGTATCCAGCGCTGTGCGAGTTGAATTGCTACTTTATTGCCTCGTAGATAGAGTACTTATTAATTAAAATATCTTTGCAGAGTGAATTTTCAGCTTTTTAGTGTATTATGTGGTCTTACTTAGAAACTTATTTCTCTGTTTTGTTTCCGCGCTTGTCAATTTCCGTCATCAACGCACAGTCTAAACTGCTAGGTCTCATGAAATTTTGCACCAAAGCTTCTTGTATACCTTATAGGCAAGATCTAAGATTTAAATTCAAGGGTTAAATGGGGAATGAAAGTTTGTTTGGAAGTTTATCAGTTTTGAAGTCAGAAACGTGGAAGTTGGTATTTAGACTATGTGTTTAATTCAAAGTAAGGTGTATCAAAGTTTTTGAAAACCTATTCCACAAGAAAATTAATTATGATTAAAAGTTTGTATAGAAGTAAGATCACGTTTTAAAGTCAGAAACGTGGAAATTGGCATACCTGGTCTAGAGACCGCGAAAATCTTAAATAGTTGGCTCCCAAAAAGTTGCCGATGGGAAATCCTATCGGGACCATGGTACAATTAACTAGTACTACATATAATAATATACACAATATATAACCACTTAAAAATATGTGTGACAATCGGTGGTCTTATTTATTTAGACCCACTTGCGCAGTTTCACTTAGCCTTGGGCTTAATGATTTACGGCCTTACTAATAAAGGTTACTTAAAAGTTAAGCAATGCTTAAAATTCCGGTCAACTTCTCATCGACGGAAATTGTCGTAAGTGAAAACAAGACAGAGCAATTTTAAGCTTTGTTTAACTTAAGTAACGTTTATAAGTAATTCGTCTTGCATTAACACAAAAATGAGGTTCTACATTTGAATTTTTGTTATTATAATTAATTTGCCTGTATTTGTTAATCTGCACCAACTAACTAACTTGTTTGTTTTCGTGCAAGCGAGCCTTAGTTAACCTGATTATCATTTTAGCTTCTCTAGTTTGCAATCATAAGTAGCACTGGGCCGGTCATAGCTGCCGCAGAACCGATAACCGCTGAGCTTAATGTTCTGGAGTGTAAACCGCAAATCAGCAGTCGTAACCTGCGACTCGATGAAATTACGATATTATGTTTACGTAAAACAACTGCAGCGTTATTATAAGTAATTTTCTATCAGACAATAATGTTTGTGTATAAAGTGCTCAATAGTGTATATTTGTGTTTGTAAGTATTTATATGTATTGTATTACTTCTTTATTTTTGTTTTAGGATTGCTGGTCATGTTTTGTTTTATTTTAAATCGCGCTCGTTTTTTGTTTTGCCAAAGTGCCCTAAACGTAGACGGAAGCCGAAAAAAATAAATAAAAAAAAAACAACTGCAGTGACAGGAATCGTATAACTAACTACCGAAATTAATAGCATGCCTTGAGAGGCCTATCTCTAGCAGTGATCTGATGTTTCTTATGGCAAAAATAGCTTTATTTTAAATATATGTTAAGCTATGTTGTTGTTTTTTTTATTCTTTCTTTCTTATTATGGCTTTATTTTTTAGCTTTTTAAACAATTAGAAAAATAACCAGTCTGGTAGCTTATTCGATAGAGCAGCAGTAACAGCGCCAATATGATTACCTCGTTGGTAACATATTAAAGCCATTTGGGGTGGAGACTGATCTTCAAACTTCTTTCAGCGCACCTGGTTAATGAGACACGTGACCAAAATGCTGGCGGTTTTCTGGCTCAACGGCATGCTGGGTACGGTACCAGATGGCAAAGCATTTGGACTATCCCTCAACGATCTATGAGCTTTACAACTGTTTTTAGGGTTTCGTACCCAATGTTTGGAAACGGGACCCTACTACTAAGCCTACGTTGTCTGTCTGTCTGTCCTACCTTTGGGAGTCATAATGATAATGTACCCTTACTGCGCGAGCCCGACTCGCACTTGGCCGGTTTTTTGTATAATAGGCTAAGTAAATAGCTTTTGTATTAAAATGTGTTTTTTAGCAAACAATACTACAACGTAGAACAGTGGAGTAATAAATTCTTTGAGATTGCTATGTTGACATTAACAAATGCATTACGTCTCGTGTGGAGACAAACACTACTTATTCATTTTCTATTCCATACGTAGGACTGCAGGGGATTCTGTTTTATATTACCATACTAATATTAAAAATACGAAATTGAGTTTGTTTGTTTTTTCCTCTTTCAAGCAACAACAGTGAAACGGATCAACCTGATTTTTGCACAGAGACACTTCTTATCCTGATGGAAAATGTGCGATTCCTGAGGGAATGTCTATATACACGGGATAAACTGTGGCGCAGCTTGTGGTTAATGATTTTTTAAATTTACTACACGTCATGGCGACAAATAGAAAAAACACCAGTCAAGTGCGAGGCAGGCTCGCGCACTGACGGTTCCGTACAAACTTAACCCATATGTCATACATACATTCGTAAAAAAAAAAACTAAAATCGAATAAAAAGGCTGAAATCATGAAGGTCAAATTTAAGTTTGCAGTGGATTTCTCCCATACATCGGACTTCATCACTGTCAATTTAACTACAAAATGTAAGTTTGAAATTTAGGCTTAGGGCTACATTGACTGGAGTATCAAGCCGTCTAATTTACCAAACATATCAGCTTCTCAAATCATCCAGTCCCAAAATATCTTGTGTCCCAAAATGACTAGGGGTGTATGACGACTGTCCAAAAATGTTAAAAGTACCAAAATAACCAGCTTTCTAATTTGTCTCAAAATGTCCAGTGTCCCAAAATTACTAGGGCAAAATCATAGCCATTCATAGCCAATCATTTAAAAGCCATTTGGGAAACTACGATGACACAGATGGATATATAGATACACACGTACAACTTTATATAACCCCTATTTTACGAAGGGGTTAAAAAACACTTAAACTAAGCCATTCAAGATAAACTATTCAAAACCTTACGTGTTATAAACCCCTGAACTCTCGTGAAACTTGTTCTAGTACTTCAAATCGTAGTATAATTGTGCAAGCTCTTCTATTGTTCGTTAAATTCACCTTTGCTTATGCAAATGAGCCGGCAACGAGCTTCATCTTACCAATACCAGTAAGGACAACCGTTACTGGTCTTATTTCTGTCCCATGAAGTTTTCTGCTTTGGGACGGCCATAAAATCGCATAGGGGCTACCACAACTTCAAAAACGTTCTTATAATAATCTTACACGGATCTTTGTCTCGCTTTCTAGGCCAATTTCGAGAGAGATCAAGACAAAATTCAATGCAAGATTATTATAAGAATGTTTTTGAGGTTGTGGTAGCCCACCAGGGGCCTTACGGCCAACGGCTAACTCAGTATCAAAGTAACGTTAAATCCGCTCAGTTGGAAAATCACGCGAACGTGAACCTTAACGCGCCCAGATACGGTTTGCGGTCGCGTGATTTTCCAACTGAGCAGATTTAATGTTAGTTTGATACCGAGTTAGCCGTTGGCCGTAAGGCCCCAGTTCTCTTTATCTAGTGGTTCAGACCGATATCGTTGATCTCTTCGAGATCTAAATTTTGTTTCTTTTCTTTACTAGGCATATTATGGGTTACCTAACTTTTTACCTTACTTAACTTTTAAGTTAGTTTTTACAGTCCAGCTGAGAGAACGCGTCTGACAGCTACAATAACATTGTAAAAAGCTATCCGAAAACAGTAAATTCTGATCAGTTTTACTAACTTTATATAAATTTGTTATTTTTAAATATATTAATTGCGAAATTATATATTTTTTATAAATATAATGTTTATTACTAATTTAAAATAGTAACGTGTTTTGCAGCATTAAAATAGGTTACATTAGAAATTTTAAGAAAATAGAATTAAAAATTAGAATTTAAATTGGAATTAGAAATTTTAATCCATTCGAATTTTTAAGTTAATGATAATTTTTCGAATAGATGCCTTACTGTTCGTATCCCAAACGATTCAAAACAACTGCGGTCCTATTATAATAGACCGACAGGCCTATCTAAATACAATAGTGGAATTGTGTTGTTTTTAGGGTATATCGCTGGTATTTTCAACCTTGTTTTGTACAGTAGTTTGCACGTGCAATTTTATTCAACATGCTTACAAAATGAAGTTGAATGTCAACACCGTGATATGAATTCTGGTGAATGATTCAAAATTATTTGTTCATAGTTGACTTTGTAGTTATTTTTTTTGATACTTTAGTATCTTCACTTATTATAAGAACATAATTTTCATTATAAAATAATTAATTGGCGGAGGGTATTGGTATGCCATCTCACAGGTTTTCCTAGTTTGAGTACCAATGCACTTCCATTAGGGATATTAATATGTAATGGCACCATGTATTACAATTATTAAGAAGACGCTTGTTATCAATAAATTTTAATTTCATTGTTATCAATAAATTTTCATTTCATTTCAATCACGAATTCACCAAATTACTGCATTTACATTTGAAAATGCTGGACAGTCATCAAGAGCTTCGCTGTTCCTAGGTTATAGCCACGTTATGGCAAACAAGCTCGTTATAGCGAAATAGGCGCGTTACAAAACAACGCCAAATCCGCGCAAATACTTCCCTATTCATGAAACAATCTGAATATATTGTCGATCCAACTGTTTATTATAGCGAAATATTTAAAGGGCTCATTCACAAATGTACAGTTTCGGACACTACATCAATCTTTTAAATGCTGGTAAATTATTTATTTCAATATTGGTCCGTAAACAACTTTTTTACCCGCCTGCGCAAGAAGGAGAGTTATTTGTGTGTGTGTGTGTGTGTGTGTGTGTGGTGTGTGTGTGTGTGTGTGTGTGTGTGTGTGTGTGTGCGTGTGTGTGTGTGTGTGTGTGTGTTTAGGTATGTGTTGGTTTCTTAGGCACGCTGGCAGCCGATTTCAAAAATACATAACACTACTATGAATTGAGTGTTATGAATGAGTAGGGGGTTTATATAAAACATGTACATAATAGGTATTTCAGTTTTATAAAGAAATATTGATGTGATTCAAGGTTTATTCCACACGGCTCAAACCCTAAGCACTTGGTTATTAATTTTAATTAAAAAATCTAACCTTAGCATCAATAAAAAAAGTCTCAGAAATTCCATCACAATTTTCCGATTCTAGAAAGTTGGATCCTCCATTGTACTTACTTAATAACCAACATGAAAAATTGTGAAAATTCGAGAGACCAGCGGAAACCCCCAAAATTGGCGCAGAACTCGTATGCGGTTTGAAAAAAGTTTGTTCTTTGTTTGCGGCCATTATTATTTCAGAAACGGAAGCGTAACTGGTCAGGCAACCGACAGAATTGTAAATTATTGTTTGAAAAGCTTATACGTACCTACTTGTACAGGTGAACATTTTACTCTACTGTCAAAACAGTTTAAAGTTGTCTAACCACCTAAATCTTCCAAAACCAACTTATGCAACTGAATTCCTATATTTATCATTCCTACTTATATACGTACAAAACAGGCACAGTAAAAAATTTGTAAATAATAGAAATATAATACGACATAACAGACTAAATTCAAAATTTAATGTACATGCCACAGTACCTCAATGCAAAAGTCTTTAACAAGTATACCTAATTACCTATATCATATCTACCTATTATGACCTACGGTGCCAAAACATGGGCGTGGCCACCTTAACCGTTAGTTAAGTCCACAAATTAAAAGTTGTTTAGTGAGCTATGGAGAGAGTATGCCCAGAGATTCTTTTCGCAAAAAATTAAAATCGGAACATACACAGAACCAAAGTTACCAAAAGTTGCAGTATCAAAATGAGCAAATGACTCGTAACACCTTTCCTTATGTTCGTGAAGTCAGAGAGGTCTGTCTACATTGTAGGACCTGCGATAACCGCCTGCCTCAACACGTACGTGATGCACCTTCCGCCGCGTCGTTTCAACTCAGGCTTAAAAGTAGGCTCCTTGACCTCAATATTACAATTTTGATGACTATATTATGTTAAACTGCCTGAAATATTAACGGATTCATCCATAAATATTTCAGGTAGCTGCGTTAATGAATCATTATTGAAGAATGAATTTGACGTATTGAAATACACTTTGACATATTTTAAGTTGCTCATAATATTTTTAATTAAATAATTTATTATTTAAATTGATGTGCACAGAATAATATTATTAAAATATAATTTTTATATAAGTTTCTATAACAAAAACATTGTTGTAGAAGGTGTACTATTTCATGCATTATATTTTCAATTTTGTTTATCGATTATTAGGATGTGTTTTGTTGGCTTCATAGAAAGTTTATCCATTTGGTTACCTGTAACATAAAAAATATTGTTGATATAGGCCCTATATTTCCATGGATAGGCCGAAACCACACTACCTAAAGAGTAAACTGGCCACTCGGTCTTAAAACAATATAGTGGTTCGAAAACACGAAACGATAAACGAATATTGGATGTTGATTTCAACTTGTAACAATTAGAAGTCACCATTAGTAGAAGTTGGAGGGCTTATTGGTTAGAGCGCTCGGGGTGTATACACGGATGGCAGGTTCGAATACTGCTGGTCTTAAATTTTTGGAATTTCTGTATAGTTAATCATCAATGACATACGGCACTGAAACGTAGTCTCTCACTGTGGGCATCATAAACAAGCTCAAAGTTGCACAACGAGCTATGGAGAGGGCTATGCTCGGGGTTCATCGAATCAGGAATGAGGAGATCCATAGACGAACGAAAATTACTGACATAGCCCACCGGATTTGCAAGTTGAAGTGGCAGTGGGCAGGGCACATAACACGCATTACAGATGGCTGATGGGGCAGAAACGTTCTCGAATGGAGACCACAGACGAGTAAGTGCAGCACTTCCACACCCACAAGATGGACAGACGACCTAAAAGAGACCGCAGGAAACACTGGATGCAGGCCGCTTCCAACCGGTCCTTTTGGAGATCAATGGGGGATCCCTATGTCCAGCAGTGGACGTCGTACGGCTAAAATGATAATGATGATAGTTTATCATCAAGTGTGGAACAATACTTCGAATAGAAAAATATTTCTTTCGAATTAAAAGTAGATTATAATAGACTTCCCAGATTTGTTTACCAAAGTTTCAAATCGATAGGACAATTTTATTCATGTCTTATAGATTCAGGTTATGTAATTCATTAGAATTACATAAAAACCATGCTATAATTAGATACCATCAAACAGAAGGTGGATAGGTAGAACAGTCTTGCGCAAATTCAATACAAATTTCGAATGTATGAAACGGGTGCAAAATCAAACTTCTACGTCCAACGTTCCAACTCTAACGTATAAGCTTGTCTCTATAGGCGTCTCACTTCATTATAAGTATAGCACCCGTTTCATAAATATTTTTCTCTATGGTCTTCATCAGCATTAGCGGTTATTTTCTCTTTGGTAGAACACTCCAATGGCTTGTAGTCAAGGACGTTATAAAACCTTAGGGTTTATATAGGTGGTATATATATAGGTGGCCTTTTATTTATATATAGGTGGGAGAAATTTTCGCAAGCTCAGTTTAAGGTTTTCTGGTCAGGGCCCGATTGCCCCCTGAGCTTTAGGGCCCCAGTGCATTGCACCACTTAGCCTTCCTATAGCTAACTGTACACTACGTTATGTGACATGAGGATAGGGTAGAGAAACAAGCGATAGTTACTTACTGCATTGATTTTCAGGGATACAGATTCCCTTTTCATTTCTCAGATATCCACTTACGCACTCGCAAGCTGGTTTATAACAATTGGACGATACCATAGAACAGAGCCGTTTTTGTGTTAGATGTTTGCAGCTTGTGAAGCAAAGGATTAATGAGCATTTGTAGTATTTTTCATTCGGGGGGCAGGCTGAAAATGAAGTAGAAATTTAGCACAAAAACTTATTTAAAACTAGCGGACCCGGCAGACGTCGTACTGCCAGGAAAAGCAGCGCCACATTAAATATGATATTTTAAATTTAACACACCGGGTCCAATTGTTTTCTACAGCTGTTGTTGTTGTTGTTTGTTTTGTTGTTAGGAAGAACCCATTGAAATATACACACAAAATTTCATCCAAATCGGTCCAGACGTTTAGGAGGAGTTAGGTTACAAGCACACGTACAGAAGAATTATATATACGTAACTAGTATACTAAAAATACTAAGTACCGTTATGCTAGTTGGCTACAATTTTTTTCTGTATTATATAAGTATACTTATAATAAAAATGTGGCCTGTGCAACTGTTACCAATAATTCTACGGAAATATTTAAAGTAATTTACAATGTTATGCAGTTGTCCTAAACTAAAAAAAACTTGGATAAAATCTGAGTAATGTCAAGATATACTAATACATAATTATATACTACTAGCAGACCTGACAGACGTTGTCATGTCTTAGAACTGTCAAACACGCAAAGTCAAAATTACAAATCTAATTTTTTACACCTTGGGTTACATTATTGGAGTTTTAGTAAGGATCCCTATTAAAAAAAAAAAATAATATAGCCTATGTTAACCGGGGATAGTGTAGCTTCCTAACAGTGAAAGAATTTTTCAAATCGGTTTAGTAGTTTCGGAGCCTATTCAATGCAAACAAACAAACAAACAAACAAACAATCAAATCTTTCCTCTTTATAATATTAGTATAGACTAGCGACTAGCCCCAGCTTCACATGGGTATACGTTTTATTATATACTTGCTGCACCCCGCGGTTTCACCCGCGTCATATACCTCTTTGAAATAACGGCCTCGGTAGCGACAGCAACCTCCTTTGACTTAGATGTTTTTTTTTCTATAATATAATTATGTCAATGTATAATCTTAAATTCTTGCCGTTTAACCAAAAAAGGTAAAGTCCAAGTTCTTTGCGTTCAACACAAAATGTATGGAAAAACAAGGGAAAAACTAATTTCCATCATAACTTATTTCATAAACTTTCAGATATTTTAGTATTTATTCTGCTACCCAGAGTGCTAATTATCTAACCGATGGTGAAAACCACATCAAAATCCGCGTGACTTATGAGGAGTTAGCGGAAATACAAACAGACGCGGAAAGCGACTTTATTTTATACTAGCAGACCTGACAGACGTTGTCCTGTCTTAGAACTGTCAAACACGCAAAGTCAAAATTGTAAATCTTATTTTTTTACACCTTGGGTTACATTATTGGAGTTTTAGTAAGATCCCTATTTTTTTTTGTAAATATAATAAAGCCTATGTT
Organism: Agriopis aurantiaria; assembly: GCA_914767915.1. Lineage (NCBI taxonomy): Eukaryota > Metazoa > Arthropoda > Insecta > Lepidoptera > Geometridae > Agriopis > Agriopis aurantiaria. The sequence continues at coordinate 6,294,802 of OU611990.1, forward strand.
AACCGGGGATAGTGTAGCTTCCCAACAGTGAAAGAATTTTTCAAATCGGTTCAGTAGTTTCGGAGCCTATTCAATGCAAACAAACAAACAAACAAACAAACAAACAATCAAATCTTTCCTCTTTATAATATTAGTATAGACTAGCAGACCTGACAGACGTTGTCCTGTCTTAGAACTGTCAAACACGCAAAGTCAAAATTGTAAATCTTATTTTTTTACACCTTGGGTTACATTATTGGATTTTTAGTAAGGATCCCTATTTATTTTTTTGAAAATATAATTTATCCTATGTTCTCCGGGGACAGTGGAGCTTCCGAACAGTAAAAGAATTTTTCAAATCGGTTCAGTAGTTTCGGAGCCTATTCAATGCAAACAAACAAACAAACAAACAAACAATCAAATCTTTCCTCTTTATAATATTAGTATAGACGTAGAGATACAGAAGTGATTCCTTACTTTACTTTTTCGTTACTACCTTAGATCGGTAAATTCCCAACCCTATAAGTTCTCACTTACTCGAAAAGATGTAAAATGTAGGGTTAATTCAAACAACAATTAAAACATCTAGTCGGGGAACATTCTTAAAACGAAAAGTCGGAGAACCTTCTTATAACAACAAGTCGGAGAACATGCTGTAAAAAAGTCGGACAACACGCCTAAAATAAATTAAGTTTACTTACAGAATGCCGGTTGATCAATATCAATAGGCGTTGAATATACAACCACCGCCATAGCAACAAAAATAATAACAGACATGGGGTGTGACGTCATTTTGATTACTGTACACTTAGTCGATATTAGCTCCAAGATGATTCTGTCCTTAATGACCGGTCTTCGTGGTTTCCTTGTTTTATATCTAGTGCGTAATCATCCATTAATAAACCTAATACTTCTCTGACGTAAATATTTTAGGTACTAATTATTAATATTTACACGAACTCTTAACCTAACTTGATAAGAAACCAGGGAGATAATAACTATTTCGCTGGAAGAACCCCATTTAATAGCTTACCTATTAAATGGGGATTTCACAGATACTGAAGTCTTTTGAATTACGATATTTTATCACTTAACTATTTTGTTTCCCGCGACTTCGTACGCGTACGTTTTTATCCCCGTTTTTATCTCTTTAACAAAATCCTTTCTTACCGAACCTCTACAACCTTACGAAATCTACATACCAGTTTCGTGGGTCAAGTAGGTTTTGTGAAGAGTCAGTCAGTGAGTGAATGCGATAGTATGTCCACAGACTAGGTAACTCTTTACCAGAATATGCAACTTCGTAATGCACAATAGGTACTTCTTTATATAATAAGTTATGGATGCAAACCAGTTTTTTTTTTCATATAATTTTATTAAATGTGAAAGAGATGAAGAGAGTTTGAGGGGAGTATATTAGGGGGACCTTTTTGATTCGATTTTATAAACGACCAAATTTTTTTTTTATTTTTTTTTACTGTGACAAGTGCCGTTATTAAATATATTAGTTTTTTTTTAATGATAGCATCTTCTAATTTTTTTGATATTATAACACAGTAATATAATGTAGCATAACATATCGCTTCTAAAATTTTGCTGTCTGTCGCAGGTAGGTAGGTAAATGTATCGTTGTTGTTGGTTTTTTTTTTCATGACCAGTGATGCAGAGTCCTTCGGTCGTAATATTAATTATCTGAGGTGTTGCCATACTTATGGAATTTATGTAAGAATTTATATTTTTCTTGGAGAACTTTCTTTAAAAGAGTATTGTACCATGGTGGGAAAGTAGTAGTAGTTTTAAATAGCTTATGGGATAATATATTTTTTTATAACGTCATGTAAGAGTGTGTAGAAATCGTTAGTGGCGTCTTCCAGTGGAATATTCTACAAACATTCATCCCAATTCACCTCGTTTGAGATATGATGCTAACGTAATTTCCAAGTTCATAGAAGTATTTAATTTGAGAGTTAGCCTCTAACGAATTGGAGGTCAACATGTTTAAGATAATATTCTGTGACTTGTGATGGGGATTTTTGGGTACTAATGGGTCATCGCATGCTGATACTTACAAGTTATTGCTACGTAATACAAAGTCCAAGATTCTATTGTAAGTATTATGACAAAAGTTTAACTGTGTCAAGTCGCAAGTCAACAAGGTATCCATAAAGTTTATTTGTGTTTCACCTATGATTCCAGTATTTTTTGGAATTTTTCTTAAGATAAAATCACCAACTATGACAAAAAATATTTGGATATAATTTTACAATTAATTTTCTGTAAAGTTATAAAAGCTGAGCATGAAAGGTGTTACCTAGATTTTCACTGATGTACATAAGTAAGCAAAGTAAATATGCTAACCTTGGGAGTGGTTATATATTTGAGGCGTTTGGGGTCGAGACATTGGGCTCTTGGGGACCGGGAGCTTACCTCATTTTCAAAAATCTTTCATAGCGCCTGGTTAATGCAACGCTTGACCAAAATGCTGGCGTATTTCTGGCTCAACGCATTAGCATTGCCATTCAACGTGGTAATGCCGCCAGCATGCTGGGTACGCTGCCAACTGGTAGTGGGCATTTTGATTGTCTTTAGACCTTCAACGGTCTATGGGCAGTCTAACTGTATTTGTAGTGCTAGTTTTAGCTTGTATCTTGTTTAGTATTAGCATGTATTTTGTTTAGCAAAGTTATAAGATGATTTACGGGATATTTGCCGTGGTAAGGTTGTTGAATAAGCTCCCGATATCCACAACCACAACCACACAACCGAGCTCATTCCACAACCTTACCACGGTAAATATCCCGTAAATAATCATGTAACTTTATTTAACTTTATTGGCCGTGATAATTAAATAGTTCAAAAGTGTACTGTAATATGGCCAGTACCCTTATTAATAGTGACAGTAGCCTACAAATCTTCGGCCAACGACGACCACTCCGATTGATCTGCCATCTCATAAGTGAGTAATTCGCGTGTAATATAAACAAAATGAGTGAAAACCACGTAAATTTTCATAATAATGATACTTTAATAATTTCTAGGTAGGTTTTAATATATTATTATCTAACAGCGCTCCTTGGTTGGCGCTATGACATAATTATAAAAATTTGCAGTTGAAGTGGCAGTGGGCAAGACAAATCGTTCAAAGAACCGATAACCGATGGAGAAAAAAGTTCTTGAGTGGAGACCATGAAATGGAAGACGCAGCGTAGGTAGGCCTCCCACTAGATAGACCGTAGAAATCGTGAGAGTCGCGGGCATCCAGTGGATGCAGATGGCAGGCTGCCATTCAATGTGGACTTCTAAGGGGGAGGCCAATGTTTAGCAGCTGATGTCTTCTGGTTGACGACGATGATGGCTGACGAAAATAGAAACAAAAATATTTATATAATTTATTGAAATCTGTAAAAAATAAAAAATAAATATATTTATGTTGATTCGTATGCTTAATAAAAATAATATGTATTAGCATAATATTTTAAAACTTTAATTCTGCATTCATGCAGTATTTTGCCAATCCAGTTATCTGATTAAAAAATGTGTTTCTTACTAAATATTAATATCGCCCCATAGGAAGTTTATCCGTTTGGTTACCTGTAACAAAAAACAATAGTAAGGATAGGCCCTCTATTTCTATGGATAGACCGAAACCGCTACCTAAGGAGTAAACGGGCTACTTGGTCTTAAAACAATATAGTGGTTCAAAAATACTTGGCCCCTCAAAGATTTATTGAGCTTTATACTAAATACCTGAGTCTATGATTACTTTCGGCTGTGAAAAAATTAAACTTGTAAGAAAAATAATATAGACGTTTATGTCGCATATTTTGCGATTTCATAAGGGAATCAAAACTTATAGGGTACTTCCCGTTGACCTAGAATCAGTCAATTTGGCAAGAGGCAAGGTCTCACAGCACATATAAAGGAATAAATCCTAAAGTTGTTAATTTGAAGTAATATCATATAAAAATAATTATGTTTTTCAATTACAAACTTAAATTTTGTAGTTGATATGTATGGAAGAACCTTATTGTCAACTACAAAGTTAAGTTTGCCTTTCAATATTTCAAATTAAGTTTTATTTTTATTTTTTTGGACTCGTGCTCGTACTTTTCTGGTTATTTTTGTTTTGACCAACTCGCCTGATGCTAAGAGATGATGCTGTCTATGATGGAGCAATCTTGCCTTTTTTCGAGGGAAAAATCTTCCGAAGATGCTGCATTGGGGTGCAATAGGTTATTATGTGGGATTATACAACATGCGTGACAAAGAGGGCCCCGGGATCTCCAGAGGAACACAATGGCGCCCTCAGCACTATGCTATGGCTCCTTCCGAGACGTAGGGTAGAAAAACCAGTGATAGTTACTTGCTGCATTGTTTTTCAAGGATGCAGATTCCATTTCCATCTCTCAGATAACCAACCACGCACTCGCAAGCTGGTTTATAACAATCAGACGATACTGAAGGACAGGCCGGAGGGTATATTAGATGTTTGCAGTCTTTGTAGCAGTGGATCTGTGAGCATTTGTAATATTCTTCATTCTGGGGGCAGGCTGAAAATGAAGTGGAAATTTGGTACAAAAACTTATAAAAGTTAACTTACAAAAGTCGTTTAGAGGTATTTTTTGTTTCAGGCTAATTTTCATTTATATTAAAGATTTTTAAGTTACAGGTTAATTTTCCCTAGTATGAAACTAATTTTAGTTTTAGGTTGGGCTAAATTTGCATCATTAACAAATTTCAGTACAGTGAAATAATTGGTCCCAAATACTTTATTGTAGGTACTTAATACAACGTTGAAGCGCAAATATACTAGAGGTACGTCAAAAAACAGTTTCGAAGATGAACTTCCGCAAAGTAACACCAGATTTAATCAACTATAAAAGTTGTTAAATTCGCGGTATCTATTTTGATTAAGTTCTGTATAATATCTGTACAAAAACCATAGCGTAGCGTAGTTATAGCGTAATTCGGTATGTAAACTTTTTTTTTTTTGTATTTTTTTTTTATATTTTTATTTCGTAGATAAGGCTATTTTAAGAAACTAATTTCAATATTTTTGTTTTCTATTGAGTAGTTATTTTACTATATTTTTTTGAAAATTGAAATTATGTGACGTCACCATATAGCACAAAATTTCGTTGCGTTGAGAAGCCTAAAAAAGCACCCCATATTGGCAGCCCTGAAAAAACCAGACACTCAAACCACAGAAATGAAAAAATATTCTATTCTGTGTGACGAACAGTGTGTCAAATGTATAATATTTTTATTCTTAAAAGGCACAGAAAATAAAATGCTACAATGTGACGTCATTTAGAGGACAATGAAAGTCGAATGATTTCTTAGTTATATGTTAAAATAAATGGCATCTTATCGTTTTAAAAGGTCGGAGTAGAAAAATAAGGGTTGGTAACATAAAATCTCGAAATGGTTTTGGAATTGGCATAGGTTTTTTTTTTTTAGCATACCAAATTCTGATGGCTCTAGTGTTACAAGTATCCATGTGCGACGGTGACTGCTTACCATCAGGCAGCCCGTCTGCTTGTTTGCAACCTATGGCAAAATACGCTTCTAAGGCATCACATTTGTACCTCTAGTAAAACCTGTTATACCTCGTCTAGTTGATCGACGAAGTTCCTTAGTACCTAACTACCTATAAAAAGGTACTCGGTCTAAGAATTTTTTATCTCAAACATCTATATTTGATTGTAAAAAGATGAATGAAAATAGTATATTTTTAATCACTTTTAGGTTTTTGAACATAAGATTTTAGCTGGTACTCGTATACTTCAAAGATCATCTGTGCTACAAATACTGTCACAAATAAAATATTGTTTAAACATTGTTTATTTACTATTTATGAATATAAGTATAATATTTACGGCACTATATATAATTATTATAATATTTATGCCATCTAGCGTTCATCATGAGAAAATTTGAGTCACCTTCTTGTTACCCATGCAGCACAATTGAAAATGCTTGCCACGTTTTAATGGAGTGTGCCTGGAACAGCGAAATAATTTCGCAGGCCTAGAACAAAGGACTGCGCCGTCAACTATTTGACTGTGATCATGTCATCTACCAAATGGGAGGCTGCGATAGTGTTTTGTTCGAGCCCAAATCACAGGATTCCAGACCGGAGGATAGTACGATGTATGCCGTGCAGCTCTCACAGAGCCTAATTAATTTAAGTTAACCTACCAAAAAATATATTATAACAGACGACGTCCACTGATGAACATAGGCCTCCCCATTCAACCTACACACTGAACGACAGGTTGCCTTTTGCATGCACTGGATGCCCACGACTCTCACAATGTCGTCGGTCCATCTAGTGGGAGGCCTACCTACGCTGCGTCTTCCGGTTCGTGGAAATTATGTTTAACAAAGGCTTAAATTATGTTCAAATTTTTATATTTCAATGTCAAATTTCATAATTATGTATAATTTTTATATGTCAAATATCATATTTTGACATTATTATGATTTTACCGGATAAAAGTGTAATGAGGATAAATCCATTTTATCGGCATCGAATAATCCAATTAATGGAAAAGCAAAAGCAGAAAGCTAATTTGAATATTCACCTAAAACGTTCCGGGAACTTCCGCTTGCCTGTCTCCAGAATTGAAAAGTATACTTTTCACTCAGTCTGACTTACAGAATAATAAAATTTGTAAGGGTCAATACTTACCACAGCGTAGGACGTCCACCCACAAGATGGACAGACGAGACCGAGAGACCGCAGGGAAACGCTGGGTAGCCTCTTGCAACCGGCCCTTTTGGAGATCGATGGGGAGGCCTATGTCCAACAGTGGACGTCCTATGGCTGAAGTGATGATGATGAATACTTACCACACCTTTACCGTGGCTGTAGTATTTTGCCCTTACTAACATTAACAACAGTGACTAACTGATCAATGTATTTTTTTTTACTCATTGACGCAAAGCCAAATGAGGTTATTTTAGTAACTCGTGTTTGTACATGTGCCGTGGCAGCCCATTTGGGAGACCGCTAAAGCTTGAAAGCGTGAGGTCGCGGGTTCAAACCCCGGGCCCGTAGCAATGAGTTCTTTGGAGGTTATGTACGGATTTTCATACCATTGGCTTTTCGGTTAAGGAAAACATTGTGAGGAAACCTGCATACGTAGGAATACAATCGCGTATGTGAATCCACCAACCGCACTGGGCCAGCGTGGTGGATATGGTCCAATTGCCCTTTCGGGGTATGCTAAAAGTCCAGCAGTGGACTGTTAAAAGGCTGATTATGATGATGATGATATAATTTATGTTTGTATGACGGCTCAACCGATTTTGATGAATGAGTGTCGATAGATTTGTGTAGATTCAAGGATGGTCACTGGGTGATTGACGTCATCTTACATACACACATCATGTTAATTTGCGATAAAATAATATAGATCATGCCCTTTATGTGGTATATTACTGAATACGTCTTTTACAAACAATAATTTTTGTTCAGGTGTACCATTTGCCAAATATAATTCGATAATAATACCGTTATTGGTTTTTTTATTATATAGAAAGAAACTTGTTAATTAGGTCATTTTAGAGCTATTGTAATTCAAATTTTCTTAAATAGATATAAACCTAGTGGATCCGAGCCCAATTTCTAAGAAGCTCCAGTCCATCACTTTTCATTATAAAGTCTCTGTTAACGACTAAATTTTCATTAGTTACACCAGAAATGATTTTAATGGAGAGAATAAATAATCGGCCAAGTGCGAGTCGGGCTCGCGCACTGAAGTTTTCATTCCACCACAAAATACTAACAGTAGTCATTAGTAAGCCTTTTTAAAGACTTTAAGCAAGTTACAGCCTTACCAGGGGGTGCCACTCCGCAGTTTAGGTACGTTCGGCCGGTGCGCATTTCGGGTAGGCGTATGACAGGGCATGCATGGCCACTCGGCTCGCACGCTAGCCACGTTGCGTGTAATTAAGCATAATTTTCTGTGATTTTTGCAACGAACAATTACTTCTAAACAATCTTATAATATGTGTTATAGATACTTTTGTGCTTATGGGTGTATAAATAAAAGGAAAGACAAGGAATCATTTTTTAAGAAGACAATCCTAACGTTACCTTTGCCGCGTCAGGAGAGATAGAACTACGTGATAGAACACTCTAGGTGAATGTAGTGAGCGGTATCCAGCGCTGTGCGAGTTGAATTGCTACTTTATTGCCTCGTAAATAGAGTACTTATTAATTAAAATTTCTTTGCGGAGTGAATTTTCAGCTTTTTAGTGTATTCTGTGGTCTAACTTAAACTTATTTAAGTTAAACAATGCATTAAATCGCTCTGTCTCTTGTTTCCGCGCTTGTCAATTTCCGTCAACGCACAGTCTATACCACTGGGTCTCATGAAATTTTGCACCAAAGCTCCTTGTATACCTTATAGGCAAGATATAAGATTTAAATTCAAGGGTTAAAGGGGGGATGAAAGTTTGTTTGGAAGTTTATCAGTTTTGAAGTCAGAAACGTGGAAGTTGGTATTTAGACTATGTGTTTAATTCAAAGTAAGGTGTATCAAAGTTTTTGAAAACCTATTCCACAAGAAAATTAATTATGATTAAAAGTTTGTATAGAAGTAAGATCACGTTTTAAAGTCAGAAACGTGGAAATTGGCATACCTGGTCTAGTGACCGCGAAAATCTTAAATAGTTGGCTCCCAAAAAGTTGCCGATGGGAAATCCTATCGGGACCATGGTACAATTAACTAGTACTACATATAATAATATACATATGGCGACAAATAGAAAAAACACCAGTCAAGTGCGAGGCAGGCTCGCGCACTGACGGTTCCGTACAAACTTAACCCATGTGTCATACATACATTCGTAAAAAAAAAAAACTAAAATCGAATAAAAAGGTTGAAATCATGAAGGTCAAATTTAAGTTTGCAGTGGATTTCTCCCATACATCGGACTTCATCACTGTCAATTTAACTACAAAATGTAAGTTTGAAATTTAGGCTTAGGGCTACATTGACTGGAGTATCAAGCCGTCTAATTTACCAAACATATCAGCTTCTCAAATCATCCAGTCCCAAAATATCTTGTGTCCCAAAATGACTAGGGGTGTATGACGACTGTCCAAAAATGTTAAAAGTACCAAAATAACCATCTTTCTAATTTGTCTCAAAATGTCCAGTGTCCCAAAATTACTAGGGCAAAATCATAGCCATTCATAGCCAATCATTTAAAAGCCATTGGGGAACTACGATGACACAGATGGATATATAGATACACATGTACAACTTTATATAACCCCTATTTTACGAAGGGGTTAAAAAACACTTAAACTAAGCCATTCAAGATAAACTATTCAAAACCTTACGTGTTATAAACCCCTGAAGTCTCGTGAAACTTGTTCTAGTACTTCAAATCGTAGTATAATTGTGCAAGCTCTTCTATTGTTCGTTAAATTCACCTTTGCTTATGCAAATGAGCCGGCAACGAGCTTCATCTTACCAATACCAGTAAGGACAACCGTTACTGGTCTTATTTCTGTCCCATGAAGTTTTGTGCTTTGGGACGGCCTTAAAATCGCATAGGAGCTACCACAACTTCAAAAACGTTCTTATAATAATCTTACACGGATCTTTGTCTCGCTTTCTAGGCCAATGAAAACCAGAGAGAGCAAGACAAAATTCAATGCAAGATTATTATAAGAATGTTTTTGAGGTTGTGGTAGCCCACCAGGGGCCTTACGGCCAACGGCTAACTCAGTATCAAACTAACGTTAAATCCGCTCAGTTGGAAAATCACGCGAACGTGAACCTTAACGCGCCCAGATACGGTTTGCGGTCGCGTGATTTTCCAACTGAGCAGATTTAATGTTAGTTTGATACCGAGTTAGCCGTTGGCCGTAAGGCCCCAGTTCTCTTTATCTAGTAGTTCAGACCGATATCGTTGATCTCTTCGAGATCTAAATTTTGTTTCTTTTCTTTACTAGGCATATTATGGGTTACCTAACTTTTTAGCTTACTTAACTTTTAAGTTAGTTTTTACAGTCCAGCTGAGAGAACGCGTCTGACAACTGCAATAACATTGTAAAAAGCTATCCGAAAACAGTAAATTCTGATCAGTTTTACTAACTTTATATAAATTTGTTATTTTTAAATATATTAATTGCGAAATTATATATTTTTTATAAACATAATGTTTATTACTAATTTAAAATAGTAACGTGTTTTGCAGCATTAAAATAGGTTACATTAGAAATTTTAAGAAAATAGAATTAAAAATTAGAATTTAAATTGGAATTAGAAATTTTAATTCATTCGAATTGAATTTTTTTCGAAGAGATGCCTTACTGTTCGTGTCCCAAACGATTCAAAACAACTGCGGTCCTATTATAATAGACCGACAGGCCTATCTAAATACAATAGTGGAATTGTGTTGTTTTTAGGGTATATCGCTGGTATTTTCAACCTTGTATTGTACAGTAGTTTGCACGTGCAATTTTATTCAACATGCTTACAAAATGAAGTTGAATGTCAACACCGTGATATGAATTCTGGTGAATGATTCAAAATTATTTGTTAATAGTTGACTTTGTAGTTATTTTTTTTGATACTTTAGTATCTTCACTTATTATAAGAACATAATTTTCATTATAAAATAATTAATTGGCGGAGGGTATTGGTATGCCATCTCACAGGTTTTCCTAGTTTGAGTACCAATGCACTTCCATTAGGGATATTAATATGTAATGGCACCATGTATTACAATTATTAAGAAGACGCTTGTTATCAATAAATTTTAATTTCATTGTTATCAATAAATTTTCATTTCATTTCATTTCAATCACGAATTCACCAAATTACTGCATTTACATTTGAAAATGCTGGACAGTCATCAAGAGCTTTGCTGTTCCTAGGTTATAGCCACGTTATGGCAAACAAGCTCGTTATAGCGAAATAGGCGCGTTACAAAACAACGCCAAATCCGCGCAAATACTTCCCTATTCATGAAACAATCTGAATATCTCGTCGATCCAACTGTTTATTATAGCGAAATATTTAAAGGGCTCATTCACAAATGTACAGTTTCGGACACTACATCAATCTTTTAAATGCTGGTAAATTATTTATTTCAATATTGGTCCGTAAACAACTTTTTTTACCCGCCTGCGCAAGAAGGAGGGTTATTTGTGTGTGTTTGTGTGTGTGTGTGTGTGTGTGTGTGCGTGTGTTTGTGTGTGTGTGTGTGTTTAGGTATGTGTTGGTTTCTTAGGCACGCTGGCAGCCGATTTCAAAAATACATAACGCGACTATGAATTGAGTGTTATGAATGAGTAAGGGAGTATATAAAACAAGTACATAATAGGTATTTCAGTTTTATAAAGAAATATTGATGTGATTCAAGGTTTATTCCACACGGCTCAAACCCTAAGCACTTGGTTATTAATTTTAATTAAAAAAATCTAACCTTAGCATCAATAAAAAAAGTCTCAGAAATTCCATCACAATTTTCCAATTCTAGGAAGTTGGATCCTCCATTGTACTTACTTAATAACCAACATGAAAAATTGTGAAAATTCGAGAGGCCAGCGGAAACCCCCAAAATTGGCGCAGAACTCGTATGCGGTTTGAAAAAAGTTTGTTCTTTGTTTGCGGCCATTATTATTTCAGAAACGGAAGCGTAACTGGTCAGGCAACCGACAGAATTGTAAATTATTGTTTAAAAAGCTTATACGTACCTACTTGTACAGGTGAACATTTTACTCTACTGTCAAAACAGTTTAAAGTTGTCTAACCACCTAAATCTTCCAAAACCAACTTATGCAACTGAATTCCTATATTTATCATTCCTACTTATATACGTACAAAACAGGCACAGTAATTTTTTTTTAAATAATAGAAATATAATACGACATAACAGACTAAATTCAAAATTTAATGTACATGCCACAGTACCTCAATGCGAAAGTCTTTAACAAGTATACCTAATTACCTATATCATATCTACCTATTATGACCTACGGTGCCAAAACATGGGCGTGGCCACCTTAACTAACGGTTAAGGTGGTCCACAAATTAAAAGTTGTTTAGTGAGCTATGGAGAGAGTATGCCCAGAGGTTCTTTTCGCAAAAAAAAAATCGGAACATATACAGAACCAAAGTTACCAAAAGTTGCAGTATCAAAATGAGCAAATGACTCGTAACACCTTTCCTTATGTTCGTGAAGTCAGAGAGGTCTGTCTACATTGTAGGACCTGCGATAACCACCTGCCTAAACACGTACGTGATGCACCTTCCACCGCGTCCTTTCAACTCAGGCTTAAAAGTAGGCTCCTTGACCTCAATATTACAATTTTGATGACTATATAATGTTAAACTGCCTGAAATATTAACGGATTCATCCATAAATATTTCAGGTAGCTGCGTTAATGAATCATTATTGAAGAATGAATTTGACGTATTGAAATACACTTTGACATATTTTAAGTTGCTCATAATATTTTTAATTAAATAATTTATTATTTAAATTGATGTGCACAGAATAATATTATTAAAATATAATTTTTAAAAACATTGTTGTAGAAGGTGTACTATTTCATGCATTATATTTTCAATTTTGTTTATCGATTATTAGGATGTGTTTTGTTGGCTTCATAGAAAGTTTATCCATTTGGTTACCTGTAACATAAAAAATATTGTTGGTATAGGCCCTATATTTCCATGGATAGGCCGAAACCACACTACCTAAAGAGTAAACTGGCCACTCGGTCTTAAAACAATATAGTGGTTCGAAAACACGAAACGATAAACGAATATTGGATGTTGATTTCAACTTGTAACAATTAGAAGTCACCATTAGTAGAAGTTGGAGGGCTTATTGGTTAGAGCGCTCGGGGTGTATACACGGATGGCAGGTTCGAATACTGCTGGTCTTAAATTTTTGGAATTTCTGTATAGTTAATCATCAATGACATACGGCACTGAAACGTAGTCTCTCACTGTGGGCATCATAAACAAGCTCAAAGTTGCACAACGAGCTATGGAGAGGGCTATGCTCGGGGTTCATCGAATCAGGAATGAGGAGATCCATAGACGAACGAAAATTACTGACATAGCCCACCGGATTTGCAAGTTGAAGTGGCAGTGGGCAGGGCACATAACACGCATTACAGATGGCTGATGGGGCAGAAACGTTCTCGAATGGAGACCACAGACGAGTAAGTGCAGCACTTCCACACCCACAAGATGGACAGACGACCTAAAAGAGACCGCAGGAAACACTGGATGCAGGCCGCTTCCAACCGGTCCTTTTGGAGATCAATGGGGGATCCCTATGTCCAGCAGTGGACGTCGTACGGCTAAAATGATAATGATGATAGTTTATCATCAAGTGTGGAACAATACTTCGAATAGAAAAATATTTCTTTCGAATTAAAAGTAGATTATAATAGACTTCCCAGATTTGTTTACCAAAGTTTCAAATCGATAGGACAATTTTATTCATGTCTTATAGATTCAGGTTATGTAATTCATTAGAATTACATAAAAACCATGCTATAATTAGATACCATCAAACAGAAGGTGGATAGGTAGAACAGTCTTGCGCAAATTCAATACAAATTTCGAATGTATGAAACGGGTGCAAAATCAAACTTCTACGTCCAACGTTCCAACTCTAACGTATAAGCTTGTCTCTATAGGCGTCTCACTTCATTATAAGTATAGCACCCGTTTCATAAATATTTTTCTCTATGGTCTTCATCAGCATTAGCGGTTATTTTCTCTTTGGTAGAACACTCCAATGGCTTGTAGTCAAGGACGTTATAAAACCTTAGGGTTTATATAGGTGGTATATATAGGTGGCCTTTTATTTATATATAGGTGGGAGAAATTTTCGCAAGCTCAGTTTAAGGTTTTCTGGTCAGGGCCCGATTGCCCCCTGAGCTTTAGGGCCCCAGTGCATTGCACCACTTAGCCTTCCTATAGCTAACTGTACACTACGTTATGTGACATGAGGATAGGGTAGAGAAACAAGCGATAGTTACTTACCGCATTGATTTTCAGGGATACAGATTCCCTTTTCATTTCTCAGATATCCACTTACGCACTCGCAAGCTGGTTTATAACAATTGGACGATACCATAGAACAGAGCCGTTTTTGTGTTAGATGTTTGCAGCTTGTGAAGCAAAGGATTAATGAGCATTTGTAGTATTTTTCATTCGGGGGGCAGGCTGAAAATGAAGTAGAAATTTAGCACAAAAACTTATTTAAAACTAGCGGACCCGGCAGACGTCGTACTGCCAGGAAAAGCAGCGCCACATTAAATATGATATTTTAAATTTAACACACCGGGTCCAATTGTTTTCTACAGCTGTTGTTGTTGTTGTTTGTTTTGTTGTTAGGAAGAACCCATTGAAATATACACACAAAATTTCATCCAAATCGGTCCAGACGTTTAGGAGGAGTTAGGTTACAAGCACACGTACAGAAGAATTATATATACGTAACTAGTATACTAAAAATACTAAGTACCGTTATGCTAGTTGGCTACAATTTTTTTCTGTATTATATAACTATACTTATAATAAAAATGTGGCTTGTGCAACTGTTACCAATAATTCTACGGAAATATTTAAAGTAATTTACAATGTTATGCAGTTGTCCTAAACTAAAAGAAACTTGGATAAAATCTGAGTAATGTCAAGATATACTAATACATAATTATATACTACTAGCGACTAGCCCCAGCTTCACATGGGTATACGTTTTATTATATACTTGCTGCACCCCGCGGTTTCACCCGCGTCATATACCTCTTTGAAATAACGGCCTCGGTAGCGACAGCAACCTCCTTTGACTTAGATGTTTTTTTTTCTATAATATAATTATGTCAATGTATAATCTTAAATTCTTGCCGTTTAACCAAAAAAGGTAAAGTCCAAGTTCTTTGCGTTCAACACAAAATGTATGGAAAAACAAGGGAAAAACTAATTTCCATCATAACTTATTTCATAAACTTTCAGATATTTTAGTATTTATTCTGCTACCCAGAGTGCTAATTATCTAACCGATGGTGAAAACCACATCAAAATCCGCGTGGCTTATGAGGAGTTAGCGGAAATACAAACAGACGCGGAAAGCGACTTTATTTTATACTAGCAGACCTGACAGACGTTGTCCTGTCTTAGAACTGTCAAACACGCAAAGTCAAAATTGTAAATCTTATTTTTTTACACCTTGGGTTACATTATTGGATTTTTAGTAAGGATACCATTTATTTTTTTGAAAATATAATTTATCCTATGTTCTCCGGGGACAGTGGAGCTTCCGAACAGTAAAAGAATTTTTCAAATCGGTTCAGTAGTTTCGGAGCCTATTCAATGCAAACAAAGAAACAAACAAACAATCAAATCTTTCCTCTTTATAATATTAGTATAGACTATGTAGAGATACAGAAGTGATTCCTTACTTTACTTTTTCGTTACTACCTTAGATCGGTAAATTCCCAACCCTGTAAGTTCTCACTTACTCGAAAAGATGTAAAATGTAGGGTTAATTCAAACAACAATTAAAACATACAGTCGGGGAACATTCTTAAAACGAAAAGTCGGAGAACCTTCTTATAACAACAAGTCGGAGAACATGCTGTAAAAAAGTCGGACAACACGCCTAAAATAAATTAAGTTTACTTACAGAATGCCGGTTGATCAATATCAATAGGCGTTGAATATACAACCACCGCCATAGCAACAAAAATAATAACAGACATGGGGTGTGACGTCATTTTGATTACTGTACACTTAGTCGATATTAGCTCCAAGATGATTCTGTCCTTAATGACCGGTCTTCGTGGTTTCCTTGTTTTATATCTAGTGCGTAATCATCCATTAATAAACCTAATACTTCTCTGACGTAAATATTTTAGGTACTAATTATTAATATTTACACGAACTCTTAACCTAACTTGATAAGAAACCAGGGAGATAATAACTATTTCGCTGGAAGAACCCCATTTAATAGCTTACCTATTAAATGGGGATTTCACAGATACTGAAGTCTTTTAAATTACGATATTTTATCACTTAACTATTTTGTTTCCCGCGACTTCGTACGCGTACGTTTTTATCCCCGTTTTTATCTCTTTAACAAAATCCTTTCTTACCGAACCTCTACAACCTTACAAAATCTACATACCAGTTTCGTGGGTCAAGTAGGTTTTGTGAAGAGTCAGTCAGTGAGTGAATGCGATAGTATGTCCACAGACTAGGTAACTCTTTACCAGAATCTGCAACTTCGTAATGCACAATAGGTACTTCTTTATATAATAAGTTATGGATGCAAGTTTTTTTTTCATATAATTTTATTACATGTGAAAGAGATGAAGAGAGTTTGAGGGGAGTATATTAGGGGGACCTTTTTGATTCGATTTTATTAACGACCAAATTTTTTTTTTTTTTTACTGTGACAAGTGCCGTTATTAAATATATTAGGTTTTTTTTAATGATAGCATCTTCTCATTTTCTAGATAATATAACACAGTAATATAATGCAGCATAACATATCGTTTCTAAAATTTTGCTGTCTGTAGCAGGTAGGAAAATGTATCGTTGTTGTTAGTTTTTTTTTTCATGACCAGGGATGCAGAGTCCTTTGGTCGTAATATTAAGTATCTGAGGTGTTGCCATACTTATGGAATTTATGTAAGAATTTATATTTTTCTTGGAGAACTTTCTTTAAAAGAGTATTGTACCATGGTGGGAAAGTAGTAGTAGTTTTAAATAACTTATGGGATAATATACTTTTTTATAACGTCATGTAAGAGTGTGTAGAAATCGTTAGTGGCGTCTTCCAGTGGAATATTCTACAAACATTCATCCCAATTCACCTCGTTTAAGGGAGATATGCTGCTAACGTAATTTCCAAGTTCATAGAAGTATTTAATTTGAGAGTTAGCCTCTAACGAATTGGAGGTCAACATGTTTAAGATAATATTCTGTGACTTGTGATGGGGATTTTTGGGTACTAATGGGTCATCGCATGCTGATACTTACAAGTTATTGCTACGTAATACAAAGTCCAAGATTCTATTGTAAGTATTATGACAAAAGTTTAACTGTGTCAAGTCGCAAGTCAACAAGGTATCCATAAAGTTTATTTGTGTTTCACTTATGATTCCAGTATTTTTTGGAATGGTAATTACTGTCAGGTGGCCATTGAATTTTGCTTAAGATAAAATCACCAACTATGACAAAAAAATCATTTGGACATAATTTTACAAGTAATTGTCTGTAAAGTTATAAAAGCTGAGCACGAAAGGTGTTACCTAGATTTTCACTAATGTACATAAGTAAGCAAAGTAAATATGCTAACCTTGGGAGTGGTTATATATTTGAGGCGTTTGGGGTCGAGACATTGGGCTCTTGGGGATCGGGAGCTTACCTCATTTTCAAAAATCTTTCATAGCGCCTGGTTAATGCGACGCGTGACCAAAATGCTGGCGTATTTCTGACTCAACGCATTAGCATTGCCATTCAACGTGGTAATGCCGCCAGCATGCTGGGTACGCTGCCAAATGGTAGTGGGCTTGAGCATTTGGATTGTCTTTAGACCTTCAACGGTCTATGGGCAGTCTAACTGTATTTGTAGTGCTAGTTTTAGCTTGTATTTTGTTTAGTATTAGCATGTATTTTGTTTAGCAAAGTTATATGATGATTTACGGGATATTTACCGTGGTAAGGTTGTGGGATAAGCTCCCGATATCCACAACCACAACCACACAACCGAGCTCATTCCACAATCTTACCACGGTAAATATCCCGTAAATAATCATATAACTTTATTTAACTTTATTGGCCGTGATAATTAAATAGTTCAAAAGTGTACTGTAATATGGCCAGTACCCTTATTAATAGTGACAGTAGCCTACAAATCTTCGGCCAACGACGACCACTCCGATTGATCTGCCACCTCATAAGTGAGTAATTCGCGTGTAATATAAACAAAATGAGTGAAAACCACGTAAATTTTCATAATAATGATACTTTAATAATTTCTAGGTAGGTTTTAATATATTATTATCTAACAGCGCTCCTTGGTTGGCGCTCTGACATAATTATAAAAATTTGCAGTTGAAGTGGCAGTGGGCAAGACAAATCGTTCAAAGAACCGATAACCGATGGAGAAAAAAGTTCTTGAGTGGAGACCATGAAATGGAAGACGCAGCGTAGGTAGGCCTCCCACTAGATAGACCGTAGAAATCGTGAGAGTCGCGGGCATCCAGTGGATGCAGATGGCAGGCTGCCATTCAATGTGGACTTCTAAGGGGGAGGCCAATGTTTAGCAGCTGATGTCTTCTGGTTGACGACGATGATGGCTGACGAAAATAGAAACAAAAATATTTATATAATTTATTGAAATATTATTATAATATATTTATGTTGATTCGTATGCTTAATAAAAATAATCCGTCTTACCACAAAAGATTTAAGCACGCTTTAGACAAGTGTTTAGCAATTGTTTCCCTGCGAAAAATATGCTAAACACTTGTCTAAAGCGTGCTTAAATCTTTTGTGGTAAGACGGATAATGTATTAGCATATTTTAAAACTTTAATTCTGCATTCATGCAGTATTTTGCCAATCCAGTTATCTGATTAAAAAATGTGTTTCTTACTAAATATTAATATCGCCCCATAGGAAGTTTATCCGTTTGGTTACCTGTAACAAAAAACAATAGTAAGGATAGGCCCTCTATTTCTATGGATAGACCGAAACCGCTACCTAAGGAGTAAACTGGCTAAGTGGTTCGAAAATACTTGGCCTCTCAAAGATTTATATGACATTCACTGCAACATGCACTGGACCAGCATGGTAGATTAGAGCATAGAGCCTATATATCCTTTCTCTCTAAGAGAAGGCCTATGTTTTAGCAGTGGGAACATGATAAGCTGATAATGATACTCTAAACTAGCGGCATCTTGAGCTTGGCACCTCGGAAGTAATGTTTTAGGCATTGAGTTATACAGTGCTACACGGCATGGCGGTACTAAGGTGAAACAGGTCATCATTATCAAAAACTATTATCATACGACCAAACTGTAATCGTAAAAAATCAGCTGTACCATAGAATTTTTTTAATTGAATATACAATTATGCACTCAACGAAATATAAGTAAACAGTTGTTTTTATGGTTCCGTACATCTAAAGGAAAAACGGAACCCTTATAGGATCACTTCGTTGTCCGTCTGTCCGTCTGTCAAGACCCTTTTTCTCAAGAGCGCGTAAAGGTATCAAGTTGAAATTTATACTAAATACCTGAGTCTATGATTACTTTCGGCTGTGAAAAAATTAAACTTGTAAGAAAAATAATATGGACGTTTATGTCGCATATTTTGCGATTTCATAAGGGAATCAAAACTTATAGGGTACTTCCCGTTGACCTACAATCATTCAATTTGGCAAGAGGCAAGGTCTCACAGCACATATAAAGGAATAAATCCTAAAGTTGTTAATTTGAAGTAATATCATATAAAAATAATTATGTTTTTCAATTACAAACTTACATTTTGTAGTTGATATGTATGGAAGTACCTTATTGTCAACTACAAAGTTAAGTTTGCCTTTCAATATTTCAAATTAAGTTTTTTTTTTTTTGGACTCGTGCTCGTACTTTTCTGGTTATTTTTGTTTTGACCAACTCGCCTGATGCTAAGAGATGATGCTGTCTATGATGGAGCAATCTTGCCTTTTTTCGAGGGAAAAATCTTCCGAAGATGCTGCATTGGGGTGCAATAGGTTATTATGTGGGATTATACAACATGCGTGACAAAGAGGGCTCCGGGATCTCCAGAGGCACACACTGGCGCCCTCAGCACTGTGCTATGGCTCCTTCCGAGACGTAGGGTAGAAAAACCAGTGATAGTTACTTGCTGCATTGTTTTTCAAGGATGCAGATTCCATTTCCATCTCTCAGATAACCAACCACGCACTCGCAAGCTGGTTTATAACAATCAGACGATACTGAAGGACAGGCCGGAGGGTATATTAGATGTTTGCAGTCTTTGTAGCAGTGGATCTGTGAGCATTTGTAATATTCTTCATTCTGGGGGCAGGCTGAAAATGAAATGGAAATTTGGTACAAAAACTTATAAAAGTTAACTTACAAAAGTCGTTTAGAGGTATTTTTTGTTTCAGGCTAATTTTCATTTATATTAAAGATTTTTAAGTTACAGGTTAATTTTCCCTAGTATGAAACTAATTTTAGTTTTAGGTTGGGCTAAATTTGCATCATTAACAAATTTCAGTACAGTGAAATAATTGGTCCCAAATACTTTATTGTAGGTACTTAATACAACGTTGAAGCGCAAATATACTAGAGGTACGTCAAAAAACAGTTTCGAAGATGAACTTCCGCAAAGTAACACCAGATTTAATCAACTATAAAAGTTGTTAAATTCGCGGTATCTATTTTGATTAAGTTCTGTATAATATCTGTACAAAAACCATAGCGTAGCGTAGTTATAGCGTAATTCGGTATGTAAACTTTTTTTTTTTTTGTTTTTTTTTTATATTTTTATTTCGTAGATAAGGCTATTTTAAGAAACTAATTTCAATATTTTTGTTTTCTATTGAGTAGTTATTTTACTATATTTTTTTGAAAATTGAAATTATGTGACCTCACCATATAGCACAAAATTTCGTTGCGTTGAGAAGCCTAAAAAAGCACCCCATATTGGCAGCCCTGAAAAAACCAGACACTCAAACGACAGAAATGAAAAAATATTCTATTCCGTGTGACGAACAGTGTGTCAAATGTATAATATTTTTATTCTTAAAAGGCACAGAAAATAAAATGCTACAATGTGACGTCATTTAGAGGACAATGAAAGTCGAATGATTTCTTAGTTATATGTTAAAATAAATGGCATCTTATCGTTTTAAAAGGTCGGAGTAGAAAAATAAGGGTTGGTAACATAATATCTCGAAATGGTTTTGGAATTGGCATAGGTTATTTTTTTTTTGCATACCAAATTCTGATGGCTCTGGTGTTACAAGTATCCATGTGCGACGGTGACTGCTTACCATCAGGCAGCCCGTCTGCTTGTTTGCAACCTATGGCAAAATACGCTTCTAAGGCATCACATTTGTACCTCTAGTAAAACCTGTTATACCTCGTCTAGTTGATCGACGAAGTTCCTTAGTACCTAACTACCTATAAAAAGGTACTCGGTCTAAGAATTTTTTATCTCAAACATCTATATTTGATTGTAAAAAGATGAATGAAAATAGTATATTTTTAATCACTTTTAGGTTTTTGAACATAAGATTTTAGCTGGTACTCGTATACTTCAAAGATCATCTGTGCTACAAATACTGTCACAAATAAAATATTGTTTAAACATTGTTTATTTACTATTTATGAATATAAGTATAATATTTACGGCACTATATATAATTATTATAATATTTATGCCATCTAGCGTTCATCATGAGAAAATTTGAGTCACCTTCTTGTTACCCATGCAGCACAATTGAAAATGCTTGCCACGTTTTAATGGAGTGTGCCTGGAACAGCGAAATAATTTCGCAGGCCTAGAACAAAGGACTGCGCCGTCAACTATTTGACTGTGATCATGTCATCTACCAAATGGGAGGCTGCGATAGTGTTTTGTTCGAGCCCAAATCACAGGATTCCAGACCGGAGGATAGTACGATGTATGCCGTGCAGCTCTCACAGAGCCTAATTAATTTAAGTTAACCTACCAAAAAATATATTATAACAGACGACGTCCACTGATGAACATAGGCCTCCCCATTCAACCTACACACTGAACGACAGGTTGCCTTTTGCATGCACTGGATGCCCACGACTCTCACAATGTCGTCGGTCCATCTAGTGGGAGGCCTACCTACGCTGCGTCTTCCGGTTCTTGGAAATTATGTTTAACAAAGGCTTAAATTATGTTCAAATTTTTATATTTCAATGTCAAATTTCATAATTATGTATAATTTTTATATGTCAAATATCATATTTTGACATTATTATGATTTTACCGGATAAAAGTGTAATGAGGATAAATCCATTTTATCGGCATCGAATAATCCAATTAATGGAAAAGCAAAAGCAGAAAGCTAATTTGAATATTCACCTAAAACGTTCCGGGAACTTCCGCTTGCCTGTCTCCAGAATTGAAAAGTATACTTTTCACTCAGTCTGACTTACAGAATAATAAAATTTGTAAGGGTCAATACTTACCACAGCGTAGGACGTCCACCCACAAGATGGACAGACGAGACCGAGAGACCGCAGGGAAACGCTGGGTAGCCTCTTGCAACCGGCCCTTTTGGAGATCGATGGGGAGGCCTATGTCCAACAGTGGACGTCCTATGGCTGAAGTGATGATGATGAATACTTACCACACCTTTACCGTGGCTGTAGTATTTTGCCCTTACTAACATTAACAACAGTGACTAACTGATCAATGTATTTTTTTTTACTCATTGACGCAAAGCCAAATGAGGTTATTTTAGTAACTCGTGTTTGTACATGTGCCGTGGTAGCCCATTTGGGAGACCGCTAAAGCTTGAAAGCGTGAGGTCGCGGGTTCAAACCCCGGGCCCGTAGCAATGAGTTCTTTGGAGGTTATGTACGGATTTTCATACCATTGGCTTTTCGGTTAAGGAAAACATTGTGAGGAAACCTGCATACGTACAGAGAAAGAATTCAATGGCGTATGTGAATCCACCAACCGCACTGGGCCAGCGTGGTGGATATGGTCCAATTGCCCTTTCGGGGTATGCTAAAAGTCCAGCAGTGGACTGTTAAAAGGCTGATTATGATGATGATGATATAATTTATGTTTGTATGACGGCTCAACCGATTTTGATGAATGAGTGTCGATAGATTTGTGTAGATTCAAGGATGGTCACTGGGTGATTGACGTCATCTTACATACACACATCATGTTAATTTGCGATAAAATAATATAGATCATGCCCTTTATGTGGTATATTACTGAATACTTACGTCTTTTACAAACAATAATTTTTGTTCAGGTGTACCATTTGCCAAATATAATTCGATAATAATACCGTTATTGGTTTTTTTATTATATAGAAAGAAACTTGTTAATTAGGTCATTTTAGAGCTATTGTAATTCAAATTTTCTTAAATAGATATAAACCTAGTGGATCCGAGCCCAATTTCTAAGAAGCTCCAGTCCATCACTTTTCATTATAAAGTCTCTGTTAACGACTAAATTTTCATTAGTTACACCAGAAATGATTTTAATGGAGAGAATAAATAATCGGCCAAGTGCGAGTCGGGCTCGCGCACTGAAGTTTTCATTCCACCACAAAATACTAACAGTAGTCATTAGTAAGCCTTTTTAAAGACTTTAAGCAAGTTACAGCCTTACCAGGGGGTGCCACTCCGCAGTTTAGGTACGTTCGGCCGGTGCGCATTTCGGGTAGGCGTATGACAGGGCATGCATGGCCACTCGGCTCGCACGCTAGCCACGTTGCGTGTAATTAAGCATAATTTTCTGTGATTTTTGCAACGAACAATTACTTCTAAACAATCTTATAATATGTGTAATAGATACTTTTGTGCTTATGGGTGTATAAATAAAAGGAAAGACAAGGAATCATTTTTTAAGAAAACAATCCTAACGTTACCTTTGCCGCGTCAGGAGAGATAGAACTACGTGATAGAACACTCTAGGTGAATGTAGTGAGCGGTATCCAGCGCTGTGCGAGTTGAATTGCTACTTTATTGCCTCGTAAATAGAGTACTTATTAATTAAAATTTCTTTGCGGAGTGAATTTTCAGCTTTTTAGTGTATTCTGTGGTCTAACTTAAACTTATTTAAGTTAAACAATGCATTAAATCGCTCTGTCTCTTGTTTCCGCGCTTGTCAATTTCCGTCAACGCACAGTCTATACCACTGGGTCTCATGAAATTTTGCACCAAAGCTCCTTGTATATATTATTGTATATATTATTATTTTTATTGTATATTATTATATATTATTGTATATATTATTTATATATTATCCTTGTATTATACCTTATAGGCAAGATATAAGATTTAAATTCAAGGGTTAAAGGGGGGATGAAAGTTTGTTTGGAAGTTTATCAGTTTTGAAGTCAGAAACGTGGAAGTTGGTATTTAGACTATGTGTTTAATTCAAAGTAAGGTGTATCAAAGTTTTTGAAAACCTATTCCACAAGAAAATTTATTATGATTAAAAGTTTGTATAGAAGTAAGATCACGTTTTAAAGTCAGAAACGTGGAAATTGGCATACCTGGTCTAGTGACCGCGAAAATCTTAAATAGTTGGCTCCCAAAAAGTTGCCGATGGGAAATCCTATCGGGACCATGGTACAATTAACTAGTACTACATATAATAATATACATATGGCGACAAATAGAAAAAACACCAGTCAAGTGCGAGGCAGGCTCGCGCACTGACGGTTCCGTACAAACTTAACCCATGTGTCATAAATACATTCGTAAAAAAAAAAACTAAAATCGAATAAAAAGGTTGAAATCATGAAGGTCAAATTTAAGTTTGCAGTGGATTTCTCCCATACATCGGACTTCATCACTGTCAATTTAACTACAAAATGTAAGTTTGAAATTTAGGCTTAGGGCTACATTGACTGGAGTATCAAGCCGTCTAATTTACCAAACATATCAGCTTCTCAAATCATCCAGTCCCAAAATATCTTGTGTCCCAAAATGACTAGGGGTGTATGACGACTGTCCAAAAATGTTAAAAGTACCAAAATAACCATCTTTCTAATTTGTCTCAAAATGTCCAGTGTCCCAAAATTACTAGGGCAAAATCATAGCCATTCATAGCCAATCATTTAAAAGCCATTGGGGAACTACGATGACACAGATGGATATATAGATACACATGTACAACTTTATATAACCCCTATTTTACGAAGGGGTTAAAAAACACTTAAACTAAGCCATTCAAGATAAACTATTCAAAACCTTACGTGTTATAAACCCCTGAACTCTCGTGAAACTTGTTCTAGTACTTCAAATCGTAGTATAACTGTGCAAGCTCTTCTATTGTTCGTTAAATTCACCTTTGCTTATGCAAATGAGCCGGCAACGAGCTTCATCTTACCAATACCAGTAAGGACAACCGTTACTGGTCTTATTTCTGTCCCATGAAGTTTTGTGCTTTGGGACGGCCTTAAAATCGCATAGGAGCTACCACAACTTCAAAAACGTTCTTATAATAATCTTACACGGATCTTTGTCTCGCTTTCCAGGCCAATGAAAACCAGAGAGAGCAAGACAAAATTCAATGCAAGATTATTATAAGAATGTTTTTGAGGTTGTGGTAGCCCACCAGGGGCCTTACGGCCAACGGCTAACTCAGTATCAAACTAACGTTAAATCCGCTCAGTTGGAAAATCACGCGAACGTGAACCTTAACGCGCCCAGATACGGTTTGCGGTCGCGTGATTTTCCAACTGAGCAGATTTAATGTTAGTTTGATACCGAGTTAGCCGTTGGCCGTAAGGCCCCAGTTCTCTTTATCTAGTAGTTCAGACCGATATCGTTGATCTCTTCGAGATCTAAATTTTGTTTCTTTTCTTTACTAGGCATATTATGGGTTACCTAACTTTTTAGCTTAATTAACTTTTAAGTTAGTTTTTACAGTCCAGCTGAGAGAACGCGTCTGACAACTGCAATAACATTGTAAAAAGCTATCCGAAAACAGTAAATTCTGATCAGTTTTACTAACTTTATATAAATTTGTTATTTTTAAATATATTAATTGCGAAATTATATATTTTTTATAAACATAATGTTTATTACTAATTTAAAATAGTAACGTGTTTTGCAGCATTAAAATAGGTTACATTAGAAATTTTAAGAAAATAGAATTAAAAATTAGAATTTAAATTGGAATTAGAAATTTTAATTCATTCGAATTGAAAAATTTTCGAAGAGATGCCTTACTGTTCGTGTCCCAAACGATTCAAAACAACTGCGGTCCTATTATAATAGACCGACAGGCCTATCTAAATACAATAGTGGAATTGTGTTGTTTTTAGGGTATATCGCTGGTATTTTCAACCTTGTATTGTACAGTAGTTTGCACGTGCAATTTTATTCAACATGCTTACAAAATGAAGTTGAATGTCAACACCATGATATGAATTCTGGTGAATGATTCAAAATTATTTGTTAATAGTTGTGTACGGGCGTGTTGCTAGTAAACTAGCAACACTACGCCGGATGGATGAATTTCTCCACCGGCACTGGGCAACACTGCCCACTTCCTTTCTATTTTTTCTACTATTCTAACGTGAGTGCATCGTTTTCCTATATTATCGGTGAAAAGCATTAATAACTCCTGTGTGTCTGTAATTAAACAGTATCCAGTGTCCCCGCGTAGACATTATACCCCGACGTGATATAAATGAAACAATAACATACTTAAAAGCAGTGAAAAAGTGTTGACAAAAACGCCGGCCGGCACCGATCACCGCCGCCGACACGCCATTTTGTTGACCATCAAGCGAAGAAAACAGGGAAGTGTATCCTTTTAACTCCCATCCAACTTATCTTCACTTCTATTTTGATAGATTGTCATCTTGGCTCTTCATTTGTTACTAATTTTAACGAAAATAATCATAAATACTTGTATTTTTCACCGAACATTATGGCGCGCGCGTCCATCTTTTTTTCTCAATATCGCACGCGCACGACACTCAATACAAACCCAAGGTCAAAGGGTCATTAATCAATCAAATAGCGTAAACACGAATCATTTATTCATGCAATTTCAGCTACCACGGCGTGGTCAAAGGTCGCGTTCATTGTTTTTGAGTTCTACTCATCGAAAACAGCGCACCTCTTCAACCACTTCGGATCGCGAATTGCAAATTTACGTATCGTTTGTTCTTACATTCTTTGCTACTATTTCCGTCGATTTCTGTTGGAAGTGTACATAACTCATGATGTCTCAGACAAAGGAGCCACCTCCACGGTCACCTGCGGGAAGTGTCAACTTAAATGTACCCACTATACAGTTAACCAATTTGAAGGATTTGAATACAAAGCGCAGTTCCGTCAAGGGTCGCATAACTAAATACAAAAATTATTTTCACAAATTAACGCAAGCAAGGGCAGTGACTGCAATTGAATTGGGTGCATTAGCCCAGCGATATGAAAAATTTAGAGATTTATCATTTGGTTTTGATGATTTACAGTCACAAATAGAACTTTTAAATTCATCAGAGCTAGACGCAGAGCTCGACATCCGCGAAGAATTTGAACTTGAGTTTTCTATGCTTATATCTGAAACTCAGATACTTTTAGATAAGAGTAAGCCACAAAATAATGCCTGTAAATCACCAGGAAATTCAATACATTCAACATGCAGTCACGCATGCAATCACAAACAAAACACAGTAAGCTTCAAGCTACCAATAATTAAAATAAGCAACTTTGACGGAACATGTTTTAAATGGCTTGAATTCAGAGACACATTCACTTCACTCATACATGATAATGACAGGATACAACCCATTCATAAATTTCATTATCTCAATAGCTACTTAGAGAGTGACGCTGCCAGAGTCATCAGCAACCTGGAAATCAGCGCACAAAACTATCCTGAAGCTTGGCGTCTCCTCTGCGAGAGATACAACAACGAAAAGCAGCTCATAACCAATCACTTAAACTCTCTGATTAGCATGCAGCCTGTGTCTCGAGATTCAGCTAAGGATTTACGTTTTCTCATTGACCATGTGTCTAAAAACCTAAGAGCTTTGAGCACCCTCGGTGAACCAACTGAGCATTGGGACACTTTGATCGTACATTTGGCATCAGCAAAGCTTGATAACAGCACTACATTCAAATGGGAAGAGCATAAAAACTCTCTTCAAAAGAGCCCCACATTAAAGGAGTTCTTCCAATTTCTTAAGTCTCGGGCAGACATTTTTGAATCAGTACAACACAATAAACATGAAAGTCGTCCAATCATGATTCATAAACCAAACAATTTGTTCAGACATTCAGAGAAATCACATGCCAAATCATTTGTAATTTCAGCTGGTGCTTCTCCTGCCCCTACTTGCATTTTATGTAAGGGTAGCCATCGCCTGTACGATTGTGCTTCGTTCCTGTCCAAGCCGGTGGAGGAAAGGGCATCCGAAGTCATGCGTCTCCGGCTCTGTTTTAATTGTCTTCGGAAAGGTCATTCTTCGCCTCAGTGCAGGTTAGGTCCTTGTTCAAAGTGTAAAACCGCCAGACACAATACACTATTATGCAAAGGTTCTTCTTCTCAGGCTGCAAACATATCCAATGTACACACATCCACTGCAATTGATTTTCAAAGCGATCAGCCATACCAACAGGACATAGTCAGTATGTCTTCAGCTACTAACAACAATAGCACACTTCTTTCAACCGCTTTAGTCGATTTATACAATCCACACACAGACAAATGCACCACAATACGAGCCCTTTTAGACAGTGGGAGCCAATGCTCGCTACTAACAGATAAAGTAAAATCCATGTTAGAATTGACTCCTCAGCCAACACAAGTAAACATTGTAGGTATAGGTAATGTGCATTCATCCAAATCAGTACAACGTTGCATTGTCAAACTAAAGTCAAAGGTCAGTCCATTTGAGTCAAATTTATCTTGTCTGGTGCTTCCTCAAATATCCGGAAATTTACCTAGCAAAACAATAGATATTTCATCAATTAAACTACCATCAAACATCAAACTCGCAGACACTTCTTTCAATCAAGCTTTACCAGTAGATTTACTGATAGGAGCTGACTTGTTCTGGGATCTCATTGAACCAGAACAAATCCGCCTTGGTCCCAGTCAACCCATGATGCTCAAGTCAAAGCTAGGGTGGATACTGGCAGGCCCACTGTATACAAACAATACAAAACAAAACAATTCCATTATATGCAATCACGCATCAATCCAATCCAATACACAAGAGATCATTTCAAACGATGAACTGAACGAAAATCTCAAAAGGTTCTGGGAGATAGAGCAAATACCCGAGTTAAATGACAAACAAACTGACGAAGAAATTCAATGTGAGGCTCATTTCGTAAAGCACACTTACCGTAATGATGAGGGCAGGTTTTGCGTTCAGCTACCCCTTCGTACAGACCCAGATTGCTTAGGAGATTCAATTAAACGAGCCAAACAACAATACTTAGCTCTTGAACGACGCTTCGCTAAAAATTCAGAACTCAAACGATTATATTCAAACTTCATAAAGGAATATGCTGATCTTGGACATCTAACAGAGGTTCCTACTGTACCACAACCGTCATATTTCATACCACACCATGCAGTGTGGAAACCTAGCAGTGAGTCGACTCGCTTAAGGGTAGTTTTCAATGGTAGTCAAAAAACAACATCAGGTTATAGCATTAACGACATACAGATGGTAGGACCACACATACAAGATAGCTTGTTCAACATTTTAATAAGATTCAGACAATATACATATGTATTATCAGGAGATTGTGAGAAAATGTATAGAATGGTCAACGTCCAGGACATCCATAAAAATTTACAAATGATCCTGTGGCGCGAAAATATCACTGATACGCTGAAGTTGTTGCGGTTAAACACTGTTACCTATGGTTATGCCAGTTCAAGCTTTCTCAGCACACGATGCCTGTGGCAATTAGGTGAGGAATGCGCTGACCCTAGGTTAAAGGAAATCATTCAGAAGGACTTTCTAGTAGATGATTTATTGACCGGAAGCGATGATATCAGTGACTTAAAACATGTAAAGCACGCTATAGAGTCTGTACTACGTGCAGGTTGCTTCAATTTACGCAAGTATCGTTCAAACTCTCCAAAAATCCTGGCAGATACTCAAAATACACAAAACAACCTAACAATAAGCTCTGCTTCACATACATTAGGCATAGGATGGAATCCAAACGATGATTTCATTCATTTTCCAACCAATTATAAAGCTGACATTAAAGCTCCAACAAAACGATCTATATTGTCAGACTCATGCAGGATATTCGACCCGCTCGGATTGTTATCAGTAGTGACAATAATTCCCAGACTTATCATTCAGTCTTTATGGATAAAGAAAATTCCATGGGATGCGCCAATTCCAAATTCATTAATTCAACAGTGGTATAAATTTGTAGACAAGTTGAAATACCTACAAACACTACACATTCCTAGACATGTCATGTGTGAAGCATCTGTCCACAGAGAGCTACACATATTTTGCGATGCATCAAAATTTGCCTATGCAGCAGCAGTCTATGCACGGTCAGCGGATGAACGGGGCGACATCACTACACGCTTGCTGTGTGCCAAAGCTAGAGTGGCTCCAGTAAAGCCAACAACCATACCTCGGCTAGAGCTGTGTGCTTGCCTTCTAGGCGCTCAGCTCGCGGTCGCCGTATGTCGCGCTCTGCGATGTGTCATTGCTCGCAAAGTATTCTGGACAGACTCATCCATTGTGTTGTCTTGGCTAGGCATGAGGTACGACAAATTAAAAACTTTTGTAGCCAACAGGGTAAGCGCCACTTTAGAGCTAACACAGCACTCTCAATGGCGACATGTACCAACTAAATTCAATTCTGCAGATTTAGCTACACGCAGTGTAGATGCAGATAAGATAGAAACTTGCCAATTATGGTGGGAGGGACCTCCATTTTTACGGCAACCTGAATCGGAATGGCCACCCATTTATCCTAATACTCATACAGAAACACATGATTTACCTGAGGTCAAGGTAAACATCACCTCTTGTGATGAAAACACCAAACAAACATTAATAGAATTCGATAGATACTCAAAGCTACACTTTCTACAACGCTCATTCGCATATGTACATCGATTCATTAACAATTGCAGAAATCCAACCAACAAACACACTGGTGTTTTGCAGCCTGAAGAACTCAAACGTTCATTTCAAGGTTTAGTCAAATTATCACAGATTGAATCTTTTCCGAAGGAACTGACGATTCTCAAGTTAAACAACCAGCTCAGCACTACATCCAATATTTTGTCGTTGAGCCCATTTCTGGATAGGGACATAATCAGGGTTGGAGGACGTTTAGAAAATTCTTGCTACCCATATGAAAAACGTCATCCAATGCTACTACATTCAAAACATATCTTAACAAAACTATTATTTCGACAGGAACATCTTCGTCTTTTGCATGCTGGTCCTCAGCTGCTTTTGTGTTCAATTCGTGAAACTGTTTGGCCAATAGCCGGCAGAGATTTGGCTCGTACCACTGCGAGACAGTGTGTTGTGTGCAGGAGAGTCAGCGGGAAAACACCCACTCCCATAATGGGAATGTTACCTGAACAACGTGTCAATCCTGGCTCCCCCTTTGAATTCAGTGCTTGTGACTTTGCTGGGCCCTACTACATCACTGATCGAAAAGGTAGAGGCTGCAAAATCACCAAATGCTATTTGGCTATATATTGCTGTTTAAAATACAAGTGCCTACATATGGAGGCTGTAAGTGAATTAAGCAAGGAAGCATTTATACTATCTCTACGTCGTTTTATCTCTCGTAGAGGAAAACCAACTCAACTTTTCTGCGACAATGGTCGTAACATGGTTGCTGCATCTCGAGAACTTTCAGAGTTCATCAAATCCCACTCTGATGACATCATGAGTTACACTTCAGGGGAGGGTATTAATTTCAGATTCGCACCGGCATTCAGTCCACATTTTTCAGGCTTGATAGAATCATGTGTGCGCTCTGCAAAATTTCATATAAAGCGCATCCTAGGCAACACTCACCTAACATTTGAAGAGTTGGCGACTCTATTCTGTCAAATAGAAGCTATCCTCAATAGCCGCCCCCTCTGTCCCCTATCATCCTCTCCTGATGACTTCTGTCCTTTAACCCCTGGACACTTCCTCATCGGAAGACCGCTTGCCTCATTACCTGGACCTGATATACATGACAAACCTGCAACCAGATTAAATCGATTCCAGAGATTGGAACAGTTCCGACAGGTCTTCTGGAAGCGCTGGCAGATGGAGTATATCACAGAACTTCAGCAGCGGCAAAAATGGCGTGTCCACAGCAAGCCGATGCGGGTCGGAGACCTGGTACTCATCAAAGAACCTAATATTCCACCGATGCATTGGAGACTCGGTAGAATCACCACTCTAATCCACGGAAAAGACAATGTGGCCCGTGTTGCAGACGTAAAGACTCCCACGGCCACCTTCAGACGAGGTGTCAAATACCTCTGTCCTTTGCTGGACCCTGCAGAGGACAACATCTTGGAACCGGAGGGTTCCAACGCCGCCCAGCATGTACGGGCGTGTTGCTAGTAAACTAGCAACACTACGCCGGATGGATGAATTTCTCCACCGGCACTGGGCAACACTGCCCACTTCCTTTCTATTTTTTCTACTATTCTAACGTGAGTGCATCGTTTTCCTATATTATCGGTGAAAAGCATTAATAACTCCTGTGTGTCTGTAATTAAACAGTATCCAGTGTCCCCGCGTAGACAGTTGACTTTGTAGTTATTTTTTTTGATACTTTAGTATCTTCACTTATTATAAGAACATAATTTTCATTATAAAATAATTAATTGGCGGAGGGTATTGGTATGCCATCTCACAGGTTTTCCTAGTTTGAGTACCAATGCACTTCCATTAGGGATATTAATATGTAATGGCACCATGTATTACAATTATTAAGAAGACGCTTGTTATCAATAAATTTTAATTTCATTGTTATCAATAAATTTTCATTTCATTTCATTTCAATCACGAATTCACCAAATTACTGCATTTACATTTGAAAATGCTGGACAGTCATCAAGAGCTTTGCTGTTCCTAGGTTATAGCCACGTTATGGCAAACAAGCTCGTTATAGCGAAATAGGCGCGTTACAAAACAACGCCAAATCCGCGCAAATACTTCCCTATTCATGAAACAATCTGAATATCTCGTCGATCCAACTGTTTATTATAGCGAAATATTTAAAGGGCTCATTCACAAATGTACAGTTTCGGACACTATATCAATCTTTTAAATGCTGGTAAATTATTTATTTCAATATTGGTCCGTAAACAACTTTTTTTACCCGCCTGCGCAAGAAGGAGGGTTATTTGTGTGTGTTTGTGTGTGTGTGTGTGTGTGTGCGTGTGTTTGTGTGTGTGTGTGTGTGTTTAGGTATGTGTTGGTTTCTTAGGCACGCTGGCAGCCGATTTCAAAAATACATAACGCGACTATGAATTGAGTGTTATGAATGAGTAAGGGAGTATATAAAACAAGTACATAATAGGTATTTCAGTTTTATAAAGAAATATTGATGTGATTCAAGGTTTATTCCACACGGCTCAAACCCTAAGCACTTGGTTATTAATTTTAATTAAAAAAATCTAACCTTAGCATCAATAAAAAAAGTCTCAGAAATTCCATCACAATTTTCCAATTCTAGGAAGTTGGATCCTCCATTGTACTTACTTAATAACCAACATGAAAAATTGTGAAAATTCGAGAGGCCAGCGGAAACCCCCAAAATTGGCGCAGAACTCGTATGCGGTTTGAAAAAAGTTTGTTCTTTGTTTGCGGCCATTATTATTTCAGAAACGGAAGCGTAACTGGTCAGGCAACCGACAGAATTGTAAATTATTGTTTGAAAAGCTTATACGTACCTACTTGTACAGGTGAACATTTTACTCTACTGTCAAAACAGTTTAAAGTTGTCTAACCACCTAAATCTTCCAAAACCAACTTATGCAACTGAATTCCTATATTTATCATTCCTACTTATATACGTACAAAACAGGCACAGTAAATTTTTTTTAAATAATAGAAATATAATACGACATAACAGACTAAATTCAAAATTTAATGTACATGCCACAGTACCTCAAGGCGAAAGTTTTTAACAAGTATACCTAATTACCTATATCATATCTACCTATTATGACCTACGGTGCCAAAACATGGGCGTGGCCACCTTAACCGTTAGTTAAGTCCACAAATTAAAAGTTGTTTAGTGAGCTATGGAGAGAGTATGCCCAGAGGTTCTTTTCCCAAAAAAAAAATCGGAACATACACAGAACCAAAGTTACCAAAAGTTGCAGTATCAAAATGAGCAAATGACTCGTAACACCTTTCCTTATGTTCGTGAAGTGAGAGAGGTCTGTCTACATTGTAGGACCTGCGATAACCGCCTGCCTAAACACGTACGTGATGCACCTTCCACCGCGTCGTTTCAACTCAGGCTTAAAAGTAGGCTCCTTGACCTCAATATTACAATTTTGATGACTATATTATGTTAAACTGCCTGAAATATTAACGGAATCATCCATAAATATTTCAGGTAGCTGCGTTAATAAATCATTATTGAAGAATGAATTTGACGTATTGAAATACACTTTGACATATTTTAAGAATATTTTTAATCAAATAATTTATTATTTAAATGGATGTGCACAGAATAATATTATTAAAATATAATTTTTATATAAGTTTCTATAAAAAAAACATTGTTGTAGAAGGTGTACTATTTCATGCATTATATTTCCAATTTTGTTTATCCATTATTAGGATGTGTTTTGTTGGCTTCATAGGAAGTTTATCCGTTTGGTTACCTGTAACATAAAATATATTGTTGGTATAGGCCCTATATTTCCATGGATAGGCCGAAACTGCACTACCTAAAGAGTAAACTGGCCACTCGGTCTTAAAACAATATAGTGGTTCGAAAACACGAAACGATAAATGAATATTGGATGTTGATTTCAACTTGTAACAATTAGAAGTCACCATTAGTAGAAGTTGGAGGGCTTATTGGTTAGAGCGCTCGGGGTGTATACACGGATGGCAGATTCGAATACTGCTGGTCTTAAATTTTTGGAATCATCAATGACATACGGCACTGAAACGTAGTCTCTCACTGTGGGCATCATAAACAAGCTCAAAGTTGCACAACGAGCTATGGAGAGGGCTATGCTCGGGGTTCATCGAATCAGGAATGAGGATATCCATAGACGAACGAAAATTACTGACATAGCCCACCGGATTTGCAAGTTGAAGTGGCAGTGGGCAGGGCACATAACACGCATTACAGATGGCTGATGGGGCAGAAATGTTCTCGAATGGAGACCACAGACGAGTAAGCGCAGCACTTCCACACCCACAAGATGGACAGACGACCTAAATGAGACCGCAGGAAACACTGGATGCAGGCCGCTTCCAACCGGTCCTTTTGGAGATCAATGGGGGATCCCTATGTCCAGCAGTGGACGTCGTACGGCTAAAATGATAATGATGATAGTTTATCATCAAGTGTGGAACAATACTTCGAATAGAAAAATATTTCTTTCGAATTAAAAGTAGATTATAATAAACTTCCCAGATTTGTTGACCAAAGTTTCAAATCGACAGGACAATTTTATTCATGTCTTATAGATTCAGGTTATGTAATTCATTAGAATTACATAAA
Organism: Agriopis aurantiaria; assembly: GCA_914767915.1. Taxonomy (NCBI): domain Eukaryota; kingdom Metazoa; phylum Arthropoda; class Insecta; order Lepidoptera; family Geometridae; genus Agriopis; species Agriopis aurantiaria. The sequence goes on from OU611990.1 coordinate 6,330,253, forward strand.
AACCATGCTATAATTAGATACCATCAAACAGAAGGTGGATGGGTAGAACAGTCTTGCGCAAATTCAATACAAATTTCGAATGTATGAAACGGGTGCAAAATCAAACTTCTACGTCCAACGTTCCAACTCTAACGTATAAGCTTGTCTCTATAGGCGTCTCACTTCATTATAAGTATAGCACCCGTTTCATAAATATTTTTCTCTATGGTCTTCATCAGCATTAGCGGTAATTTTCTCTTTGGTAGAACACTCCAATGGCTTGTAGTCAAGGACGTTATAAAACCTTAGGGTTTATAACGTCCTTGCTTGTAGTAAACCTCCAATTTGTGATACTTCGGGGTTTCTATTATTTAATACTAGCGGCTCGCTCCGTCTTCGCACGGGTATATATATATAGCCTATGTCACCCGAGGATGTGTAGCTTCCGAACAGTAAAAGAATTTTTCTAATCGGTTCAGTTGTTTCGGAGCCTATTCAATGCAAACAAACAAACAAACAAACAATCAATCAAATCTTTCTTCTTTATAATATAATCATTATTAGTATAGATCGTCAGAAGTACCGTTGACAGAACTATTGAAATGAAGTCTCAATAGTTTCGTTACGGAACTACATTCACGAAACTTCTAATAAACCGGTAATATTTATTGATGACTAGCTGTTGCCCGCGACTTCGTACGCGTAGAGCTCGGCCTTCGGCCTCGCTACCGCGACCCACTCCAAAACACAAAATTTCATCTAAATCGGTCCAGCCGTTTACTCACCGTTTAAACCTTCCCTAGACCTCCACGAATAATTCAAGACCAAAATCAGCTAAATCGGCCCAGCCGTTCTCGAGTTTTAGCGAGACTAACGAACAGCAATTGATTTTTATATATATATAGATATGATTAATTGTTATTATTCACTCGATATTTTTAAAATATGAATAGAGAAAAATAAATCATCCAAATGCGAGTCAGGCTCATACATTGAGAGGTTCCGTACCACCACATAAATTGTTTCCTACTTACACTACAAAAAAGTGTAGTAGTGCAATATGACATCACGCCCCGGCGGTCACCCATCCACCGACCGCGCCTTCAAGTGGCTATTTATTACGGTTCGAAAGATACAGCCGTTTAAAGGTAGGACAGACGGACGAACAGACACAGACAGCGTAGGCTTAGTAATGGGGTCCCGCTCACCCTTTGGGTACGAAGCCTTAAAAACTAATAAATAACTAGAACTACTTAGAATCAATACCAAACCAGTGGCATAGCTAGGTAAGCAAAGGGCCTGATGCAAAAAAATGGGGGCCCTATCTAAACTGGTTAGGTTTTATCAAGTAAAAATATAATTATGAGAATCTTGGATATTGTATACAACTTATCGATAACACTATTACAGATAAAAATATAATATAGAAAGTAAGGGAAAAAAAACCTATTATTTATACCTTTTATTTATATTCTTTATATATAGGTGGGAGAAATTTTCGCAAGCTCAGTTTAAGGTTTTCTGGTCAGGGCCCGATTGCCCCCTGAGCTTTAGGGCCCCAGTGCATTGCACCACTTAGCCTTCCTATAGCTAACTGTACACTACGTTATGTGACATGAGGATAGGGTAGAGAAACAAGCGATAGTTACTTACTGCATTGATTTTCAGGGATACAGATTCCCTTTCCATTTCTCAGATATCCACTTACGCACTCGCAAGCTGGTTTATAACAACTGGACGATACTACAGGACAGGGCCGATATTGTGTTAGATGTTTGCAGTTTGTGAAGCAAAGGATTAATGAGCATTTGTAGTATTTTTCATTCGGGGGGCAGGCTGAAAATGAAGTAGAAATTTAGCACAAAAACTTATTTAAAACTAGCGGACCCGGCAGACGTCGTACTGCCAGGAAAAGCAGCGCCACATTAAATATGATATTTTAAATTTAACACACCGGGTCCAATTGTTTTCTAACCATCCAGGAAGAACCCATTGAAATTTACATACAAAATTTCATCCAAATCGGTCCAGACGTTTAGGAGGAGTTAGGTTACAAGCACACGTACAGAAGAATTATATATACGTAACTGGTATACTAAAAATACTAAGTACCGTTATGCTACTTGGCTACAATTTTTTTCTGTATTATATAACTATACTTATAATAAAAATGTGGCCTGTGCAACTGTTACCAATAATTCTACGGAAATATTTAAAGTAATTTACAATGTTATGCAGTTGTCCTAAACTAAAAAAAACTAGGATAAAATCTGAGTAATGTCAAGATATACTAATACATAATTATATACTACTAGCGACTAGCCCCAGCTTCACATGGGTATACGTTTTATTATATACTTGCTGCACCCCGCGGTTTCACCCGCGTCATATACCTCTTTGAAATAACGGCCTCGGTAGCGACAGCAACCTCCTTTGACTTAGATGTTTTTTTTTCTATAATATAATTATGTCAATGTATAATCTTAAATTCTTGCCGTTTAACCAAAAAAGTTAAAGTCCAAGTTCTTTGCGTTCAACACAAAATGTATGGAAAAACAAGGGAAAAACTAATTTCCATCATAACTTATTTCATAAACTTTCAGATATTTTAGTATTTATTCTGCTACCCAGAGTGCTAATTATCTAACCGATGGTGAAAACCACATCAAAATCCGCGTGGCTTATGAGGAGTTAGCGGAAATACAAACAGACGCGGAAAGCGACTTTATTTTATACTAGCAGACCTGACAGACGTTGTCCTGTCTTAGAACTGTCAAACACGCAAAGTCAAAATTGTAAATCTTATTTTTTTACACCTTGGGTTACATTATTGGATTTTTAGTAAGGATCCCTATTAATTTTTTTGAAAATATAATTTATCCTATGTTCTCCGGGGACAGTGGAGCTTCCGAACAGTAAAAGAATTTTTCAAATCGGTTCAGTAGTTTCGGAGCCTATTCAATGCAAACAAACAAACAAACAAACAAACAATCAAATCTTTCCTCTTTATAATATTAGTATAGACTATGTAGAGATACAGAAGTGATTCCTTACTTTACTTTTTCGTTACTACCTTAGATCGGTAAATTCCCAACCCTATAAGTTCTCACTTACTCGAAAAGATGTAAAATGTAGGGTTCATTCAAACAACAATTAAAACATCTAGTCGGGGAACATTCTTAAAACGAAAAGTCGGAGAACCTTCTTATAACAACAAGTCGGAGAACATGCTGTAAAAAAGTCGGACAACACGCCTAAAATAAATTAAGTTTACTTACAGAATGCCGGTTGATCAATATCAATAGGCGTTGAATATACAACCACCACCATAGCAACAAAAATAATAACAGACATGGGGTGTGACGTCATTTTGATTACTGTACACTTAGTCGATATTAGCTCCAAGATGATTCTGTCCTTAATGACCGGTCTTCGTGGTTTCCTTGTTTTATATCTAGTGCGTAATCATCCATTAATAAACCTAATACTTCTCTGACGTAAATATTTTAGGTACTAATTATTAATATTTACACGAACTCTTAACCTAACTTGATAAGAAACCAGCGAGATAATAACTATTTCGCTGGAAGAACCCCATTTAATAGCTTACCTATTAAATGGGGATTTCACAGATACTGAAGTCTTTTAAATTACGTCGTCTTATTTGATCGATATTTTATCACTTAACTATTTTGTTTCCCGCGACTTCGTACGCGTACGTTTTTATCCCCGTTTTTATCTCTTTAACAAAATCCTTTCTTACCGAACCTCTACAACCTTACGAAATCTACATACCAGTTTCGTGGGTCAAGTAGGTTTTGTGAAGAGTCAGTCAGTGAGTGAATGCGATAGTATGTCCACAGACTAGGTAACTCTTTACCAGAATATGCAACTTCGTAATGCACAATAGGTACTTCTTTATATAATAAGTTATGGATGCAAACCAGTTTTTTTTTCATATAATTTTATTACATGTGAAAGAGATGAAGAGAGTTTGAGGGGAGTATATTAGGGGGACCTTTTTGATTCGATTTTATAAACGACCAAATTTTTTTTTTTTTTACTGTGACAAGTGCCGTTATTAAATATATTAGGTTTTTTTAATGATAGCATCTTCTCATTTTTTGATATTATAACACAGTAATATAATGTAACATAACATATCGTTTCTAAAATTTTGCTGTCTGTCGCAGGTAGGTAGGTAAATGTATCGTTGTTGTTGGTTTTTTTTTTCATGACCAGTGATGCAGAGTCCTTCGGTCGTAATATTAATTATCTGAGGTGTTGCCATACTTATGGAATTTATGTAAGAATTTATATTTTTCTTGGAGAACTTTCTTTAAAAGAGTATTGTACCATGGTGGGAAAGTAGTAGTAGTTTTAAATAGCTTATGGGATAATATATTTTTTTATAACGTCATGTAAGAGTGTGTAGAAATCGTTAGTGGCGTCTTCCAGTGGAATATTCTACAAACATTCATCCCAATTCACCTCGTTTGAGATATGATGCTAACGTAATTTCCAAGTTCATAGAAGTATTTAATTTGAGAGTTAGCCTCTAACGAATTGGAGGTCAACATGTTTAAGATAATATTCTGTGACTTGTGATGGGGATTTTTGGGTACTAATGGGTCATCGCATGCTGATACTTACAAGTTATTGCTACGTAATACAAAGTCCTAAATTCTATTGTAAGTATTATGACAAAAGTTTAACTGTGTCAAGTCGCAAGTCAACAAGGTATCCATAAAGTTTATTTGTGTTTCACCTATGATTCCAGTATTTTTTGGAATGGTAATTACTGTCAGGTGGCCATTGAATTTTACTTAAGATAAAATCACCAACTATGACAAAAAATATTTGGACATAATTTTACAATTAATTGTCTGTAAAGTTATAAAAGCTGAGCATGAAAGGTGTTACCTAGATTTTCACTAATGTACATAAGTAAGCAAAGTAAATATGCTAACCTTGGCAGTGGTTACATATTTGAGGTCGAGACATTGGGCTCTTGGGGACCGGGAGCTTACCTCATTTTCAAAAATCTTTCATAGCGCCTGGTTAATGCGACGCTTGACCAAAATGCTGGCGTATTTCTGGCTCAACGCATTAGCATTGCCATTCAACGTGGTAATGCCGCCAGCATGCTGGGTACGCTGCCAACTGGTAGTGGGCTTGGGCATTTGGATTGTCTTTAGACCTTCAACGGTCTATGGGCAGTCTAACTGTATTTGTAGTGCTAGTTTTAGCTTGTATGTTGTTTAGTATTAGCATGTATTTTGTTTAGCAAAGTTATATGATGATTTACGGGATATTTACCGTGGTAAGGTTGTGGGATAAGCTCCCGATATCCACAACCACAACCACACAACCGAGCTCATTCCACAATCTTACCACGGTAAATATCCCGTAAATAATCATATAACTTTATTTAACTTTATTGGCCGTGATAATTAAATAGTTCAAAAGTGTACTGTAATATGGCCAGTACCCTTATTAATAGTGACAGTAGCCTACAAATCTTCGGCCAACGACGACCACTCCGATTGATCTGCCACCTCATAAGTGAGTAATTCACGTGTAATATAAACAAAATGAGTGAAAACCACGTAAATTTTCATAATAATGATACTTTAATAATTTCTAGGTAGGTTTTAATATATTATTATCTAACAGCGCTCCTTGGTTGGCGCTCTGACATAATTATAAAAATTTGCAGTTGAAGTGGCAGTGGGCAAGACAAATCGTTCAAAGAACCGATAACCGATGGAGAAAAAAGTTCTTGAGTGGAGACCATGAAATGGAAGACGCAGCGTAGGTAGGCCTCCCACTAGATAGACCGTAGAAATCGTGAGAGTCGCGGGCATCCAGTGGATGCAGATGGCAGGCTGCCATTCAATGTGGACTTCTAAGGGGGAGGCCAATGTTTAGCAGCTGATGTCTTCTGGTTGACGACGATGATGGCTGACGAAAATAGAAACAAAAATATTTATATAATTTATTGAAATATTATTATAATATATTTATGTTGATTCGTATGCTTAATAAAAATAATCCGTCTTACCACAAAAGATTTAAGCACGCTTTAGACAAGTGTTTAGCAATTGTTTCCCTGCGAAAAATATGCTAAACACTTGTCTAAAGCGTGCTTAAATCTTTTGTGGTAAGACGGATAATGTATTAGCATATTTTAAAACTTTAATTCTGCATTCATGCAGTATTTTGCCAATCCAGTTATCTGATTAAAAAATGTGTTTCTTACTAAATATTAATATCGCCCCATAGGAAGTTTATCCGTTTGGTTACCTGTAACAAAAAACAATAGTAAGGATAGGCCCTCTATTTCTATGGATAGACCGAAACCGCTACCTAAGGAGTAAACTGGCTAAGTGGTTCGAAAATACTTGGCCTCTCAAAGATTTATTTGACATTCACTGCAACATGCACTGGACCAGCATGGTAGATTAGAGCATAGAGCCTATATATCCTTTCTCTCTCTAAGAGAAGGCCTATGTTTTAGCAGTGGGAACATGATAAGCTGATAATGATACTCGAAACTAGCGGCATCTTGAGCTTGGCACCTCGGAAGTAATGTTTTAGGCATTGAGTTATACAGTGCTACACGGCATGGCGGTACTAAGGTGAAAGAGGTCATCATTATCAAAAACTTTTATCATACGACCAAACTGTAATCGTAAAAAATCAGCTGTACCATAGAATTTTTTTAATTTGAATATACAATTATGCACTCAACGAAATATAAGTAAACAGTTGTTTTTATGGTTCCGTACATCTAAAGGAAAAACGGAACCCTTATAGGATCACTTCGTTGTCCGTCTGTCCGTCTGTCAAGACCCTTTTTCTCAAGAGCGCGTAAAGGTATCAAGTTGAAATTTATACTAAATACCCGAGTCTATGATTACTTTCGGCTGTGAAAAAATTAAACTTGTAAGAAAAATAATATGGACGTTTATGTCGCATATTTTGCGATTTCATAAGGGAATCAAAACTTATAGGGTACTTCCCGTTGACCTAGAATCATTCAATTTGGCAAGAGGCAAGGTCTCACAGCACATATAAAGGAATAAATCCTAAAGTTGTTAATTTGAAGTAATCTATACTAATATTATAAAGAGGAAAGATTTGATTGTTTGTTTGTTTGTTTGTTTACATTGAATAGGCTCCGAAACTACTGAACCGATTTGAAAAATTCTTTCACTGTTAGGAAGCTACACTATCCCCGGGTAACATAGGCTATATTATATTTTCAAAAAAATAGGGATCCTTACTAAAACTACAATAATGTAACCCAAGGTGTAAGAAAATAAGATTTACAATTTTGACTTTGCGTGTTTGACAGTTCTAAGACAGGACAACGTCTGTCAGGTCTGCTAGTATCATATAAAAATAATTATGTTTTTCAATTACAAACTTACATTTTGTAGTTGATATGTATGGAAGAACCTTATTGTCAACTACAAAGTTAAGTTTGCCTTTCAATATTTCAAATTAAGTATTTTTTTTTTTTTTGTTGGACTCGTGCTCGTACTTTTCTGGTTATTTTTGTTTTGACCAACTCGCCTGATGCTGTCTATGATGGAGCAATCTTGCCTTTTTTCGAGGGAAAAATCTTCCGAAGATGCTGCATTGGGGTGCAATAGGTTATTATGTGGGATTATACAACATGCGTGACAAAGAGGGCTCCGGGATCTCCAGAGGAACACACTGGCGCTCTCAGCACTGTGCTATGGCTCCTTCCGAGACGTAGGGTAGAAAAACCAGTGATAGTTACTTGCTGCATTGTTTTTCAGGGATGCAGATTCCATTTCCATCTCTCAGATAACCACCCACGCACTCGCAAGCTGGTTTATAACAATCAGACGATACTGAAGGACAGGCCGGAGGGTATATTAGATGTTTGCAGTCTTTGTAGCAGTGGATCTGTGAGCATTTGTAATATTCTTCATTCTGGGGGCAGGCTGAAAATGAAGTGGAAATTTGGTACAAAAACTTATAAAAGTTAACTTACAAAAGTCGTTTAGAGGTATTTTTTGTTTCAGGCTAATTTTCATTTATATTAAAGATTTTTAAGTTACAGGTTAATTTTCCCTAGTATGAAACTAATTTTAGTTTTAGGTTGGGCTAAATTTGCATCATTAACAAATTTCAGTACAGTGAAATAATTGGTCCCAAATACTTTATTGTAGGTACTTAATACAACGTTGAAGCGCAAATATACTAGAGGTACGTCAAAAAACAGTTTTGAAGATGAGCTTCCGCAAAGTAACACCAGATTTAACCAACTATAAAAGTTGTTAAATTCGCGGTATCTATATGTCTATGTATGTGTCTATGTCTATGTCTGTGTATCTATTTTGATTAAGTTCTGTATAATATCTATACAAAAACCATAGCGTAGCGTAGTTATAGCGTAATTCTGATGGCTCTGGTGTTACAAGTATCCATGTGCGACGGTGACTGCTTACCATCAGGCAGCCCGTCTGCTTGTTTGCAACCTATGGCAAAATACGCTTCTAAGGCATCACATTTGTACCTCTAGTAAAACCTGTTATACCTCGTCTAGTTGATCGACGAAGTTCCTTAGTACCTAACTACCTATAAAAAGGTACTCGGTCTAAGAATTTTTTATCTCAAACATCTATATTTGATTGTAAGAAGATGAATGAAAATAGTATATTTTTAATCACTTTTATTAGGTTTTTGAACGTAAGATTTTAGCTGGTACTCGTATACTTCAAAGATCATCTGTGCCACAAATACTTAGTATCTATAAACTAGTTGGTTACAATAAAATTGTTTTTATAAACAAAATACTGACCCACTAATACAAAATTATGCCTGTACAGTTGTACAGGCATAGTTTTGTATTGCTACCAAAATGTTTAAAAAATATATATTAAGACCAAGTTACAATCTTACTGAAGCTGTCATAGCTAAAAAAATGCTACTTTAGGTAGGTAATGTTCCCAACCCTATAAGACCCTATCTATCCACTTGAGAATATATAAAATGTAGAGTAAATTGAAAACGACATGCTTAAAACGACAAATCGGAGAACATACTTAAAACGACAAATTGGAGTTTTTAAAACAAATGAAGTTTACTCACAGAATGCCGGTTGATCCTTATCCACGGGCGTTGAATAGACAACCACCGCCATAGCAACAAAAATAATAATAGGCATTAGGTGTGACGTCATTTTGATTACTGTACACTAGTCGATGTTAGATCCAAGATGATTATGTCCTTAATGACTGATTTTTGCGGTTTCCTTGCTTTATATCTTATTTTGTAATCCGGTTACATTAATCGTCTAAACGATCGAAGTACGAACCGCGCTGACAATGTCGTCGACTCTCGCAAATTAACAACTATGTATAGAGTTTCATCATCGGAAGACGTCCACTGCTGAACATAAGCCTCCTCTTTTAGCCTCCACACTGAACGACAGCCTGCCTTTTGTATCCACTGGATGCCAGCGACTCTCACAACGTCGTTGGTCCATCTAGTGGGAGGCCTACCTAAGCTACGTCTTCCGGTTCATGGTCTCCACTCAAGAACTTTTCTTCCCCGTCGGTTATAGGTTCTTCGAGCGATGTGGCTTACCCATTTCCACTTCAACTTGCAAATTTTAACAGCTGACAGTGACAACCAAAGAGTTTATTAAAGTTTAAAAAAAAAACTCTTTTCTGTGCTAAAGAGCTGTCTAATAAGAGCGACTACTGGAATCCTTACTATATTTATGGAAACATTTGGAAACGCAAACATACGGGATGGGGGATGTAAACACAGCCGCAATATAGCACAACAACTTCCAGTAAAAAGTTCGGTAAACAAGTTTAGTGTTTGGTGACAGGGTACCGTAAATATTGGTTTTTAGTTTAAATCTCCCAGTTCACGGAATTGCTCTGTTTCACCAATTTATTGATGAGAATTTGACCACACATTTTAGCACAAGGATTTTTAGATAAATCAGAGTACGTTGCGAAACGATCTGTTTAGATCGTTTATAACTACGTTTTAGGAAGGAATCCATATGTAACATACATACACACATCGCCTTATATATAAACAATATAGATTTTAAAGAGATACATTTGTACAATCCATGTTGCTATGCCATCATACTCGTTAATTTATATTATACCCAATACACGTCACTGAGTTAAAAATATTCTAAACAACATAGGTGTTTTTATAAAAATAATTTATTACATTCAGTCATAAACATTAATCACAATCATCTATTATATCAACTTGTGGCTTGGTTTTATGCTAATCGTATCCGAGTTCTACATAATTACACTGATAGGATATGTCGTCATAGCGTTGAACCATACGGAAGTTATTTTTGAAGCTTGGAGTTCACAGTTTTTTCATAATGTATTTTGGTAACTTTAATATAGTAAAACTGTCAAAAACTTTATTTATATAAATAAAAGGTGATGTGTGTGTGTGTGTGTGTATATTTATGTATGACCCTATGGACTCCAAAGCGGGCGGACCAATAATTATAATTAATAAGTAATCCACGCAGGTTACACCGCGGGGCGCAGCTAGTAATACCCGCTAATTATAATGTTAGCGTGATTAATGCGAAAGTTTGTGCGTAAGAGTGTATGTTTGTCCGCATTCAACTTTGTGGATTTCGATTTAATTTGGTACGGAAATAGCTTATAACCTGGATTATCACACAGTCGCCCAAACTCGTGGGGTCATTACACTTGGTGACAAGGGTCTTATGCCTCTTTGATGGCTTATTATTCAAGAGGGCCTTATTCACCTCCTGGCTCCACCATCAGATCAGTTCGATGGTAACAAATTACTGTATTCTGCATCTGGATTACATGCACTTTCACAGTTTTCAGTCGATACGACAAAGAAAATCAATTTAAGCCCATACTGTCTGAGACCTTGTGCGAGTGTGACATTGTGCGAGTGTGACATTGTGCGAGTGTGACATTGCGCGTGTGTGACATTGCGTTTCTATGACATTTTGCGATTATGTTAAACGTGACATTATACAATACGTTGAAAGGAAATAGAAGTAGGAATCGACTTCCAAAATTTGTTTAGATATTTTAGGAAACAGGAGCAAACAAAAGAAGAAACCAAAGCATTTTTACTATAGAAACTGACGTGGTTTTCACACATTTTATTTATGTTACACGGGTGTAACTAACGTTAACTATAGTCGGAGTGACTGTTTAATCTTACGTGAGTAGTTCCCGTGTAATATAAATAAAAAACCTAAGCATGTTAAAAATGATTGTCATTTACATTTCATCCAGTCCACTGCAACTCACCCCGGCGTCATTGTCACCAAATTGAGCTTACACATTCAACCACCTCCAGATGTACGAACATAAGTCATAACCGTAACAACGAATACGATATTTTGATGGCTCTTTTATCGGTTTTCTTTATGTGACAGTAATAAAATGAACGCGTCGCGTGAAAAAGTTGCAATCTCCCCAGTTGCGCGACAGTAATGTCGAAATCTTGGCTATCACTTGGCAATTTCTTGAGAGAAATCCATTAGTGTTATGATGTTACCCCGACGCGGGGTGGATACTCGTAGAATTGGACTGGAAGCGACGGAAAATTGTGGGGAAGAGTCGCGTTTTGTGGCTCTATATTTTAAATTTAAGAGCCATAATCAACAAGATACAATACATAATATTATAGAGTCAAAATCGTACCAAAAAAATGTCCGAACCAAAATTCGGCGCTTGCTACTAATTGCGCAGACTTTTTGGGTAGTAACAAGGTAACCGCGATCCGACTACAACGCCGCGCGATGCCAGAGCGACGATGACATAGCGGACAACTCACGTTGAACACGTCACTATGTGAGCGACATAACATCTAAATTGGAGTAAATGTGGCATTGTGAAGTATATAATTGATACAATGTATGTACAATGACGCTCGGACGTTTTTTGACTGTTTTCACTGAGACGTTGGCGCCAAAACTCCCAATTGACATTTCCAAGTGGTGTCCTATGATTGGCTCATAGTACAACCCATAGTCACAAGGTTTTTTTTTTGGTTACTAAGCAACCGCTTTTCTTCGATGCAATGTGTAAGAATAAAACATTTGGAACTATTTTAGCTATTTTAATTATCTTTTGGGATTTTCGTAGTACTACAAGGTATTTAAGTCCATTATGTCCATCTGTTTGGCCGTCCATCCGTCCCAATCCTTTAAAACCTTCTATAGTTAAAAAAAGTAAGTTCACCGTTACAGATTAAAATTTGGTATCGAACTCAATTTTAAAACTATATAAAAATATATTTTAGTTTTTTATTTTTAATAATAAAAACAATTAATTAATAAAAACAATGTTTTCGCTGCACTCCCTTCATTGAATAGGTATTATGAAACCTTACCTAAAAATTCTTTTTTATAAGATTACCTAAGTTGACTCTACCTACTGGTAAATGTGACGTCACTCTGGAAATAGAGCCACGGAATGTCAGTCCCCTATCAAACTAATATCCATATTCCATTCCAGTAACTCTCAACATCCGTACCGCATATGGTAGTACCATATTTTCGCCCCCGTGGACACATTAAGAGGAAAATGATTTCGCTAATGGACCAGTTGTTTGTACGTGTGTCCACAAAAAATCTCGCGAAACAATATCCCCGGGGAGTTCTTTTGTTGTCTCCTTTAGGTGTTAACTTGTGAAATATGACCGTTATTATTTTAATGACGGGACTGTCGTTTGTAAAAATGGGTGTAAAATACTTGTTTTTGGGTATTTTTGGATGTTCTCGTATCTCGCTGTCTTTATGAGGATTTTTGAGATAATCCTTAAAGTTTTTTTCTGACTATGCTATTTATTGTTGCTTCACAGCTTCCTAATTTATTTTTTGTTTATTGTTTTTTGTGGATAGCTTCATCCCCATTCGGTCACCTGGCTACTCTTAGTTTTATCCTGATCAGAGAACTCAAAGTGCTGGCTGGGATTACCACGACCAGTTAGACACGTTATCCATCGCATTCGTCATCTATGCTGATCATCATCCTGCAGTAACTGAGCTGTGGTGTGAAGAAGCTGAAATACCTGATTTTGATCACAAGCCGTCTCGATCTTTCCCTGCCAACATTACTATGACTATGAGCTTTTAGAGATAGTCTGTTGGTTTTATAGCAATCTGCCTAAAACCAACCCCTCAAACAAACCCTCAAGGCTTATGGTATAGCTTCATAGCACAATAGCACTCGTATTGTTTACACTTAGCGAAACGTTGTGCTATCATATTATTGTAATTACGGAGCAGACGAATAGCAATGCGAAGAAAGCTATGTACAATTACCTACTCTTAGTCATACTCATAGTCTGAAGAGGACCTTCCTGTACCTTATCGTTCTCTTGAACTCTCTAATTCCAAAATGATGGCAGCCTTGTGTCTAAATTAGTGTTGCCTACCCCTATAAACTAACTAAGGTGTAAGTTGCACTAAAATACGGTGTAGTAAAGTTTGGGCTTGGCTTCCTTATTCACACGACGTACTTTGAAGTTAAAATATGTTTAAAACAAGTAAGTCGTGATCAAACTTTGTTCTTAGCGTATTTGCATTCTGTGGTTCAAGACACACGGAAGTGCCATCTACACAAACTAGCAATCACACTAATAATGTTAACGTGAAAGTTTGTGTTTGTTTGTCCACACTAAACTCCGTAACAGCTTAGCTGATTTAAGTGAATCTTGGTACGGTAATATAGCTTATACCCTGAATGACATTAGGTTTATGCATAAATTAGAAATACCAAAATCAAGACTAGATATGAATAGTAGTGGCGCTCATGCAATGGCTATAAAAAGATTTAATAAATTACCTGATAACTTTTTTTTTTTTTTTTTAATTGTTTATTTTAATTCTCCACGGACTCCTGGGTCCGTGCCTTTTGTCAACATTTACAATTTTTTTTAAAACTATATCTGGTGTTACATAAAACTAATGACTATACAAGATACCTGATTACTTAAAGAGTGATGAAAATTAACGTAGTTTTACTACTGCGCTACTATTCATTAATAATTTATCCTCTGATTAGATAATAGTTTCCGACTGTGCAAACATCACTTGAAACTGAATACCATTATGCTACTGGATCAGTCAGATTGATATTTTTGTTTTAGCAAAATGTGTTCATAACCTTGGCAAAATATTAAAATGATTGACATAATTATGCTTGTCTGGTCACTGATAAAATAGAGCACCGTGTAGATATCTGGGCCACCGAGCTTCACTCGTTCGCGAAAGTGGGTTTCCCTAGGAATGAAACCTAAGTTATTTTCCCCTCTACTGTAAATGTTTGAGCGATTTCCGAAAAGGCATATTGCGATACAAGAACAATAAAACGAACATAACAACAAATTTTTTTTTAAAAAATCTTGCAACTGTCCTATTAGATGTGGCTTTTTCTTACTTTGCGGTTGTTAATCTTCAAATCTGTTTCTTATACGAATCTCTGGGGTATTTCCGCTATATCGTATCAAGTGCAAATAGGAATTAGTGATCAATTATTTATGTATCCCTTCACAGAAATTTGCCAATGATACTAATACTAAAGATAAGTGATTATTTACTGTTCAACCAACCACCCGCATTTTTCAGTCTTACCTTGAACATAGTGCATGTAACTGCGCCTATATATCGGGAAATCAGTCCATAACCTTACCACGGTAAATATCCCGTAAACAATCATTTAACTTTAGTGAACAACCGTGATAGTTTAAAACAGCGTTTTTTGCTACTAATGCTATTTCTGCGAACTAAAAAAATATATAATTGATCCCTAATTGATACCACGAATAGGGAATACACTATAGAAATCTAGGTCTAATCGTCTATGAAAAAGTATGGAACTAAAAAAGCAGCCTATATTTTAAGCAACACATTTGTACGTATAACGTGATGAGAGCTTTATAGCTTAATTGCATTCGACTATTTTGAACCAACAATCACTTATGATGATTCAAAAAGCTTGTAGACTTCCTAATCTTGAATTCAAAGCAGTCAAAGTATTTCTAATTATCAAAGGTAACATTTCAAACAAATATTTGAAGAAGACGGTACGTCGGTAGCCGTCCTAAACATACATTATAAAATACCTGACGGAATGACGTTTGTTTTTACTTTTAATTAAAAACGGAAGATAAAGCACGTAAGAATTTACTTAGACTGTTTACAAAAGAAAAACTTTTAGGACAAAACCTAATGAAAATTATGTTTTAGACAAACTCACAAAGATTAAGTAACATCAGAATAGTTATTTATGATACAAGTGCGGTAAGTTGGTTATTACAAACGAGTAGACGAATGTAATTTACCGCACGCTCCGTTGTATGATCCGTAATGTTTAACTTTCGAACGATGTATACAGGCTTCGTAAGTGCACTTTATGAGCAAATGTTTTGTAAAACGTTGTATGGCACACGTGCGGATTGGTTTTTACAAACTCGTGACTATGGTAAGCCCTCGACCTCATCTCGGGCTTACATTCGTCTACTCGTTTGTAATAACCAACTTACCATACTTGTATCATAAATAACTATTTTGTAACTTAAAGCAAAATTAGGTAAGAACCTAACCTCAGTGAAATAATTATTATTTCGCTGCCTAACCTGTTTAACCTACAAACTTTAAAAAAAGTATGTACGTAGGTTAGGTTGGGATGGTATGGGACGTAGGTATGGGACGTGACTTGCGTTGACACCTTTGCGCCGTCACATCTTTCCGGAACGCAGATTAGGGCTGGCGCGGCGGCAGAATCTGCAGAGGATCTCAAAAGGCGCAAATATGGTACACTGGATAGTGGATACATTTTTGAGCCTTTTGGGGTCGAAACCATGGGGCCGTGGGGATCGGGAGTCAATTTTTCTTCACGTCTGCTCGATGCAACTCGTGACTCAAATGCCGGCCTCTACTTTGCTCAAAGGGTGAGCATCGCCCTCCAACGTGGTAATGGGGCCAGCATTTTGGGAACAATTCCCACTGGTAACGATTAAATAGATTAATAGTTAGGCTTTAATTTGTTGTTTTAATTTTAATTTTAATGTTACGGAGTTAAAGATAGCATGTTATTTGAGTTACTTTTTTAAATGATCTATCAAAATAGAAAAATCTGAATTAGACTGGTAAAGTGGGAAAATGAATAAGAAAAAACTGCAAAAGTTGGGACAGTCCATCGAGACTTGCAACTCCACAGAACTTTTTAATAACGTTACATAAAAAATAGTGGCTGGTAAGTTCAGTTAAACTTTTGCTGGCTAGAAAATGTTGACGCCTCACTCTTACTAAGTTTAAACCTCACTAATTAATGAGTTTAAAAATAAAAAGCAAAGTTTGTTGGAAGAGTCTCACTAACAAAGATTGTAGACTTTAATTGACTGAGCTTTTAATGACAAATTTAAGACAGAAAACAATAGAACTAGTCCAATTGAACCTCAGATCAGACAAACAAGAGAGATATTTATAGTACAATTATCGTTAGTGTTCAAATATCTCCATATCATTTTACAGCTAAGCCGCTTAACGCAAACACTGTAAGTACATCTCACCTACTAATTTTTCACGTATACTAAGATACTTGCAGCGACACCAAAGAACTAATATTCAAGATCCAAATGGGCAGCAAGGTTGCGTTTGCACGGTGAGGTCGACTGAAGGCATACAGCCTTATTTAGGCCCGATGCGCTCGTACCCGCCACGACAGCTTACAATATCTCCCTTGTTTGTCTAATCTGAGGATTGAACTTTCCGGGTCCGGTGTTGCCATGAAGAAGGGTAACGTTTTAGGGAGTATGTGTAATTATAATGTATGTTTATAACTCTCATATATTTCTATATTACCTCTAGATAGCTTTACTGACTGGCCCGTTGGTCCAGCTGGTAGTAAACCTGCTTTCTCAGCTTGGGGCGTGGGTTCGATTCCCACCTAGGACAAACATTTATGTGATGAACATTTGTGTTTGTTCTATATCTGGTTGTTAATATCTATTTAAGTATGTATTTAAAACTATATATGTATGTATATCAGTCTCTGGCAGCCATATCACAAGCTTTGCTTAGTTAGGGGTCAGATGACCGTGTGTGCAAAAATGTCCCGAATATTTATTTATTTATGATTATGATGTGTGAGATGTCGTTAGATTTGTATATAATAATGTATTGATGATATATATTGTATAGTTGATATCTATCAAAATAAAAGAATCCACTAAAATATTACTACTAAATTTCAATTAATGTTCATTGTTATAGGTATACTCGTAAGCATAAAATTTATTCCAACGATCTATAGTATGAAATCTTTGATTAATTCATATTACCATAGAACAAAATATCAAGAGAGGATGATCCAAACATTGCATCCCAATATTATGTTAAGATGTTAAGTCTGTAGTTAAGTAATTGAAAAATGCGCGCTGTCTGTCAAAATCTTGTATATACGTGCTAAATTGTACATGTTCCTAATGTTTGTTCTCAGAATGACGTGACGCGCAACGACTGCGTGCCAACGCAGGCGGCGAGCGACTGACTTTACACCGGTGCGGAGTGCAGTATGCAGGCACCTAAGGCAGGCACATATTATGTCTTGTCAGCACCATTGTACCATTGTATAAGTTCATTCGCCCAGTCCTTACTTTGTAAGTCAATGCCTATTACACTTTTATGGGTTTTTTAGTGGTGAGTTTGTATGGGTTTTTCATGTAACAAAAATCAACAGTATCTAGCAGAATTACCTATAAATAAGCTATGAGCTAGAATGGTTCTTCTCTGCATAAAAAAATTCTGTAAAGTAACTTCCAAACTCCTAATTTGTTCTCTTACCTACCTGAACTATATAACTGACAATATTTTAGCAGAAATAAAAACATAACTACAACACCTCGTATTAAATTTCGGCAGTAACAAACCCTGCATTTTAAAATACGCACTACTCCATGCAAAGTGGGTTTGCAGCAGAAAACGAGGTTCCTAATAATCCGACTGCACTCCACGCCACAATTATACCGGTAATTGCCTCGTTAGCTTCCACGGGATTGAAGTTGCATTTTAATGATACTAGAAATATAAAATATTTAATTTGCAAGTACGACTTTTTCAAATTTTTATGAACGAAGGAACTAATTGAGTTTTTAACACAGAGATAAAAATTTTAGCCATAATAATTGAGGCTAATACGTAGTCGTAAGCAAGTAATAACTGCTTTTGAATGCATAATCAATGTTTGTCAAAATTTCTTCGCTCTTGTAATTCGGAAGACACTAAAACTAATAAGTGTAGCAAAAGTGTCTAAGTGCTAATTTAACTATTGTTTAAAAATTGTTGCTGTTCCCTTCTATTTTTGCAGAATAAAAATTAATTTAAATGCTCACTTATTTTTCTATGATTGTGGGTACACTGTATATTATACGCGAAAGGTAAGCAAAATTTATATTTCTCTCTTACATATCAACAGATTTTCTATCGTAGTTAAAAAAATATTTCAACACAAAACAGCAACAATTTTAATGCTGCTGGGTACGCTGCCATCTGGTAGTGGGCTTGAGCATTTGGATTGTCTTTAGACCTTCAACGGTCTATGGGCAGTCTAACTGTATTTGTAGTGTTAGTTTTGGCTTGTATTTTGTTTAGTTAATAAAGGCACTTGCCCATAAAAATTACAATTTTAAAACAATAAATAAATTAGCACTTAGACACTTTTGCTACACTTATTAATTTTAGTGTCTTCCGAATTACAATTAATAGTAAATAAGAACTCCGAATAACTTCTAAAAAGATTACACGGAACAAAATTGGGGTTTCCCAAGTCACAGCGACAATCTAGAGTTACATTTTGATTGAGAGGGAACAAAGTAAACAAGAAAACGTTGCGGTTTGATGGAAGATAAACTAAACGTATGGCTGTCGAGATGTAGATAGTTGGGAAGATCCTTCCCCGAGACAATTTATTTTGCGTGTTTTGTCTTGGAAGTTTGAAGCTGCTGCATAAATTACAATCCAATGAAGCCAAATAAGTATATAATAAAACATGAAATAAAGTATTTTGCCCGTGACTCTCACGATGTCGACCCAGTATATAAGACCATAAAATATTAGGCATTTTATGAGCAGACTGATGGCACTACCCTCAGAGAAACGACCTGCTCATCTAATAACTCTATTGTATAATAAAAATGTGGTATTTAGGTTAATAAAATAAATTGGGCATTATGCAAAACTGCCAACAAATCGAGAAAAACTTCTCAGCGTAAGCTGTCGAGGAAAAATTGAATAAAAATTGTACATGCGGAAGTAACTGTGTCTTTCTGACTGTTTGTGGCCATTCCCCATGACTTAGCGACTGGTTTTATTTTTATTTGCCAATAAATAGTGTACAGGATTACTCGCAAGTGTGGTGCCCAGCTGAAAGGAGGTCACTGTCTATTTTTTTCGCGATTTCGGAGCTAGCTCTGTATTGTAGGTAGTAAAAATTTTTCATAATGATTTCATTTCAGTTTAGTAACACTGTTCCGTGCAAACCTGCTTTTTTATGTTTGTAACGCTAGGCTTTTGACCATAGCTCACCTGATCTTAAGTGACGCCTAGTATAGAATGGGAGCTGGTTCTCAATTAAGGCTGCTGAAATACACTGTTAAGTGCTTGCGGGATTACATTTTCAACCTGAGGGTGGTAGCTAACCAGCCGGGTATTAGAAAGTACCTTACCATCATGCTATGGTCCCCTCATGATGTTTCTCATCACCGACAGCTCAAGTTCATTGTTGGAATTTGAACTCGCAACCTTCGGATTGGAACCACTGAACTGTCATCGCTATCTACTTTTAGTTTTTTTTTTTTGATAAGGCTTAACCAGGATATAACACTTAAACTTTTGCTCTATAGTCGTAAGTCGTAACTTTATACCTATTTTTTTTTAAATTATAATTTGTATTCTATGTGTGGCAAATAAGCAGACGGGCCGCCTGATGGTAAGCGATCACCGTCGCCTATGGATACCTGCAACACCAGGGGCATCACAGATTCGTTGCCGACCTTTAAAGACTCTATTAACAGCCCTTTTGAAGAACCCTATGTTATAGTTACTCGGAAACGCCACAGGAGGGAGCTCATTCCACAAATTGCAGGTGGAGAAAGAAGAAAATTGTAGATAAAACCGTGGGGTATTGCTAGTTTTATTCTAAGAGGATTGCGAGGCAAATCCGACAGCGGGTGAGAGGAGCGAAACAAATAGAGCGAAGAGGTGTAACTCAAAGTCGTCCTCTTTGAAGCTTTGTGCACTATTGGAAAGATTTCACACTTTGACTTGGCGAATTGGATTTTGATGTCATAGTTCTACATTTTTGAATTTATTGATTTTGAATCGATTTGAAGTTTTGTTTTGAATCCATGAATCGCATGTTTGGTGCCGCTTCTGTGACTTTTTAGGCGAGATAAGTTAGATGACAAACAGTTAGTAATAGTTTTACACTGTTTTAATTTGTGCCTATTTTTTAATGCAACCGTTTAGTTTTTAAAAGGTAGCAAACACACACGCATTTAAGGTCGTACTTTACAATATATATTTCTTTGTACTTATTAGACGCCTTTGAAAATGGTAAAAAAGTGAAAAAAGTAATAGTAGGATGAAACTCATTGGAAAAGGAAGAGAATATAATAAAAAAAACCGGACAAGTACGAGTAGGACTCGTGCTCTGAGGGTTCCGTTGGAAGGAACCCTCAGAGCGCGAGACCAAAAAAAAACTAGCATAGTAAACTAGGATCGGGAAACGGGAGCGACAATCAAACGCGTTCTTGGCTTAGTTACAACTGTTTATTTCTCTTGGTGGTAGTTCGAACAAACCGCGAGACCTACCCACATTATCAGAGTATAATAAACACAACAATCCTTCACACTTAATCTAAACTATATATCTAACTAAGCAACAATAACGTACAACGCTAAACACAAACAAATATTCTCATAATACCATGTAGATAGATACTAGTAGGTGCTATGCTAACTGTTGCACAATGACTCACACCTTAGTCTGCAAGGCACCGTCACGTAAGGTGTTATGTACTTACTAGATATTACAATGATATAAGCTTACATTAGGTCGGTTCAGTTTAATAGGCAAGTTAGTCTGATTCTACGCCGAACCGGATTACAGGTTTTTTAATACGCTTCGGCAAAGTACTTTGTTTAGGTGTAGAAGTTACATTATCTAAACTTGTGCCTGATACGGTACCGGGAAAAACACGTGCTTGCGAAACACGTGCTGGCGATTCGGGGCATGACTCTTGACCTCTCACCCTCGCTAAAATTGGTGACACCTCCGGGGAGGCACCACCGCTTGCTGCTGACTGCGTCTCGAGCGACGAGCATGCGGACCCGGTCAAGCCACCAGTATCGGCACCTTCTGACGGAAACACGCAGGTGCTCCTCCGCTTTAGCTGGTCGATATGCATATTAAAATAAAAATAAAATAAAATAAATATTCGGGACATTTTTGCACACACGATCATCTGACCCCAAACTAAGCAAAGCTTGTGATATGGCTGCCAGAGACTGATATACATACATATATAGTTTTAAATACATACTTAAATAGATATTAACAACCAGATATAGAACAAACACAAATGTTCATCACATAAATGTTTGTCCTACGTGGGAATCGAACCCACGCCCCCAAGCTCAGAAGGCAGGTTCACTACCAACTAGACCAACGGGCTATCATATGCGCTGCCGAGCCGTCATCCGTTTTGACGGTATAATTAGACCTACTGAAACGGTCAACGATTTGACCCTCTTTCCACTTAGTGTTCGTTCCAAAATTCCTATACCAAACGGGATCTCCCGGAGTGAGTTGCCGCGACCCTTGCGCATCTTCTAAAGCTACGAGTTCTTTGTTCCGTGCCCTTTGCCCGTGCTCGGGTCTTACCACGTCCAACCTAGTCCTCAACCGCCTGCCTTGTAGCATTTGGGCTGGACTCTCACCCGTTGTACAGTGTGGAGTGTTATGATACACTAACAAGAATCTTTGTATCGCTAGCTCGGGGTCTACACCATCAATACGTGATTTTGTTATCACACTTTTAATGAGTTTCACTGCGTTCTCTGCTACCCCATTAGATGATGGGTGAAACGGAGCGGAGAAAGCATCATACACGCCATTCCCCATTAAAAAATCTGCAAACTGTTTACTCGTGTAGGCTGGCCCGTTATCTGTCACGAGTTGCCTTGGAATCCCCCACCACGACCAGGACTCTCGCAACTTTGCGATTGTTGCATCCGCCGTAGTGCGCCGTCACCTTTAGGTACCAACACTAGTGGCGTGGCCCAGTCCGAGCACTCGACGGGCTAGATGACGCCGTCCCGTAGCATCGCGTCGAGCTCGGTTTCGACGCGCTCGCGCATTGCAAAAGGCACGCCGCGCGCGCGGTGGAACACCGGCGCGGCGTCCCGACGCACCCGTAGCCGTGCACGGCCTCCCGTGTACCGTCCCAGGCCGCCGCTCAACACCTCCTTATGTCTGTCGAGAATATTACGGATTTCGTCATTAATTGGCTCGATTTTAAAATGATTACCGATATCGGTGGGCGGATATCGCAACACGGGAAGCTTTATTTGCAGCTCGGCTAACCATTGTCGGCCGATTAATGACGTCACACCGTTATCAATTACAAAGAGATCCAGCTGTTTCTTATTTTTACCGTATTGTACATTGACTTTTATGCTACCTAGGGGTTTTACCTTAGATTTACCATCATAAAAGCGAAAAACATATCTTGATTTCTCTAACTTAATACCACTGAACAGTTCTCTGTATGTCGGTATGTCGCTGCACTAACACACGAACACGGAGTCCCCGTGTCAACTTCCATTTTAACACTGGTACCGTTAATGTTTACATTGAGACTCACCGGTGTATAGTCACCTAGAACCATCTGAAATAGCGGTACCATTTCTTCGTCTGAAGCAGAGCGCGCCCACTGGTGAACAAGACACCAGTGGGCCGCGCCACCGCGGCCGGCTGCACGTAGTGTGCACCGAAAGAGCGCCCGCCCCCTCCTCGCCTGGTACCGTCCGAGCCCTTGTACGGACAAACTTTTTTCAAATGCCCCCGGATTTTGCAGCTATTGCAAACAAAGTTAACATATCTGCAAGTGTCTGCTCGATGCTGACTGCCACATGCCCCACATTTCGTGCCAGGATTGTTTCCCGCCGCCATCTAGGCGGTGCGCGCGGTCGCGCAACGTCACGTGGAGCGCATGCACCCGCTCGTGATAGATGCCGCCGCCGCCCCGCTGCCTGACGCCGCCCCGCTGCCTGACGCCGCCGATGAGTCCACGGCCGCCGAATCCCTTTCTGCAGCCTCCAGGGCCGTTGCCAACGTCATCGCCTTCATATACGACAATTCAGGCTCCGAGAATAGCCTCTGCCGTATTAAGTCACTGCTCACCCCGCACACGAACTGATCGCGGAAATTCTCACTGAGCGCGCTCCCAAAATCACAATCCTTCGCCATTTTCTTCAACGCGGCTGAGTACTGTGAAAAGCACAGAACAAAGTCCAATTCCCCGCACTCACATTAAATTCTTTGATTTTGCCGAGAGACTAGGACTAGATTCGTAAACTAGGATCGGGAAACGGGAGCGACAATCAAACGCGTGCTTGGCTTAGTTACAACTATTTATTTCTCTTGGTGGTAGGTCGAACAAACTGCGAGACCTACCCACATTATCAGAGTATAAATAAAAACGACAAAAACTAACTGAAGTTGAAATATTGAAAGACAAACTTAACTTTGTAGTTGACAATAAGGTTCTTCCATACATTCCAACTACAAAATGTAAGTTTGTAATAGCAAAATAATTATTTTTAAATGATATAACTTCAAATTTGTGACTTTCAGATTTATTCCTATATATGTGCTACAAAACCTTGCCTTTTGCCAAATTTCATGATTCTAGGTCAACGGGAAGTACCCTATAGGTTTTGATTTCCCTGCGAAATAGCAAAATATGCGACATAAACGTTCATATCTTTTGATTGCGTTGACTTACAACTTTTATTTTTTTACAGCCGAAAGAAACCGTAAACCCAAGTATTTAGTATAAATTTCAACTTGCTACCATTACGCGTTCTTGAGAAAAAGGGTCTTGACAGACGGACAGACAGACAGACGGACAACGAAGTGATCCTATAAGGGTTCCGTTTTTTCCTTTTGAGGTACGGAACCCTAAAAACCGGACAAGTACGAGTAGGACTCGTGCTCTGAGGGTTCCGTTAGACGGAACCCTCAGAGCGCGAGACCAAAAAAAACACTAACTGAAGTTAATATCAATATATTAACTTAAGTTTGTAGTTTTTTTTTACTGGGCAAGTGCCTTTAATAACTAAACAAAATACAAGCTAAAACTAACACTACAAATACACTTAGACTGCCCATAGACCGTTGAAGGTCTAAAGACAATCCAAATGCTCAAGCCCACTACCAGTTGGCAGCGTACCCAACATGCTGGCGGCATTACCACGTTGAATGGCAATGCTAATGCGTTGAGCCAGAAACACGCCAGCATTTTGGTCACGCGTCGCATTAACCAGGCGCTCTGAAAGATTTTTGAAAATGAGGTGAGCTCCCGGTCCCCAAGGGCCCAATGTCTCGACCCCAAACGCCTCAAATATGTAACCACTGCCGAGGTTAGCATATTTGCGACGCTTGTGCTGCTCTGCCGAATTAGCAGCCGCGCCAGCCCTACCCTGTGCCTCAGGAAGATGTGACGGCGCCAAAGTATCGACACAAGTTGCGTCCCATACAAGGGGCCGCCCCAACCTCCAGGGCACAAGTGTCATACCGTCAGGCCTCTTTCCATCGTCACGCGCAAGACCACTCGGTTTGAGCACAGCTGCGACATTGGCGGTGGAAAGTGCCCTGCGTATGATGTCGTTCAGGCTAGCGTGTCGGCCAATACGACCAGCGCTTCTCGAGCAAGAGAGACCATGGTGACCGAGCTGGTCAACAGCAGTACCACACTGACAGCGATGGGCATCTCAGCACCTTGCACCCAAGCGTAAGCTGACAGCTAGACGAAATGCGATTGGATCTAAAAGGCTACCTGTGTTAAAAGAGGGCATGCCTTGCAACCAAAGTCCCGATTCCCAAACAGAGACAGCAAGAATACGAGCGCGATCTGCAATACTAGGACACGTATCTAGTAGCGATTTCCATGCTAGTTCGCAGATCGGCCGATCCCACAGTCTCTGGGAAGACAACTTTGAAGTTTGTAGTTGACAATAAGGTTCTTCCATACATCCCAACTACAAAATGTAAGTTTGTAATAGCAAAATAATTATTTTTAAATACCTTCAAATTTATAACTTTCGGATTTATTCCTATATATGTACTATGAGACCTTGCCTCTTGCCAAATTTCATGATTCTAGGTCAACGGGAAGTACCCTATAGGTTTTGATACCCCTGTGAAATCGCAAAATATACGACATAAAGGAACCCTAAGAGCGCGAGACCAAAAAAAAAACTAACTGAAGTTAAAATATTGAAAGACAAACTTAAGTTTGTAGTTGACAATAAGGTTCTTCCATACATTCCAACTACAAAATGTAAGTTTGTAATAGCAAAATAATCATTTTTAAATGATATACCTTCATATTTATAACTTTCGGATTTATTCCTATATATGTGCTATAAGACCTTGCTTTTTGCCAAATTTCATGATTCTAGGTCAACGGGAAGTACCCTATAGGTTTTGGTTCCCCTGTGAAATCGCAAAATATGCGACATAAACGTTCATATCTTTTGATTGCGTTGACTTACAACTTTAATTTTTTTACAGCCGAAAGAAACCGTAGACCCAATTATTTAGTATAAATTTCAACTTCCTACTTTTACGCGTTCTTGAGAAAAAGGGTCTTGACAGACGGACAGACAGACAGACAGACAGACGGACAACGAAGTGATCCTATAAGGGTTCCGTTTTTTCCTTTTGAGGTACGGAACCCTAAAAATGAAAGGAAAAATAATTTACGGGCGATCTAAGGTCGGGAAGTGGAAGGGAGGGCTAAAAAGTTGTAGATCTGCTTATTACCTACAACTTTGCTATTACCTTTTTTCCATAAGACTTGTAGTTTTGCCGGAAATTGAGATAAACCGTTTCTTGCCCTTAAACCCCCCCTCCTCCCCTCCACTTCCCGAACTCAGATCGCCCCTAAATTATTTTTCCTTTCATTTTTAGGGTTCCGTACCTCAAAAGGAAAAAACGGAACCCTTATAGGATCACTTCGTTGTCCGTCTGTCTGTCTGTCTGTCCGTCTGTCAAGACCCTTTTTCTCAAGAACGCGTAAAGGTAGCAAGTTGAAATTTATACTAAATACTTGGGTCTACGGTTTCTTTCGGCTGTAAATAAATAAAAGTTGTAAGTCAACGCAATCAAAAGATATGAACGTTTATGTCGCATATTTTGCGATTTCACAGGGGAACCAAACCCTATAGGGTACTTCCCGTTGACCTAGAATCATGAAATTTGGCAAAAAGCAAGGTCTCATAACACATATATAGGAATAAATCCGAAAGTTAGAAATATGAAGGTATATCATTTAAAAATGATTATTTTGCTATTACAAACTTACATTTTGTAGTTGGAATGTATGGAAGAACCTTATTGTCAACTACAAACTTAAGTTTGTCTTTCAATATTTTAACTTTAGTTAGTTTTTTTTTTGGTCTCGCGCTCTTAGGGTTCCTTTATGTCGTATATTTTGCGATTTCACAGGGGAATCAAAACCTATAGGGTACTTCCCGTTGACCTAGAATCATGAAATTTGGCAAGAGGCAAGGTCTCATAGTACATATATATAGGAATACATCCGAAAGTTATAAATTTGAAGGTATTTAAAAATAATTATTTTGCTATTACAAACTTACATTTTGTAGTTGGGATGTATGGAAGAACCTTATTGTCAACTACAAACTTCAAAGTTGTCTTCCCAGAGACTGTGGGATCGGCCGATCTGCGAACTAGCATAGAAATCGCTACTAGATACGTGTCCTAGTATTGCAGATCGCGCTCGTATTCTTGCTGTCTCTGTTTTGGGAATCGGGACTTTGGTTGCAAGGCATGCCCTCTTTTAACACTGGTAGCCTTTTAGATCCAATCGCATTTCGTCTAGCTGTCAGCTTACGCTTGGGTGCAAGGTGCTGAGATGCCCATCGCTGTCAGTGTGGTACTGCTGTTGACCAGCTCGGTCACCATGGTCTCTCTTGCTCGAGAAGCACTGGTCGTATTGGCCGACACGCTAGCCTGAACGACATCATACGCAGGGCACTTTCCACCGCCAATGTCGCAGCTGTGCTCAAACCGAGTGGTCTTGCGCGTGACGATGGAAAGAGGCCTGACGGTATGACACTTGTGCCCTGGAGGTTGGGGCGGCCCCTTGTATGGGACGCAACTTGTGTCGATACTTTGGCGCCGTCACATCTTCCTGAGGCACAGGGTAGGGCTGGCGCGGCTGCTAATTCGGCAGAGCAGCACAAGCGTCGCAAATATGCTAACCTCGGCAGTGGTTACATATTTGAGGCGTTTGGGGTCGAGACATTGGGCCCTTGGGGACCGGGAGCTCACCTCATTTTCAAAAATCTTCCAGAGCGCCTGGTTAATGCGACGCGTGACCAAAATGCTGGCGTGTTTCTGGCTCAACGCATTAGCATTGCCATTCAACGTGGTAATGCCGCCAGCATGTTGGGTACGCTGCCAACTGGTAGTGGGCTTGAGCATTTGGATTGTCTTTAGACCTTCAACGGTCTATGGGCAGTCTAACTGTATTTGTAGTGTTAGTTTTAGCTTGTATTTTGTTTAGTTATTAAAGGCACTTGCCCAGTAAAAAAAAACTACAAACTTAAGTTAATATATTGATATTAACTTCAGTTAGTGTTTTTTTTGGTCTCGCGCTCTGAGGGTTCCGTCTAACGGAACCCTCAGAGCACGAGTCCTACTCGTACTTGTCCGGTTTTTTGTTATATTCTATTTAAAAAAAATGGTTTCAGAAATTATCTACCCTGGTCTATACGGTCTGTCCATTCTGTTAATCGCCTTTTCACAGATCATACATAGATGACAACATAACTTTGTAAAGCAACTTGTCTTTCAAGTTGACGCAACCTTGTACGCGCAAACGCAAGGTAATGCAAGGTCATATGTACTTATTTGTATGATACCTATATAATTTGCTAGACACTTTACAAAATTATGTCGTCAACTTTGTATGAGCCGTCAATAACCGATTGACATAGAGAACCTTACATGCGGAGTTTTAGCGCCAACGTGAAAAAAAAACGTATCAGCTTATTGTATTATTTTCCTAAACTTTTTGTATGTGTATTTTCGAGTATTCATGTGTAATAATAGTGGATAGTTATTTATTAAAAGTTCGTGAATATACGTGACTGTGGGCAAGTGATATATTTATATTTTTTTTTTTTTTTTTAGTTTTTTTTTTTTTCTTTTCGTGTTATTTCCAAAACTCCATAGAAGCCTTGTAAAGCCTCTACCACTTTACTGGGGCATGAATTTGACTTGATCGTGACTTTGTTTGACTATGTATGACTTATATAATATTTTTTTACGTATATATGCTTGTATATGTTTGACTTTAATTAAATTTGAAAATATTTTAATACTTTACACTGGAAAGAAAAAAAATAAGTTGCTTAAATAACAAAACAAACACAACAATAGAAACAAATTGCTAAAGGGAAGATCGTATCGACCAATGCCAATTCGTGCGCAAAATAACGGACGACTCCAATTAGATCTTAATTACAAAGTAATTTCATCCTTTAATTGCATTGTGATTATAATTTCCATCGCGTCATTCTTGAAATTTACTCCAGCTAAGAACTCTTGTTTGGTGAGCGTTACCACAAACTAGTATTTACAGTGCGATATGGTGGAAAGACAAAATTTATCTTTCCTACTTTCGACTTTAATAAAATTTTAATGAAAGTCGAAAAATATGAAAAACAAGAATACCAGTAAAACTAATGAAAGACAGGGGAAAATGAACACTATTTGATAAAATTTAAATACTGACTGTACCTACTCTTAATCGTTGGTTATAAACCCTTTATTGACATACGTAGTATAGTATCTATGATAGTATGAAATATGTGTTTTTATTTTAGTTCCTTTCTGTCCGTAAAGTAAATTTCTGGGAATAAATCGAACTTCTTCTGGGACAGTTAGTACCAGTAAACTCCTACCTGTCTCCAAATATAACTTATGAACACAGATCAAACTTCTTTGAGGAGTTCCAACCTGTAAATTCTTTTCTCTACCTACCTAAATTAAATTTCA
This sequence comes from Agriopis aurantiaria, assembly GCA_914767915.1. Lineage (NCBI taxonomy): Eukaryota > Metazoa > Arthropoda > Insecta > Lepidoptera > Geometridae > Agriopis > Agriopis aurantiaria. Next base: position 6,359,634 of record OU611990.1, read on the forward strand.
AGTTGTTTTTTAGGGTTCCGTACCTCAAAAGGAAAAAACGGAACCCTTATAGGATCACTTCGTTGTCCGTCTGTCTGTCTGTCCGTCTGTCAAGACCCTTTTTCTCAAGAACGCGTAATGGTAGCAAGTTGAAATTTATACTAAATACTTGGGTTTACGGTTTCTTTCGGCTGTAAAAAAATAAAAGTTGTAAGTCAACGCAATCAAAAGATATGAACGTTTATGTCGCATATTTTGCTATTTCGCAGGGAAATCAAAACCTATAGGGTACTTCCCGTTGACCTAGAATCATGAAATTTGGCAAAAGGCAAGGTTTTGTAGCACATATATAGGAATAAATCTGAAAGTCACAAATTTGAAGTTATATCATTTAAAAATAATTATTTTGCTATTACAAACTTACATTTTGTAGTTGGAATGTATGGAAGAACCTTATTGTCAACTACAAAGTTAAGTTTGTCTTTCAATATTTCAACTTCAGTTAGTTTTTGTCGTTTTTATTTATACTCTGATAATGTGGGTAGGTCTCGCAGTTTGTTCGACCTACCACCAAGAGAAATAAATAGTTGTAACTAAGCCAAGCACGCGTTTGATTGTCGCTCCCGTTTCCCGATCCTAGTTTACGAATCTAGTCCTAGTCTCTCGGCAAAATCAAAGAATTTAATGTGAGTGCGGGGAATTGGACTTTGTTCTGTGCTTTTCACAGTACTCAGCCGCGTTGAAGAAAATGGCGAAGGATTGTGATTTTGGGAGCGCGCTCAGTGAGAATTTCCGCGATCAGTTCGTGTGCGGGGTGAGCAGTGACTTAATACGGCAGAGGCTATTCTCGGAGCCTGAATTGTCGTATATGAAGGCGATGACGTTGGCAACGGCCCTGGAGGCTGCAGAAAGGGATTCGGCGGCCGTGGACTCATCGGCGGCGTCAGGCAGCGGGGCGGCGTCAGGCAGCGGGGCGGCGGCGGCATCTATCACGAGCGGGTGCATGCGCTCCACGTGACGTTGCGCGACCGCGCGCACCGCCTAGATGGCGGCGGGAAACAATCCTGGCACGAAATGTGGGGCATGTGGCAGTCAGCATCGAGCAGACACTTGCAGATATGTTAACTTTGTTTGCAATAGCTGCAAAATCCGGGGGCATTTGAAAAAAGTTTGTCCGTACAAGGGCTCGGACGGTACCAGGCGAGGAGGGGGCGGGCGCTCTTTCGGTGCACACTACGTGCAGCCGGCCGCGGTGGCGCGGCCCACTGGTGTCTTGTTCACCAGTGGGCGCGCTCTGCTTCAGACGAAGAAATGGTACCGCTATTTCAGATGGTTCTAGGTGACTATACACCGGTGAGTCTCAATGTAAACATTAACGGTACCAGTGTTAAAATGGAAGTTGACACGGGGACTCCGTGTTCGTGTGTTAGTGCAGCGACATACCGACATACAGAGAACTGTTCAGTGGTATTAAGTTAGAGAAATCAAGATATGTTTTTCGCTTTTATGATGGTAAATCTAAGGTAAAACCCCTAGGTAGCATAAAAGTCAATGTACAATACGGTAAAAATAAGAAACAGCTGGATCTCTTTGTAATTGATAACGGTGTGACGTCATTAATCGGCCGACAATGGTTAGCCGAGCTGCAAATAAAGCTTCCCGTGTTGCGATATCCGCCCACCGATATCGGTAATCATTTTAAAATCGAGCCAATTAATGACGAAATCCGTAATATTCTCGACAGACATAAGGAGGTGTTGAGCGGCGGCCTGGGACGGTACACGGGAGGCCGTGCACGGCTACGGGTGCGTCGGGACGCCGCGCCGGTGTTCCACCGCGCGCGCGGCGTGCCTTTTGCAATGCGCGAGCGCGTCGAAACCGAGCTCGACGCGATGCTACGGGACGGCGTCATCTAGCCCGTCGAGTGCTCGGACTGGGCCACGCCACTAGTGTTGGTACCTAAAGGTGACGGCGCACTACGGCGGATGCAACAATCGCAAAGTTGCGAGAGTCCTGGTCGTGGTGGGGGATTCCAAGGCAACTCGTGACAGATAACGGGCCAGCCTACACGAGTAAACAGTTTGCAGATTTTTTAATGGGGAATGGCGTGTATGATGCTTTCTCCGCTCCGTTTCACCCATCATCTAATGGGGTAGCAGAGAACGCAGTGAAACTCATTAAAAGTGTGATAACAAAATCACGTATTGATGGTGTAGACCCCGAGCTAGCGATACAAAGATTCTTGTTAGTGTATCATAACACTCCACACTGTACAACGGGTGAGAGTCCAGCCCAAATGCTACAAGGCAGGCGGTTGAGGACTAGGTTGGACGTGGTAAGACCCGAGCACGGGCAAAGGGCACGGAACAAAGAACTCGTAGCTTTAGAAGATGCGCAAGGGTCGCGGCAACTCACTCCGGGAGATCCCGTTTGGTATAGGAATTTTGGAACGAACACTAAGTGGAAAGAGGGTCAAATCGTTGACCGTTTCAGTAGGTCTAATTATACCGTCAAAACGGATGACGGCTCGGCAGCGCATATGATAGCCCGTTGGTCTAGTTGGTAGTGAACCTGCCTTCTGAGCTTGGGGGCGTGGGTTCGATTCCCACGTAGGACAAACATTTATGTGATGAACATTTGTGTTTGTTCTATATCTGGTTGTTAATATCTATTTAAGTATGTATTTAAAACTATATATGTATGTATATCAGTCTCTGGCAGCCATATCACAAGCTTTGCTTAGTTTGGGGTCAGATGATCGTGTGTGCAAAAATGTCCCGAATATTTATTTTATTTTATTTTTATTTTAATATGCATATCGACCAGCTAAAGCGGAGGAGCACCTGCGTGTTTCCGTCAGAAGGTGCCGATACTGGTGGCTTGACCGGGTCCGCATGCTCGTCGCTCGAGACGCAGTCAGCAGCAAGCGGTGGTGCCTCCCCGGAGGTGTCACCAATTTTAGCGAGGGTGAGAGGTCAAGAGTCATGCCCCGAATCGCCAGCACGTGTTTCGCAAGCACGTGTTTTTCCCGGTACCGTATCAGGCACAAGTTTAGATAATGTAACTTCTACACCTAAACAAAGTACTTTGCCGAAGCGTATTAAAAAACCTGTAATCCGGTTCGGCGTAGAATCAGACTAACTTGCCTATTAAACTGAACCGACCTAATGTAAGCTTATATCATTGTAATATCTAGTAAGTACATAACACCTTACGTGACGGTGCCTTGCAGACTAAGGTGTGAGTCATTGTGCAACAGTTAGCATAGCACCTACTAGTATCTATCTACATGGTATTATGAGAATATTTGTTTGTGTTTAGCGTTGTACGTTATTGTTGCTTAGTTAGATATATAGTTTAGATTAAGTGTGAAGGATTGTTGTGTTTATTATACTCTGATAATGTGGGTAGGTCTCGCGGTTTGTTCGAACTACCACCAAGAGAAATAAACAGTTGTAACTAAGCCAAGAACGCGTTTGATTGTCGCTCCCGTTTCCCGATCCTAGTTTACTATGCTAGTTTTTTTTTGGTCTCGCGCTCTGAGGGTTCCTTCCAACGGAACCCTCAGAGCACGAGTCCTACTCGTACTTGTCCGGTTTTTTTTAATATTCATTTGTTATTATTTTTTACAAAATTTTCGTGTTTTGTCATATATTTTTTTTTTTTTTTTACCTTAAGCCGGTTCCTATAATTTGTCGCAATTGAAAACCTATAAAGCAGTTTAAGTTGTCATATAGAAACAGACAAACATACTCTTACTTGCAAGCATACGCCTAAAAAAAATTAAAGGGGGAGGCCTATGTTCAGCAGTGGACGTCTTCTGGCTGATGATGATGATGATGATGACTGGCGTGTTTAGAGACAGAAGAGGCAAGATGTTTTGCCACCTTGTTTAACATCATAAAAGAAATGGTAAAAGAGAACAGAGGATACCAAGGAGAACAATTTAGACAAAATAAACCAGGGAGCTGAAAACGCCAGCAGAGGACCGAGATGCCTAGGAGTTAATAAACATGCAAGAGGTAGCTCTTGCTCTTAAAATTTGAATGAATGTATGAGCAGTCGAGGAAAATACAAATTGCGTTGACACTGACGAAATGTTCTTGTAAACGCTCACTTAGTGATTCACTTTTCACTGTGATTCATTTTAAAGTAGCTCTCTACCATTGCTAAATAGTTAGTGAGTAGTTATCCCGTAACAATAAAGGACGCGTCGTTGGTTGTTCTGTGTTTGGAAATATGGAGAAAGTTTTATTGGCCGCAATATATGTGTGGTATTTTTATGCATTGCTCGTACAAAGTTCTGGTAGGTTTGAATGCGTATTTTTTCACGCATTTTTTATGACTCTAGCTTAGGTTGCCCTTACTGTTATTATTACGTGAATAGATTTGCGTTTGAATGTCTTTTCGCCTGATGTTGAGCGAAGACGAAATACGTATCCTAGAAGAAACCGATTCACACAACGATTCACAACTTGAACACATAGATGTTGTGTATCAGTGTCAGGGTCTACTTCTCGAGCAGCAAATTGTACAGTTGAATTTAGTCTATAGTGGTTCATACAATGAAAGTGGAATCAAAGCGCGGTTATACGGGTTTTTGGTGCTTCTGGCATTAATTATAATTTTTTTGGTGGATGTATGGAGGCTAGTATTTTTATTCAGCAGTGATTTTAATCAAAAATTCTTTTTCTATTTTATGTAAGGTATATTAAATTTTGTAGAACTATGTCCTATTTAATGAGGACTTTTACCACATCTACTTACTTGCCAAATTTCAGCTTATAAGTAAAATAATTTTCAGAGTAAGTAGTTCTTTTAGAGCGATGGTGGCCGGGCGGTAGGAATACTAGAAATATGTGTTTTACAATCTTATTAATATGGCAGTTTTGATGCCATTACTCAAAAACGATGAAGGAAAACACCGTGAAGAAACCGGTATATCCAAGAACCGCAAAATTTTAAAGACATAATTATATGACATTCACCAACAGGGCTAACATGGTGGATTAGGGCCCATCCTCTTTCTCTCTGAGAGAAGAGCTGTGTTCCAGCAGTGGGAACATAGATAGTGAACCCTGTATATAAATATAATTTTATTATACTTAGATTGTGCCTATATTTTCCAGTGGTGAAGCGATCGACATTAACCTGCAAAGATGACGAAATGTCTGTGGAATGCGCGTACTGCGGACCGAAGACTTGCGAAGATCTCGGTCACCCAATACCCTGCGGAGGTGCCACGGGCATCTGTAGGCCGGAATGTGTGTGCAACGACGGGCTAGTCAGAAATGCTGATGATAAGTGCATACCTAAGGCAGAGTGTCGTAAGTACTTATTGTTAGGACAAGATTCAATAATTTGGTGTCATCGAACTGATCTGATGAGGATCAGGAAGTGGAAAGTGAAACACTTCAATTGCGGTAATAATACTGACAGTGCCATCAAGTGGAAAGATGCCAAAGATTGTCCTGTTTTGTGTAACTTCTAAATTAAATTAAATAAAATCTTGGAGCCAGATAACTCTGTCTTTGATTCGCTATTTAACGAGTTACATGAACGTGTCTTTTTAAGTAAACCAAAATAATTCACAACAAACATTCTAGAAACTTGTCACGGTAATAATTTAACCTCTTCATGAACTATTCAACCGTACGTTTAACTTATGTCAGTAAAGTAAGATGTTCACTTTACCCTCGAGACTTCCTGGCTAACGCGGAGTAAGAGAACAAAGAAAGACAAGGCAGTACTATCAGATGAGGTCGATAAAAGAACCAAATTTCACCAAGACCAGATGACCACTGGACCCAATGATCCAAGGAGGAGAGCTTGAGATGCCACCCGGTCGCAATGCCCTGGGTGGATACTCGCCTTTTACTTTATCTAATGGCAGAGTCCTCCAGATCCCAGCAATCCTGCAAAGAGCATCTTGGCAAAGAGCAAAATTCTCAAGACGAATTTTCCCACCATTCACCTCATTCTCTTCTTTTTAGCTAACGGTTGTGCAGGCGACAAGAACGCGACTACCGGTTGTGGCAACCACTGCGGCAACAGTTGTTCAGACTACATGGAATTGAATAAGACCTGCTTCTCTGGTTGTCGGTACAACAGCTGCGATTGTAAACCGGGTTTCGTGTATCACGATGGCTTACAAAAATGCGTGTTGGCAACTGATTGTTGTGAGTATACTTACCATTCACACACCTAGTTAATGTGCAGCTGCTGAAAGAATGCGTCTGCCATAACGTTGCCATAACAATGCAAAAAGCTGAGCTTAAAGTTAAGTTTGGAACAGGATTGTATCTAGGAAAATACGGCCAAGCCCGTGAGCACTAGTATTCATTTTCATCATCATTCAAGAATTCATCAAGATTGATTATCATTATCATCAGCCAGAAGACGTCCACTGTTGAACATAGGCTTCCCCCTAAGACCTCCACACTGAACATCTGCATCCACTGGATGCCCGCAACTCTCACGATGTCGTCGGTCCATCTAGTGTTCGGCCTACCTACGCTGCGTCTTCCGGTTCATCACCACTCCAGTCAAGGACCTTTTTTCCCCATCGGTTATCAGTTCTTCGAGCGATGTAACCTGCCCATTGTTAATTCAACTTGCAAATTTTAATAGCTATATCGGCGACTCTGGTTCTTTGGTGAATATCTACGATCCGAATTCTATCGCGCAAAAAAACTTCGAGCATAGCTCGTTCCATTGCCCGCTGTGTGACTCTGAGTTTTTCCAAAAGGCCAACAATTAAGGACCACATCTCAGTACCATATGTCATAGTATTCGTTGCATAATAGAGATGTCGCAAAAAGTTGAAAGTCTCGCCTGATTTTCCTGTTGACTTCTTTGTATTTGCCTCTTCAATATAATACGCATTTGTATTGAGGAAAACCTTTAATATTATGCGAGAATGCTTAAGTTAGGTAGCTTAACTAATAGTGGAGTCTCTGATAGGTACGCGGTTTGAATAACATGATTGGAAAATTACGAGCGATACACATACGTGCAGAAATTTGAGGGTAATATTTTTACACATGGTCGATAAAATTGGTTGGTTACTGTTGTGGAAGTTTTGAAAGGAACCTGGCAGTTTTAGAAAAGTAATATTATGAAACATGGTGGCAATGGGACATTGGTTATACAGGGTTACATAAAAATGGTGATACAACTCCGAAAGGAGGTACTTATACTGATTATTATAAACATCTTTTAGGGTGGAGCCAACTTTGAAATGAAACTGTTTCATAGTAAAATAACAGTAGCGTGCATTAGAATAAGCCTATGTCCAGCAGTGGACAACAAAAGGTTGATGCTTATGGTAGAAAAAGACATTCAAACTCAATGAAATGTATGAACAGTTGTGTACAGAACGGCTGGTCTTTTTGTGATTTTAGGGTTGATCTTATTTTAAGTTTTGTTTATAAGTACGAGTACAATAACTATAAAAATATAATTACAAAATTGTTTAGTTTAGTATTGTAATTTTTTACACAAATTGCTCTTAAAACACCATAAAAAATCTAAGTAAAGTAAGGTCAATATAATAGATCACATTTAACACTTCATCAAAATTCAACAACCTTGTAAAAATGTTATAATTTTTCAAAGTTAGAATTGCACAGTTGCTTAACTTTTTCAGTAAAAAATAGATATATTTATTTCAATAATGACAAAAAAAGGCAATTTTACGATTTACTTTGACTTTACTTTGCTAAAACTGACAGAAGGATGTCAAAATGTGATCTATTAAATTGGCCCTACTTTAGTAACCGTACCTTAATTGTAACCCTGTATATTATGTAAGTTTCGCTTCAGTCAACATTTTGCAAGTACATGTATTAAAAGTAATTTTGCCGGCGGCGATAGTAATGTACAATAGCTGAGTAAACATTTACGCAAATACACTATTCCCAGCGCTATAGCACGTAAAAATTAGGACAATCTCAATTCCCAAGCCAGAGGCTCAATTAGCTGTACGTGTTTCCCCAAATTAAATTTATACAGTGTTTTTCCAAGTTTTAAAAATTTGCCGACCTCTGTATAGCTGACCGTGCTCACTCTAATTGCGTCGACCTTCCTTATCAGCATTGTTGAACAAACAATTTTCTAATTACTGACAAGGAATTCTTTTCTCGTTTATGAAGGCACTACGGGTTTTCAGGAACATTTTTATGACGAAAACACGAAGTTGGGGGCAGTGAGGAATCTCATTGACGGGAGGATTTCTTGAGTATTTTCGTTTTGGCGATCTTGGATGCTGGTGACCTGTTTGGACGACAATAAAACTAGAAGTGCGTGAAGGATCGGAGTGTTTTTGTGTAATAAAATTGAGTGCTGTTCTTTGAATGTTTATTTTATTTCGGTTTTGGAAATACTAAGGTGCTTATTATTTTCGTGATAAGTTTTCAGATGTAATAAAATGTTGTTTTTCTATATATTTTAAACTAGCTGCGCCCCGCGGTTTCTCCCGCGTATTATACCTCCTCGAAGCAACCTCCTAGGGTAGCGACAGCAACCTCCTTTGACTTAAATGACAATTTCTTTTTCTATGATGTAATGTCAATGATCATGAATCATTAAAATCGGTTTAGTCGTTCTTAAGTTACAAATGGTGTAACTAACCTAACTTTGTATTATATTTATAGATTTTATGTTACTCGAGCCAATGTTTCGTGCGTCCATTCTTGCTCGCGTATTTCAATATTTTGAAGATATATGACTGAATGTACTTATGTAGAGTCTAATCTGTACGAATAAAGAAAATAACATTCTAACTGTACATATTCATACTTAAAAATTGAATCTTCAGTTCAATTGTTTTCATTCAGTTTTCATATTTGAAAACTTGTTTAAATCAAAATGTTTTTTTTTTACTGAATTGTTTTGTTTATTCGTTCAGCTTAGATTTTTACTTGAGAAATTTACTCATTTTATATCTTCAAAATGGTTAAATGCGCGAGATAAAAGACAGATCAAGCATAGACAGCAGTTTCGTAGACCGCATCATCACTTAACATCGGGCGAGATGGTGGTCAAACGCAAGCATATAATTATATAAAAAAGGCTCTAACTGAACTTGATAGCTTTTTGGTTTTCATTATTACTTTTTGGTCATCGATTTTTCGCAACCTATCCGATAAACTTTATTTTACCCAAAGGAGAAAAAGATACTGTTTTAAACTATCACGGTTGTTCACTAAAGTTATATGATAAAAACCATTCATTGGGAGTTCATTCCACAACCTTACCACGGTAAATATCCCGTAAATAATCATATAACTTTGGAGAAAAAGATTTTGTCATTTTCTATTGAAACTATTTTTACTACGGCTTTTTGCTGTTTTATATGCAACTTTATCGATCTATCCGGTCGATATAATTAAAAGAACAAAGTATTTTTCCAGGCTTTGCTGGGTGTGCTGCATTTTCCCACCAATGAATTACTTTTGCTTAAAAAAATAAAAATAAAGGAGATTAATAATATATTTACATTCTCTCTGAAACTTTTAGTAAGTACTAGGTCATACCTAGATCCCTAACATCTTTTCCAACACAACAATTTGACAAAACATATGTATTTTTACAACTTTTACTGTTACTCTCATCACCTGTCACGGTCAAACTCCTATCTATCAGTAAAAAGGTAAATAGAAAAACTTGCCCATCCGAACTTGGCCCAAACAAACAAGAAAAGTGTGAGCAAACAAAACCCAAACAATTACGGCTGGAATAGCATCAATCCTGTCCAATTATTTAGTTAGAATGGCAATCGTAGCAAGTCAATACACAACTAATAAGATAAATTAGACACATAATATTGTACGCCGATTTTCGGAGGCGAATTGGAGCTGTCAAAAGTTTATTTGGGAAGAATAAAATATGTATTTTCAGTATCACTAAAACTCTTCAGAGTACGTTTTAAAGGTAATTAATGGAAAATATTTATACAGGGTTATTTTTTATGCCCTTAAAGAGTGGTTAGACCATCTTTACCAATTATTCATTTGCCAAGCAGTAGTGTGCAAACATTACTGCGTTCTGGATTTGAAGGGAATGTAACCAGTTAAATTATAGGGCATAAAGAGATGTATCATCTAATAAATCTAGGTAACGCACAGACCTCGCATTTTTCTAAATATAACTAAATCTATGGGGTGACCAAGGGGGTTAGACAAGACCCATTTTCTGTTAGCGTTAACGCCTTCGGAAAGATGAAATTGTATGAAAATGACTTTAGCTTGATTGAATAACAACTCTCAAGCTAATGTCATTGCCACTGTAATTTTCATACAATTTCATCTTTCTGCAGGCATTAATGCTAACAGAAAATGGGTCTTGTCTAACCCCCCTGCACAGTTCATTTCCACGCAGGATTTTGAACTGCCAATTCGAAATATTGAGTGGCGCTATAATGGAAAAGCTTGACGCTCATACGGCAGGCGGGGCAAGGGGTAAGCAGGGAAAACTATAATAATGCGATTTTAGAGCGTAATCTGAAAGACCCTTAAAAGGTTTAAGCTAAAATTAGTTTTCCAGATAGAAATCAAATTAAATGATCGGTATCTATTGTTATTTATATCGATAACTTAGTTGAAATATGATCCAATCCAATAAAAACTATTGGGCTTTTGCCAGTCTTTTATTTCTTGTAATGGATTGATTCTAGTAATAATTTAACTAAGTAAGGACGTAATTTATTATAGAACAAGAAAAAAGTCCAAATAAATAGGTTTCACATTTTATCAAAGCTCCAGAATCAATAAATTAAATTACTTTTGTGATATTTCTTTCCATATTTGCTCTTTAAAATACAAATACTCAGCTGAATTATTTAGCTGGACCAAACCAATGACCGAAAAATTACGATGTCTTCTGATAAGAAACCACGGGTGGCCTTTTCAAATGAACATTATCATAGTTCGGAGAGTAAGTGACGGTGGCGGAGCGATAACATGTGTGGTTTACAAACTGACGGCACCTGGTTCGAGCCCCAGCCCTGCACCAACCTGACTTATTTAGTACCTAAATAGGTCATTATGTGCAGTTTCTTTACCATTGCTTAAAAACAGTAAAAGAGAACATCGAGAAGAAACCGGTATATCGAAGAACCTAAAAAAAAAGTTCAATGACATAATATGAAAATCAGCAACATGCACTGGGCTAGAATGGTGCATTAGGGCCCGTCTTCTCTTTCTGAGGGAAGGTTCCCCAGCAGTGGGAACCTGATAGGCTGATAATGAAGATAGTAAAGTTTTGCTTTCACGTTTAATTGTAGGCCTTAGTTGTATCAGGTATAATTTTTCAGCCAGACAGCATATTTTTCAACGAGACAAAACCTTAATGCTCATTCTTCAAACAATCTTTGCATAGCTTTTTAGGACTATTATTCACACTTCCTTCGAATTTCCCGGCGTTTCGCCACAGAAACTATCTTTATAGAACATAGACCCTCACAAAAAGTTCCAGGAATGTTCCCTGAATGTTTCCGCCTCGCTGGATTGATTTATCGTCTCGCAAAAATACTAAGCACTTTCTTCTTCGTACGCAATCATACTCAAGAAAGTATAGAATGAAATTGCTGCTTGAGAGATTAAGCTTTAGGATAGAATGAGTACGTACTTAAATAATTTCGAATGACAATTGCAGTTCGAATTCTTGTGATTTGCATGCGATATTGTTTCTGTCTTCATTATGTCAAGTTTCTCCACATGAGACAAAACCAATGACGTAAAGAATAGCAGTCTAGTAATAAGTAGTTTTCCTTTCTCAAGGGACAAAACTAATATTGCAGACCCTGGAATAACCACTGAAAAGTAAATAGAACGGAAATGAGAAAGAAAATAATAAAAATAAGATAATAATAAAAATCATTAAATAATCATCGCGTTGAACTCCGCATCACAGTTGCTAACTGATTTCGAATGACTGACGTCATTCGACTACGTTTATATGGGTGCAAAAGGGTACAACAAATTTCTTAAAAAAATATTGCCAGCCGTTCTAATTTAAACCAATTTCTTTATGGGAATAACCCACCAGGTTTGCTGTGGTCAAACGCCCAGCCTATCAACCATAAAATAAAGCATGAAAAATTTATGAGACACTGATTCATCTTTGTTCCACTCATCATAGTGCCTACGTGTAAAAAGTACCGAAAGTTATGACAGTCATAATTCTTACAACGCATAATGATGCCTATACGTTTTCAATATTACGTCATGCCGATTGTTGACTTGCATATATTTACAACAGAGACCTGGCCTGTGATTCATAAACACTACCTCAACCGCAGTGGTGCCAGCCTCTTTACTGACTCTTCTGACCTTTATTTTCCCTAAGAAAAATATAAAGCAACCATGTCTTTACTAAATGAATAAAGATTAAAACTCCAATTAATATATATTTTGTCAGATCATATTTCGCAAACAAAAAATGATGTACCAAACCTCACTTACTTTAAAACACCCGTTTAAACTCGACTCCAAAAATAACTGATTATAAATTGTAAATATATAAGTAGGTAATATATGTATTAATAATTTCGTTGATTGTCCTCTAATGCTCATTGCTTTGAAGTTATTTAAATATTATTTTCTACTTTTTAGTTTCAGTTTGTAAATGATAGGCATAGTCATGAAGTCGGTTCTTTTTTTTTTCTAAAAATGATTTTATTTGAAGTCTGTTCCTCTATGTTTGTCAGTAGTAGATCTGTGATGTTTGCTGTTTAGTTGACAGCGTCGCTAGTGGAGAACAAAGTATGAAATTAACCAAGAAATAACGGTAGTTCCAATGTTGCCCACCTTAACAGCTAAGTTGGTGGCACTGTCCAATGTTTACAATGTACATTGAATTCATAGATATTTTTGTAGATTTTTCAAAAAGCACAGAATCAATGTCGATAAAAAAAATATGGGACCACATATGAGCTATGACCTACCAACCAAAAAAAGAACCATCAAAAACAATTCTAAATTGGCGGAGTAATCACGTAACAAACATACAAAAAAAAAAAAACAACATTCGGTCGAATTGATAACCTCATCTTTTTCGAAGTCGGTAAAAAATAGGAAGAGATTTGGCCTGCCTGATAGAAGCAGGCAGCGCATTCCACAGCAGGACAGCTTGAAAAGTGAAGGACTTATAGTAGGAAAGATTGACGTGAGAAGAAGGAGGAATTTTTAGCTGGAGGGCACGACAGGATCGCAAAGTACTGGAGTGAGCTTGAATAAATTCAAAGTGCTCCTTTAAGTATAAAGGGATATTGGAATCAAACAGAATTTTATAGGTTTTATTGCTTTTTTCTTGAAATGCTGCGAAACTTGACCGCGATACTAGCGCTACGGTAATTTGTAGAACTCTTTCGTACATTATCTGACTTCAGCGCTTACGGAATTTCGAGACAACCTATAGGACGCTTAAATTACGGCGCCATCTAAGTTCATACCGTTGGGCAAATTTCCGGGGTACGCTCTAATGTTCCGCTATTGTCTTTCCTCTTATAGTCTATCTTCCTTGGTCTGGCACAGAGGTCAGCCACCGAGGGGGTTTTAGTGGGTGCAATCTCACATAACCTGGCTTCACTCCAATGCAGCTGGGTATCTTTAGAAGATTTCCCCATGTCAACAAAAAAAGGTACCTAAAGTAAAATCTAGATGGGCAAGTACGCACGGCCAAGATGCAAAATTCTTGAACAAACTAGAAGTGTTGCAACCTACCTAACATCAAAGCTGCAGGATCAATAAATTAATGAACTAAATTTTGCAAAACTTCCAACAACAATACTCCATTAATTACACAAGTTATCGGAACTACTACTTACTCAACTGCCTACTCAGCTATTACAGGCAGTCATAACTTAATAGATTAGTTAGGTCCTTCCAAGTTTCCTATTGAAGCTATTGGTGCTATTTGCGGCTTTATCACAAAGGAATATGAGCTAGTGATTTATTGACGAGCCCTCTCCTTACTAAAGCTATCACGCGCGTCCTTTTTTAAATCACTAACTTTGTGTTTTAATAAACTGTTCATGGTGTTATCTTAAGAATAACATAGCAAACGTTTAAAAGAAATTTTCTTGTTGAATGTTTTATTTTGTCGGTTTATATAGGTATAACTAAAAACATTTTTTTAAATGTATTTTCGTTATCGAAGGTTTTACATAAAACACAATATTTGAAAAATTTGGAAAAATTCAATAATCTTAACGACCATTTTAACTTCGCTCTATTGACAGTTCGCGCATTTGATGAATGTGAATTGCAGTTTTATTTTTATTTTTGAACATTTATAGCTAAGACAGGACAGCGTCTGTCGGGTCAGCTATTAAATTATAAATAACAAAAGACGTAATACAACTGACAAAAAATATATCTACGCCCATCAGGTGATCTTTATTGAAAACTAGCAGACCTGACAGACGTTGTCCTGTCTTAGAAATGTCAAACACGCAGTCAAAATTGTAAAACTTATTTTTTTACACCTTGAGTTACATTATTGGAGTTTTAGTAAGGATCCCTATTTTTTTTGAAAATATAATATAGCCTATGTTACCCGGGGATAGTGTAGCTTCCCAACAGTGAAAGAATCATTCAAATCGGTTCAGTAGTTTCGGAGCCTATTCAATGCAAACAAACAAACAAACAAACAAACAATCAAATCTTTCCTCTTTATAATATTAGTATTATTTGACTGGTGGTGAAAACTGTACCAAAATCAGTTGCGTGGTTTAGTGGGAGTTATATAGCGGTTATACAGATAGATAGGCGTGGAAAGCGACATTTATACTATGTAGAAAAGAGATGATAATAAATTTTAAAATTAATTCTTCATTTAGTATACATAATGATCGCCAGTATGAACCCTTTGCGTCCATTCGTGGGACTAACAGAGGAATATTAAAATATCAATTTCGCCCCGTATCCGGCAAAGTTTTCAACAGTTGGCGCGGAACTTTTATAACATTGTTTGAGTTATTTTGTTGAGCGAGGTAGAGAGGTGTCATTGGAAAATGTTGCGTTGAAATTTCTTGCAATTATTTCAATTATTTCGGATTTCCACAAAACGTTTAAAGTAGTAATAATACGCTACGTTATATAAACACAGTCATGGTTCGAAACAATTTCCGTCTTACCACAAAAGATTTAAGCACGCTTTAGACAAGTGTTTATCATATTTTTCGCAGTGAAACAATTGCTAAACACATGTCTAAAGCGTTCTTAAATCTGTTGTGGTAAGACGGTTTATGTTTAATGTACTCTTTTTTTAAATTATGGTCGTGAAATCGCGGAGCAGAGCTAGTATAGGTATCTTCTAAGTCTGCGTGCTTCATCTTCGACCACATCGTCGCTTACCAACAGGCAAGTTGGCAAACACAACCAACAGCAAATAATAAATTTATTGAACCAAAATTTAAAAAAATTGCTTAGTTAACAATATTTGTTTTCAAACTTAAAAAGACTTTAGATAGATTAGAAATTAGCCATCTTAGGACTACATTAAACGTAGTAATAATAAAGTAATATGGGGCCCGATGACACCTTCTGGATAAGGAAACCTAAAAATCAACACAAATAACAGATTCCAAAGTAGGTATAGTTAAGCAACAGCGAACTTCAAGTTTCGCGAAATCGACAAGATTTTCTTACTCTTGTAAATTCTCAGAAACAAAACAAATAAGTTTAATCGAATTAAGAGAAGTTTTGGAAAACAAGCTGGTCGGAAAACTCCGATTTGTAGAATACTTTCCTTAATGATTCAGAGTGACGACCGTTCTACGATTTCACAAAAAAAAGTTTTCTACGTAGTTTCGTTTTTAGGGTTCTTTATCCAAAGCGTTAACAGGACCCTATTACTAAGCCTACGCTGTCTGTCTGTCTGTTCGTCAGTCCGTTCGTCCTACCTTTAAACAGCTCTATCTTTCAAACCGCAATAGGTAGATCTCAGAATACAGAAGTATTCTGAGAGGTAGATAGCGGATTGAAATTTTTAACACGCTATTTCGTAATAAACTTAATTTTGCAAAAAGAAAATTACAAATGCTCTAATGTAAAAGCTTTAATACGATCAAGAGTCAAACTTGGCGTGATTATAGTACACGCTCTAAAGTATAACAACAAATAATAAATAATGGCTAAGTGTGAGTCAAGTTATAACTGGTAATTCAGTTACTTGGACGACCTTATCATTTCTTTTACCGAATCGAAATGCCATATTTTACTAACTTTGAAATTGGCGTTTTAAATTGATAATTATTGTATTTTGTGGTGGTACGGAACCCTCAGTACGTGAGCCCGACTCGCACTTGGCCGGTTTATTACGCATAAATGATACAACCAACTTCCACGACCAGCCACTGAGAGAATCCGTTTGACAGCTGCAAAAAGTTGTAAAAATCTGAATGAATATTTTTTTTTACTGTTGCCTGTTTTTTGGCTATACCAGCTACAATTTTACGCTCAAAAAGTTAGAAAAGTGATCAGAATTCAGTGTTTTCGTTCAGTTTTTGTAAAAAAAAAAACAACTGTCAGATGCATTCTTTCAGCAACAGCATTAAACATCCATTTTGAGTGTGGCTTTTCAATACATTTGTTTGTGTGCCGTGGTTTTGAAATAAATGCGTTCCCCGATCGTTGAGTACAATCTGGGTGTCTTCAAAACGCGAGTGAATCGATTTCTCCTAGGCAAGCGTGCTCCGTTGTAGACCACCATCAAGCTAGTTTGCAGTCAATGGCAAGCTTATTAATTAATAAAATTACAAGCTTTTTTTTAACTTGCCCTGTTAGAATTTTTGTTCATATGTGTAGGACAAATCTTGCAACTGAATTTTATACCAGCCTATCCTCATCCGATTGAGCTTGAATTTGCCATAGGAACTCGACATAGCCCCGTCGAGTTTGGGTTCGTTGTCGTTCGGTTTGTCGTCCCAAGCATTGTGGTCCTACATGATAAATTCAATATGGCGGAAGCCCCAAGATGGCGGACAAAATGTTCTTATCTACCATCATGGTACGATGGGTATCAAATGAAAAGGTTTGCTGAGAAGACTACGATAAGCTTATTTAAAAAAATTAAGGAACACCAATCACACAAATTCAATTTTTATTTGTTTAAACTAATGCACAAACTTTGAAAATCTAAAAATTACCTAAAACATGTTTACTACGAAAGCTTCCTAAAAAGTTTGATCACCAAACCTTAAATAACATTTTAATCATCTTTGAAATCATATTTTCCTGCATTCTTCTGCAGAGACACAGAGGTTGGTTTCCGGGTTTCTGAAGTAGCCGTCATCGCAGACGCACTGAGGTCTGCAGTTCTGTGCAAATGTGTTACAAGGACCTCGAGGCTTGTCAACATCTTGGCAGTAACCCGAATTGCACTCTTCAGGGCATGAGTTCCAGTGCTCGTCACGGCGGGTGCACTTCACTCGAGCTGAAAAATGGAAGAAGTTTCGAAATTAGTCTATTGCAGTTCATAACCTAGGAAAAGGTCAAGTTTATTTTTTTTATATAATAGGCATGATTCCTAATGTTTAATTTATTACAAACTAGCTGACCTGTGACCTGAACTGAGTCTTAGAACTGTCAAACACGCAAAGTCAAAATTGTAAATCTAATTTTTTTACACCTTGGGTTACATTATTGAAGTTTAGTAAGGATACCTATTTTTTTGAAAATATAATATAGCCTATGTTAACCGGAGATAGTGTAGCTACCCAACAGTGAAAGGATTTTTTAAATCGGTTCATTAGTTTCGGAGCCTATTCAATGCAAACAAAAAAACAATCAAATCTTTCCTCTTTATAATATTAGTATAGATAACCGACTTAGCGATGAATATAACTAAATACATTACACATACAGAAAAAATATTTGAATTGGCTAATAAATCTCTGAGATATGAGTATTTAAAGTTTTAGGTGGGGATGGAGAGGGGATGTTCTATCCCTTTCTCGCAAAGCGTGTGTTAGTATAGCATTTGTATGGCGTTCCTGAGCCGTGACGTCATGGCTCAGTATAGTGCGCTCTCTGTCTAGCATGAAATTAAATTAAATTAAAATGCTTATATCTTATTTATTTTTGAACTAATTTTAATTTTGTTTTCGTTGATGGGCTCTATTTATGATCAGCTTTTTTATGAGTTAATAAAAAAATATTAGTCGTCATGCCTATTATCAATTTAAAAAACCGATACTAAAGTTAGTACTTAAATACGCTTTTACGCTTAAGTTACTTTGATTTTAAAACGAAACTACTGAATCGATTTACCTCAGGGGCCTTACGACCAACTGCTAACGCGGTATCAAACTAACGTTAAATCTGCTCAGTTAGAAAATCACGTGAACGTGAACCTTAACGCTCCTAGATACGGTTTGCGATCACTTGATTTCCAATTTAGTTTGATACCGCGTTAGCAGTTGGCCGTAAGGCCCCAGAAATCCATCATTTATACACTTATTTGTTTTTATTTTTAATTGTTAGTCAGAAATTTCTACAATATCTTATAAGTAGTTTGGTTTTTAATTAGCGTATTTACTAATTTTAAAGTCGTTTTTTTAAATTGATCATTATGGTGTCATTTATTATTATCTTTTCATTTGTTTTTCGTTTTTTTTTTACATTCATTTGCGTGGTTCTGTTGACGCGGGGGTTAGACAAGAGTCACTTTCTGTTAGCGTTATGAAATTGTATGAAAATGACATAAGCTTGAGAGATATTCTCTAAACCCTCTGGCCAAAATAAAATATTATACACATAATTATATAAAAAACGTAGTCTAGTCACTGTTCAACGGAAGAAATATTTCTGTCGTGGTCCGGTCAATTGTACCACAGTAAAAAAATACCATGAGTGACAATGAGTGTAAAATACCATGAGTGACAGTGGTCAACAGAATTATAATAGTACGCGTGAATCTCCTGTTAAAAAATTATGATAGTTGAGAAAGTAGAAGTCAGCATAATTTTCACTGTACTGTTATATCTGGAAATCATACTTACGGCAGTGATCAGATCTGATGCATATCTGATTCTCCCTACTCAGCAGCCTATAGTTCAGTTTACAAATGCAGCCAGAGAAACAGTCTGAAGGTGGAGGTGGCTTGCAGATGGGTTTATCCCGGCTGTCATTTTTAGGGCAGAAAGAATTCGGACAGATGTATCTACAAGGCACGAAGGTTCCATTTGGACCGCAAGGATTTCCATCTGAAAAACGAAATACATTAATGTCAATATTTGGTGTTACGGATCAGTTTATGTGTGTTTATCATTTAGCAGCGCGACGGTATTGGTTAACAAATCCCTTTTACTGGGTTCCACGGAAAGAGTGTAATAAGCCAAAAGGGGTCCATAGTTATGGACCCATCATTATGAACAACTCCAACCATGAAATCGCAAAAAAACACGAGACCGGAAAAAACGGTGTGCTAAAAAAAGAAGAGGCCTTCAGTAATGAATCAACAAGGCCTGAAAATTAAAGCGCGTTTTTTTTTTTTTTTTTCAATCACTTCTTGAAAATAATAGTGTTTTCATTACGTATATACATACGTGCACATATAGCACTAAAACACTGACAAAAACTCATATAAAAGAGAGTAAATGTTTCTTAGTGATAATAAATATCCTTGGACCTAGATATTTCAGACAAGGTGTGCATCGGATATGCACGATCTAATTTCTATCGGACTGCCAGAGGTGGCACGAAAAACCGTCACCGCTTTATGGTTGATATTACGAAGCGCTTTAACTCCACATTTATTGTGCGAACTGCTTGTCTGTGGAATGCGCTGCCTGAATGGGTGTTCCCCGATGGTTACAATCTGGGTGTCTTCAAATCACGAGTGAATATGTTTCTTCTAGGCAAGCGTGCTCCAACGTAGACCGCATCATCGCTTAACATCAGGCGAGATGGTGGTCGAGCGCAAGCTTATTATTTATTTAAAAAAAACTATTTCTGTTCAACTTTTTTTTTTGTTTTACTTGTATACAAAATTTTATTTTATACGGACAACTAACAACCACTAAACCGCAAAACAAAAATATATTATTTTGACATACCGTTGACGGCGATCCAATCAAATATAATAAAATATACTCACATTCACAATTATCGGGCCGAATGCATATTCCATCGGGCGCAGAGAGTATGAATCCTGGTTTGCACTCACACCCTACAGGTTTGCTCGCCTTCTTGCAAGGGAATGCGTTGGGAGCATCACAAGTAGACGGGCAAGGTTTTGGATTTTTTTTTATTACAGCGTTGGTGTCACCGTTACAGCCGAGATTAGCTAAAACATTGTTGAACACCAATATAGAAAACATGTTGGCAAAATTAAAAAAAAAATAACATTTTGAACATTCTAAGTTATAGATGGGGATAATTTCTAAGAAATTTCTTACACAATAGTTATAATAAAAGGTTACACGGAACGGGTGTGCTAAGCAAAAGGAGGTCATTGCACTTATCATTATTGGCAACTTTTACTATGGGAAAAATCTGAAATTTGCTGATCCACAGAAAAGAGCCAATCACACAATAAAATGTATGGAGCTGTTGACCACGATTGCAGAGTGCGTTCAATGGTAAAAATTTAATAATGAATACAATAACCTACTTTCGGCTTAGTGCACCGTTCCGTGTAAACCTGTATACGTGGCATGGAAATTATTATAGCTTCAGATATCTTCCAAATTTTATCGTAACTCCTGTTAATTTGGCAAATCTTAGACCGCTTTTGTGAAATCATGCCGAGACAAACTTACTTGGACAGTTTTCAATTGGGATGCACTTGCCACCTGGTTTAGTCAACACAAAGCCTCGTCGGCATTTGCAGCCATCTTCGTTAGTTTCCGATGGGGTGTTTGGGCATCCTGGTGGGTTTGGCACTGCGCAAGTTTGTCTGCATTTGACTGGTACATTGCATTTAGGTTCTGCAGAAATAAAGAATGCACATTAGTTTTACAAATGTATACTTACACTTCCTTCGCAGATCTAGTCAACTGCTCAGAACTGCAGCTTCAGAACTATCAGTCCATCCAAAGAAAATACCCTTTACACAGCCGATAGAAGACAACATTTAACATAATTTTGTGCCGACGAGCAAGTCATTCTGATGGTAAGCGCAATGCTTACAGTTACAGACCAGAGTTATGAATTGTACATATTACTTCGCTTTGGAAACCTTCCATAACCTCTAGCTATTTATATCCATAAGCTATTTTTGTACTTTTCATATTATATTAGTATTTTTTTCGGAAACTAATTGCTGATTTTGATTACACTTGATAAGTATTTTTTAATTGTAAGTATAAATTTCTAATGTGGTTTGCTTTTGAAGACCTGATAAAAAAACGTTGTTTATTGGGCATTTTAACAGGTAAAATAGATTTAAAAAAAAAAAGATTGCCAATTCAAAAACCTCTTCCTACTCACCAAGGCCCATCAAAACTGGACGAATATTTCCGAAACTTATACCTATGTATAAAAATGACCCTGACGACACCATAGACATCAAAAGGAAGTTCATTGTTTAAGCAATGAACTTTCTCTCGCCTTCTCTAATGTGGTCAGAGACGCAGAAAAATCAAATAGAACAAAAATGGTCTAAGAGATCGTGTTAGTGGTCTGGCTTGGTGTTTAAAGACTAAAAATGCTATCACACGTTGAAAATTAAAAAGGAAAAGGAGTAACGAAACAAATACAGGAAGAAAAGAAAGAAGTTGGAAAACGTGTTCAATCAAAACTGACCCAAAAACAATCTTTACCAGGAACGCAGTGTTCAATCGTATTTTATGACACCCTTAACGTTGGTAATGAAAAAAGAATAGAGAGAAAACAAGAGTCAAGAAAGAAAAGAAAAATGTTAAAGAAAGAAGTTGCATAATCCTCATGTTTAATCAAAACTGACCCACAAAGCATTCTTCACTAGGAACGCAGTCTTCATTCGCATTTCTCAGGTACCCATCAAGGCAGTCGCAGCCAGGTTCGCAACAGTTTTTTCCCTCGCAATTGTACGTGGTAAAAATACTGTCACAGGTTTGTGGGGGACAAATCACTCTGCATTTTGAAGGTTTTTCATTGTCTCCGCATATTAGAGGAGGAGCTGGAATGTTGGTAAATTTTATTGCTGGTTTTATTAACGTGCAAATCGTTATGAGCTTAACGCTGTAAAATGTATGATTTTACATTGCTCCAGTCAAACAAAGACACTATATTTGTCATAATTATATTGTAATGAAAATACTTGACGTCATAAAAATTAAAGCGTAGGCATAGATGAAGATATTTACATGGAATTTAGGGTATATATAAGATCTTTGGATATTTATAAAGATATACCCATACAAACTTTTCAGTCTCAGATCTTGTACTAAAAAAAATTGGCGCCAACTGTTGATTTTTTAACTAACTACCACGCATCGCTATCAAGCACGAGTCACGACAATAACTCATCAATGATTGTCCTTGAGCACACCACCTGGACGTTACCTCAACCACAACTAATATACATTAATGAATGAAACCAAAGAACAAAAAATGATGAATAAAAAAACCTCCAAATAGATACCTACACAACCAAACCTACACAACAAATAAGACAATTACTAAGTATTAAAAGTTATGATGAAACGTCATTAAATAATGCCCATTTCTCAAGCCAAAAAGATGACCAAGATAATGTAATATTACCTTTACATTAAGTAGGTTAAAAAATATAATGACGACTCACGATTTTACAGAAACTATAGAATATGAATTCATGAATACAATGGATAAGTAGCTACAGGTTTATATTTCCATTATAACTGAGCTTGAAGTGGCTTCAACTGACCCTCGAGTCCCAAATTTTAACGCCCTAGTAAACACGACTCCTTTCGTATATTTAAAATTTGACTTGGGTATCTTGTAATGTCTACTTTTATTACAACTGGATTTATTTAGAGATCTAAGATCATGATATATTGTACGTATATTGTGTATTACGAAAAATGGTCTATCAAAATAAACTCCAACAAAAGCATCGACCTTGGAAAATTATAGTTTTTGCAATACAGTCATGAATACTTAATTGTAGACAGCAAACCGTGCTGTCAAAAGTAAATGCAAACAAAATCTGATCAATACATTTTGTCTTTAGTTCTTCTTCTTTTCAATATGCTTTTACTAAATTCAATTACATAATTATGTAAACAAATCTTGAAACTTGATTTTAACCTACTTCTAATTATCTAGTCCATACTAAATAAGTACAATGTAGTCCGGATGAGAATACAATTAATTTGGTACCACGTAACTAATCTGACGATGAAACTAGGAGGTGCATGGTGAAATTTTTTAATAGCTACTAGTCAACCCCTTGAGTTTGGGTCCAATTGATTTGTATATTTTTTTAACGACGCCCATACATTAAGTCTGAGAATAGCGGAAGTCTACCAGTAAATTTCTCAATTTTGAGTTTGATTGGTTTGTAACTATTTGATGGCACTTTACAAAAAAAAACGTTAAAATTGCGCAATAAATTGAATTAAACTTACTATAATATGCCGTGTTCTTTTAGACGACAGACATTATTTGATAACGTCAATGGATTGCTTTACCATACACTTCGTTGGGTATCACTGTTTTTTTTCTAAGGAACAAATTATTTTTAAAATATTTTATTTTATTTGCGATGTATGTATGTTTGTTCGGGTGGGTTTGTGTTTGCAATGTATGTATGTTGAAGCAGATCTGGCCTGATGATGGACACAGAAGGTGGCCATAGGAATTCCTAAACAAAACGACGTAACTCCGTCTAGATTGGATTCGTTGGATTTGTCTTCCCGAGCACTCTGGTCCTAGATGATAAATTCAATTTGGCGGACAAAATGTTCTTATCTACCATTATGATATATTATGGGTATCAAATGAAAGGGCTTGCTGAGAAAAATACGATAAAAAGTATTTTTTAAATTAATAAAGCTTATTTTTTTATTTTTTCGTTATCATCGTTGTTTATAATGTTGATTACAATGCTATCCTCGAATATATTATTATGTACGTCGTCTAGGGACACACTCGGTATAGTTGGTAATTTTTCATTCGGAATTCAAGTTCCACTAGAATCTCACAAGTAACCGGGCACGCAATCGCATCCCCATTCACAAGGGATGTTTGCTTAAAACCGAGTACGCACGTACAAACATCGATAACACGAACATTTGGATCACACGTATGGATGCAAATTAGCGAAGCGAACACAGTTCGACTCGAGTACCAAAAGATGGCGGTTGCATAACCGCCATCTTTTTACACTCCCACCATCAATAGCCATTGCTCCTTATTGTATAGCATGTTGCTACTTAACGTTTATCAAAGTTCTCCAAAAACCTTCCATACATAACAAACAAATAAATAAATAATAAATAATAAATTGAATCGCCATGAACATGTTTGACGAACATGTATGATGTTTGTTACTGGCACGCACGTGCTTACAAAGTTATTGCGTATCATGTAACGCAACATTATTTGTTCGTACGTGCATATCCGGCTTTTATCGATATAAAGTGTAGATGCTTTAACAAGTCTGCGGTGGACACACGATCTTGAAACCTCGATAGTATTTTACTTTGCTCTATGTCG
This sequence comes from Agriopis aurantiaria, assembly GCA_914767915.1. Lineage (NCBI taxonomy): Eukaryota > Metazoa > Arthropoda > Insecta > Lepidoptera > Geometridae > Agriopis > Agriopis aurantiaria. The sequence continues at coordinate 6,384,242 of OU611990.1, forward strand.
CAAATAGGTATTGTTGACGCTGAAATATTCAAAGTAAATTGAACAGAATTGAAAAGACAGGAAGACACTGAAGTTTTAAAATAAGCGCTTGGGAGACAATCTTTCTACGCTTTACGGGCGTGAATAAAATCACGATTTTCCCCTTGATAAAATGAGATGAAATTCTTATCTAGATTTTATATTTAAAAATAAACTGCAGTTGTTGTCAGTAGAAGACGTTGTATTCAAATAATTATGATAGATCGTTCATAAATCTGTTACGAAAAACTAAGCTAGACTCAATTTTTTTACTGGCATTCATCAGGACTGCCTACAGAAGTGAAAATTTGATACTCAGTCTCAAATTCAAAACACATCACATTAGCATGTCGGTGAAGCGATCCCATAATTTTTGCCCCTACCAAAAATCGCTTAACGCGGCAAAAAAAATCACTTCAAAAATAACAATTATTAATTTGGAATACAGCTCATAATTTTAAGCTTCACACAGATTTAGATCAAACATAGCTAAAAACAATAGCAACAAAATCTGCTTTCAAACGAATTAACTGCATTTAAATCAGTTCAGTTGTTTTGAAGGAAAATGGTAACGAATATATTATAGAAACACACGATCTTTTACGCAAACACCTTTTCCGTTCCATCGTTGGTAAGAATACATCGGTTGAACCATAAATATACCTACTTTTTAGTATAGTTCACAGTCTAGGGGTTTCCCCACAGCTTACCTAAAATGACGATTTGGGTAGGTATATATTTGTAAATACACCTAGCCTTGAATAAAGACTGGTTTTTTACTGCAATCTCACATGTTAACATGAAGTTGACGGTCGGTCTACGACAGAACACGATAATCGATTCATATTGGATTGTTTTAGATATTTTTTTTATCACCCACAAGATGAACAGACGACCCAAAAGAGACCGCAGGGAAACACTGGATGCAGGCCGCTTCCAACCGGCCTTTTCGGAGATCGATGGGGGAGGCCTATGTCCAGCAGTGGACGTCTTATGGCTGAAATGATGATGATGGGATATTTTTTACTGATGTCAGAAGCACATGTTACACAGAATTAACGTCACATAAAACAAAATTATGTGTACCATCTAATTAGAATCCAGAAAAAAAATCACCAAAACCGGACATGTTTTACCGCCGAATGCGGTTAAAACTATAATTGGAGTGTTCCACTGCTGGACTATAGTCATCACAGGATGACTACAGTTTTAACCGAACAGCAGTTCAAGTACCGTTCTTCATCGATCGTCAAATTTGACAGTTGAGATCGTCAAATTCGATAAAATGCATTTTGGTCAGTACTCGCTATTAAAGATTCTGTGGCATGTTATCGAATTTGACGATTGATAAAGAACGGTACTTGCACTGCAGACATGTTTCGTGAGTGATTTCCGTAACCGTGTAAAACTACGTGAGTTTCCATAATAAAACAAACAATTAGAAAAACCCACTTTAACTCTCAAAGGTTTGGGTCTTTATTCTGACGCGGTCGAGATTGCCTCTACATTGTTTTTTTTTTTCTTCAGATACGTCACGAGATTGGTAGTGATAACCTTGAGCGGTAATTGTAGAACATTAACGACCTTACTTTGAAACATTTTTGCTTAATATTGCTCTATCAACTTTTCGTTAACGGAAATGGTAACGTGCGAAAACGAGACGGCAATTTAAAGAAACTTAATTAACGTTTCTAAGCCAGGCCGTATATGTGAAAAATTAATTAATGAAACTATGAATAAGAACTGACGGCCTTACTTTAAAACACAAATTAAGATCTTATTTTTTTATAATTGTTTTGAATCGTTTTCGCTTGTTACAATTTCTATCAGCCAGAAGTTGACAGAGCAATTTTAAGCATTGATTAACGGTATCGTTTAACGCCGCATGTAACTAAAGTCACTGATAAAGGTAGTTATTAAAATTTGCAGGTTGAATTGGTAATGGGCAGGCCACATCGCTCGAAGAACCGATAACAGATGGGAAGAATGGTGCTTGAGTGGAGACCATGAACCGGAAGACATAGTGTAAGTCTCTCATTTGATGGACCGACGACATCGTGAGAGTCGCGAGCATCCGGTGGATGCAGATGGCAGAATGGGGTCAGCGTGGAGTCCTAAGGGAGAGGCTTAAGATCAGCAGTGGATGACTACTGGCTTATAATGATATAACTAAAGACTAATAACAAGATTATCTATCTACAACATAATACTCGAATGGATTTTGCAAAATTACCTCTAAATATGATTTACCTGTTGGAAATCCATAACTGTTTTGATATTCCACACAAAAACCACCCATTAGCAGCGCCGCAAACCACAAAATTATCATCGCGTTACCTTATAACCTCAGTGTGGGTGTAAACACCGTACTTTTTAACACCACTGTGCACAAATTTAATGTTAACGATGTGCACTGTACAGCGTTGAGCAATGGCAGCCGAGCAGTCGCATGACATGTGTATACATATACGCTGTACAATCTGACGACACCCCGTTCGACCCTCAGACCTGCATTCGTGACTTAGTATTTGCAAATACTTATACAAGTTATGTGCAGTTTCGATGACATTATCGCTCAAAAACGGTGAAATAAAACATTGTAAGAAAAATATCCAAGAAAATAATAATTCATCGTCATCATCATCACAATTTCAGCCATAGGACTTTCACTGCTGGACATAGGCCTCCTCGAATGATCTCCAAAAGGGCCGGTCGGAAGCGGTCTGCATCTAGCGTTTCCCAGCGGTCTCTTTTAGATCGTCTGTCCATCTTGTGGGTGGGCATCCTACGCTACGCTTACCGGTCCGTGGTCTCCATTCCAGAACCTTTCGACCCCATCGGCCATCTGTTCTGCGTGATATGTGTCCTGCCCACTGCCACTTCAACTTGCTAATCCGGTGGGCTATGTCGGTAACTTTCGTTCGTCTACGGATCTCCTTATCTCGGATTCGATCTCGTAGAGAAACCTCGAGCATAGCCTTCTCCATAGCTCGTTGTGCGAATTTGAGCTTGCTTATGAGGCCCATAGTGAGTGCCCATAGTATTTATGCGTGTAATAATATTAATTATTACAGATAAATGCCTGTCTAAATACCCATTCAACCTTATTTACAAGCAGAGGTTGTATGTTTGTTTGTTTAGGTCAAAACTTGCAAGTTGAATTAGAACCAGTTTTTCGTTACCTTCAATGGGATTGGCCGGTAGAAACCTCTCTTCAGATTTCGCTAGCATATATTTTACCTTTTCTATCGCAAATAAGTCCGCGAATGAGTTTTTTTTTATAAAAAGAACGGCATACAAGCATGCTGTCCTAATAGTGAGCGGTAACCTACGGACACCTGCAACAATAGCGGTGTCGTCGATGCTTTGCCAGCTTGGAGAGGTTGTTGTAGACACTCTTCTGCTTTACGTAGGCCATTTTTGTGTTTAGATAATATCAAATGTCATAATGACTAAACTCCATGTTAAGGAGAAAGACTACGGAGTGGCTCTATATACCTAATAATCGATGTAAAAGTCCACGCTAAATAGGGCTGCTAGCCCTTGATGTCCAAAACATATATAACCGAACAAACCAACTCCAAAAAAGCTGCAAGCAAAATGATGAAATTTAATGACCAGCCATGACAATTGCCAAAACCATATTAAATTCAATGAAAACAGCTGCTCCATCAGAATATACCTATCATGTAAAACTCTCACAACATAGGTAAAAGCCATACTAACGCCACTTTGGCAGTTGCCAACCCCATTAGGTCCATTGTGTTATTTAACGGAACCTTTGTTTTAAAGATTTACTAGCTATTTTAAAATGGCAGACAATCAAGTAATAAGTGAGTTTATTTACATATTTCATTATCATCAGCAGCCTATCTTAAATATTGCCCCGGCTGTACAAATGCGTCTTCTAAAGTTACTTGTCACGGACTGAGTAAGTATATTTTGCGATCATACACTTGCCGTAGCCACCTTTCGAAAGTCAAATTTACTAAAGCTTTCTGAGTATAATATCCAATAGCACAAAATTCTTCTTACAAAATCAAAACCGCAAAAGTCCACTCTTAGTTTTAATCAGTTGGATGTCTTTTACAATTTCTTCAAACGCTTCGTCGAAGACTTCATCTATATTTCTTTCCAAAACAGATTGCTACTTGAATTTATCTCGACTTTTCTGTTTTGTAGATCGTAGATTCAATATAGGTACTTATCTAGATATAGGTAGGTGGTACCTTTCTATATCTATAGGAATTCTTTTAACAGTTGTCGAAAAACGTTTTTCATTTGATGAGTTTCTTATCTCTTAATTTGATTTCGTAGACTTAGTTTTAAATTTTACGAATGTTTTGTTTCATACTTTACGGATTGTTCATTTAGATATACTACCTAATGCCAATAAGATCTACAGTAACTTTACTGTACAGAAAAGAACTATAACATCAGCAAGCGCTTTTATCATAGCCTATTAGATGCCCGACTAGAACTTTGAGCAGATAAAATTGTCACCGTAATTTAAACCAAATCCAACAGGGAAATTTTGTTTTTATAGTTTTTTACTACGGTAAAACTTGCCAACATACGATAGATCGTTATCAAGTTAGAAGCCAGAAGCATCTCAAATTGAATGAAAAACCCAGCGTGACGTATTTTTTTTTATCGCAAGTTTAAATTAATGGTGAACAAAACTACAATATGGATAGTGGATACGTTTGTCTCTGTCTTGTATAATAAAAATTGTAAAAAGGCAATTTGTCTACGGCCCGTGCTAGGAGTTGTTATACCTCTCCTGCACTCGAATTAAGACGAGCGGGTAAAATGTAAACACGTCCAGAGCTCTTAGTTTGCAATAAAATAATTCGTTTTAGAAAAAAAACTGACTTTAAGACTATAACTTCATGTACAAACTTAAACTAAAAAGTAGAAAATGGCATCGATCCTGATGCACTCTAAACTAAACTAAACTAAATTTGACAGCTCTAAAATTGTTGCCATTCTTCTCTCACGTATTAAAATGAAAAGAGAGGCAGATAATTTTAGTCTTGTCAGATTGGTTTAGTTTAGAGAGTGGTATGACAGAATAGGCCTCAAAGTCAGTTAAAACAGATACCTATTGAAAGTTCCCATCAAAACTTTTTCTGGGGGGAACCACAAACCAAAACGTCATTTCTGTGTATATGTTTTTGGTTTTGTGTGTGGTAGCTTAATTACAAAAAGTGCTAAATCAATTTCGATAAAATGTATATGGGACCAACTCTTAAGTATGACCTACTAAACAAACAAAAAAATTCATCATAATTAATTCATAATTGGCGGAGTAATTGCATAACAAATATACAAAAAAAAAAAACAATAGAATTCACAACCTCTTTCTTTCGTCGGTTAGTAAAATCTTGCGTACTCACGGCATTCTTTTTCAGGTACGCAGAAACCCAATGCATTTCTGCGGAAGCCACGTCTGCAGACACATCGTGGGCGGCAAGTTTTGCTTCGAGGGTCGCACAGGCGCGGGATGCCGACGTTAGGGCAACTTTCGTTCAAACATGGAGGCGGACAGCTGTTCCATACTTCATCTTGTCTCTTACATTGTACTGGAGCTGGAGGTAACGAACTTTGATTAATGAACAAGCTGTGAGAAAAAAATAGTAGATACCCACAGAACAAGCACAAGATTCTATGGTGAAAAATTCAAGAACAAGGTATGCCGAGTTTTAGAGTTAGTCTTAGAGTTACACAGAAATGGTGTACGAAGATAAAAAGAGGTCATTATACTCATCATTATGAACAACTTTTACTATGGGCCTGATCCTGAAATCGCCAATAAATATCAGCTGCTCCCTACATTTTGTAGAGTATGACTGAAATTTTTCTATGGAGCAGCAGATTTTTTTTGTGATTTTACGGTCTGCCCCATAGTAAAATTTGTTCATACCAACCCCTTTTGGCTTAGTACACCCTTTCAGCCTAACTCTGTCTAAGTAAAACAAACAAATTACGATCCTATGACGCACTAACAATGTCTAGTTTAGCTTGGAACATATTTTATTAATTCTAAATGCACAGATTACTAAATAGGTACTGCGATTTTGGTTTACCTATCGTTCAGACATTTTTGAACCTTGACCCGATGCTATAGATTTTAAAATATAGGAGAAAGAGAATATAGATTTTAATTTATTTTTTAAGCACGGATATTTTTAACTCAGTTACAATCTCGTGAATACGAAATCGTTGTTCAGTTAGAAAGTATAATTTTATTTTGTGACAACAAAATTTAAAACAATACAATATTGAAAATATAAGTAGTTACATTGTCATTTGTCACATAGCCTGGCCCTAGCTTAGCATTTTGCTGACTGTAAAGATATTTTGTTGGGACCGGCAAGGGAAGATACGCATAATTTACCTAAAGGCACTTGCAGACGATGTACAAGTAACAGGTATAAGTAGCAAGTAACCTGCTATGTATCGTCTGTAACGGTGTGCTTAGTGAAAATAGCAGTGAAAGTGTTTAATAGGACTTCGCGCTAGTCCTTAGCGCCAATTGAAGCTTCGTTTCCCCGCGCTACTCACGCGACGCCCACTGCGCATAGTTCGTCTCGTTCGAACACTCGTGCGAGTACGTACGCACGCGAGTGACTACTTCTACTTGTTACTTATACTATGCATCGTCTGCAAGCGCCTTAAGTAAAGGCGTTCACTAATACTACTAACAGACGTATGGATTTGGTTGACGGACCGCCGTCCGACCAACGGTTGGGAAAGAGAAAAATGTATCTCTCTCTCCCGTTGGTTGGACGGCGGTTCGTCAACCAAGTACGTTTCGTCTGTTAGCATAAGCACACCGTTTCAGACGATGTGTAGTGCATGGGCACTTTCAACTTGTACTTGCTACTTGTACTACGCACAGTCTGCAATGGCCTTAATAGTAAGTAATACGTAAGTCGTAACATAACTCAATTCAAGAAGACAAAACCCCGCTTTTCTTTAATTGCGTACAGTCCAAATTAGCAATGTTCTGCTAGAATGTTAGTATCTACCTATATGGTGCGGCCACAAGCCCTCGAACAAAATTATTTGTAAGTATAATTAGAAAAGTCAAAAGTCAAAAGTTTAAGTTATATATTTTTTAGTACCTTGAAAGCAATTTTTTTTAAAGCTTGGCAAACTAGCATGTTGTCCAACTGACGGTAAGCAAAAACCAATGCCAATAAAAAACAAAAAAAATGCTTGACGTAAATTGGTCCACTCATAATATTGGAGAATTAGTAGGTACACTCATTAAAAACGGACTGAATTGAGAACCGGCTGAAGTCGGTTAAAAATGAAGTACTTAGTTTTTAACCCCAAAGCAATTATATAATTGTGTCTATATTAAAACGAAATGGCCGAATACCGGATGACCGTAAAGTAAATTTTAACGAGGTTATCTTTTGATAATAACATCATTTACCTTTAGTTATTCGTATCACATAACTCTTATCAAACACATAAACCTTGCAGGCAACAAACCAAATTAAACTTCCCTTTGTTCCATTACGTCTGTGTTCCTTTGGGCTGATTTAACTCGATCTAGTGAGTTTTCAAGTTTGTTACACATAATTATGCTTAACGATGGGGATAGCGTTCGTGGTAGTCCCATTATCAAATTCAAATTTAAATTCATTTATTTCAGGCAATAAAATAACCCATACAATTCAATAAATAGGTACATAGGTAATAAAATCAAAATAATAAAGAGACACAATACAATTCTAAAGTAAAAAAAAAGTAATAAGCAATGTCAAATAGAATAATATGTCAAAATAATAATAATAAAACACTGTTTTAAACTATCGCGGTTGTTCACTAAAGTTATAAGATTATAAAAAAACCGGACAAGTACGAGTAGGACTCGTGCTCTGAGGGTTCCGTTAGACGGAACCCTCAGATTTGTGGTGTGAACAATAAAGAGTTTATCTATCTATCTATCTAACCCTCAGAGCGCGAGACCAAAAAAAAAACTAACTGAAGTTAAAATATTGAAAGACAAACTTAAGTTTGTAGTTTTTTTTTACTGGGCAAGTGCCTTTAATAACTAAACAAAATACAAGCTAAAACTAACACTACAAATACAGTTAGACTGCCCATAGACCGTTGAAGGTCTAAAGACAATCCAAATGCTCAAGCCCACTACCAGTTGGCAGCGTACCCAACATGCTGGCGGCATTACCACGTTGAATGGCAATGCTAATGCGTTGAGCCAGAAACACGCCAGCATTTTGGTCACGCGTCGCATTAACCAGGCGCTCTGAAAGATTTTTGAAAATGAGGTGAGCTCCCGGTCCCCAAGGGCCCAATGTCTCGACCCCAAACGCCTCAAATATGTAACCACTGCCGAGGTTAGCATATTTGCGACGCCTGTGCTGCTCTGCCGAATTAGCAGCCGCGCCAGCCCTACCCTGTGTCTCAGGAAGATGTGACGGCGCCAAAGTATCGACACAAGTTGCGTCCCATACAAGGGGCCGCCCCAACCTCCAGGGCACAAGTGTCATACCGTCAGGCCTCTTTCCATCGTCACGCGCAAGACCGCTCGGTTTGAGCACAGCTGCGAAATTGGCGGTGGAAAGTGCCCTGCGTATGATGTCGTTCAGGCTAGCGTGTCGGCCAATACGACCAGCGCTTCTCGAGCAAGAGAGACCATGGTGACCGAGCTGGTCAACAGCAGTACCACACTGACAGCGATGGGCCTCACAGCACCTTGCACCCAAGCGTAAGCTGACAGCTAGACGAAATGCGGTTGGATCTAAAAGGCTACCTGTGTTAAAAGAGGGCATGGCTTGCAACCAAAGTCCCGATTCCCAAACAGAGACAGCAAGAATACGAGCGCGATCTGCAATACTAGGACACGTATCTAGTAGCGATTTCCATGCTAGTTCGCAGATCGGCCGATCCCACAGTCTCTGGGAAGACAACTTTGAAGTTTGTAGTTGACAATAAGGTTCTTCCATACATCCCAACTACAAAATGTAAGTTTGTAATAGCAAAATAATTATTTTTAAATGATATAACTTCAAATTTGTAACTTTCAGATTTATTCCTATATATGTGCTACAAAACCTTGCCTTTTGCCAAATTTCATGATTCTAGGTCAACGGGAAGTACCCTATAGGTTTTGGTTCCCCTGTGAAATCGCAAAATATGCGACATAAACGTTCATATCTTTTGATTGCGTTAACTTACAACTTTTATTTTTTTACAGCCGAAAGAATCCGTAGACCCAAGTATTTAGTATAAATGTCAACTTGCTACCTTTACGCGTTCTTGAGAAAAAGGGTCTTGACAGACGGACAGACAGACAGACGGACAACGAAGTGATCCTATAAGGGTTCCGTTTTTTCCTTTTGAGGTACGGAACCCTAAAAAAAAGGAAATTAAAAATTTCTCGCACATATCATTCCCGCCAGCCACGAACCTAGTCCCTATTTGTGTGTAAGTGTGTTTTTAGGGTTCCGTACCTCAAAAGGAAAAAAACGGAACCTTTTTAGGATCACTTCGTTGTCCGTCTGTCCGTCCGTCTGTCTGTCTGTCTGTCCGTCTGTCAAGACCCTTTTTCTCAAGAGCGCGTAAAGGTATCAAGTTGAAATTTATACTAAATACTTAGGTCTACGGTTTCTTTCGGCTGTAAAAAATAAAAGTTGTAAGTCAACGCAATCAAAAGATATGAACGTTGCGATTTCACAGGGGAATCAAAATCTATAGGGTACTTCCCGTTGACCTAGAATCATGAACTTTGGTTGCTATACTAACACACGCTTTGCGAGAAAGGGATAGAACATCCCCTCTCCATCCCCACCTAAAACTTTAAATAGGTACATCTCAGAGATTTATCAGCCAATTCAAATATTTTTTTCATTATGTGTAATGTATTTACTTATATTCATCGCTAAGCCGGTTATTTGTAATAAATCAAACATTAGGAATCATGCCTATTGTATTAGTATTTTAGTGTGTAATAAAGAAGTATTGTATCGCATTAATGACATCCAGTACTTGTAAATAGCTACTAAACCAATCCAAACAAACATTTCCTTAGACGACAAAGTACTTACGGCACTTAGAAGCTAGAATACATCTGCCATCTTCACGGCTTCTGAGGTAGTTCTCTTTGCAGGCACAGCCGCTCCTACATGGGAAGGGACGGGAGCAAACGACTTGGGCTTGATTGTCATCTCTGGGGCAGTAGTTGGATAGACAGTCGAAGGCACAGGGTACGAAGACTTCGTTTGCTGTGCAGTGTTTAGCCCCTTGAAAAATAAAAGATAAGTGAAACGCCCAATTTTTTCACAAATTTGACCTGCAAAAACTTGTTGGAAACGTCTGAATAATAGTTTACCATAATTGTGAAACTAGATAACAAAATAAAAAAATTTAATAATAGGTTAAGAGCGTGTCGAGAATTGTGGTCACATTCAACATCTTATAGTTCAACTTGGTCACAGAAAAATTGTAACGGTCAAAGTTCGGAGGACAGCCAAATTTCAGAGATATGTCATAAACTACTAGGGAAACATATACTGAATCTTTGGGAAACATTCTACCAAATGGTCAATGACATTTGAGCTAGAACGTATCGAATTTATGACAGTTATATCGCTATAACTCAGAAAGTTGTAGTTGTTGTCAGATTTTTTTTTAAATAATTTTGCAGGTATAAATGGAAAGATGAAGTGGGAAAATATTTTGAGAACTTTCGCAAGATAGGAGGGATAGCGTCTTTTAGTACAGAAGGCCAAGACACATTTTTGGTCTCTGCATCAGCATAAGCTGTGGCATAAGCAAGGTTTTTAATATAACTATCAGTATAGCAAGTTAAAACATTCGTTCTTCCAATCGAGTATAAGACGATACCTAAGAGAAACGGACGTTATAGGTAGTTACTTTAAACTGTCTTGTTCTTTTGTAGGAACTGCCGGTTAGGGCGAAAAAGTGGCCACTAGGCGTGCCTGTGTTACTACTACAAATTTAATACTAACTACAATGAGATAATTATCTAATTATATTGACTGGCGATGTACCGCGGCAACAATAAAATTGTGTCCGCAAATGTGGCTCCCGGATATGCTTATTATGCCCAAGCGCAGATGTATTTCGGACGCTACATAAATCATCTCTTGTAGAGTATTATAAGCCAATAATGATGCCCATGAACTATTATTTTTTCATCACACCTATTCGAAAAATGACAACGGCGGGTACCAAATTCAAGTTTGTTTATAGGGGAGTTTGAGCTTACTTTTTTCTGATTGTTCCGCGTTCGTGCTTCTGATAGATTAGTAGTAAATTGGAGCGCTGCCCGCGTGAAGGTTGAATGTAAAAAATATACCGTCTTACCACAAAAGATTTAAGCACGCTTTAGACAAGTGTTTAGCATATTTTTCGCAGTGAAACAATTGCTAAACACATGTCTAAAGCGTTCTTAAATCTTTTGTGGTAAGACGGATAATGTATAAATATCACAAACTGACATTAAATTCTCCATGGTGATAAACTCATTGTTTTTCTTGTGGGTAGTAATAAAAAATTGTGTGTATCACTCGGGGCCAGAATATTTTAATCTCGAGCGGCGTATATTGAATTCCTCGCTACGCTCTAAAATAATAATAACACCCTCGAGGAATAAAATATTACTTTGTCCCCTTGTAACACAAATAACTAATTTGTGTCTGTACTTACAAGGACAATCCGGGAACAGCACACATTTCCCATCTTTCGTCAAGTAGTATCCTTTCTTGCATTCACAACCCTGACCTAAGCACATATCGATGCAAGGTCCTGTGCCTCCAGGGTACAAGCAGGTTAAGGGGCAAGGCTTGAGGCAAGTTGTGAAGGTAACATTGCGATCGCCATTGCAACGGAGGTAGTCTGAATAATAAAGTAAAAATCAAAGACAGTCAGTTGCACAAGCTGATTCTTTTAAATATAATAAGAGGATTTTAATTTATTACATTCTTGCAAATTGTCTTTAAAAGTCATTAGTTTTTACAAGTTTTAGTATATGTATGTATGGGACAAATCTTGCAACTGAATTTTAGAGCAGTTATCCCACCGATTCAACCAATAGGCATGATGACTAATATTTTTTTATTACCTCATAAAAAAGTGATCATAAATAGAGCACATCAACGAAAACAAAATTAAAATATGTTCAAAAGTTAATAAGTTATAAGCATTTTAATTTCATGCTAGACAAAGAGCGCACTATACTGAGCCGTGACGTCACGGCTCAGGAGCGCCATACAAATGCTATACTAACACTCGCTTTGAGAGAAAGGGTTAGAGCATCCCCTCTTTATCCCCACCTAAAACTTTAAACACTCATATCTCAGAGATTTATCAGCCGATTTAAATTATTTTTTCAGCATGTGTAATGTATTTAGTTATATTCATCGCTAAGTCGGTTATTTGTACTAAATTAAACATTGGGACACATGCCTATTGAGTTGAATTTTATATACACGTTTAGTTTGGATGACAGTGCATGGTAAGTTAGGTAACTGAAGTCATTCTAAATCCAATATGGTGGACTCCAAAAGATGGCGGACCAAATATATTTCATGCACCCCCATGATCAAATTAAAAGTTACAAGAATAAAACTACTACTACTGAGAAGAATACAAAAAGCTTATTTTTAAATTATACAAGTATAAAATAAAATAATAAAAAAAAAAAAAAAATTAAAATAAATTATTAATTTATTTTATACTTTAAGTATGAAAAAAAAAATTCAGGCAATAAATAATAATACATTATTGAGAATCAAAACAAACTAAACTAAATTAAACTAAATACACTAAATATAAATATATTAAACTACACTAATCTAATGAACCGCCGCCCGTAGGCATCGTTTCCAAAATGCTAGCCGCATTGCCGCGTTGTATTGCAATACTAACGCGTTGCGCAAGATAAAAAATTAAATATGAAAAAATATAATTTATTTATGCTTGTATGATATAAAATATAAATAAAAAAAATATTTTTAATATAATAATTTTTTATTATTTGTGCATTGCCATTCAGCCTGGCAATGCTGCTAGTGTTATGGGCACTTTCGCACCAGGTACTAAATTAGGTTCCACTATAAAACTAGGTAATAAAATTATTTTTAATATTTAGTTTGTAATTTAAAATTTTATTAGTAGTTTGTTGGCCAGGCGATTGGTGGAGGCGTCGGGTGTCCAGAATGCTGGCTTCTATTTCGCCCAGATATTGAGCATTGCCATTCAACGTGGCAATGAACTTGTTTTTATTAATAATAAATAATAACTAATATTTTTTTTTTTTTTTTTTTTTTTTTTTTTATTTTTAACTTGTATAAAATAAATTATTAATTAAAAAAATATATGTAATGTATATTGCAGTGAGACATCAATTCAAACTTACCAGGACAGTCCTGCCAAAGGACACATTTTCCGGTTTTTTCATTAAAGAAGTATCCTTTCTTGCATTGACAACCTTCTCTCGGGCATGGCTTGTTGCAAGGTTTTGTTCCGGCAGGGAACCGGCAGGATGGTTGACAAGGGTCGGGACACGTTTTATGGGTGGAGTTGCGATCGCAATGGAGTTGGTCTGCAAAAGATAACAGTAAGAAAGAAAGAAAACATTTATTTTGCGCACAAAACACTACAACATCAACATTACAAAACATATACAACAAAGTAATAATAATACATGTTAATTTGTATGCCATCGGAGGCTCGTCTGCAAAAGGTGACTAGGTTTTTCGCTCTAGAGAAAAAAAAATACAATCTAGGCATGGAGACTAGAGTGAAGTTCTCCGAAAACAATTTAAACGGCAGGGAGTTCCATAATTTGGTTTTCCATTACTTACTTCAGTGATACATCAATACAAACTTACGAGGACAGTCCTGCCAAGGGACACATCTTCTAGTGTTTTCATTAAAAAAGTAGCCTTTCTTGCATTGACAGCCCTCTCTCGGACATATCTTGTTGCAAGGCTTTATTCCGTCAGGAAACCGGCAGGTTGGTTGACAAGGGTTGGGACATGGTTTAAAGATGGCGTAGCGATCGCCACCACAGCGGAGGTAGTCTGCAAAAGTAAAGGTCGAGTAAAACGCACAGTATGCGATATCCACAGATCTATAATATTATTATGCGGATGAGCTTTCAGGCGGTGGCGGTTAGTGCGACGACAAAACCGTGACGCCGGCGTCAGACTGAACAGTTCTTCAGAACACTCCTCGTAAGTGCGATACAAGATAGCAAAAAAGACCCATCATCTCTGCGCGTGCTGAGGTACTGACTTTATTTTATTATAGAAACTGTCGTGGTTTTCACACATTTTATTTATATTACACGGGAATTAATCACGTAAGATTAAGCCGACCGGCTATAGTTTCAACCGCAGTTAGTTTTTTGCCTTACGTGAGTAATTCCCGTGTAATATAAATACATTGTACTGACTTTAGTCAGGTATCTAAATGTCCGTTTGCCTTAGGTAAGTAGTTACACGAAGTACTGGAATTTCACTTAGAATATACCTAATTACCTATTATTTTGTAGTAAGTTTAAATATGCGAATTTTATTGCAAGTCATGATTTCTTTTATAACACACCTGGACAGTCTTTAGGAAGAATGCATCTTCCATCATGTTCCGATTCAACGTATCCAGGTTTACATTCGCAGCCGTTTTTCCGGCATTTCTTGTGGCAGTATGGAGTACCAGCAGGATTACGGCAAGTGGCCGGGCAAGGGTTTGGACAAGTTGTTAAAGTAGCATTTTTACTGCAAGGGTTTCCTGTAAATTAATATTCAACTTTACAAATTATATTTTTTTGAAGATTAATGGATACAAAAAAAATTTTGGTTACTACAATTTTAGTAGACCGTTGGTTCTGATATTTTCTAACGCTGACCCGAAATTTAGTTTTAGGATAGGTATATCAATTTATTTCAGTAACTTAGATAACATTGCATCTATAAATCTTCGAAATAATTATAGAAAAAAATACCAAACTAATAAACAAATCTATTAAACCGTTACCAGTGAAGTATTTTATTGTAGTTATAGGTAAATAATCTTTGGGCACAAATTTTTCAGTTTTCTAAATTGTCTGTTGCATGAACAAATGCGATCTAGCGATGGTCCCCAGTTTGATACTTCGCTCTGTACCAATGACTTATTTAATAGCTAGGTATCAACGTAGACCGCATCATAGCTTGACACGACGCAAAGCGTATTATTTTTTTTTTTTTAAAACTATATAAATTATGTAAAGTTTAGATGCCATCGCTCAACAACGTTTTAGGAAAACCTTGTGAGGAAACCGGTATGTCGAAGAATCTCAACAGTCCAAAGACATGGCATTCTCTCTCTTTATCTCTCTCTCTCTCTCTCTCTCTCTCTCTCTTTGATAGAGAAAGCAGCAGCGGTAGCAGTGGGAACAAGATAGGCTGACAACGATATAACCACTTGACTTAAAAAAAAACAGTCTGTAAACAGATTTATCTGTTTATTAATAAAATATATTATATCAAGAAATCAACAAAAAAAAACTAAAACAAGGCAGGACCGATGTACTGTACCTACACGGCTTAGCGGCTGAATTCTTAGCCTCAATATCACGACTAGGCTATTGGGGAACAAAAGAATTTGCCGAAGATTGGGCTATGTTGCGTTCTTGAAGAGGCTTACGTAACGGTAGACTCACGCAAGGCATTATGATGATGAAGTAGATGTCTAGTATCAAAAATATGAATTTCAGAAATATTCTTAGTAGTACAAATTACGTTGGCTCCGGTACGTTTCTCAGGAGATCCTGGGAGTATATTCCATTAAGTACCAAGGCAGGACACTGAGGCTGTTTTAGTGGGTATAATCCCTGATATAATTATGGTACATCCAGCCGGATATCTTGTGAAGATTTCCCGCAAGTAAAAAAAATACAGATTACATTACCATTGCAACATTCGCAACTGGAATCATCAGATGAACTGGAAGCGGATGATGATGATGATGATGAAGAGGATGAACTGCTTGATGTTGCTTCTTTATGCCACGATCTTCTTGATAGGGATGAATCTGAAATAAAGGGTTTGTTAAGGAATCAAGGTAATCTAGTTAACAGTTCATGTCTACACAGTTCCAGGGTTCGATTCTCGATCGAACAGGTATATAGATACCTTTATTTAGTATATAAGATTACCTAATATGAATATCCGATCCTGATTTAAGTGAAATTTGTGTTTGTATGGATGTTCCATGGCATATACCATACTAGGAAACCTAGTGAAGAGTCACAGTATGGGGCACGTTAGAAAACTAGACTAGGTGGATGGTACGTTAAAAGCACGGAAAACGGCTGAAGAAGCTACTGGGCCTTAATTAAGGTAGCTGCGACCAGTTAACCGCAAACCGTATCTCGACGCGTTAAAGTTCACGTTCACGTTATTTCTCACAGTCACTTAAATTGAATCGCGGCAACCTTCCAGTAACGCTAAAGCGAAAATTCATGGGCATTCAAAACTCATTAAAAAAATGGGCATTGAAAATTCATTCATTCACGGGGTATCATTACGATTTTAAACAATAGTGACCAGACTTAGATGAAAAAAAAGTCGGGGCTCAGGGTTTGCCAGCGAATGATGGAGCGTAGTATTTTAGTTAGCGTAGTATAGTAGTTGGTATATAGTGAACCTGCCTTCTGAGCTTGGGGGCGTGGGTTCGATTGCCACCTAGGACAAACATTTATGTGATGAACATTTGTGTTTGTTCTATATCTGGTTGTTAATATATATTTAAGTATGTATTTAAAACTATATATGCATGTATATCAGTCTCTGGCAGCCATATCACAAGCTTTGCTTAGTTTAGGGTCAGATGACTGTATGTGCAAAAATGTCCCGAATATTTATTTATTTACAGTGTTAAGCTGATAGACCGCATACAAAACAGTATACACTCCAGGAGACAAATCGCTGACTTTGGAATTAATGAATTTGAATGGACCTCTTTCGGCTTAGTACCCTTTCCGCGTAACCCTGTATATATAAAAACGAAATACCACTTACTCAGTTACTCACTCACTGACTCATTACGAAATCTCAAAAACATACGAAGCTAAAATTTGGTAAGTAGTTTACTTGAGGTGTAAAGGTCTGCTAAGAAACTATTTTGCGCAAGGGCCGAATTTAGGAGGGCAAATGGAGGTTGTAAATTTATTGGAATTCCTTTGTTTTTGATGTTAGGGAGATAAGATACTCATGTTAATAATTTAAAATGAATAAATATTGTTGTAAGATTTTTTCAAAAAGGATGAATTAAGGTGGTGATATTGGAGTTTGAATTGTTGAAACCTGTGCAACTACGAAACTGTAATTTGGCAAGTAAATTCCTTATATAGGTAGTAGAGGTGAGCAAGAAATTATTTTGCGAAATGACCGCGTTAAAAGGTCAAAAGGGAGATTGAAAGTTTAAGCGTACTAAGTCGCGGGCAACAGCTAGTCACCTATAAAAGGCCCACTACTTACCATCAATTGCGGAATGTTCCGGAGAATCTCCGCCATTAACTGGACCACTGCCTGCAATGCAGAAAACTAATAAGCACAGGATAAACATAACGTCTACTTTGTGGTCACGCCTTGAAAACAAAGTAACACTTAGCAATGTTTTTTTGCTTTTATTAATTTTTTTATTTACATACTTATGTAAATAATATGTTTTAGCGATGACAACATGTTTGTATAGCAGTCAATCATAGAGAAAATTATAAGTAAAAAAAATATAATTCTTGATTCAATGCAATCTACAATGCTTATGTAATTAAAAAGCTAGGCAGTCACTTCAGCTGATTAAACTAAAAAGTACAATAGTAAAAATGACGAGTACTTATTAATGTGTTTTAGTTTTTGTATCGTGACTGAAGCAGTTGCAATAAAAGAAAATTAATGGAATACCTATTGATTATTTGCACTTAGTAGAAAAACAAACCGATTACAATCGAATGTCTAATACCAAAACAATACAAAATTATTTATTTCAAAAAAGATAACATAAGTCGTACATCATTTATATTATTGCTAACTGCGCCCCGCGGTTTCACCCGCGCACTGATGAAAAATGATGATGATGATGAAAAATGCCTATCTCACACTCCAATCCTTGAAATATACCCATGCAAAAAATCAGGTCGATCCGTTGTTCTGTTGCTGCGTGAAAGAGGAACAAACAAACCAACAAACAAACACACTTTCGCATTTATAATAGTATGATTATCTACCTATGTAGGTTCATAAGTACTTAGGTAACTAAAATTTATATTTCATTCTTGCAATGTACGTTGGTACAAATGTCTCTCTACCTCCATCTAAGTAGGTGACAGTATAAGAGAAATAACATATTCTTTAGTTTCCTTTCTATTACATCTATGGTTATGAAATAGCTAGGTAACAACAAAGTTATGTTGTCTGTACCTATATTATCATGTCGGTAAGGTACCTACAAAAACTTAAAAACATAAAATTATACTTTTATAGTGACTACAAGGATTCATACATAATTATGAATTTTTAAGATCAATGCCAAAACTTGCCGTAATTGTGTGAAGTTTTATGCATTAACCTTAATATCTAATAATAGAAGGTCCTAAAGGAGTAGGAAAGTAGGACGGACGGACACAAAGACACACAGATAACTATACATGTCATCTAAACGAATCAAATATCTTTAAATCACTGCCACTGGTGGCGACTGGGAATGTTATTCTCGATTGCCACTACTGGTGACGAAAAAAATCTTGGCCGCCACCAGTGGCAGCGACTGGGATTTTTTTCTCGATTGCCACCATTGCCACCACCAGTGGCGGCGAAGATGGCGGTGGCAATCGGGAATAGACGTAATTTTTCTTATAATTTAAACATAATAGGTATTACCTATTATTTTATATGTCCTTTATTGTGGTCGCAATATAAGACATTTTTGTCTAGTACCTACCTATTTTATTTAGTTTTGTTTATATTTACTTATCTCAAACCTTAGTAAACTAGTGCTTAGTTTACTTTTCTCGGCCATTATTTTAGTAATTTGGTTATTTAGTATGGAAAACTACATTTTATTATTATAAAACATGGCACTCAGGGACAGTGTAGCTTTCATATACCTATTTGAAATCGGATCATTCGTTTCTGAGAATACCTCCTTCAAACAAACTTACAATGCTACTAACTTTTACCTCTTTATAATAAACTAGCGGCACGCCCCGGCTTTGCATGAGTATAGATATATAGCCTATGTCACCCGGGAATAGTGAAGCTTCCCAACAGTGAAATAATTTTTCAAATGGGTTCAGTAGTTTCGGAGCTTATTCAATGCAAACAAACAAACAAACAAACAAACCTTTCCTCTTTATAATATTAGTATAGATAGTAGTGAGGATTATGTTTACAAATAAAATGTTCAAAAGATAAAAAGAACCTATCTATACAAACTACTCAGAACAAACCTAGTACCTACCGAGACATCACCAAACGGCTCCAACGGAAGACCAGCGCTGGTTAACAGCCGCCATTATGCTGAGTTGGGGCCGATTTGTGACCTCACAACCCGTGTCTTTTAACTATTTAAAATAAACCAGTCAGGTGCGAGTCGGGCTCGCGCACTGAGGGTTCCGTGCCACCACAAAATACAATAAGGTTGTCCAAGTAACCGAATTACCAGTTATTATAACGCCTTCCAATCTTCGGAGTAATTTGCTTTCCAGTTTGCTACAGGCGCTCGAGTATAATAACTTGGTAATGAACAGAAATTTGTCACCGACTCGCACTTGGCCATTATTTATTATTTGTTGTTATACTTTAGAATTAGAGGGGGACACACTCTACAATCGTGCCAAGTTTGACGCTTGTACGTATTATCGTTTTTACATTAGAGCTAATACAAAAATACGTAAAAATACGTTTGTTGTATGATGGGGGACCTTTCGTTTTTACTTTTTGACTTTTTTAGTTAATTACTATTTCCGCCGTAACGTTAAATTTTCTGTGAAAATTTCAACTGTCTATCTTATACGGTGCGAAAGGGTCCTGTTTTTACGCTTCGGGTACGGAACCCTAAAAAACGTAATTTTGTCACAAATAAACTTTTTTTCTTTCTGTCTAGTATACTTATAGCCTTAGCTTATAGCCTTAATGTACGTACCTTTAAGTTCCTACAATCAGAAGTAGGTGACCTTTGACTTCTGTATTCTAATGACATGAGAAGATGAAGTCGTCAAGAAGTCATTTACTCGAACAATGCCTTTCTCAATCTAAAGCATCTTGAAGGCATTACGCTCATCACTCTAAAACGTAATAAGCATCACCTATTCAGTACAGTACCAGCTTTACAACTTATGTAAAATACCAAAGGCATGAAAGAGTCGACTTCCCACCATTAGGCGAGCTGCGTAGAATTTTATATTATTCGACGTTTCAGTAATTTCGCTTGTAACGCTCTCGGGGACGGTACAAAGAGATATTAAATTTAAAAATGTACGTACAACGAGATTGCTTGGTGAGAACAGGTATGCGATGAAAATATTTGCGGTAGAGATGTTTTTCATGTCCTGACAATTTTTTTACTGAAACTGACCGAGTGAAGCAACGAGATACAACACATTATTATATAGTCACAATCGTGCCAAAAAAATGTCCGAACCAAAACTCGGTGCACGCTACTAATCACGCAGACTTTTGGTTGGTTACAAGGTAACCGCGATCCGACTAAAACGCCGCGCGATGCCAGAGCTACGATGATATAGCGGAAAACGAACGTTAAGCACTATGCAAGCGACATAACGTCTAAATTGGAGTAAATGTGGCATTGTGAACTATATAATTCACAGATATAATTGATACAATGTATGTAAAATGACGCTCGGGCGTTTTTTGACTGTTCTCACTGAGTGATTGGGAATTTCATCTCGATGGAGTGAAGCTATCTATGGTTTACGGGTATAGATCGGCGGCGTTTGTACCTATTTGTGAATTTATACATTTTGACAACGATTGCTTATATACCTACCTACTGTATCAGATTTTCACGAAATTATGTAAGCAAGTAGCTCATTTCGATACAGTTTTTATGTTCGATTATCAGCAAAACCGGTTAAGGGTAAACATAATAATACAAGAGACGAGAAAATATGACAAGTAATATAAAAAACTTACGACCATTTCGGAAAAACCGTTGGTCAGATTTCGAAGAAACATAGCTGAGAATAACCACAATTAAAAAAAAGGTTCCAATCTATTTAATGATAAATTGCATTAAAATTTTAATGATTAATACAAAAAACCTCTTACTCCAAACGCATACCAATAGGTAAACCACAGAAAAGAAAAGTAACTACAAGAAAAAGTTTTTTTTTCCTGTGGGGTAAATATTCTCGCTACTCGTAAACGACGATTTCCGACTAAGGTAGAACTGGCAACATCTCTATTTTTCAGAACTTATTGCCTTCAAAGGGGTTGTAAAGGAAACGGCTATGCGCGAAGATTAATTTAAAAATACTGGCTATTTTCGTGCCCTTTTGCCCGGATTTCCCTTATGCGGGCTTCTCGTTTGCGTAAAGATCGCTTTTATTGAAATTCCTTTTAAAAATTTTGAGTATCTATTTGTTTATATTCTGGCCTTTGCTTGGCCATAGCAGTTTTACTTTACGATTATGATCCTTGAAAAGGCTATCACAGGTTTGATTTGAGCTCGCCAAACCTGCCCACTGCAGTACTGTTGCTGCTCTTTCTCCTTGATCCGAGTCTGTCCTGACCATCTTTCCTAAGTTTGTCAATCCACTTAGGCCTCTGAGGGTTCCGTTGGACGGAACCCTCAGAGCACGAGTCCTACTCGTACTTGACCGGTTTTTTTTAACTAACTAGAGGTATAATAATTGTTTTTTCCCGACAGCACTCTACATAATGGGCCATTTAAGTATTACGTTCGCACCCAAGTCTTTGCTTTGCTTATTTTTGATGATTATTAAATTCCTTTATAGTCTACAAATTCTTCAAAAAAGTCAATATTTACGTTAGCATACGGACGAGGCAGCAAAAGAGCTTTGCTTACTTTCGCTGACAGGTGGGGGGAGGTTTTAAAATAACTAAAATTCTGCTTACGTAATACTTACTTGAATAGTGTAATAATAAGAATGAATTGTTAATAGGAGTACATTAGTCATCAAGCCTATTAGGCATGATGACTAATATTTTTTTATTGTCTCATAAAAAAGGTGATCATAAATAGATCACATCAACGAAAACAAAATTAAAATAAGTACATATGTTCCAAAATAAATAAGTTATTAGCATTTTAATTTCATGCTAGACAAAGAGCGCACTATACTGAGCCGTGACGTCACGGCTCAGGAGTGCCATACAAATGCTATACTAACACACGCTTTGCGAGAAAGGGATAAAGCATCCCCACCTAAAACTTTAAACACTCATATCTCAGAGACTTATCGGCCGATTTAAATAATTTTTTCAGTACGTGTAATGTATTTAGTTATATTCATCGCTAAGCCGTAGCCGTAGCCGCCTAAGCTTCGTTATCGTTATTTGTACTAAATTAAACATTAGGACACATGCCTATTTTAAAATGTCATACTTTGAAATTCAAAGAACCATCGTCAAATATTTTGTATATGTTTTATATTTTGTGTAGGGTAGATCAAATAAAACCCAATTGAATAATTCACTAAATCCCTCTTTTCTTTCCACTACATTCAACTAAACAAAGTTTCCTTTTGCTTTGCGCGATTTTAAACGGAGGACTCTGTTTGATCATTAAAATTCAATTTGACACGAACATTGAAAATGGTTTTGGGTGCCGTGGACCGTACCTTGATACCTTTTAGACCCTTTTATGTAGATACCAGGGCGTTTTAATACGCGTTTGAAGGAAGGACCGTGAGGTGCCAGATTAGGGGCCTGCTTAGTTGAAAACTAAGTAGGGGTGAAATTGAACAGGGATTTTGAAACGTTTTTCTAAAGATATTATTAGAATCCTTTGATGGTCAATTTCGTTGAAGATAGAATAAGCTGTTGACTTAGTATTTTTTTTTTTTAGATAAGCGTTAAAACGACTATAATGTAACAACTTACTAATATTTTTTACAAGCTTAAATTTAACTTGCAATGTTTGTGTTATTTTGTTTCTTTAGGTCAAATCTTGCAAGCTGCATTAGAACCACTTCCTCCTAACCGAATTTGCTGAAATTTTGCATACACCTTTAGTTCCGGTGACAATACAATAATATTATAATTAATATGCAACATCCAATATTCTAATATTTTCTAAACTGCTGCCGCCACAAGTTGGTGAATGGTGTATATTTTTTGTCAATCCTGTCAATATGGGTATCAAACTCAGAAAAAATAAAATATTATCAATGGCATCAGAATTTGTCGATACCAGAGACCAGGATAGCAGAAACGATGAGTGTGATCACGGGTCGCGAGGGGAAAACCTCTTCGTGGTTTATGCATTCCTGGTACTTGGATTTGGTGAAAAAAAACTTTGATTATATTGTACATTGTAATATAAATTGGCCGACTCTTATTTCATTTTTGGTCGATTATTCAAAAAATTTTTTTGCATTATTTTTTTATTCAAAACGATAACATATGACTTGACAATTATACAGGAGGATCATTTTAATAGTTTGACCATGAGGAAAGACCATTTCTTGTGGTCAAACCAGTTTGACTAAATAGTTTGACTACGAGGAAGCACCGCAAATGAAAGCGCTTGAAAAGTAGATAGAAGATAAAGTGAGTTACACCACACTAAATTCAACATGGCTGCCGCTCCAAGATGGCGGATCAGATTTTCTTTGCTCATTTCAAGCTAAAAGATTGTTTAAAAATGTTATTTTTTTCCTATTTACTTATTAAAATATTAAATAGGCAGAAGATCGGATCCAAAGGTTACAAAGTTAGATCGAATGAAAGAGAGAAAACTCTATAAATGTATCATTACATTGAGGCGGCTTACAAGCTTACTGTAAAAGACTTCCAGTTCAAAATTGTCAAATCTTAATAAAAAAAAACTAGCATTTACTGAAATGGATTACGGAAACGCGCCCTGTATTAAAAATTACTATCAATTAAAACACAAGCTACGTAATAAAAAATATTTTTATTTCGAAAATTATTCATAACGACCTAATTATAAAATTATACAATAATTTTCTTATTATGACGTAATATATTACTTTACAAGATTTACAAAAACCGTACAGTAGGTAACTTTTTACAAACTTAGCCAATACAATAAATTTATATAAAATTATCGAAAATTCAATTTTGTTAGTTTGGCACAAACGAACTTTAGGAGTCACGTGATGTAACATTGACAATGTAAAACTGAGCAATATTAAATTCACTAAAACATTTATAATTTCAAAACTTACAATTACGTTAAAGTAACTGGCACAAAATTCATACAAAATATATTAATTGTTCCCTCAAAAAACACGCAAGGTGTTGGTAATTTTCACTCATAATAATAATTATGGTTTTATAATTGAATAGTATAAAACATAACATGGAAATGCAAACTTTTATATCATGCATACCATTCAACACTTCAGGCCATAAACTGGCAAGAAAATTGCAAATTGATATAAAAATATTATCTCATACCTGTTTATATCTCAGGATAAAAAATATGTCTCGTACCTGTTTATCATATGTATGTATATCAGGTAAATAACGGCAATCATTTTACGGAAACATGTTACTGCAATATTGTATGGATTTCTAGAATTACATGCTTGAGCTGTCCAAAGGAAAAGCGCGCAGTAATTCAAAACAAGTGATATCTTTACAAATAATAACTAGTATATTAATTTATTTCGTAGTGTTTTGAAGTACTTTAATAAAAAAAATCCCCTCAGTTAACGTTTATAAAGATTTTTCATTTATTTTTTTATTACGCAGCAAAAATGTACAGACGTAATAAAAAAGAAATGAACGTCTGGACTTTTTCTTCAGACGGCAGTAATGTCAAATAATGTCACTGAAATATAATGATCCGTATTTTTTTATATATTGACATGTTACGGCAACATTGTAATAACATTTCCGACAATAATCGCCGTCCATACATTTTCGTAAAATTATTGTCTTCGCGCCTTCAAAATATACATAACTCTCCATTATTATAACAATAATAATAGTTATTTACATTTATAATATTATTATTCACATTCAATTAATACAAAAGACTAGCCTTTGCTAAGTACATATACAAAAATCCATAAAATTCACATAAAAATAACAATATTGGAGCATTTTATCTCAGTCGCAAGATTTCTTATAAGAAAATGCATTAATTCGTTGAACACAAGTATTATGCTAGATTTAGTCCCAGTATTGGATGGATATCACTTAGTCTTTTTAACACTTTAACATGCAGTTTATTCACTTACTTCACACTATTAGTTTGTTATCACTTTTTTAATCCAGTTTAGTTTATAGTTCCGTAGTGGTCTCAACTGGCGATTGATCGTAATTGTAACCGGTAAAGTTCCGTTTACCGAATGTTACGTTATCGTTTTCCGACGCTCTGCGGAAAGAAAAACAAAATTAGTAAAGAAAATTTTGTATACTGTAGCTGCTAGCTATTGGTAATTTTTGTTCATGACCATGGCAGCAGAGTCTTTCGGTCGTAATATTAATCAAGTTTACATAGTCTTAAATAGCGTCAAACAAGTCATAGTCACAGTCAGAGTCAAGCAAAGTAAGTCACAGTCAAGTCAAACTCATGCCCCAGTAAAGTGGCTTTACAAGAGCGTTCTATGGAGTTTTGGAACGAAAAGACATGTTTCACCTCGTTTTATTACCTACCCACACTCGAGCACGTTTACGAGCACTTAATAAATAATAATCCACCATTATAACACTCGAAAATACACAAGTTTAGTAAAATAATACAACGAGCCGACATGTTTTTTCCACGTTCGCGCCAAAACCCACTGCTGCTAGCAATCTATTGAAGGTGCAAATTTGACAGCTAGTCAAACTAGACGGTAATAATCATAGGCTAAGTATACTAATCTACGGTAATCTATACTAATATTATAAAGAGGAAAGATTTGATTGTTTGTTTGTTTGTTTGCATTGAATAGGCTCCGAAACTACTGAACCGATTTGAAAAATTCTTTCACTGTTGGGAATCTACACTATCCCCGGGTAACATAGGCTATATTATATTTTCAAAAAAATAGGGATTCTTAGCGCGTTAAGGTTCACGTTTGCGTGATTTTTTGAACTGTGCTGTTTCAGCGCTGTTGGAGCCCACGTTAGGAGGTAGCCGTAAGGCACCAGAGCCAGGCTTTGGATCGCTGGCACAGTTGCTCAGTTTAGATGGGAGTGTCGACAATGGCGAGAAGCAGTCAAGCAGAAGTGACACCCTACCCTTGATGAAACAAGTTTTAAAATGACACTTACTGTCACTTATTGAAGAACTGTATCCCGAATAAATAATTTCCTTTACTTTCCTATCCTTTAAAGTACAATCGCAATACGATTGATTGAAAATCCGCCCACTGAGATATCCAAGAACCGATAAACGATGGGGAAGAAAGGTTCTTGAGTGGAAACCACGAACCGGAAGGCGCAGCGTAGGTAGGTCTCCCACTAGATAGACCGATAACATAGCGAGTCACGGGGATCCAGTGGGTGCAGATGGCAGGCTGTCGTTCAGTGTGGAGATCGAAGGGGGAGGCCTATGTTCAGCAGTGGACGTCTTCTGGCTGATGGTAAAATCCCCCCGAGTAGGCAACGCACCCGTAATGCTTCTAATGTTACAGTGGCCCATAGGGGGCGGTCAACACTTAACATCAGGAGGCCTGCCTCTAAAAAATCATAGTAAAGGCATTCTCATCAGTAAAAATTTACTAAAAAAAGAAAGTAATACGTACCTATGCAATCCTGGTATCTCATCATATGCCATAATCGGATGCGTTGCTTTTTTCTTATGGTTGTTCCCGTTAATTTTCCTCCCCAACGTCGCAGCCAACAACCCACCACCAATGTTGTTATTGTTGACTCTCGGTAACGTCCCCAGCGCGTTATTCAATGCGTGGTTGTTAGGTATCCGTCGGTTGAGAGTTTGTGTGTTGCGAGCAATGTTTGCGTTATTGTGGTTGTCAAAGTTGTGGAAGTTGTTCAGTGTTCCGTTGTCGTTGACGCTTGACGCTCGGAGAGTTGTTGCTGTTTCAGAGACGGTGGGACTGCGCTCACCTAAAAACGGGATATAATTTTTAGCCAACTTAAAATAAGATCCATCGACCCATAGCCATCGAGCACTGATCGAGACACCCTATTGGATATAGGTCAAGACAAACCAATTCGACACTGATTGGATATCGTTTTTTAGATCAACTTTAAAATAACTGAACTCAAAATAGCTGTTCTTTTTTAACTGGTGGTGTACTATTGTATCTTATATGATGGTGGCCCTTATTAACAGTTTTTTTTATTTTATTTATTTACTTTGCATCATACGATTATGTACTTTTCTTTCTCACCGTTTTTTGTCAGATAATCAACACTGTGTATGTTAAAAGCATGGTTGTTGGAACTGAAGTCGAGTTGCAGATCTGCATCATCCACTGCCATGTTCAGCACCTGAAGACACAAAAGAGGTGAGGTTTTAGTTTGGAAAATCAATTTCTACTAAGCAAGCGTGATCCTAGCATTGTGCTGGGGCAATAGAATATGGCACAGATATCCACTGCCTGTATTAAGTGGCTACTCTATGGGGCCGTTTTTTTTTTCGAATTGAGACCACGGGCCATTAAGCGGAGTGAAGGACGTCCACCCATAAGATGGACAGATGACCTAAAAGAAACCGCAAAAAAATATGGCTCTCTCCATTGGCCGTTGTGTAACTCTCGAGTTATTTCAAAAGACCAGCAGTTAAGGAGCACGTCCCAAGTCCCAGTCAACACTCTTGTTAAAGACCCTTGTCTTTAAATACACAGATACAAACGTAAAATTTTTAACACCACTCTTGCATTGGGGGTTGAAACTGAGTCATGACGAGGAAAAAGAGTACAGAGATTGAAAACACTACATATGATCAGTTTAATTTAATACCTGTGTCTCGTATCTGGGCGCGGGTTCGTCTTCACTGGACTCGTAACCAGAAGGCGGTCGCGGCGGCATACTCACGCTGAGGGTTCCGTACTGCTGTGTCGCTTGCTCCTTGTGCTTTTTGTATCTGAATAAAACAAGATCGCTTATCACGCACCATAATTTTACAAACCGGTCATGTGGGAGTCGGGCTCACGCACTGAGGGTTCCGTACCACCACAAAATTCAATAACGAAATCACCAATTATAACTTCGTAACGAACAGAAACTTGTCACCGACTCGCACTTTGCCATTATTTATTATTTATGTTATACTTTAGAGTGTGTACCATAATCATGCTAAATTTGACGCTTGTACGTATTAACATTTTTACATAATACAAAAAAAGCGCAAAAAAAAAAATTGTATGGGGTTTCCTTTAGTTTTTACTTTTTAACTTTTTTATTGTTACTCAGTTAATCCGCCGTAACATTACATATTCTTCGAAAAATTCTACTGGGTACCTATTAAGGTTCGAAAGATACAGCCGTTTAAAGGTAGGACAGACAGACAGACAGACATCGTAGGCTTAGTAATAGGGTCCCGTTTTTACCCTTTGGGTACGGAACCCTAAAAACGTGCTTAAAAACATCCGTTTCTATTTTATACAAACTTTTATTTAGCTTGCCTAATCTTGTACTGAATTTTAAAACAGTTATCCCCAACCGATTGAGCTGAAATTTTGGGTACACGTTTAGTTGGTGTAGTAGATGACAATATGCATGGTTAGCTAAGTAACGTCATTCTAAATCCAATATGGCGGACTCCCAAACATGGCGAACCAGTTTCTATCTACCCTTATATGGGTATCAAATAAAGAAGTTTGATGAGAATACGAAAAATGAAATGTCACACTAAATTCAATATGGCGGCCGCATAAAATGTGCCTATGATTTACTAGTGTTTTGGGAAAATAAATCATCTTTATATTTTTTTTTATACATAATAGGCTTGCGCTTGACCGCCTGATGTTAATCTTTGATGCGGTCTACGGTGGAGCACGCTTGCCTAGAAGAAACCGATTCACTCGTGATTTCACTTCACTTGTGATTTCCAGATTGTAACTATCGGGGATCACCCATTCAGGCAGCGCATTCCACAGACTAGCAGTTCGCATAATAAAAGTGGAATCAAAGCGCTTCGCATTTATCGCTTCGTCGTTTATATTTAAAATGTTACCTGTTCCACGAAGCACAGATGTAGATGACAGCCGCTACAGCCACAACCAGCACGACTGCGGCTAGCGCTATCAGCGCCGCCGGGAGCGCGTTAGTTAGCGGTGCCGCGGCTATGTGCGGCTTCCTCGGAGGTTCCACTGGGATCAGTGGAGCTCGAACTTCGCTCACCGGGGATTGAAGACGCGCGGCAACTGCTTTGTGGACGCCGCTGTCTATCGCTCTGGAAAATAATAATGTCTTGTAAAAAAATACGGATCGAATTAGGAACTTCCTCTTTTTTTTGAAGTCTGTTAAAAGTGAACGTCTCGATACTCCAAGAACTTGGCATCAAGCAGCGCTTATTATCCACAGTACAGTCTCGGATACTAGCCTTCTTCGGACACGTTCAAGACAAAATTATCAGCCCATAGAACGCCTCGTTGTCCAGGGAAAGGTGGAAGGCACTAGACCGCGCGGGAGGTCACCCATGCGATGGACCGACCAGATCAAGTCTGCAGTGGGTGGTCCCTTAAGCGAGTGCAGCAGGATGACCTCGAGCAGAGAGAGATAGCGAGACATCGTGAAGCGCATCTTATCTGCCCCGTCCAATACTACTACATGACGACCACGACCGCTCTGCCAAGAGCGAAACGACTAAGAAGAAGAAAAGTGTACTCGGTTGGTTGTCACTCGTAAAACCATAGCTTAGGTTGGCGTTAGAAGTCCAAGCGTGCCCCATCTTAGACTGCATCGTCACTTACCATCAGGTGAGTTGTGGTCAAATGCTAGGCCATTTCATCAGTAAAAAAAAACTAAAAATCTAACGCCCACTGGGCCCTTATTCTATAACATAAACAAGTGACTAAAATTATTTTAAAAAAATATAACCCGATTGCATTGTATAAATAGTAGGTAACTGTAAAGTAACAGCGTCGCGCTGCGTACCTATCTATACTTACTAGTAGTAAATACAGATTACAGATTACAGATTCTTTATTCATAAATTTTAGAATTTACACGTCAGTGAGTTATAAGGTACATCTAGGTACTTATATGTATAATTATAATTTGTCATTAATATACTCTTTGACAGAGTAATATGCTTTATCGATCAATAATTGTCTTAATCTGGACTTAAATATGTTGTTGGAAGCTGCATCTTTCATGATCCTGGGCAGATGGTTGTATATAATAGCGCCACCTATATACACTGATTTTGTGGATTTTGCAAGCGTGTGAGCAGGTGTTCTCAGTCTGCCCTTGTGTCTTAATGTGTTATAATCTCGTGTGGCTCCGAATTTCTCAAACTTATCCAAGTTTTGTCGGATGAACACACAGACCTGGTATATTAATATAGAGGGTACCGTCAGTATTTTTAACTCTTTAAAGTAAGGTTTGGCAGACACATCCCACTTGACTCTAACAATCGCGCGAATCGCGCGTTTCTGCAGTATGAGTGGTCGCTCTGACTCCGCTGCGTCTCCCCACAGCTCAGTTCCATACGTGAGTATAGAGTGAACCGTGGCGAAGTAGCAGCTTAGCACGGCATGCCTGGGAGCTGATACTGCCACTCGGCTGAGGGCGAAACAAGCTTGACTCAGGCGTGAGCACAAAGCGTCTATGTGGATATCCCATTTTAATGCACGATCCACGTGAAAGCCAAGGAGCTTCACTGCCGAGACCTGCTGCAACGGCACGTCCCGTACTGCTACTGCCAAGGCTGGTTGCGGTCTATTCGCAAGGTTAAAATGTATGCAGCAGGTTTTTTCCATGTTTAGAGCAAAACCATTCGCTGCGAACCATTCTTGTAGTTGCTGTGCGACGTTCGTGAGTTTGAGTCGCAACTCTGGCAGGTTTGGTGCTGTTACCAGAGCTGCAACGTCATCAGCGAACATGTACACCTCAGCGTTATCAACATTTAACAGATCTCTTTATCTCGTAAACTTCTGAATATTTCATAGTAGTGTTATTTATTAGGGTTCCGTACCTCAAAAGGAAAAAACGGAACCCTTATAGGATCACTTCGTTGTCCGTCTGTCTGTCCGTCTGTCTCTCCGTCTGTCAAGACCCTTTTTCTCAAGAACGCGTAAAGGTAGTAAGTTGAAATTTATACTAAATACTTGGGTTTACGGTTTCTTTCGGCTGTAAAAAATTAAATGTTGTAAGTTAACGCAATCAAAAGATATGAACGTTTATGTCGCTTATTTTGCGATTTCACAGGGGAATCAAAACCTATAGGCTACTTCCCGTTGACCTAGAATCATGAAATTTGGCAAGAGGCAAGGTCTCATAGTACATATATAGGAATAAATCCGAAAGTTATAAATTTGAAGGTATATCATTTAAAAATGATTATTTTGCTATTACAAACTTACATTTTGTAGTTGGAATGTATGGAAGAACCTGTTCCGAACCGAAGAGGGTTCCGTCTAATGGAACCCTCAGAGCACGAGTCCTACTCGTACTTGTCCGGTTTTTTTTTTAAATATGCTCAGTGAGCTGCTACGTCATGGTGGTAATATTAACATATTTAGCTAAGTTTACTGACTATTTTTCCCTTTTTTGCGGACGCCATCTTGAATTCTTGTACCCGTCACTCGCATTATTAAAACGATTTAAGTGACACCTCATATATCGAAATCCATTAAGCTGTTTAGGCTGTAGGGCATGCCAAAGAAACCATCATACGTACATACACTCGAAAAACATAACCCTTCTTATTGCGCAGTCGGGTAAAAATAGGAAAATCACAAAAATTATGGAGACCTTGTTTGCCTGATCTGAGCTTAAAACTTATTTCATACTTACTTCTTGACCACCTTCGATTCCCGAGTCAGAATTCGTCCCGAACTAGGATCGAGCAGATACAGCCAAACGTCAGTCCCTCTTGCATCACTCTCCAACGTCCCGTTTTCTCCTAGGTAATGTCTTGTTGTTAGTTTCTCGATGCCAGCGATAAGACCGCTCTTTTCTTCAATAGCTGTGAGGAGGCTTCGGGAGCGACGGCGCATCGCGTCCGGGTTGAGGTCTGATATCTCTAGGACAAGTTGGTTGTCTTTTTGGAGGAGATTTATCTAGAAATGTAGAAGAAAAAGTAATAAATGTAACGCAATGATGCTGTCTACGATGGAGCACAGTTTCCTAGAAAAAACAAATTCACTCGTGATTTGAAGACATAGAAGATTGTTACTATTGGGGAACACCCAGATTAGCAGTTCGCACAATAAAAGCGGAATTAAAGCACTTTGTACTTTCGAAATATTAACCATAAAGCGGTGTCGATGTTTTGTGCCCGCTCTGGCAGTTCGATAGAAAAATGGGCAAGAGGGAATTAGATCATGCAGATCTGATGCAAACTCTCCGAAATGTATCCGATAGACTGGCAACTTTACGCCGATGCTCAAGACTGATAATCTGAGTTTATAACTCTACTTATTATCACAATTTATCTACTGGTTCCGAAATCAAATGCACTATGAATAAATTATTCTGTACTCACCACGACCGAAGCCCTAGCAATATTATAATCCTGCGTGGAGTTAGGGTTGTCCCGTACAGTCACACTGAACTTAAACGGCAAGGCTTCACTAGGAACATTTTCGAACGTTTTAATGTTGCTTATCACCCCCGTGTCTGCGTCCAGAGTGAAGTATTCTTCAGCGGCTTTGGTCCAAGAGTTCTTTTGGTATTCTAGTTTGCCAAAGTCGCCGCTGTCTTTGTCTTTAGCCTGTAAATGGGAGGAATAATATTTAGAGTTTTCTAAGATTTATTGATATTAATTTATTATTTGGTTAAGCTTCTTCGTTCGGCTCGTGTTTTTCATTGAAGCCCGTTTGAGGCATAAAGCGCACAAGATTTTTTGCCGAAATATTTGTCTGATTTGGATTACATATCTATACCTTGTTTACATTAAAGGTCATTGTACTTGCTTTTATGAACAACTTTTACTGTGGGACCAAACATGAAATTGGGTAGAAAAAAATCAGCTACTCCATAGAAAAATGACATTCGAACTCGACAAAATGTGTGATACCATACGGGAACACGATATCAGGTGGTCCCATAGTAAAAACGGTTCATATTGATGGTTCCTTTCGACCTTATAATACACCGTTCCGTAACGGTGTATAATTATAAGACTATTACCTACACTGTCACCATCATCATAGTCATCTAGTCTACTTCTGGACTGGATAGGCCTCTCCCAAGGCACTTAGCCCGATCTTCGGCTTTTCGGTTACGCTACATTTGCCGATTCGTGGTTTCCACTTTAGAACATGTCCCCAATATTTATCGGTTCTACGACAGACACGACAGGCCCACTGCCACTTCAGCTTCCTAATGAGCTGAGCTATGTCGATGACTTTAGTTCTCAAGCGAATAACTTCGTTCTGGATACGATCCCTAAGTTAAACACCGAGCATAGGTCCTAGCATATCGAGCTTTGACCTATTATTTTATTAATGACCACCATGAACACCAACATGATGCACGTCCTTGCTTTACATGACGGAGACACAAGGCACAAGAAAATTGATGGCGGAACATAAAAACGAGAGTCCATTATGTCTGATCGCCATAAAGGCTCATAACTTTTATTTACTATAGTGAGAATATTTACGAAATTACAACTACAATTATAAACGAATTACCAAGTAGATGAATAATAATTTAAAAAAAAACAGCTTACTTTAATCTGCAGCACATTGGTTCCCAACAGCATATCCTTGGTAACAATCGCGAAGTACTTCCCCTTAGCGCTTCCAATCCACGACTGTTCACTAAATACAAACACTGGCGCATTATCGTTTGCATCAGTCACATGGATTTTCACCACAGCCATGTGGTTTTCAGGGTTTATGAGCCCTTGTATGGACTCCAGTTGGACTTCTAGGGAGTATTCGGACAGGGTTTCGTAGTCCAATGAGCTGGTGTTTAGGTAGATGGCGCAGTCGCGGTCTTCGGTTAGCTTTACGTAGAATACTCCTGGGTAAGACAGAAGTTTGGTTAAAATTATAGCTATGTGTATGAAAGACTATTAAAATATCAATGTATGTAAAGTACTAGCTAACCCGACAGATGGTCCTTCCAAATTTAAATACATTTGTTAGAGTTATGGCTTGAGTTTATACAAAAATCCTATAGATAAAACGCACTTTCAATTTTTCCTTAATGTTCAAATTTTCCAGGCATTTTAATTTTTAATTTTCCTTATTCGGCCGCCATTAAAAAAAAAAATAATTAGCCCAATCTTTTATAAAGGAACCGACCGAACCGTCAATTCCAATTAAAAAAATTAAATTACCGCAAACTAGTGTGGGCTAATTTGAGTTAGATAAGGGTTCGGGTTCTGTAAACTTAACTCATTATCCCAATCGACATTAATCTATGACTTGTTTATGCAGGCTGTGTGGGTCATAATATAAAGTTCACGTTTCAATGGTTTGCTTTTAGCCGGGATGTTGTGTTTTAAGCATTAACCTAAATCACTTCATCAAAACCCTAGAGCGCGTATTCCCTGAGGAAGGGGAATACGCGCTCTAATGCCTCTAATGGCTCCGAAACCGGTCGATCGTCTCGACCGATAGAAACATAATCGTGAGTGTAAGCCGGTGTTATAATAATAATTGATTAACCTAAATGTCTAACAACATACTCATTTAGTAGCCCTAGTGGAACTCTGACCCTAGGTTAGTAACTCAGTTTGTAAGAGGGTGAAGCTAATATGTTTACCTTGCTGTGAAGTCTCAGTAAGGCGACATTTGAGTGGGGTATCTGGCGAATGCTCTCTCTTGTTCAATAGAGGCAGGATTCTGACCAAAGTGCCGTTCTGAGAGTTTTCTGCGATGTGCTCCGTGTAAACTGTATCAGCAAAGCCGAGACCGACCTGCAAATTAATAACAAGAATTGCTTGTTGAGGAGACCATGGAATACATGCAAAAAATGTAATTAAGTTATTTATGAGCAATTGTATGAAAATGACATTGACAATCACATTAGGTTGAGAGAAATTATCTCAAGCTATAGTCATTTTCATACAATTTCATCTTTCCGCAGGCGTTAACGCTAACAGAAAGTGAGTCTTGTCTAACCCCCCTGCGGGCTTAGCACGGGGCGTGGATATCTCGGTTAGATTCTCTCCAAATAATCATTCAGTTCAACAAACCGTTAGGGCTCCAGGGCACACCCCCTCTAGGGTGCCTGGGCAAGTCTGATTCCCACTCCCGGCGACGGCCCAAGCCGAGGTTCGTACCTTTGAGATGCCCTTGTGCTAGTCGCCTATAAACTTAACCACCAAGTTATGCCGAACGCACCCTGCGTTCGCTAACTAGTCCGGTCAAGCTGTAGAGGCCAAAAGGGCCAAGTCGAAGGCGTTCACAGCGGCCGGAATACATTAGGCGCTCCGATACACTCCTGTCAGGCGTCTGTAGACCCACAACGAGGTCAGCTGCGTGCGCCTGAACAAGCTACTTTTTGTTTTATTCCGATAATACGAATGATTATTTTAGGGTAGCGGGTAAAATCTCAGGGTGCTGTGGTTTTATAGTAAAAGAAACTTACATCTGGAGGTACTGTGGCTGAATGGCTGACGTATATGGTGAGGCTGGTGACTGAAGACATCACAGGGTCGCCCTGGTCGTAGGCTTGCACATCCACCTGGGAATCATACAGGGTTTTGTTAACACCACAGACTTGGCCCACCACAAACACAAATAAAACACAACAGGACCCACTAGAACCTATCAACAACGCTACGGTTGTGAATTCAATATCACCAGTGTTCACGATGTTTTCCTTCACCGTTTTTGAGCAATGGCATCGTAACTGCATATCTATACTAATATTATAAAGAGGAAAGATTTGATTGTTTGTTTGTTTGCATTGAATAGGCTCCGAAACTACTGAACCGATTTGAAAAATTCTTTCACTGTTGGGAAGCTACACCATCCCCGGTTGACATAGGCTATATATCTATACCCGTGCGAAGCCGGGGCGGCCTACTAGTAATTTATATAAGTAATAAGTCATTGGTGCATGGCCGATGATCGAACCGGGTGTCGTCAGATTGTAATTGCACATGCTACCACTCGGCCACCATCGCTTGTTTGTATTATAATAGAAAAAAAAAATACACACCGTATATTCACTATCAGTCTCCTTCCTCAAATCGTCCCGAACCCTGACAGCTCCCGTATCGGGCTCCACGTGGAAGTATATGGAAGCCTTCCCTCGCCCAACTAGTTTGTACCGCACCCTGTTGTTTGGGGCTGTGGAATCATTGTCTGAAGCGGTCACAGTTTGAACTAGGCTGCCGATTGACGAGGAGTCTTCTATTGTGACGGGACGAATAGCAGACGTGAATATGGGCGCGTTGTCGTTTTTGTCCTGTAAATAAAATGTTATTTAGAATAAGGTTTATTTAAAACTCTGTTTTAAACTATCACGGTTGTTTACTACGGGACAGAGCATCCCTTCCTAGTCCGACCAAAAATTTTAAACGCTTAATTATCTCAGAACTTCGTCATCATCATCATAATCAGCCTTTTAACCATTGGCGGATCCAGGGGGGGGCATGTGGGCCATGCCTCCCCCCCCCCCAAACACCTAGCAATTCCATACATTCGACTAAATTTTTCGATTTGATTCCTTCGAACCTTGTCAGAATGGCCCCCCCAGAATGAAATCCTGGATCCGCCCCTGCTTTTAACAGTCCACTGCTGGACTTTTAGCCTACCCCCGAAAGGGAGATAGGGCTATATCCACCACGCTGGCCTAGTGCGGGTTGGTCGATTCACATAAGCCATAGAATTCCTTCTCCGTACGTATGCAGGTTTCCTCACGATGTTTTCCTTCACCGAAAAGCCAGTGGTATGAAAATCCGTACATAAGCTCCAAAGAGCTCATTGGTACGGGCCCGGGTTTGAATCCGCGACCTCACGCTTTCAAGTCTAGCGGTCTTCTAAATGGGCCTCTCAGAACTTAAGCCCATTTAAATAATTTCTTCAGTGTATGTATTTTTTTATCCTGTTGTTTGATACAGCTGCAAGATGGGTCGACGATATTGTTACTATCGCGGGTCGAACCTGGACTCGATTAGCACAGAACCGAGGCAGATGGCATAGCAAGAGAGAGGCCTATACCCAGCAGTGGGATAAGGAAGGCTGTGGATGATGATGATTCGGTAGACCGGCGTGCTGTTCGTCTTATAGGCGATGAGTTAGTGGCTAAGAAACTTCTCAGTCTAGAACACCGCCGTAAAGTAGCGAGTCTGTCAATTTTCTACAGGATTCATTTCGGAGATTGTGCATCAGAGCTACATGACCTTATCCTGCCATCCCCTTTCTACTACAGGACAAGTAGGAAAACGGCCCACTACCACCCATACATTCTGGATTTTCCTTGGAATACGTACCAAACGTTTCGATTCTACGTTTTACGGCCAAAGATTGAAACAACTTGCCCGCTTCCTTGTTTCCTAAGAGATATAACCTGGGCCTTTTCAAGGCCAGAGTGAAAAGGTATCTTCTAAGTCTGCGTGCTTCATCTTCGACCACATCCTCGCTTACCAACAGGCAAGTTGGTGGTCAAAAGCGGAATCATACGCGTTAAAAAAAAATATCTACGTTTGGCCACCAACTCGCCTGATGGTAAGCAACGGTGGTATTGAATTAAATTCTTCATTAGCATTTTTAAACAAATACTAACACCTTTACTATGGCCTGATCTATCGGCTACTTTCACATTATCCGGGGTGACATAATATGCTAATTCATTTGCAGTCAAGTTCTACTCACATCAACAAGAATCTCCACTGTAGTCGTAGAGTCAGGCCCCTCGTCATTATTCTCTTCAGTACCCACAATGATCTCGTGCCGAGCCATCACCTCTCTGTCCAACGGCTGTAGAGTCCTGATGAGACCGGATTTCCGATCTATCGAGAACAGTTCCATATCGCCCATCAGGATCGTGTACGTTATCTCTGGAATTGAGTCTGGGTCCTCGGCCTGGAATGAGATGCAAATATAATAGGAATTAAATGATTACTCCTATACCAGCAACCGAAAATCACCTTGTAATTAGATTGTCCGAACACTTGTCACACTTATAGTTATTGGTTTGTCTGGGCAAAAACTAACTATTTGTCACAGTTATAATTCGGTTGTTTGGTTTGTCTGGGCAAAAACTAACTATTTGTCACAGTTATAGTTCGGTTGTTTGGTTTGTCTGGGCAAAAACTAACCACTTTTCACACTTATGGTTCGATTTGTCCGGGCTATGACTAACCACTTATTACACTTATAGTTCAGTTGTTTGGTTTGTCCGGGCAAAACTAACCACTTTTCACACTTATAGCAAAAACCGACTACCTATTTACACTTACACAGCCAGTTATTTGATGCATAGCCGCCTTGTTTAAATTTGAAAACGCTTATTTTGTAAGCGGATAACGAAGTGTAAAATCCGTTGGATAAAGCTTTGTAGGACATACACTATTCTAGAAGCTGTCAATTTGGTGTATACTAACCTGAACCTTAACCACAGGGTAATTAGGCACATTTTCGGGTACATGTACGGAGTATAGAGCTTGTCTGAAGACTGGCGCTTCGTCGGGAATGTCCTGAACTTGAACAGTCACGGACGCGGTGCCGAGTCGCTTGTCGATCGCGCCGTCTGTCGCCGTCACAACGAAAGCGTAATCCTGGAAAATCAAATCAAATCAAATCAAATCAAATCATTTATTTGCTAAAATACATTACATTAAAAGGTCTTAATATTATATTTATGTCACTTTGTACTCAGTCTGCAAGCAGACGTGCAAATGCTCATTTTTATACTAAAGAATTTAAATAGGTATTTTAGAAACGAATAATATTAGAATTAAATTCCGTAAATTCCTTAACACTATAAAAACAATGGTTAAGAAGCCAAAAGGCAAACAACTTTTGAAAATCTTGTATTATAGGCACTATTGCTTCCGATTTTTTATTTTAATCACAATGGCCCAGTCAATGGTTGCCGGAATAGTATAAAATATGGTAGGTTTTATACATGATATAACGGAACAGTGGTACTAAGGAAGAACTCAAAGGAAGTCATTGTGCCTGTCATTACTGAACAACTATAGGGACCAAAAAATTATGAGATGCCATTCTTAAACCTTCTAGTGGTAACCAAGCCAAGTGATATTGAATGTAGTAAGGCCACAGTTTTTTTGTTTGTTTTTTGTTTAAATTTTTAAAAAAACTTTTCTTTGAGTATGGCAGATATAAGAAGTTGAAGTCAGTCTTGTAAAAACATACCCTATTTTAGTTGTAATTATAGTTCACTTTACCATACCTTGGTATGTTCATAGTCCAGTTTGGTATTAGTGTTGATCATGCCAGTGCTATTGTCAATAGTGAAGGGCAGGTGTGTCGGGATGCTGTAGCTGATCATCGCATTCATTCCTTCATCCAAATCCGTGGCGTGGACGTAGCCTACGAATTCGTTTGACACACCTGTGGGAAGAAAAATCTACTTAATATCATTTTAAATACATTATCTGACAGTCTACGCATAGCCTACGCCGCTGGGTCTAGATGACATGTATGAAATTTGGCACTAGTTTTTTTTTTTTTTATATTATACCCTTTCCATCTAATTCAAACTGGAGGTGATAAGACCTGCACTGACATTCCACTTGTGGTGTATTGTGCATTTGCCCCTGACAGCCTACCCAAACCAGCGGAGCTTCTAAAAATAACGGAGCACAGCTATTGGTCACTGACTGAATTGTCCTATCCCTTTTTCGCCAGTTGCTGTGGTATTGGAGACTAATTGTTGTGTACTGTACCCCCTTCAATCTATCAAAGACTATTGCGCAGTAATTTAGTGATTTACCAGTAAGCATATCTGTGGAATGCGCTGCCTGAATGGGTGTTCCCCAATAGTTAGAACCTGGGTGTCTTCAAATCACGAGTGAATCGGTTTCTTCTAGGCAAGTGTGCTCCACCGTAGACCGCATCATCGCTTTAAATCAGGCGAGATGGAGGTCAAACGCAAGCCTATTATAAAAAAAAATACATTTCTTTAAAAAGCATGTACCTTCTTTCACGTTGAAAAGGTAAGAATCCTCGTCAAACTTGGGATTATTGTCGTTGATGTCAGTCACCTTGATGTTGACCGTTGCTGTACTCGACAGCTTCCCTGGGTCTTCAGCTCGGACCATCTGGAATATGCGATGTTATTGCTACATTAGGTTTTATACCAAAATGCGTTTAAGTCGCCAAATAGAATTGCCGTGTAATAACGTGCACAAAATTTTACTTACACCAATAACAAAAGTAAATACCTACTCTAACTAGGAGTAAATGTGTTCCGTGCTCTAACTAGTGACACTAAAAAATCTCAGTATTTCAATCAATTGCACTGTTGATTGAACTACTGAGAATAGACGCTTTTTTGGAGTCAATTGTTTTTTTATTTTTTATTACCGGGCATGCTATGGCTAATAAGGTCATACCACCTCGTTTTACGCTTTTACTGTCATAAGTATGCCCCAGTAAAGTAGTGGAGACTTTTACTAGAGACATATTATGGAGTTTTGCATACGACATGAAAATACACGTTTTTTGTTTGTATGACTTTGCCTAAATCAAGTCGAGCACGTTCACAAACAATTTATTTATAATAATCCACCTTCATTGCACATTAACACTCCAAAATACGCAAGTTTAAGAAATAAATACAATGAGTCGACATGTTTTCTTCACATTGGCGCCAAAACACCATTGGAAATATTAATGTTAAATGAAATACTAACCAATTGATACCTCGTGAGCACTTCTCTATCCAAGCTCCGGATGACGGTGATAATCCCGGTAGTAGCGCCGATACCGAACTGCCGCAGATCATTACCAGACGCTATCGAGTATGTTACTGGCTCGTTTTCAGGGTCTTTAGCCTGGAAATTAAAATAATACGTTTTTTTGCTGAAGTCCTGTACCTGTCGAGACGCAGAGAAGTTGCGCTGTAACTTAATAAGATGGATAATTTTCAGGCATTTTTAATAAATATGATTTTAGGGGGTGCTAAGAATCTCCGGCAGAGATCTGGCTGCCAAACAATGAGCCTGGCTACGACAGCAGGAAAGCATTGGACAAGACTAGCACAGGACCGGAAAAGATGGCGCTCTGAAGAGGAGACCTATACCCAGCGGGTGGAAAATAGTTTTTGATGATGATCAGTTTAAAAAACCAACTTCAACATTAGTAAAATACGCAATTGCGGTTACTTGGATGACATCATTGTCCTGCGGGCTTATTACGTAACTTTTCTGGGTATTGCCTCTGCTTTCATGAATACCAGAATGGCTCTATGAAGATCAGTCTAGGCTTTGTAATCTCAGGAAGCGAACTAGTTCGGTCTAAGATTGGATCTGGCCGGACGAAAAGTTCAACAATTCCTTGAGAGCTGAAGCCCTAAGCACCCTAACTATATTTACAGCGACATTGAACACAAATCAACGATATAGTAGTTGATAGGAAACAAGGTCATCGTTCACTACAGATGTTTATTGGTTTCGACACCTAATGTACCGCTTGACAGGTATGCAAACATGGCCAATGTGCCGCAACGAGATTCTAGATTATGTTGCTTTGTGCCGCAAATAATTAGTGACATAAATTACTATTTGTGTCACTAACTATTTGTGCCACAAAGCAATATAACCTAGGAGTAGTGTAATAATTAGTATCACAATACTGATATCCTTAACAATGCTTACAGTGACAGTTGTGACAGTAGAGTTAATAGCCGCCCCTTCAGACACAGGTGCGAAGTAATCTCTGGATGAGAACTGAGGTGGTCTAGTGTTGGGTCCGGGCGCGACAGACAGTTCAACTATTCCTTGAGAACTGAGGCCTTTTGCGTCGGATGCTCGAACGGTAACGCTGTATTGTTCACCGGCTTGAAGACGACCGGTACTGGCTGAAGATAAAAGAAAAAGATAATGCAATGTTTCGCACTTGACTTAGGCCTACTAAACGAGTTGCGCACGCAATCGAGTTTGATATTTCCATCTGTGCATGTCCCCGTTCTTTCTATCTAGGTGCAATAAAATAAAATCAATCTTAAACGATAAAAACGCCAATCGTGCAAACACAAACTCGTTATTCACAACCATGCAAACAATAACAATTGACACAACAATAAAATTGAAACATGCCTTTTACGAAATAAATAGATATAGAAATATGCCATTGTTATATGGTTATACTCAAAGATCACTCTAAAGTTTGATATTCAACATCAAGCGATGATTTGACAATAAATTCGGCATGCTACTGCATATTGACTATCAAGGTTTACTTCCGTACATCGCAGCCGATTGCAGCCGCGCGCGTCTGACGCATGCGTCTAACGCACGTGGCTGGTGCGATTTGAAAATATATGGCGACGTGATTCGAGACCATTGATAGTAAAAGGATTAATGGCCGAGACACTTTATGATATTGACAAACGTTGAATAAGCTAAAAACTAAATAAAACACATTTTTACCCAATAACACAGGAAGTATAGTTAGTTCAGAATATTTTATCGCAAGAAAAATAAAAAAAAATTTAAATTAATGAATGTGGTAGTCGGTAAAACATGTATGACAACTTCTATTAACTATA
Organism: Agriopis aurantiaria; assembly: GCA_914767915.1. Taxonomy (NCBI): domain Eukaryota; kingdom Metazoa; phylum Arthropoda; class Insecta; order Lepidoptera; family Geometridae; genus Agriopis; species Agriopis aurantiaria. The sequence goes on from OU611990.1 coordinate 6,427,252, forward strand.
GACAATAATGTAGCTATTATTGTAAAAAAAAACGTGACAATATAATTATTTTATTTATATTACACGGGAATTACTCACGTAAGATTAAGCCGGTCACTCCGACTATAGTTTCAACCGCATTAGGCAGTCTTTTAAATAAAATCAAAAATATAAATAAAATGTGTGAAAACCACGTCAGTTTCTATAATAAAATATAATTATTTATTATACTGGCTTTTAGATAGCCTGTTGGTCAAATGGTAGTGAACCTACTTTCTGAGCTTGGGGGCGTGGGTTCAGTTCCCACTTATAGGACAAACATTTATGTGATGAACATTTTTTTTTTTTTTTTTATTTAAAATGCAACTCCACGGACTCCAGTTCACCACTTTTTTACACTGGGCGTTTACGTGTGCTTTAAAATTGAGCCTTCGGTCGATCAACATTTGTTTTTGTTCTTTATCTGGTTGTTAATATTCATTTAAGTACATATTTAAAACTATATATATATATGTATATATATCAGTCTCTGGCAACCATATCACAAGCTTTGCTTAGTTTGGGGTTAGATGACCGTGTGTGCAAAAATGTCCCGAACATTATTTATTTATTTTATTTACATTTTTCTCCAAAACGGCTGGATAGATTTGAATTAGGTTATTTTATAAATTTGAAAAGCTTCATCAATATCTGTGTAGTATTTTAAATGTATAAGCTCTTTTTGATTTCATTTGTGGCTAAAACATTGAATAACCTATTGGACTTTGAAATATTTTGATCTTTATTGATCAAGAAGTTCGTTGACCAACTTGAGCGAAAAGTTTACGAGAAAGGTGTTAGACAGTGTGCTTACATATAACTCCAGTGATAGGGTCAATGTTAAATTTGTTGCCGCCGTTGTTAGACACGTGATAGATGCTGTAGGATATACGTGCATTCTCACCCTCGTCGATGTCTATCGCTTCCACCTGAAATAATACTTAAGTTATAAGAAAAGTCAATTTTTACAAATTAACCTAATCATATTATAGCTAAAGAGCGAAACAGAATATAAACGCGCGTGCACACGGAGGTGAGTTGAACGGGATAGGCGGGGACGGGGGACCGTCGAAACCGCGTCGCTCAGCTCATGCGGCATGATGGTTGGCGTCTTTCCAGCTAGATGGCTCTGTCAATGTGATTCACCATTGAAGAGTTCTACTATCAACCTCCTTCATCATCAGATCAGTTCAATGATACCAAAATAATATATTGTCATCCAAATTACATTATTTAAAGTTAAGTCAAGAGTATAACGTCACACAGCATAAAAAGATTTAACTGATCGGAATTGTTGAAGGTTTTTTGTCACTGTGGCAAGCCACTTGCTCGTATAAAGAAAGGGTCGGCAACGTATTTGTGATGCCTCTGGTGTTACAAGTATCCATAGGCGACGGTGACTGCTTACCATCAGGCAGCCCGTCTGCTTGTTTGCCACCTATGGCATAAAATATATATATATATATATATATAAATGTAAACGTGTTTGTTCGTTTCTCTTTTACGCAGCAACACAGCAATGGATCGACGTGATTGTTAAAATTTGTATATTTCAAGAGCCGAAGGGAGAGTGACGTAGGAGACTTTTTGTCCTGGAAAAATGCAGCTAGTAAATGAATACAATGCGTCGAGAATCTTTGTGCACGAATGATCTTAAGGTTACCTTATGCACAGGTGTAGGCTCCAAGCTAGCCGGGACGATGATGGGCTGAGTCTTCGGAATAACAGGCGCGTTGTCATTCTGGTCTAACAGTCGAACGGCCAGGGAAAACGGCGCCGATGCCGCTCCGCCGTTCGCCTCGCGACCTACCACCTGAAAGAAACACGCAGAAATAGATTATTATACACAGACTGACTGAACCAGATAGTTATTTATATAGTTCTAGTTATTTAGATTATTATTCTCTATGGGTCGGTTAGTCTGTCCTGTCTTTGTCCCACCTGGCTCTCGTCTCACCTTTTCCGTTTCAGTCACATTTTTTTCTAAAAGCACCAGCCGTGTTTTACCATCTTATAGGAAAGACCCATAAACTGACAGCTAAATCTAGGCTGATATTGTTTACCACCATCATCATCATCATCATCTTCAATCTATATTATTCCACTGCTGGACATAGGCCTCTCAAAATACAGATGCCTGCCCGATCTTCGGCGTATCGCTGCTAACCACAGCCAGCTGTCTTGGGTATATAGGCATTACATCGAGTCTCAGGGCGTTTGCCCATTCGTGGTCTCCATTTCAGAACATGTCTACTCCAACAGTTGTCAGTTTTGCGACAGATATGACTGGCCCAGTGTCACTTCAGCTTGCTAATACACTGAGCTATGTCAGTGACTTTGGTTATTTGGCTAATAACTTCGTCCCAGATAAGGTTCTTCAGAAAAACGCCATACTTAGCTCGCTGAGCGACCTTGAACTTGTAGACTAATTCAACTGCAAGTGTTCAAGTTTCAGCACCGATAATAACAGTTGGGTAATGACTACCAACTCACCTGAAATCTAAACTTGCCCGGGTTCGGTGGGTCTCGGTCCAGCCTCTCGTTGCTGACCACCAAATAGCCATTATTATCAATGTCGAAGAAATTCGTCGTTAACTCAAACGTATACTTTGGAATTGGATCCCCTGGACCCTGAAAACATAAGAGAATAACATGATTAAGTACCTATTCATTTACTTATATGATAGATTCAACCCCCTTCTTTATTTGTTTTTGACGGTCTCTGAATTAGAATTGGCCAATGTAAAGTTAATTTCAACCAAGCTCATGAAATAATGCAAGTCTTCTACTACTTTGACCTTGTCCGACGTTGCATTCACAAATGCAGTTTTGATCAACCATACAAGGTCACAATACTTACGAAGACAGCAACAGAAACCGTCAGCCTAATCTGCAGTCCATGGTTCATGGTTCCCATAAGCAACCTTTCTTTCACTTAACCCTCGTTTTTTAAACAAACTATTTTGCACGTATATCACAAGGTCTGACTTACCAAATCAGCATCAGAAACCGTTAGTCTTATCGGCAGTCCCTCTGCATCCAAAACCTTGGTTCCCTTGGGCGAGTTTTCTTCGACTTCACCTTCATCTGCCGTGGCGTTGACGACAGGCAGGTTCGCGTCTACTGGACGGACAGTGATGACCAGTTTCGCTGTTGTGAAACGCTTCGCTTCAGTAACTTCTTCAGCCTGGAATATAAAGATTTTTGGATATAATTTTTATGCATTGGTTTATATTTTACTTCAATAATAGTGGTTGTCCCCAGTGATTTCGTTCGCGCTTATTTCCACTTTTCGCTCCAAATATATCATTTTAAGTGCTCCATTTAGTGAGATGTAAGGATGTTTGTTAATCAAATAAATCATTAGGCTTATGTGTAAAAAAATTGCTGTTCTATAGAAAGCGGTCATTCACACTTGACAAAATGTACGGAACAGCCGATATTTTTAGCGATTTCAGGGTTAGTATATTTTATTTTTCTGTAAATAATCCACTGAATCATCATCATCATCATTTCAGCCTATCATATTCCCACTGCTTGGACCTCTCAGAAAGAGAGAATGGGTCCTAATCGACCATGCTGGCCCAGTGCATGTCTACTAAAAAACCACAAAATATTGATAAAATCATGGTAAGACAACTTGCCTAAATGCATTACACTAGCGTTAAAAGTGCTTGCTTACCTTGATAACCAGCTGAAATTTCTTAGCTATATTTGTGTCGACGGGCAAAAGTTGCCTCACTGCGCCGTTATTGGGATCTATTGCGAAGTACGTCGCCCAGGTATCTGGTTCGCCACTCTCTATGCTATATCGGATTCGTGCGTCCAGCGTATCCATATCGACGGCTTGGATTTTCTCGGGTTCGAGGGTTAGGATCCCGGCTAGGACGCCGCTGTTTACCTGAAAATGTTATGCAAACGTGTTAGTTTTAGTGTATGATGTCACAAAAGAGTTCATGAAAACGTATTGAATAAAATGATAATATTAATTTTACACTCTGTATGGCACGGGGCCCACTACACTTCCCTGTGGTACACCTTGATAACGTCGAGGTGGAACGAATATCAGTTAAGTATGATTTATGAGTCACAACAGCAACAGTAGTGTGGCAACAGCTTAACATAAAGCATAATTTCAACTATTCATGGATTGTTTAGAAAACGGATGATTGAAAAAAGTAACAAAATGCACAAACAGATTATTTTTGTTGTAATACGATTTACTGACTGTCGTTATCTTTGCAATTTGCGATTTTGTGCTTAGTGTGCTTGTTTAGTTTGTGCATATTTATCAGTCTAGTTACATACTACAGACTAGTAACATTTAATTTTGGGTATTAAGTGACCTCGAGTCTTTTATTTATAGCATTTTCTGTGACAGTCACTTTATCATCAAGTAAGTCAAACGCCTAGCTTGTCAACCATAAAAATTAATTCGTCAAGAACACAACAATGTTACTTACATAGCTAGAATACTCCGGGTTGAAGCAAGCTCCCTCATGCAGACTGCATCCCTTGTAGATAAACGAGGGATCCTGGTCGTCATCGTCAAGTACATTCACAGTGAGGGTGGTGGTACTGGAAAGCCGCCTTTTAGTGTCACGCGCACGGTCCTAAAGGAAAAAAAAAACACAAATTCAATTTAAAGCTTATAAATGAAATAATATTAATACATTAAGTATTTCATGTATTAATATTTTGAAGAAATTTCTTCTTCGAAATTTGACTTTAAGGCCTCGACCGTTGCTACAGTATTTTGGTGACCAATTTTTTCTTCTCTGATTATTTTGTGTGTGCGACCCGATTTTGATATAGTTTATTTAGTTTCAAAGGTGACATCATAGACAGAGTTCCTAGCCATGATTCAGCCTTTGAAAACTCACCAGCTCCTTTATTGGGGGTTTAAATAAAAACAATTTCTACTTTGTTGTATTGATTATTATGTTTGTTGTATTGATTATTATGTTGTTATGTTTGTCTATCGTTGTGCCGCGGTGGGCATACGATCGCCTACTCGTCATTCTAAACTCGACATCTTGTTTTTCAGGGAAAAGCAATCCCGTCAAATCAAGATTTGCAGTGAAGCTTCTAGCTTTCTTTAATGCCGTTATTTTCTTTACCCACCACTATGACCGTTAATTGAATCTTTCATGGTATTAAATTGCCCCTGGTACTGTGCTTGGTACTTACCGAAGCATTAATAGGGACTAGAAAATCATGCATGCGTTCATCATCCAACGTATCTACTTTATGCGGCAGAAGTATAGAAAAGTACTCATAGCCGATTAATGAATTCTGCTTATCCAAGGTACTATTCTCTCCAGGTACTTTTTAGAACTTTAACAAACTTACCGAAGCAACAATAGTGACTAGAAACTTCTGCGTGCGTTCGTAATCCAACGTCCTGTTGACTGTGACTATCCCTTGATGTGGCTGCGGTATGGAAAAGTACCCATAGCCGTCTAATGCATTCTGCTCTTCCAGGGTACTATTATCTCCAGGTACTACGTAGTATTCAGAGAGGCCATTGACACCGGCATCGATGTCCACAGCGCGAATCTTGTCGAAGATTGTTGTGCCGATTGGTGCAAGCTGTAATAAAATGGAAATGCAGTTAAATAATGTAGAACTTGAGCATTGATATTATAATGGATAATTTTTTTGAACTTGTGTGTTAAGACTGCTTGCTCCTATACGGATAGAAAAACATTAGTAACATAGGTGGTTAGAAGAACCTTAAATATGATGAAGGCTACAAGTGTCAACAAGCAAATGTTATATTTTTACCCACGATAGATAGGAGAAGCATTTGGGGTAATATAGCGTGTTTTTTTTTAAATTGGATAATTGGCTTGCGCTAAACCGCCTCATCGCCTGATGATAAGGTATGGTAGGTATGGTTTGTACATCTGTTAATATTTTTCTGTTGTTTTTTTTTAATCCCACAAACGTCAGACCAATCGGAATGTGTTTTGTTTCAAAGTAAGTTTCATTTAAGTTTCATTTCTGGTTCTAAGCTAAATTTAAACATTAGCGGCTTTACTTATGAACGTTACTTAAAAGTTAAGCTATGCTTAAAATTGCTGTTAACTTCTCGTTGACGGAAATTGTCAAAACGAGACAGAGCAATTTTAAGCTTTGCTTAACTTAAGTAACGTTTATAAGTAAGTCCGAATATCTCTTCGAGGGTTCAAAAGTTAAGAATTGCTTGTGGGTATTTATTTATTTTTTGAGTTCCGTACAGCCAGACATACATCGTAGGCTTAGTAATAGGATCCCGTTTTTATCCTTTGGGTCCGGAACCCTAAAAATCGACTACCACCTATTCGTTTGACCCTGATTCTGAAGAAAAAATCATCCACACAAATAAACATTTTGTTATTTACACACAGACAAACTAACTCGCCTGATGACGTGTGTTTTTTGCTACTTTTTGCAAGGCATCCTTGTACGTTTTCACGAAAATCGTTAAAATTTTCAGTTTAGCTGACAGCTTATCCCACAATTTGGCGGCAATCACCTGAATTTAATAAGACATATGTACTTTGTTTGGAACATCGTTACATACTTAAATTCTTATAAGAAGACTACTATAATTAAACAAGCATTTTTTAAACCCCTGCTAAAAAGATGGCTTGTAACAACCTTCAAATGCTGACGGAGATATTCTTAAATCATAGCTAAGAAGACATTTGATCAAGTCAAAATCGGTTAAGCCGTTTGGGAGCTACGATACCACAGACAGACACAGATACACACGTTAAACTTATAACACCCCTCTGTTTGCAGCGGGGGTTAAAAATATTATGCATAGTTCAATGCTTAATTAAAACAGATTCAAAGAACGAATAGAATGCGTTTACGTGAGTTGAGCAAACGATACAAATTAACATTAACATTAACATTGTGTTTGTTCTATATCTGGGTGTTATTATCTATTTCAGTATGTATTTAAAAATACATATGTATGTATATCAGTCTCTGGCAGCCATAGTACAAGCTTTGCTTAGTTTGGGGTCAGATAACTGTGTGTTTTTTTTTTTCTGAATGTCCCGAATATCTTTATACAAGTTATAATTTAACTTGCAATGTGTGTATGTAACTATGTTTGTTCGGGTGGAATCTTGCAACTCAATTTTGAAGCAGATATCTTCAACCGATCGAGCTGAAATTTGGCATACACGTTTAGTTTGGATGACAATGCATGGTTAGCTAAATGACGTCATTCTAAACCCAATATGGCGGACTCCCAAAGATGGCCAGTCACCAGTGACCAGTTATTTTCCATGCATCCCTATGATATGGGTATCAAATGAAAGGTTTTGCTGAGAAGAATACGAAAAGCTTGTTTTAAAATAATAATTTTTGTAAAGATTCTTACCTCAGTGATGCTGGACTCATACGGGGTACCCTGAAAGACCGGTGCGTTGTCGTTGATATCCGAAACTCTCACTATCACGGGTATAGTCCGTCGCTTCTTTGTCGCTTTCACTTGACACACCAGCTGTAAAATTGATGTGGGATTAGTTACTGTGTTAATTAAACTAAATAACCACCTAATTGGTAGACAGTTGAAAGCCAAGCCACTAACATACTTGACAAATTTGACATGCCTGTTAAAAATTTTTTGTTCCGCCATTTAGCTTACTACACATAAACAAATTGGTTGATCAGTAATTGCTCGAGGCTAGTTCTTACAAGGTTTTATATTTTAACTTGCAAAGTATGTACGTTTGTTCGGGTGGAATCTTGCAACTCAATTTTAAAGCAGATATCTTCAACCGATTGAGCTGAAATTTGGCATACTTATGTAAGTTCGGTGACAATGCAATGTTAAGGTACCATCGAGCTGGTCTAATGATGGAGACAGAAGGTGGCCATAGGAACTTCTAAACGAAACGACGTAACCCCGTCGAGTTTGGGTTCTGTGATAACATGCAGAAACTCCTTGCAGTTTCTGTTGATGAAACCATAGGTTATTTATAAGCTGTCAATCTGTGTGTCAATCCACCTTGTGTCATAGTCAAGTCACTCTGAAAATCTAACTTGTATTTTGCTAATTAAAACCGTTATTCTAAAGGTTTTATCTTATTTATCAATTTAATTTTAATTTAATTTTTTTTTTTTTTTGGAGGGCCTATACATTCTAGAAAAGATTGCCCTGCATTCAACACCACCTGCCAAATTTGCGACAAAAAAGGACACAACGCTAAGGTATGTCGAAGTAAGCAACCTAGCAAGGTTGCTGCAGTTGTAAATGAAGGCAATGAGAATAACAACAGCTCGGCATGCATTATAGCCGCATCCCCAGATTCTCTGAAGAAAGCAACAGTGACTGCCTACATCAAAGGGATACGCGCTCAAGCTTGATAGATACTGGCAGTTCTGTCAGTTTTATAGATGATGATTTCTTCAAGCTTTGTCGTCTAAGAAAAAAACACTGCAATCAAACAATATCAATGGCCTCAACTTCTCTCACGTCTCAAGTAGAGGGACAGACCTATACTTCAGCTAAAATTGGAGATCATAGTTACGAGGGTCTCAACCTGCTCATCGTGAAAAACTTGTGCGCAGATCTCATCATTGGCCATGATGTTCTAGGAGAGCATTCTTTGCTTGAGTTTTCTTTTGGAGGAGCAAAGGACCCTATGAAAGTATGTAGTGTTGCTGCAGCATCTGTACCGGCTGTACCTTTGTTCTCGAATGTTACTCCAGATCCAGTAAGCCTATTGCCATAAAATCTAGACGGTATAGTGAAGAAGATAAAAAGTTCATTGCAGAAGAAATAAGCCAACTCTTAGCTGGTGGAATAATCGAAGAGAGTACTTCTCCTTGGAGGGCACAAGTTCTAATTTCAAAGAGTACTAATCATAAGAAGCGACTTGTTATCGATTATTCTCGAACGATTAACAGATACACACAACTAGATGCCTATCCACTACCAAACATGGAAGAAATGGTGTCTCAGATTTCTAAATACAGCGTATTTAGTGCATTAGATTTGCAAAGCGCTTACCATCAAGTCAAAATTTTGCCAAAAGAACGTCATTTCACAGCTTTTGAAGCTTTAGGAAATCTTTATCAATTTCGAAGAATTCCATTTGGGGTTACAAACGGAGTTTCAAGTTTCCAAAGAACCATCGATTGGGTTATTCGTATGGAGGATTTGAAAGGGACGTACGCATATCTTGATGACATAACGATTTGTGGAAAAAATCAGGAGGAACATGACGAAAATTTGCGTAAATTTATGACAGCTGTTCAAAAATATGACCTAACTATTAACAGAGAAAAGAGCAAGTTTTCGCAGAACTCCATCAATATATTGGGATATAATATAAAGGATCACTTAATCAAGCCAGATGGTGAACGTTTACGTCCATTATTGAGTCTACCACCACCATCGGATTTACCATCACTTAGAAGAGCTATAGGCATGTTTGCACATTACAGCAAATGGATACCAAATTTTTCAGAAAGGATCTATGCTCTTGCACTTACGCAAGTATTTCCACTGAAAGACGATTTAATTGGAGCTTTTGAAAAACTCAAAACTGATATTGCAAAGGCTACTATCCATGCTATCGATCATAATTCACCATTTACAGTGGAAACAGATGCATCGCAACATTCAATTGCAGCAACTTTATCACAAGCTGGCCGTCCAGTTGCATTTTTTGCCAGAATGTTGAACAATTGTGAACTTAACCACTCGGCTATAGAGAAAGAAGCTTACGCTATAGTGGAATCATTAAGAAAATGGCGCCACTTTCTTATTGGCAAACCATTTCGTCTTATTACTGATCAACGCTCTGTATCATTCATGTTCGACAACAAAGTGACGAGCAAAATTAAGAACGAAAAAATACAGCGATGGCGTTTAGATTTGGCTCCCTTTAAGTATGATATTGTATATCGTCCAGGAAAACAGAATGATGTTGCTGATGCACTTTCACGTGTTTGTGCAACGATACCAATGCGGAATGAGAAACTCAAATCCTTACACGAAGCATTGTGTCATCCTGGAATAGCGCGTTTGAACCATTGGGTGAAATCAAAGAATTTGCTTTACTCTACCGAAGAAGTCAAAAATATGACTAATTCATGTCGGATATGCTCTGAAATAAAACCGAAATTTTACAGAGCTGATTCTGATCCTACATTAATCAAAGCAACATCACCTATGGAAAGACTAAGCATTGACTTCAAAGGTCCCGTGCCTTCTAATACAAAGAACAAATACATCCTGACAGTAATTGACGAATATTCACGCTTTCCATTTGCGTTTCCATGCGCTGATATGAGTTCAAATACGGTGATAAAGCATCTAAATGAGATATTTATGTTATTTGGTTTGCCATCCTACCTTCATTCAGATCGAGGAACCTCATTTATGTCTGCAGAAGTCAAAAGTTTTTTGAATTCACGAGGAATAGCTTCAAGTAGAACTACTCCTTACAACCCTAGAGGAAATGGACAAGTAGAACGTTTCAATGGGACGCTCTGGAGAACAGTACAGTTAGCCCTTCGTTCTAGTAACAAGTCTATTGAAAATTGGGAACAAGTTCTTCCCCAATCTTTACATTCGATACGATCTTTATTGTGCACTGCCACTCACTGTACGCCGCATGAAAGAATGTTTACCCATACCAGGAGATCGTCGAATGGAGTATCTATACCTACTTGGTTGACAGAATCAGAACGCGTGCTAATGCGAAAATTTAACCGCACGAATAAATATCAACCAATCGTTGAAGAAGTAACATTACTCCATGTAAACCCTGACTATTCTTATGTTCGCCTTGAAGATGGTCGAGAATCTACTGTTTCAAACCGTCATTTAGCACCGTTGGGACAAGATAGTCAGATAGAACAGGAAATGCCTGAAATATTAAATGAAACAAGAGAATCTAGTGACGAAGAGTTCTTTGATTCTCATGACTCAAATGACGCAGGTCAGGCGGATATTCAGACAGTTGAGACAGTCCCAATTACAGAACCACCTATAGATGAGCAACAGCGAAGATCATCAAGGGAACGGCGACTACCAAGTCGCTTCGATGACTACGTGCTCAGCTAAACAATTGGCAGCTTAAGTTTTCAGCCTGGAAGAATGTGATAACATGCAGAAACTCCTTGCAGTTTCTGTTGATGAAACCATAGGTTATTTATAAGCTGTCAATCTGTGTGTCAATCCACCTTGTGTCATAGTCAAGTCACTCTGAAAATCTAGCTTGTATTTTGCTAATTAAAACCGTTATTCTAAAGGTTTTATCTTATTTATCAGGTTCGTTGGATTTGTCTTCCCAAGCACTTTGGTTTTAGATGATAAATTCAATTTGGCGGACGCCCCAAGATGGCGGACAAAATGTTCTTATCAACCATCATGATATGGGTATCAAATGAAAGGGTTTGATGAGAAGAATACGAAAAAGCTTGTTTTTAAAAGTATTTTCTAAATTAATAAAGCTTATTGTATAAACAAATTTAAGTGTGACCAACTTATCTGTAAAGTTAGTCAAATACGAGTACTAAGAATTGTGTTCAGTTAGCTGTCAGTTTGGTTCAGAAAGTATGATTGTGGCTCGTTCCACCTGTTTTGGCGATAGATGTGGTTGTTAAATGATAGCTACGGATCGTTTATAATGGGGCGTAGTTGTACTAATGAGCTGATGCTTGGCGATAGTGTTTAATATGATGGTCCAGTTGGTCTTAGTAAAAGTAATTCCGTGACACGGTTTGATCGCTTTCAGAAACAGAATTAAAGCTAGGTATTAAACTTTTATTTAATTTAGTAAATACTTTTCTTGTAGTTGTGCCTAAGGCCTCGTTTATAGGCGTGGTAATAATTGGCTTCTTTATCGGCGTGCACTTGCCCAGTAGTTTGAGATAACTAAACACAATGTTTTATTAATAGCTGTAGTTCTATAATTAAGTCCGTGGTAGTATGTATCTAACTTTTATAAGTAAGCCACAATACCTGAGAAAACCGGTATTCTGAGACAATTATTTGGGAGACCGAGATGATTTTACACAGAGGTGATTAGAAAAAGCATTGATTTTGCAGAAATTAAAACCATTACCGAACTGGCAGTTGATTTGTAGAAAGCTCAGACGGCGTTCCTACAACCGAGTATGCTCAAATGCTCGAAACGGCCCAATTGTGTCACGGTTGTTTTTCACAATGATGTTATGAACGGCGAAGTTACACTCTAGGCACGCTCCGACGCTTCTCCTGAACGCAACCCAGTGATTTTATATCTATACTATAATATAATATTATAAAGAGGAAAGATTTGATTGTTTGTTTGTTTGTTTGTTTGCATTGAATAGGCTCCGAAACTACTAAACCGATTTGAAAAATTCTTTCACTGTTAGGAAGCTACACTATCCCCGGTTAACATAAGCTATATTATATTATATTTTTAAATAGGGATCCTTACTAAAACTCCAATAATGTAACCCAAGGTGTAAAAAATAAGATTTGGAATTTTGACTTTGCGTGTTTGACAGTTCTAAGACAGGACAATGTCTGTCAGGTCTTCTAGTATTCAATAATGTGAAAAAGTGCAAGCGAGAGAAAATTTCAATTCAAAATAATCTAAAAGATTTCAAAGCTGGCAGGTTTAACTCTCACCTGAAAAACCATATGCGACAGGTTATCCTCATCCCTATCCAAAGGCTGCAACAGCTGCAAGCGCTTTCCATCGAGCTGGAACAGCGTAGGGCCCTTCGGGAAGACAGTAGACAGAACCACGTCGACGTCCGGGTCGCCGACTATTGGCAGCTCAGCTGGGATGGTGCTTTGGTTTACTTCTGAGGGATTAGAAAATGAAACATGAACAAAACAAGTTAGATAGTTTTGGAAAATTTCATTCATTTAACTATTTTAGCATTATTTTAATTATTTTCTATTATCTAATTAATTAATAGAAATATTCTTAGAATAAGTTATGTATGCAAATCTGCACAATAAACTATTTCATTTCAGAATGTTCGTCACGTCCTCAGTATTCCTGACCACATTTTGTCCTCTCAATTATTCATCATACAATCAACTTATCTTAGTCCACTGCTGAACGTAAGCATTTTCCAAGGCTCGCCACCACAGACTACGTAATGCTACTACAAGTCTTTGCTCGCCACTTAGCCAGATTTTCAGCGTTTCGCTTCCATGCAGCCACTGACAGCTGCCTCACGTCTATCGTCTATATTATATTACCTCTTAGGGCAGTCATTTTTAAATACAAACATACAAACATTACAGCATTTAAAAAAATCATAAAATCTACTTACGATTTCCTCTACTTTCTTCGATATCTACTATAATACTGGACTGTCCTGTTTCCACTTCACATGGGCCTGAAAATTCAAACAGATGATTTACATGTTTATGTTGATCGACAAAACGAATTACGATGCAACATAATACTACAAGTGTACAATTAAATAATTTTAAAATTTACATAGAATTAAAAATAAATGTTTATTAAACCTTAAAGGTTTAATAAAAATAATACGGTACTGGCTCAGAAAAGAACATGCTGACGCATAATAAACTCATAACGTAGTACCTTCGTTATTTTACCAATCACTTAATGCAAAGACATCAATTAAAAGAAAGAGTTAAAATCGACAGTAATACTGAATATAGGGAATACGAAACTCAAGAAATAGAGGAAGCCATTCATCCAGCCAATTTAAATAAAACGCTACTAGTTATAGGCGTAATCTATACAAATGCAGCAGTTAAAGTAAGAATTGTTCTGCACAGAGTCCATAAATAAGGTAAAAGACAGGTGCTGACTCCGTTTTGCTTCGTTAAGGTTTGTGGGACTAATTAAAGTACTGCCAATATTTCTATTCGCTTTCGAATAAATCATGCAGACAAAATTGTTTAGTGAGAGTGAAATGAAAATCTTATATAGCGGACAGCGTGTTTATAAACTTATGGTCAAAGAGTTTGGGCAGATTTTCAGACTTGGTACGCTTATATTTTTTACACAGTTTCACGGCTTGTGTGTTGTAATTTGTAGGTACCTAAACAATTTTGGGACAAATCCCTTGTAACATTATGCTAGCTAGAAGACGGTAATTATTCTGTTAACGTTTTATGACAGTTTTAACTACCATCTATTAAACTAAGACACAAAATATAATTTATACCTCATTCTTTAATTTATAGCCTATCTATCATCAGAGATAACAACATTCTCTATAATAAAGCCTGTCAGTGTTGAAACTCCAAAGCTTATTTAATTATTCGAAGGTATTGAAGCTATAAAAAATATAAAAACATAATTGTCCAAGGGAGTTAACGGCACCCTATAAGTATGATTATAAATAAAATACGCCGTGAAACTTTTGTTGGTGAGCATTGGGGAAATTATAAATAACGGAATTGTAAGGGATAAGTGTAAGTGCAGTCGTAAAACTAGTAAGGAATGATCATAATCCATTGGAATCACCTCAGAGGTTTTAAGTGCTGTCTGTTAGGCGCGTGGTTGTAGTAAAGAATTTTCAGCGTTGTAAGGTATTGGACAGATATTTAGGCTTAATTGGGCTTACTATAAATGTAACTTTAGAAAGGTTAATTTAGCCTTTACTATAGTATGTAGTTAGGCTTAAATCATAAAATCTTAGAGCTACTGAAAAACCATAAAACTTACCAATCCTTAGCAAAAATATCCCTGATAAACAATTTCATCAAATGTCAACTACTGAAATTAACAATTTGAACAGATTTACAGTTTATTATCAACATCAAATATGTCACAGATAAAATAACAGATAGTGAATAATAATTTATTACTGATAGCAATGCAGCAGGACTTGAATTCAAACAGTATTCTAATTATCGGCTGTTAGTACAGGATAACCGAATTCCGCAGAGTAGGTGCGCCTGAGAAAATCAATTATTAAGTTATGTGTGAAAACAGTAGGCGAACTGAACCATACACTCCACCATTCACATAAAAAACCAGGACTAATTAGTGTCCATATACTTAATAAGCTCACATTTTAAAGGCAAAAACAAGTAACCAGCCTTACATGTTCATGTTCCAATTAGAAAGCATAGTTCTAGTCTTGTTTTGGAAAATATATTGGATTCCCGTTCATAGTTTGCGCGGGAGATCATTAGTTTGAACATGTATAAGATAAGTATCATATCTGTTAATCTATGTCATTAATTAAATAGATAACGTAACTGTCAATACTTGAAATGATTTACGAGAAATATGGACTGTAGTATTTTGTAACTGCAGTTTTCATTTTAATGTACACAGTCGTACATGTGATTGGAATGAATGAAACAATTGAATTAGATGTTTCATCAATAAAAACAATGAACAAACAAAACCGACAAGCTAACAAGAAAGCAATTTGAGTGATGCAACGGTAAAGAGATAAAGTCACCGATTGTGCTGACAAACAAATCAATAGTCTATTGTGTTAGCATTATAAACAGCATTTTATGTCGAATGGAAATGAATCAACTGCGTCATTCATTCAATTAGAATTACTACATATACATACTATGAGAAACGAAATCAAGTAGAGGTGATTTCAATATGGTATTAACTTCAAACTACAGCGATAACTTAGAATCACATTATTTTGGTGTTATTAAACCGATTTCTCATTTCAATGCAAATATTGTAAATTATTAACTACTTAACATGTTTTAGATATTTACATACATTATTTTGAAGTTTGTCCAAAAATATGATGTATAGACCATAATATAAGATCCAATAATTATAAGATTACAAAATTATGAAACAGTAATACAGTCATTTTAAACTTGTAAATGTTTTATAAAACATTAACTGATGTAACGGACAAAGTAAAAAGCAGGTTGATTAAAAAAAAATTACGTACTGTAAGATTCAGTGAAGTCTCTTGATAACCAATAGACTACAGTTTAATTTGGGATAACCCTTGTTTATGACGAGACCTAAGTACGATTTTTACCTTTGTTGCAAATCATATTTTGGTGATTTTATGTTCTATTTACTTATAACTATCATCTTACCAGGTGTCGCTCCAGCCATATGCAGTGCAGCAAACAGTAGAAGCCATATTGGTGACCTTCCATGCTGGATCAGCGCTCTCCACCGCGCCATCTCACTGTAACAAAAGCAAATTGTTGTTTGTTTGTCGTAACTTTTTTATTGTTTATGCAACAAAATTGATTTAAGAAAGAAGTGAATATTTAACATTTCTAAGAAGAACAAAACCTTATCATCTTATCACTAAATTTAAAGTAAAACTACATTAAAAGAGGGAATAGTATTTACAAAGAATAAGCAGACATTAATAACAGACGCCTGGAAAAGCCAAATCCATTTATCTAATACCAGTAATGCAATTTAAATACATTGAAATTCTATAACTGGTACTGAAGAATAAATGCAGACCATAAATTTCGATATAAATAAGAAAGCAAACATTCTCAGTAGGAATATCTTAACGCGAATAGGGCAATATTATTGTAGATTAAACCATAATCGTAAATGGAAGTGGAGCTTGGCAATTCCTTAAATAAATTTTCCAACCTAAGCAACAGAAATACAAATAGTAGTAGACAACACATATAAAAGCAGACTGTATTTTGGATCGAATGGTAAGAAAGATTACACAACAGAAGTGATGCTTTGAATACTGGCACAGATTAAGTCCAATTACTTGAAGGAACCCGCTCATAGATTACGTCCTAACTACGTGTACAACCTAGAGTTAAAACTCCGCGTATTTTATGGCAAAAAGTAGTCTCAGTATTAACGATAGACATTATCTCTTGAGCGCAGTAAATCATAAGAAAACGTTAAAAGTAAACTCGCCTCCGATCAGTGGGCGGAGTATCCAATAAATAAGATAATGCAATGCGAAGATACCGCTAAGTTCTAACAAGTCGGACAATCATGAGTCTAGAATGTATAGAATATGCTATCTAATCGATACATTGCTAGAATACAATTATGGTGAGTAACACCGTGTTGCCACGTAGCATTAATATGTCACGGTTCACATTTGCATGCGAAAGGGTTTACCATTTGAGTAAATCGTTGAGTTTGCGGCCCCCCGGCGAGCGTACGACATAAAATTAGAAGTATTTTATGTATTAAAACCTTCGCGGGCACGCCTTGAAGATGTATTGTAAAGGTATTTCGATTTAACAAGCTTGGGAATTTAATAATAGCTTCCTGTTGTTCCTTGGTCGATGATAATAAGTCATCTAAATACGTTTACACGAACAGAATGGTCCGTGCACTTGTACATTTTGTTAGCAATAGAATTTTATTGATAGTAATAAACATAATTTTATTTAGAAAGCAACGATGTCGCCTTTGATGTGAATGTCGCAATTTATCGGTTATACGATTATTTAAATTAAGAATTAGAATATGACAAAAAGCCTTAACCATATCCACAATAAGTATCTGTTACGAATACATCGATTACATTGAGACAAACCTTGATTACAAGCGTACCTACCAATAATCCTGTAATAGCATTACGAATAGTGTTCCACTTCCACAGTCACTCCTCAGTTTTAAGCCTATTACTTGCTTCATTTCTAAGAACTGTAGATGATCTCTTTACTGGTAAAGGCATTTCTATTTGTTTTCAATATCCATATTTTAACTAAGTTCAGAGAGTTCTTCTAGATGCTGAAACTCTTGAACAGCAAATTCCACATTCTTTAGTAAATTGTTCTTTTTGTTATAACAACATGGTCGAAAAGAAATAATTTTCAGCTTTCTGCATTTTATTGCAATGACTTATTTAGCTTAGCTCGCAAGCCTCTCATGCAAACTTAGAAATATTTGCGAAACATAGCTTGTTTAAGATATTTAAACTTTACACAACTTCGTTGCAAACTAACTTTAGAATATCACTTACCTACAATTTTAGTATTGCTTTAGTGCATTTATTCATCATTATCGGCCTATAATGATTCCACTGATAGGACACAGGCCTACTCTCTCTCTCTTTCTCTCTCTCTCTCTCTTCGCTTGAGAAAGAGGATGGGCCCTGATCTACCATGCTGGCCAAGTGCGTATAGGTGAATATCATGTCTGAACTTTTGAGGTTCTTGGATATACCGGTTTCCTCACTATGTTTTACGTCACCGTTTTAAGCGATGGCATCGGACCTCTCGTCGCATCAAAATAAGTCATTAGTACAGAGCAGGGCCAAGGATCTGAGTTGCCGTTAGATTGTGAAGCACACATGTCATGCTACCACCGCTCGGTCACCATATAATGCGTTTGTTATTAGTAACTCTTTCTTTCTACTTAGCGAGTATCCTGGCTCGAGCCAGGTTCGCTTTCCTACTATGTCTCCTCCACTACACACGGTCGTTATTCTCAGATATATTTGGCATAAGTCAAAATTAAATACTCTCAATTTCTAGCACTTTAAATTCAATTGCAGCATAGACTCTTAGAACCCCAGATTAATTGTGACAAAAGTGTTCATTCTTAAAAATTAACACTAAAACTGTTACAAAAGGTAAGCTTTCTTCTACAGCTCCGAGCGATTTACACAAAAGGCAAGCGTGGAAAACTATAATTTAAGTTCGGTATTTCCATTGTAATGCTGTGCAATTACCATTACCCATCGCCCATTGTTTAACGGGCCCCAGAGCCTTGTTCCTATGATACAAAGTTGGGATGAATATTCATAAGAATGCAGAACTAAATAGAACGGAGAATCTTAGGTCAGATTATTTATATATCTTTGTTATCCATAGAGGTCATTTAATGAAAAGTAATGGCAACGTACGGCACAAAAAACAGAATGAACAGTTGGAATTTATTACTACCAATGCATACCTATCACACCATTATTGAGATTTCTGCTATCAAAATGAAGTTGTCTCATCAAAAAACTTAGTGAGACATTAGTACAAATCTTTGCCCGAGGCATAAAAGTGAAATTAAGTAAGCACTTTAATAAATATTTCATAACTTAATTAACAGTTAAATATTAATTAATATTCTTTGAAATAATTGTTAAAAACAATAGAAAGTGTCTAATTAGCATTGGGTTGATAATTTTACATTGCAATAAACGACGATGGACATTCTTTGTTGGGAAAGTGTTAATTAACAGTAGGTATATTTGTTTTCCAGTCTTATATTTACTATTCTAGGCTTATATATTATATATTTATTTTCCTGCTGTTACAACATAGCTTTTCTCTTTTTTTTACTTAAACTTATCTTTTACTTAGCTTGAGATATGCATTCAATTAAAATGATTAGTGTACCTGAAAAAGGCCAAACCAAGGATGATGTTTCAAACCTTTATGGCTATTCACCACATCAAATGCTATCGCGATACAAATCCCGTAAGTATTTAAAACCGTAGATAATAAAGCAATCTCTCCTAGATAAACTTGTACTAAAAAATAACAATCACAAATTTCAATTTCATTTATCAAACTCGCACAAAAGCTTCAACCCTTTAACCATAAATCCGATATCAAAAGCTACCAAAGGAGCGACCGTTATATCAATGCAATCGCATCATTCGTTCTATTTCCGCGTCCACCCCTCGATTTACTTTGCTAACGGCGATGATTGTTGCGCCGGCGCAGGTTTAGATGATCGATGCTTTATTGTAATAGCCCACACGCGCTTGAAATCTATTATGCTCCAATAACTCGTGCGTGAATGAGAATACATTGTATGGAAAGTTCTCAATTTGGGGGGAATATAGCTTGAAACTGTAATATCTTTTCATGATTTCGCACTGTCTGTTGGTCGGGAGCTATTCGTAAACAAAAAATCCCATCACAGTGCATATAAGGTAAAGTCATTTTAAATCTGATTGATAAACAAATTTCCACAAAACAATTACACAAGTATCAAAAACGGGTTTCATGCTTTCCATGATCAAAATAACTAGAACTTAACTGACCCAGAAAAAGAATAAAACTGACCATGTGCGAGTCGGGCTCGAGCACTGAGGGTCCCGTACCATCGCATAACTTGTTAGCTTCGAAAGTACAAAAAAGTAGTGCAAAAACACAACATCCCATCAACGCCCAGGCGGTCACCCAAGTAGTCTAAGTACCGACCGCGCCCGACGTTGTTTTACTTCGATGATCGTACGAGAACCGGTGGTGAAAAGAAATTTGTCACCGACTCGCACAAGGCCAGTATTTATTGGTTGTTTTTTTATAAGTTTCACGCTAGTACGTCATACCATTTTTACACTAGAGCAAGTACCAAATATGTTTTAAAAACGTATACAGTAAGGTCCTTTTAGTTTTTACTTTTTGACTTTATTATTTTAATCCGCCGTAACATAACATATTCAACTGGCTGTCTATTACGGTTCGAAAGATACAACCGTTAGAAGGTAGGACGGACGGGCGGACATACAGACAGACAACGTAGGCTTAGTAATAGGGTCCCGTTTACACCATTTGGGTACGGAACTAACGGAACTCTAAAAACCTGTGAATGCGACAATATCAGAGATATGGGTCACGTAAATGTATTAGGCACGCAAAGAGATGTCTATGTTTTTTTTTTCTCCAATTGTGCTGGGACACTGACATTTTACACTTCAATAAATTTTAATGACTGTAGCTGTAAGCACTGCCAGCAAATAGAATTCTCATCACGAACATTTATAGAAACCTTAGATGATCTTCAGATTTGAATGCCTTGCAACAGTATTCAAAGGTAAAAGGTTAGATTACCTAGCAGTTCTAAAGTAACTGTCAAATGCAGTAAAAAGTCCATTAAGTCGTGATATTGGAAACTAAAGTGTCGAATGCAGAAACCAGTTGAGTCGTGGTATTTAGTTCTATCTATAATCTAATTAAACTAAACAACGCTCTAAGGGGAGAACTAATCAAGCGATTTAAGACCTTTGTGAGGTGAAAATAAAATCACCGACCATATTAGTTGCTTGATCCTTATGCGACAGGTGTAAAGAACGTTTGAATTGTAAACTTTGAAATTTACGTCTAACGAGCGTGAGAATATGGTTTTATTTTGAACAACGCTAACATGACATGATTTCAGTTCCTATTTATTAACTCCTGCGCGGTTTCGTCATAAGCTTACAAGCAGTCGAGCAACTTTTTTGAGGCATCGAGTTGAAATGTTGGTAAAGTTTGCGATATACCCGCGAGATAGAAAAGGGCAGACAATAAGTTAAGAGCATCAATAAATACTAGAGTCATAGACGGGGTCATCCTATCGAATCATGTAAGGTACTATCGAGAAGTTTCAATACAATCTTGATACCGTTATTATAAGCGACAAACTGTATGCCTTGATGTTCAAAAGCTATTTACGCATTTTTAAGCTCATATAGAAATTGATTACGTCTTTATTCCGTGCGACTATATTGATGGCAAACATATGATGGATACAAGAATCATCACTCATTGCGGTCTCTAGTTAAGACATTGTTTGCATCCCATTACTTAATTATAATGTAAGCAAATGAGATACGAGTAAATATTCGACGTATCTTCCTTCTCCATCAAACACAGTACTTTGACAGTACAGGGGCCTTACGGACAACTCCTATTACAGGCACCTAATCCGCTCAGTTGGAAAATCACGCGACCGCAAACCGTATCTGGGCGCGATAAGGTTTGCGGTCGCGTGATTTTCCAGCTGAGCGGAATAGGTGCCTGTAATAGCAGTTGTCCGTAAGGCCCCAGTTCTAATGTTACAACTGAATCTATTAACAGAAATCAAAGTTAACAAAACTGAAAACCATAAATAACAGATAAATTAAATTCCGTCACGATTTCCCGTAATTTCCCAGTATTAAATCTATTAGATGTAATAGAACAACTATTAAATGGAAATGTGAAAGTGTTTACATAAAGGTGCATCTTCACCATTTGCATGGTTACGTAACTGAAAGTTCACCAGGTCAGGATGGTGGAACGTGACTGATTCGGTGACTGATGTAAACATGTTCTCGCGGGTGATTTATGAGAATTTTTTAATAATGCAGGAGAATATGGACCGGACGAGAGATGGCCCAATAGCGTGAAATGATAAAACTTTAGAAAATGCTACAGTCAAGGTGAACAAATTTTAAGTAAGCACTTGTCTTACAACTTTGCGTATGATGGAAAAGACACGATAATAAAAAACGTATACCTGGAATGATATTCTCGTTTTCGCAAATATATGATATCGCGTTTTATTACATCAAGAATCTAAACTGGTTTGCGAATTAAAGCTTTTAATACTTACTTACCAGCAATATAGAAAAAATAGTAATTTAAAATTTATGGTGACATAATAAAAACAACTAAAAGACTGCACTAACAGACCAGTCTGAAATAGAACCGGCTACAAAGTTTATTACCCTTTTTGCTGATATAAAATGTCAGCGAATGAAAACGAAATAAATAAAGCTTAATAAAAACCGTACCATGTTTCTTTTGGTATCATTAATATAAACGAGAAGCATTACGAATCAGATAGGTAGCCGTACATATTAGCATTGTATCACGCATATCCAGCTTCCTGCAGACTAGGCACTCCCACGTTTGAATCACCTGGCGTCTCATTACAGGCCGGGATCGAGATCCCATCGGCACGCGAGTGAGATGCGATCGAGATCCTATCGGGACTTCGCCACCGAAACCGAGGATAAATCTAGTTTGCAATGTTTCTTTTGCACTGTTTACTTTTATTGGCTGAATATATTACAACTGCAAAAGATTTGCTTAGGAGATTATTCAAAGATCCCAGGATACGGAAAGCAGCAACTTTTTAAAAAGAAATTATGTAGGAAATTATATCTTCAAACAATTTTACGAAAGGAATTGAAAGTACAAGTATACTATTAAAACCATTTCCATTAAAAGATACGACACCAATAAAGTTAAATGCAAACCGTCATAAAACTTAAAATTCTTTGATCTGTTATATATCTCAGATTACAGACTTAAATGTAAATAATATGATAGAACCATCAAGTTTAAAAGCAATAACTTTGTAGCTCACGTGACGTAGCTGAATAACACATCTTGTCCACAACTCTACGAGCGTTTTAGCATACCTTCTTTATGGGTATTGGATAACAATCTGTCAGAAAATGTTTCAAAAGATACTCGAGAAAGCAATCTTAAAGCAGATGAATATCAAGATACAGAACCTTCTGGGCATACAAGTAAAGCTGCATTTAGAGTAGTTAGTGGTTCTTAAGCAGATAACTAAGATTGTCGATATGCTAAACGATGGCAAATGTCAAAGGGGATGTAATGACTGACCAAGGTAAAGAGGTAATAGGTTCCTTTAACCAGGATGCTTGAGATTAATGAGACAGGAAGCGCGTTGACACAAAGCCTCGTAGTTTCACACGTCACTTCGAAATTTATTGTAAGTACTCGTTTTGAATTTATTGGTTTCATTGAAGTTGGTACTTAATGACGAGTACGGTTTTAAACGACGATAATTTATGCGAAGTAGTTATAAATTTATCGTTTTTATGATTTTACAGACTAACGGTAAAGTGGTACTAGAATTTCTTAGGACAAAGACCGAGACACAGCACATCGTTGGCAGGTTAACAGCCCGCTCATTGCAGCGTTATAAACAAGTGTGTATCAAATTACATTTAATTGGATCCACTGCAGTAAAGTAAGGTAAGAACACGTCCTAGACCTCAAGAGGAACGAAAGTCGTATTGTATCTAAGTTTATCATCATAAACAATGTCATGGCATGACAAGAAAGCAAGGCTAGCATTCCTTTCAATCTAATGAAGCCCATCAAATCGTATCGTTTTTAAATTCAATCGATCCGATGATGCTGGAGAAAATAATTGACAGATCCCATGAATATTAAGGGCGTGCAATTGTCCTGTCAAACTCGTATCCTCCGATAGTGAGGCAAAGGCGGTTTCTCATGCAGCCGCTAGCTGGCAGGCTGCATAAGGAAATAATCCATTAACATTTTACCTGTAAGTACATATTACGTTCAGGATCAGGCTGAATGTAAAACGGTAAAGACAGCATTAATTCGTAGAAGAGTCCGAGGTGTGTTTAGATGGGTGCGGCGAGAAGGTAATGCGGTGGAGAACTGCGCTGATTATGGTGCTGTAAGCTAAGATTAGCGAGAATGTAGAGTTTAATTACTATTAGAGTAGCCATGCAATAGGGAATTCGACGCGGCCGCCACGGTAACTAACGCTCCCTTCTAGCATACATGCATACAGCATGGGTTGAACCCATGAAAAATAACCTTAATCTGGCTGATATAAAAGTAAAAATTTTAAATTATAATAACACAGATGAATGTGCTGATTATCTTCAAACGGCTGAACAGAACAAAATAAGGGAGTCAAAAGGGGGGCCTATAGTTCAAATTAAATTCTACGCTTACGAAGTCGCAGGCACCAGCTAGTAAAGATATAAAGTATGCAAACTAAATATCTTAATATTATGAAAGAGAGACTGAAATATTCTTTAGGTTACAAAAATGCTGGCCTATATTTGGGTCAGAAATTTAGTTTCGCAATCGAGCAAGGCAACGCGGCCAGCATTTTGGGCACGTTGCCTGCAATTAGAGATCGTTTGAACTATCTATAGGCCTTCGTTGCCTATAGTATAAACGATCGTTCCTTGTAGGACTGCGGAACCCTAAAAACATTACCTAGCGCCTAGTGCATTCCCAAGCACAAAGCTCTAGCATGCCAACCCGCAGCTACCTAATAGTTCCCGCTCCAGTTAGTGCACTCATTATCCATAGAACAGGTAGCTATAAGATTGTCTTAAGCTGCATTTCTAGTTACGCTTAGAACTTAAAATAGCTTAGTGAACTCGACTATTGAGTGCAACAAACAATTACGTATTGATAACAAAAAAAAAAACCTTTAGCTTTGGACCTTATAAAGGTTCCAGCTGATTAGTTACTGGCAGGTAGCAAAAATTATAGATGGCGCCACTAACGTTTAGATTGGAGCAAATGCAGCTCAAGAATTTGGATGCCGACAGGATGGCCATAGCTAGTATATAGAGCGCTTCGGGCGTACCCCAATGGCGCAGGTTCTAATCTTGTCGGTCATATTTTTTCTTCATTAGGATAACGAACACGGAGTTACTCCGGCCTGATGGTATTTGACATTCAAACATTTGTATACGATCAAATGACTTGCGACCTTATGTGAAGCAACTGGGACCAACTGCAGTATGCTATCGACAAAAGGAGATCGCATTAAATATGTATACCTGAAATATAATAAAAGTGTTCAATAGGTTCATTAAAAGAACCATTGAGGAAAACGCAACTTTAGCTTCCGCCATTACTGCTCTCTCAATGTCTTGTAATTTTGTTGTAACTGAAGAATGCCGTTCTGACCACTGATAAGAGATAGTTAGAGCTCATTTTGTAATTAAATTCGGTACAGTTGAGCAATTTAGAAATTAATGTTTTTTAATGCCAGGAAATAGACTGGAAATTCGTTTTGGTATTTAGGATTACGCGTTATTAGAAACACTACGCGTTATTAGAAACACTACGCGTTATTAGAAACACTACGCGTTATTAGAAACACTACGCGTTATTAGAAACATTACGCGTTATTGAAAACAGTACTTTAATCATTCAAGTAGGTGAAGTTGGTTTTAGTGAGCCAATATTTTCCGAATATAACTTTTTGTAGTACACGGAAAAGCTTACAAACTCAACCATGCATATTCTAAATTTATTTCGAGACACTAATTAATATGCACATAAATAATATTTTATATGTAGTTATACAACTTTCGGTGTATCAGATCGATTAAGTCAAACTCAACAAGGCTCACAACAACTAAGCGTAAAAAATTATAACTAGGTAGTAGTGATTTCACAAAGAATACAATACAAGATACATTAAATTTATTACACATAATAAATAAGCAAATATGTAAAACAAAAAATCTGAACCACGCTAACAAATAGAATGGAAAATAAAAACATATTCATAAAAACATATTTCTCAACCTATCCTTTTTAAACAGTTAGCACTTTAGTAAAAAATTTAGTCCATGTTAAATTCTTTATCGCAATAATAAGAACACGTTACTGTACTATTGAGATAGTTCTACTGAAAGCAGTACAAGTAGTAGAATATCTCGGGCACTTCCTATATCGAGGATCTTCGCCCTAAGAGATTATACCCAATCGAACACCAAGAACTGAATTAAATAATGTAAAGCAACTAACCATAGGGTTTAGAAAGCAGATGTTATAAATTATTGCGAAGACCAGCACCGGATGCAAAGCGACATGTATAATTTTCTGTAACCAGTTTTCTACATAGATACTGCCCGAAGAGCGACAAGTAAAATATAGCTAGCCTTACAAAATATCGCATATAATAATCGTTTATTTATGTTTTTTAAAGCAGTCATTTAGAGCCAGATGTTTCGCGCGCGATATCATCAATATTAATGAGGCAATAACTCTCTTATTACAATGAAAAGGTGATAAATTCAGGTGCATTTAGTCTTATAAAACATGATGAAATATTGTTTTAAAACTAATGTGTATTAGCGGGCTGTGCTGAGATTAATTTATCATGAACGAGCCTACTCAATTGTAAATTTATTGTTTCACTGTTCCCATGGCATTCACCTACGCGGCAACTAGGGGTTTTAAATAACTCCACCTTACGATGGTATCGTCTAACGTCCTCCTAAAAGGACAAACTCGAGTTATTTCGCTTTGCAACCGCAATGTACGATGCAAACGAAGGCATCTTGGCTTACAAAGTAATGCCCTTTTGTGTCGGCCTTTTTTTCATTCTTTATTATTTAGAAGGTTGGTTCCTGTCCATGAAGTGATTTACAGGCAGCTTTTTCAACTTTTTTCTAGACACGACATTATCTTCGCTTTTGACAGGTCTGTTTGCTATGTTTGTCTGCACAGATCTATGGTACTACCGTCTGCATCACCCTTCTTACCATGGTGATTTTCATGAATTTGTTTGTTTGCCAAACCTCTTGTATCGACCACAAAATCGTAAATTAACTACATTTCGATTCACCTGATTAGCTTTATGCTAAGTCATTTATAATATCGGGTCTTTGTACTAATAGCATCAAACCACTGGTTTTAATAAACAAGTATAAATCATACCAATACTCAATACCTTACGGTCAACGAACGTGAACCTTAACGCGCCCAGATACAGTTTCCGGTCGCGTGATTTTCCAACTGAGCAGATTTAACGTTAGTTTGATACCGAGTTAGCCGTTGGCCGTAAGGCCCCTGGATCCGCTCAAAGCCCTCAGTCAATCACAACGATGCGCGATGGTGCTTATTTATGACAATATAAACATGCCAATTAGTAAGTCTATAAGGAAATACTAGATTGGTACTACAAATACAATAGGTTTATGTAGTGCAACCGGTAAACATAACGAGCCGAATAAAATATATTACTAGTATTAAACCACGACGATTCAACAGTTTGAATGCTAATGAGATTGCGGTTGGATAAATAAGTCATCATCATCATCAGCCTATTTTTGTCCTCTACTCGACATAGGCCTCTCCCTGGGCACGTCACTTAGCCTGATCTTCGGCTTCTTGCATCCTGCCATACTGCCAGCGGCCTTACGTATGTCGTCACTCCACCGAGTCTCAGGGAGTTCTACGCTTCTTTTGTCGATTCGTGGTCTCCACTATAGAACACTTCTACCCGAACGGTTTGTGGTTCTGCTAAATATAAGACCAGCAAACTGCCACTCACTAATACGCTGTGCTATGTCGATGACTGGTTATCTAGTGAAAACTGCGTTTAGGATACGATCCCTCAGAGAAACACCGAACATGGCTTTTTCCATAGCTCGCTGAGCTACCTCAACCTTATGGACAGCTCCAACTGGAAGTGTCCACGTGTCAGCACCGTAAATCATGACTGGTAGAATACACTGGTGTAAGCCTTTCATCTCATTATCTAAGCCTTTGATCTCTAAAAGAGGATGGATAAGTATCGTGTATTATTTACTAGCGGTCCGCCCCAGCTTCGCACGGGTATAGAATATAGACTATGTCACCCGGAGATAGTGTAGCTTCCCAACAGTGAAATAATTTTTAAAATCGGCCCAGTTCTCTTTGAGCCAATTCCTTACAAACATACTTACATATAAATCTTTCCTCTTTATAATATTAGTATAGAACTATAGATTAATGGAATTTCCCTGCTGCTTTTCACTGCTAGCTATAATAACGATATAAATTTCCTTCTTTTTATAAGACATTTTACAATCGAATGCAGCTTGTTGTACATTAGTTACGGACCTAGCAAAACAATCTTGTTAATTGGGATAGGTGTTTCTAGAATTTACATTGAATAGACAACCATACTCACAAGCATTTTATGATGCAATTAATAATAATATGTGTAATTACATTTTAACACACGCAACTGCTTCATTACAGAGTAATTAAAAACAGTTTAATTTTGTCAATAAAATTGCCTGTCTGTTATGATTTTATCTAGTTCTCGCATACGTTGTGTATGTCTACTTTGATAGTTGCACAAAATTACTATGTCGTTATCACGATTTAATTTAGCCTTAGAAACTTCAATAAATTATTGACACATACAAATAGATATGAACATGTTATCGATAAGAACATCTACCAATATAAATCGCAATATGTTTTAGAAACTCATTTTGTACCCAACGAGTGTCTTATTTTGTAATATCTACACAGACAGTCACTTGTCAAGTGTACCTTCTGGCAACACAAATGCAAGGAATATTATCAAGAGTTTTGGCGCCAACGCGGAAAAAACATGTCGGCTCGTTGGATTATTTTCCTAAACTTGTGTATTTTCGAGTGTTAATGTGTACTAAATGGTGAATTATTATTCATTAAGTGCTCGTAAACGTGCTCGAGTGTGGGCAAGTGATATAACGAGGTGAAACGTGTCTTTTCGTGTTGTTTCCAAAACTCCATAGGAGCCTCTTGTAAAGTCTCCACCACTTTACAGGGGCATGAGCTCGACTTGACCGTGACTTACTTAGCTTGACTCTGACTGTGACTATGACTTGTTTGACGCTATTAAGACAAAGTAAACTGTTTAATATTACGAGTAAAGGACATTGAATCCACGCTCATGAAGATTTTAACAAAAAAAAAAAAAAGAATATTATCAACTAAGAATCGATAACGCCGGTTGACAGCTGATTGAAAGAAAGATACGTATCGACCATGTATCTACAACTTGTATCTCCTGTTCGTTATTTTCCGTTAATTGTTTTCCACGTTTACTTAATGATTTATGTAGAAGTAGAGCTACTTGTAGATAAGACTAGATCTAATAAACTAATTCATGTATATAATCTTCTATATATATCAAAGCGAAATTCACCTACTCACTCATCACGAAATCTCGAAAACTACTTACCTACGAAGCTGAAATTTGGCAGGTAGATTTCTTTTAAGGTGTAGAGGTTCGCTAAGAAAAGATTTTGCGAAAGAGCCGAATTAAGAAGGACAACAAGGGGTTCGAAGTTTATATGAAAGTCCACGCGTACGAAGTTGCGGTTAACAGTTAGTATTATAATTATATACGCATGATATATAGCCACTATTTATTATGAAACTCGTATATGAAACACCCGTATATACGGCCCCCGTAAATACCCCGTTATCTTTTACGTGTTCTTATACAAACTGGATCATTAGTATGAGGACACTTTTTCTTCTAGAACTAAGCAAACTAGTATTTTACAAGTCGTTCACTTTGATGGGTAGATCAACACCCTTAAATATAGTAAGGGTGTTTGTTTACCTTTTATGAACCTTTATGAAACACGTTGATTACGTATTCAATATTATTGATCGTACTTAAGAGTAATGAAAAGATAACATAAGGGAAACTTGTCTCAAAATACATTCTTGGGCATAAGTTCTAGGTGATTTTTTAATTTCATTAGTACATTTCCTAGCAACCAAACTTTTGCTTACGACACTCAAAGTATTCAAATAAAAGAAGTCGGTAAATATGGACACATTTTTTTTTACATAAGTACCTATTGTTGGAAAATAAAATATCATCGTTAAAAAGCAGAAGACAATTAGTCTATAAACTCTAGTAAATAGCTTTACCTTTACAGTTTCACAAATAATCACTGGGCCGCCTCAAATTCTTCTTAGCAATTAAGTCACACGTTAATAGCGACCATTCAAATTATGCTTATCAACGCCAATGTAGACAGGCTCCAAAATTGAACCTAGGCACAGAATAAAGGCCTTACTTTAAGCAGAGGCCTGATTACCATACTGTTATTTTACCGCCTCAAATTCTTCTTAGCAAATTAAGTCACACGTTAATAGCGACCATTCAAATTATGCTTATCAACGCCAATGTAGTCAGGCTACAAGATTGGACCTAGGCACAGAATAAAGGCCTTACTTTAAGCAGAGGCCTGATTACCATACTGTTATTTTACGATTAAAATCCCTAAGATCTTGCCGCGTACATGAGTTCATTTCAGCCGCTCGATATTCTCTAATCATATACTTGAGAGTAGCTTTAACGAAGAACCTTATAAACACTGACATACGGTTTATAATCAGGATATATATTAAAAGCTCATGATGTAATCTCAACAAATAAATGATAGTGTATTGTCCGTTTCGAATCATTAATTGTCGATGTCTTCATTAGTGGTCGGGAGTTGTGTTTGCCTCGATTGTTTGTCTAAGCTTTCTAGAGGAAGTTGAATAGGCAGGTATCGATAGTGCTAATACTCTTGACCTCGATATCGATAGACTCACGAATATGGACAACACTTAGCATGTTGCGAATAATGTGGCGGTAAAGGAATTTGTCACTCTTGTATGGAATTCACTATAACGGTTGCGAAAATGGAGATATTTTGATGACCCTGATAAGGTTAGTGGAATGAGGGCAAATCGTACGTAATCATGTGGTGTTTAGAATATTTTCAATATTATATAAATACCGTTGTAAAGGTGTAACTTTCTGTTCTTAATGAAATGAAATCTTAGGCAAATCTAAAGTTTAGGGCTGTTTACTTTTTCGTAATAATTAAAGCTGACGATTCCAGAATTAACTTGTATAGAGCTCATGAGCAAATTTGTTATAGATAGAGCTGCGCTATGAGTATTTTCAACATTATGCTCATGACTTCTTTCCAACGTACAATCTCGCCCCATGATCTCTAAGTAGTTAATGCAAATATTCAGACACGCCACTTGCATAGGAGCTCAATAAAATAAGAAAATAAATGTATTTTAATGTCATTATAGTGGCTATTTTAATTTTTGCCATCTTCCACCGTGAGAAATTTGCGTGCTAGCTTCTCGGCACGCAAAATGCTAACGAATGTCTTTGAATGGTTTTTTAAATCTTTGTATGACGATCTTATACCTTCTATTTATTATTTATTATGCCTTTTATTCATATAGTTTTTTTAGAATACAATGATTTTCACATAATAAAGCTATTTTAGCCATGTGCCACTTGTTGGACGAAGAAACTTCTATAATAATGAGGAATTAAATGGTGTCAAAGTAACTTATGACTTTAATAATGTCATAAGTCTCATGTCAGCTTATTCACAATCAATTTGCATGACAAATCGCTTTATATCAGTTTCGAAGGTAAACGATACTCGTGTGGAGACTTTGGTTACATACACGCCAGTATCAGGTAGTATACGATTTCTTAGCAAATATTCAGTTTCATTGTGTTAAGAAATTGCTACTGTCAGGCGCAAACGTTAACAATTTGATTTGACGATATTTGTACAAAGAAACAAATGAAAAACGTTAAGTTGACTCGACGGCAAAGTCAAGTTATTCGATTTGTAAACTGATTACTATCAGTCTTAGTCTAAGGACATAACTTAATTAACATAATGTGTACAGGTCAAAAATCTTTACAAAAACTATAACTCACAATTGTAAACAATAATTTGACAACAAACATAGAGTCAAATTCCATAAATTAACGCCAGTATAGTAACTCGAAGGGATTGTAGACATTCTGACGCTAGATTCGGACCGAGGAATGCGGTCCAAAATCAACTGTGACGAAACTCTAAAGGCCGAATAAGGCGACCAAGTCCTGTCAGATGTAAAATATGCCGATTTCTTGCTGGAATCGATGTCAATTTATTGAATGGATTGGAAACTTTAAGAGTGGATTGGATTGCCGATTAGAGAATTTTGATTGCCGACGCTGGCGTACGGTACAATTGCTTATGTTTTATGTAAGACTTCCAACTTTTAGGCAAGTAACGTCGAACTCGCATTTGATAAATAGTTATATTGTCAGTATTTTGGAGCGAACTGGTTATCCATCACTCTAAGAAGAAATTATCGCATCAATTATAAATGTGTGTAGTTATAGGTTGCTTGGAGTTTTGGCGCCAACGTGGAAAAAAAAATCTGCTCATTGCATTATTTTCTTAAAATTGTGTATTTTCGAATGTTAATATGTATAATGATGGTGTATTATTATTTATTGAATGCTCGTTAACGTGCTCGAGTGTAGACAAGTGATATAGCGAGGTGAAACGTGTATTTTCGTTTTGTTTTCAAAACACCAGAGAAGCTTTTTGTAAAGCCTCCACTGGGGCCAAGCCTTTACTGGGGCAAAGCCTTTACTGGGGCATGAGTTTGACTTGAACGTGACTTACTTTGCTTGACTCTGACTGTAACTATGACTATATTAGAGTTTGACTATTTTTAATTAAACTTGAAAATATTTCTATACTTAAGATTGACAAATGCACAAGAAGTGCGAAGCCAAAATCCTCTCACGAGGAAAAAAGAAAAAAATTGGCTGCTCTGAAACTAATTATGATTAAAAACGTTGACTCAAAAACTAAAACAGTGTGCAGTAACATTTCAAACCAACAGGATGTATAAAAACAAAAACCTATACATTTTATGAACCCGTAGAAAATCATGCTAATAAACCAACCCTTTGTTTTCACGACAAACACAAACTTTATTGAAGCTGCCTCTCGTTTGCCACCTGTGGAGCACCCGCGCAGCCCACCTATATGGACGACAGGTGCGCGCGTTTCCTTTCAAGACAAATTTCGAAATATAAACAGTTTTTTTTTTATTAAAGTACAGATTGCAAGTGTTGCAATGCTTTATTTCATTAGATAGATATCAAAACATTTGCTTGACCGTGTATAGTGAAATGAATTTACTTTTAAAGAATAATGATTTTATCATTATTTATGAGGTCTCTGATGGATAAGACATCGCAGCAGTTGTAAGCTGAATAATCTGAATGCATGAATCTAAATGCAGAAATAGTAAAACAGACTAACGTTATCCCATCCCAAAACAGATAGTGAAGGCACACGATATCGAGAAAATAAGGATAATACATATGACAGTAACTAACACTGTTCAATGTACTAAATATGGTAAAACAACTACTTTCCCTTCAAAAACGTACACTCTTTCATGTTCACTTATCAGTAATTCTTTTACCATAAAATTATCACCATGTTCACTCACAAGAACACCACCGACGAATCACAAGTCCAAAGAAACAACGTCATAAAGTTGGTAAAAACTGATCATGTTCATTTCCTTGTACGAAATAAAACATGCCGATAAAGTATCGAGTATTTCGTAAATGGAACCGGTACTAGGAGCGAGATTAATTGAGTTGTTAGAGTCATAATCATAAGTTAAACCATCATTAAATAGTTGATCAATTAGTAAATTAAGGTAAGTACGTACCTATGATTGCGGAATTTTTAAAGGGCTTTATCTACTTAATTACCTACTCAGTCATAGTCTTTCGACGAACTAGAGTTAGGATATGCTTAGTTAAATTATTATTTCGTGTTTGTTTACGTTACTCATCTGTACAAAAAGTATTATGTTAAAATACTAAACATACAATAGCAATAATTTTGACGTTGGTTTGACGTTGAATTAACTTTTGACGGCTACCACTATCACCGTTATCTGAACTCACGACGGGTTAGATTAATAGAAAATAACGTCACTCTGTTCTTTTTTCACTTGTTTTGCGTCGGCACATCATATATTGCATACGACTATATTACCTGTCATACTGAACTAACCCTAGCTCTCCCTAATAATGATGTCATCTGTCACGCAGTCCAGCTATACTTTCTTCGGTCGTCCGCCCATCTCTATAATCTACACTCGTGTGTATCACAAATCACGATACCAAATCATGTTATAGCAGATATTCCAATGCGCTTTCAGTAATAACATAGTATTGAATCTCATAAAAACCATGTACGTGTAATACCCACCTTTTCTAAACCGGCAAATCCTCTTTTTGCTAAAGCCCACTATTAATTAACTCACAACCACCAGTTATTAAATCTATTACCACAAGACCAGTCTTGTCCTCACTGTTTAACTATTAACGATTCCAACCAATATCACGTGATGACGTTAAACTATTAACTTGTAACTAGGTGTTACATAAAAGTTGTACTCACGCAGAAATTGTAACACCCAAGTGTTTGCATTACTCCATTTAAGTGTTCCGCTTGTTTATCTGCAACAAAAAAATAACAGTAAATTTTTGTGTCGAGTGTAACATATTAAATATAACGTTAAAGTTTTTGGTCCTTCGAGATTACATTAAGATTCGGGAAATAGATATTATTTAAAATTATACTTATTCACGGATCTAGCCCGGACCTTTGAGAGGCATTGGTGGGGCCGAAGCCAACACCAAGCCCTGTTGACTACAAAATACAATTATGGGGTGTGTAAAAAAATGGGCTATTGAAATACTAGTGGATAGGAGAACAGATCTATAGGATGAGAAACAGCATTTGCCTTATTTATTTAAATTATTATTATTTAAATGGCGGGGTTTCCTAAAATAGAGTTTTTACACACTAAGCATGATGTTGATCATAAAGCTCTTGACCTGATGCTCTGAAGAAATTTTGGCATACGCATCAAAATTATGAAATAGTCTCCAAATTAGAAGATGACTTACACAATCGAAATACATTCTGCTAACTAAAACAGCATAATTAATACGGTAATTATCTCCAAAATAAATTGCGGCAATCGGACAACATTACTTTAATTGGTCGTGGATTACATAATGTTAAAATATATGTTTTAAAATCAATTACGACGCCCACGCGTCATAAAACTTCTAACGACACGCAAGTTGGTTGGTAAAGTGTATGGTTGAAAATAGGTTCCTGCTCATAGGTGCAATACTGCCTGCCATTCACCTAACTACTTTGAATCGTTTTGTAATATAAATTGGACCACAGTGCACGTATTAGTGGCATACTGACACAATGAAAGTGCAAATGACATAAGCCAAAAACTTTTAGTCACGACCAAAATAATACGAAACAAAAATTCTCAATTTGAGATCACGAATAGACTTACCGTCTGCATGGCATTAATGGTACATTATTATTCAAGAAGGGAACTTAGTTAACAACAGGCATTTCAAGCTCCTAAGGTATTCTTTTGTTTCTAATTAGCTAACCGAGTCAGGGTTCTGAACAGATGAGATCGCTTCCTCAGCACAAACGTGTGCAGATAAAAAGGCGTTGCATCATGATCCTTGAGGTCAGCTCCCAACATTGTTCCACCACAATGGCAATTGTGAGAAAGAATCGCCCCTGGAAACAATGGGACATACTCAGCAATTAGCAACCGATTAAATATTTGTTTGCCGATAATTAGCAATCAAATGAATCGCACTGAAATTGAACAATTGATCGAATGAATAAGGAAGTATTGACTGAGAGGGTCGAACATTGTGTTCAAACAATACAATGAAGCTGAGCTACATTTAGTTTTATGGATAGTATACGGAAAATTTACCTATCTATTAGAAAGGAGTCGAAAGTAGAAAAAGGCAATGACATTTGAATGTAACTGTTAAAAAAATGTAAAACAGAAACCAAAAAAAGTAGAAAGTTGATTATAGCTTGAATAGACGCCTGCTTGTGAATGTCAAACATATTTTTGAAAATCTGATCAAAATAACGGACCAGGCAATAATTTCACAAGAAATTACGAAAGATCTTTTTAGAGCCGGTTCGTGCTCAGCAGGATCCAGTCATTTTTATGTAACAAGATGTAAAATAAAGCAACCCTTTATAATGTCAACGTTGTCAGAGGTGCGTGGGCAACGGTGGGCGTGAGAGCAAGTCTACATGACTCACTATTGGCTATTGGACAACGATTTTGATAGAATGGTGGAACACTTGCGTCACAAAATTAATCGATTTAGTTTAATGGCCGAAGGGTTACAGATAAACCTTGATGCGACTGTTAAGTTCTGGTTTAAGTGCTGGTAAAACAAATGTTACTTACTTTGTTGGTGTTGTTGGTTTGAGAGTTTTTAATGGTGTTTGAACCAGTTTGATGTCGCATCGAATCATAATGTTGTTCGTTATTGAACTTGTTTTAGAGATTTCCGTTCTATCGATTCACTGTTTATCGGTGTCAGACTAGCTTCTCGTCACGCATTCCATTCGATAAATTTTTAGATCGGGTTTCGGGTCCGTCAATTTAACTACGTCTGATTGTTACAAGAAATGTGTCATTCTAAGCAACAAGTAAGCATACAAAAAGTATCTTATTATTTAGTGAATTGTGGTTTCCGGAAAACCCTATGTAAACTTTAGTAGCTTTGTATATTATAGTTATATGATTATTTACGGGATATTTACCGTGGTAAGGTTATAGAATGAGCTCCCGATATTTCGCCCGATATTTTAAAGGGGGTCTTCCCGTGAACATAGTGCATGTAACTGCGCCAAAATATCGGAATCTCATTCCACAACCTTACCACGGTAAATAGCTCGTAAATAATCCTTTTTTTTATGCCATAGGTGGCAAACAAGCAGACGGGCTGCCTGATGGTAAGCAGTCACCGTCGCCTATGGATACTTGTAACACCAGAGGCATCACAAATACATTGCCGACCCTTATAACTTGAATGAATAAAACAGTGTTTTGTATATTATGTTTGTACCTTGCTATTTTTACCAGTTTTTTTGTGTCTCTCCGTTCTTTCAAATCCATCACGCAGTGAACGGATCGTGCTAACTACAATTATGTTTGCTGTCAAAAGTTAATTGATTAGTCATAAAACATTTTATTTACAACACCAATTATGAAATTATGATATTACTTGATAGTTTTATTATGTGTTAAAACGTTCTTAACATTTAACACGTTAATCATAACAAACCTTGAAATGTTTTCTTTGATACATGTTTTTGTAGATTATAAATTTTAAATTCATCTATAAATCATAGGATTTACTAATTTTTATTCTCTATTGTGTGTTTACGTTGTGTTATTTTTGTCATTGTTAAGTTCCAGTATCATGATAGATTTCATTGAATCATCTCGAATTAGTATAAAAAAATTGCTTTTCAATGAAGATACATTAAGATACTTATCTCACGTGACCATCCATTTACCCACTTCTCTGTATATGGATATCCCAAATGACTACCAAGAATGACATACAAATGACTATCTTTCGAAATCATTGCAACTGTAGGTATAAGAAATCGATTTATATCGAAATGTCACGTCAAGAATAATTCAATGTAATGTGCGTAGAGCAGATGTTTTTGTTCAGTTTATTTATTAAATAGGTCATTGAATCTAGTTTATCGATATAACATAGACAGCTCGAAAAAAGAAAAAAATATCTTTGGAATTATTTATGATCAAAAGTAGTAGACCGAGTAAACCTAGAACTGAAGGAAAAAGTGACTGTAGAATTGACATTTCTTGTTTAGTAATGAGACACAAAACGCTTGGAAATGATTGTTTATTCTAGAATGCATTGAAATACGAGGATGTATACTTAAACGTTCATGACATAAAAAAATCATATTGTTGTAAATCAAATAAATTATGCACAAAGGTGTTGTGAACACACATGTTTATAAAGTTAGAAACAATTATTTATTTTGACGCTATTTTACACATTTACAATCACAGTAACAGAGATTTACAGTGCGTTTCATATTTGCCAATATTGCCGTAAACTTTGCCTACTTCAGTGTCGATGACACGGTAACCTCAAGCTGTGGTTTTACGTTCCAACCGCTCCCTCGCTTCTGACAATGAAGGGCTAGAATGCAATAATTCACGTAGAATTGCGATATTTCGTCTTACTTAATCACTACGTTTACTTCACCTGTAGATTTTCTTGACTACATTACGAACATCGAAGTGTAATCCAAACCTCCGTAGTTTTGAAGGAACTAACACTCATCCAAGTTTGTAAATAGTTGGTTTGCATCGTCATTTACACTTTTAGGCGTTGACTTTACAATTACTGCAGTCTTACTTATGAAGTTTTCTTCGGTGCTCAGGTCATCGGGTAATTTTTACACTTTTCGTACATGAAAAAATACCTTTAGTCAAACTCAGCAGTAGAACATCATGCCTTTGTTTGCATGTGGACTATTAGTTAGTTCATTGCTGTTACTGCAAGTTTCTATGTGTGCGTGAAGAATGAGTAAGTGTGCCGTACTTACAGTTTTTGCTAAGTTAAGTTGATTAGCGGTATAGTGATATTTTAAATAAAAAATTGAGACCATTGAGATCTGGAAATCTTGGATGTTTATTTAAATAAGCAATACAAATTTTATATGATTTACTTGTTTGAGAAAGAATTATTTTCAGTGTAAAATAATCTTGTTTAACATGTATATTTTGTTTTAATCGAGGTACAAATTATAATAGTAAGTACTTAAATATTTCAAATGTTTAAATACCTAATTGAGAAAACTTAAAAAACTAAACTAATTGAAGATTGTTTATACTATCTATAAGCAACGAAGGCATATACATAGTTCAAACGATTTCTAATTTCAGCAATAAATGGCCGCATTGCCTCGCTGGATTTTGGGGCTAACTTACCAAAATACACGCCAGCTATTTGGTCAAGCAAAGAAACTTTGAGAAAAGAAAAACTTTTTTGTCTTGTTTTAAATGTTTATTGAGACTTATCACGCATTATTTTATTTAGGAAAATATATGTACCTTTAACTCGATTTTTTGACTACGTTGCAATAACTTTTTCTACCACGTTGCAATAACCATGGTTACGAGAAGACAAAAAAAATACTTTAAAAAAAAATCTTTCCTATTTTTATTTATTGTTACTTATTACAAATTTGAACGAGTAGTTTCCGAAAAATTACACTCGTACACATCGTTTTGTACGAAAAGTGTAAAAATTACGCAACCTCCGGAGGAGCGATACGGTTTCTATTACGTCTTGATTCTCAATTTCAGGTAGTGGTTTATTCATAAGTAGACAATTTCTCAGTACTATCAGCTTTCGCTCAAGCGTGGGCGATGGGAGTGACTCAGTTGTAATTCGGCCAAGCAAACATGAACAGGTTGAACAAATATCGCTGGATTCATAATGCATGAAGGTATTCAATTCGTTTAGTATGAAGATTGGGAGGTGTTACAGGTTTTATTGCATCATAGCTGAGTGTGTTCAATGAACCGATAATATTATTATTATTCGGGTTAAAATCGCTGTAGTGATATAAATTTGGACAGATGACCTAAAAGAGACCGCAGGGAAATGGATGCAGGCCACTTGCAACCGGCCCTTTTGGAGATCGATGGGGAAGGCCTATGTCTAGCAATAGACGTCCTATGGCTGAAATGATGACGATGATATAAGTATAATCATTGAATAGACAATTGGATACCTTTTCTGATAAAACAAACAGCTTATTTATTTAACTAAGTATACCATAGAAATTAGAATATATCCTAATCGTTGACAAGTGTTAGGTTTTTTCGATTTTGTGGAAAGTTAAAATACACTTTTCATAGTAATTTTACCTTTAGCTGCAGCAAGACTTGCTCTGACAGCAATTGAAGCCAACGAACGGACAAAGACAACGACACATGTCACAGGTATAATAACTGCGAACGGTTTGTATATTCTTGCAAGCAAATTAGGTTTTTTTTAGGTCAGTATATTCTAAGTAAGTTCAAATTTGCATGTTAAAGTGGTTATGGCCCACATCTTTCGAAGAACCGATAGCCGATGGGGAAGAAATGGTCTTGATTGGAGACCACGAACCCGAGACGCAGCGTAGGTAGGCGTCCCACTAGATGGACTGATGACATCGTGAGAGTCCCGGGCATCCAGTGGATGCGGGTAGCGAGCTGTCATTCAGTGCCTGTGTTTAGCAGTAGACGTCGTTTGGTTGATGATGATGATGAGGCCTGTGTTTAGCAGTGGACGTTTTTTGGCTGATGATGATATTCTATGTTCATGTTTCATGCTAGACCAAATAGTTGCCTGCCATGCCAATATGTGAGTTGTTGGTCAAACGCGGACTTATACGCGATAAGAAAGGTACGAAAAAATATGGTTTAAATGTTTTAAGCACTCTATCAAGCTCTATTAAAATAATATTACATTTAGTTACCGACGCTATCATTACCAGCTGCAGGTGACATGTGACCTTTTAAAACCCGTTTGGAAACTGTAACAACAATAGTACAGAGTACAGCCACAACACTTGACACAATAATGTAAGGTTACCCTTCGACCAAAATAAAATTAATAGACGGGCCAAGAAAAAGCGCTTCACCCAGCTTCACCATCTTCTCCAATTAATAATGATGGGCAAAGTTGAAGGCAAACGACGCGCTGGAAGAAGGAACAAGTCGTGGTTACGCAACATCCGGGAGTGGACCAGCATAGCCAGCGTCGATCAACTATTCCGCTTGGCACAAGATAGAGAGAAGTTCGCTGAGCTGACGGCCAACCTTCAGTACTGGAGAGGCACTTGAAGAAGAAGAAGAAAAAGCGCATTTTTGAAGATTATAAAATGAGCGCCAGCGCTTACTTCGTTTCAGTCGGTCTCTAGTCGTAGGAAGTGCGATACGCGTCTGTTGTTACATGATAACGAAACATCTGACAAAATTCTGCCTTCGTGTGCTTTCCCGAAGTGTAAATACACTATATAAAATCGCAATAATTATTTTTTTACAAATTTTCTGTACATGGTTATAATTAGGAAGGTCCAACGGTTTTAACTGAGCAAGTTCAATGGTTATGGCCC
Source organism: Agriopis aurantiaria (assembly GCA_914767915.1). NCBI lineage: Eukaryota > Metazoa > Arthropoda > Insecta > Lepidoptera > Geometridae > Agriopis > Agriopis aurantiaria. The sequence goes on from OU611990.1 coordinate 6,468,370, forward strand.
GTCCATTCATTTTATTTTGGTCGAAGAGGTTACCATTCTATCAAATTCGCCATAGACAAGAATTGCACATGTCATTAAAAAAATGTTCCAATAGAGTAATTACACATTTTAAAACCTGCCTAAAATCTGGACGACCTGAATGAGATCTCAGAGGGTGCTATAGGGGTGGCCGACTTCTGGTCAAAAAAAATCATCAAACATTCTTGAACAAATAAACCTTAAACATTGAAAAGAAAGCAGAGATCACTTCGAAATAACAAGTGTTTGAACGCCATCAGCCACATATAATTGAAAGCCAGTTTACGAGCACTATCACGCACCCGCCGTAGTTATTAGGACACGATTCTATTAAATGAATAAAATATACAACCCTCGAGGTGCTCGTAAAGTCCAGGCGATGTGGATTAACAGGCGATAATTATAGATTGAAAGATTACCAGTGCTGGAAACTCATTACAGGTGCAGGAATGATATTCATTAGCATTAAAAGTAACACTTGAGGCTTTGCAAGAGAATTATTCTTGGTTATAATGACCTTCATTGACATACATTGCTAATTCATTATTAGTTTTACGGTTAATATTATCAATGAACTGATTCTAATCTTGTTACTGATAGTGTGGATTTTTCGTTCAACACAAACCAGAACCAGCTTCATATATAACACAAATTAACATTAGTATGCGGGACCAAATAAATTCCATAAAGTACCTAAAGTATGTCTGAAACCATAACAATTATAAAATTATAAATTGCCAGGTCAAAAACAAAAATGCAACACCAGTTTTTATTATTTATTGGATTTCACAAGTCGAATGACATTTGCTTCAGAAGGAATTTTATCGCACCATTCTCTTGTCCTTTACTTGGTTACGGCGGAAAGTAGTTTTTTACGAGCTTGACTGGATTTAAGTAGTTTTAATGCTGTACAATAATATATATTTGGTAGTTTGAATTGATTGTTGTTGGGCAAGTTTTTATCCCTTTTCTTTTGTCGTACTCATGTGTAAGGGTCATGTATCTCACCACACATCAGTCTCTTTTGTGTCATCTTTCATGTTTTCGTGTCATCTTTCTTGTCGACATTGTGTACTAAGTTGTCCAAGGTGAAGTGAATCTACTTCTTTTACCTACTGCCTGATAAGGTTGTAGAACATTGGAGCTACATATTGGTCGATAATGGCTCATAGTAAATTTATTATGTTGATTAAAAGTTTCTAAATTTAGTCAACCCGAAAATAGCAACATGAAAACCTATTTATCAGATCGTATCTAAAAATGACCTTTAAAAGATCAAAGACCTCTTAAAGGCGACAGGTTTCAATAAAGTTCGCACTGGGCAGCGAGCCAAGCAATACTGTGTTGTCATTTCATTATAGATTCTGGTTTCTATTGACTTGACAAGAAAATAAATAGCAATCGCCTCATCGTCAGCTTTAATGAGCCCAACCTACAAATCACGCAAAAGTTCACTCAGATTAGAATTTATTTTGCAATTTTCTCACAAAATGGCGTGGTTAGTGAGAAATTTCGCGTTGGCTGCAACGTGATTATAGGAGAAATGTGAATCTCCCACGTCTAGGGTCGACTTGCCGCTTCCCGTATTGACATTTGAAAACTAGTCACAGACCACAGAGAGGAAACTAGCATGCTCGAACACAAACAAGAAGTTAACGCCAATGATGCAGAAAGATATTGAATTTAATACAATATTATCCACAAAATGCATATATTATTGGTTCTTACGTACACAATATGGGAAAGTGACACGCAATCGGGTTGCTGTAAATCTTACTGACCTTTGAGAAAGTTATTTATGTAGTGACATGTCTTTACTTAATACCAAGCTCATTATGCCTTTCTGGTCTCCTGGAGATTACACACTCTGATACTTTCGTTTATAGATTACTAGCAGACCTGACAGACGTTGTCCTGTCTTAGAACTGTCAAACACGCAAAGTCAAAATTACAAATCTTATTTTTTTACACCTTGGGTTTCATTATTGGAGTTTTAGTAAGGATCCCTATTTTTTTGAAAATATAATATAGCCTATTTTAACCGGGGATAGTGTAGCTTTCCAACAGTAAAAGAATTTTTCAAATCGGTTCGGTGGTTTCGGAGCCTATTCAATGCAAACAAACAAACAAACAATCAAATCTTTCCTCTTTATAATATTAGTATAGATAAGGAGCATTCAATTGAATTAGTATTAAGCGTTTTTGTAGCGATGATAGTTCAGTGGTTGACGTTCAAATTTTAATCCGCAGGGTGTGGATTCAAATCCCAACAAGAGCTTGAGCTGAACATCGTCAGAAAACCATAGGTGCATGGTGGTAGGACACTTTCCAATGCCAGAATGGCTAGCTACCATCCTTAAGTCAAAAATATGTCGCCACGCACATAACGGTGTGTTCCGGCAGTTATGGTAGCATCACTTGAGAGTCAGTTGCCATTCCAGGCTGGGCGTGTTAACCATTTTCGACCATACCATCAGTTAACATCTGGAAAGTTGTGGTCAAACGCCTAGCCTCTCAACGATACAATTAAGCTCAATGAAGACTTAACTGAAAACCTCTAAGAGATTTGTACTAAACTACTCTAAAATGAGTGCAAAGAAATATAACGTGTTAGTACTTTCAGAATACAAGACAGATCTTCAAAAGTTCAACAGACCTAGTCAAGGTCCCTAAGACCCCGTTAACAGACCAGCAACGTCACGAAGCAGTAGTAGTGCTTTTTGGATGCACGCTTTAACTGGTTTCCATTGTTGGGTGAAAATATGGTGAGTCATTTATTTGCTTAAGGAAACTTGGTTTACTACTGTTAGAGAACGTTTATTATTTATTGAGATGTTTATATTAAATCTGATTGATAAACTGTAAAAGTCTACGCCATTAAAAATCAAGAAATCCTTTTAAAGATCTCAAATGGAATTCCACTATAAATAGTTCATAAGAATATGAGATGTGTAACCTCATCTATCATAGATTACGATCCAGCAATCTCGAAGATTACTTCTACAATGGCTGCATGTCGAACTTGTAATAAATAGGCAGAGCCGCGTTGTGCGGAAGTCTCATCACAAGTTAATATACATTTAGTTTCCCAAGCATTAAAGCCTGCAGGTCATTAATAATAAATAACTAGTCAGAACCGGTGTAATAACTCTCGTACACCCGTTTTCCATCACCAGCAAATAAGCATCATAAATACAGGGCAAAGTGACCGTACGACAGCTCTAAGTAAATCAGAAGAATTCAAGGAAGGATATATAAAATCAGTCCAGGAATCGAACGCTGAGGCCTCGATGTTAAGACTTAGCTCGTGAAAAACGTATTTTTGCGAATTGTAATGAAAATCAATTGGAATAGACGCCTAAATGATTACATAATATAACAACTTGACGACATATGTATTCAAGTTCAGACTTATCTTCATAATTGTTTTTAGTACAAAACAAAGTAAGCAACGTACAGAAAATATCCGTTCAACAGGTACCTACCTACGTACGGGAAATCAATCAACTTATGAATCTTGCGTTTAGGTTTAATGCAAGTGAGAGAATTAATAATATCCCTCTAATAGCACACCGTTAAACCTTCACACATACGCTTGATATTGCTATTCTAATTGCTTAAATTCATAGAGCTTTGCCGACTGAGTTTCCTGGTATTTTATAAGTTGGAAATAAAGTCTATTAAGGAATTACTTACGATCAAAATTATCGGACAAGTACCGAAATTAAAATGTTATATTATGTAAGGAAAGCTATAAGATTCAGTAAATGCTAAGCATCAACATAAATTTTAGAAGACCAGAAGATCACGGTTTATTAACTTTTGATGCTTCATGCATATCAAGTAATAAAATAGCGTAAACTTGGCAGAGTTAATGGAAACAAACTCAGCAGACATCACGGAAAGCAGTTTACTCATCCGATACTGAAGGCATAGATTGCCACTAGAACGCCTATAACTTGATAACGAAACTAGAAACGATAAAATGTTCTACGTAATAAAATGAACAAATAACTTCGCCTACGACAGGAAACTATAGATTAAAAGGAATCAGCGTAACTATTTTCACGGAGTTTTCCTGATTAATGTCCTCAAGCATAATAGGCTTCATATCCTGATATGTACTTTTTAAATTAATTGTATTAACTGGTTCTTTACTAAATTGGAATTTGTAACTCAGATTATATCTTTATATACCTACAACGGTCTATGGGTTAACCAACTGCTTTTTTGTAAAAATTATAGTTATTTATTTAGTTACTTGTATTTGTTTAGATACCTATGATTTAAATCATCAAATTACACTTTCACAAGTTTATAAGTGCTAAGTGCCTTCGCATCGGACCTTCCGCTCGGAGGTTGGACAGCATTCAGGCAATTTTCTTTTTGGAGGCTACCGCACAGAAGAGCAAAGTGGTGCTGCCAAACCGCTTCTGCAGGTTTTTCAACTAGAAATGCCACCTCCAGCCAGCACTTCTTTTCCTCTGTATGACTACCTGGAGTAATTTGTACTTGGCATTCTTCATGACGTGACTGAAATTCGGCATTTGATGGTGATTGGTGGACTGGATCCTAATAGGTAAGTAAGTAAATTCAAATCGTAAGTTGATGCCTAGACAGACTACTTAGCTTAGAACCACTTTCGCTAGTCCATCTATCAAGCTATCAACACGATATCTCAATCTGTTATGTTTTAGTGACAGCTCATTATTTGTTTCATTGCACTTCTCAACTAGAAGATTTAGTATTGCAGAGACTGTTGAAAGCATTTTAGTGATGCTCGTTTTTTTATTTTAATTTATGTAAGGTTTCCGAAGACGATGTCGAAAATAGAGCGAAGTGGAAGAGAAAAGTATAGAAGGCTGACTCCATCACCATGTGGGATTCATGGTCGGGAAGAGACAGAAAGATTAGGGTTCCGTAGTAAAACAAGAAACCTTTATATGATTTTTGTGTTCGTCCGTTCCAGTCTTTCACAGAATTACAACAACATTGTTAACAATAATATTTGGTTTTTTGTTTGTAGTTTGTTGTTGTACTGACATGTCATATCATATTTTGATATTATAAACACAGATCTCAATTTTACCAAAAATAACTTAGGTACCTATATAAAGCTTTATAAAGACTAATTCCATACAAACATGTAGGTAAAGTAGCGATGTGGTTTTTTTCGCTGCATTATTGAGTAGGAATCTTTGAAAACGGTTTTTTAAATTAATTTAAGGTCTTAACAAAAAAAAATGTCAGGTGTATTGTTAGTGATATGTCCCTTAAAACTAGCGTATAATGTGTTTTTGTCCAACTACATCATAAAAGGTAGGCATTATGTTGTGATGATACACCTCTACAAAATGTCCAAGTCGAACGTGCCTTATTCAAGCATTTTGGTAACATATCTACGGAACCCTCTAATATGTTTGTCTCGACTCCGTTTTTTTACTCTTACTTATTAAGGTGCAATTCGTATATTGGCAGTAGTTTGTTTTCTGGCAAATTGAACAAAAATCAGTATGATTGTATAAAAAACTGGCCAAGTGCTCGCGCACTGAAGGTTCCATAATTTTTAAGTAGAGAACCCTAAAAAAAACATCAAAGTCGGACTACTCTGTAAAGTTATGCATGGTAATACTATGTCTTCTGTGGTAATACATTAAAAAATACGAGTAGGTATAACGGTACGCGTCAACTTGAGAACCTCTCCTTTCCTTCGCCCGTTAAAAATGATCCATTATAATAATTATTAACATAACATATAACATATTTCATCAGTCATGGTACAGAAATACAAATTGTTTTGTCACCCAACTTTCGATTTCTCCGCTTTAGATGCGATAGCCATTTTCGTAGTCAACGATAATGGCCCTAGATAAGGATCTTTTTCTAATGAAACCGTAAGTGGCCTGTGCCCATTTCGGGACCACGATATAATGTTTTTGCCTTTCATTAGCTTAGGAGTTGAAACGTTTGAGTCACTTTTATGAAATTTGATTGAGGGTTATAAAGAATAATAATGAGCTGGAGCAGGTGATATGTAAGTCACTACTTACAACATAAATCGGACAAGTGCGAGTCAGGCTCGCGCACTGAGGGTTCCATACCACCACAAAATACAAAAATTTGTGCATAAACACAACATTACGCCCAGGCGGTCACTCATCTAAGTACCAACTGCGCCCGACGTTGCTTCACTCGGTGGTGAACAGAAATGTGTCACCGGCACGCACTTGGCCAATATTTATTATTTGTTGTTTTAAATTAGAGTGTGTACTATAATTATGCCAAGTTTGACGCTTGTACATGTACGTAGTACCGTTTTTACATTAGAGCAAATTCAAAAATACTCGTTTGTTGTTTGGTATGCATGAAACCTTTAGTTTTATTTATTTTTAATATATTAGATATTATTTCTTAGTTCATCCGCTGTAACATTACATATTCTGTGAAAATTTCAACGGGCTATCTATTATACGGTTCGTAAGATACAGCCGTGAAAAGGAAGGTCAAACAGACAGCTTAGGCTTAGTAATAATTTCCCGTTTACACCCTTTACGTACGGAACCCTAAAAACCAAACAAACATCAAATAGATTAATGCTACACTGATAATGTTTCTTTTGATGAGTTTTGTTACATAGATCTGTAGATTTAAAGTTCGAGATAATTAGGCACTTCATATTTTAAATTGTATGCTTTTGTTTCTACTTCTACTAGAGATGTTACTGCATAACAAATAATAAAATAAGACCACAGTTCAAAACGTCAAATTTATTGACGCACTATTTTTTGCTACTTTTACGGCCTCTGACTCGGTCAGAAGTCCGATGAAAGTGAAATAAAAAAGCGTATTTCAATCACGGCCCATTTGCAACTCGATTTCGTTTCACACAAAAACTATCAACAACGCAACAATGTCTCGAGTTAGGGTTACCATTTTGAAAAGGTCGAAGAAAAAACTTTTGCCTGGATTATACGAGATAACGCGTACAATGTTCTTTCAAACCACAGGGTTCTTTGTCGTTACTTCTCTCATAAATTCATTGACAATATAACATAAAGCACAGGCAATCAAATACAGATGACTGATGGGGCCGAAAGGTTCTCGAATGGAGTCCACGGACCAGGAAAACGCCGGATGCAGGCCGCTACTAACCGGCGCTTTTGGAGATCGATGGGGGAGGCTTTTGTCCAGCAGTGGACATAGTCTATTTAAGTATATAATTGAAAATATATAATGTATGTATATCAGTGTCTGGCAGCCATATTACAAATATTTTGCTTAGTCTGGGGTCAGATGACTGTGTGTGCAAAAATTTCCTGAATATGTAGGAATTTTAAAAAAGTATTTTAAAAAAAAACTTTTTTATGGTTGATCACAGCTCGTAAACATGCCTAGCCTGAACTGGGTCTCAGGTAAGGCTACCGGAACATATCGTAAGGGGCTTGGCGACAGATTTATCAATTTGACGGTAGCTAGCCATGCAGCCAAGCACTAGAAAGTTTCATATCACCATGCTAAGAAAGTAACTTCCAAAGAAAACAAAGAAAAGATACCAAACGACAGACACCCCTACCCGGAGCCTATTACGCGAGGTCAGACAATAAACTTTTGGCTAGACACGAAAATGATAATGTCAACAGTTGCGAAAGGCACGCGGTAAGTCAGAACCACATTTGCGGCAAAACGACCGAAATTCGCCGGATAATTCGACCCGCCTCAATTACGGTGAAACGGCCTTTTTGCCGTGTTTTTGCTTTGTTTTTGAGCGATTATGCGGTTGAGCCGAGTTTGGGGATCGAGGTCGGAGTGCGTGAGATAAAGCAAGTTAGAAGCGTAACGTAATTTGTGTTTGTAAGTCAGCTGAATTGAATTTACGTATGTCATTTATGTAAACGGTGTATGGTCTGGTGTCGACTTGTGGCGTGATTCATTAACAAGCATTTTATTTTGTGAATTGCAATGTTTGTCAGTTTGTTTAGGTAAAATCTTGTGAGCTGAGTTAGTACCAGTTTGTCCTAACTGATTTTGTTGAAATTTTGCATACACCCTAAGTTCTAGTTTTAGATTAATTTTAGTTTTAGATTTTTTAGTTATAAATTTTAATTTTATTTTTCTTGTTTTGCTTGTCTTTTTATTACCTTTATTTTTACTGAATATACCCTAAGTTCTAGTGACAATCTATACCCAATATCGTAATAATTTCAAAATGGTCACCAAAATAAAAAACTAAAATAAAAATTATGAACACCATTTATAAATAAAAGCTTGTTTCTTTATTTAAGAAATGCTTTGACTTGTGGACAAGTTACGAGCCTGAAACCTGAAATATTTTCAAAAACCATGTCTCATTACTTAGATGGACATCGGACCGTAATATTCCTTTCATTACGACGCATTGATTTGTACTGTGTGCATCTGTATCTGGGCTAAAAGATGACAAGACAGAACTGAGAAATATCAATTTTTTTGAGATGAGGTCACTGATTTCGTTTTCAATATGATAGATGATAATCTTCAATGCAACACCATAATGACGCTACAAGTTTGAAATATTCTAGAATATTTTTGCAGTCATAGATTTCGTTTTCAATATGAAAGACGATAATATTCTATGCAACACAATAACGACGCTTTAAGTTCAATATATATAGTTTAAGAAATATTCTAGAACAATTCGACTTCTAGAATATTTTTTGCAAATACATACTAAGGTTTAATTTATATAAAGGCCTTTTTCGCTCAGCGGCCGCATCACCTTGTGAGCCAGTGCAAGTACTAACAAACAAAACAAATCACTCTAAAATTGTTTTAGGCTTAATTCTATAAGCTTATATAAACATTTAGTACTACCGGATTCGGGAAAAAACAGGCTAGGAAAGAGTTGCAATGTATACGTTTTTTCTTCTAAACACATTGTTCACACACATTCCTCCTAAATATACAGTGCCGCTATACTCATTGCAAACTCCTAATTTGTTAATGGAGATCTGCAGAGCGGTCAAGTAATTAGAAAGCCAACATTAAGAAGGTGGATGTCACTGGAACTAATAAGCGGTTCGAGTGGATGGTCACTTTCGACTTCACGCTTTCATGGTCCACAAATTATTTCACTGTGTCCTATGAACTTTTTATTATTTATGAATACGACAATACGTCATAATGAGAACAATAGAAGAAATTTATGCATCTTATCTTCCAAATTCGCAAAACTCTAATATTTTAGAGAGATAAATATGTATGTTCGTAGAAATCTGGTCTGAACTACTGAACCCATTTTTTTTCATTGATAAAAATATTCACCTTATCTCAAAACACATCATAGATATCAAAACACGTGAAACATGGGCGAAATCGCAGATAAAAGCTAGTACATATGGTAAATAAAGTAACGTAACTGCAAATGAGTAACAATTTATACTTTTACAAAGTGGAGTAAGAGATTCCAAACGTTGCAAATATTTTAAGTACGTTCTTTCATTAAATCTTTATCATAAATCAAACTTGATAGAGAATGTTAATGCAAAGCATTCCACCCTTTCTCTCGCTTATTCCATTCAAATGCTTTGATTGAAACAAACGATTCATCTGTATAGTGTATACTACTTATCCTAATGAAATTGCCTTTCACACTAATGAATTATAAAAATTGAACATTTGGTTGAATACAGTGAGTTGAAAATTTTGTTAGAGACAGTCAATATAGTCCAGTCATTATATACAATGTATAGGACCTTAATTGTAGATCGCAAAAAAAGCAACAAAAAAATATCGCATAAAAATTTTCTTATCTCAAGGGAGAACCGAGTTATGATGAAAAAACTGAATTTAACCCTTTTTTGAAGATGGCGGAAATTGCACAAGGTAATTTTGGTCGACAATTTGAAGTTAAGTTTTTCTAGGTCCTCCCCACGATATATCCAAAATTTGGCTGTCTCGGATTTTTTGCATTTCTAACCCGTTATTTCCGACGTAATGACTGGACTAATAAAACAATATCACAATGTACATCGTCATGGAATACAAATATGTCGAATCAAGTTGCAATTACAGCCAAGGATGCAAAGACAATATAACCACTTGACAGCTAGTACTTTTTCTTCCTTACGGAAATTGACAACAGAACTTCTCTGGCTCAGTCGTGAGAGTACCTACTTCAATTCCTTCGAGCCCTCATTTCAACGGCGAACGAAACGAACTCACATGTCGATTGTAGCGCGGCGTTGACTTTTGCTGCTGCTTTTGCACCAGCGACCAGCTGGTGCTAAGATGCAAATATGCTAACGCACGTGGCATTTCCGTTTTTGATCCGGGATAGTTTTTCTGTCTTTAGCGACCTCTCTGCAACGGAATAAGCATCCATCCAGCCGAATATCTTGGCCATTTTAATAAAATAAAAATATAAAATAAAAGACCGCCTAATGCGGTTGAAACTATAGTCGGAGTGACCGGCTTAATCTTACGTGCGTAATTCCCGTGTAATATAAATAAAATAAAAATTGTTCATGGAACTGAATCTTGCGTAAATCAACCGCAATTTGAAAATAGCAGCGAAACAGTTGGTAATTATGTAAGTTTTTGTATGAACGACAGATACATTTAGATTATTAACAAGGTATTTAGCACGCGTCCGGTTGCTACATTGACTAACATCCTATTAATTTATGGTGTAAATTAAATGTGTGTAGGTAAATATATTTAAGTAGGTAATTATATAGTGATATAGTCACAGTAAGCATCTATTAGAAGACTAATTAACCGAATTCAGACGGGGAAAATATCAATTCGGTCCGTAGCGAATAAGCGTTTATTCAACACGCCCTGTTAGTTTGTATGCACGTTCGTATGTGTGGAACAAATCTTGCAACTGAAATTTATACCAGTTATTTACAACCGATTGAGCTGAAATTTGGCATAATTATGTAAGTTCTGTGACAATGCAATGTTATGGTACCACCGAGCTGGTCTGATTATGGAGATAGAAGGTGGCTATAGTAACTCTTAAACGAAACGACGTAACCCCGTCGAGTTTGACTTCGTTGGAATTGTCTTCCCAAGCACTTTGATCCTAGATGATAAATTCAATATGTCGGACATAATATTCTTATCTACCATCATGATATGGGTATCAAATGAAAGGATCTGCTGAGAAGAATACGAAAAAGTTTGTTTTTAAATGCTTTTTATATGTTCATAAAAAAAAAATAGTGAAATTTTCTTTTGCCGTGTTGACTAATTCTGAACCTGAATCTATCGAAACTTCATTTATCTAATCGCTTTAAGAGTTTGTGACAACATACACGATAGAGATAATACCCTCCTTTTTGTTTTGGGTCATCGGGTAAAAATCACGAGTAAAACCGCTAGACTTACCTCGCATCGTAATGACAGAAGGATTCCTAACAAACTTAGTACCGCTTCAAAAAAATAATACAATGAAATTTATAACACAGTTTAAATCATAGCTAAACACAAATTTATGGAGTTTATAGCTCTACGCATAACACTAGCAGTATCATTTTTTTTTTTTAATTACTGAAATATACATATTTGGAAACATAATAAACTTATCTAAATTAAAATAAAGACACTTAACTAAACAAAAATATTAAACTACACTAATCTAATAAACCTCTGCCCGTAAGCATCGTTCCCAAAATAAGCAGTATTAAGTACATTATGGCAAACATTAAATTGAAAACTGTTAAAATAGGCACCATTATCACATTTATATTGCTTTTTAAACTGACTGCATTGCACATTCATTGCATTGGTAATAAACTAATAAAAAAAATATTTACGATATTTTAACAACTGATTCATAAACTTTAACTCACATAAAACATTATTTATTAGCAGAACCATAGTGCGAATTCCGATAATAATTAAGAAAACAGTAACAATATTTACACGGAGGTCCCGATATTCCGGCGCAGTTACATGCGTCATGCACCTTAGTCTTCCCGTGGTGCATGTAACTGCGCCGAAATATCCAGGGAGCTCCATCCACAACCTTACCACGATTAATATCCCGTTAATAATCATATAGCTGGTATTAATAATATTGTATTGTAAAACTAAAACACGTAAGTTTACTTCGAATATAGAAAACCATATATCATTATTTTAAAATAACACACATAGAAAATGTAGCGAAGCAATCGTTGAGCAAATTACAAATGCAAATCGTCCGCATAAACCAATACAGAGCTTTCGAGAAGACGCTATGATAATAAGCTTCTAGACAATACTGAACCAAGCCCAGCTTAGAATCTAAGACATGAATTCTCAACCTGTGGTTTGCAATAGAATCTTGAGCCTTGATGATAAAATAGCATCGAAAGGTATTGAGGACATAACTTCTTCTAATAGTGCTGGCGTACAGAAAGGCGTTCTAGAGTGGAGACCATAAATCAGCAAATGTAGCTCGACGTCTTACGATTCCATGGAAAAGAAAAGCCAAAGATCGAGCTGTGACGTGCCTAAGGAACTTAGAAACTCATTATCATCAACATCAAGATCAAGACGTCCACTGCTGAACGTAGGCTTCCCCCTTTGAACGCCACACTAAACGACTGCCTGCCATCTGCATCTGATGCCTGCGACTCTCACGGTGTCCTCGGTCCATCTAGGGGGAGGCCTACGTTGTGTCTTCCGGTTCGTGGTCTCTACTCAAGAAACTTTCTTCCCCATCGGTTATCGGTTCTTGGCGTGATGTGCCCTACTCATTTCTACTTTAACTTGCATATCGTGGCAACTATGTCGGTGACTGTGGTTTTTCAGCGAATATCCTCGTTCCGGATTTTGTGGCGCAAAGAAACTCCCAGCATAGCTCTCTCCATTGCCCGCTGAGCGACTCTCGACCTTTGTTACTTATATTTTGTGGACTGGTATGTACTTGATTGTAAATAAAATTTCAAAACATTCAGGTTCCATGATTGAGAACCTTAGACGTAGAATCGTATCCGAATAAGGATTGGACTGTATAAATCATCTTACGTTAGGAATATCGTATCGACATTGCAATGCATATTCAGCCACTCTATTATTAAAATGACCATTAGCATAACTTTTTAACTTTGAATTAACTCAACTAAAGATACATTTTCGTCGGGTTTCATTATTGGTTTTTAGAAAAGATGAATTCAAGAACCTATCCGTCTATTAGCATTTTGAATACAAAACCAAAGTCAACCAATTCACGTCCGGAAGGGCAGCAGACTCAAAGGCGACCTTTCAAATGGCCAACGCCCGTATACCTTATCATAATTCAATAATTCATACCCATTGAATAAGCCATCAATTATATCTCTAAGCGCAAAACCAAGAACTCTAGTGCTTTTAGTATCCCGTGAGAAATCCTACGCCTAAGGCATAGAAATAACCACAAACACCGTGTAATAAATTTGAAGTCATTTCGCCACAAAGCACTTGGGAACACAGTATACGGTTAGATGTTTTAAATGTTATATTCTTTGAAATTGAACTTAAAATTAAATCTACAATGTTACATGGAACGGTGGTATCAAGTTGAGCGGTCATTGTACTCATACTTATCACTTAGACAATAGTTTATAAGGAACCAACACTGAAATCCCGAAAAAAGTGCTCCCAAGAACCAAAGAAAAATGTCATGTATACGCAACGAAATGATTTCAGGATTGGTCCCATAGTAAAAAGTTTTTCATAATGGTGAGTAGGTACAGTGACCTTCTTTCGGCCTGGTACTGCTGTTCTACATAACCCTATAGATTTTTTTAAACTACCAACAAAGTATGTCGCTGTAGTTGAAAACTTACAAAAGGGTCGCCATAAGGTACACTATTTTCATTGCAAGAGAAATTTTGAAAATCTTAAAATAGAATCAAGTTGTGATTGACTAAAATCATACTAATATTATAAATGCGAAAAGTTTGTTAGTTTGTTTGTTCCTCTTTCACACAGCAACAAAGCAACGGATCAACTTGATTTTTGCATGGGTATAGTTCAAGGGCCGGAGAATGCCATAGGCTACTTCTTTCTACTATCATCATCATCATCTTTACAATTTTTCATCACTACTCGGGTGAAACCGCGGGGCGCAGCTATTCTAATATAAAATCAAGTTTGTGATTGACTAAAATTTAAATAGACTCGAGCTTGTGATTGACTAAAATCTAAAATATAATCGAGGTTGAGATTGTAAATTTTTCTCTAAACCAGACACTATCATAATATCATCCTGTATCCTATAGCGATCCGGGATAGTGACCAATGCTTGGTGATAAACTTTATTTAGATCTTCAGGAAGAGAAGATAAACTAATAACACTTGCCATTCCTTGATTATAGTTACATCGTAAATACTCAGGTATTACTTACTCCCAGTAAATATGGCAACAAAACAAGTAAAACGTTAAGTATTACAAAATCGATCGTAACCGATTGTTCAACGTTCATTTGCGAATAAAAAGTTATAAAAAAAGGTTTAAATTGTGACATACACTTTACAATTGTAATCGATTACTGAAAACGATTGGGTTAAGCGTATTGTGAATGAGCAACTACTCAATCGGAAAAAAATTTAATATTGTGATGAAACAAAACCACTACTTCACAACTAAACACAGGAGCGAGTGTTATTATTGTTTCAATTGTGGAGTAGTTATTGGTTATATAACTGAAAATGTTTATTAATTAACGACGTGTAAACACCTAAAGGTTTGTAAGTTAGACATAGGGTTCACAGCATTCATCGACGTGCATTAAAGTTCCAATTAGACCTACGAATGATGACTGTTATTTCTGTAGAAGGACAGCGATAAAAAGTGAGATGCTGTAATTTAAAGTTTGAAAGTAATGCTTCACTAGTCATCTTAAAGCAATAAATGACATAAACAACAATATTTATCTTAACATCAAAACACATCGACACAACAGAGAAAAAATGAACGTAAACACTTAAGTGGAACTCATTTAAATAAGTTCCTCTAGGAATGATTTCCTTCTTCGTCAACCGGGCGGACTGGTCTGGGGGCTACCATACCAACGCTGCCATTGCATCAAATGATTTATCTTTATGACATGATGTGAATAGAATAAAATCTCTGTTTATCTATCAATAGAATAGTATCCTGTTTGATATGAAATGTTGAAACTTTTACTTTTAGATAATTGCAGAAAAATCCTAAATTCATAGGAGTTTGACGAGACTTTTCTTCAAATTGTAAAGAAAGATTACATGTTCCGTAACATATATTTTGTGGACGTAAGTTGTGAATACAATTTCCTATATCGTCATTCAAATCTATTGAAATCGTATAAATCTTGAACATTGTATTCACACCAATGGTAAGCCCTTGGACCACCTGTCTACCAGTCGACTTAGCGTAACGAAGCGTAATTTATAGAAAAGCTTGGAGTGGGCGTCCAGTAGATAGCCAGTTTGAACTTCAAGTCGTAAATAAAAATGTTGCTATGAACGGAGAAAATATTGAGCGTTTAGAAGATATGGAAAGCAAATGATTAATTCCAATGATGAACGAGTCACTCTACCAACCTTTTATAAACAACCAAGACCTCCGTCATTGCACAAAAAATAGTTCATATTGGGAACTCTATCCACAACTGTTTTACGGTAAATATCACGTTACAAATAATTTTACTTTAGTGAACAAACATGATAGTTTAAACAGTGTTTAACATAGTTGCATTAGAAAAGTGTGCAGTGTTCAAAGTCTTGATATTTCTAGAATTTGTGACATTTGAGTAGAGCAAAACCTAAAATAATGTGTATTTTAATAATAAGTGTTTGTGGGAAACAAACATACCTACGTGATTATTTTCAATCATAATCCATAAATTCATAGAGTATATTATACTCTATGAGTTTATGGATTTCTATATATATATCAAGTTCCACAAGTCACTTCATTATGTTGTAATTAGTTTATAGTCCTTACTAGTGAGCCCCGTGGTTTCAATCACATTGTGATGAAAAATGGTGATGATGATGATGATATTTTTTAGCCTATGTGTTAATCCAGAGTATAAGCTAACTCCATACCAAATTTCATCTAAATCAGTTGAGTAGTTTCAGCATTAAGTCCAGCCAAACATACACACTTTCGCATTTATAATATTAGTATGATATGATTGTGATGTACTTGTAATTTTGAGAATAAATCATTGTATTATAGGATTTATAGAGTAACTGAAATTTTCTGGGCGATTGAAATCTGGAAAATGATATCCACCTAAAGAGCAGAACAACATACAACCACCCACATTAAGCATAAATAAAAGCTAATTCCCAATACCATGGCACAATAGAAAGCACGAGCGGTCCAAGCACAAGCACCAGGAACAGATCTGCGATCGCAAATTGATTCATTAGATATTTGATTAACCCCTGAGATATCCGACACGATATGCAAAGCAAGACACGATATCTGTGAACAGATAAGCGCACTTTACATATGCGCGAAACGTACCTAACTGTGCTACGGATTAAGCTTGCCAAATCTATAAGGTTGTCGAACAATATGCCTCTTGCACATAGACCTGGGATCCCTAAACGCAATCTTTGGCTAGAACATTATACAGATGAGAAAGCCATATAATTCTGCAAGATAAATATTTTACTTATCTAACGTCTAACATCTTCACGATAATATTTTAGTAGTTCCGGCACTGGAATCTTTTTCTTCTTCTTACATATGAAGGCAATGTGTGTATGTATGTATGTTCCTTATAAACTTCAAAACAGCTGGACCTATTTTGACGGGACTTTCACTGGCAGATAGCTAATGTTATAAGGAGTAATTCACTCGGGTGAAACCACGGGGCGCAGCTAGGTAGTCTTAATAATTATTTATAAGAATATGTTTGGCATTCTCACAGACCCAAGGCTCACAACCACTGTTTGAAATATTATCCAGACAACCTAGTATTAACCATTCAAATTTAATCCTATTGTATTAATTAGAATATAAACGATGCAGTGATACTGTAGCTGATATCGCTCTGGGAGAATAATTGGATAGCGGATAGCTTGATAATGCAGGTGGAGTCGGAAAGGTTAAGCACAGTAAACCAGCAGCCATTCGATCGACCATATCTATTAAGTTGATTTTATCTCTCTTCACACTATTAAGTGGACAATTGGATATTTTCATATGCTAATGATACTATAAAAGAAGATAAACGAAGGATGGCATAAGGTGGCACAAACACTAGTAATATACAATTCTAAAAGCAGGTCTGGAAATAAACTTATCCTCAGACTGATAAAAATGACAGCGGTGAAGATTAAATAAAACATTGTCAACCTAAAAGTGATGCAAAACCTGTAAACGATGACTTCATACTAAATTTACTTTACTACTAAAATATATTATTATATATTTTTGAAAATATTTATTTATATATCACGCAATCTCAACTAACTGTTATTTCTCACAATATTAAATCAGACGTCACGTGTTTACATGGCGTGTGAGCCCGAAAGCGAAGATGAGTTATGTTAACCCACTTAATATACTTTACGATTCGTGATCTCAAGGCATGCGTGATATTACGAGCGTTCATAACTTGATAACATTATTCTTTGACCGACAACAACTCTGCCAGGAAACAAACTTTCTGCGTCTTCATTTATTTGTATTTTGTGCAAATATTAACTAAGTCAAAGATTTCAAGGGGAGATTTCAAGTCGTGATTCGTTTGCTAGGCAGACGTACAAAACATACTCTTGAGATATGCATCAAGTTTTAAAACAATAAAACTGTTGAAAGTCATTAAAATATTTTCGCAGTAGTATTCCTATTGTTTAGATAAACTCGTTTTGTCTTTACGTTACATTCATAACCTTTCTCACGACATAATTTCTCGGGCGACTTCAAACAACTTTGCCCGAGTTACGATAAGCGACGAACAATATAGCCTTATAGGACATGAACAAGCCTATTTAGTCTATATGTATACTATTGTACCTAAATACGATCGCAAATATGCTATGGCAGGCGTGGCAATAGCCCAATCTATATCCCATGCCCATGCAATGCAACACGGAAAGCCTTTTAGTAAAGGTTGCATGTTTTAGGCTTAAATGCCTATGCACTACAAGTATTACAAGATAGTCACATAATAGTATGTTATTGACTCTACAATTTGAAGTCTCTGATGTTTGTTATTTAGAACTACGGTTATTTTAAATTAGTCTTTAGATTAGAGATGCCTGAATCCACATTGCAAATATAACAGAAAAATTGTCATCTGCTACAGAACCAAGTTGTTGTGTGACTCTACTCCAGTAACTTGTCAATTTAATACCCATACTTGATCTCATACTTGAGGTATTTTGTGCGAGTTATTGTAAACTCAAAATGATTTGCTTTATAAAATGTCCATTTGTTATCAACCAAGACAGTCCCACAGTACCAAGCTCACATCGCAAGGCAATACTATTTTTTTTTAATTAATTCATATAAAATACCCATAAAGGACAATACAATGGGAACATAAATCTACCTGACGCTCTGACGCTCCACTCCACGCACCTGCCCAACCTTCCCGTTCTAATATTGACTTGAATGGAGTAAAAAGTTTTTTTTTTCACGAGTATGAACTAGCCAGTTTGCTACTATAGTATTAAAGTATTGAAAGCAAAGGCACTGGAAACAAAACGATTGATTTAATTTCGTCCAACTTGAAGTTTTGCTTTGGAATGTTGGGTATGGGAACAATTACCAAACAAACTTTTAATTGGAAGCAGTCAATGAATAATCTATTTCACATTTATCTTTAGTCACAGTCACAACTACTATATCACAAATTGAGGATTGTAAATCAAGTAGAGCCTATTTAACTTTCGATTTATTTCTTGGACTTGGTTCGTGCCAACACCATTTCTGACGAGCGCCCGGCGCCATTCGGTGCCTAAAAAGGCAACAGTTCTAATTCTGCATCTCAAACACTTATGCAAACTACAACTATATTGACGCTGCAGGCAACATATTAGTCGTGACAACAACTTACCGTGATCGGACCCTGTCTATAGTTGCAATTTTCAGCTAAGAAATTTCGATCAAATTGTTCGGAGTCAAAACAAGTACAGAAAATACTACAAAAAGATTTTTAAATTAATTTCGAATTTTATTCATTCAGAGACCAATTTGCATACAAAAGACTTCAACGGCGTCCTACACCAGTTTGAGATAACACGAAAACGTAAAAATGACAAACAATTTACAATTTAATTGGTCCTATTCAAGGCTGACCAGTCAGAAAAGCGACGATATCACTTCGATCTCTATTACACAATTGGTACTAAAATCGTGATTAAAATTCTTTTCGAGACAAGAATGTCACGGCGTCAAGACATGGCCAAAAACTGCAATGCTTTGTCGCAACAGATTGCAATCGAAACGTCGAGACGACCAAACACAGAATTAAATCTAGTATTTCTAATTTAATTTTAGACAATTATCTTTCTTTTATATAACCTTTATTTGGGTGAGACACGAAAGTAATTGTTTATTTGCCAACTACCAATCTAATTTAAGATTATTAATTTAGGTAACAACAAACTGATATTTGATAACAAGTCATTGTAAGTAGTCGAGGTCAGAATATGGGAAAAATGTAATAAGTCCAAAATTTTTTTTTGCTTTTACTATGTTTTCAGTATTTATAATAAAGATTTGAATAACAATCAACCAGTTTTAAAGGTGAAGAAGTCAAGGATCATTTTCTTAGGCGGGCTTTAATAGCCAATGGCTTATACAGTTTAACTATTAGCCAATTTGAGGCACACGCCCACTACAAGACACAAACATTGTTATAGCGTACAAGAAGCCTGTTATACCGACACGTAACATAGGAAATCCATTAGCTTCAAAGATTTATGGTCTAAGGGGAGTCCAGATAGTGTGTGCTGAAGTCGCGACAAACGTAAACGAGAATTTTTATCATGCCGTTACAGTAATCTATGGCGTGTGGTATGATAACAATGGTAAAAGATTTACAGACTGAGATTACGATCTTTGTTGGGGAGGGGAAATAAATTTATGTTGGATTAGATGGTTTTAGAGACATAAATTCGAAGTTAAAGCATAAATGTCGACGCTAAAATCCGTTTATCCGTTCTAATGCAATTGTTTGAAAACAAAAATATAAACTATGGTTATGGATATTGTATCCATGCCACCGTTAAAATAGAACAAATACAAAATCTGCTCACATTGAGTAATCTAATCCTGAATCCCGTTGGAGATATTCCGATCCCTTTAAACTATAGTTATTCCAGCGAATACCGTAATAGTAGAACGGCGTCAGTAGCGAATCGTGAGCGATAATTTAGCGATAGACCCTCCAACGGTACCAGACAATCGGGATCGTTTACGTATCGCTTTATCGCGAATCGCCAATGGTATTAGGAACAGCGATAGAATCGCCATCGACGGCATATCGCCTGATAAAGAAATTCACTTTGTCAAATCACAATGCAGGAATCGATATAGGATCAACGCGTCTTAAAATGAACTCTTCGCATAGAGTCAATGTTAAAGAACAAAAAGATCCGATAAGTGTCTGCAATAAATGTAGATGATGGGGCGGATTAAATAACTGACGAACATCTAAAGCAATTACCTTAAACATTTTTGCAAACGACAGAGTTACACGGATAATCATCAAACATGATGCACCACCATTCCTCAAAGCAATAAACTTCCAGGAATAAAGCAGCGCATTATTAATTCTGTAAGCGTCCCGCCGCATTATTATTAAAATTTACCGAACAAAAAAGTAATTCATGATTCAAAAAGCAAATATAGAAAGAAAACACTTGTCATTTACCAAATATGGTAAGTCAAAACCCAAGTAGCGGTGATGGTTGTGCTCGCAGAACAGGTTGGGTCAAATTTGGGACGGGCAGTCGTCAGACAGCTTCGTACTCACATGCAATTAAAATATGACCCGTAAAATGGACAAGTATACTACTTTTCAAGCAGGTGTGAATTGTTATGGTATGTTTGGAGTTAATATTGAAGCATGAAAAATTAAATATCTTCGACCAGTATTTGTATTATAACATATATAAGCAAAATGCATTATGATTTTCTGCTGCAGTAATCCCAATAGTAGGTGACTGGCAAGATCTGATTAGAAAATACCACTAAGCTCTTGCATTAATATTCAATACGGGCGCTGCTAATTTGCAAACTACAGCTACCGTGTAATAAGTGCATTTCAATCCAGCTAAAGATAAACCTGAAGTAACTGTAATACTTACAGTGTAGTGAAAGCATGATAATAATTAAATAAAACTTGTCCATTCGATTACACAACTACCCAAAATGAGAGCAATTTTACACGCAACACGTTAAAAGCAATAATTACGTAAACAATTTTGCACATGTATACGTACAAACAGCTGATTTCTTTATAATGACAATATCATTCGTTTGACCTTTGAATACAAGAATGACGTAAACATACGCTAGAACAGAGAACATTTAAACCAAAACATCAGCTAATACCTACTAGTAAGTTAATCGATTCGTTTAACAATAAATCACACAATATCGATAATCAACATCTAGAAAATAATAATTTAACACCCAGCCACCACCCACAGCAACAAAAAACTTTAAATTCTAATAGTCAATATGGCATCAAAATATTGTATCAATTAAAACCTTAGAGATTAAGCATAATAACGGCCCATCTCAACTCAAAGTTCGGTAACGGGACAATCGATAAACTCTATACAGTAATCTATTACCATAAAACGTTTACATAATCGATTAAAATGTACTAAACTAAAAGAAGTCATTTGAGTTAATAGATTTTGGACTCTTACTCTATTTAAACTGTGAAAATAGGTTGACTGTTTGATAGAACGGTTTAGACATAAAATCAGTGATTTGCATTATAAAGCTTTTACCATAATGTTATTGATGCCATATTTCAACTACGCATAAATGAATAATGTAGATAAATATATTCTTCCATCTATTATTCAAGTTCATCTTTACCTTATCAATTTAAAGGCATACATTTTGCAATAACATCTTACTCGCACTTACTCTTTTTAGTGGAACATAAAATCAAACCTCTTTGCACATTGAAATATTGTATGTTCGTACAAGATATTCGGAGGATACAAAAATTGGCCACCAGTTACGGTGCAACGGTCGAGGATTTAAATTCAAATTATGATATTCGATTGTTCAATAGACACATTAAATTCACTGTTTGAGTAGGCATCCTAAAAAACGTGACCAGCCAGCCAATAATCAGTAAAGAGCTATCCGCATAACAAAACAAAAATAATACAAGACTAAAGCTAAAAGTGTAAACAAACATTTATAACGAACAGACAATATATGAATGCTACTATTAGCGAAGATGTAGAACGGTAGACAGGATTGATGGTAGTAGAGGCTGACACGGACAAAGGTACAGTTGTGAATCACGGACAAGCGGATATACTCGCACACTCATACATATTGCTAGACACCTGTGGTAGGTCTAACGACGATCGACAAAAAATAAGATATTACCTTAAAGTTGAAACTGTTAATATGTAGGTAGATACGAATTTACAAGCCAATTTGTAATCTACAGTCCTTTCACTTTAAAATAATCCAATACAGAAAATGTACAACAACAAATGACGAAATCTTACGTTTAACCTTTGCTACTTGATCAATTTCAGAACACGATCATATTACTGAAGCAAGAGCACGCAACTGTTAACGTGCCTCACAAGTCACAATTTATCTCACGAATATAAAACGCAATCAATTCGCGCCATCCAATTTTATCGGGCCAATTATATTTGTCTTGCTCTCCCGAATCGAGCCAATGAGGTAACTGGTACGGCATTATCACCTCAAACACAGGACCATAGAAGTGAAAAGTGAGGTATGTTACCAGATACTTGACCTAGATCAATGTGAGTATGAAAAAAAAACGAATAATTAAAGTCAGTGTGTAATTTACTTTTGATAATCGAGTATATTTCTGAACCCTTCACATTCATTTTAGTGATTATAATAGTGGTGAGTACTTATAGCAAAAAAAACTAAGCATAAATAGTGCACTTCATAATTTGACTCATCTTCACAAGATTGTTCAGTCATAATAAATAAAACCTGACGCAAAGATTTTTAACTATCATGAGTACTGTGGTCTGTTGGAACTTTAGTACCGTTAAAACCAGAAGTGAACACACGGGAAGTTACTGTCGGCAACGACGTTGGATTGATCGGAGATATAGCGGTTTTGTTTTTGACGTATACAAGAGATAGAATTACGGAAACATAGTGAAATAAAATATGTTCTAAATGTTGTCTATAAAATGTCTTTCTTTTATAATTAATCTACGAAAAATCATTAAGCAATGAAAAACTTACTGACACTACAACATAGTATGAATACATACACCTTAAATTACAACAAAGAGTATTTTTATGAAATTAACATCACAATCTAACGAACCCTTAATCTTAAGACCATCAATTACTAACAAAAGCTGCATCAAATGTATTCAAAATCTTACGACTAGCTACTACCTACTGCTATTGTCAAAGACGATTACAAACATACTGATCATTACCTTCAATCGTACCATTGAACGATTTGCCTAATGTGATTTGAGAGTAAGTATCATGGTTAGCCGTATGGTCTATAATTTGGTAGTCAATGAGGGATTTTATTTCCAAGTTAAATATGTCAGCAGTGATACTGGTAAGTAGATGTAGGCTAGAGAGATATGTGAAAAAATGTATGGCTCCCATTTCAGTATAAAATTCCGGCCAAGAACTTAAGAATAAAGTTAAACTAGATAATTCGATAATGAACAGATGTGCACTCAATAAAATGTATTTTATTATGCCTATTACAAACTCTCGTAAAAACAACTTCCAAGTACGTTTTTGCTGAATATGGCGACTAGAATTTCTAGAGCAATGGACATTATTTCTGCCGCAGTGACTTCTATATATCCATTTCAAAACAGGTAACAAAGATAACCGAACTCTTTTGGCTAAATAAAGCTCGCATGTTGAATCTTGCTGTTCTACTGTAAAACATTTTTAACAAAGCCCATTCTTCGGTAATGACTAATCCTTAACAGTTACTAACACTTGAATTTTGATGCAAAACATTGACGCCACGTATTGGTTATTCAGTGTACGTAAGCTCTAACTGGCGTAACCAATTTATACAAAACACACTACGGTACAAGGTGTATTGTTAGCGAAACGGCCCGGGGGCAGAATTTGTAACACCTCCCACAAATAGCTGGGACGGCCAAGGGAATTGTGGCGTTGCCTACCCGTTTCTAAGTAAACATGACGCCATTCAGGGCTTTCATATTATTACTTAAATAAAGATTTTTGGTACAATACGTACAAAAAAAAAATGCTTTATAGTAATTGTAATATTAAAAAAGGCATACAAAGGTCCATAAATCGTTTTTTAAACTAACAAAAAGGTTGCAAAACTTATTACGAACTTAAAAACAAATAATTAAGTACTTAGGTATAGGTGGGTTTGGGAGTTAATAGTGATGATATAAAAACGAAATGAGTTGCGCAATGACATCAGTTGCTCAATGGTACCCAGCACAAAGGTAGCCCGTTACAACTAGCGAGACACGAAACATCTCAGTTGAAACTACTTGAAAGCTAGATAGAAATGTAGCAACAAGATCACAGAAGCTGATAAAAGTGCAGATTGGAGCGCTGTAGTCACTTCCAAATGGACCTGTCTCAGACTCTCATATAGAACACAAATCTTTGATAGAACTAGATGGTTGTGACTTAAGATATGAGGAACGCGTAGCTTTAGCACTGATTTGAATGCTAGTAAGCACCAACAGCGTTAGGTAGGGCAAATATTAGGTAGGTACTCATAAGCAATATGGTCGTTGACAAGGCCTATTACATTTAGCAATATAAATTATATTGCATGATCTAATAGGCGAATAAATCAAACTCAGATGGAAGTGTGATGAAACTAGGCGAAGATCGCGAATTCATTGCGTTTGAACTTCGCTATTTACTGTTATTATGGTCATACAATCGTTAAGTTACGATCAAACCGCATTGCCTGCAATGTGCGTCGGCAATAGTTTTAAGACGCACAAATCTCTTTCAATGCTTCCCTTATGTGGAATATAGTCTGGTCTTAAATCATTGACTAAACGGAGTGACAAAATAATTTAATGACTGTCCAAAGAAGCGTGGGCAAACCGACACCTTTGGAAGCCACACCCTTCCCATACCATTTCGTAGGCAATTTACCGTTTACCGCTAGACTCAATATGCCCTTGTAGCACAAATAGGACATCTATATTCTAAACTCACCTTAATTGGCAGCAGTTTTAATCTCATAATCGCAACGCCATCTTTGGATCTGTGGACAATAAACGAGTCAGATATTACAACAACAAAAAAACAAAACATATTTTTCCTATTCAAAACCGTTAACGTAAACAATATAAACCATTGTAATAGAAAGGTCATAAATTAGAAAATACGGGCTATTTACAATATGCACAAAATTATGCATATGGAATAAAAATAATATGCTAACAACTGTTCAAATAGTACGGATAAAAAAAAAAGTGGTTCATATTTGCAAAACACTATTCACCGCAGATTGCAGACGATGGAATTACTTTGCGTAAGCATTCGATTTTTACAGCCTATTACTTTAATAATAGTTTAAAATTATATAAATTATTTATCACCCATTGCTGCAATTCTACATGAAAGCAGCAATAGAATTGACAATATATGCTAACGCAGCTAAGGCGTTTGAATTGAAAACTAAATCCACGTCAAATTTATGTGGTTACTACATTTCCATAAAAACTTTAAATGGTAATCATTTTAATGTCCAGCAATAAATAGCTTTACTAGAACTGATACATCATTGGCATTGCAAAACTCTTTTACTGTGTCTTTTTCAACAGGCTCACAATGAGAAATAGCAGACCATTTCCATGGACCATTATTGTGAAAATAAGGATATCTTTTTCATTTACCGATCACGTCTGCGACGGACATGTAAGATCGTTTTTACATTTGAATTACTTTGCACAGTATTGTACACCTTATTTCGTTCTCTCCAAGGTTTAAGTTGAGTGCTATCACTAATATTTCTACGACAGTAGATGCCGGTTGTTATGAATCGATACTCGATTTGAATAAACTATCGAGTTAAATTCTTCTTAGCGTGTATGAAAATCTGTCATTGATACTTTTTGCCCAGTCACAACTCACAACACCGAAATTGGTTTGCATAACTACTTTTGTTACAGATTGATAAGAAATATTTGAATTTCAAAATAGTTGCAGTGGATTTGTAGCTTCTTTACAATTAAAAGTAGCTAAATTTCAATAAATTTTTATATGCACTATCAAATTACCAATAAAGATACAACCTAATTTAGACAATACTAACATCAATGGGAATAAATTTTTAATTCCTATTCTTGCTTTACGTCCTCAAAAGTTAACATAACTGTAAAAAAAACCGGACAAGTACGAGTAGGACTCGTGCTCTGAGGGTTCCGTTAGACGGAAAACCAAAAAAACTAACTAACTGAAGTTAAAAAAAATATTGAGAGATAAACTTAAGTTTGTAGTTGACAATAAGGTTCTTGGAAGTTAAAATTGAAATTAAGGTTTGGACCCGGGTATGTCCTAAAACTGCGACCAGAACCACCAGAGGATGGGCAGCGGCATCCTCCTGCTCGAAATGGTGGAACCTCCTGCAATCCTCAAGCCGCCTGCCAAGCGTAGGATTATGGCAACCCCCCCCCCCCCCCCAAACGGGGACAGACAAACGAATACGACGGCCCCCAGTCCCCGGCAGCTCCTCTATCCCTGGCCAAGGTGGTGGGCCAGGTAACGGTGGAGTAGGGGTGCTGAAAATCTCCGGCAGTTGCCCCGCTACCACCCCCAACAAAATCTGGCCCTGACAACGCACAATATTCGAACACTGAGGACCGACGAGAAAATTGTCGAACTGGAGGAAGAATTGAGCAAAATACGATGGGTGGGACATCATAGGACTATATGAAATCCGACGAGAGGGACAGGATACGATAGTTCTGGATTCCGGTAACATGCTCTTCTTCCGGGAAGGAGAACGAAAGTCCCAGGGTGGTGTTGGTTTTCTCGTCCGCAAGTCACTCATCAACAACGTGATTAAGGTCGATAGTGTGTCGAGCAGGGTAGCATACCTTATACTCAGAATAACTGATCGTTAATCGCTGAAGGTCATACAGGTATATGCGCCGATCTCGACATACCCTGGCGATGAAGTAGAGGCTCTGTATGAGGAGATATCCGAAGCCATACATTCCTCCGAAACATACTTCACCGTTGTTATGGGTGACTTTAACGCAAAGGTGGGCACACGGAATGTCGATGAGTTAAGAGTGGGGTCATATGGGTATGGATGGACGGCGGAATCCGAGGGACCAGCGTCTGGTCGACTTCATGGAGAAGGAGGAACTCTATTTGATGAACTCCTTCTTTCAGAAGCGACCATCCAGAAAGTGGACCTGGATGAGCCCAGATGGTTCGACCAAATATGAGATCGACTTCATCATGACGACCAAGAAGCGAATATTCAATGATGTCTCCCTGATCAGCAAGGTGAAAACCGGTAGCGATCACCGTATTGTCAGAGGCACATTGAATATCAACATCAAGCTGGAAAGGTCGTGTCTGGTGAAGTCTACGCTCCGTCCTGGTCATACCCAAATCCAAAACCCAATTGACTTCCAACTCGAACTGCATAATCGCTTCCAGGGCCTAGCCGAAAGCGGAACTGTGGACGAAATAAACAATGGGCTGGTGGAAACTGTCCAAGCAGTGGGGTCCAAGTTCTTTAAGACCCCACGCCGGAAAACACCTCAGAAGCTCACAGACGAAACCATTAAATTAATGAAGGACCGGACTGAGATGAGACTGCAATCTTCAGCTGATATGTCGGAATATGGCCAACTTAATAGACGAATCTCGAAATCGGTGCGACACGATTTGCGTTCCTATAACACAAGGTGTATTAGGGATGCAATTGAGCGAAACCAGGGCTCGAAAGTGTTCGTGAAGAATTCGTCTATTAGGAAAAGCCAAATGACGAAACTGAAGATCGAGGATGGCATTATAATTTATAATTTCTCGTGTACTGTTCGGTGTTGGCCGTGGGTGATGTCACCGGCGGCTCCAACGGAAGACCAGCGCTGGTTGTTCGCAACCAGCAATATGCTGAGTTGGAACCGGTTTGTGGAGGGAATCATTTGTAATGTGTGTTCTCAAAAATGTATATATTATGATTTTTTCTTCCATTAATAAAAATTTGTCTATTGTCTATTATCATTTCGTCAAAGCCGGAGATTCTGAGAGAGCTCGAGAGGTTTTACGGACAGTTGTACACCTTGACACGACAGCCTATTGTCAGTTCAGCTCAGGACAAGAGAGCGAAACTGACCCGACACTACACTGAGGACATCCCAGACATCAGCTTGTACGAGATTAGAATGGCTCTGAAACAGCTTAAGAACAACAAGGCGCCGGGTGATGACGGAATCACGAACTACTGAGAGCGGGTGGAAAACCGGTACTTTTAGTCCTCCAGAAGTTATTTAATTCCGTCATTCTTGAAGGTATTACGCCTGAAGCATGACACAGGAGTATGGTGGTGCTCTTCTTCAAAAAAGGTGATAACACCTTATTGAAGAATTATAGACCCATCTCACTCCTGAGCCATGTGTACAAGCTGTTTTCCAGAGTCATTACGAATCGTCTCGAAAGCAGGTTTGATGACTTCCAGACCCCCGAACAAGCCGGTAAAGGCTGGAGCACCGTAGACCACATTCACACGCTCCGCCAGATTATACAGAAGACTGAGGAGTATAATCGGCCATTATGCCTAGCGTTTGTGGACTACGAAAAAGCCTTCGATTGCAGGACGAGAGCACGGAACCAATCCAACTGCAGAAAGGCGTGAGACAGGGAGATGTTATCTCTCCGAAACTGTTCACGAACGCATTGGAGGACGTTTTCAAGCTCTTGGACTGGAACGGATTCGGCATCGACATCAATGGCGAACACATCACTCACCTTCGCTTTGCCGATGATATAGTCATCATGGCAGAGTCGCTGGAGGACCTCAATACGATGCTCAGCGACCTCAGTAGCCTTTCCCAACAGGTGGGTCTTAAAATGAACATGGACAAGACAAAAATTATGTTCAATGTCCATGTTGAACCCGTGCCGGTAGTCGTTGGGAACGATACTCTCGAAGTTGTTGACCATTACACCTATCTTGGACAGATTGTTCAGTTAGGTAAGTCCAATTTAGGCAAAGAGGTCGCCCGAAGAATCCAACTCGGATGGGCAGCGTTCGGGAAATTGCGTGACATCTTCTCGTCCAAGATACCACAGTGCCTCAAGACGAAGGTCTTTGACCAGTGTGTGTTGCCAGTGATGACATATGGTACTGAGACGTGGTCCTTAACTGTTGGCCTTTTGGAAAAACTCAGAGTCACACAGCGGGCAATGAAGAGAGCTATGCTCGGAGTTTCTTTGCGGATTAGAATCCGAAACGAATCGCCAAAGAACCAGAGTCACCGACATAGCTGTTAAAATTTGCAAGTTAAAGTGGCAATGGGCAGGCCACATCGCTCGAAGAACCGATAACCGATGGGGAAGCAAGGTTCTGGAGTGGAGACCACGAACCGGAAGACAGCGCAGGTAGGCCTCCCACTAGATGGACCGACGACATTGTGAGAGTCGCGGGCATCCAGTGGATGCAAAAGGCAGGCTGTCGTTCAGTGTGGAGGTTAAAGGGGGAGGCCTATGTTCAGCAGTGGACGTCTTCTGGCTGATGATGATGATGATGATGAACAAGGTTGTTCCATACATTCCAACTACAAAATGTAAGTTTGTAATAGCAAAATAATTATTTTTAAATGATATAACTTCAAATTTATAACTTTCGGATTTATTCCTATATATGTACTATGAGACCTTGCCTCTTGCCAAATATCATGATTCTAGGTCAACGGGAAGTACCCTATAGGTTTTGATTCCCCTGTGAAATCGCAAAATATACGACATAAACGTTCATATCTTTTGATTGCTTTGACTTGCAACATTTATTTTTTTACAGCCGAAAGAAACCGTATACCCATGTATTTAGTATATATTTCAACTTGCTACCTTTACGCGTTCTTAAGAAAAAGGGTCTTGACAGACGGACAGACGGACAGACAGACAGACGGACAACGAAGTGATTCTATAAGGGTTCCGTTTTTTCCTTTTGAGGTACGGAACCCTAAAAACGACTTGAAGTTAAAATATTGAAAGACAAACTTAAGTTTGTAGTTGACAATAATGTTCTTCCATACATTCCAACTACAAAATGTAAGTTTGTAATAGCAAAATTATTATTTTTAAATGAAATAACTTCAAATTTATAACTTTCGTATTTATTCCTATATATGTACTATGAGATTTTGCCTCTTGCCAAATTTCATGATTCTAGGTCAACGGGAAGTACCCTATAGGTTTTGATTCCCCTGTGAAATCGCAAAATATACGACATAAACGTTCATATCTTTTGATTGCTTTGACTTACAACTTTTATTTTTTTACAGCCGAAAGAAACCGTAGACCCAAGTATTTAGTATAAATTTCAACTTGCTACCTATACGCGTTCTTGAGAAAAAGGGTCTTGACAGACGGACAGACAGACAGACAGACAGACGGACAACGAAGTGATCCTATAAGGGTTCCGTTTTTTCCTTTTGAGGTACGGAACCCTAAAAAGTAAAGCAAATTGAGCAATTACAGTCCCGTGCTTTTACAGGAAATAATCTCCAGTCTACCTCAATCTGAGACGTGTTCAAATAACTGCATAATAGCAATGTTACCTCAAAACTTCCGTTTTGAGGTCTGGATCGTGTTGTCGTGATCACAGTTTTACGTGACTAACAAATTACCATTAAAACAATTATATATATTGTATAAAACAAACACGGAAAAATATGAAGTTGTTTTTTTTTTTTTTAAACTTCGCATTTGTTCAACAAATTTATCTGATTATTTACGGGATACTTACTGTATTAAGGTTGCGGAATAAGCTCCTGATATTTCGGCGCAGTTACATGCACCATGTTCATGGGAACCACGGTAAATATCCCGTAAATATACATTTAACTTTATAAAAATCTATCTTTTTATTTTAAGGTTTAAGAAGTTTGTAATACAGTGAAATCTCACTAATCCGGCACTATTAAAAACCGGAGGGTGCCGGATTATTGGAATGTTCGGATTACTGGGTTATACTGAAAAAGTCATAGGTAATAAATAAAATAAAGCATTTCATAGAGATTGTCTTGACGTGGTCTACTATCTGCTGCCTTTTCTTCTTAAAATCGTGTATAGTAGCACGCCCAACACCATATTCTTTTGCCAATTTACACATGTTTTGTCCGCTATCTAACTTTTTTAAAATTTCCATTTTATTATTTAAATCTAGTGTTTTGTGTTTGCGTTTATTTGACATTTTTAACTGTAAACTAGTCTCACTTGAAAGAAACAATACGTTAGCACGTGATAAGTTTTGAGGTTAGACTGCTAGTCGATGACGCAGCGACCAAAGCGCACACGTATAGAGCGGTAAGGGAGGCGTGGGCGGAGGGTGCCGGATTATTGGACGTGCCGATCTATCGAAGTGCCGGATTAGTGAGATTATACTGTAATTACATTGCCAGTTGTCATGTTGGTATTAAATATTTAAAACTAAATCTAGCCTAATTTCATTTAAAATATGTAGTTAATGTTAACAGGGTCTGCAAACTATACAATAACCTACAAAATTTAGAAAGCACGCTCCCAAATGACAAATGTATATAACGCATTTGGTATATAACGCATTACATAGAAAACCAACTCAAGTACAACTTAAATTACTAAAAAAATATAACACGACTGCGTTGTATAAACATAGTAACTGTAAGTAACTGAAAAGTAACAGCGGCGCACTGCGTACCTATCTATACCTATACTCGTAGTAGATACAGAGTTCTTTCGTACCGCTTTATCTCGCAAACTACTGAGTATTAATTCATAGTAGTGTTATATATTTTTGAAATCTGCTGATTGAGCTCTTTCTAGTCTCTACATGGTAATATTGACCCATATAGCAAAGTTTTTCTTACTTTTTCCCTTCTATTTTTTTGCGGACGCCATCTTGAATTCCTATTTTATGTCACTCCAACTATTAAAACGATTCAAATTACACCTCACATGTCGAAATCCATTTAACCGTAGGCCGTTTAGGCTTTAGGCTGTAGGTGCCAAAGAAACCGTCATTCATACATACATACATGCATACACTCGAAAAACATAGTCCTTCTTCTTGCGCAGTCAAGTCAAAAACACAAGGGAGTTGATTTTCAATGAGGCACCTCTGACCCTTGCACAGCAAACGTGCAATAAATCAATCACGTAATTTACACCCATAATTAAAAATATTATCACGACTCACCTAATCGCTATCATACACGTCAAAGTATAATTAAAGAAATGTGCATTGAGGAGAATGATTCATTTCATTTACTTGGAGATAATGATTAATACGTTTTTCTTCGAGAAACATTCAAATTGAATAACTAGAGACTTATTGTCTTATCCCCGGGTAACATAGGTTATATTATATTTAAAAAAATTATAATAGGGATCCTTACTAAAATTCCAATAATGTCACCCAAGGCGTAAAAAAATAAGATTTACAATTTCAACTTTGTGTGTTTGACAGTTCTAAGACAGGACAACGTCCATCAGGTCAGCTAGTAAACTTATAAGTTTAAAATGATTGTTTACGAGATATTTACCGTGGTAAGGTTGTGATGAGCTCCCGGATTTTTGGCGCAGTTACATACACCATGTTAACGGGAATACACAACCGTGATACACAGTGTTTTAATATAAACTATAGTAAAAAAATTAGACGTAAAATATTTTTTTTTTTAAAGTTGGCCGTTACGAGACGCCGGCAGATCTGACACAAGACGGCATAAGAGAGCATATGACGTCACGTCCATCACGGCATACAAGTCGGTTTTACTGCTAAGGCGCGCCGCGCCAATAGATGTTTCATAATTATCTAAAATTAATTAAAGACAAAATATTAAAAATACATCAAAGCACCAAACGCAACAGTTTTTTATTATGATAATGTACCTTTTGAATAATATCACTATTTTGGTGCACATAATACGTATTGTAATGATGTCACGGTGAAATACATTAACGAATATTTCATAAATTATAACTAATCAGGTAATAAAATCAATACTTAATTTAATATGCCTAATTAAATAAACACAACACATTTTATAGAAGAGTTAAAACAGTTACGGCTTATTGGAATTTCTAATTTGAATTACAAATATGTAGATATTTTCAAATAGGTAACTGTATAAAAAGACTTAGAAAAATAATAGGGAAAAGAAATCACTGAGTTGATAAACACCGTTAATATTGCTGGGATATACTTAAGTGTGTATCTAAAATGATAGTCAACTAATTTTGTGAATAAATAGCCACATAATGATTTTAGATAATGCAAGAAAGGTCTTATCTGGAATCGTTCAAGATTACTAACAAACTATTGACTCCCAAATTTCCTAATCACCAATTTAATTAACAGATGGAGATAAACAAATTGGTAACATGGAATTTATAAACGTAGACAAACAATTTATAAAAGTAAAAAGTAGAGAAAAGAGAGGGAGAGAGAAAGAGGTAGAAATAAGGCACTAAGTTTTTACAGAACTTACACAAATATTTATTTATTAATTTATTTCAAAGGAAGACCAACAGCCTTAAAAATATATTCGTTATTTGTATTCAAAAGCTATTCGTCAATGCATTCACAAATCCATAGAAACGGTGACCATAACCCGGAATATCAATAAAACAAGTGTGCCGAACCGTTATACTTGGATACACGCACAAAAAGCCTCACTGGGTCAATGGCACAAGAGCAGACGAGCTCAGCTTGTTGGTACTGCAGCTAAAGCCTACCCACCGTAAAAACCAACACACAATATTCAACTTTAAACCTAACACATTAAAGTTAAGTATTATTTCAATGGCGTGTCAGAATTTTGTGCAGTTTCAAAGCGCGGTATAACTTTTTTCAATCAACTTCGCCGGTGATGGTGTTGATAGACGTTTCTGTCGAAGATCATAGTTAATTGGTTTGCGATGGTAAAATGTGATTGGTTCAATGATTAAGTTTACTGTTAGCTTGAATAATTAACGAGACAAATCGCAAAATGACGCCAATTGAGAAATAAAAGATGTTTTATCTAACACTACTATAAAAGTAAATGGTAGATAATAGGCCTGATATAAAATACTTCATGGAAAATTCGTTTCCAAGACGGCGTACTTCTACAAGTCTGTTTACCTGACGACCCAAAGCGAAAAGCAGAGTACCTATTGTGTTTAACGTGTACAGAGCGATCAGTTTATCAATACAGTTGACAAGATTATGGAACTAACCTTTTCCACGGAACACTATCATTCTTGTTCAAAAATTACGGTGGGGTTAGACAAGACTCACTTTCTGTTAGCGTTAACGCCTGCGGAAAGATGAAATGGTATGAAAATGACATTGACAGTGACATTAGCTTGAGAGATGTTATCTCAAGCTAATGTCATTTTCATACAATTTCATCTTTCCGCAGGCGTTAACGCTAACAGAAAGTGGGTCTTGTCCAGCGTTGCCAGGCGTCCCGATTTTGGCGGGACGTCCCAATTTTTAAATCAAAATTAAATGTCCCTCACGGGGCATGCTCAGTCCCGCTTTTCGAGGATAACTCGACCGTACGTGCAGCGTTCTGAGGAAGCGCGGACGGGTGGCACAGAAAAGTGTGGACTGGCCGTCCGCCCGGCGCGTAATGAAGATACTCAACTATTTAACGATAAATCTGATTTAAATATCATATTTTTATTAAAATACCTTTTCTATGGCTACTTTTGCTATCTATTGTCACGTAAACATAATTTGAACTCAAATAAAAAAAAACTGATTATATATACGTTTTTTTACTATGCCCCGGGGCAAAGGAGTCTTTCGACGACAGAATCCCGCTTTTTTCACTCAAAAAGATCCAAAATACCGACTTGGCAAAAAAAATACTGGCGACGCTGGTCTTGTCTAACCCCCCTGATAAGTTAGTCGCACTGTATGTATGTATATTTTCACCTACAGCCTTAACGCCTCAACCGATTTCGATATATGCGGTGTCGATAGATTCCTTTAAGTTAAGGGATGTATATTTTCACCTACAGCCTTAACGCCTCAACCGATATCGATATATGCGGTATCGATAGATTCCTTTAAGTTTAGGGTAGGTGACGTCATCATAAATACAAGATGGCGACATGTAAAGTGGAGGATGAAAAAAATATTGCAACTCTTCATGTGACGTATCATTGAATAGATCTTTTAAAACAAGAGAGGTTTGGAACATCTTTTTTTGTTCACGTTTACGGTTTGCAAAATATGATCCACCAAAAATATCGTTTTCGAATTTTAATAAAAAATTATTACAAAATTTATTGCTAAATATTACAACAATAGACGTTAAAATGTTTCAATACAAACGAAATTATACACACCTGTCTAAGGAATGTAGTGTTAAATAACAATGGTAATACTTGCAAACGGAATGCAAGGACAACATGCCAAGCAAGAAATTGCGACTGCCAAGATATTGCACATCCTTGTCACAGTGTCATCAGCAGTTCATATAAATACGTAACGATAGTGGCTAAAACGTGCCATGGAACTAAAGTAACAGGAATAATTTAGATAAACAGCAATCCGCATTTAACATTAGCGGGGCTATTCCAATTCAACGTGAATGAACTCGACACAATGCTATTATTAACATTTAAAAAATGTTTGTGTCGTTTCTAATACAGTTACAATGGTGTTTACAAACATTATGTTGATACAAAATGTGTGCCGCACCCGTGTGTGTTTACTAAATATGGTAATGAATGAATATAATATGACAAAGTTTTGGAATAGGTTCAGAAATGAAAGGTGAAATGAAATTCCATAAATGCTAGCCAACATAACAAGGTATAAGCATAAGATTAAAAGTGAACATTGACTTGTAAAAATTAATACATTTGTACATAGTGTAAGGACACGGAAGCTTCAAAGCTCTATAAAAGAATTTATTTAAGTATATAGAAATGCATTCTGAGATTTCTGAGTCATTAACATTACTTGACTGAATAGTTAAAGCAAACATTCGCAAAATGCTAAATGTTACAACCATTAACCACAGAATTGATTAAAGCAAATCAGTCAAGTTGTTCATTCTCGCTCACTCCTTCCACGAAAAGGAATGGGGGCGTCACGACCGGTCTTAAAGGGCTCTACCGTACTCTACCAAACCAACTGTAAGCAATCGTTTTAAATACGTCTACCTACTTAACTTTCTATAGCTGGGCTCTGACTGGCTTAAGATAAAACATAACATCCAACAGATCACTGGAGCTGTAAAGCGAGTTAGAAAACTTGACTTCAATACTGCTATAGATTACATTAAGAATTGTTCATTTGAGACAGACTTCAGGAAGGTGGATAAACATAAAGTCGAGTGACAAGATAAACTTGCGTTAACTACGCATTCAGCTAAACTTGGATTAAGGTGTGATACCGTTTATAGCAAAATCAGCACTCGCAAATCTTGAGATAAAGTGAAATGCTTACTAAACCCAGCGTCTGAAATGCTTGAAACTTTATGTGAAGTTTAAACTAAATAATACAAAATAAATTTTCGCTTACATAAAATGGTAAATCTACTGAACAGTAATATAACTTTTTCATACTTAGGTTAGGTACACAAATATAATGCAGTGCAGAATGCACGTGTTCACAATTCACGTATTGACATAAATTGATACTATTACAAGCATTCCGAGATTCCTACATTGTCAAAGGTCATCGAACAAGAAACCGCATTTACCTACGAACACAACAATGTAAGATAAATGATAGGGATGGTTCCTGGGCTACTAACCGGTAAACTTTAGAAATCATATCGGATCATCTCGCTCACGAGGCTGAACTAAATAAGGTTCTGGCACATACAGACGGAGAAGAACATTTTATTTTAAAGCTTACGATAGTAACGGAGGCCTATGGAACGATTTAAGTCATGATACACGTTACATTAATCTATGCAATATACATATCAAATCGATATGTGTATATTCCCTATGGACTCCAAAACAGCCAGACCGATTTGCCGGAACTGTCACTGATAGGTAGCTGATGTTATAAAGAGTAACATAGGCCACTTTTATCCCGGATATAACGCAGAAACCGCGGGGCGCAGCTAGTGTTTTATGAAAACGAACGTTAAGGTTAAATGCGTTACATTTTTATTATCAATCCCTGTTATTCTGTTGTTTTTAAAACACTGTAAATAATTGTCAACTGCCAATACATTTTACTAATGTTTAACAACTTACCTTAAAATAAATTCCAATACTGCTGATAAACAACACTGTTTTTTTGCTGATATACAACTAAAAAGTCACAATCACAATTACGAAAACTCAAATAAATCACTAAACACAACACTTAAATCCGTTGTCACAATAATGTCCAGAGCTTTTCCTCTCCCTGTTCCAAGTCAAACCACAGATGCCTTTACAGTTAATAGTTTAATACAGGCAAAGGAAATGGGCAATCCAATGAGTAAAATACTGTTAGCGCGGGTGGGTGGGCCGCGACACGACAACCGACTAGTCACGTTGATGGAAGACTACCTGCCGCAGACCGCGGACAGCCGTGTCTTGATGAGCATGAACCAATTTGAATAATTATACAAGTTCTAGGCCCCGATGCCCCGTTACATGATTGGGTCATAGATTGTGGTCAACTGAAACTGAGGTCAATGACGATTAAGAAAATTTGCTATGATACTGTGTTTTTAATTATATTTTGATGGTTTTCATGTTTCAATCTGAATCGCTGAATAGATTTCAAACAAAAAGACCAAGGTAATTTTGATGTACTTATTAAAATGTGTGTTAATGACACAAACACAATTCTTTAACTAATTATGTAAATGGCTGGCACTAATGTTAGTATAACCGGTCGAAGAAGAGTAAAATTTTTATACTTTTTGATGAAGTCACAACACAATATTATAACTATACCTATTATGTCTCCTGTAACATAACTATGGTTTTAATCATTAAAAAAAATTGTAAGTCCTAGTAATAAAGCTATACAAGAATAAAGATATTTATGTACATCGATTAACATGAGACGACGTGGCGGTCAAGCTCAAGCCTATTAATATTTTTTACTTAATTTTAAAATGTTATATTGCTGTTATGGTATAATTCATTGATTCATTAATAGGAGAAGCCATTGGCTCCCGTCACACAGTCTTTGACTAGTTCGGGAGCCTCTGGGATCATTACTATAGCTTACTATAAACTATGCCCGAATAAATGATTTGTATTTGTATTATTTTATTTTACATTAAATTTGCGTTTAATTTATTGTACCGTTTCCGTTTAATGTAATTCTTTTCTCACGTACTGAAATAAAAAGAGACAGATAATTTTAATTCTGCCAGATTGGTTTATGGATTAGTCGAACAGAGTCGACAATATTGTCATTTTATCAAATAAATCAGACCAGCAGTGGATTTGTTTCACTTTTTTCTAGTTTTGCTGAACTTTATAATGTTGACGAATAAACGGCACAAACACTTTCTTCAACAGCAAATATGTAGCTTAAACTAGCATTAGACTTGTAAATCGACTTATGTATGGGCTTCACTAGTTGAAGCAACCTTTTCTCTGAAACCCATTCGCGAGCATTCCTGACATGATACATCGTAAACAGCCTCTGAATTGACATAAAAAACTGGCCACGCCTCGATCTATAAAGCATCGTAACAGTTTAAGTGTTGAATAAAAAGCTGCAGCATTGCTAATAGCTTCCTCAAAGAATGCAACCGTTGCAAAAACCACGATATTGTGTGGCCATTATATAGATAAATACGTGACAGAGAACAGCAATGATATTTCACGTTTCTGATAATAATGTTGCTGCATTATACGCCACTTCGAAAAAGGTTCATTGATCCAAACTGTAACAAAATTGAATTTGAATTTCAAATTAAGAGCGAACGAATTAATTTCGATAGACGCACGCTTCGCCTATGAATCGAATACTAGCTAGCGGGCCCAAAACGGTAAATTTACAAACATGACGACACCGCTAATCGAATTACTGTTGAAAAGTATTAAAGATAGTGCAAACGCAGAGTAAATATGATAAGTAGCACAACATAAAGGTTACAAAGGAAAAATAAAGTTTAAGTTCTATTATTGTAAACTTATGTTTCAGCAATGAAGTAGAGCATGATAAATTGAATGACAGAATTTGGACCACAACTTTCCCCGTAACATAATCGAAAGACGAGCCCATACATCATATGGACAACAATAACATCACTAACATTTGTAGCATTACGAATAAATCAACTTTGCTGATCTCCAAACAAAACCGCATGTAAAAAGTTACGTCACCGATGCGTACTGTGCGTCGATGATCGATTTCACGAGTCGATGCGAGATGACGATACTACGAATACGACAATAAACGTTAGGTAGCCCCATTAAGACATCTCACGATTGCACGAATGGCTACTGTAATCCAAATCGCACAATAGCTCTCTTTGTGAAATGTAATGAATTCTCTGTTGAACTCTCGTTCATTACTGACATCAATTTGCCACTTCAATCGTCAATGGTGCAACCACGCTTTCAATACTCGAATGAACTGTAATTAGTTTTTTACTCGATTCATTTGCAGGCGACCCCAACCTCTCAGTCTAGAGCTGCTAATTAGATGATTGGTAACATAGTAACGATATGATGTGAGAAAGTGTGATTAAACGGCGACCAATTCACCGCTAACATCGATTAAAATAATCGAGACCGTTAAATTACATCTTCGAATGAGTCATACATAAACTTGTTCCCATAAACGTACACGTTCTAGTCGCGTCGTGTAAAACTGTAAACTAAGCAAGGGAACATCTTATTCGATACGCGCACACTTAACCCCGATGTCGGGAATTCGATTCGAACACGTCTGAGGGAATCGATTTCCGCTAAAGTTTCGCGTCCACCCACGTCCGTGTGCGCAGCGGGATTTTCATATATTTGAACAAAGATATAAAATGGTTGGGAACTAGCAAGGGAACCTATATTTTACTATCAGTGCTATCAGCAACAATCAATAAAACAAGAAATTGATGTTCTGATATAAGCTCCTAACCTGGGTAAGTTGACTAGGTAGTGGGTACTACGTCAGCTTTAACTATTTAGTATAAAATATTTCGTGTATATAAATAATAGTTTTCTGTAATTAAAGTTATATGATTATTTACGGAATATATACCGTGGTAAAGTTGTGGAATGATGGTGGTGGTGGTAGTTTAGTCAACAACCGTGAAAGTTTTAAACAGATTTTTTCTGTAATTGTACCTACATCTTAATTTACCCATACATACCATACTTAAGTAATGGTAAAATTGAAAAGATAATGTCTTTAAGAAAAACTCAATACATGCGAAAAAGGCAATGCAATAAGTAGTTATGACTGTGGATACAGCAATCGTCGACACACCTACTTACAAGCAATAAATCATCCAGTGAACCTATTTCAAAGTTTCCCAGTGCTTTAATACCAGACTGAGAGCAAGCGTTCGCCATTAGCATAACTAGAGAAGCGCGGGCGCAGGTGAGCACCTAACGGAAAGCTGCATGCGCATATCGAAGACTCATCAGTTATTTCTTTACCATTTAAAACAAGACCTTATACCTATTGAATTAAAAATCAATTTGAGCTAAACATGTAATGCTATATAGGTTCCGTTTTAATTTATTGTAAAGGTTACTCCACAAATACAAGAGCCTAGAGACAACGCGGTCTGTGTCGGATAGATTAGCGCATCGCAAGGTATTGTATGTTTATAGCATTTATATCTGGCATAATAAAAATCTTTCGCGGTGCCTTTGCTTAAAGGACACAATGTGATTCATTTTATTGATAAAATGAAGTGTACAAACAAGATGCATGGGCATTGGTTGTTGGATTACGCATCGGGTTTGCGTTTCTGCTTCAGCTATGCGTCTTGATGTCGTTTTCCGTCGATGCTATCTGGATGACAAATGATGAATGGTGCGTTTATTCATGGTTATTTTGTCAACGGAACAGGCGAGTGCCAACAATAGCAACTATTAGTCAAAAGTATAATATTTATCTAGCGTGATAAATCAATAAGTTCGGTAAGTTACATCCTAATCAATAACTGTGTTACATTTGTATTTATTTTGACTTATAAATCATCATTTAGAAAATGTAAGTCATCTTCAGATTTCATAAGACTGTTTGGTCGCGCTAAATAGTCTTTTACCTAACTTCCTTGCTCTTTGAAATATGACCTGTTATTTTCCTAATTAACCTATTGTTAATGTGCATTCTACATCAATTGCAGAGTTACGATCTGTTGCAAAAGACATGCATGTAACAATTAATTTACAAATCAGCATTTCGTCTTATAACAGCTTAACGTCAGTCTATGAAATAAATTACTTAACATATACCGTGAAGCAATTCATAATGTAAGCAAGCACAAGCGTGGTCTCGAGAGCAAAACTTCGTGATTTCGAAAGCGAGTGTAAACATAATTTGCTTTTGTGCTTTACCGTGGCCGACACGCGATGCTTTACTTCAATTCAAACATATTTTACAAAAACGTTTGGGTAATTATGTAAGTTGATTATTAGGCTAATTACCTATGTGGGCAAGAGTCCTGTGAAACAGAGGAAAATAGTTACCAGTTAAGAAATACTTTTACTTCTTATATATGGGTAAGAAAATACTGCAATGTCAATAAAAAAATTAAAACTTAATAGGCATAACTTGTAATCAAGCTAAGCGTTGTTTAGTGATGACACAAAAGTGAAGATAATTGGCAATTCATACGCTTTTTCAATCATCGTAGTCGAATAAAGCATCTTCGAATCTCCTCACTATACAATACACACAAGAGAATATACAGAAAGCTCGCGTCACGAGCGAGTGATTTTGAAAACGCGGCCGGTCTCAACTCACGTCTTTGGAACCTTGGAATGTGACGGATTGTCGACGTGACTTCGCCACGGTAAATCTTGGATGATTTGATTTGCTTAGGCCGCCCTATCTGAGCATATATGTAAGTTATGTGTGAGGAAGTGATATGCACTCCGTTGTGATTTGTGGCCTATCTTGTGAGGGATTTATGTTTTGTCACTTTTGATGGCAACGATAGACATTGCAATAGACACGTCAGACGTGTCATCTCTCTGAATCTATTTGCCTTTACCAACCTTTCTGTATCTATTATATAGTATTAATAGATAGCCCGTTGGTCCAGTTGGTAGGGAACCTGCCTTCTGAGCTTGGGGGCGTGAGTTCGATTCCCATCTAGGACAAACATTTGTGTGATGAACATTTGTGTTTGTTCTATATCTGGTTGTTAATATCTATTTAAGTATGTATTTAAAACTATGTATGTATATCAGTCTCTGGCAGCCATATCACAAGCTTTGCTTAGTTTGGGGTCAGATGACCCCAAACTAAGCAAATGTGTGCAAAAATGTCCCGAATATTTATTTATTTATTTATATTATACGTTTGCATTAAATGTATCCCTTCTGTTATCTACTTTTCTCGCAAAACTACTCACCACAAAGGCTCCACAAAGGCTCCTACATCTAATTAGTTTATTATTTAGCTGTATGCAATAACCACTGTCTGCTAAAGTTGAGCTGTAGTAGAATCTTCAAACCGTCATTATGGCATTTTCCGGACGGTTCTCTGGACACAATGGCTGACATACCCGGCATACCTAACCTTCCTCTAATTTCCTGTATAACCGTACATGGCTGGCTTCCTTGGAATCACAGCTCCAATGAGTCGAGAGGACTTAATTACTTCATTCTTTGCTCTCTAATCGCTTTAAGTGGGTGTAATCATAACCATAATATGCCCGTTCTATACTCAAGCTATAATTTATCTCCGAGTAAAACTCAAACGAGTACAAGTAAAGGGCAAGTCTATAATATATTGAAATTAGCAACAAGTGGTACTGTGATGGTCTCCCTCATAATGATGATAAACAAAATTGTAAGTATTAACAATATTCTCCCCATAATTTAAACTTCAACAAACAGATACATCAACAGGCAAAGTAATAATAATTGCAAAGCAACAACAATATACAAATGTTCTACATGCAACTTTCATTAGATTGCTGAAAGAACTGTCAGATAAGTCGTAACCAAAGCGTTACAAAAATAAGTGCAAAAATCGCACGACCATGCATCACCTATTAGACGATGCGATCAAAAATGACGCCATACGGTGACTATAATGCAAAAACTATCAGGACGAACACATTGCTGTGTAAATGCGATACCTAGAAGAGTACATTCAAACACAGGCTTGTTTTATTCCCTGATGTGCTTTCCCGTAGGCTCGCCCGGAGATTAACTATTAATTTCCTATGAATCTGAATACGAAAATCCACCTACGTTAAAGCTATAATTAATAACATTTGCACGTCGACCAGTTTAGCATCAACTGCGGCGTTTGAAATGCACCGCGTGAATGGGCGAGCTTCAAAGTTCAAAGTGGGCAGTGGAAGCCAGTTACAAGACTTTAAAGTAGTGGGAACTGGGAACCGATGCTTCTTTAAGATCCGAATGATAAAAGAGATAAAATCAATGATGATATTTTTATTTAGTACGTGGGTAGCGTATTTGCGGTATTTCAAAGATGGACGGACATAACTTGTAGATTTCAACAGATCTAAAAGAAAGATTATGCAAAGGATTAATTACTTACAGTCAAGTAAAGTAAAATCTTGGCTGCTTGTGAGTAATAAATACTCAGCTAGGCATGTTAGAAGGGTACCTACTGTTAGAAGTTAGAACATAGAATAGATTAGAAGTACTTGCACTTATCACTCCCAACATGTGCTTGACATGCTGGCGGCTCGGTATGGGACCGCAAGCCCAGCACAAGTATAATTTATGGTGCAGGACGAGCGAAGCATACGGAGTATCGTGTTTCACCCGCTGTCGTCGGTACGGAACTGTTTACCTGCTGCGCTGTTTCTAATGGTCATTTGATATCTATTTGCATGCTCA
Source organism: Agriopis aurantiaria (assembly GCA_914767915.1). Lineage (NCBI taxonomy): Eukaryota > Metazoa > Arthropoda > Insecta > Lepidoptera > Geometridae > Agriopis > Agriopis aurantiaria. The sequence goes on from OU611990.1 coordinate 6,512,723, forward strand.
AAGCTTTGACTAGGATTGTACATTCCTTACTTTCAATTACGGAAACTCCAAGTCAGAAAATGTTTACTAATTTATTTTATCTTCAAACATTTTAAATACTTATTTGAATAGTGGTGTTGAATTTTTAGCTGATAAATTTAAATTCTAAGCGGAAGGTAACGTAAAACCATTTATTTAACTTACACAACTGGATATAATATGACACGTTGCGGATGGCACAAAAACGCCCTATAACTATCACTTACACCTAACTGGATCCAATACGACCATGTAAATGCAGGAAAATCTAAAATTAAATCATAGAATTTGCAGCTAACCAGGTGCATCGAAAACTTTACAAGAGCCGCCAGACGGAAACGGATTATCCACATAATTACGCAATGTGTTACATACTCGTAGCAAGCAGAATACGAGAATGCCTGCCAGTACACTAACTTTAAAAAAATCACCACACACACTCTTACACACTGACACACACTGTAAGTTGTAGTAGCTCACAAAATAAATATAGTCGCGAAAATAAAAGAGCCCTAGGGCACAGTATGTCTAGAGTAAGCGATTGCGCTAGGAGAGGGAGACCTAATATGATATGGATGGACAGTATGAAAGAGCGTAGTAATATGTGTAAGGTGAGAGTAAATGTAGAAGTAGCATTTGATAGAGTGAAATGGAGATAAAACGTGTTATACCGACAGCCCTTAGACATGATGAACATGAAGTTCAAAAAAATAAACCGTTTTTAAGATTATTTGAGAAACACAGTTACCACTAACCAGTTTAAATCAATTTGCAGTACACATGTCCAGACGTAATGATGGGAGGTGGTGTACTTACAGCAGTAACCACGTGAAGGCCCAGACTAGGTCAGCGGAACCCGGGCCGACCGAGGATGAGGTGGACCGACAACATCAAAAGAACTGTTGGAAACGAGGAAATGCGACTAGCGAGAGACCGGTAGAAACAAAAAGGAAGACCTATACCCCAGCAGTGGGTTGTTCTGTTCAGGGCTGATGGAGATGATGATAATGAAATCAGTTTGATTGGTAGTATATTAAGATTGTTTACTACGTGCACTGCTTGTACTGTACAGCAAGACTTGTAAGCTTATGACAGCTGCGCGTAGGAAAGGCATTAATGTGATTTACTCCTAGCATCTAACGGGGACCAACTCAGTACCAGGCTGGTAAGGTAACACTGGTTAGAGAAATGCTGAATATTTATTAGCGATCCAGAGAGCATGTAGGATAATCAGGGATAGTGTCAAATTATAAGCAAAATATGTAGTGATTGTGTGTGTAGTAGTGAAGTGAAGTATTAGTTTAAGATAATAAAACTTGCTTGGCTTGTTTTAGAAAAGAAAAATAAATAAGAAAATTTAATAAAATACTGGGCCATAGTAGCAATATAGATCGCTAATAATAAAAATCAAGGAAACATCAGTCAATTACAACAATACAGTATAAGTACATTTCATACATGTGTTGCAACTTATGATAAACTTGAAAAAGAAAACTCGCTTAACACCGTCGTAGAATACATTTTAAACAAAGCACTTCTGATCGGATCGTGCATTAAATATTAACTTAATTAAAACATACGAGTGAAGCCATCATGACGCAATTGTAAATGATATCATAAATATTCTATTTCGCTGTCAGGCATGTAATGTAGATAATATTAACGGTGATTTAATCGGTACCGTGGGAATAGGGGAAATGCATATTTATGAGTGCATAACAGAACATGATTGACGATGATAAGATAATGCCGTTAAAAGTTATAAATCAAAGTTTTGATTGGAAAAAATGAGTCCTTTTAAAGGTTTATATTGTAAAGAAAGATTGGGATTGCTTTCTATAACATCAGCTATCTGCCAGTGAAAGTCCCGTCAAAATAAGTCCAACCATTTCGGAGTCCATAGGGAACATACATATACACATTGCTTTTTATATATAGATGAAAGCGTTTTAAGTGCAATAGTTGAAAGTGATGTAATAAGTTTTATGTAAATTCATCAGTCTATTCTATATACACAGTATATAAATTTGATATTTTTCTAGCATTTCTAAATAGATAACGGGCTACAGCGCAGGCTTCCAGTGAAACTTGCTCAACGCCTGTGTAAATATCACGAAATTGAATTCTAATAATGCTAAACAATCGCCAATTACCGTTACAAAATACAAATTTACAAAGTTCTCATGCTGTATTAGGTAAATAAATGCAGTACAGCTTAGTGGCGGTTAAATTCCCGATGTATTAGAGCGGCCTAATCTCGTAGATCTGCCTAGAAACTTGTCGCCTGAGGCGGCAGTTGTCTTAGTAAGTCACACGATTTAGTAATCGTATTTAGGGCTTGTATTATTTGCGATATCTAGGTCTTAAAACTTTTTATTTTGAAAACTACATTGGATAATAATCATAAGTACTTACCTGTACCAGTATCGCAACTCGCTAAGTAACGAAAGGAAATGAAAAAATCACCAAATACTCGCAATTAACATATTGAAAGGTAAGGAACTAAGTAATTCTGATAATAATGGACAATTAAGTTTAAATAACAGGACGAATATAGTTTCATAACATACGGAAGAGGAAAAGGGAGAAAGTAAATCGACGTCAAATCCTTTGATCAAACAGAAACAAGATCAAGATAAGTAAGAGATTGCAAAATAAACCAAGCGATAGCATCTCACAAGACTACTAAAAGCAGCGATCGTGATTCTAGTAACACAATAAATATTTTGTTATTTGATTATTCAGCATCAGATTGATTTGGACTTTTATGGGATACAAATAACGTACATCTTCTTTCGAGTCGATGTTTCGTAAATTATTTATATTGTAACAAACAAACAAATAATCAAATCTTTCTTCTTTATAATATTAGTATATATTGTTATCCCGACTACGGCCCACTTGGGACCGAAGTCGGTTCAGGGTTTTCCAAGTGGGCCATGGATCTTTATGGCCTGGGGGGAGCTCTTCAGCAGGCAGGGACAATGTAATTTGGAGGTGGACAGTGCAGTTTTTGCCACACGGCGAGTCGGGCGTCTTTGGGGTGGCCTAATAATAAAATAACGTACTGAATCTTCAAAACCGCAGCCCTGATACATTGGTTAAACATTGTAAGTGGTAATCTCTACAATTATAAGCCTCGAGCAAGTCACTTTTACACGTATCGCAAAGTTAAGCTGGCCGGTTACTTTTGCCCAACTCTATGTTTATATAACTTTGTTGCAGCATTAAATCGAACATATTAAAGAAAAGAGGTATAATGTTACACACGCAGTGGTCATATCTGTGATGAGTAGTAGGTACTATCAGTAACCCTTATAATTTCATTGTGTTCCTCTGTTCGTCCATCCTAATTATCTAAAACCTTCGTATTAATTTTTTTATTAAGAAAAGTTATCTCCAAGAAACCGACATCAATAAACCACAGAAAATATTCCTTGAAAGATAATCTTAGCGTCAAGCGTAGCGTAGTGGCATATTAAATGCCACTACGCTACGCTTGACTTTGGCTACGGAACTCTACCATATGCATGTCGCGACACGCTTATGGCCAGTTATTCCATTCTGAGTTTTAGGGATCTACAAAACTTTGGCAGGCCTTAAACTTGCAGGTTGTGTTTTAAATCTACAATGATGAAATCAAAATCACACTAATATTATGAACGCGAAAGTTTATATTTATACGTGCGTATGTTTGTCCGCACTCAACTCCGAATTTGGTATTGAGGTAGCTTATTCCATGGTAATAACATATAGGCTACTTTATAACTCAAAAAAAAAAAAATCATTTCAGAGACACAGATCCTGTAGGAAAGCGAGTAAATCCGGTGGGCTAGTTTACATAGACCCTCATAATTTTAATTAAAACTTTAAAAAAATTATCTTATTTTTTTATCATTTCAGAGATACAGATCCTGTAGGAGAGCGAGTAAAACCGGTGGGCTAGTTTTACATAGCCCGTCATAATTTTTATTAAAACTATTTTTTTTATGCTGTACTCGGGAAGAAAAAAAATCATCAAACTATAGGAAATCAGTTGTATTCTCCATAAGGACTGTTCACCTACTTGGTATTTTATATCTGTAAAGTTCTGCGTAAGCAACATCGGACTTTATTTATTATCCTTAACAGCAAAACATGAGAACTAAATAGATTGTTTCATAATACTGCTACGATCATATTTAGTTTACCTGTAATTCCCGTTGTCGTCAATGTGGAACTATTGCATTGTTGATGTGAAATAATAAATTCAATTAGATTTTAACACGCAACAGCTTTCAAGATTATATCGATTCGATTATCGCTTTTCATCACATCTATTGTGTTCTAGATTGTATAACTCATTTATAACCCCATTCAAGTAATGTAATAGGTTCATTTATAATTATGTTATTTTTAAAAATTTGTTAAATTTTTTATGTATTCTGTTAAAATTTGCAAGTTGGAGTGGCAATGGGCAGGCCACATCGCTCGAAGAACTGATAACCGATGGGGAAGAAAGGTTCTGGAGTGGAGACCACGAACCGGAAGACGCAGCGTAGGTAGGCATTGTGAGAGTCGCGGGCATCCAGTGGATGCAAAAGGCAGGCTGTCGTTCACTGTGGAGGTTAAAGGGGAGGCCTATGTTCAACAGTAGACGTCTTCTGGCTGATGATGATGTTAATTTTAAGGAAGTTCTCAGAGCTAAATTTGTGGTATTAGACTACCTAAAATATGTAAGGATGAAGGCATAATTGGCTAATCTAATCACGACCATAATATTATGTAGCACAAAACGCTAATAACCATTAGTATTGCCGAAAATCTTTTCTCTAATCACGCATTAAAATCAAACACATTTTACGACCACATCCAAAAGAACTACAAAACGCACGCACTTAACATACCGACTCTAATAGGGGCAAGCGAAACGAGAAACAAAATTACTGACCAAACCACTAGCATCCACTAGTTCATAAGTAGGTCCCGTCAAAACGCAGACAGATGTCGACCTCAAGTTTGTAATAACCGAAAGAAATGTTTAACCGGACGTGTAATCGGTGCGGCTATCTTTTTTGCATTTTGTTGAGTAACCGGTTTCTTTCCCAGTAGCTTCAGATACAGAAGAAATAATAACTTGGAGGAGTAATGTGTGGTAATGAGAGTTTCAATGTTTTTAAAAATTGTTTGTCTGGAGAGGTTGTCATGCTCACAGCGTTACTTTCCTTAGATAGGTAATTCGGTATGCTATAAAAAATTAACCTATGCCAATTCCAAAACCATTTCGAGATTTTATCTTACCAACCCTTATTTTTCTACTCCGACCTTTTAAAACGATAAGATGCCATTTATTTTAACATAAAACTAAGAAATCATTCGACTTTCATTGTCCTCTAAATGACGTCACATTGTAGCATTTTATTTTCTGTGCCTTTTAAGAATAAAAATATAATACATTTGACACACTGTTCGTCACACAGAATAGAATATTTTTTCATTTCTGTGGTTTGACTGTCTGGTTTTTTCAGGGCTGCCAATATGGGGTGCTTTTTTAGGGTTCTCAACGCAACGAAATTTTGTGCTATATGGTGACGTCACATAATTTCAATTTTCAAAAAAATATTGTAAAATAACTACTCAATAGAAAACAAAAATATAGAAATTAGTTTCTTAAAATAGCCTTATCTACTAAATAAAAATATAAAAAAAATACAAAAAAAAACTTTACATACCGAATTCCAAGGACGGAATCTTCTTTTGCCTGTGGTAATTCTAACTAAGGTCTTCATCTTGTTAATTCTTTGTAATATTTTATTCTCCGCCCATCATGTATACTTTGCCGTCAGCAAATTCACCATAAGTTTCTTCGATGGCGATTCACAGGGATTATATCTACTTAATAAAAATCTTTAATGCATTGATTGAAAGACAACGCTCAGCCTAAACCGTTGGGTTTTGAAACATGCAGTTTTGTCACACACAAGTTTAGTGTTCCTTGTCGCAGAATAACTTTGTAGCAAAATGCTACTCTCCTTTCAATCGCTTAAAGATTTAATAATAATTTGTCAATATTGACAAATTGTTTATACGAGTTGTTGTAAGGAAAAATGAATAAAGCTTAAAGCATTTGAAAATAGTAGGTAAAATCCGAACTCAGGTCTATCGTTATTCAATCGACATCGAGCGGCGTCCCATATAAAACGGTAAGGAGCTTTATCAAGAGAAATGGCTGCACAGCCACTACCACTAGCGCAAAATAGAAAGCCAGTCCTACTTCTTGGAGCCAAATAGCACGAGACAGCGTACACGATAGCACTGACTATCTACCAGTCAAGTGTCTTGTAAATGTAAACGAGCTTAAACTGAATATGTTTGGTGAATTATTTTGTTAAACTGCAGAGATAATCGATTACAATTGTGAAAGCAAAATCAACAAAATGAAATACGAGTACTATTTAATACAAATTCGAACGTCAGTGCTGTTATTCACGTTAATACGGTTGCGTGCATTTCTCGGTGCCCCATTGATTGTAAAATAGCAGAGTCTAGTTTTACAGGAAATCTAGGTAATGAGCTTAAAGATCTCGCAATTCTCACATTTAAGTAACTCAATAGGCTCTTTACGGTAGACTTGGTTAACATCAGCATCAAATACTAAAGAAAACAAACGAATTTTTGTTTTCAGAGGAAACAACAATGATAACCCTTTGCACCTTTGAATATTATGTTAAATGTTGTTTCAGTGCGTAAAAGACTTGCACAATGCAAAACGAAAGAAATAGCAGCTTAAATCAATATGAATGAATCGTAACATCGTAAAATCAAGTAAAATTTCGATGGCCGCATAGAACCATGTGTATGCAACAAAATCATATCAGTAGAATTTCTCGAATTTTGTACACAATTTACGAAAAATTTTGAACGCTGTGGAATTAGTCACGCTACTTAGCGTTTATGGCTTTAAATAACATGGTTTAACTTTATCTTTATTAAAATAGTCTGGAACAATAGTGGGAAGAGCCAACAAACTAAGCCTATTGATGAGAGGACTACAGTTTTAACTACTTTTAAACATTTATGTTATTTCGGTCGCACTGATGGAGAAGCGATGAATCAAGTAACAAGTTATACAATCAATGCCAAATTTAAGAGAGTAAATAATGTGGCAACCAAAAGTGTTAATTCTTTAAAAAATAGATTTCACAATGGCATTAGTAGGACGGACAATGAGTCTCCCAAAGCGGTATAGAACGGTAAATCAGATTCGTTAGTCGATAAGGAAAGTAAGAGCTTTTGATTTGACAGCTAGGTGGCCATCTTGGTTTCGGTGTCAAAGGTCGCGCGCGCACGTTTCACCATCGTCAGCAAATGAGAGGGTAATTTCGCACGATAACGATGCAAGAGATAATTGGGTGATAATTCGAGCACGCAAATACGTGATTACCATGAATGTTAGCGTATTTGATGGGGAAACAAAAAGCGATGAAACGGTTTGAGCAACTATCATTATGGACATAACAAAAGTAAAAAGGCAATCATCTTCATAATCAGAAGGCGGATATCCTTTATCCATGTATCAAATCTAAAACATACTATTACGTTTGATGAAACAGAAGAACGGGAAACGAATTGTGAACTACCTAAGTGGGTCTTCAAATCACGAGTGAATCGGTTTCTTCTAGGCAAGCGTGCTCCACCGTAGACCGCATCATCGCTTAACATCAGGCGAGTTGGCGATCAAGAGCAAGCTTATTATAAAAAAAAAAAAAAAAAAAAAAAAAAAAACTATAGTCGGTTTACCGGCTTAATCATGTGTGAGTAATTTCGGTGTTATACAGGGTTACAAAGAAAGGGTGTAAAGCCGAAAGGAGTCCGTTATACTCATCATTACAACTTCACAACTTTTCCTATGGGTAATGGGACCAACCCTGAAATTGCGAAAAAAATATCAGGGGTTCCATACATTTTGTCGGGTGTCAAGTGCCGTTTTCTATGAATCATATTTTTTCGCGATTTCTGAGTTGCTGTCAGCTTCATTCTTTAGTAAGACTCTTTTCAGCTAAGTACATATTTTCAGCGTAACACAGTATAAACAAAATGTAATATTTTTAAAATTATTTTATCTACATATATTCAAAAATTTTACTGGTGCACATGGTATTTAATACAAGAAATTATACATGTGTGGAATCATAGCGAACTTAAATAAAGCGGTCAAGTTCGAGTCTTATTTTGTTTTATTTTATTATATAAGTTAATCCGCCGTAACATTAAATAAAATCGGTGAAAATTTCAACTTGCTATCCATTACGGTTCGAAAGATACAGCCGTTAAAAGGTAGAACAGACAGACAGACAGCGTAGGTTTAGTATAGGGTCCGTTTTTCACCCTTTGGGTACGGAACCCTAAAAATCAATATCTAAAACTACACTAATCTAATAGACCGCTCCCCGCAGGCATCGTTTCCTATAATATGATGGCCGTATTGGATACTGACGCCACAGAAGACATAATAGCACGCGTTGAAATAAGTAGTGTAAATTAAAACAAAGTCATGTTAGTTACACCATTTATAACTCAAGAAGGGCTGGACCGATTATCATGATCTTTGATTTGTTGGATTTCTCTCCGCTCCGAATAGCAGAATAAGTATTAAAATATAGGAAAATTCACGACAAAAATTAATTATGAAGAAAATTCATTTTCCCATACATTTTATAAGGAACGGCAAGAATTGAAGTCTATAGATTGACTTAAGTCAAAGTCACTTCAAAGAGGTATATAACACGGGTGAAACCGCGGTGCGAAGCTAGTTTCTAATAATTAATTAAGTAAAGTATCAAAAATTGCACATTAACAATGAGTGGGGACCGGGAGCTCACCTCATTTTCAAAAATCTTTCAGAGCGCCTGGTTAATGCGACGCGTGACCAAAATGCTGGCGTGTTTCTGGCTCAACGCATTAGCATTGCCATTCAACGTGGTAATGCCGCCAGCATGTTGGGTACGCTGCCAACTGGTAGTGGGCTTGAGCATTTGGATTGTCTTTAGACCTTCAACGGTCTATGGGCAGTCTAACTGTATTTGTAGTGTTCGTTTTAGCTTGTATTTTGTTTAGTTATTAAAGGCAAAAAAAAAAACAATGAGTTATTTACCAGTGAGTATCTCTTAATATTTGTGCAAAAAGTTACTAGGCTGAAGCTCTTGCTCGTTTCCGCTATCTCCAAGTCTCAACGACATATTGTACTTGCCTTCAAATGGGCCATAACAGCTTCATATTTAAAACAATAAGCAATAAAGCTTACGTTCTAGTCAGAACGGCAACTGAAAATGTAGAAAACACGTTTTCAAACTACAAGCATGGTTAGTCCAAGAACACGGTGCATGTAACTGGTACCGAAATATCAGGAGCTCCACACAAATGATACAAGGACAAATTCGTCTTATAAGTAGGTATAGCTACTAACATCCGTTTATTCTGCACCTGTTAAACAGGAGATTATACACTTAGTACATTCCAGACGTTCAGGAGACTATTCATCAACACTATTTGAAATGCCAAACAATGCCAAAATATATAAATGTGTATTCTTTCTACTATTATATCTATCAATGTCCTATAATGAATCAAAGAAAGCGTTTTATAAACAACCTGGTGGTTTCAAAGAAAGAGGTGAGTCTATTATTTTGCAGTTTTGCTATACGAGTAACTTAGTTTGGATAGCATAAAACTATTGGAATAAGAACATACAATATTGATATATTGATGAAGCAGAACATATGGAGAGTTGCCTACAGAAAGAGAAATACGATCTTTAAATTCATTCACTGACAGACAACGCTGAGCCTAAACTGCTGAGTCTCGAAGAATAAAGTTTTACACACGTGTTTCTTATATAACGTAGGAGAGCACTAAAACAGGAATTATTAAAATTCATGCCCCAAAGCAGTTAATAGGGTATGAAAGGTTGTATGGAAATTTGTCATTTTTGAAGTTAGAAACTTGGAAGTTGGTACTTAGACTTCAGTTAATAAAAGTTAGTTGTATCATCGTTTTGTGGAAGTTCATCTCCTAAGGGGGTGGGTGTAGGGGATAAAAGTTTGTATGGAAGTTTGCAATTTTTTAAGTGAGACACGTGTCACACGTGTGAAATTGTATTTCCTGGTCCGATTACCGTGAAAATCTTAAAATGTTGTGTATGTCCATCATCATTATCAACCAGAAGACGCACGCTAAACATAGGCATCACCCTTTAACCTCCACACCGGCACTCCTCCGATAACTAATGGGGAATAAAGGTTCTTAAGTGGAGACCACGAACCGAAAGACGCAGCGTAGGTAGGCCTCTCACTAGATGGACTGACGACATTGTGAGAGTCGCTGGCATCCAGTGGATACAGATGGCTGGCTGACGTTCAGTGTGTTTCTTTTACTGATGAGAAATCTCATTGAGACAGGGCTCGTAATATAGATAACTGTCAATTCGTTTTAATGACGTCATCGACGTAATATATTAAAAATTTATGATTTCACTTTCAAAAGAAAACAATTCACGCCCTAAATAAGCTAAACATAAAAGCAATGCACCAGGTAGAGAGGATGTAAGGTTCACGGGCGGTGACCCGGTAGCCGTACCGTGACGATATGCTGCCACTTCGGCATACAAATGCATCTGCATAATATATCAGATTGACTAATTAACGAAAATTAAAAACCAGTTCATGGTTAAGCTTCTAGATATAAAAGCTAAGGACACATGTCACAACTCAGAACACGTCTACAATGCTATGGTCTAGATCTTTTTTGTTGTATAATTGAGATTTGGTGGTCAAAGGTGGATTTATAAGCGACTAGCAACTTCGTTTGCGTGAACTTTAAAATAGTCCCAACAAACGGAAACGCCGCAAGTTGCAGTAATATGTTACTAACAATATTGTCAGAGCTTTTCTGTTAACAATATTGTTAGTTACATTTCCTGGAGTGTACACAAATAAATTTGTGACATCGCTTATTGTGGATATGGCCACGTATACCTGGCCGTGGCTGAAGCAGCTGGTGGAGAGATCCACGCCCGCAGCGTCTGTCCCTGTGCCGTGTGGATTGTCATGGCAAAACTAAAGCGCATAGGGAACTGCACACACTTCAAGCGGAACGGGAAGTTGTTGGGTATTATTGTTTCATTTTTCAAAATTTTGTTCCACGATATGGCGAGTAATAAACTATTTATTATTTTGTGCTGGATTTTTATATTAAATCACATGAATCATAAAACACTGTTTTAAACTATCATTGTTGTTCACTAAAGTTATATGATTATTTCCGGGATATTTACCGTGGTAAGGGTGCGGAACGAGCTCCCGATATTTCGGCGCAATTACGTGCACCATGTTCACCGGAGACTGATGATAGTCTTGACGTGAACATGGTGCATGTAACTGCGCCGAAATATCGGGAGCTCATTCCACACCCTTACCACGGTAAATATCCCGGAAATAATCATATTTTTATTTGTGATAATTCTCAGTTCTCCCGTTTGTTTTACCGAACTACCTGTAATACATGAACGTGAAGAACGTGAGAAGTGAGTTATTGCCTCAAGTGTTCTTAAAACATTTCCAAATATTGACATGCATTCTTGGATGTTCCTGCACACTTAAACCATGACACTGGTTTTCTTGAGCACTTCGCGCATCATAAACAGCATACAGATGAGATTACTGTTGGAAAACAAAGTTTATTGTATGTGAAGTTATTTCAATAAACCAGTCAACTTCAGATTGTGAGTAACAAATCGTAAAGATCTAAAGTGTACTAAACTTTTTCTCACTTGACATTCGCAGCTACTGCTGAATAAAAAAATTAGCAAATACAGAATAGAAAATGTCTACACGATTTTATCAGCGTCTGCACACGATTGTATCATAGAATTTGACGTGACATGCTTGCCAACACACATGTCAACAGGCTCATGTATTGGCTGCTTTATTCGTGTTATCGCATATGGCTAAAAGCAATAAAATTCTCCTCTCTACTTCAGTATTAATTTTAACCCACGACGCAAAAATGTAGGTGTTGTAAGTTTAACGTGTGTATCTGTGTATTTATGTGTTTGTCTGTAGCATCGTAGCTTCCAAACGGCTGAACCAATTTTGATTTAGTTTTTTTGTTCGTTTGAAAGGTTACTCGATTAATTGTTCTTAGCTATGATTCATGAAATTGAAGCCGTTTGAAGATTACAAGCTCTATTAACGGGTTTCGAAAAAAAAAAACAATTTATACTTGTTGATTTAGTGATTTTCAAAGTACAAATTTAAGGCCAATTTGGAAAAAAAAACACAAACAACATGGTTTATTTATTGGTTCTGTCTTTCTTAACTTTCTAACTATACGTATGTATGATGTAACTTCTTCCGGACATCCCATATAGTGTTTAGGTCAGGTATTCCTCGTCCTCCTTTACTTATCGCTCTGTCTGCAACATCGTCTTCAGAAACCTGACATTTGCTTATAAACTTTGTGTCCTCTTTAGTTCTCTGGCGCTACTTTTAGTTTATAGTTCCTAATGCGCCTATGCATGTTGTTGTGAAGTAACATGATCTCTTCCAGTTTTGTGTTTATTATAGTTAAGGATATTGCGTCAGCAAACTGTTAGAAGTTCCGTTACTGCTAACAGTGTCACCGTGATATTATGTTGCATGGACGAATGTGCAAAGCGAAGCAGATCCAATGTCGAGGTCAATACGTTGAGCATTTTGTTAGCATTGTGGAAAGAATTCAATTGACTGTTCCGATTTGCCAGTTATGTACTTCCTATCAATTGATTAACAATATGGATCTCTAATATGGTATAGTTATCGATCTCTATACCTTTATTGTGATAATCTAACAATTCATGAACGATATGATAGTTTTATATTTTGGTTTTAATAATACGGGAATAGTCACGTTTTATTAAGTCCGTATTAGAATTGAATCAGATACAAAGATGACGCTGATGATGATGATATGATATGAGGCATTATTATGATTTTTATTTTTATTTGTATATAGGTAGGTACATAATATAATAATTAGTAGTATTTATGTTTGAAATATCTGTTTTAATTATTATTGTTTAAATAAATATATATATTCCTTTAGGAACGTAAGTACGTCGGATACATCGACTATAGTTTACCAAAAAATTATTAAAACCACGTCAGTTTCCAGAGCAGAAAGTCATTATTCTCGTAGTTTGTCAAATTAAATGATGGAAGGAAAAAGAAATGTCAGATAACTTACCAGATACAGTTACCAAAAGAATCATCAAAAACAATTCTAAATTGGCAGAGTAATCGCGTAACAAACATACAAAAAAAATAAAAAAAATACAGTCGAATTGATAACCTCCTCTTTTTGGAAGTCGGTTAAAAATTATGAATTCTGGGTGAAATATTACGGGGAACCGCTTAACTTACCTGAAACAAAAATACAGTGCTTATTATACACAAATATAATGAGAAATAGTACACTAGAGCAGCGGCCAGCAACAAGAGCATTTATGGACGAACGTGAATATCAGCCAAGGCGTAGCCGAGGTCTATAAAAGCTCTTGCAGGGGCTTTGAACTCTGAAACTAAAAACTTTTTAATTGAAAATACCGGTTGATTAGATCGAAGGAAAATACAGTTGTTAAATGTACATGTTTCGAAACTTAAAATTGACTTTCCGGGATTTCAGGTGGCGTTAAAATATTTTCACCACACTTACTTTCTACGCCCGGAACTTATTTTGTCAAATTAAATCAAGTAAATTCCAGAATCGATGATAAACAACAAAACATTTTCACATTTATGTAAAATCTTTGATAAGTAATTTCCTCGGTTGCCATGTTTCGGAGTAAAAAGTCGGTATATTTTTTGTAGCAGAAAAGTTACGAGTTTTCATAGTAATTAATTCGACCTACTAAACACGACAAAAATGGATTTTCAAACTAACCATGCCGGCCGCTGCATGTATGTACTCATATTTGACTAGTATAGTAGTATAGTACCTACAACAATCGCGATTATCTACTATATAAAAATAAGTCGGGTTTTCCTTCCTGACGCTATAACTCCAGAACGCACGAACCAATTTCCACGGTTTTGCATTCGTTGGAAAGGTCTCGGGCTCCGTGAGGTTTATAGCATATAGGTTTATAGTAGCGAGGCCGTAGGCCGAGCTCTACGCGTACGAAGTAGCGGGATTCAGCTAGTATCTCGAAGATTTTTGAAAAAATTATCGAATTTCCAACATAAAGCAAACACATAAAAGACAAACAGAAGCGCGTTCAGTAGGAGCAAGAAAAGACAGCTAATTTGAATCAGAATCAGAATTAATTGAAAATACTTTACTATGCACAACTTCAAAAACCGAAAATTAACGAAAACTTAAATAAAACTTAAAATAACTAAATACAAACTAAAAACTTAAACTAAAAGACCATTAGTGGAGGGAAAGGTCCCCAGAATGCTGGCATCATTGCCACAGATTTAATTTATTTTCAAACTGTGTAAATATATGCAAGTTCTTAAAATATGTATTTGTGATCTCATCTCATCTGTAGTACCATACTTACATACCTAAATTATTGATAAGTATATTTACCCGTGTTCCATATAAAACCAACATTGGCATAGACCGTCGAATCACAAATGGAAATTTACCTCAATCCATAGCCATAGCTTCAAGTTATCGGATATAAATACGGTACGTAAACGCGCCAAAACAAGGTAAAAGCACGTCGGCTCTTTTGTTTCAGATAAGGTGTGCTATTACATTCTGCAGTGCTATTGCTCTAGCCCTTTTATGTTTCCCTAGTTTAGCTTCAGACAGTATAGTAGTGTCCGACATGTTTTATCTGACCTAACGCCAACAGCTATGTAGGTAGGATTAAAAACCTAATGAAGACTTTTGCACACGTTTTGCATACTTACATGGCCTTAACGTCTATTGTAGACGATTTAAGCATTGTGTGGGATTTGTATGGCACTTTTTTGATGGCTATGTAAACCATAATAAATTATCAATACAAAAACCCAACTTCAAAATTTGTACAATACGTAATTTCGTTTACTTGGATGAAAAAAAAATTATGGGACCACCTATGAGATATGACCTACCAACCAAAAAAATAATCATCAAAAACAATTCTAAATTGGCGGAGTAATCGCGTAACATACATTAAAAAAAAACATACAGTCGAATTGATAACCGCCTCTTTTTCGAAGTCGGTTAAAAACAAACAAATTTTCCAGTTATTTTGATTTAAAACCAAAATAATGAACCAGTTTTGATGTAATTTCTATGGGACCAAGCTCAAAGTATATGCTTTCAAATAAAATTTTAAAAAACAAAATCACTTTGTGTACAAAGGAGTTCAAAGGCCTCTTTTTTGAAGTCGGTTAAAAATGAGAGCAGCATGACCATTTTCGTGCGTGAATGTTTGTGCATTGATTTACAAACACATGGACGACATGGACGTTGATTCAAGGCCAAATTTTGGATGTCTTGTGTATTCCTATTTAAATTGAGATACATTGAGATATTTGTTTTCATGCACTTGACTCGATTGTTGTAAACTTTTGTGTATAATATGTCCCACGTAAATGGTCAATGCCTAAAATTTAATTTTAACAATTTCACTAAGTGAGGTTAGTTTAATAAAAACCTGAAATATAAAATTTATACCTTTAACATTTTCACCTGAAATTTAAATTTTATCAGTAAAATTGAAATTTCGCGGCACTTTAACAACATTAGTGAATTAAGAATAGAACACAAATTAACTCAAATGGACATTGGACATTGCATTTAAAACCTTTGCTGTGTCCGGGGAGCGTGAGCGACAGACAAGTGATTTACATTTGCTACTGGAATATGTATACGAACTGTTAAATAAAGCCCAGCTAGGTTCTAGGCGGAAGCGATAAGTTCACAGTTGCAGGGTGAGGGAATCAGATTGTTGCCGTCAACGGAGGCAAGCTATTGGCGGAGAATGGGGCTGAACTGGCAGCACGGAATCAGCTGATAGATCTGTTACTGTATTTTTTTATGTAGGGAAAAGCGTTCGTTATTATTCTGCTATCTCTATAGCTGCAGTAAAAAGGCAAATAACCTTATGGTGCATTATTGAAAATGTTCACGCACTGAAACTGCAGACTTTGGAATCGATAATGTTCTGGATATAGTACATAATATATCGATGGATATACCATCACTATGATTTGTTTTGTGTTTTTATGTATTTTCCGATAATGTGGGTAGGTCTCGCGGTTTGGTCGACCTACCACCATTGAGAAATAAACAGTTTTACTACTGTGTAATTTCCCCCGTCGCTCCCGATTCACGATCCTGGTGATCCTGGTCAGCTAATACATATCAGATTGTTTGTTACTCTGACGCAGCATTTTTTGCAAAGAGATTAACAAGTTGGAGGGTGAAAAGTGACAAGAACGACTTTTTATCCAAATAATATGTACGGTTCCTGGTGGAATGTCCACGCGGGTGAAACCGCGGGGCACGGCTAGTATTTGATAATGATGTAATTACGATAAGGCAATTAAGACTTAATAATGTAACTAAAAAACTAAAATAACTCGAAGCCATCCTTCCTTTTAAATTCTGGCGGATCGTAATGAGATCAGACCGGGCTAATCTTACTGCAGTCACAACTTTTGTGATTATTATTTTTTGCCCAAAATAGCTATTTGGTAAAAATTTACTGTTGAAAAATGGTTAAAAATCGTTTGAACTATCGATAGAGCTTTTTGCATACTCTCATCGTCTATCATCTGTCATTCGTTCTATACTATCTATTTTGAGTTTTGTGTTTGATTTATAAGTAGAAGTTGAATTGTTGTTGTTGTTTCAGTAATAACCTCACCCCAAATTTAATGATGAATTACCTTCTGGGTCCAGTGTCCACTATGGACGTTATACATCACTCGAAACGGGCATGTCATCAGTAATCTTACACTTACATAATCATCAATCGAAACAATTCGAAACAGTAATTTAGAGACAAGCGTATCATTACCCGCACTCAACAATGTAGGTAAATGATGTTTAATAACATCTCTTATTGGCGACGTGGGGAGCCGGAAAACGAAATTGATATTTTATGTTACAATCAAAGATATCATCGATAGAGGCTGTAAGACAAATATAATCATCATAAGCCAGAAGACGTCCACTGCTGAACATAGGCCTCCCACTTAGACCTCCACACAGAACGACAGCTCGCCATCCGCATTCACTGGATGCCCGCTACTCTCACGATGACCTCGGTCCATCTAGTGGGAGGCCTAACGCTGCATCTTCCGGTTCGTGGTCTCCACTCAAAACCTTTCTTCCCTATAGGTTTCTCAAGCGATGTGGCCTGCCTATTGCCACTTCAACTAGAAAATTTTAATAGCTATGTCGGTGACTCTGGAGAAAAATATAATATCGATGTCTATTTATCAAATTACGTAAGACATGATTTCCATTTTCATCGAGTTTTTTTAGTGGCACTTGTAGATAAAGTTTAACCAAATCTTTAACATACTATTGTTCATTGAATTCGTAAAAATCGCCTCAATTAAATCTTTGAAGTTTTATTTGATCAGTCGAAAATGTCAAGGGTGAATTTTTATTGTCTAGACAGGTGCATAAAGGTTAAATCATTTTGTATATAATACTAATACCTAGGTCAGTATATCTTTAACAAGAGTACCAACTGTGTAATTATTAACTGTTACGTATTCATAAGTATTATTATCATGATTTCTTGGGTTTTCAGCAATTTTTGAGCAACCACTACACTCGTTTTGATAATCCTCATGCTCGCCAATGATAACCCGTACTTATCAAGGATGCTAAGCAAGGTCATTGAAATTGAATAGAGTATGGTAGGCAGGTACCACCTGCTTGGGATATAACCAAATTAATAAAATCTCAAGCCGAGATTTTTAAGCAGAACTGCAAGACCTCTGAACGCCGTAAGCGACTACTGCGTACATAAGGAACGTTTTGATTAAAAATCATCATCATCGACCGCATCATCGCTTTCCATAAGGCGAGATCGCGGTCAAAAGTTAGCAAAGTCCAATGTAAAAAAAAAAAACAGGCAGTACTTGTTATAATTCCGTAACATCTGTCATCTTGTCTATCATATCTGTGACCAGGGACACTGCAAAGTATTCGAAACATCAGGAATTAAAATAAAAAAATATGGGACCACCTATGAGATATGACCTACCAACCAAAAAAAGAATCATCAAAAACAATTCTAAATTGGCGGAGTAATCGCGTAACATACATACAAAAAAAAAACATACAGTCGAATTGATAACCGCCTCTTTTTGGAAGTCGGTTAATAATGTAAAATACACGATAAAATTCGTTTAAATGTGTTTAATTTCAAAGTATTATTATCCCCAAGTTGAGCATTGACATAAGACAAACAAGTCTCACTGAGTTATTCGGTCTGATAAACATAATTTTGCATTCTCACGTACGAAACAACGTCGCGTTCTTTAGATTTTCGCACGTTTGTGACGTTCCTTGCCAGTTACCACTACTTAGCCTTTCCGTTACACGCAGTCCGTGTGAGATCTAGACAAAGACACCGCTTCTATTCAAATGTATTCTATTAGCTTCAGTAGCTGATATGTGTTAATTAATGGGTTAATCTTAATCGGCGTTACTTAAAGTTAAGTTAAAACGGCACTGTCAACTCTGATAAAACAAAACAGAGCAATTTTGAGCTATTATCACTTTCCCACATTTTCAAAGATAAAAACTCGCAAGTGGGGTTTTTTGTGTGCTAAAGAGATAGCTTTAGTAGAAGTAACATTTTTAAATACTGCCTAATATATTTACTTTCCTTCCTCGTTATTTTTTATTTCAACTGATAAGTTACAAATGATGTCATACGATGAATCTGCACAGACCAGAATATAGTGGAATTTTATTAATTTTGCCGGTTGTATTTTTTATATGCAAATCACTTTAGCACGACACAGAATACGTGCAATTATGCAAAACACTCAATCGTTTTAGCTCCTAACATCATAGAGGGAACGAACAAAACCATTATAGTTTCATTATAGTTACCAAACAGCTACTATCTAGCCATATTCATCCAGTCGTATCAACAAGCTTTCACACACCATTTACGTTACGACACTGTATAAACAACAATAAAACCGAAAGTCATACAGGCATCAATACTAAAAGCCTTTTTATAAGTGTTACAAGTGTATATAATTTGGTTAGAAAATTCGCAACGCATAGAGCGTAAAACGGAACGCTATTGTTGCAAGGAAGATTGATGGATATGAGTTCAGTTGAGAACACTACTGCGTTTAATGGAACTGCAAACGTGAGATCTGAATATATGGAACATGTGAACTGTGGTTAAGAGGCTATTTTATGTTATATAGACACAGTTGTAATGGGAGAGGAAACTGTGTTTTAATAGCCTACTAGCTGCGTCCCGCGGTTTCACCCGCGTAGTGATGAAAAATGGTGATGATGATGATGAAAAGTAGCCTATGCCACACTCCAACCCTTGAACTATACCCATTCGAAAAATCAAGTCGACCCCGTGCTCTATTTCTGCGTGAAAGAGGAACAAACAAACACATTTTCGCATTTATAATATTAGTATGATTTGGCAAGCGGCACGGCGCAGCGCCAATTAATTGAACTAATCATATTCATCACTTTGTTTAGCTCTTTTCAATGCTTTGCAATATTATGGTTTATCTTTAGGCATGAGTCTGTCCGGGCCTGTGCCGATATCTACATGACCTAATTTTCTACTGTCCATGTTTCTCTTTATATCGGAAGGTCAGGGCGTGCAGGGCACAAAAGTCCAACACCGTTTCATGGTTGATATTCCGAAAACCTGAACGACGCGCTTTGATTCCACTTTTATTATGCGAACCTGCGAAAAGGTGTTACCCAATAGTTACAAACTGAGTGTCAAGTCACGCGTGAATCGGTTTCTTCTAAGCAAGCGTGCTCCATCGTAGACCACATCATCTCTAAACATCAGCGTAATGGCGGTCCAGCTAGAGAATATTTATCAATAAAAAAATCACCTGCATATTGCCCTGGAGCCGATCGACGACATCATCAACGATTAACGATTACTGATAACAAATAGTTTGTTATTGATTTATTGTGATGAGACAGTACCTTGGATAATGAAGTTAGAAATAACCATAGTTCTTTCGATAATCATTAAGTAACCAAAATATTAAAAGGCACTGGAGATACTAAAATGAACATCTAAAATCTATGTCATTATAATCCCATCACGAAACCCATTAAGGATACTTACTAATAATGTTAAGCAACCAACGAGATGGCGCGATAAAATGTTAATGTTACCGCCTGCATTAAAAAGCACCTTTTGCCAGAAATATTCCTCGAAATCTCAAGGCCGAACCAAAATGTAGACTCGTAAAAACCGCACCCAGTCTCCACGATCATATCGTGTACATCAAATAGTCTGCAGCCAGCCTCAGCCACTAATGGCCATAACCTCCAGCGATCGCAAACAAATGGGACGAGATAAAGTGAGACAAAAACTTCTGTTGTCTTAAAACCGGTTTAGGTACTTACTGGCCAGAGAAGTGCGAGTAACCACATATATGTACAGAATAACAGACCACATCCGCAGAATCGAACCCATGACGCATATCGGATATCGATATCTTCAAGAAATATCAAAATGTCGTTAGTTTTTCCCCATGTAACTAATTTAGAAGTGCGATTGGTGCTGCCCATTGCACCCTAATAAATGTTTGGAAATCAGCAACACTGCATTGTGAAAGCCCTTGGATGTAAAGTTGTAAGCTTTAATTAACCTTTTAACCTCCTGAACTAATGATGTGCAAAAAAAAACACATCGTAAATAACAAGAAAAACTCGTTACTCGTTTTTAGTTACATATTAAAAACAATTTACGACCAACACACAATAATCGACTTAATACCTAAGTCCAGTAGAAATGAGAAGGCATGCGAGACAAAAGAATAAGCCGACTCAGAAGAAATAAGAAAGGTATGCGAGATGAAAGCAATCAAAACCTGGATGGAGATATCCAAAAGATAATAAGCCACGAAAGCTCAATTCCCACGGCTCCCCAACTTTTTACACGACCAAAAAATTCAACCAAGATTAGGTCCATGCCGGGAGCCACGGCAATAATGATAGGGATCTCAGCAATTACTTTAGTATTAAATAATGTCCAGCATTTACGCTTATGACACAGCGACTAGGTGTGGTTGTGAAAGCTAAGCCATGCGTTATGTTGTCATCTTCCATTTCTGTTGGAGAAACTACGCTGCTGCAGGTGTTTAGAGATTGGATAACGTAGTTGATTAATTGGAGATGAATCCATTGTGATGAACGATTAAAATTCGAAATGGCAAAGATTAAAGTGATTTTGCATACAGATAAATCAATTACGAAACAACGCAGAGCCATAGTATTTTTTTTAATTACTCGCACTACCCACGCTTTTAGTGTTAAGTCATAAGTACCTTTATTAACAATAATTAATTCGATTAATACAGTTTCACAAGACACATTGAGCTAGATAGATAGATAACTCATTTTTGTTCACACCGGAAATGACATGCATAAGACAAAAACAACTAAAACTAGTGAATCATTTAGCGCCCATATCGCTATAAGCGATCTCTTCCAAGCAAACCTTAACGAGCATAGTTGCTCGAAGACAAGATAGAATGCTAGCAAGCAGTGAGTACAAATAGAGGCTAGTAAGAAAGTTACTAACAAAATTAACGTAAGCAGAAATAATCTAAAATCAAAAAGTCTAAAATAATCTAATAACTATACTATTTTGAATAAAAAACGGGAGTTAACTAGTTTTATAGACAGGCAACAAACAAAGTAAGGACAAGCCTATGAATAATTTATGGCCAACCAAAATGTTAACGTTAATTTTATGGACACACAAGCATTTAATGTCGATTTATCAGTCATACTTATTAACTGGGCCACTTTTTACGACTATTTTAGTATTTTATAGTGGGTTATTGCGACAACTGATGACTAAATTGACAATCAAGTGGTTTTCGTTAGTTGCTAAAATCATAAAGGAGTGTCCGGTATCTAAGAGTGATACTTAAAACAGAGGAAAATGGAAAGAAGAGACGAGAAAAACCGACCTCATCACACTGTTAGAATAATCAATACCACATCTACAGTATAGTAAAAACCCAAAAAATCACTTCAATGAAAATAATATATAGCTGCGAGAGAGAGTGAAAATGTTTTCATGCAACCGATTTCGACTATTGGCCACCATATCATTTAAAATCAAATGATCCCTCTAAATAAGACTACAAATGAGTCAATACCCTACATTTCCTGACAAGACATTTTTATTTGCGTTCGATTATCCGCTCCAATGCCTTCTTTGACCAGGCTGGTTAAGTGCAGCGGTAAACATTTAAAAAAAAAAAAAAAATTGTCTTCACGATTGCCAATGCTGGTTGAATTCACAATAAAAGGGTTGAATGGACTCAATAAAATGATTGTAATACTTTTATGACAGAAATATATTTCTTTGAGATAACATTTTAAAGTCCTCGTTTCCCGTTTTGCGGTGACATTTTTATATTTGCTTCGTGTAATAAAGATTAGTTCAGCAAACTCTGCTGCACTATGGCTGAAACTGTCCTACTTAAGCCATAAGTAAACATAAGAGTTGCTGCAACAACCTTTTAAAACGAAATAGACATTAGGCCTTTTAACATTGTTTCATAAATTATTGACCCATGGCATAATATGCCTTCTCTCATTTGTACCCAAAAGACACATAATTCATAAAAGTTATTTCTTCAATACAAAGTTTATATTCACAGCTGACACGAAGTTAAGGTAAAAAAGTCAACATGACCAAGCTGTATTCAGAGCATGTTGGTTTTGTAGCGCATTTAACAAACAAAAGACGACCGGCCGTGGTTCCGTCAGTCCAGGTTCCAGAGGGACGCAGGGTGAAGTGGGAGGGAGGCACGATACGGTGCGCGGGCGCATTCAAAGAAGCCGCAGAATAAAACCTTGCGGTCTGAGAAGACAGGAAATTCGATTTGATACAGGTAAAAAACTTGAGACAATGAAAGTTCACTCAAATCAGACAGTAAAACTGGCTGGCGACATAGTTATAGATAAAAAAGTTCACTTGCAATAATCATTACAAATTAATTTTACTAAAGAACAACAAACATTTCCCCATCTTTACATTGCATTGACGCATTCATCAAAACGTTCGCAACGCGACACCTTGAAAACCGCACATTGCAGAAAATAGATACCCTTCCAATAAAACCTGATTGAAAAGGGTAATTCTATACGAAACCACCACGCGCCCTGTCAACTCTACACCATGTGACCACACTAAACAGTGAACAAGCTCGAAATCGGAATTATTCTTTCAAGACTTGAAAGAATTCAGCTTAGGTTCAAGATCTTTCTCATGGTTTTTTTCTCGTTAACAAAGTAAAACAAAATTTTTAGATTAAGACAGTCAAGATTTTAGATTGATTATTTTTCTTTAGTGAACTGTTTTGAAGACTTGAAAGAATTCAACTTGTGAGTATTTTACTCACAGTATTTCCAGCCTTCATGGTTTAAAAAAAATTTAAAACCATAACTTCATAACAAATCTGGACCTTAAGTTTAAGATCTAGTTTTAGTTTGGTGTAGTTTTTAGCTTTACGATAGTTAACTTTAAGGTGAATGGCCCAAGACAATCAAGATTTTAGGTTTTTTATCTTTTTTTTACATCTGACTTGGCTTACGTTTGACCGCGATCTCGCCTGATGAGAGCGATAATGCGGCCGAAGATGTAGCACGTTTGCCCAGCAATACCCAATTAACCCTAGACTTGAACACTCGCAACATTCTAATGCTGCGGAAACACCGACAGAGGCAAGGCATTCCAATGTTTTGCCGTTCTAATTAAGAAAGAGGAGGCAAAACGCTTTGTGCGAATGAATGGCATGTCGACCATGTAAGGGGGTCGCTTTGCCGTTTGTCTGGATGTCTGGTAATGAAAAGATGACTTGAGCTTCAATACTGTCTTTATATAATTTTCAAATCGATTTCAATACAGCCGAGGCATACCTCCAACTCGTTCACGTCTGCCGAACTGTGAACCTCATTTGTTATTGTTAATTGAAAGATTCACTCGGGTTTTTTGACCGTAATTAAACTAAATGAAGACATTGGGCGATGCAACAAGCTTGTAATCCGACGACTGTGGACGTTTATCAATTGAGTAGAATGAAGTTGGAAAAGTGGCGGTTGGATTTGATTTGGTACTCAATTTATTGAGAGCCGGTGCCAATCTCGCCGTGCTATGTTTTAAACGTTTATCGGGACTTATCACGTATTATTTAATTTAGGTAAAAAATATGTACCTTTCGCTCGACGTTTCGACCATGTTACAATGGCCGTGGTCACGAGCTGACTGAAAACTGCGGTTGAATCCGGCGAGAAGAGCGGGTGTTTTGTTCTATCCTCACTTGATCTTGAAAAATGGCAGGGTTGTCACTACGACACACAACACTGACTGTATCGGTAAATGTCCTAGTACCTACACCGCAGTTTGTACACTTGCTTACTATGGGATTCCACGACGCCGCTAACTTAAATCCATCTTCCCGGTTGAAATTGCGATGTTTTCTAATTTCAACAGCTTCACGAACCATTCTAGAAAAATTATGTCGTTCAGTGGAGAGGACCTTCGGGTCGTGGAGCTCGATCCAGTGACCGGATCCCGCCTCAAGCAAATGTTCTGCAATAGCAGACTTCTGTGTCTGGCGCCGTGTTATATTATGAAAATTAAGTAAGTGTTTTGTACTTTGATATTGTCTGCAAAAATTATAGCAAATAAATAAGTAAAATAATCTTTGTAACGTGAACTTCGATATACCTAGCTATGTAGGTACTTTTAAAACAGACTTCGGGAGGGAGGTACTCAATTCGGTTCGTATTTTTTTATGTATGTCTTTACATAAATTTACAGATTACGATCACTCCAAAATTGTTGAACCAAATTACGCGATTCTTTTTTATTATGTTGAAGAAGTGTTCAAGGTGGTCCTAATAAAATATCATTAACTTTACTCAGTAGTTTTTGCATTAGCTCGAATAATTATATTTGAACGCTTGTTGATTTGGCATTATCAATAATTTTATGGAGCACTTACTAATTTTGAGGTCTTATTATTGATAGTTATATTAAGTAAATCAGATTCTTTATATTGCGTTTTTATAATCTTTAAGCTCTGTTGCTTTAGAAAATATAACGTGTCTAATTATACGCACGTGATTTTTAACTAGCGAATTGAAGAAATTTAACTAATTGAATAAAAGTTAACCTACCAAAAACTTAAACTAGATTGTTAAATGCACATAAAAGCACAGAAGCTTAACGCTTATTTTGTAACGGTAATTGGTCCAGATGCTTAGAAACAAATGTATAACTACTTAATTACGTAATTGTAAATACGTATGAAGAACAATGAGCCCGACTAAGGGTGGGAACTTCAGAATAGATAGAACACATTAATTACCCACAAAATGACCAGAGCATTCCCACAGCGTTACAACATAAGCTCTTTCAAAACGAATACACAGTCCCTTATTTTTTGTCTTATTTAACCGGGGAGGCAAGTGGGTTAGAAAATACAAGCCATAAACCTCTCGAATGGACACGTACGTAAACAGGTTGATGTCCCAATCAAGATACGTGCACAGTCCGGATACAGTCCAGAAAAGGACAGGACATTTAACGTATGCGATGAAAGAAGAGAGACAAACGATTACTTCAGACACGACGCAGCGTCACGATTCATGACAAGCTTCTGTGAACAAAAAATTACTTGAAATGGTTTTGCGATCAATTAAAATGTAAAATGCTATTCGAAGCTCTTTAAAGGACCTTTAGTAAAATATTAATATGATGGCCGGAGACGTTCCTAGCTCCTAGAAGAAGCTGAAGCTGAAGCTTCAGAATTGGTTCTATTACACCACCACCTCGCGTTTCAGAGCTGCAGTCTCAAATTAGATATTGTCGTGATAATATCCTCCGATAGAAGAGAAACACTAAGAAAATAATCAAAATAATAAAACACCAACAAATAGTCATCGCAGCGACTATTTCTCAACAAAAAGATTACTTGCGCGAAACGGGCTCGTGAATCATTTCAAGAAAAAACATACGGCATAATAGTGGAATTGACAAGTCCGTCTGTAATATTTTTTCTCGATTTGAAATGTCTTTGATGTGGCGTTTTTACAAGTAGACGTCACAATCGTGTTGTAAAGCATTCAATCCTTACATTCGATCCAAGCTTAATCGAAGATCAATATATTTTCTTTGCTAACAAAAACGAACAATTCAAACAAAACCTGTTAAGACGAAACGTTATAAATGTGCCATTGCGGACAAAAAGACGGATTTGAATGCGAAGGTGAACCCTTTACTAATCGATGTTATGTACAATTAATTCATTTGTCAAGACATCAATAACATTACCAAGTGACGGTGACAGGCAAGGGCAATTCAGTCACGAAAAATCACTGAGGTGTCAGGCGACCTACCTGACTCGAATAAGCCTTTGATATAACATGTTCGAACATATTATTAGATTAATAGTTGAGCCAAGATAATTATAAGTAGTTACAGTTTTCGGTCGCCAATCCGCATGCTTAGCTTGGCGGCAATGGCAAGGGGAAATATTTTTAGGAAACCCCCAAAGGAAAATCTTAAAAACACAAGGTCTCAAGATCAGAACAATAATAAATTTTAATAAAATAAAATTAGAAATACAGCCTTGGAATTCAACCAACGAACTAATTATAACTCTGCAATGTATACTCGAGTTTTTGTTTATTTTGCATCGTCTTGTGGATATTGAGGTGCTCTAAAAGTTTACTAAACTGAAAAGAGACACATTTTCACGCAATAAATACGGTAGTGTAACGATAGCCATTTATTTATTTATTTGATATGCGACTCCACGGACACCAGGTTCAGTGACTTTTATTATACTTGACTACAATTTTGTTAACTTAAACGAATTTACTAGTTACTTAGTTAGTCACAATACAGGGAGAAGGACGATAGCCATTTTATTATATTATAATCTAAACCACATGATTATATGAATTTAGTTTATATACGTGGCGGCAGCAGCAGTAAGATTTTTGTTCAGCCTCTGATCTTCAGATGCGATTGTTTATCATGGCAAAGAATCTAACTACCTACTCTATCTGGTTTGCCCTTGCGTTGAAGCTTGTACTAATATGTATTCTGTGCTTGGGGTAATATTTTCCCATTTGTGGACAACAGGTATGGCCGTTTGACGATCCTTAGCAAAACAGGATTACAATTATTATCTTTTCTTTGATCTAATTGACACTTCAAATAATGACACCGCAACCGATACCCGTTAATGACTGGTTTTAATAACGCGACTCTTGTTTTAAGTTTTACCGACGCCTTGCAGGATAAAATAAAAACGCTGGAGTAAAAGTAATGCCTTAATTTAAAGCGATCAAGTCACTTCACGTCCTCGCTGCGTGTTGAGGTCAACAACTATCTCGTGATTCTGACTAAACATTCCGACTGTCTTATAGATCAATACAATACCTATGGATCTGGGTTCGATAAATGCATGTTACGATGAAATTGACGGCACAAATCCATAGGCTTAGATCAACTAGTAGTTGTAGTTCTTATAACTGTAGTTCTTCTAAGTCTATAGGAGTCACTTCTTGGCAAGTCAACGGATGTTATAAAATATTTTATTATGGAAACTCAGGTGGTTTTCACACATTTTGTTATATTGTACGGATATTATTTAACGGTTATTCCGACACTTCCGAATAGTTTCAACCGCATTCGTCGGTCTTTATAAGGTGAGTTGGGACTTGTTTCTAGCTGAATTACTTTAATAATAAATTAAAACACTTAAAGTATATTTAACTGTGTGTATTTTACATTATTTTCATTCATGACGTTTCGAACACTTTGTCCGTAGTCTTGCACGTAGCAAAAACTATAGATGGCGTCACCAATGCTTAGACTGCGGTTACAGAATAACAATATAAGAAATTGAAACACATAAAGTATTTAATTGCGTGTATTTTACATTATTTTCATTCCCGACGTTTCGAACACTTTGTCCGTAGTCACCTATTCATAGTCACATGTATGTTCACTATATTATGACGGATGTCTATAGAAATGTTATAAACTTTTTACAAGTACCGATGAATTTTAAAAATCTAAGAAATTATTAAATTATAAGAAATAATAATAAATGAACTTGCTTAAAAGACGCTATATAAATGTTTGAATTTCAACTTGTATATTTTGCAGAAACCTGTTATTAATTCGTATGTTCATGATTATTTGCTCCAACAAAATAAAGAAAACATGACCTGTTCAACTTTGATCAAACACAAAAAGTTAATGATTATTTGTCATTGGTTGTTTAAGGTCGAGTTTTGAGTTATGATTGTGGCTCTCATATTCTTAGTAATATTCATACATCATCGTTTCATCATCTAACTTGGCAAAACCTGTGAACGAAGACAGACGGAAAAAGAATTTATACGCATTAAAGATAGGGAGTTACTATAATATAATAAGGATAAGCTCATTTCCATAAGCAACTACTAAAAGTGGTTCAGCAAGAAACTCCTGTTGACGTTATACAAATTTTAGTAGCAACATTTCGTTGCTATCTTAGATTTTCAAATGTAGCTAGAAAGAGCTTCTAAAGCCCAGTCAACAGTATATATACTGAAAGATTGCAGTATCTATAATGTTGTCATAAATTACCGAAGGCAAAGAAAACGCAGAAACAACCACCATGTTCCCTTTTAACTTTTCATTGTTATATTAGCCTGCATCATCCCACTGAAGAGCAAAGGCTTCGGATGCCCGCGACTCTCACAATGTCGTCGGTCCATCTAGTGGGAGGCCTACCTACGCTGCGTCTTCCGGATAGTATATATATATATATATATATACTTCTTCTGGATAGTATATATACGTAACTTAATCAAGTGATATCTTTCTGATTCCAAGACCAAAACTTACGTAAATTATCTACGACCAAGCAGTACGATTATACCCGAATAAAGACGAAAATGATAACTGCAATACCAAGCATTGGCTATATTTGTCTATAAGCGCGAAAACTGATATTACATCATCGCTAATACCGGATAATAACGAAGTTCTAGTCACGAAACACTGCAGCAAAATATTATGGCATAAATGACAAGTTTCACGCTAACAGACAATGCTTGAGCTTAGAGGTGTGATTTGCAAGAGTTTGTAGTAAATGTTAAGTGCAATATGTCCTGACTGTCAGTTGTTTAAACGTGTTAGAGACAAACATATTTCCTGTACCTTATATACCTACGTACTTATAAAACACGTTACGTACTTATATAATACTTACTTTTAGTGCATAATCACTACTACGACTACGATGTGATATTATAATAAATATTTACAAAGACAATAGACATTTGACTGGAAAGAAAAGCTAAAGACCGGGATAAGTAGGGATGCCCAGCAGTGGACTGTTAAAAACGCGAAAATTGCGCTAAAATCATCATTAGCGATGAAGTATGTGTGTGCATCTGTCTGTCCGTCTTCCTACCTATCAACGGCTGTATCTTTCGAATCGTAATAGATAGCCAGTTGAAATTTTTACAAAATATGTAGAGGAAAGTCGGCGATAGGTAGTAGACCGAATGAAACAGAAGATGGTCGAGTGTTGCGTTTCATACTTAAGTCTTAGAGAAATGAAGGTTTTCCATATTAGGATACTATTCCATATTTCGTCAATACATATCATAGTAAAGATTTAGATATTTTCGGAGACACATTATCAAAATTCAAAATTAAATTAAACTTATCCATGGCCGAAATGGCCAACTCTACTTATCACGTTTAGTTAATTTATTTTATTATTGTTAGTTTAACTTTTTTCATTATTTTTACTTCATATTAATATGTACCTATTTAATTATTAAGAAACAAGTAATGCATGCTGTGCTTCCTTTAAAAGGTAACACATTTAGCTAAGTTCATTTATAAGATTTCAGTGTATGTAATAATGTAGTTATCAATGTGAAGCCTTAATAAATAAATAAAATAAATAAAATATTTGGTGACTTTCCTCTAATATTACGGCGAATTACTAACAAATAGTAAAAAAGTCAAAGAATAATAACGAAAGACCCCAACAAATGTATTTTTTTTACGTTTTTCTGTATTAGCTCCAATGTAAAAACGGTTATACGTAAAAGCGTCAAACTTGGCTTGATTATAGTACACATGCACTCCATAGTAAAAAAAAACGAATAATGAATACTGGCCAAAAGCGAGTCGGTTACGAATTTCTGTTCACCACTGGTTCTCGTACGATCACCGAAGTTAAGCAACGTCGGGCGCGGTCGGTACTTAGATGGGTGACCGCCTGGGCGTGATATCTCTTTGCACTACTTTTTGTACTTTAGTAAATTTCGTTGACTTTAGTCTTCGATGAAAAAATACAGTAGTTAACAATTTATGTGGTGGTACAGAAAACTCAGTGCGCGACCCTGACTCGCACTTGGCCGGATTTATTTATAATTTATTTTATTTGTTACTAGCGCAGTTCTAACAAAACAAACTCGTAACCGTTAATCAGGTGGTATTTTCGAAATAAATTTCAGCATTCACGAACTATAAGACCCTAGAGGTCTAGACATTAGCCGACCTCGTCAGCAAAGGTAAGCCGCTCCCACCAACAAGCACATGCCTTGTCCTTTGGGCTTAGGATTTATAGTGAACAATCTACATGAAATTGTCTTGCAGTTAAGCACTGTGTCTCGATACCGATCTTTTAATACTGATCAAGTTTATTTTGAACCCTTAGCAAGAAATTTTATAATTCGGAATGATACCGTCATGCCTCAATATGCGAAGCTTCTAGGACTATTTTAGATATTGTTTCGCTTTACTTGGAAACGACCATATTCCAAACAACTCGAGCGACTAACGCTGACGTTCAATATTTAGGTGGTGTTTAGATGATTTATATCATTATCTTTTCAGTTATTCGAAAAACTAACGATACTACTACGATTACGATACGACTACGATTGGTTCCTAATAAATGTGCCTTTACAGTAGGTCCTTTCTAAAATAAACTTTCATAGCGGGCAATAATGACTTTTGAATTAGGAACATGAAGTAGTGTTCCGCTACGAAAGAGATTGAAGGAAAATGTATGAAAAAAGTTACTGGCCGGTTAGATAAACGGCGCGCGCGCCGGCTATTTATATATTTTTCTTTTAAGTTTTGCCTCGAGACATCTTGTCTATTCAGCCAGTCTTATGTATAATATAATTATAATGATTCAAATTCTAGCAAAATAGGAACGTCATGGAGACTTTATTTTTCTCATAGAGTGGTGATAAGTAGCGTCAATGACGATATTATCTTTGAGTAGAGTGTCGGCATCACTCGGCCGTAATGTTTTTTTTTTTCTCAAGCGACAAAACCTTGATTATTTATTTACGCTCAGAGTTCAAAATAGTGCCATCACCGAAAAATACTTTTTACTCCCTTGTAATACAATCTTGTATTAATTCGACAAGATCCTAAGCTGACATATTCACAAAATTCGCCGTACAATCGGAGTCAGGAGTCGTGTCTTGTTAGATTTCTACGCAAACCATTATTTAGGCTAACGTTCAGTTTAATTTCGTATCGATTCTTAATGGACAGATTAAGCTTGTTTGTACAGGCAATGCTTGAATGATTGTATGGACAGTTTGTTTTAACGACACCTAGTGGGCTATGAAAGGGAATGGGGATTAAAACTGCAGTGCATTTGGAGTTAGATATCTAGACATGTTCTCGGGTAATGTCGCCAGCATGCTAGGTATATTGCTAACTGATGGTGGGCAAGCATTTGGATTACCTTTAGACCTGCAATGGTCTATGCTAATGGTAATCCAATTACTGTTATCTTTTGTTCATTAGGCTAAGTATTTTAGGTGTAATAGTGTAAGCTTGTTTTTTTTTTTACTTTTGGGGTTACTCTCTCATCATTATGAACAACATTTTCTATGGGACCAACCCCGAAATAACGATTAAAAAATCTCAGCTGTTCCATACATTTTGTCGAGTGTAAATGGCCGTTTTCTATGGAACAGCCGATATTTTTTTACGATTTCAGGGTTGATCTTAAATAGTAAAAGTTGTTCACATGGTATATATGGATACCTTTCGGCTTGGCAAGTACACACTTTCCTGTAGCCTTGTATAGAAAAATATTAGGAAACAGTATTTTAAGGCTGCGCTCACCGGCCACAGCTATCTCTTTCGCACCTTTTCAAAAAACGTTTACTTCAAAAATGTTGAAAACGTGCGAAAGAGATAGCTGTGGCCGGTGAGCGCAGCCTTAAAATACTGTTTCCTAATATTTTTCTATACAAGGCTACAGGAAAGTGTGTACTTGCCAAGCCGAAAGGGATCCATATATACCATGTGAACAACTTTTACTATTTAAGATCAACCCTGAAATCGTAAAAAAATATCGGCTGTTCCATAGAAAACGGCCATTTACACTCGACAAAATGTATGGAACAGCTGAGATTTTTTTATCGTTATTTCGGGGTTGGTCCCAAAGAAAATGTTGTTCATAATGATGAGAGAGTAACCCCAAAAGTAAAAAAAAAACCGGACAAGTACGAGTAGGACTCGTGCTCTGAGGGTTCCGTTAGACGGAACCCTCAGAGCGCGAGACCAAAAAAAAAACTAACTGAAGTTAAAATATTGAAAGACAAATAGTTTTTTTTTACTGGGCAAGTGCCTTTAATAACTAAACAAAATACAAGCTAAAACTAACACTACAAATTCAGTTGGACTGCCCATATACCGTTGAAGGTCTAAAGACAATCCAAATGCTCAAGCCCACTACCAGTTGGCAGCGTACCCAACATGCTGGCGGCATTACCACGTTGAATGGCAATGCTAATGCGTTGAGCCAGAAACACGCCAGCATTTTGGTCACGCGTCGCATTAACCAGGCGCTCTGAAAGATTTTTGAAAATGAGGTGAGCTCCCGGTCCCCAAGGGCCCAATGTCTCGACCCCAAACGCCTCAAATATGTAACCACTGCCAAGGTTAGCATATTTGCGACGCTTGTGCTGCTCTGCCGAATTAGCAGCCGCGCCAGCCCTACCCTGTGTCTCAGGAAGATGTGACGGCGCCAAAGTATCGACACAAGTTGCGTCCCATACAAGGGGCCGCCCCAACCTCCAGGGCACAAGTGTCATACCGTCAGGCCTCTTTCCATCGTCACGCGCAAGACCACTCGGTTTGAGCACAGCTGCGACATTGGCGGTGGAAAGTGCCCTGCGTATGATGTCGTTCAGGCTAGCGTGTCGGCCAATACGACCAGCGCTTCTCGAGCACGAGAGACCATGGTGACCGAGCTGGTCAACAGCAGTACCACACTGACAGCGATGGGCCTCACAGCACCTTGCAACCAAGCGTAAGCTGACAGCTAGACGAAATGCGGTTGGATCTAAAAGGCTACCTGTGTTAAAAAAGGGCATGGCTTGCAACCAAAGTCCCGATTCCCAAACAGAGACAGCAAGAATACGAGCGCGATCTGCAATACTAGGACACGTATCTAGTAGCGATTTCCATGCTAGTTCGCAGATCGGCCGATCCCACAGTCTCTGGGAAGACAACTTTGAAGTTTGTAGTTGACAATAAGGTTCTTCCATACATCCCAACTACAAAATGTAAGTTTGTAATAGCAAAATAATTATTTTTAAATACCTTCAAATTTATAACTTTCGGATTTATTCCTATATATGTACTATGAGACCTTGCCTCTTGCCAAATTTCATGATTCTAGGTCAACGGGAAGTACCCTATAGGTTTTGATTCCCCTGTGAAATCGCAAAATATACGACATAAAGGAACCCTAAGAGCGCGAGACCAAAAAAAAAACTAACTGAAGTTAAAATATTGAAAGACAAACTTAAGTTTGTAGTTGACAATAAGGTTCTTCCATACATTCCAACTACAAAATGTAAGTTTGTAATAGCAAAATAATAATTTTTTAATGATATACCTTCATATTT
This sequence comes from Agriopis aurantiaria, assembly GCA_914767915.1. Classification (NCBI taxonomy): domain Eukaryota; kingdom Metazoa; phylum Arthropoda; class Insecta; order Lepidoptera; family Geometridae; genus Agriopis; species Agriopis aurantiaria. Next base: position 6,546,947 of record OU611990.1, read on the forward strand.
ATAACTTTCGGATTTATTCCTATATATGTGCTATGAGACCTTGCCTTTTGCCAAATTTCATGATTCTAGGTCAACGGGAAGTACCCTATAGGTTTTGGTTCCCCTGTGAAATCGCAAAATATGCGACATAAACGTTCATATCTTTTGATTGCGTTGACTTACAACTTTTATTTTTTTACAGCCGAAAGAAACCGTAGACCCAAGTATTTAGTATAAATTTCAACTTGCTACCTTTACGCGTTCTTGAGAAAAAGGGTCTTGACAGACGGACAGACAGACAGACAGACGGACAACGAAGTGATCCTATAAGGGTTCCGTTTTTTCCTTTTGAGGTACGGAACCCTAAAAAAACACTATAAAATACGAAGGACCGGACAAAGTTCCTGCTGAACAAACAAGGCAAATTAACGTTACACAAGACCAAAGGCACATACGGTAAGTGGAAAACCGAAGAGCCTCTAATTTCTTGCAACATACATTCTCTCCAAGACGAGCCGGCTAGCGACTTCGTGATTTTAAGTAATTACCCTATTTGTCATTCCCCAACCTCATGATTCGTGTGTTCTATGCACAATGCATTAAGTCATGAATTCTCAAACCTGTCACGCGAGATAAATTAGATCCTTCCACCTACAAAGACTGGCGGTGCAAGGCCTTAGTTGCATTCCGAAGCAGGTTTGATCACTTTAAGCCTAGATCAAACAATGAGATTGCAACATTGCACGATCTTGGAACTAAATAGGTAGTAAATTTTGTATTCGTTAATGATCTGCAGAAATCAACTGTTGGAATAGCGATGACAGCATTATAAACTGACTCAAATCTTAACTCATTGTTACTGCACGTTCGAGAAAGTAAACTCGGCCCAAGCATTTATTTGCTCTGACAGCTGCAATTACATTGTAATAAGCAGAATGAAAACAATAACTTTTATTACTTTCGCAAGGTTTTTATACGTAAGACTGTAGCAGGTAACCGATATCATCATCAGCCTATTTGATGTTCATGCACTGCTGGACATAGATCTCCTAAAGAACGACACATGGCACGATCTTCTGCTTTCGCATCCACTTGCCACCAGGCCGCCTTTCGCAGGTCGTCACTCCACCTGGCTGCAGATCGCCTACTCTACGTTTGCCGATACGCGGTCTCCGCTCTGGCAATGGGCTGGCCATGTAGAAGAACTGACAATCGCTGGGGTAGACGAGTTCTAGAGTGGACCCGATATACTTTGTGAAATATTAAAAGAAAATGTTTATTATTCAGCTTTATACAATGTTATTGCAGCTGTCACAGTGAAAAAAGCCAAGTAAGGTAAAATGGTCGAGGAAGTAGACGTTTGGGACAAGTTGAGAATCTGAATATCAGAAAAGAAGTCTATTGGAGAACAAGACGTTCAAATTAAAATGACACGAACGATCAGGGAATGGATAGCGAACTTGCAGCATTCTGGTAACTGAAAGAAAATTGGGAGTTTTGGCGCCAACGCGGAAAAAACATGTCGGCTCGTTGGATTATTTTCCTAAACTTGTGTATTTTCGAGTGTTAATGTGTACTAAATGGTGAATTATTATTCATTAAGTGCTCGTAAACGTGCTCGAGTGTGGGCAAGTGATATAACGAGGTGAAACGTGTCTTTTCGTGTTGTTTCCAAAACTCCATAGGAGCCTCTTGTAAAGTCTTCACCACTTTACAGGGGCATGAGTTCGACTTGACCATGACTTACTTAGCTTGACTCAGACTGTGACTATGACTTGTTTGACGCTAATAAGACAAAATGAACTGTTTAATATTACGAGTAAAGGACATTGAATCCACGCTCATGAAGATTTTAACAAAAAAAAAATGAAAGAAAATTATGGAAGCAATGACGATTTGGATGGAAGCCTTACAAATGCGTATATACCTAGTTACTTTCGTATAGTATAGTTAACATTGTTTCAAATAGGTTATGAGGGTATTTTATTTTATTTTGCTTTTACCACAAATATTTCTACTTATCTCTATTTGTATTACAGGAGTTACCGTTTTAACGACTAGTGGAGGATTGAACCGTGCCTTCTACGCAATAAAGCTATCTAAAGTAATAATAATTACGATACCGCAACGATACTTACACGAAGTTCGCATTATTTTCTCAATTTACCGATGTTAAAAGAAGTTGAACTTATTTTTTCACGTTCTACTAATGGACTTGTATGATTAGACGTCATAAGTTTTTAAGGCCGCATTTTCGGTCTAAGCTGATAGCAGCGGGCGACAGCGGTAGGCGGTGGCGAAAGTGGGGCGGTGAATATAAGTGGCATTTATAAAATGGAACCGTTTTAGACGACATCTATGTGGTGGAGACCTATAAGTGCTATCAACAATATTGTTAAAACTGCATTGTACTGCTTTTCATGTCTTGATTCTTGATTATTGATCAACAAAATATAAGTTCGCTTTTTGCTTTGAATTTTTTTCGTCACTTTACTTAAATGATCTTTAGTATCAACAGAGCAACAACAGACGAGTTCCTTATTTATTTAATTTTAAATTTATAAGGCTTACGATGTCTATAAAATGACTTGAAATTGAGCGATAACATGATGTGTTTTTTCCGTTTTTTTTTTGGGGTTTTTTTTTCCGTTAGTTTTCCTTCTACCACTCCACTGACACACACACACACACACAAACATATATATATATAAACTACACCCACAATGTCTAGACTTACACTAGATGGCTCCATACAAATCAAGCCGTTGCGCCGTCCGCTCTCGCTACCACCCCGCTGCCCGCATGGGTCCAAAGCACGGCCTTACGCGTGCTACTTACTTTAAATTTCATTGTATGTGGTCAATTGATGCGTGGTAGCATGGTCATCATAATTATCCAAATATAAAATCTAGATAATGTTATTTTTGAATTCTCAATTTATTGTTTTCACAAACACCTCTGTTTTGGTAACCTGACTTCAAACTCTATTATATCTCCAAAACGCCACAGAAACCTCTTTCTCCAGTTTCTTTGCAAACAAAGGTTGAATATTTTCCGGTCAGTTTGAGCAATAACTGTGAAAGCTCCATACAAAACCAAACAAAGCGCACATTCAGCAAACAACGCGTATCCAATTTCTAAGCGGTAAAAACGAATTCGTAATCACATGCCTACGTACCGTACCCTACGTACGTACGTTGTATATGCCTATTGCCTACTATGTAGGCATATACAACGTGACATAGTGTCTAGATCCATACATCATCACTTAGAATAAGTTATTCTACGCATCATCATTGTTTTGGCTATAATCGATCGCTAGATATGGGGCCTTTCTTCCGAACACCCATTATTTTTAGCACGGCGGAGCTTATACCTTAGATCAAACAAACAAGGGAGATATGCCTTAGTACAATTCGCGGTGTAAGAACCCGATGAACGTATCTACCAAAAACTCGAAAATCGTTTTTTTTCATAAATGTGTCTTAAATGTGATCCTGCATGATGTGCCAAAATGTCGATTACTGTATACTTTTTCCATTCGTCAAATATATAATATTATCTTTTATATAACAGTTTAAAGTTCAAAAGAGTGAAATATGGACAGTTTTTTAGCTGTCCTGTAAAATTGTAAAAACGTTGATACGCTCATCTGGTTCTTACACCGCGAATTGTGGTTCTGTTCAAATGTCTCTTACTCTCAGTTTTTTTTCTAATACCCCTAAACCGCTTAACGCATAAACTGTAAGTATAAATACTTACGGCTCACTAAGTAATTTTTCATGCATACTATAAAACTTACAAAACAAAAAAGGCCACATGCAAAAAGTGCGACAAGGTCGCCTGCTGGGAGAGTTTGACTGACGGATGGTCCCAATGCGTTTGCACCCACCACACCACCATAATTTATGTCTTTCGTTTGTCTGATTAGCATACTAATTCTACCTTCTATATCCACCTATCGACCTGTGTCTTTACCTAGTAGATTATTGAATACAACTTACCTTTATAGTTGATTGAATCAAACGTTACTTCGCGGAATTAGGTACATCTTCAAAACTGATTCCTTGGCGAATCCGTGTATTTCCGCCTTAACGTCGCATTAATTACAATAAGGAATTTAGGATCAAATAATTTTGGTTTACTCATCATCATCATTTCAGCCATAAGATCTCCACTATTGGTCATAGGCCTCCCCCATAGATCTCCAAAAGGGCCGGTTGGAAGCGGCTTGCTTCCAGCGTTTCCCTGCGATCTTATTTAGGTCGTCTGTCCATCTTGTGGGTCCTCCAGACGTCCTACGCTGCGCTTATCGGTCCATGTCTCCATTCGAGAATCTTTCAGCCCCATCGGCCATATGTTCTGCGTGCTATGTGCCCTGCCCACTGCCACTTCAACTTGCTAATCCGGTGGACTGTCGGTAACTTTCGTTCATCTACGGATCTCCTCATTTCTGATTCGATCTCGTCCCCGAGCATAGTCCTCTCCATAGATCGTTGTAAGTATTTGAGCTTGTTTATGAGGCCTATAGTAAGAGATCTGATAACCTAACCTTCAATGCAAGTACCGTTCTTTATCGATCATCAAATTTGACAGTTGAGATCGTCAAATTCGATAAAATGCCATTTGATCAGTACTTGATATGATCGATTCTGTGGCATTTTATCGAATTTGACGGTCGATAAAGAACGGTACTTGCACTGCTTATTCAGATAGCCGTAGGCAGCGGTAAAACAAAAAAAATAACATCAGTCGACAATATTTTTTTTCTGTGCTAACGCTTGTGCTTTCTTGCTTTTTTTTTCTAGACATCAAAAAACACAACTTTTTCTATTTTTAGCTTTTAAATTTTGCTTTATTGTCTAATTTACGTCGATATGCGAATACCTATTTATGAGCAGATTTATGATGTAGCACTATGATCCTTCCTCCTTTTTCTAAGTGTTAGCTTTTCAGCCAAGAAATCACCTTTTAAACTGTTTTACACACAATTCGTTTACACTTGTTATCGCTTCGAGGTTCGAGCAAAGAAAGAGAGTGATTGCAATGCAACCGCCACTTATATACTGTGTTCGTTGGCAGTCGACAAAAGACTGTCAACTGTCAACGAACACGTGTGAACTTCGCCAATACAGTTTCATTATAATGGTGTTGTTAGTTCATCTATCCATTAAATGATTAAACTAAAGTTGTTCTACATTCGGCCATCCGACTCAATTACACGTCCTCGTGTATACGTGTCATGTATTATATGATAATAGACGTTATACGTGTTAATTAAATGTGTACTTTACAATCTTATTTTGAAGTCTTATACTATCGTTTTATGTTACATAATATCAGAATGCAACTGCATACTGAAAAGCACATCATATCAGACTAAAACCGAATCTGGTTTGGTTAAGTCAGTACGCAACTGCGTACACTGTCTCTTACGCAACTGCGTACATCGGCTCTTACGCGACTACGTACACCGGATCTTACGCAACTGCGTACAATGTCTCTTACGCAACTGCGTACATCGGCTCTTACGCGACTACGTACACCGGATCTTACGCAACTGCGTACAATGTCTCTTACGCAACTGCGTACATCGGCTCTTACGCGACTACGTACACCGGATCTTACGCAACTGCGTACAATGTCTCTTACGCAACTGCGTACATCGGCTCTTACGCGACTACGTACACCGGATCTTACGCAACTGCGTACAATGTCTCTTACGTAACTGCGTACTGGAGGCTCCGCTGCAGGCTCAGCTGGCAGGTTCGACGGCAGGCTCGACAGCAGGCTCAGCCGCAGACTCCGCGGCAGGCTCCACTGCAGGCTCCGCTGTATGCTCCGCCGCAGACTCGACCGCAGGCTCGACAGCAGGCTCAGCCGCAGGCTCGACGGCAGACTCGACAGCAGGCTCAGCCGCAGGCTCGACGGCAGGCTCAGCCGCAGGCTCGACAGCAGGCTCAGCCGCAGACTCCGCGGCAGGCTCCACTGCAGGCTCCGCTGTATGCTCCGCTGCAGACTCGACCGCAGGCTCGACAGCAGGCTCAGCCGCAGGCTCGACGGCAGGCTCGACAGCAGGCTCAGCCGCAGGCTCGACGGCAGGCTCAGCCGCAGGCTCGACAGCAGGCTCAGCCGCAGACTTCGCGGCAGGCTCCACTGCAGGCTCCACTGTATGCTTCGCCGCAGACTCGACCGCAGGCTCGACAGCAGGCTCAGCCGCAGGCTCGACAGCAGGCTCAACGGCAGGCTCGACAGCAGGCTCAGCCGCAGAATCGGCGGCAGTTATTTGCATATATAACAATAAGTACACTAATCGGATATATAATCTGAAGAACTTTTAACATGAGCACAGTTATTTAGTAATTAGTATTAAATTAATCATTAGTAAATAAATTATAATCAAGAAAACGCAAGGAATAAAACAGCCACTTTGTAAAATAACTATTAATGAGGGCTCTAAAAAAAAACATGACTAGCAAACAGGTTTTGAACCACTTAACAAAAGACAAATTACACTCTGTGGACATGGGAAAATAAGAAGACATCTGTAACTTATTAATCCCGATTCTGATTTGTTAGCTTTTCAGCCAAGAAATCACCTTTTAAACTGTTTTACACACAATTCGTTTACACTTGTTATCGCTTCGAGGTTCGAGCAAAGAAAGAGAGTGATTGCAATGCAACCGCCACTTATATACTGTGTTCGTTGGCAGTCGACAAAAGACTGTCAACTGTCAACGAACACGTGTGAACTTCGCCAATACAGTTTCATTATAATGGTGTTGTTAGTTCATCTATCCATTAAATGATTAAACTAAAGTTGTTCTACATAAGTCGGTTAAAAATGCTTTGATGTTCAGCAAAAACATTGTTAATCTAATAATTTTTTTACATTATTTTATCTTGAAGTAGAAAAATTGCTTTTGTTATCTATACTAATATTTTAAAGAGGAAAGATTTGATTGTTTGTTTGTTTGCATTGAATAGGCTCCGAAACTACTGAACCGATTTGAAAAATTCTTTCACTGTTGGGAAGCTACACTATCCCCGGGTGACATAGGCTATAATGTAATCTATACCCGTGCGAAGCTGGGGCGGACCGCTAGTCTTCTACAAAAGCAAACTTTGATCTTTGACCAAAATAAAATGAATGGACGGGCCATAACCATTGTACTTGCTCAGTGAAAACGAGTCAAAACAAAAGGCATAATTTTGTCAGATGTTTCGTTATCATGTAACAATAGACGCGTGTCGCACTTCCTACGGCTAGAGACCGACTGAAACGAAGTGAGCGCCGGCGCTCATTGTGTAATCTTCAAAAATGCGCTTCTGGGCCCGTCCATTCATTTTAGTTTGATCGAAGACTTTGATCAGAAAATATATTTTTTCCTTATTTGTAACATAGGAGTAACCAACATTTCACATGTCAGACCCAAAAATCGTGCCGAGCGGTGTAATTGATCCTAAATTTTTTATTGTAGTACCTATAGGTACTTAATGCGACGTTAAAGCGGAACAACACTAACGATTCGTCAAAAACTTTTTTATTAGTGTAGTGTAATGTACATAATTATAATGTAGTACAAGGGCAAGAAATTAAACTAATAAAAGAAATGAGATCACTGGCCTCGCTAGACAGAACAATGAATGTATAAACACAACATGCCAAGCAATTGATCATGTTTGTTTGCAAATTAGGTATTTGCAAACAAGCTAAACAAATTACTAATCTAAATCACTGTTCTCTCACTTCTTGTATTTTTTTTTTTTACATTCATCATCATTTTAACCTACGTATGTTCCCACTGCTGGGACTTAGAGAGGATGAACCCTGATCCACCATGCTGGCCCAGTCTTAAGCGATTCTGCAGTGTAAGTACCGTTCTTTATCGATCGTAAATTTTGACAGTAGATCAAATTCGATAAAATGCCATTTGATCAGTCCTCGATATGATCGATTCTATGGCTTTTTATCGAATTTGACGAGCAATAAAGAACGGTACTTGCACTGCTGTTTAGGTGATAGCGAAAAGTTACGCGATCACAAACTGTATTTTGGCGCAGTAAGGTTCACGTTCGCGTTGTTTTTCTGCACTGCTCTGTTTCAGCGCTGTTTCTTGCCCGCTTTAAGAGATAGCCGTAATGTCCATGTTTTGTAGTGATTATAGCTCAGTGGTTGGCGCGGTCGAATCTCAAACCGTAGCATTTGGGTTATAACCCCAACAATGAGCCAGTAGAGCCAATAAAATAAAACTTCCTGAGGAATCCGTAACATGGTAGGAGTAGGACATTCAAATTAATGCCAGTTTAGTGAGCTACCTCCTTCAAGATGAAAATCTGTCGCCAAGCACCTAACAGAGTGTTCCGACAGCCTTGGTTGAGAGCTAGTTTCCATTCCAGGCTAAGTGTGTGATATGGTCGAAATCTTAGTCTGTCATCAAAAAAAGATGTCATCCAATAAATGATTATTAAGAAGCTACTAAGGTCTCCGAGTCTACGGGACCAAGTTGGCATTTTATATGTGATTTTGTATCTTTGATAGATTATAACTTAAGTAATTACTTACCTAATATTTAATCTTCAAGAAATTTTGAGAGGTTAGTTCATGATCAAAATCCATCACGAGTTGTCAAGATATAGCGGACACGAGCTGACTTGTGTAACGATCATGAGCTGACTTGTGTAGTGGACACGAGCTGACTTGTGTAGCTGACACGAGCTGACTTCTGTAGCTGACACGAGCTGACTTGTATAGACGACACAATCTAACTTAATGTAGCTGACACAAGCTGACTTGTGTAGGGGACACAATCTGACTTAAATGTAGCTAACACGAGCTGACTTATGTAGTCAGGGGCGGATCCAGGATTTAATTTTGGGGGGGGCCATTCTGGATTTAATTTTGGGCATTCTGACAAGAATTGAAGGAATCTAATCGAAAAATTGAGTCGAATGTATGGAATTGCTAGGTATTTTGGGGGGGGCATGGCCCCCATGCCTGGATCCGCCAATGTATGTAGTGGACACACTGTCCTGTGTATCGGCGTATGAAATGTCAGATAACATATCAAATTATGTTCCCTGTACACTTTTTTAAGACATTGTTTTTTTTTAATACATCTTAGACAAGTCTATAAGTTTTTAACGATATACCTAATCAGCGCATCGTATTCCACTACTGTACATAGGCACGAAAGGCAACACCGTTGTATGGTCGATAACCCGAAAACCTGTACCATTCCTCTTTTGTTGTACAAACCGCTAGATTGAGGAATCTGAATGGGTGTTTTGAATTGGTTCTGCAACAGATATGACCAGCCCACTGCCACTACAGCTTGATAATATTGAGCTGAACTATGTCAGAGACTTTGGTTCTCTGACAAATAACTTCATTCCGAATATGGTCCCTCAGAGAAACACCGAACATAGATTTTGAGCAAGTAATAAATAATCACAATGTTAGAGGGTAGACTGCATTAATTTATTGATGCGAAAAATAAGGGACACCGTAATAAGTACTTTACCTATTTTGCTGTTAGATATAGAATGGTTATATTTTTATAATTTTAGGATAACGAATTAAAATTGTTTGAATAACTACCTAATATTATGGTGTCCTGGTTGTGTCCTATTAACAACCATTTATCAGTGTCAGAGGCCTTCGGGCAGATTAAAAGTCTGACATTAGGGGTGGCCCTTAGACCCTAGTTACCAGCAACTTTTTAGGCTTTGCAAATTTTGATCAGTCCCTAATAAAAACTAGTTATAACAGAACAAGCTAGTATTCTAAGGTACCTTTATTTGTAAACTGGTACCCTTTTGTAGGATATAACAAACATCGAAAATATGTATCTTCGATATTCAAAAGCTTTCGCACTCCGAGTACATAGTTCTACAAACATTATATCACTTTACTAAACTTAACTTTAACATACTTTTTACCTACAACTACGGTAGGTAGCTGTTGTACAAAGGGATCTACGGATCTCGTAGTATTAACATATTTGCCAGTTGGTTTTTCCTTTAACATCTTAATGATAAATTAATATTTAAATTTTCGAAACTTACATTGATTAGGGTAGTGAACCGTCCACCTGCTGAGCACCGCGTAGTGCCGGACTCGGAGTCTGCGTCGGCGTACCCTAGGAATGCAACACCTGCGTCTTTACTGACGACATTCACATTCACTATCCAACACAACGTAAATAATAATTGGTTCTCACACAAATCACTTGTTTTTTGCGGAAATTCAGTGACAAAACTTTCGTATTTAACAAAAGTTTTCGCGGGCTTCGCGAACGTCTATTATTAACAGCCAACCGACAACGCAGAGAGCGGCGAACAACTTGATTTTGACGTTTACCGAGAGAGGGGGTGGGGTGTGCAGGGTGGGCGGTGCGGCGTGACTAGTGATGTGAAGTTAGCAACGAAGCTGACACCTGTCGGCAAGTGAATAGCGGATAGCGGTACTAGTGATGCTTACTTAGCATATTGCCACATTATTGATAACACTGTCTAAGGTGTTCTCAACGCAACCCTCGGGCCGCGACAAACGTGCAGTCTTCACTGCTCGTGTCTCGTTGCACAAGCGTGTATATCCTTTTTCCAGATTACGCAACGGACACGAAGACAGACAGAAGAAAGGACAGGAAGAAATACCAGCATTAAATTATGCACAATACAATACAATACAATACAACCTCACTCTACAATACAATACAACCGCACCTCACAAACCTAGTGATTTTTGCTTTTTTTTTGCTTAAAAATCACTTTACGTTAAAATTAAGTATTGCAAATATTAATTGGCAATTATTTTCTTTATTTTCCTACCTAGTAAGGAACTTTTGGGAACAATTATACAAACCAGCCAAGTGCGAGTTGGGTTTCGCGCACTGAGGTTTCCGATGGTAGATAATGTACACTTGTTTGACAGTAATGCTTGCATACTCGGCGTGCGCGCTTTCAAATATTTTCAATATATTTTTATCTTGAGTTTCTTCAAATAATTTTACGCTTTTACAATAAGTTGCGATCATTAAAGTATTTTATTGATTGCTAGGATTACACACTATTTTTTTTTATAAAAATATCTTCTGTAGAATTTGAATTTAATTTATAACCTACAGTATAGATTGCTTGAACTGACGATCAGAAAAATAAACATACCCACGAAAAATTTAACAAAAATATAAAAATAATCCGATGGGACTATTTAAATATTGTGATGTACTACCAATACTAGATAAAATAGACTATTGCATATTAAATGAACAATTCTTTAGAACTGAAATCCAACATGACAAAAAATATCCAGTTATTACAAGAAGCATGACTAACAAAAACCTCGTTATACCTACATTCAGAAACTTTTTCGGGAAACGTATATACCTCACAATATATAATCCCTAATCTAATAAGGAGACTTGAGGTGACTTACCATCTGAACAGACTAGATGTGGGTCAGTTCAACGGACTACTGGCTGAACCCGATTCGGACGCAGCCAGGGAGCTGTTCGGATGTGTGAGTCACCTCAAGTGACCATCGACCCTGTGTTTGTTTGCTGTCTGTGTTTTATGTATTAAGTATGCGTCCCCTAGTTTAGAATATACAATGGGACTGACATGTAGATCACTATAAAAGTCCCAAAAAAATATATGAATAAAAAAAAAATAAAAAAAAATCTAATAATTAATTTACCACGCGAAATGTTTAGCAAAATTACACCAGTCAATCAATATCAAACGAGTCTTGCAAAATGATTATAATATTAGTAAATTGCACTGATTCGGAGCATCATGTATAAAGTTCTAGGAACGAGCGAGGGCCGAGTGTTTTGCTCTACTGCCGACGACATGTAGTAGCAAGCCGAAGCCACCCGAATGATCCGGAGCGACGGGCATGCACTCGGCGCTCGCTCGGTTCTTTCCGATGTACCTATTATGCTTACTTAGGTAATTAATGTTAATGTTTATTCTAATTATTTAAGCTGAGAACCTATCACCCAGATAAGCCTCTGTGTGGTTTTTTGGTGACAGTAAACATATCACAAAATAAAGATAATTTTTAGAAAAAAAAAGAACCGACTTCATGGCTATACCTTCATTTACAAAGTGAAACTAAAAAGTAGAAAATAATATTTAAATAACTTCAAAGCAATGAGCATTAAAGGACAATCAACGAAATTATTAATAGATACATATATTACCTACTTATATACATATTTACAATTTATAATCAGTTATTTTTGGAGTTTTAGTTATTATTTGCTAAGTTAATACGCTGTAATTTAAAAGTTCTGTAAAAAAACTGGCTATCTATTACGGTTCAAAAGACAGCCGTTAAAGGTAGGACAGACATTACATGCAGATAGCGTAGGCTCAGTTAACCCGTAGGTCCCGTTTTTACCCTTTGGATACGGAACCCTAAAAATAAATAATAAACCCTAATAAACTCGAATCGATCACAGCGAGTACTGAAAAAATGGCATATTATCGAATTTGACGACCTCAACTGTCAATTTGACGATCGCTAAAAGAACGGTACTTGCACCCCGGTGTTGAACCACAGAAGACATAATAGACATGATGATTGAACAGAAATTTGTCACTAACTCGCACTTGGATAGTTTTTGTTATTTGTTTTTTTTTTACCCTAGATTGTTTATACTATAATTATGCCAAGTTTGACGCTTGTAGGTACGTTTTATCGTTCTATCACTAGAGCAAATACATACGTTAAAAACGTTTGTTGTATGGGACCCCCTATAGTTAAATTTTTCTGACATTACATTATTCTGTGAAAATTTCAACTGACTGTCTATTAGGGTTCGAAAGATGCAGCCGTGGTAGAACGGATGGACGGACAGACAGACAGACAACAGAAAGGCTTAGTAATCGAGTCCCAATTACAACCTTTGGGTACGGAACCCTAAAAAGCATATTGTTCTGTTCAAGCATATTTTATTGTTAGTTACTTACCTACTTAGATTAAAGGTAGTTGATACAAAGGTAAATAAACCTGAGACATAAATAAAAATGTTTTTATTTTTCCATACGACGTGCCCTTATTAATTAAATTTTATTGTGACTCGCATTGTATTAGTTACTGCTTAGTTTTGAAAGAGAAAAAAAAACTGCCTTTTATAGAAAACATTGCATTAGATCTACGTAATTTAATTACTTACAGTGTATGGCACATGCTATCATACAAAATATACAGGATTTAAACTAGATTTTAGTATCATTATTCTAATATCACTTTATTTCAATGAGAGAGTTAATGATGTAGCAAAATGACCGCGAAGGTTAACAGCTTGAAGAAATGTCCAATTAGATCTGTAACAACAAATTATCAATTTAAAAACCAGCTTCAATAATAGTTAAATACCACGCAATTTCGATTATTTGAATAACATTATTGTCATCTAAATAACCGAATTTTCAAGTTATTTTGATTTTTAAGCCAAACTCTTGAACCGACCTTGATGAAATTTCTACGAAATCAATTTGTGAGTATGTCAAATAAAATATCAATAAAAAAATATCCAAATCGGTTCATAAATGACGGAGTTTTGAGGTAACAAATAAAACAGAATTGAGGCTTTTTGTAGTCGGTTAAAAATAGGACTTGTTACCTAAAAAAAGTTGAATTCAACTATGCAATCGCGACTTTGTAAGCCTTTGCGAAAACTATCAAATCTGGGACTTAGCCCCCCACTTGCAAACATTACCTAACCCCCATTTTCATAGATATACCAAACCATTATTTATTTACCACAGCTCTACCACAATATTGTTTTGGTAGATTTGAAAATTGGCAAGAGCAACACACGATTGTTTTATTTTACCGTAGTATTTACATATCAAAGGAGCCTAGCTGAGCTTTAATAGCTAGTTAAAGTTTCAAATACACCTATGCCATTGACATGATCGACATTTTTTTGGATCCTATATTGATGGCTTTACACTGGATAATCCATACCCAAAACATTTTTTAAACAACCAACACCTGAATATTCATCAGCCAGAAGACGTCCACTGCTGAACATAGGCCTCCCCCTTCAACCTCCACACTCCATACTCCATGAATATAGGTTCATGTGTGTTGGTTAGTACTTGGCAATAATACAATGTCTTTATTTACTAGCAGCACATTGGTTTCACCGTAAAATTACAAGAATTAATTATTTTTCCAGAATATAAAGTAGCCCATGTGCATACCACATTTTATCCATAGGCATTAAACCTAGACATTATTCAGTCGAGTGGGATCAATTTTATTATGCTTACACACATTCAAAAATTTCGTATTTATAATATTAAAGTGATTTGCCAAAGTTGATAAATAAAAACGGTTACTCACACAATGAATTCGAACTATCTTGCATCGGGGGAGACTGATATTCATCAGCCCCTTCTAAATATTGATATATGGCCTTGAACCCGGTGCCATCTAATCTATCGTTGGACCTGAATGTGACTTTGAAGAAGTTCCTCTCAGACTCCACATGAAATTCCTTCATCTGACCGCAGTACCGGCCGTATCTATTGTCTTCAGTCATATAGTTTGAAAATTCGACGTAGTCGCTTGCTGATACAGCCTCACATCTAAAACGTTGAAATTCACATGTTAACAACATTTTAAAAACAGTTAAAAAGGCCAAGTGCGAGTTGAACTCGTGCACTGGGGGTTCCGTACCACCACCAAATTCAATAACGAAATTACCAGTTATGACTTGGTAATGAATATAAATTTGTCACCGACGCGCATTTGGCCATTATTTATTATACTTTAGAGTGTGTACTATAATCATATGAAGTTCGACGCTTGTACGTATTACTGTTTTTACATTAGAGCTAATAAAAAAATACCTAAAAAATACGTTTGTTGTATGGGGAGCTTCCTTTCGTTTTTACTTTTTTTCGTAACAATACATAATTCTGTGAAAACTTCAACTAGCTATCTATTACAGTTCGAAAGATACAGTCGTTTAAAGGTAGGATGGACAGACAGACAGACGGACAGACAGACAGACAGATGGACAGACAGACAATGTAGGCTTAGTAAGGTTGTGGAATGAGCTCCCGATATTTCGACGCAGTTACATGCACTATGTTCACGGGAAGACTGACGAATGCGGGTGGATGGTCGAACAGTTAAAAAGTTAGGTGCAGAGATAACGATCTACCCTCTTTCTTAGTTTTTGTTTTCACATAACTTTAGTGAACAACCGTGATATTTTAAAACAGTGTTTTAGTAATAGGGTCCCGTTATCACCTTTTTGGGTACGGAAACCTAAAAACAAAAAAAAAACAGAATGTAAAATGTTGCCAATGACTTCAGAGTCTAATACAACTTTACGACACCTTGCATTTGAAAATCTGTTAAACCGTCTAAGTTACAGGAGATAATATTAAAAAGACATTCAAACAAACACATAAATACACTTGTAATTATTATTATACGCAAGTGATTTACCACTCTTTCTGCTCACAAAAAAAGATAAATGAGTCTGATGGTAAGACATTTAGGTATACTTATTATAATATCGTTAATATCGTCGACGGAAGTAGTTTTGATGACTTCAAGAATCTTATTGAGACTTTTTTTTAAAAGAACACTAAGAATCAGAGCCTGATGATTTTATCAGTGCTGATGGTAGAATTAGTTCCCCATGAATTAGAAATCCTAATTTCACCAGCTCTTCAGGAGTCAAACGAAAATAAATCTCATAAAATACTTACGGCAAAACACCCTCAACATCGAAATTCGTGAAATGCAGATGCACTTTCTCAGTCTCGCTACCGTGAAAGAAGTATGTACACTCGGTGTCTCGTGGGTAGGGGCCTGGTGAATTGGGAGACGCAAAGGTGCCATTGCGCGATTCACTACTATTATACACAAAAGCGCATGGGAACTCTTTGAGTTGTCTCCCTGATGAAATCCCGAAATCTGGAAAACAATGTCACTGAATTCTTCATCTAAGTACATATTAATATCATAGATAGAGGAAGTTGTATTATCATTTGTAGCATCAAATTTATTAATTACAGTATCATTACTAAAACATTCATACACAAAAACTCAAATTTGTCCACAATATTCGGATATTTTGGATTTGCTCGACTAATTCTTCTGCCAGATCGATATAACAACATTCTACCAATTAATTTAAGTTGAATTATCGGAAGCAAATTAAAGTTCTTTGGCATGGAATTACTAAATTTTGCTATATAATACAGAAATTTAATAAGTACATAGGTAGTAAGTAGGTAGGTATGTCATTTACTTACTTTCTACAAATGAATATGATATTTTGAATCCCCTAGAATATCTTGAAGATTTCGTTCCTCTGAACTCCAGCATCAGCTTTGGTCCATTCGACATGACTGGCTTTGGAAGGTTGATACCACAAAACGTCTCCACCTTTTCTAAACGCCCATCTACATTAACGAATGCTTGGAGTGAGTCCACATTTGTGCAGCTGAAAACACAGAAAGCATGAGTTACTTGACAGTTATTATAAAATCTAAACTGTGAGGCTGAGCAACCAACTTATCTGTAGAGATTTTAATGGTACACATACTAGGCATTTAACCACAGCTCAGTGACAATGTGGTCGTAACTACATGGTAAATACGCTTATCCTGGAATGGGGAACTGATTTTCAAGTGAACCCAACCAATCACACATGCGTTTGCTACTACTTTAGACCTATAACAAGATGGCCATTACACCACGCAATGGATCAGGAGGTAGCTGAAGCTTATTGCTGGGATTGAGTAAGTCATAATAATATTATAGATGATAGTGATTATATAAGATACGGAAAAAAAACATCAAAGAAATCAGCAGTGCAAGTACCGTTCCTTATCGATCGTCAAATTTGACAGTTGAGATAGACAAATTCGATAAATGCCATTTGATCAGTACTTAGTTACTCGCTATGATCGCTTCTATGGCATTTTATCTAATTTGACGATCGATAAAGAACGGTACTTGCACTGCTGTTTTGTTCAGACAGAACCAACAATTATTTATTTATTTCAATTAGTTCCGTACAAACACCCAATAAAGGCGCCCTCAGCAGCTCTCTCAAAAAAGAAGCTTAGTTGCCATGAGCAGGATCAAATATAATGAATTCATCATAAGCTAACAGATAAGTTGTGAGAATAGCCCCGATTCCACTAAAGAAATTGTCTTTAAATTGTAATTGTTGCGATTTTAATTTTTAAATAACTGCCTCAAAATTGACTGTTTTTAATAATTTTTTTATACTAGAAAAATACAACCACCTAATATTATAACTTAGTATAAGAAGACGGACGGTGGACCAAAGCAGTCACAGAATGGTGGCCGCGGAACGGAAAGCGACCACCGGGCAGACCACCAGCCCGCTGGTCGGACGACATCGTTAAGGCAGCAGGAAAGCAGTGGACAAGGCTAGCACAGGACCGGAAAAGATGGCGCGCTGAAGAGGAGACCTATACCCAGCAGTGGGTGGAGAATGGTTGATGATGATGATGATGATGATAAAAAAATATTAAAAACTGTCAATTTTGAGGCAGTTATTTAACAATTAAAATCGCAACAATTACAATTTAAAGACAATTTGTTTTGTAGAATCGGGGGGCAGAGCATGTGAAAATACATAAATATTATCATTCAAAACGTAATTCGTTTCGTGCGTAATTTTTTTTGTGAATTTGGTAAACTTCATGTTTCTTAAATTATCATAAAGTTAGATTCGGTATTGATTTTTGCTTTAAATTTGTGTTACTTACTCTAAAGCTCCATCTGGTGATTTATACAAATAGAAGTCTTGAAATATTAATCTAACTCGCTCTTTTCCTCTTCCGAAAAACTCGTAGTGGCAGTGAGTGTTTGGTGGATAGGGCGATGGGTAGTGAGGCGACGTAAGAGTGCCATGTTTTGTTGTATCGCTGCTGAATTCTTGATGACACGATGATGCTGTAACAAATTGTAACAGTAAGCTTGATCAAATTGTAATAGCAAATTAAATTTTAGGGTTAATAAGTAAAGTCAAAATATAGAAATGTTGACATTCCTAATTTGCTATTAATTTTTAGTCTGTACCTAATTATCATAAGAGTATTCTTTCTACAACCATAGGTGAAGAAACAGCCCTAATAGACGTGTGGATTTGGTTGACCTCAATCGCCGTCTGACCAACGGGAGAGAAAGAGAGAGAAATAATTATGTTATTCTGACTCTTTCTCATCCGTTGGTTGGACGGCGTCCGCCAACCAAATCCACACGTCTGAAAGCTACTATTGAACGTGGTCAATACTAGAATTACAGTTATCGTCTCATTTTCTTGTAATGATAAAAAGAGACAAAGATAATATATTTATAACAGCACCCAAATCAGCATCTACATCTATTTTAGCAAGATCTACATATTATTGTGTTATGTGCTCTAATATCACAGTGTAGATAATGCTTACAACAGATGTATGATACGAATATCATAATTATCAAGTTTACATTTTGTCGCATTTCGCGCATGCGTCCTGGAATACGTCAATACTCTATTTTGAAGTAACTCGATTGTTAGTTTTCATACATAGCCCAGACGTACAACAATATCTCATTACTTTCTCATTTATTAATTGCTTCTATAATTTTATTAGTATCTAGTTTCCCCAGTTTAGAAAGTTTTGACTAGAAAAAAAAGAAAAGTTTTCATAAAAAAGGATCTAAAAATGACAATTTTGTAACGAAATAAATATGTAATAATATTCTAAATCATATTATAAGCTATTGCAATTTTTTTCCCAACACTCTTTTTCAATCTTTGCTAATGTCAAGTTCCGGTGCAAATATAAAAAATAGCATTTCCTCTTAGTTAATTTTTTTAAAATTCTTTTTTATCTTTACATTTTTTTAATGAGGTTGAGTGTTTTCTAGTGTTCATGTTTATTGTGTGTCCTAATAATAATGGATAATTAGCTTTTGTAAGGTTCTATAAATAACACAGGAATGCGTCAATGCGACAGTGAAGTGATACGAAACTTATTGTGTTGCTTACAAAACTCCCACAAAATTATCCTGATTACATAGTTTCTTGAAAACTCGATAAAGTTTCGGTAAAATCTACTTTATTAAGTCTGTAAAATTCGTGTCGTAAGATCAGGCGGTATGATATTGAAAGCTTTAAAGATGAAAAAAAAAACATGTTTTGTTATACGTCATTGTCACTTATGTCATTAGAAAGTCAATAAAAAAAAATTTGTTGTGGTGTGTCATCTGTCAATTCTGTCATGGAAATTGGACGAAATATGGCAACTGCATCAATCATGCGGAGCCAAAAGCCCCAACACGGGGAAGAAGAAAAAATAAAATAAAAAATTGTTCCTTGTTTGTTTTGAGTTTTGACCAAAGACTACTATATATATACGGTTTTGACCACACCAGTCGGCAGTCACCATATGCATGGTAACTATTATTTGCCCGTGTGCTAACTTACTTATCACATGAAAGGATAACTAATGGTAAGGTAGCTAAAACATGACGGACGTAACACCATTTTACGTTGACCGGGCTAAAGGAGGTCGAGCGTCATGCAAAGGATGTAAAGGTAACTGCCCTGGCGGTGAACTACGCATCGCGAAGCTCGTAGCCAGTCCTTATGGCGAGAACCAGACCATGAAATCATGGCATCATGTACAGTGTTTCATGAACGGCCTTTTAAAACAGAGACCTGCCACAAAACGAGTGGACTCCATCGACGATATTGGCAATTGGGAAAATATCAGCAAAGAAGATCAGGAATTTATACTGAAAAAACTAAACGAAACGGAGAAGTTGTATGCTGAAAAAAATAGTGGGAAATACACCGCAAAAGTTTTGAAAAACGAATCCATCCCTAAAGCTTCATCAGTGCCAGAAAAGCTATCTGAATCTAAGACTGAGATAGAAACTGACGATAATAAGTTTTCCACATTTTTCTCACTGTGTAAGAAAATAGCAAAAGTAGATGCGTATACCGAGAAGACAGCAAAAGTTAATAATTTCTTTAGAAAAGGGACTGGTGACTCTTTTAAAGGTGATCTAGCTTTGTGGTGCAAGTTACTATTACCCCAAGTTACAAAAAGAGTCTACAATTTGAAGAGTAAACAGCTTGTAAAATTATTTTCAAAGATTCTTAATACTGACCATGATGATATGCTAACGCATTTGGAACAAGGCGATGTTGCAGACACGATCCAACAATTCTTTGCTAAATCTAGAGCTATTCAACCAGCTCAAGAAAGTACACTAACAATACATAAAGTAGAGGAATTCCTTCAAGAATTATCAAAGTTGACTAAGGAAGAGGAACAAATATACCATTTCAAGAAAATTGTTAAGAAATGTACACTAGACGATATGAAAATGCTAATCAGATTAATCAAAGGTGATTTACGGATTAACGCTGGACCAAAACACATTCTAGAAGGTGTCCACCCTGATGCATACACAGCATTTCAAACTTCCCGGGATCTCAACATGGTTTTAGACCGCATTCTGTCTCAAAGTAGTGGCATTAAACATAAAGATGCGACACAGGACAGCGTTCATGCAAAAATATCACTCATGACACCCGTCTTGCCAATGCTAGCAGAAGCTTGCAAATCTGTTGAAATGGCCATGAAAAAATGTCCAAATGGCATGTTCTCAGAAATCAAGTATGATGGTGAACGCGTCCAAGTACACAAAAAAGGCAACGAGTTCAAATATTTCTCCCGTGCGCTCAAACCTGTCATGCCACACAAAGTCAACCATTTCAGAGACTACCTGCCCAAAGCATTCCCAAAAGGTACGGATTTGATATTAGACGCGGAGGTGTTAATGGTGGACGTTAACTCTGGCAAACCTTTGCCGTTTGGTACGCTAGGTATCCACAAACAGTCAGAGTTTAAAGATGCACAAGTGTGTTTGTATATTTTTGACTGTTTGTATTACAACGGACAGGTGTTGATAGATATGCCAATAAGAAAAAGGAGACAGTTTCTGTATGATAATATGGTAGAAGTAACTAACCATATTATGTTTTCCGAGCAACAGTTGATCGAAAAACCTGCAGATTTGGCTAAAATGATTGCTAAGGTACGTAAAATTTAGATGATTGCACGGAATGGGGATATTTAGGCAAAACTCCTTTGCTGGTTGTGGATAAGTGTATAAACTCCTTTCTTCTAAACAAGCATGCTCCATAGTAGTTGGCATCATCACGTCTTAACATCAGGCAAAGTGGGGGTTAAGGGCAAGCCATTCTTTCTATCTATATGAATGAAAATGTAATGCTGTTCGTTGATAAGCGCATCACTTTAGATTGTGTAGGCCAATAAGGCTAACTTTTTTTTATTTGTTCATAATAACCCAAATAAAGTTTTAAGAGAAAGAAACATTAGAAAAAAGTAAGTCAATTGAAAAATTTGGAATAAACTAAAAGTGTTTTTTCTATGGGGTTTTCATTATGAACTCAATAATTTGTTGGAATTTGGACTGGTCAACATGTGCCTGGTCAACTAGTTATTAAATAAATTAAAATGGGATATGTGTAAATACAGTGTAAACTCTATATAGCTACTCGGTAACAAATTGGAATTTGTTTCATATGTGTTTGCAGATTTTGTTCTACTATAACTTGAGTACTGATCTTAAATATTCATATAAAAAATTTGCAAGTTGGTTATGCAAATACAATTTAAGTTCAAAAATAAACAAAAGTTAAAGGAAAAATATAGTAGAAGTAAAGATATAGCGGTCGAGAGTCATAATAAGGGTTGAACAATTTGTTTTGTATGGAATACAATTTCTTAAACATGTTCTTTTATTATTTCCAGGTCTTACAGCTTGGTCTAGAAGGCTTAGTACTCAAAGACCTGGAGTCCAAATATGAACCGGGCAAAAGGCATTGGCTGAAAGTAAAGAAGGACTACCTCTTTGATGGGGCGATGGCTGATACTGCCGATCTGGTAGTTCTAGGAGCATGGTTTGGTATGTAAAATTTATTTATTTTGAGTTGTTTCTATTAAGAAAATATATATTGAGTAAAAGATAAATTAAATTGGTCAAAGTACCCGATTCAAGGAGCAGGGTTGGTGCTGGCCGGGGAAATACACAATACGCCCCAAGTGGGGCGGCAATGCAGGACTCATCGCCCTCATCTCCTTTTTTTATCGAACGGCCAGGCACTAAAAGGCAACACAGTATCATGGTTGAAAGCCTAGGAAGAACCTGTAGGAAGCACTTTGATTCTACTTTTATTATGCGAACTGCTAGACTGAGGAATGTTCTGCGTGCATGCCTCAATAGGTACAATCCGGGCGTCTTCAAGTCGCACGTGATTCGGATTCCTATGGGCAAGTGTGCTTCATCGTAGACCGCATCATCTCTTAACATAACAGGCGAGTTGGCGGCCAAACGCAAGCCTATTTATAATAAAAAAAAACCGGACAAGTACGAGTAGGACTCGTGCTCTGAGGGTTCCGTTAGACGGAACCCTCAGAGCGCGAGACCAAAAAAAAAACTAACAAGTTAAAATATTGAAAGACAAACTTAAGTTTGTAGTTTATTTTTTACTGGGCAAGTGCCTTTAATAACTAAACAAAATACAAGCTAAAACTAACACTACAAATACAGTCAGACTGCCCATAGACCGTTGAAGGTCTAAAGACAATCCAAATGCTCAAGCCCACTACCAGTTGGCAGCGTACCCAACATGCTGGCGGTATTACCACGTTGAATGGCAATGCTAATGCGTTGAGCCAGAAACACGCCAGCATTTTGGTCACGCGTCGCATTAACCAGGCGCTCTGAAAGATTTTTGAAAATGAGGTGAGCTCCCGGTCCCCAAACGCCCAATGTCTCGACCCCAAACGCCTCAAATATGTAACCACTGCCGAGGTTAGCATATTTGCGACGCTTGTGCTGCTCTGCCGTATTAGCAGCCGCGCCAGCCCTACCCTGTGTCTCAGGAAGATGTGACGGCGCCAAAGTATCGACACAAGTTGCGTCCCATACAAGGGGCCGCCCCAACCTCCAGGGCACAAGTGTCATACCGTCAGGCCTCTTTCCATCGTCACGCGCAAGACCACTCGGTTTGAGCACAGCTGCGACATTGGCGGTGGAAAGTGCCCTGCGTATGATGTCGTTCAGGCTAGCGTGTCGGCCAATACGACCAGCGCTTCTCGAGCAAGAGAGACCATGGTGACCGAGCTGGTCAACAGCAGTACCACACTGACAGCGATGGGCCTCACAGCACCTTGCACCCAAGCGTAAGCTGACAGCTAGACGAAATGCGGTTGGATCTAAAAGGCTACCTGTGTAAAAAGAGGGCATGGCTTGCATCCAAAGTCCCGATTCCCAAACAGAGACAGCAAGAATACGAGCGCGATCTGCAATACTAGGACACGTATCTAGTAGCGATTTCCATGCTAGTTCGCAGATCGGCCGATCCCACAGTCTCTGGGAAGACAACTTTGAAGTTTGTAGTTGACAATAAGGTTCTTCCATACATCCCAACTACAAAATGTAAGTTTGTAATAGCAAAATAATTATTTTTAAATACCTTCAAATTTATAACTTTCGGATTTATTCCTATATATGTACTATAATAATAATAATAATAAATACGCAGGGGCGGCTTTATGGCGAGCCGTCGGTGAGTGGCGACACCGCGTACCCCGATTCCATGGGTCTAAAACCCCAGAGACCCAGACCCCTGGCTTGCCCTAACCGGCCGTCTGGGGGTGGAAACCGCAAGAGCTAAAAACCTAAGCTCCAGGGTGGAAGTGTTAAAGGGCATAACGCCGCTAGTAGCTCATAGTGAAAGTGCAGCACACCTCTCGACATCCTAAGCCACCCACGTCAATGTTGCCCTTCCGGTGCCAATATGCGGCAGCCACTATGGGGGGCCCATTTAGTGAGTGGCAAGTCATCACCTGCCTAGGATTTTGAAATGAGGCATAATTGGCAGGTGCCGTACCTCATACCATAGAACTGTTATCCCATCCACAAGTTGTTCACCTCAATAGCCTAGACGTTTTATAACCTATACTGTACAATAGTTTTATAATCCATTTTATACACATTCAATAATATTGTATTTTATATTCAACGGGGCCTCTTGGTGTTGGCTTCGGCCCCACCAATGCCTACCAAATGTCCGGGCTAGACCCGTGATTATATTGAAATAAAGAGGAATAATAATAATAATATATAACTTTATTATACACCGAAATAAAAAAATACAAAAATAGGTAACTTATAAATAATACAAAAACCGGCAGTATAATAGGCGGCCTTATCGCCTTAAGCGATTTCTTCCAGGCAACCTTTGGATGGACATAGCATACTATGCGACCTTGCCTCTTGCCAAATTTCATGATTCTAGGTCAACGGGAAGTACCCTATAGGTTTTGATTCCCCTGTGAAATCGCAAAATATACGACATAAAGGAACCCTAAGAGCGCGAGACCAAAAAAAAAACTAACTGAAGTCAAAATATTGAAAGACAAACTTAAGTTTGTAGTTGACAATAACGTTCTTCCATACATTTCAACTACAAAATGTAAGTTTGTAATAGCAAAATAATCATTTTTAAATGATATACCTTCATATTTATAACTTTCGGATTTATTCCTATATATGTGCTATGAGACCTTGCTTTTTGCCAAATTTCATGATTCTAGGTCAACGGGAAGTACCCTATAGGTTTTGGTTCCCCTGTAAAATCGCAAAATATGCGACATAAACGTTCATATCTTTTGATTGCGTTGACTTACAACTTTTATTTTTTTACGGCCGAAAGAAACCGTAGACCCAAGTATTTAGTATAAATTTCAACTTGCTACCTTTACGCGTTCTTGAGAAAAAGGGTCTTGACAGACGGACAGACAGACAGACGGACAACGAAGTGATCCTATAAGGGTTCCGTTTTTTCCATTTGAGGTACGGAACCCTAAAAAAACAAGGTGAGATGGTGGTCAAACGCAACCCTAGTAAAAAATATTTGTAAGAATCTGCCTCGAACCATCCAAAAAGTTACTTGTATTCTAATTTTTTACTAAACTTGAACAAGTTCTAATAAACAAACTTGCTATTTCCAGGTACCGGCAAGAAAGGAGGCATGATGTCAGTATTCCTCATGGGCTGTCTAGACAAGCGACGAAACAAATGGGTGACTGTCACCAAAGTACACACAGGTCACGATGACAGCACGCTGGAAAGGTTAGTGATTTTTTAATTATAATAGGTGATAAACTAGCAGACGGGCCGCCTGATGGTAAACAGTCACCGTCATCTATGGATACTTGTAACACCAGAGGCATCACAAATACGTTGCCGACCCTTTAGGACTCTATTAACTCGCATTTTCAAATACCCCATGTTATAGTTATTCCAATACAACTTTTAAGTTCGAATGAGCAAAATTGGTCCAGGAATTACGGAGATATAGGGGTCCTGAGGCCACACTTCAGGGCGAGCCACTAAACTTAAACTTACAGTTTTAACTTAATCTCTTTCCAGGTTGCAGAAAGAGCTGTCACCGCTCATGGTGAAGATGTCTCAAGACTACAATAAAGTGCCTTCGTGGTTGGATTGCAATAAAGGCATGGTGCCAGATTTTATTGCTGGAGATCCTAAGAAGCAACCTGTTTGGGAAATCACTGGTAGGTATTTTTATGAACATATTTCTTTTTTAACTTGATAAATGCCCACTACTTTGACTGCCTTAAGCTAGGCTGAAGGTATCTCCAATAAATACAATTTCAAAATTCCTTAGTGCTCTCAATATACTTTATATAAGGAACACTTGCAAAATGTCATACTTCTAGACTCCGCGGCTTAGGCTGTGCTTTGTCTGTGTGCGGTGACTGTGTCTGTGTATTTAAGATTTTAATTTTAAGTAGATTCTTTTCACGTTTTTTTTTTTAAATTTCTGATTTTTCTAATCTTCTTCCTGCGATGTCTTCATATAGACAAGATCAAATTACATTAAAACGTTATGTTATAAACACTGTCTTTTTTGCTAATTCTGCACTTTCATTATTTAAATAATTTTAAGTAACATAAAAATTCATGAAGTATGTTTCTTGTAGCTTTAACTGAGTTTACTTTCTACCCATTATACTATACTGAGATAAAATATTTTGTTTTACCAAATTTTCAGGCACAGAGCTCACAAAAGCAAATCTTCACACAGCCGATGGCATATCAGTGCGCTTCCCAAGAGTCACCAGAATTAGAAACGACAAAGATTGGGAAACTGCAACCAACTTGGACGAGTTAAAACATCTATACAAGACCTCCAAAGAAAAAACTGATGTTTCCTTACTAAACAAACTTGCGGCCACTGCTTCTGAAGCAGACCAATCTCCGAAAAAGAATAAAGATAGTCCAAGTAAAGTTAATAAAATAGACAGTTTCTTTACAAAAAAAGACAAAACGAATGGGCGATCTGGAACATCCAGTTTGAATACATCAAATTCGTCGGACAAATGCAAGATGTCTTTGTCTGTCGAATCTGATGTGCTTAGAACAAGTGATGACATAGAAGAGAAATCAAGTAAAAAAGATAAGAAAAGAAACTTCAAAGAAGAAGACTTGGCAGATGGTTGCAAAAATGACAGAACAAATAAAGGTGTAATAGAGAAATCAACAAAAAAAGAAAAGAAACGTAAGTTTGAAGAAGACGCTTTAGATGGCAGCATGGGTCATAAAACTAGTGAAGATGTGGAAGAATCGTCAAGTAAAAACAATAAAAAGAGAAAGATTAAAGAAGAAATGAACAGAACAAATTCTCCAGAAAACAACACTGACGATGAAAGAAGAAAAAGACCACATATTAGAACTAGTAACGATGTAGAAGAGGCACCAAGTAAAGAAGGTAAGAGAAGACATTTTAGATATGAATTGAACAAATCGAATTCATCAGAAAACAAAAGTGACAATGAGACGAAAATCAAAGAAAGTCCAAGACAAAAACATAAAGCAAAAAGAAGAAGAAAACACAGTCGTGACTCAACACCAGATGTAAAAGACGATCTTGACGCAAGTACCAGCAACGACTTAGAATTAGAGTTTGAATCAGGCCCCAAAGATCCTCTACCAGATGTTTTCAAAGATAAACGATTAGGGTTCTATCCAGATTTTATAAGTATACCTGAAATAGAAAGAATAGATTTTGAAAGGCATTGGATCGCTTACGGTGGTACCGTTGTAAAATCTATCCGATCAGTGTATGTAGATTATTTTGTCCATAATGATAAGGTCATAGGTTTTGAACAAATGCAGAAGTTGAGAAATAAAGTGCCAGAGCATACAAGACACGTACACAAATCCTGGCTCGATAAATGTATAAATGAATGTATATTATGTGATACAAAAACATTTGCTGTGATTGTTGAGCCGAGTCGAAATTAAGCATGTTTTTGCCCGCCTATAAGTATTTAACTCATACTAATTATTGTAAATGCAAATACAATTATGTCTTTGTAACCTATTTACAACATAACAAAAAAAAATGAAGTAGTTTAGAATTCAAATAACGGGTAAAACCAGCAGCAACCTAGTCCTGTAATAATTGAAACAATGTGGGAAAATGAAACTTATACCTACTCGTTTATAATGTTATGTTTTATTATTATTTGAGGTAGGAACTATAAGTCCTGAACTGACGACAGTGGTACAGTGAAAGCAACTGTTCCGACGTGAAGTACCGCCGCACCTTCGATAGGATACCGAGCCTATTGGCAGCCAATTGAGCCTTGTTTTCAATATTTTTATCATGTTAATTTTATTGTTTTTTTTATACAACCTGGTTTACCTTTTAGTCTTAAGGGGGAGACACCAAGGTATTTAATTTTGTATTCAGATTAACATATTAAGTTCCTATGTTTTTAAAATTTAAATCCATCCGTTTCTACGTATACACTAGACCAGTGCTTTTCAACCTTCTTGAATACGCGACCCCTTTAAAAGTTAAAGAATTCTGGCGACCCCCCCAGGGCCTTAATAAAACTACATTAAACATTATAGGCTTTCATTAGAAAATTATTGTCTCGTCTCAAAAATAGAACTACGTTTACGTTTTACGCAAACGATTAATAGTTATATTAATCGTTTGCCGCAAACGATTAATATAACACATTTGCGAGAAAAAAGGCTACAAATGAAACAATTTTTATGGAAATGGAAATTAAAAAAATTACGTAAAGTACACGCACGGTGCTATACATCTGAGCGTGCGGTAAAATTCATTACCGCACGCTCCGTTGTATGATGCGTTTCATTACCGCACGCTCCGTTGTATGATGCGTAATGTTTAACTTTCGAACGATGTATACAGGCTTCGTAAGTGCACTTTTTGAGCAAATGTGTTGTAAAAATAATTAGGCACAGCCTTTTTACTGAAATTGTAGTTTTTTGTATTGTAGTGTAAGACCCACAAACAGTTGCCTTTTTAGTTTACCCGCGACCTCCCGTCGCGACCCACAGGTTGAAAAACACTGTACTAGACTAATACATAGTAAACTAGAATAACAATATTGTTGTTTGTTTAATGTTATTGCAATAATAAAATCATTCTGGCATTTTACCAGTTTCAAATAGATTTATTTTCCTTTCTGATTTGAAGATCATCATTGTGATTGAATAAATGATCATCGGTGGACTTGTATGGCTTATTGGTTGAGTGTCTTGTCTGAGCTGCCTGATGTTCGATTCTCGGTTGGGCAGATAATTGACCGAGCGAAGCGCAGGCCTCGGAATGTACGGGAAGAAATCGGCGTTTGTATGTTATACGATACCTTGGATGGTGGCAAGTATTTCATGAAAATACAATTTTTAGGTCTGATTCGAAGCAAAATCGGTCGAGAGGTTGTTAAGATAAGAGTCACGAGAATACTGCTATAGTTTAATTACGAATTTAAATATCTGCTCTACGTCAGGGTGATAGTTGTGCGCTCAGATCTGACAAACAGTGGAAATATGCCTTAGTATAGTTGTCGTTCGGTTTAAAATGTTTCCAGATTTCATATAAAAAAATCACTTTGCTAGATTTGCAACCGGCCCTTTTGGATATTGATGGGGGAGGCCTATGTCCAGGAGTGGACATCCTACGGCTGAAATGATGATGATGTTGATGATGAGATTATCATGACGGTAGACAAAAAATGTAGTCCGCCATATTGAATTTAGTGTGACGTCATTTTATTTTTCGTATTCTTCGCAGCAAACTTTAATTTGATAGCCATTTCATGGGGGTGCATAAAAAATAACTAATTCGCCATCTTTGGGAGTCCGCCATATTGGGTTTAGAATGACGTCATTTAGCTAACCATGCATTGTCATCCAAACTAAACGTGTATGCAAAATTTCAGCTCAATCGGGTTAAAATTCTGTTGCAAGTTTTGACCCATTACTAACAAGGCAAGCTAACACTTTTCGGTGTGTAATAAAGTTGTATTGTATTGTAACTAAAGGCTTGTAAAAAAATACGGGCCTAATTGAGAACCTTCCACTTTTTTCGAAGTCGGTTAAAATAGGTATGTTTATTACTTACTACTCGTCTTTATTACTCGTCTGGTGTGTTTGTTTGTTTGTTTATTGCTTCTAAGTAGAATTAGTATGTAATTAAGTACTACGAGGAATGGGGTCGTTTTGAATATATTTGTTACAACCGTCCGAAATCAATCATAGTAGGTACAATTTCAACCTAGGCATCTCCGACTGATAAGATAAGTGAATTTTATCTACTTAGGTATTTCCACAGAAATCATCATCATCATCAGCCAGAAGACGTCCACTGCTGAACATAGGCCTCCCCCTTTAACCTCCACACTGAACGACAGCCTGCCTTTTGCATCCACTGGATGCCAGCGACTCTTACTATGTCGTCGGTCCATCTAGTGGGAGGCCTACCTACGCTGCGTCTTCCGTTTCGTGGTCTCCACTCAAGAACCTTTCTTCCCCATCGGTTATCGGTTCTCCGAGCGATGCGGCCTGCCCATTGCCACTTCAACTTGCAAATTTTAACAGCTATGTCGGTGACTTTGGTTCTTTGGCGAATATCCACGTTTCGGATTCTATCGCGCAAAGAAACTCCGAGCATAGCTTTCTCGATTGCCCGCTGTGTGACTCTGAGTTTTTCCAAAAGGCCAACAGTGAAGGATCACGTCTCAGTACCATATGTCATCACTGGCAACACGCTGGTCAAAGACCCTTGTCTTTAGGTTCCCCACAGAAATGTTTCTGTTGAATTCTGAAATATTCTTTGCTCCAGTCGAAACGGAAACGCAAGATAAAGTAAATTGAGAGCCAGCTATCGCTAACAAGTTCGTTTAACTTCCTGACGAACTTCAAACAAATAAAAGTAAGGGAGTTAGTTAGGTACCTCTTCATTA
The DNA here is from genome assembly GCA_914767915.1 of Agriopis aurantiaria. NCBI lineage: Eukaryota > Metazoa > Arthropoda > Insecta > Lepidoptera > Geometridae > Agriopis > Agriopis aurantiaria. The sequence goes on from OU611990.1 coordinate 6,577,346, forward strand.
TGATGTTGACTAGTTTAAATAAATTTTTTCGACTACCTTAAATATCTTCTTATATAATTATCAACCGACATAGCTCAAAGAATTAGCAAGCTGAAGTGGCAATGGGCTGGCCACATCTGTAGAAGAACTGACAACCGCTGGGGTACGGGTTCTAGAGTGGAGACCACGTATCGGCAAACGTAGAGTAGGACGCCCTGCAGCCAGGCGGAGTGACGACCTGCGAAAGGCGGCTGGTGGCAAGTGGATGCGAAAAGCAGAAGATCGTGCCTTGTGGCGTTCTTTAGGAGAGGCCTACGTCCAGCAGTGGACGAACATTAAATAGGCTGATGATGATGATGATAATTATCAAGGACGATGTGTGAATGTATATGTTCCCTATGGACTCTAAAATGGTTGGACCAATTTTGACGGGACTTTCACTGGTAGATGGCTGATGTTATAAGGAATAATCCAACTAAGGTGTAGTATTAAATAAATAAAGTTTCACATACAACTTTCCCTGTGTCGAGATGCTGTAGACCACAGACAAAGACACGCACAATCTCAGATCAGACAAACAAAGGAGATATGGTAAAGTGGTGTGGCGGGTGCGAACGCATGTGGCTTAAATCAGGCTTGATGCCTAGGTACTTAAATATGCACATTACGTACCTATATTTGCACTAGTCATTTATCCTTGTATTTAGGTACCTAAGCGTTTTTATGCAATACTTAGATGGCAAACAAGCCGACACGCCTGACAAATTAATAAAAAAATATGTATAGTGAAAAACAATATTAATCCTAAGTAACCACAAAAAAAGGTTGTCTGTAAAGTCGGTTTACGGACGATAATTTTACGTGATAACGCTTAGGCCGATCGTGCCTCTCTATCGCTTGTTCCGCGCTCTAGCTTGCACGCTCGGCTCAGGCGGAACGTGACAATGAGTCATGCTTTTTCGGGCGTGCAGCCGGCGTTCATCAATTTATAAGACGTTATCACGTCAAAAAAATGTTATTAAACCACATTACAACCAGTGGGAATTATTTCCAAAATGCTGGCACCATTACCACGTTGCATGCGAATGCTTTGAACAACGTAGAGGCCGGTACGTAAGTGTAATGTACCTGAGTAATAAGTGCTTATTTTCAAGTAGATGCGTGAGGCATCCTATACAGAGCCTGGATATACCCGGATATCCGCTTTTCCATTTCCGACAATAGGTAGGTACCCCAGCGCTTTCCTGCTATTCATCTGAGAAAGCGTTCAAACTACGGAGATAGGCCATCTATTTCGGGTCTATCTCTGAACTGAATTCGGAAACTTCGTTAAATATCTGTGTGCGAAGTACCTACTAATATTCACGAGAGTAAAATACCTATGTATCGAATTCCATAGGTAGGTACACATTTTGAAATTCGAAATTGAAAATTGTAGGTAGGTATGGAATTCTATATCTACCTACCTATGTACCTATTTAGGTACACACGTGAATGTTCGTAATTCATCCACTTATTTTTCTTATTATACTTACGAATACCATCCGCTTTCTTATTATACTTATGAATACCATATCATTTGAAAAGTTCTGACCTAAAGCCGGATATTTTAATAAAACAGTCAAATTCAAAAGCTGCGCACGTCGTTACAGTAATGTAACAGAGCAGTGGTATTACATTGCCCAAGCTAAAAAAGCCGGACAAATAAAAAATCTGGACAATGGTCTAAAAGTACGGACATGTCCGGAAAAATCCGGACGGATGGTAACCCTCATGAAACACCCCAAATGTTTGCGCCTGCATTCTTCGTTCATAGAATACGATAAGAGTGCCTAGTGCAGTTTTTCCAAATGCGTTTACCTTAGATGCGTTAATGCATAGATAATTAACTAGGTAGGTACCTACTGTACGAAGTTCCTACCTACCTACCTACTATGTGCACGTGCGCAACAAGCAATGCGACCGCAAACTGTCTCGACTCGTATCTCGACTCAACGCGTTCATTAAATTGAATCGCGCTTAAGAGTTCGCGTTACGAACCCAATGCCGGAGCAAGATGAAGCGCCGCGCTACATATATTAAAAACACAATACCGATTTAATACACATAAAAACTCGAAAAATACAAGTTTTGGAAAATAGGTACCTATAATTTTATGACGTTCACGCCAAAACTCTAAACATTTCTTTTATAAACACAAACTGAAGTTTCACTCTGCCTAACCCTAACCTTGTGCTATACATAGATACCTATCTAACCATCATTTCCCTGGTTACGCAAAGGCCCTATCATATTATTATCTACAGCAGAGATGATAGCGCATTCTTTAGTAAACACTTCACAGCTACTTGAGGCCTTATTATTCAGTACCCTACAAAACGTCGCGATAACACAGTTGACACCCCTGTGCAACCCTCGACCCGACAGGACATGTCACCTTGTATCCGAAAGGGGCGCCTTTTGTGGACCTACTGCTACCGTCAGCTACCGTGCTCTACACAGATCACAGATCTAGTAACAGGGAAGGTTTTTCTCACAGAAAACATTTTGTTTTTTGTTTTTAGAACGGCTGTCAAGGCATTTTTGTAAGAAGTTTGTTGTAGCCAGTTGCACCACAGATATACACAACCAGATCGGCAATATATTTTAGTGAAAGAGACAACTTGATATGGCTCAGCACAAGTACGAAAAGGACATAAATAGATTTTGTTGTCCTTATCGGCGTGACCTGTTTTTGGTACCTCAAGTGTCAAAATCTGTAATAATCAGTGACAAACAAAACGGGTCTGAATTATATTTATTGCCTTTTTTTGGTGATTTAATGTGATAAATGCGTGTTTCCTCTGAGAAATAATTGTAAAAGATATTTTACAATGGTTGGTTGTAGCATTTTGGGCTGCAAGAAGCGCAGTGAGCGAAAATACGATGATGAGCGAGAGGCACTGAGCTAGCCACGCTCATTGAAAATCTATAGGTAGTAGATCTGTGAGTTGCACCCATATAAACGAAACGTCAGTCATTCGAAATCAGTAAGCCATCAGTAAGCAACTGTGATGCGAACAAAGAACTTTGAGACCTAACCCAAAAAGGTAAGGTCCAAGTTCTTTGGATACGGAGTTCGACGCGTTGACATAAATAACAATGTTCAGTCAAGGTTCTATCAGACCATGACCCTGGCCTGGATACAGATTTTCCTTCTCATTTCCGTTCTATTTACTTCTCTTTTCTGTGGGTTTTCCAGTACTTACCTGTGATATTTTTTTCACCTGTCTCTTTCATTCGGATTTTCTATGTGTACGACAGGGACAGAAACAAAATTGCATGCATAAGAATGGAGGCTAAAACTCTTTTAATGAAATAATTGGCTTGCGTTATACTGCCAACTTGTCTGATGTTATGAAAAAAAAATCCGGCCAAGTGCGGGCCAGGCTCGCGTATTGAGGGTTCCGTACCACCACAAAATACAAAAATTAGAGCAAAAAGATAACATCACGCCCAGGCGGTCACCCGTCCAAGTAGGTAACGACCGCGCCTTATCTCGACTGGCTATCTGTACGGTTCCAAAAAACGTAAGACAGACGGACAGATTGACAGCGTAGGCTTAGTAATAGGGTCTAGTTTTTACCCTTTGGGTACGAAACCCTAAAAATTATCGAATTGACAATACCTACTAAGCAATAAAACACTGCTGTTTCCCGTCTTTCTTTAGTCCTTCTGTTGCCACTTACCATCAGGCCAGTAGGTGAACAAGACAGACCTATTCGCGATAAAAGCTTTATGAAAATGTTGGAAACTAACTCTCACTATACCTACCTAGGTAGGTACTTTCCTAACTACGTACAGCCTAGATAAAGACCTAATGTAAACTTGATTCAATCTAGACGCTCTATGCCCGTAACCTAATTAGAAATCTAGATACCTAACCGCAAAATAAACAGGTAATATAATGCTAGACTAGATTAACCTTGAACATTTCTAGCTGCTATTGTGTATAAATATTTATCTCAGCGCAAATATTTATGTAATTTTCGGTAGCTTAATTTAAGATCTTATCTTTTTGTAGGGTATCCAAAGGGTAAAAACGGCACCCTATTAGGTACTAAGCCTACGATGACTGTCTGTCCGTCTGTCCGTCTGTCCGTTTGTCCGTCTGTCCTACTTCGGCTCTATCTTTCGAGCCGTAATGTTGAAATTTTCACAGAATATGTAATGTTACGGCAGATATAATACAAGAAGTAAAAAATTAACCGGCCAAGTGCGAATCGGGCTCACGCACTGAGGGTTCCGCACCACCACAAAATACAATAATGATCAATTTAAAAAACTAACTTCAAAATTAGTAAAATATGGCATTTCCATTCGGTGAAATGATAAGGAGGTCATCCAGGTAACGAATTACCAGTTATAATTTGGGAATGACCAGAATTTTGCACTGAATCACACTTGGCCATTAATTATTATTTATTGTTATAATACCTACTTTATAGTGTATACTATAATCATGCACAGTTTAACGCTTGTACGTATTATCGTTCTTACATTAGTGCTAATACAAAAATACGTAAAAAAATACGTTTGTTGTATGGGCAACCCCCCTTTCGTTTTAACTAATTATGTGTTGGCAAGGAACCCTCAGTGCGCGAGCACGACTCGCACTTGACCGGTTTTATTTATTCCACATCTACTTTATTAAGTACATTACGTCCGGAAACGAGAAAAACACCCGAAAAATTCTTGGCGAATCTTTTCGGCTCCAGAATATGTAAATGGCATGCTTTCCTGATAATTTCATGCAAATATCACAGGCTGAGTTCGTTTGAGCACGAAAAGCTCCGCGTTTCCTGTTAATAATTAATTTGTTTGCACATACAAAGTTGTAGTACCTACGTAGCAGACCTACCTAAACCATAAGCATACCTACTCGTACATAAAGCCTTGACACACAGAGAGCGACGCGCGCAAAAAATCATGGCAGGAGCGCAATGCTTAGCGAACGAATGCGAGACACGTCATGCAGGCGAAGGTGAGCCCTGAGCGCCTGTTTGCCAACTACAAAGTTAAGTTTGTCATTCAATATTTCAATCTTTTTTCGTCACGACTCGATTGCCGGTATGGAGTAGGTACATACATTATATTAAATCTGTAGGGAACCCTCCGGATGCGAGTCCTAGATACTCACACTTGTCGGTTTTTTTATTGTGTCCAGTAGGTACACAAATTTCATTTTTGGATCAGTAGTTTTTAATTTTATGAATAATTTTGTACCAACACGTAATGTTTTGGCTCTAGTATATAATCTTTGGTTTTGGCAATATTAATAATTTTATTTACCTACAAATTTTTATAGTCGTTATTATAATTGATAATTCTAAGCGTTCAGTGTGCCAATGGCTTTAGTAACAACCTGAAAGAAACTTGCTTACGGTTTGGTTGAAGCTGCAGGTGAGGGAGGGCGTTAAAATTTTAAAACGGAACATATAACTCGACCCGAAAGCATATCAAGGCAGTTGGGCATGGGTCGTTGCTTACCTCGCTTACATGCTTTGTTCAGCCTGACCGGTTGTAACGCCTCAGCGAAATGTTTATCCGTTAAACTTTCCACATTCGACGCTTTTAGGGTTCCATAATCAGTGGGTAAACACGGAACCCTATTACTGAGCCTACGTTGTCTGTCTATTTGTCCTACCTTTAAACTGCTGTATCTTTTGAACCGTAATAGATAGCAAGTTGAAATTTTCACAGAATATTACGGCGGTTTAACTAAGAAATAATAAAAAAGTAAAAAAGTAAAAACAAAAGGGGTCCCCATAGAATAAACGTATTTTTTATCGTATTTTTGTATTACCTATAATAAAAAAGGGTTAATACGCACAAGCGTCAAACTTGGTATGATTTATAGTACACACTAAAGTATAACAACAAATAATAAATACTAATAGCCAAGTGCGAGTATGTGACAAGTTTCTGTTCATTACCAAGTTATAACTGGTAATTTCGTAATTGAATTTTGTGGTGGTACGGAACCCTCAGTGCGCGAGCTCGACTCGCACTTGGCTGGTTTATTTATTTTTGGGCTGGAACGTTGTTTCGTGAAAAACATAAAAACGCTGGAAGGTCACAATGTGCAATGCAGATAAGCTCCAGTGGAAGAATCTTTATAAAAAAACTTAATTGTGCATTTCAGAAATAAAAAAACATCTATACTTAATATTATAAGGAAGAAAGATTTGTATGTAAGTATGTTTGTAACGAATTGGCTCATAAAGTACTGGACCGATTTTAAAAATTCACTTCACTTTCAATTCACTTTCACTGTTGGGAAGCTACACTATCCCCGGGTGACATAGGCTATAATCTATACCCGTGCGAAGCTGGGGCGGACCGCTAGTATTTAATAATAGGCTAGAGTTTGACGGCCACCTCGTTTTTTTTTATGCCATATTTATGCGATGATGCGATCTACGATAGAGCATGCTAGCATAGAAGAAACGATGAAATCAAAGCGCTTCGTCCGGTTTTTCAGAATATCAACTATGGCGTATCACTCTGGCCGTCCAATAGAAAAATTACAAACAGATAGCATAACTTACGAGCTAGTGCAATGGCCTGCTACCGTTGGATGGAAAGAATTAAGGTATGGTTACCCTTTTTGTAATATTATGTTCATAGGAAACTAGCTGCGCCCGCGGTTTCATCTGCGGGGTTACTCCTTATAATATCGGCTATCTGCCAGTGAAAGTCCCGTCAAAAGCGGTTCAGCCGTTTCGGAGTCCATATGGAACATACCAGACATACACACATCGCCTTATATATATATATATAGATAGATGAAGGCTAATGAATGGTATCCGTCTAGACGAAACTATTTGGATGCTAAGCCAAATAATCAGCATTTCCTTCGGTGAATGCAAATTGCAAATAACGTTAAAAATTATAATATTGCTTTCCATCCTAATGACATAGACATTTTTGGTGGACTGGATTGACTTTTACGAAGCCATTGCAGTGATGTAGTGAACCCTGGCAAAATTTTAGACTAAACTGAAATAGCAGCATAACAACAGAGGATTGAAATTACGTGATTATACGGGATATTTACAGTGGTAAGATTGTGGAATGAGCTCCCAATATTTCCGAGAACATGGTACATGTAACTGCTCTTTCCAAAATCTTACCACGGTAAATATCCCGTAAATAATCATATTACTTTAGTGAATAACCGTGATAGTTTAAAACAGTGTTGTAACAGGATAGCTTACAAATAAATGTAGTTACTTGGCTTTCTTACTAAGACAGTTGCTTGTTACATAAAACGTGCCTATACCGCTGTAAGCTTAAGGCTATTGAATAAAAATTCTATTAGCCATAGCAGTACCTTCAGGAACAACGTTATTGCCTGGAGCCTGGAGGTGCTGTAAGCTCACGAAGGCAAATATCCCTCGGCAACTGGATCAAATATTTATAAGAGAATCCGCTTTCGCGTCCACATGCTAGTGTAGATTTTAGGGTTCCAAAACTTTAGAGAATGGAAATACTTTGAAATTTCTCGCTGTTTGCTTCTGTTTTAGAGTACTTACCTACCTAAACTTTTTTCTTTTGCTTTCAGAATTATTTAGTTCATTGAAATATTATACTGGAAGAAACAATTTTAGTTAAAACCTTAATATCATGTTTCTTTGTATTCTATAAAATTCACTTGATATAAAAGTATCTAAATTAATAGAGACTGAGAGGTTTAACACCACAGAAAAGAGAAAGCAAAAAAATAAACGTACAAACTGTGTTTGGTAGCATTCCGATCTTGGCGACCAAATTTCAGAGATGCATCATACCAACATAACATTATACTTTTTATAGTTTAGTCGAAAAGAAAACTACTTGAGAAATATTCTTTGCTAAGACAATTTCAATGACCTTAGAGCTTAACAGCGTCTTGTATAAAATAATTTTGAATTAAGGTTTTCAGCATGTCAAGTAACAATTTTCTATGTCTAATAGTTTAGAAATGCAGGGGGAGGGGACCAAATTTTTCCCACTTTGGCGGGCTATATTTCACAAAATAACAAACTTGATAAAAAAAAAAAAAAATATGAAACTTTAAAAAAAAAAAGACATCCCCATTTCACATGTGCCAGAGCAATCCCTAAAACGAAAAAAAAAAACTTTTTTTTTTAATACTTGTAAAATTGAGATCTATTCAAAAAATGAAATTGTGCAAAATTTCAAGCACTTGCCTTAATAACTATAGAAGTTAGAAGGTTCCAAAAAATTAGGACGGACGGACAGACAGACAGATGGATGGACAGAACGAATTTATAAGGGGTTGGGGCTACAGAACCCCTAAAACCAACAAATAAACTTTTGCATTTATAACATTAGTAGGATTTTTGCAAGTTTTAACTTTAAAGAACCCGGGAGCGAAACAACCCTTTCCTTTTCAATTGGTAGAGTAACATGCAAAATACGCCCGCGATTTCGACAGACGATCCGAGCGGAATGCAACCCATAGGATGAAATAGATGTTCTCCTACGAGTTTACTGCTCGACTGAGCGTAGTTTGTATACCCAGTAAGTAATGTAAACACGAGAGAAAGTAAATTTCTTGGAAACTTTCAGGATATGAATAGCAACCTTGTTGCTTTAAATTATCACACAGTGGGTTGATGGGTACCTATATACATTAGATCCATTCGAGTTGTACTTAGCTGTTTGATATATTTTATTAGCCTTAATTTTTATCGCAAATTACCTCAGTCTAGGCTAGAGCTGCTTCGAAATAACTTTGTTCGTCATGGCTGCTCTAATTTTTAATTTTCTTTCAGGAGAAGTGGTAGATATCGCATACAGGCGTTTTTGTATATACCTATTGAGTCGAGGAAGTGGTTGGTGAAGTGTTTCTATGAAGTGGAAGATTTGCTAAAGAAAATGTCATGACGTTTTTATTGTTATGATTTGATCATACCACCATTTCTAGGGTTTATAGAATTTTCCTCGCATTCAGTAGGTACTAGTAATTTTTTTTTTGAAAAATGTTTATTTATCTGTATCAACGTTTTGTACTGTGAGTTAATAGATACTTTAATTAAAATATTAATTAAATCTCTAGGTCACGGAAATCAAGCAAAAACACAAATGAACAGGTTTTTCTAACCTGCGGGGTTTGAGATAATGTTATAATAATAGGATTGGGCTTTTCTTCCCTGGAATGAATGTAAAGTAGTATCTTAGCAATGCTTCCTAAATAGATAAGGCGTTTGCTTAATTTCATCATTTGAACATACCTAACATTCTGCCTAGAGAGGCTTGAACACAAATGGCTTGCGACGCAAATTAAAATTACTGCACTGGATTCAACATAGATAATAATGATCTGCTACGACATTTTATCCATCTAACATCATTGCACTGTAGGTGTCTGAGCCATATTTATAAAAAAAAACTCATAGACTCACACACACACACACACACACACACGCTTCCTCGCTTCCTTCCTGTTCCCTGCCATTTTTCTTTCACTCATTCCGCTGTCAATCGTCGCATGGATAGCTCGCGCGTCCTCAGCCTAGCGCTTCAACGGCTGTCGCGATTACCAACCGGTTGGTGCACACGCCAAGTTCGCGATCACCATCATCACCGCGACCAGTTCACCTCAAGTTTAAATAAAGGATTGAGAACGCAGCCACCATCATCCATCTCCCGTAAGTCCCCAACAGTAGGCTTTTTGGAAAAACTCGAGAGTCACACAGTGGGCAATGGAGAGAGTTACACTCGGAGTTTTTTTGCGCGATAAAAACCGGAACGTGGATATTCGCCAAATTACCAGAGTCACCGACATAGCTATTAAATTTTGCAAGTTGAAGCGGCAATGCGGAGGCCACATCGCTTGAAGAACCGATAACCAATGCGGAAGAAAGATTCTTGAGTGGAGACCACGAACTGGAAGACGCAGCGTAGGCAGGCCTCCCTCTAGATGGACCGACGACATCGTGAGAGTCGCAGGCATCTAGTGGATGCAGATGGCAGGCTGTCATTCAGTGTGGAGGTCTAGGGGGAGGCCTTTGTTTAGCAATTGACGTCTTCTGGATGATGATGATGATAATCATTGCACTAAAAGCAGCGCATCAACGCATCCGCATATCAAACGCACTAATACAGTGACCCAAGATTTTACACTCAGTGATTCCTAATTTCACTATGCCATTTTATTCACTTGCACTAAATTTTCGAAAGTCGTTACGTTGCAGGGGAATTTAAATTAGATCGATCAGAGGTCGAATTAAGACGTAGCATTTTGCAGTGCTATAAATATCTACCAGTCGACACCTAGATATCATTGGGGAGCATTCCATTATGAAATGGAACCAAACGAGTCGTAAAGTTCTGCTAAAATAATTCAGGTGCGTACCTTTACCTAGTTAGTAGGCAGTTTTGCAGAAATAAGACAAAATGATATAATTATTCAACGTTTTAATAATAATACCTATGATTGACATAAATTACGAAATAACATTATTCTAAGTTCTCTGCCTACAGTGAAAGAAGAAATAAGACCCGCTGACGACTGCAATATCACCCAAATGAATAAATTAGCAAATATTTTAATTTCAAGAATGCCTCCTAGGAGGCCTAAAAGGAGAATACCTACCTCAAGATTTAACAAATAAAATATGAAAAAAATAAAAATGACACTGGATGCGACACAAGACGAGTTCAAAATAAAGCCTATTTGTCTTCAAAAGACAGATTGTTTTTTTTACAAGGATTATAAATAAGTTCTCTTAAGTTATTTATTAGGTATAGTCCAGTCATTACGTCAGAAATAACTGGTTAGAAATGCAAATGAACCGATACAGCCAAATTTTGGATATGTCGTGGGGAGGACCTAGAAAAGCTTAACTTCAAATTGTGGACCAAAATTACCTTGTGCAATTTCCGCTATCTTGAAAAAAGGGTTAAATTCAGTTTTTTTCAACATAACTCGGTTCTCTCTGTCTCTCTGAGCTATACGTTATTACGTTTTGAGGCAAATGAACTAATTAATTCAAACGCTACAGTAAACATTATTACTATTAACGACCCGTCCTGAAACAGACACGACAGATTACAGTTTCATTAGGCTGTCGACAGTCTTCAGCACCCTTCAGTTATTCATAACCACTTGTTAATTGCGACGAGAGAGCGCTTCGTCGGGCAACTTTCGAATTGGATCACTGACGCTTACAGTTTCAAGGCTTACAGCTAATTTAAACCCTAGTGCTTGAAGCTTTTAAGTTTTTTTAATATTTGTAGACAGAAAGACAAGTTTGTAGTGCACCCAAGATATTTTAATGACTGCTCTTATTTTTCTTGGGTTTACTTGAATTCCATTCAAAATTATTTCATACCCAAAGCCTTGAAAATTTAATGACAAATTTTGGACGTAATCCGTATTTTATGAGACCTTTACTGAGTTAGTAATTTTTAAACTTTCGCGATTTGATTTCTGAGTTTGTTTGAAGACGTTCTTTGCATGTGGCTTAAAATCCTTTTTTTTTCAAAATTCTTTGAATACAAAATTTTTTGTTCAAGAGTCGTATGAACAGTAAAACCCGTACATAATGCATCGTTCAATTTTACGGTTAAGTTATTACGGTTTACAAGACGTGGATGCTAATAAAATCATGTTACTTAAAAACGGATCAGTTTTGCCTTACTACTTAGCACCTCATTTCTTGCTAGAATTTGCAGGTATATGTAGGTAAGTTACATATTACCAAACATTCACCATAGGGAGGGACTGGGGGGGAACTATTTTAATCACGCCATTATGTTACACAGCCACTGTATCCAGACACAGAACACAACATGAATTGGTTTAGGAGCTAGGTTTCTCATATCTTGTATTTATTTGCTGTAGGTCATGTAACTCTTTAATTTAGCCTATCATTGTTCAATTGTTTTTTTTCTTTGTCTCTCTTTTATGCTATTAATTTATTTCATTATGGTGTAAGTGCGCGTGATATTTCCGTTGGTGTTATATCCTTTTCGGACCTCAAAATACAAGCTTAGCTTAGCTTAGTATGAGGCCTTTAATTCTTTAGGCCTTTGCTTTATTGTATCATTATCTTATGTGAAATAAACAATTTTGTATTATTTGTATTTGTAAGTACCTATATGTAAAAAAAGTTTTCTATGCAGGTACCATGCAGCTAGCAGCTACATATTTTACAGGCATTTACATCACCTGTTTGTTTAAAAACACTTCACCGGTGCACTATTTAATAGCAACATGTACCTAAATTAGAGTGGTTGGCACGATAGAGTTTATAGTTTCATTAGGGTGGTCAACCCTGTTATTCATAGCTCGCTAATGACGAGAGGCTGGTCTATGAAGCGCTAGTTTAATGTTACCCGCTTTGTTGCTCTTGCAAGTCAGTTCACAATATTACAATGTATTATGTATTATACTTATTGAGATATATTTACCTTACTTTTTCGCCCTCTTCTTCCGGTACCTTGAAATCGTAATTACACTGATCATAAGTATTTTATGGAGTCCTTCCGGTACAAAAAAAAAATGGTTTACTGTATAATTATGGGTAGCAAATAAAATTAAATTTGTGTTTGAATTTCTCGCGCAGAGAATTTCTTTGGCTATTCAATGCTTGGCAGCCAATATTCTTAGTGCTTTACCACAAGATCACGACGTGTTTAGTTTTTTATATTATCATGTCATCACGTCATAAATTGTGTACAGTTATAAATAGAATAAAATTGTAAATTGTTATTTTTGAGTTTTTATTTCAGCTGTTTTGTGATACTCGTAGAAATTCTGTCCTGTAAATATAAAGCCACAAAGTTTTCGACTAACCGAATGTTGAACATGAGTACATTTTACGGCTCATGTCAAAATGAATCCCGTGAGAGCATTACGCCACATTTTGAGGTTATTTTATGAATCAACAAAAATCGGAAAAAACATTTTTTGTTATTCATTTGGAGTTTTTCGTACAATTCACTTTACAACTAAGCGCTACAGTGGGTCATATGGAAACATTGTGGAGCAACAGCCACCTAACCATATTAGGGGCCTTCACCGGCCTAAAAACACTGACAATAAGGCCGACCAGACACCCTTACATATATCAAATACATATTGACTTTTTGAAGTGGAAACTTCTTTCATATCAACACTAACTGCCAATTTTTTTAAACCGATTTGGTATCTTTAGCATAACTTTGTTAACGTTTTAAAGCAGTTATTTTTATTAATTATATTTACTTATAAATATCATAATAAAACAAACATCGAATATGTTTGTTTGTAACTATATGTTATACTAAAACTATACATTTATCTTCTTTTGAGTAAATGCTAAAATGCTAAACCTTCGCAAATAAGTTGCTTTGTAACATTCGTTCATTAACTCTGAATGGTTGGTGATCCGATGATTTAGAAATTAGGGATTGAAATTACGTGGTGAACAGAAAATATTTAACGGTTCAGTTGAATGATGTTTTGGAATTAACGGGCTGATTACGTATACGTCGGTTATCATACATTAGGTGAACTTGGGCCTTAACCATTCGCGGTGTTATTTTAAAGATAATGGCCAGTCGGTTCTTTAATTTCGATTCAACTTTTTATCTTCAAAAAGGTTGAAATTATAAAGTCGGAGAGCGTTTTTATTAGCTTAACAGATATTCGAAGCTTACCGTCCATTCAGTTAAAAATTCAGTAGTAATAAATAAATGTTGTTCCACACATGGCATTTTGGCTACCATTCAACAAAACCTAATTCCACCCGACCACAGTCTCTGGTACGTACAATTGGCGCAAACGAGCTCGAAACCAAACTCTGTTAAACTTTAAAACATTTCCCTCGAATTGTGACCAAAATTTCAAGTTGCGTCGAGTTTTTCACTGCAAAGATTTAGCAAAATGTTCATTTTGACTTATGATTCTCGAATTTAATTCTCGTAAGCTTGGTTCGAATTTAATTCTCGTAAGTTTGGATTGAATTTGGGGGCTAATTTAACGGTCTAACCTCATTAGAGTTTAGTATGTGGAAGGAGCGTTTCTAAGGAACGTTTCTGCACAAGAAGTTTCTGATGTCTGTACAAGCTTATTCTTGGAAGTTTCGTACGTGTTTGACGAAGCTCAGCGACGCGGAAAATTGTAGCCCGGTAGTTACTTTGATAAATTGGTGTGTTCTCCTTTGTCGATGCTCTATCATGATACGGATCTGGCTGATTGATGGGTATTTTCAGTTTACGGTTAGAAAAATAGAAGAATTCGACACAATTTCCTGTTTCAGGTGATATAACCTATTGTTGTTGTGTTTTTTTGTAACTTGAACATAACTGATATTAAAAAATAAACCAGTCAAGTGTGTGTCGGGCTCGCGCACTGAGGGTTCCGTACCCCCACATAAATTGTTAACTACTAAAGTACAAAAAAGTATTTAGTGCAAAAAGACAACATATCTATTTACCGCGTCTGACGTGTATTATACTTTTCTATTTTGACTTTTTTTACTAGCTGCGCAGTTTCCTCTGCGGCGTCAATCTTACAGGAACCATTAATATTTTCAGGATAAAAAGTAGTCTATGTAACTCACCGTCCTTTGAACTATATCCAATCAAAATGTACTTCAGTCCAATCAATCCTCTGTTGTTGAGTTAAAGACGGACACACAAACAAACACACCTTCCTATTAACGATATCAGTCATATTTTCGCACACAGCATTCAGCAATAATGTTTTCAAACCATTATTGACTTTTCAAAGAAACCAAGTCTAATAGCCTGCGGAAAGACAATGGAAAACTTGGGAGCGGAGAAAATGAGAAAAATCGTATACGGCCAAGAGCTAGTTAAATATAAAATGGAGGCTGCAAAGATGCGAAGTCACGCGAAGCTTTCCAACTCTGGAAGCCTTTTTATTGTGTCGCCTTACAACAGGAGCTAATTTTGGGTAAACGGATACTTAGAACAAGTTTATTTTGGCTTATCATTGTAATTTAACACAAATTGGACCAATGTGGGTGATTTTATCAGGAATCGGAAGAATGGGCATTCATGAGGGCGTGGGTTCTCTTTTGCGCTAGATGCAGGTATGTTACTCGAATCCTATATTCTAAAAGAGTTTGTGCTGTAATTATTCTGCATAAATTTTGTGACAAAGAATAACAGAACTGAGAATACGTATTGCAGCAGGAATTACACCGGAGATTCTATTAGGAATGTGGTAAAAATATTTGTCAGAATATTGTAGGTAGCTACATAAAATAGCATACAGGGTGGTACACATAATTATGCTGTGAATGCCAGGTGGTGTGTAGAAATATGGAAATATGTAAATAATATGGAAAGAAATAAAATAATTTAGTAAAAAACTGTTTTAAACTATCACGGTTTTTCACTAAAGTAATATGATTGTTTACGGGATATTTACCGTAGTAAGGATGTGGAATGAGCTCCCGATATTTCGGCGCAGTTACATGCACCATGTTCAGGGGAAGAATAAAGAATGCGGTTGGTGCTTTTTAACTGTTCGACCAACCACCCGAATTCTTCAGTCGTCCCGTGAACATGGTACATGTAACTGCGCCGAAATATAGGGAGCTCATTTCACAACCTTACCACGGTAAATATCCCGTAAATAATCATATAACTTTAAATATTTAGTATTGTTCAAACTGAAAACTTGTGAATGTAAAATATTGTCGAAATTGTATATCAATCAAAATTAAATCAATAAAAAGAACATATTATTTACTACCTACATTACGGTTTTTTATAGTTCCTAGAATTGCCTAGATCTAATGTCAATTATTTCGTTTACAATACAGTCTATTATTACATGTCAAAAATAAACTTCTGAAAAGTAACGTCTGATTCAATCACTGAATATCTGAATCGCAAGACAAAATAATCTTCTCAGCAGCTAAATAAAATTACGCAATAAGTTTCACTTTCCTGCATTAGTGCCATCCAATCCATTTAGTTCATCCCCAAAAAGCTTTGCAGGTAGATTCGGCCTCGGAAAATGCACAAAAATATATATAGGTACCTAGCTCGAATCGAGGTTTTAAAACGCCATCTCCGGAATATCAAATAGATTCACTTTGAGACGCTTTCGTATACTCTAGACTCTTGGTTTAAATATGGATCTAGTATGAAGTAAGTCTTTACAGATTTTATAAAGTGAACCTGGATTTATCTGTCTAGCCTTTGTGGTAACCGCCTTTTCTGCTCGCAATCTGGTTAAATTTTAATCAAGACTGTCAAGTTCTTTCACGTGATGGCATGAAATGAGGTATTGTATTATACTAGTGAAAATTAAATATAGCAAGATTAATTTGTATTAAGGAATATGCTTATTTATGTATTTAATATTTGATACTTACAATACTGTAGTTACAAATAATGTAGAAATGTTCAAATGGAGGTAAACAACAACAAAAAATATAACACATTTCGAGGAGTGTGCATCGGATCTGCACGATCTAATTCCCATCCTGCCCATTTTTCTATCAGACTGCCAGAGCGGGCACGAAAAATCGTCACCGCTTTATGGTTAATATTCCGAAAACCCGTACCAAGCGCTTTGATTCCACATTTATTATGCGAACCGCTAGACTGTGAAATGCGCTGCCTGAATGGGTGTTCCCCGATGGTTACAATCTGGGTGTCTTCAAATCACAAGTGAATCGGTTTCTTCTAGGCAAGAGTGCACCAACGTAGACCGCATCATCGCTTAACATCAGGCGAGATGATGGTCAAACGCAAGCCTATTTTTTTTTAAATAACAGCAAAATATTACCTAACATTTTTATGGATTTTGAATAGCTTCTTCATCATCATCATCATCAGACTATCATGTTGGGACACAGACCTTCTCGCAGAGAGAGAGGATGAGCCATAATCAGCAGTCAGCAGCAAGTTATAATATGTATATTGTAATACATTTTTGCTCATAATATTTTTGATTGAATAAGTTATTATTTAATTTGAATTATGTACACATAATAATATATATTATTAACATATACTGTTTATATAAGTTTATATACATCGTTGTAGAAAGTGTACTGGAGAAGTTTGACTTGTGACTATAGAGTTATTAATAAAGAATTGTATTGTATTAACTTGTATTGTATCAGCTAGTTGCATCAGCAGTTAATTGGCTCAGTGCCCAGTGCATGTCGTATATCTTTTAACTTTCTTGAATAGTTTAGTACAATAAAAAATGCGAATTAGGGACGTGTCATCAGGGATGATGAAGGATTCTAAATCAGTTTACGTGTTTAGAAGTTATCGTAGGATAAAGAAAAACACATACCTACTATACAAAGGACATACGTAAACTTTACATGGCTAAAATAAGAGTAAGTACAGATAAACCTTCTTATGTAATAAACTCAACAGATTGCTCATCTAATCCTCATAAAACTCCACTATCAAAAGGTATATAAACGAAAGCAAAAAAGTCAGGCTAAAAGCATCAATATTTCTTCATATTAAGCCAACACCTTAATCAGACAGCAGATGTGCATAAAATAATATATTCAGCTGTAAATATCCAATTTCGAGTGGAGTGCGACCACTGTCATAATTAACAAAGGTCTGGACCCCGGCGCCGTCGGTCGGGGCCCATGCATAACTAAAGGCTGCCGCCCCTAAACGGGACCCCAGTAAACTATGGACTCTAACAAATGACGAAGAAAGCGACATTTCTGGAAAAGACTAGAGATTTCCTCACATACATTTGCTATTATTGGCCACCTAAAACGTCTAGAGATATAAAACATCGGTCTTTGGGTAAGGTTCAAGTAAGCCGTACTGAAATCTACCTGTATTCAGAGCTATGAGCACTGTATTTTTTTTAAAGAGTTTCAAATGTTTCTCACCCAAAGCTCGTTTAAAAATTAAGGGCTTCTTCTTCCGGTAAACATCACTAGATGTCGCTTTTTTTTAGACACGTGCCATAGAATACGCTAAAACATTGATAACTCTTCCAAATCAGCTGTTCTAGGTTTAGATTAGCACGGTGGCATCACTTTCTTCAATTTCAAAGGCTGTAGTTTTCTGTAAGCCGACACAACGGGTTATACCTATAGGTGCTAGAAAGTTGGGGTATATCGCCACCTCGAGTCAGCTGGGACTATTTCTTTTTTTTAATCTTCCGTCAGATAAGCTAAAATTTATAAAACAAATAAAAATGCAATCTGTGATGAATCCGAGATTGTTCCCACATTCACCGAACGTTCAACCTTTCAAACAAATCTGGAAACATTGCATTACAAAATTCAAATACCTCGTGTTGTTACATCCCACCAAAGATTTACGACTATGTCATATCACTATGTCGCAAAAGAAAACCAGCTTGAAAAGCAAAAGCTATATACGAAATTTGTTTGCAAGATACCAGTCTTTACATTTCACACGACTGTTGTTGATTGCGTCAGGTTTCAGTCAGTTCTAGTGAATCATACGACGTCAGTTCCTTTTGTCTTTGAAATAGAGTTCGATGCAAAAGACAGGGGTGGATTTGTGGCTGTAGTAACGACCTGCCTTTACGGCTACTTATAAATAGTTTCTGTTGGTCGTACGGAGTTTTGTGGCTCAATAAAGGCAATATTGGGCCAGTTTTAGATGTAAGTTGGGTGTTAATTGGTTGTTTTATTGTGCGACCTTCGATTGTTTTATTTTATTGGTGACTACCTTTGAGTCTCTGGTTTTGGATGTCAATCTCCAATGGCATTTAAATTCACGAAGCTAGTAGCGAATGTCAGACTAGGCAGTTACGGTGGCTTTGTACTTAATGACGGTATAAAATATTTAAACGCATCAATTAACAATGAATTAATGAACTGTGGAATTACCTTTGTGTCTCGTATGTGAGCGTTCGTGAGAGATTCAATGAATATTGGCTTGAATATTTTATACTTTTGTACAGAATCCTTTGTCAGCCGGTAAGCAAGAGCTTTGTGAGAATAATTAGCTAAACAAGCATTCTTCTTGGCGATTTGGAAAAGACAGGATAGAGTGCAAGCTTTTATGTAACTTGCCCTATATGTATGTGTGGGACAGATCTTGCTACTGAATTTTAGATCAATTATCCACAACCGATTGCGCTGAAATTTAGCATACACGTTTAGTTTGCATGACAATGCATGCTTAGCTACTAAGTGACGTCATTCTAAATCCAATATGACACAATCCCAAAGATGGCGGACCAGTTATTTTTTATGCACCCCAATGAAAGGGTTTGCTGAAAAGAACGAAAAACAAAACATCACACTAAGTTCAATATGGCAACGCTTAAAGGATTGTAAAAAAAAGTTTTTATTATTTTAATGCTTGGGTTCTGTTATGGAATATTATTAAGTTTTGTCTTCATGTACCTACTACGATGTTTCGAATATCGGTAGAACGGTAGGTATAAGTAAAATTTATGTCAGAATATCTCACGAGTTTGTACCTCATTAAAAGTTTAGCCTAGTATTCTGACATCCTAAGTTCATTACTTCGCACTTTACATTTAGCTCATCATGATTTCTTAGGATTTCGTGATTATAAACCTCCCCCCCTCCCCCACACACACACGAAAAAGTGGTTACTTTCAATATTTAGTCCATCATTTTCTCAGGAAAAATTCCCGCTAGCAGTCTATTTACAAAAATGTGCCAATGTCACCTTTTGTTGCTTTGTGAACCATTTCCCTTTTGGATTGTAAAACCCGATGGCCTATTTTTATGATTGGCTTTTGTCTACTCTTTGAGTACAATAAAACGGCATAGAATTGATATTTTTCGTGGATAAAGAAGCGTGCTTACTTTGCTGTTTTATGTATAGAGAAACGTTGAATAATTCCCTTTAAGAGGATCTTGTTTGAAAGTCGGATTGTTGCCGAAAATATTCCGAAGTTCAAGTGGGATTCGTATTGCCTATCTATTTGTGGTGGATCGAAAGCGACCTTTATAAAATTCCGAGGATTCGAGAATGGTATGTCTAAAACACTCTTGGCGATGATATATATTTTTGGAAAGTTTAGTAATTTTTGTCTATACTAATAATATTATAAAGAGGAAAAATTTGATTGTTTGTTTGTTTGTTTGCATTGAATAGGCTCCAAAACTACTGAACCGATTTGATAAATTCTTTCACTGTTAGGAAGCTACACTATCTCCGGGTGACATAGGCTATATATATATTTTTTTAATAGGGATCCCTACTAAAACTCCAATAATGTAACCCAAGGTGTAAAAAAAATTAGATTTACACCCGTGCGAAGCCGGGGTGCGTTGCTAGTTTAGTAATAAGGAGATCCGTAGACGAATGAAATTTACCGAGAGAGCCCGACGGATATGCAAGTTGAAGTGGCAGTGGGCACATAGCACGCAGAACAGAAGGCTAATGGGGCTGAAAGGTTCTCCAATAGAGACCACGGACCGGTAAGCACAGCGTAGGACATCCACCCACAAGATGGACAGACGATCTAAAAGAGACCGCAGGGAATCGCTAGATGCAGGCCGTTTTCAACCAGTCCTTTTGGAGATCTTTGGGGGAGGCCTATGTTCAGCAGTGGACGTCCTATGGCTGAAATGATGATGATGAGTAATGTTCCAATTACGTTTACAAAAGAATTTTAAGATATATAAATACTTACCAAGTGAAAAAGAAGCGGTAAAGACATATTCCTAGAAAGAAAAAGCGGCGTTCCGTATCTAACAAGTGTCATGGGACCAAGGTTTAGCCATCCAATTTAAAAATTCCAAAACAATCTGTGAATCTGGTGATTCTATAGAATAAAGACAACAGACAAGTACCTTTGATATGATAATATAGCATGTCATGTATATATAGTGACTACTATTACAGGACAAAACAAGAGACTTGCATCGTCCAGAAAGGTCCAGAGCGGGCACGCAAATATTTGTTTTGTAGATTGGCATCCAGGTGAACTAACAGACATTGTTTTGCACTAGACAAGTGAAATGTTCGGGGATAGATCCGGATTCCGGACTGAAAGCATTTAGGCATACGCCTATTAGCCAGCACTAAGGGGAATAATTGAGGCTCTGATCACAAAACAGGCACTGAAAACATCGCATTGCAAAACAAGATTTCGCCTATCAATAGTTTATACTCGAAACTAAGTTACTATTAATTAACATAACTTACTTATACTAATGAATACTTTTGAAAAATTATATAAAATTTTATACAAAGATTTTCCGAATTCTGTGGAATTCGATATATCGCAGGTTTATGATAAATCAGGTTTGTAATCAAAGGCCTTTTTCAAGAACTAGAAGATGACAAAACCTTCCTTACGTCCTCTAGTAATATTATAAAAATCCAGTTTTTAAAATCAAATCAAAAACTTGTTAAAGTTTATGATAAAAATATATTGGGTATAGGGTATAGATAATATAATAAATAGATAAGGAGGACCTTTTTTTATCCCGCGCCTCAATTGACCCCTACGAAAAATTTATTTTTTGAGCGAAGCCTGAATCCCAAAAATGACCGAGCATTGCTCTGATTAAGCAAATAGGTAATGAGACTTTAGTATTCTTTTTTAAATTATTTTTTAACATTTCTTGATGCAACCGCAATTAGTGGAGAACCAATTGAGATAATGCTAACTATATGTAAAATTATAACAAATAAATCACTAAAGTTATGTGATTATTTACGGGAATGTGTTTTAAATAAATCACTGTTTATTGTCTATTATTGTTTTATTTATTTGAAGGAATTCGGTATGTAAAGTATTTTTTTTGTATTTTATTAATATTTTTATTTCGTAGGCTATTTTAAGAAACTAATTTCAATAATTTTGTTTTCTATTGAGTAGTTATTTTACAATATTTTTTTGAAAATTGAAATTATGTGACGTCACTATATAGCACAAAATTTCGTTGCGTTGAGAAGCCTAAAAAAGCACCCTATATTGGCAGCCCTGAAAAAAACCAGACAGTCAAACCACAGAAATGAAAAAATATTCTATTCTGTGTGACGAACAGTGTGTCAAATGTATAATATTTTTATTCTTAAAAGGCACAGAAAATAAAATGCTACAATGTGACGTCATTTAGAGGTCAATGAAAGTCGAATGATTTCTTAGTTTTATGTTAAAATAAATGGCATCTTATCGTTTTAAAAGGTCAGAGTAGAAAAATAAGGGTTGGTAACATAAAATCTCGAAATGGTTTTGGAATTGGCATAGGTTAATTTTTTTTAGCATACCGAAATTCGATATGCTAAAAAAAATTAATCGACATTGATTTTTTTATAAAACTAATCCAGTCTTTAGGTTTGTGAACAAAAAGTTTGGCTTCGTTTTTGATCAAAAACCCGACTTTATCATAAACCTGCGACAATATACAAATACAGTTTTGATAGATCCATATAGTTCTTTAATTTACTGCTTGACGAGCAGAGTCAAACTTTATTAAGACCATCTAATGAAATTCTTGTCACATTTTGAACTCCAGCGCTAATTTATCTGACTCTACTGTACATACATTTTGCCGTGCAAACTTGTTTCCAACATCATATTGGTCCCATTCATTAGTTCATAACACTAACGAAGTTGTTTCTCTACTGATACGATACCCCAGCTAATGTACAACTATTGCGATATGTGTGTTGATACAACCTGTTATATGCTTCTCAAACACGAAGCCTGAATATTTGAAGAGGCTGCTCGCTTCCGCGTCTCTCTAACTGTAATTAAAGCTTTATGAAAATTGTGTGTCAGGGTTGTACTGAAATAATAATCAAGTGACGAAGCTCGCGGCACCTCTTAATGTCAGCGTAATTATCATTTCAGCCCGCCAACCCTTTGCTTTGTCCACTGTGTAAGTCTGAGTATGTAGTAATTTCCAGCATGCCTCTGGGTTGGGAATGTAGTAATCAGAATTATTTACGGGTACCTCTGAATGAGCTTAGTTAGGTCTGTAGGTGCAGGTAAGGAAATACCACTATTCGTGGATACGTTTCATTCAAATTCAAAAGTCCATCTACCATATCTGTTACCATCTCTGTACATATTAGAAATAACTAAATTTATAAAATCAAAACAACATTTAAAAAAAAACCCATCTCTTTTGTATTTAGACTGATGCTGGTATTCGAACTCGCACACAGGCCGAGATGAAATTTTGCCCACGAATGGCCAAAACTGCACTCACGAAAAAAGTGTATTTTGTATGGCTCTTGTAATAAATATATACTAAAATTCCTAAAATTATCAGAGACAGAGATTAAATATTGGAATGTTTAAAAATTAACTTAATACTTTATTAGCACAAAAAAGCTACTATGAAATTTCATCATTCCTTCCTTAGTGAAAAAAATGTTTTGAAATGTAGTGTAGACTAAATAATTGACATAAGATCAAGACTAGGTACTAGAAAAAATAATAATAATCTATATCTATACTAATATTATAAAGAGGAAAGATTTGATTGTTTGTTTGTTTGTTTGTTTGCATTGAATAGGCTCCGAAACTACTAAACCGATTTGAAAAATTCCTTCACTGTTGGGATGCTACACTATCCCCGGTTAACATAGGCTATATTATATTTTCAAAAAAAATAGGGATCCTTACTAAAACTCCAATAATGTAACCCAAGGTGTAAAAAAATAAGATTTACAATTTTGACTTTGCGTGTTTGACAGTTCTAAGACAGGACAACGTCTGTCAGGTCAGCTAGTAAGTAATATAGGTAGTAATTAACATGTTTCTTTTGTTAAGTATCACCAACATATACAAAATACCAAAATATGATTTTAGCAATATTCTAACATAGAAATAATTTTAGTTATTTTAACTTTAACAGAACGAATAAAAATATATTGTATATTAAAAAAAAACTAACATTTGTACGCTGGAACAGGCAAGGACATGAGATACGTCTCCATTCTTACCACAGAAAAGAGAGACGAAGAAAATTCTCTCTTCTGTGATTCTTACGACCATGTATACTACTTTATATGCATGTGTACCTACCATGTTTTGACAAATAAATAATTTGAATTTGAATACATCAAAATCTTACAATATGTGTTTTTTCAGTCTTTGCTGCATTGCAATAAAAACTTTTAAAGCAACATAACCGGCAAAATAATACTTAAAATCAAATACATCTGTTCATTAGTAAAATTCTGTATAAAAAGTATGATAAACGAGTTCATCGCTTTAATTATTTCTGCAAGTCATGCAAGTCACTCTGCTAAGATTGAAGCGAATCATGCTCACCTAAGAACTACTGGTCCAAAGAAAACCTATTCCAGAATTTAGTAATCTAGGATGGAAAATTGTTTCATGGAGACATTTTCCTATTTTCGAGAAAATAAGAAAAAGTTGCTTTTATCTTTTGTTTTGTACTTCAAAATTCTCTATTACTCGACTGTGACCAGATTTCTAGTCTATTCTATTTCATATATTTAATTCTATTTCAAGTCATACTCAAGCAAAGTAAGACACGGTCAAATCTCAGTCATGCCTTGGTAATAATGTGGTGGAGTAGTAAGGCTTTTATGGAGTTTTGAAAACAACTCGAAAAGACAAGTTTTTTAGTTTTTATCGAAAAGTTTCACCTCTTTATGTCATTAGCCTGTATTCGAGCACTTAATAAGTAATAATCCACACTTATTACACACTAGCAACGCACCCTGGCTTCACACGGATGTAAGTCTTATTATTTTTACACCTTGGGTTACAATATTGGAGTTTTAGTAAGTATCCCCATTAAAAAAATTATATAATATAGCCTGTCACCCATATGTTACATAGCGTAGCTTCCCAACAGTGAAAGAATTTTTCAAATCGGTTCATCAGTTTCGGAGCCTATTCAATGCAAACAAACAAACAAATCTTTTCTCCTTATAATATTAGTATAGATTAACCTACAACACATTAACACTCGAATACAGTTTAGGGAAATAATGCAACGAGGCGACATGATTTTCTCACGTTGGCGCAAAAGCTCTTCAAAAAGTTTCTTTATTTCACTATCACTTCAGGAGTTTTGCTTCATGTTTGACCAAATTACCACCAAGTACATACAGCTCTGAATAATTGGGCACTAAAAAGAGAAGTTCATGTAACGTGCAGTGGGCTGCCAATTTTGAGTGTTATCAATACTTAATTTATATTTTGCAAGCTCGCAGTGAATGCCATTTTCGCCGAGTCATGTTCACAAGAGCAATATGATGAGCAGTAAGGTTATGTTCATTTTACGTATGGCGTAGACGCAGCCTAGTATTTTAAAAATTTATTTTATTTAGTATAATCTATACTAATAATATAAAGAGGAAAGATTTGATTGTTTGTTTGTTTGTTTGTTTGTTTGTTTGCATTGAATAGGCTCCGAAACTACTGAACCAATTTGAAAAACTCTTTCACTGTTGGGAAGCTACACTATCTCCGGGTAACATAGGCTATATTATATTTTCCAAAAAACAAGGGATCCTTACTAAAACTCCAATAAGGTAACCCAAGGTGTAGTAAAATAAGATTTACAATTTTGACTTTGCGTGTTTGACAGTTCTAAGACAGGACAACGTCTGTCAGGTCAGCTAGTAAATTATAACGAGGAAAGATTTGATTGTTTGTTTGTTTGTTTGTTTGCATTGAATAGGCTCCGAAACTACTGAACCGATTTGAAAAATTCTTTCACCGTTGGGAATCTACACTATCCCCGGGTGTCATATGCCTTTGACCAAAATATAATGAATGGACTGGCCCAGTAGAAGCGCGTTTTTGAAGATTACAAATTGAGCGCCGGCGCTCACTTCGTTTCAGTCGATCTCTAGCCGTAGGAAGTGCAACACGAGTCTATTGTTACGTGATAACGAAACATCTGACAAAATTATGCATTCGTATGCTTTACCGAAGTGTAAATACACAAACAAAACCGGTATCTATTTTTTGTAACAAATGTAAAGAACTGTACATGGTTATAATTAGGTGTTGAAGTATATGTCCGACGATTTTGACTCGTTTTTACTGAGCAAGTTCAATGGTCGCTGGCATCCAGTGGATGCAAAAGGCAGACTGTCGTTCAGTGTGGAGGTTAAAGGGGGAGGCCTATGTTCAGCAGTGGACGTCTTCTGGCTGATGATGATGATGATGAAGTTCAATGGTTAGGGCCCGTCCTTTAATTTTATTTTTGACGAAGACATAGGCTATAATCTATACCCATGCGAAGCTGGGGCGGACCTAGTAATAAACAATCAGTAATACATACAATCAGAGAAATTATTTAATTAAATTAGTTATTCATAGGTGGTGTAGGTTGTGTGATGTTGTTATGTAATTTACACTACAAAAAAAAACCGTATTCATATCAGCTGTCTCTTTAAAAATGCTAGGTAACCTTGTCATGTTACTCAAATTGATAACTCGATTGCTTCAAGCTGAGACTGCATAGCAAACTACAGTCTTCTACGTACACACATTCATACCAGGAACCGTTCGAGTAGTTGTGACTGCTTCGGGTGGTCGGCAACGCGGTGAAATTCCATCGTGCGGTCAAGCAGTCACCAGGAATACCCTGGCTCGAGCTGACAGTTGAAAAATTTAAACCAACTGCAGCAGCAGTCGGTTTTAATTGCAGCAGTTTGTCAGTCGCAGCTTCAAGCAGTTTTGTTAGAAGTGTTTGGTGTGAAGTACTTACTTCAAAGATAATTGATAATAATTCTACAAAAAGTACCTAATCACTATTCAGATTTATTGTATCCTAATATTCTTAGTAGTTCTATTTGGAAAAAAAATTGCGTGTCCAAATTGGCCAGTATAACAAATTGTTTTTTTTTTGTTCAAACAGTTCGATCATCGAACTACTAGTCGGACAGAATAGGATAAATTTTGACTTTGACTGCACGAGCAGTCCGTGTGTGTTGATCAATGGCTAACTGCTCAACCTGTCCGGGTATGGCCGGCCTTATTACCACATACCTAATCTGGGTCGGCTTATAATTATCAGATGTCTCTTTAAAAATGTCTGATGTTGTAGTAGAAGTAAAAATAGCAAAAAATTGCATTGCCACCCAGCGTGGCAATGCTGCCAGCATTCTGGCCATTTTTCCCTCTACCGAGTGGCTTTTAGATTAGTAATTTTTGTAATGATTATTATTTATATTTTATTTTAATTTTTATGTAATAATTTGGTAGTAAAAGTTTTAGTTTTTAAATATCTGTGGTTTACATGTAATATATTCATTGAATTCTTTAATAAATTAAAATTATAAGGAATTAATTAAAGAAATAGCAAATAAAAAAACTGAAAGACCAGATAATCTTCAAATGAATGAATAGATTTTCATGAATTATAGCTAAGAACACTCTAGATCAAGTCACATTTCAAACAAAAAGAAACCTAAATCAAAATCAGTGCAGCCGTTTGGGAGTTACGATGCCACAGACAGACAGAGGGAAATATATAGAGGGTTACTCAATTAATCATCATAAGCATACCGACACTGGCAACTCTGAATAAAATAGTAGTTGTTTCGCGCGACTGCCCTTAATCGAGTGTCACAGTTTAAAGCTAGTTTTGGCAACTGCTGCGCGGTATTTATAGCTGCAGATTCTCTGCATGCGACCAAACTGAAATTCCAGGTCATCTGGAAATCATTTGGTGTTTGTTCCTCGTAATTGCTAACGAAAGATGCACTCGGAGAGATGGAACACAACAAAAATATTCAACTGGCGTATTCTTAACGGAATTTGTAATATTGCTAGAGACTATTGTTGTGTTGTGGTAACTAAACTTTACTAATTTGAATAATACTTTCGTATTCTTCTCAACAAACTCTTTCATTTTGATACCCATACCATGATGATGCTACGATGATGAATCAATCCTGGATGCAGGCCGCTTCCAACCAGCCTTTTTGGAGATCGATGGGGGAGGCCTATGTCCAGCAGTGGACGTCCTATGGCTGAAATGATGATGATGATGATGATGACCGTGATAATAGCAGATAAGAACATTTTGTCCATCTTGGGACGTCCACCATATTGAATTTAGCATCTAGGACCAAAGTGCTTGAGAAGACAAATCCAACGAACCCAAACTCGACAAGGTTACGTTGTTTCATTTAGGAGTTCCTATGGCCACCTATGTCTCCATCATCAGACCAGTTCGACGTTCAGTCAGTCCGATGGTACCATAACATTGCACCGAACTTACATACATAAGTAACTACAAAGTCCCTAAACCCGTATACGAGTACATACTAACAGGGCAAGTTGATTAAAAGCTTGTAAAAATACTAAAAATGGAATTTGCACAGCTTTTCTAAATTCTAAATTCAAATATGAAAAAATTCACCGTGAAAACTGCGAAACAAAAGACAAGCTCCAGGTCAGAAGATTCCAAAATCAATATGCCCTGTAAAAAATAAGCGTTCTAAATTCTATGGCGCATAAACTGGATATCTCATCTTCCTGGTCCATGATTTCATACAGAATGAAATAAAAATCCGCTATCCGGTGCAATGCCGAATGTCGTTTATATAATAACGCAATAAACAAACACGGGTGCCCTGATGGAAAACAGTATCAGCCCGGAAATATTATAAAAGTTTATCTATTTATCAATAGAGGTCAATAGCAGTTTGCTGATGAAATTAGTTTGAATTTGTCAAAAGAGCTAATATCATACTAATATCTATACTAATATTATAAAGAGGAAAGATTTGATTGTTTGTTTGTTTGCATTGAATAGGCTCCGAAACTACTGAACCGATTTGAAAAATTCTTTCACTGTTGGGAAGCTACACTATCCCCGGGTGACATAGACTATAATCTATACCCTTGCGAAGCTGGGGCGGACCGCTAGTTATAAATAATCTGAAAAGTTTGTTGGTTTGTTTGTCTCTTTCACGCAGCAACAAAGCAACAGATTGACCTGATTTTTTGCATGGGTATATTTCAAGGGCTGGAGAGTGACATAGGTTACTAGTACTTTTCATCACTACGCGGGTGAAACCGCGAGGCGCAGCTAGTTTAAAATATTTTCACAAATCAATGACCTTATATGTAAAATAACTACAATTTTTTTAATGATTTATAAATTTGCATGAAACATGAGTTGTTGCACTCACAGATAAAAACTAAGTTATTGTCTTTTCAGTGGTTGAACTTGTGTTTGGTGAAATTGTAATATTTTAAGTTTAAGATAAGTTTCAGGAGTAATTAAAATAAGATCTATGCTGTATGCTTTGTATGTCCGTTCTAAATTCGAGAACATTTTGCAGTGAGGCTAGTTGCTTTTGTTTTGTTCGCGTTTGTCCTGCCGCGCCTGCTCATAAGCGCTATCGCATATGTGTAGAGAAAATACAATCCAGCAACATAAAAATAAAGAGAGCAACAGAAAAAGAAAAAATTACCTCCATGAAATGAAGCTCATGAAATGTAAGCGTAAATTTTAGGCTTTGTAGCTTTTAGTTATTTTAAGGCCAGGACCGGACGGACATAGGCACAAAGTTACGCCGCATTTTAAATAATGTAAAGATACCGCAAACACCCGGATTGGGAGTCATATCGTGGTCTGCCAGCCGACTTACAAACTAGATACAGTTTGTAGCAGTAGGGAATCTTTAGCATTTTTGTAAGGCTAACAACTGAAACCAGTAATGATTGACAAATACCATTGAACAAAGACCAAAAATATCATACTTACGTAAACATAACATACCAACATAATTGAGGATGCGGTCTACGATGGAGCAGGCTTGCCTAGAAGGAACCAATTCACTCGCGATTTGAAGACACCCAGATAAAAAAAAACATAGACAAAAATGTGGTAATTTTTTATACAGAACAGATCTACGTTTGGCCACCAACTCGCCTGATGGTAAGCGATGGTGTGGACGAGAATGTAAAACAAAAGAAATATTAATTTTAAAACATCAAAAGTTTGTCTATAGTGAACGTGCAGCGACCAGAAATGTTCTTTAGCACGATTAAAATTGCTGAAATAGTCTCGTTCCCGAGTCACAAAAAGTTTATGTGTGAATAAAATTTTAGTAGGTAAAGACAGGATACGGTCAATTGGACATCTATAAAACAGGCTTTTCTAATGCCAGTCAGAGTAGTCTATACGGAGAGCCGGAGTCTAGTTTCAAAAGTGATATACCGCATCACCAAAAATGTACAACATATTTTTGTTTCCGGGTATAGGTCCGCGTTTGACCACCAACTCACCTGTGGACAAGTGACGATGTGGTCGGAAATTTAGCACGCGAACTAAGAAGAAACTTTACACTCTGACCTTGACAATATCTAGACATAGAACTCTGATAATTGGGACGGCCACATCGCTCGAACAACCGATAACTGATGGGGAAGAATGTTTCTTGAGACCACAAACCAGAAGACGCAGTGTAGGTAGGCCTCACACAAGATATGAACCAACGACATCGTGAGAGTCAGTGGCATCCAGTTGATGCAGTTAGCAGGCTGTCGTTAAGTGTGGCCAAGGAACTATATTATATGGATCCTTGGTGTGGCGTTCTAAGGGGGAGTTTTCTGTTCAGCAGTGGATGTCTTCTAGCTGATGATAGAAATCTCAGGAAATAAGGAACTTTCAGTACTCTGTCCTCATACATTAGCCACTGGTAGGAGCCTCTCTCGTATCGGCCAGCCAGAAGTTAAGCCGCCGAGCCGCATCCAAACATATAACCATATTAACTTTATTTATTGCGTTTCAAACGCGCATAAAATCACTTTCCGCTCTCGGTTACGTCACAGTTTATGCTTTTATGTAAATTTTATTTCGTGCATAAAATTTTTGTAGGCAGTATAGTGCAGCTGTTAGCAAGAGGTGAAATTATTTTAAAACTGGACTGCATTTCATTAAAATATCACCGAAAAAAGGCATACCTACGTAAACATAACATGGTGAGGATTCGGTCTACGATGGAGCAAATAGAAGCTTTGTAAAAGTTATGCAAAAGTATAGGCTTGGTTTGAGAAAAAAAATCATTGGCATAAATAGTAAAAAGACATCATCGCTTAACATCAAGCGAGATGGTGGTCAAACGCAAGCCTATTATTTATAAAAAACATGGTGAATGAACTTTTCTAATGGCACCAAACTAACTTAGTGGTGCTTAAAGTATATTGAGCACCAGTGTGATGTCAATTGCTTGCAGACTTCGATGGTAAACGGTCGTTGCGTGTCGCGACATTCTTGAGAGCAAATATAAATAGGCACATATATAATACACAAGCTGATGACTATGACTATGACTTCGTACGCGTAGAGTTTCATATGAACTTTGAACTCCTTTTGCTTCCCTTAATTCAGCACTTTCGCAAAATCCTTATCCGGACCTCTAAAACCCTTAAGGAATCTACGAGCCAAATTCAGCTTTGTAGGTCTACAAGGTAGGATTTTGCGAAAGGGCCGAATTAAGGAAGACAAAAGGGGGTTGAAAGTTTATATGAAAGTCTACGCGTACAAAGTCGCGGGAAACAGATAGTAATTATATATAATTATCTACCGCACCTAGCTATCTAGGTGCGGTAGATAATTAATATATCTCAACGAGCCTATATTATATCTCGAGCTAGGTGCTGTACCTACCTACAGTCTAAATAGAATAATATGCTGACACCCAACGCAACGTACAACAAAAATATGCTAAATATACCCTTTTAAATATTCAAATTTGATTCAAAGGGGCAGAGATAAAGTCCCAAAATTGTCTCTCGGCGATAATTAATAGGCTTTAACAAAATAGCTTTCGAAACTGACAGGCCCGTTTAAAAGTTTGACAATCTGTGGGGCTAAACATTTTGCTCATTGATTAGATTATACCTGCCTACGCATCATCTCAAATATTTCAGACGTTTTTTGTAAAGAAACCAAGTATATTCGCAAAATTTAAGCCATTCAAATAGTGTCATATATGGCTCCAAAAAAAATATAAAATTTTTACTATGACAATTTGCGCGGTGAAATCGTACCACAAGAAATCAGAAAAGCAGCATAAGAGTTATGGTATGACACTCCATAGGTAATCCATTAATTTTCTTGCTTAAATCGTTTAAAATACCAATCGAAACGTAAGCTACAAAGCGAATTTGTAGCTTACGTTTTGAGAAGGCGTTGTTTGGAAACCTACCTTCTCTGAGTAGTTATTCTAAGCTCTTTATATAAAATAATTCTACTAGTACATAAACATATTATTATATGAATTCATTAAAACTATAGAATGCTTGCTCAACAAGTCAACGCTGTAGACGAAATTTAAAGCATTGCAGGCTTTGTTTGTTCCCCTTATATTTAAGTACGCAGCAAGAAACCAACGGAATAACGTGATTTTTTGCATAGGTATAGTTCAAATGCATGGTATTGCATTTGCATGACAGTGACATACATTGAATAAAGCCCATGTTTTTTATATATTGTCGTTTCGTTTTGAAACTTTGGAAGTTACACCAATGAGTTTAGAAGACGTTAAACTGTTCAAATAATTGTATTTGTCATTCGGATAACAATACAATAGTTTAGTACCACCAAACTGATCTGATGATGGAGCCAGAAGGTGAATAGTGGAACTTTTCAATGGCTACTAGCAAACCCATTCCGTGTTACTACAAAAGATTTAAGAACGCTTTAGACATGTGTTTAGCAGATGTTTCACAAATGTCGTACCACAAAAACACGTCTATCACTCGTCTAAGACTAAACATGCCTTAGCCAAGTTTAGATTAATTTCGTTTGTTTAAACAAGTCTCATACAAAAGAGTTCCAATATCAACCTCCCGGCTCATCAAGCCCAATTATCGTTCGTGTACAAAATGTTTCATCAGCTTTTTTTTACTATACGATTAAAACTATGAGTTCTTTTCTCAATTACATGTATTTTTTTAGTTGACAAAAAAAAAGAGATTACGGTGTATACGATGGAGCACGCTTTCCTAGAAGAAACCGATGGTAAGTATTTTTAAATTGATTTGCGTCGATTTTTTAATTTATTTAAGAGCGATGGTGGCCGAGCGGTAGCGTTTGCACTTTACAATCTGACGGCACCTGATTTGATCCTCGGCCCTGCACCGATGACCTATTTACCGTGCCCGAAATAAATTATGTGCAGTTTCGATGCAATCGCTCAAAAACGATGAAGGAAAACATCGTGAGGAAACCGGTATGTCCAAGAACCTCAAAAAGTTCAAAGACATATGACATTCACCAACATGCACTGGGCCAGCATGGTGGGTTACAGCCCATCCTCTCTCTCTGAGAGAAGGGCTGTGTCCCAGCAGTGGGAACTTCATAAGCTGAAATCATGAATATTTTTAGTTATAAAACTAGCGGTCCGCCCCAGCTTTGCACGGGTATAGATTATAGCCTATGTCACCCGGGGATAGCGTGGCTTCCCAACAGTGAAAGAATTTTTCAAATCAGTTCAGTAGTTTTGGAGCCTATTCAATGCAAACAAACAAACAAACAATCAAATCTTTCCTCTTTATAATATTAGTATAGATAAACAAAATGTGTTTTAAGGGAAGTAGGTAAGTACATACTTGTATGAGTAATTTTTATTAAAATCAAATTAAAGCGTCAACACAAATAAATCCAAAATATTTGGAATTCACTAATAACTAAACTAATAACTATTCAAATAACCCACCCCTAACCGTTCCCGGCGCAAAGGTACCCAAAACGCTCGCTGCGTTACCGCGTTGGATGGCAATGGCCAACCTTTGCACCAGGAAGTAGGTAAGTTATAACAGACGTAAATCAGAGAGTATTTTACTTGTAAACAACAATACTTATTGAGTTCCATTATAAGTTTTAAGCAACAGGTAAAGCCTCTGCAATATGGTTATTTATCACCTGACAAGCTGTTTCGTTATTATTCTTCGAGATTAATCAAGAAATCTAATTTAGGACTGAATTGAATCTGGGATTTTTGTTTGAGAGCAAGTTTTATTGCGATGGTTCACAGGTGTTTGATCAAAATATGTCCAGCGGTTTAGGTATGAGCTCCTTTGTGAATTGTTTTTTATGTTTCGTGTTTTGCCTTACTTAGAAACGTTATTCAAATGAAACAATGCTTAAAATTGTCGTCAACCTCTCGTTTACGAAAAATCCATTATAATGAGATTTTTTTAAAGTATTGTTTAACTTAAGTAACGTTTCTAAGTAAATTCGTGAATAAATGCTACCGATCAGTTTAAGCTGAGCTCTTTTATTGCCGCTGGTAATTACCGGTTAAAACGTTCAATGGAGGTCAATAAAAGTAGGTTCATATACATATCACCATAAAATGGAGCCTACTACACTCTGGATTATAAAGAAGATAATAGCGTCACTTAGTAGTCCAAAATCGAACAAACCGTGTAGACTATAAGGTCCTTAATTTAATCACGTGATGATGATTTAATCAGACCAGATTAAGGCACTATACCAAATCTGTGAAAACACTCGATTCGGGAAAAAAGTGGCATCATTTACGAAACGTGAAAGCTATGTAAGACGTAACTTACGATACGTAAATACGGAATTTATGCGTCAGATTTCCTCAATTAACTAAGATCTTCCACTTAGGGGATTACGAATACGGCCAATATATTGTTTATTTATTTATTAGGTTGGCTCAGCTTCGTAGATAAACTGAAAAGCTTATGACTTCACAGCCAAGTTCAAAGCTTCCATTTGTTTTGTGGTTCCGTGATTAGTATTGTGTGGTCAATATTTCTTAAAATTAAAATGGTATGGTGGCACGGCCTTAAAATCGTTACTTAAGTTAAACAATGCTTAAAGTTGCTTTGTCCCTCGGTCAAAATTGTCACACGCGTAAGCGCAGCAACTATAAGCATATTTTTTAAAATTATGTTTATTATTTAGGTTAGGCCGAAAATTTAATAAATCTTTAATCAAATTAATTTGACAAAAAATTACATTGATTAGTCCTCGTGAATAGCTTTTGTGTTATAAATCTATACTAATAATATAAAGAGGAAAGATTTGATTGTTTGTTTGTTTGCATTGAATAGGCTCCGAAACTACTGAACCGATTTGAAAAATTCTTTCACTGTTGGGAAGCTTCACTATCCCCGGGTAATATAGGCTATATTATATTTTCAGTAAAAATAGGGATCCTTACTAAAACTACAATAATGGAACCCAAGGTGTAAAAAAATAAGATATACAATTTTATCTTCGCGCGTTTGATAGTTCTAAGACATGACAACGTCTGTCAGGTCAGCTAGTCTTTACTACTATACTGAATCTATGTTACTATCTATACTAATATTATAAAGAGGAAAGATTTGATTGTTTGTTTGTTTGTTTGCATTGAATAGGCTCCGAAATTAATGAACCGATTTGAAAAATTCTTTGGCTGTTGGGTAGCTACACTATCCCCAGTTAACATAGGCTATATTATATTTAAAAAATAGGGATCCTTACTAAACTCCAATAATGTAACCCAAGGTGTAAAAAAATAAGATTTACAATTTTATCTTCGCGCGTTTGATAGTTCTAAGACATGACAACGTCTGTCAGGTCAGCTAGTCTATACAAATATTATAAAGAGGAAAGATTTGATCGTTTGTTTGTTTGTTTGCATTGAATAGGCTCCGAAACTACTGAACCGATTTGAAAAATTCTTTCACTGTTCGGAAGCTTTACTATCCCCGGGTGACATAGACTATAATCTATACCCGTGCGAAGCTGGGGCGGACCGCTAGTCATTGATAAATTGGGTAACTTTTTAACCTTTCATCAAAACATTCGAATAAATTCTTTATAATGTTTCATACTCTCATATCCTTATCCAGTGGTATTGTTGTTATTTATTACAAAATACAAAATTACCTTTGATAGTTGTCACAAAAATGCCAGATAGATAAATAAAAAGTTAGACAAACTTTAGACGGGTTATATTTACTATCGAGAAAATAAAAGCATGACATAACTGATCCTAATAAGCACCTAAGTGTACGATTCGGCAATAACTTCATTAATCTAAGTATTGTATTTCGTTCAAAAAGTTGAACACAGACTCAAACAAAAACCTTTGTTAAAATTTTAACAAATTGTATAGATGTTTAAGCTAATCATAATCGACGTTCTAAAAATCGTCTATAAAACGCCCGACAAAAGAGCTAATATTATTTAAACAGCTGAACAGATATTTTTTTAACATAGCTAAGAACAGTGTCAATCAAGCGTCAACCTTTCAAACAACCAAAAAAACTTAATCAAAATCGGCTCAGCCGTTTGGGACCTACGATGCCACAGACAGACACAGATACACAACACATGCTAAACTTGTAACAACCCTCTGTTTGCGTCGAGGGTTAAAAACAGTTGGGCTGCCCATAGACCGTTGCAGGTCTTAATTAATTGAATTAAGACATAAGACATAGAGATTTAATTGATTGATTGCTCATAGCTGGTAAGGAATTATGTTTTGGAAGTAAATGGCCTCTCTCAATGTTTTAGAATTAAGCTTGTACCTAAAAAAAGTATTTCAACAACTCACCGATAAACCGACTCGCGCCTTTAGCGATGGTTTCAGTAATCTGACAGCAGAAGGAGATAGAGACGAAGCTTAGAAACAATCCTTGGCAAGTTTTCTTGATCATCGCTCTTGAAAATCTCAGAACATTTTCACACTTCACTAGTTCAGCTTTAACACGATGACGTCATCATTAGTTGCGAAAGTTGAAAGGGTTTTAGCGGAACTATGTCGAACAGCTTAGGGTAAGGTCGAGGGCACACTCGACAGTGAAGCTCGGAGCAGCGACGAGCGACTGAGCTCACCCCGAGAACGTGAGAAATGGACCACTGCGCAGTGTAGCCTACGCTGTATTTTTTAAACATGTGCAGGAATATTGTTAGTTTTATGTGAATTTAAAACGGTGTGAGTGGTGAAATGAGACTTGTTGACTTACGTAGTAGGAAAGTTACAGCTTTGAATTTTAATTTAGGTACAAGCTGTATTTGTGTGTGTTTTAGTTTAATTAAAAGTTCTGAGCATAGAAATGATGTTTCTTAGCATTATATCAACTCTGGTCTTAAATTTTTGATTAATTTATAGTCAAAAAATATATTTGCTTTGTTTTGCGATTCTTAAATTTTGCAACACACTTATTGTACATTGACACTTTCAGGATTAAAAATAGGTTTTGTATATCATACTATCTCTGCTCAAAATTTTATCGAAATCCGTTAAACCGTCATAAAGATTAGTGCGACGAACACTAATGTTCCTAAAAATTAAAGTTATTAGAATGTGACTATAATTTATTATTACTTTTAACGCTATGCTTTCATTGATTATTCAATAAAAGTTTTCAAATAAATTCCTATAGTTTTTCACAAAAAAAATTATAGAGTAGGAATGCGAATAAAAAATATTGATCAATAAACAAATACATGTAAAACGAAATTTCATGCCAAAAACTCCGTTTTACATGCTGGGAAGCAGATGCGGAAGATAAATAAGATCACTCAAGTTTTTGTTTACGAGCCAGAGGAACTTTCGTTGAATTATGAGTGGTGTTACACTCCCTCAATTAAGTATGGCGCTGAAGTTTCGGGTAATGGTTTTTGATATGGCAACGTGAGGTTTATGCGTTAAATTTAAGATGCATTGAAAGTTAAGATTGGAGTTCTAATATTCTATTTTGCTGGGGTTGTTAATGAAAATTTTAATACATGAAATACCTATTAGATGACAACACTCAATGTTGTAAGTAAATAATTTTGTCACTTTGTTTGTTTTCAATAACCAAATACAAAAAAGGGGCCATGTTAGTATACCTACTAAATTTAATATCTGGAGCAAAAACTTATAAGAAAATATACATATAAAAGCCATGTGACGAAATATACTATGATTTGATTGCAATATTGAGTTTCAACACTCATTGAGGACCACACAAAAAAAAATTTTTTTTTGAAATAAGTAAGTGTTTCGTATGTTAGGTATTCGTATGTTTTGAATAATGTTTCCATAGTCTGAACCAGGGATGTAACGGAGCTAGTTTTATCGGAACCGAAGACGGAGTCGGAGTTTTAAAATTTGCTTTATCGGAGTCGGAATCGGAGTCGGAGGCAACGTGTGGTGGAGGTGAACGTGTCGTGTGCGTAACAAATTAAAACAAGTGAAAAAATAATTGACGATAGAGTGCACGTAGTGGGAGTCGGGGGGATTCCCCGCGCGACATGTATGAATCTGTTCATAACGGTCGACACAGGCCGCCGCCGCCGCTATGTTATGCTTCGACCTCCGATTAAGAGTGCGTATAAAGCGAGGAAAATTTCTGATTTCACCCGCGCGTCTCGCATCACCCGCATTAGTGTGAAACACAACCACGGCAGCGCGGCAGTCGCGCGCAGCTCCAGTACACATAACTCGCGTAGTCGAACTCGTCATGCGGCAAGGAGTAATAAACACAGGATAAGCATAATGTTGGCGTTTTGGCGATTAGCTGGGTTCGGTCGCGGCGCGCAAAACCGTAAATTGTTTATTTCAATTTTCAAAATTGTGTTTGTTGTATATTTTTAAACTTAATTTTTAAGTTTTCTACAATATCAATATAAAATTAATAAATTATATAAATTAAATTGAAATTGCCCAAATTAATTTTCAAATTAAAATTTTACGCTTGAGACAGAGAGTCAGAGATCGTTAAACATTAAATCAAACTAAACTAAACTAATGCTATGCTATGCTACGCTACGCTATGCTATACTATACTAAACGAAACACGCGAAACGAAATACCCGAAAGCCCGTTGGTCCAGTTGGTAGTGAACCTACCTTCTGAGCTTCGGGCGTGGGTTCGATTCCCACCTAGGACAAAATTAATGTGATGAACATTTGTGTTTGTTCTACGAGTATACCTGGTTGTTAATATCTATTTAAGTATGATTTATTTAATTTAATTTAATGTAATTTAATGCAATGCAATTCAATTCCATTCCATTCAATTCAATTTACTAAAAAATATCATCATCATCCTTCACAGAACCTTCCTCATTATTTGAAGTCGGCCTAATATACCTACTGTTTGACCTACCAGTACCTACCCGAGCCAACCCGGCCGGTCTAACAGTAGGTATTACTACTTACATTTTTATCCGACTTCAAATAAGGAGGAAGGTTCTCAATGCGACTTGTATAATCTTAGTGTCTCTGTCTACTTGGTCCACAGTGTTGCACCGCAGTGTTGTAAAGCAGTGTTGCACCGCAGTGTTGCAACGCAGTGTTGCAACGCAGTGTTGCAACGCAGTGTTGCAACGCAGTGTGGCAACGCAGTGTTGCATCGCACTGTTGCGCCGCAGTGTTGCAACGCACTGTTGCACCGCAGTGTTGCAACGCAGTGATTGATAATTTTATTGCATACCTACCTTGCCAAAAGATTCGCTTTTTTACCAGCTAAGGAAACATTAACTTTTTTCTGAGATTCGCCACTGTCAAGAAACATTTTACTGTTTAAAGGCAAAGTTTATTTTTATTGTTTCATTCAAGAGCAATGTTTATAACCTCAAATAAGCCACAAATGACAGCACCAGCGAAGGTGGCGCCATCTGAGATAAGTTTTGCCGTGGTTTGCCTGTAGCTTCTCATTACCCAAAATGTATGAAAAATACTGCGTTAGTTCCCTAATACTCACCCTGTGAAATCATTTACCACTGAATAAAACTCAAAATATGTAGTGATGGTCAAAATATTTTCGGATTTGAATTAAATAAAGAAATTTCGTTAGTGAAGCTACTTCTCAAAATCTCTGAAATATTGGTGCCGTCGTTTGGCTTTAGACCTCAGCAGCCATAAATCGATGCCACAGACTTAAAATATTCAAGGATGGCTGAAATATTTTCTGATTTAACGTCTTCACTGAAATATTGAAGATGTCTTCTAGTATTAGAACTGAACAATCTATAATCACCGTTACTGATTTAAAATATGCAAGGATGGCAGAAATATTTTACGATACAAGTCATGATTCTCTGAAATATAAGAAACATTTTACTGTTTAAAAGCAAAGTTTATTTTTATTGTTTCATTCAAGAGCAATGTTTATAACCTCAAATAAGCCACAAATGACAGCACCAGCGAAGGTGGCGCCATCTGAGATAAGTTTTGCCGTGGTTTGCCTGTGGCTTCTCATTACCCAAAATGTATGAAAAATACTGCGTTAGTTCCCTAATACTCACCCTGTGAAATCATTTACCACTGAATAAAACTCAAAATATGTAGTGATGGTCAAAATATTTTCGGATTTGAATTAAATAAAGAAAATTCGTTAGTGAAGCTACTTCTCAAAATCTCTGAAATATTGGTGCCGTCGTTTGGCTTTAGACCTCAGCAGCCATTAATCGATGCCACAGACTTAAAATATTCAAGGATGGCTGAAATATTTTCTGATTTAACGTCTTCACTGAAATATTGAAGATGTCTTCTAGTATTAGAACTGAACAATCTATAATCACCGTTACTGATTTAAAATATGCAAGGATGGCAGAAATATTTTACGATACAAGTCAAGATTCTCTGAAATATAAATGCTCTCATCTAGTGTTGGACGCAAATCACGCAAAACCTCACCTAATCCTCAAAAAAAAACTCACCTATGTTTCCAACCAATTAGTTCAAAATATTCAAAAATAGCTATTTATTTTTTGATATAACTTCACTTTGCTGAAATACTGGTGGTGCCACCTAGCGTTTGATCTGAGAAACTCGTATTTTATGCTACTGATTCAAAATATTTAAAGATGGTACCGCACTGTTGTACCGCACTGTTGTACCACACTGTTGCACCGCACTGTTGCACCGCAGTGGTGGACTGCAATTCAACCAGTATAAAAAAATACTGGTCGAATTGAAGGTACTCTAAGGTAAATGAGAACCTTCCTCCTTATTTGAAGTCGGATAAAAAGGTAAGTAGTATTTGACTTTGACTAAGGTAAGTAGTCCCGCTAGTGTATTGTGCATTTCCCCTTACCAGCACATACCCGAGCCAACCCAACTGGTCAAACAGTAGGTACTTATGTTTTTAACCGACTTCAAAGAAGGAGGAAGGTCCTCAATTCGACTAGTATTTTTTTATACCGGTTGAATTGAGAACCTTGCCCCTGTTTTGAAGTCGGTTAAAAACATAAGTACCTATTGGTTGACTTTCCACATTTAAATTTTTTTTATTAGAAGATGTTGTTTTGCTTCCATTATTACCAAGCTATTTTTTGTCTGTTAAAATTGAGAACCTTCCTCCTTTTGCAGAAAGCCGCTTCTCGTAAAAACGTGAGAAAATGTGGATGGAACTCTCAAGTCAAATTAACCATCACATTAATTTAAATGATTTTTAATTTAAATTTTATAAAATTATAATGAATCTAAATTATTTTATAATGTCATTTAATTTTTAGTTTTATCTTTCTGACTCTCTCTCTCTGCTTCTCTCCGTCTCTCTCTCTCTCTCTCTCTCTCTCTCTCTCTCTGTCTGTTTGTTTGTCACAAAGAAACACTCCGACTCTAATAGTTATATTACTGAGCATACATAATAATGGATTCGTTAGGGCCTAGTCGTATCCATTTTATTTGTATCTATGTTATTTTTTCGTAGTAGCTTTACCTAGTCTGTGCTCTAAGGTCATTGTCACCACTTGGTAGCCGCATCAAGTGGTCGCGTTCGAGCCATCGATTTTTTA
Organism: Agriopis aurantiaria; assembly: GCA_914767915.1. NCBI lineage: Eukaryota > Metazoa > Arthropoda > Insecta > Lepidoptera > Geometridae > Agriopis > Agriopis aurantiaria. The sequence goes on from OU611990.1 coordinate 6,619,020, forward strand.
TATTATCCTTTGTTTGAAAATACAGTAGGTGTTGATATAATCGCACTCGGAAGATAAAACCAAGGCGAAAAGCAAGCGCGTGCGTCCTTCCCCGTTGAGGCACAGTGCGGTACTGAGGTTAAACGGAGCATGTTTCGCTATTTAGATGCAAAGCGCAACAGAATAAGACTGAATATCGGACTTGCCGTTTGACCGAATAGTTGCTTAGAACTAAAGGACGTAAGTCTCAAATCGAATATAATTTATTATGAGAGTACTAATTAATCTAGGTAAATTTTGTCTTAACACTGGAAAACAAACTATATTTTCCTTCGGTGAGTATTTATTTTAGATATGTAACTGAAGTACTTTCCAAGTAAAATCAAAAAAATTAGCAAAAAGGCACCATTTTCAAAACATTAAAGTATCGAGTAAATATCTTGCTATTATGTTTCTGTCTTAATGGCGGAAAGAAAATGAATTGAAAATTCACATATATCAATTATTACGGTGATCGGATATTTGGTTTAGTTAGAATATCATGGCAAATTAGCATAAAATTTCGGTTGCCCCCTCTTAAAACCTTCGATTTAAAAGTGTCGGAGCCGAAGTCGGAACCGAAGGTGTAATAATAATCGGAAGTTTCGACTTAACGGAACCGGAGTCGAAGCTCCGTAACATCCCTGGTCTGAACAGTAAAATTAGTAAAGCGACAGTTCTAAATAGGTAAATGAACTGAAAACCGCGACAGGGGTGGGTGGCTTTACTGCACATTGTAAATAAATTATCCGTATCGAGCTTATTGTGGGTACCTCTATCAGTATTAAAATGTAGCATGACAGATATCACGTTTCTGTAGGTACCTTTGTGTTTAATGTTTTTGGTTTCCGAATGATTGAACGCACTTAATCTTGTTAACATTATGTCAATATATTTAAAAAAATATCATAGCGTGTATACTTATTGGGCACATGTGACGATCATGATGTGGATATTATGACGTGAGGTGATGGTAAATCGCAAGACTAAATACTTACAATAAAAAAATAAAATAAAAAAAACCATAGGTGGCAAACGAGCTGACTGGCCGTCTGGTGCTAGGCGATCACCGACGCCTATGGATACCTGCAACACCAGGGGCATCACAGAGAAATTTGGTGTGGCGTTATTTTATTTTTCCTATTCTCAGCAAGCGTGGTGGCTGAGACTAGGTTGGCGGAACCCAGGCCGACCGAGGATGAGGTGGACTGACTACATCAAAAATACTGTCGGGAACGAGTGGATGCGAATAGCAAGAGACCGGGGAGAGTGGTATAAACAAAGGGAGGCCTATACCCAGCAGTGGGTCACTCAGGGCTGATGATGATACTCAGCAAACCCTTTCATTTGATACCAATATGGGCTACCCAAGAGGGTAAATAAAACAAACTGTTCCGCCATCTTTGAAAATCCGCCATATTAGATTTAGAATGATGCCACTTAGCCTGATCATGCATGACAACGCATGGTCAGCTAAGCAAAACAAGCAGCTTTTGGTGCATCCACATTAAAAGTGTACGCAAAATGTCAGCTCAATCGGTTGGAGATAACTGTTTTAATGTTCAGTTCCAAGATTTAACCCATTAAATAAAAGCTTGTAAAAATAACCGAGAGCCTTATCTAGTTAAAATATACTCGTTGTTTTACGCAATGCCTTAAACAAGTACATACAAGTTCAAGTTTCTGTTTCATAAAAAAAAAGTTTTTACACCCAAAATGTAGTAGGTAATGCTCAATATGTAAAAAATAAATAACAGGTCTTGTACAAACGAAGTGCAAACCGCCGCAGGCCGCTCTACGCTGTAAACTGTAAATAATAGAGTTGCAGAGACTGCCATAAAACACCCCACTCATAATATTAAATGCGAAAGTTTGTCGGATGGATGGATGTTCGTAACTCAATTATGGATCCTATTTAATCGCTCATCAAAAACCCACTTTGCTTAATACCTAAATATCCTAACAAAAATAATAAATGCTCACCAAAATATGCAATAAGTCCTTTCCAGAAGTAATTATGGTACAAATTTATAAAAATAAACCTGATAATAAGGAAATGATATTTTGGTCTATAGCTTATATTTTTTGTTGACACATTTTCGTTAATTTATTTTTAATTGCCCAGTGCTTTTATTAACCAAACAAAATAAGTAAACTTAATTTATAAAAAAAAAAATGTTTTTTTACCCATAGATCATTGAAGGTCTAAAAATAATCCAAATGCTCTCTACACGTTGGCAGCTTACTCGGCAGGCTGGTGACGTTACCACGCTGAATGGCAAACCTCATTGAGTCTGATAAACGCCAGAACATTTTTGGCAAATTTAGTTCTCATAGTATTTGCTTGTGAGTGACCTTTCTGAAAAGTATTTGATTTTGATCTGAACATATAATAAAATGAATGGAGACATTTTGATGCGCCTTCAATATTTCTGATGTGCAATTAATATTTCTCAATGTTGTTACTGAAGCGGTTGAACAGAATGAGATGAAAATATAAAACGATTATTTTGAATAGGTCTAGCCCGGTTTAGCAGGTTCTCATCTCATTTCGGTTGGCTGAATACGCGAGCACTCAGTCGATAAAGATGATTTGTTTACCATTAACTTTAGAAATTCGATGCTCTTCAAAACATACGACTTCACATAAACGTTCAAACCTTATATGCCCCTCCCTAAATTTGTTCCTCCCTTAATTTTTTGTATTTGCATTTTGTAATCTAAATAAATTATTACCCTACTTCCAAAGATTTAGTATAAGGATTTGCTCATCCAAAAATTAGCGTCCTAGATGATCGTATAAAAATACATGTAACTAATTAGCGCCATTTGTCTTAATTTACGTCGCATCGCTCTAAGTACAAGACCACTTAGCAACGAAGTCGGCGTGCGGCTAAGTTCATGTTCGTGAATTTTATGTTATGCTTGTTTTTACCACTGAGTTAGTACCATTTACGTATTCTGTGATCACATAAATGATACCATTGAAAAAGTTGGGAAACGCTGGATGCAGGCTGTTTCCAACCAGCCCTTTTGGAGATCGATGGGGGAGGCCTATGTCGAGCAGTGGACATCCTACGGCTGAAATGATGATGATGATGATTTTTGAAAAAGTTCTATTGGGCCGGTCTCACTTCATAAGAAAATAAATTGATTACCCAGTTGGAGGTTTAGAGACATCCTACATATCCCACTGTCAAAGAATTAAGTCGCTTTAACGGCGTCGTAGAAATGTGAAACACAAAGTTTCAGTATGAATGTGACCAAATCAATAAGTAGAATTTACTAACTAGTATCTTAACTGCGACAGGCAGCGCCACGACGCTAAATAATACAACGTTGCACCGAGGATGCTTAATTGACAATTAGAATTCTGTTGACAAATGCCAAGTTTGTTGTGAATAATTTTTTATAGATATTCCTTAGGGGTGTTCCTAGTTTCTAAATAATTTTTAACAGTAAAACACTGCGGTTGTTCTCTATAGTTATATGATTATTAACAGGATAGTTACTGTGATAAGGTTTTGAATGGATATCCCGATATTTTGGCGCAATTAAACAGGGTGTAAGGGGAACACTCTCGAAGCCAAAAGAAGGTAATTGTACTCATCATTATGAACAACTTTTACTATAGCACCAGTCCTGAAATCGCGTTGGCCGAAAACTTCAAAGTTAGGTGCAGACAAAACGATCTACCCTCTTTCTTAGTCTTTTGCTACGGTTATCACTGGAACTCGAAAAAGTTGGTCCAACAGAGACATTTGAATAAAACGTAAATTTTACTAAGGTATGCCTTTCTCCTTTGTTTGTATGATCTGAGATGTATCACCTTAGTCTAGGTACGTATGTGTCCATCGTTGTGACTACTTAGGAACTCTGTTACTAACATTGTAAAAATTTCACTTTATAGTTTCATCTCTCGCGCTTTTAGCAGCCTCTAACTGAATCTTGCCATAAAATAAAAATATCACCTCTAGTACTCTATGTGAAAATGTTGTTTCCACTCTATACAGTACGAGTAGGTAAATGTTTTTATTTTTAACACGTTTTTATTGGCTTCACTTCTATGTTAAAACTAGTAGTTCGCCCCAAATTGTGACCAAGCTTTTTTTTATTTTTTATTGTTTATTTTAATTCTTGTGGACTCCTGGGTCCGTGCCTTTTGTCAACTTTTACATATTTTTTTAACTATATCTGGTGTTACATAAAACTAATGACTACACAAGAAAAATTGATTTCTAATGCTTTTAATTCACCTACACTAAGGTACACCCGCTCCATAGTTTTCCTACCTACCATGATCTTGATCGAAATATAATGACAACTAACGGCTACGTAGAGGGACTTATACTGAATCTATGAACGGCTACGATAATCAACTGACAATCTTAACTCAATTCAGGCTTACTGAAATTATTTGTACAAAATAATTTCATTTCGGATTCATTAGGAACTCCTTCCCTTTGCCAAACTCATCGACCTCTTGAATTCCTCGAGAGCTTATTTGGTTTGCTATAACGAGTCCAATTACACTTAGTGACGAGGGTGTGATGATGGAACCGGGAGGTGGGATTGTGGTACTCGTGAATGGCTAACCAGTAAAACCCCCATGTTTGGGTGCTTTTGTTTTTTTTTTGTCTTTTAAGTTATTATGCTTTTTTTCTTTGTAAACATAATGATCATTTTGGATACAAACACACTTGCACTTCGCTCGTAGATTTCTATGGTTGCTCGTAGCTCGTTGCTCTTCAATCTCTTCATCTTCTAAAGAATAGGGAAGGAGTACTGTAGTAACTTATTTTTGTTCTCTAGAGTAGAACTACATTTATTCATTCAGCCGTGTATTCATTCATATTATTTTCTTACTACTGGCTTTTCGGTGAAGGAAAAAATCGTGAGGAAATCTGCATACGAGTACGTACGGAGAAGGAATTCAATGGCGTATAATATGTGAATCCAAATCCACCAACCCGCAACTGGGCCAGTGTGGTGGCCCAATCGCTCTTTCGAGGGTAGGCCTAAGTTCAGCGGACTATTAAAAGGCTAGTTATGCTATGCTTATGCTATGCCATGTATTTATAACTTTTTTACTGTCAAATCTTGGAATACTCCTAGAAGATGAAGATGTACATTTTGACGAAACAATGCATTTCAGAAATTGTTAGCAAAATGAAATTGCATAATTCAATACTAGGAAAGCCAGGGTCATGAAATGAGAAAAACCAGATGCTGGAAATCCACGCCGTTTATTGCATTAAGGCTGATTGTCGGAACCTCTATCGCATCGGAAAACGTTTTCAAAGAAAAATATTTCACATTTTGAGCTTTATTTAAAATTGAACTCATTCTGCTTCGTTTCGCATTAATACCTATTTAATTGAGTGGTGAAACTTAATAATTAATGGTAATGTGCATTAAATTAGTAAATTACATGAAACTCGACACAATTTCCATTGCAATTGTTTAATTGTCAGTGTTTATTTGGTATATTAATATTAACACCAACTACTATCCCATTTGGTGGATAACTTGCGGATACGATCAAAAACCCGACTTTTTTGAAAAGCAAAAGCCTTTATTAACTAAACAAAATACATACTTATTAACACTTAAAACCTAAACTAGTTAGCCTATTATGCAAAACATCAGTTAGATTGCCCATAGACCGATGAAGGTCTAAAGATAATCCCATCGGTCAAGCTCTAGTGGGCAGCCAACTAGTAGGTATCCAGTTGACTGCATACCCAGTATACTGGTGGCATAACCACGCTGAATATCCCATCACCATCAGTTTTTGGCATACTTTTTTCGATACTAGCTTTATTTTGAGGCAAAGCCAAACTACATAATGATCAAAGGAACAGTCAGATCTGGTCAGCCTAGAAATGGCTGACCACTAGTGGAGTTAATAATAGAGCACTATCGTGTTTTTCGTAAACAAAAATACTTGAAAAGCCATGTTGGAGGCCTAACAAACTCCGTATACTTTCTTCTTTAAGTACAATACTCATCCACATTATGTTCGCCTCCAGTTTGACCACAGGTCACCGTAAAACTTGTCAGTTGCCGTTTAATCCCGGCCTCTGTGATTTCAATTATTTAGCCTGTCTGCCGCATGACCTAGATATCAGGAACTAGCAGCTCGCCGCGGCTTCTCTTGCGTGATTGTGGTGTCGGGAATCATTATCCCAACGTTAAAGACGAGAATTTCATTTTTAGTGTACATTGTGTGATGGTACACCAAATTTTAAACCGACGAAGAAGACCAACAACTCAAGTAGTTAATAATCGTGTATATTATTTTTATCAATCCTTTTTTGTCATGGATGAGTTTTTATAAAGCCATAAGAATTTCATGAGACAGTGTAGGGTATGGTTACATTGCATGGACTAAGTAAAAAAAAACATGCCAAAAACAGATTCAATAACACGGCACATAGAAGACTTGGATGCTTGAAATCAGGTGTACAACCGACTTCAATCGTATGCAAAGAAATTTTATTTAGAGACTTTTCGCGAATCAATATCTCACTCTTCAGGTTTATAAGGAGTACCTATATAACACGCTTCCTAATGGTACAGGGAAGTTTAGAAAACTGTTCCACAAAAAAATATAAGCATCAAACTGCAGTCACAGGTCGTAGCGTCCATTTATTGATGGCAGGTAAACCAATAGGTACTGCAAGTAGAAGCCAATTGCGAACTCGGCCATTCTATTTGGTTCCAAGCTTATAGCGAGGTCGGTCAACTGTTTGTTTGGCAAATCGATCGGCGCAATTGTTTTCATTGCTGAAATTGAATGTTTGGTGATGAAATGGGATGGGTGAAGGAATGTTTGGTCATAAAGGAAATATCATGAAAATACGAATATTTTCTTTAAATCTAAAAGTGATTGGAAATTCATTATGTATGCGTATTTTGGTTAATATTATGAAAAAGGTGAGGTGGTGGGGAAGTTATGGTGATTTAATATTTTATACTCTTGTAATTTACTAAGGATACCTACTCTTCGGTACCTACTTATACCGTCAAAATGGCTACAATTATAATTATGTGCTTCTTCAACTGTAGAAATCTAAAAATCTAGCCCTCATATTCATAGTGGTAAATAAAGGTACCATGAATCCTCACGTCACCCTCAAGTGGTGTTTTGGTATATAAACAATATCACTTGAGGATGACGTGGGAATTCGAGTGACCTTTATTACGTCTATGAATATGCGGGTAAGTCTGTGTTTCCACAGAATTACAATGTGATTAGAGTGTTCAAGTCGAAGGGTAAAATATGATTACTAAATAAACGTGCTTTATCTTTGAACGCATCATCCCTTTCCATCAAGTGAGCTCACGGTCAAAAGTCAACTAGTCTGATGTAAAAAAAATATAGTCATTGCCAATTCGGTATCAGGTGATTAATTAATGACAGTATTACATTGCAAAAAGTTGAATATAAACACCTCACTGAATTTTTTTGTATACTAAATAAAATGTCTTTATTTCAGGCACTTTTTTTTAAAAATTTATTTATAACACATAGTACGTTACATTTCAAGTTAGTAACACTATGAAAAATCTTATCTTAAAATCTTGAATCTTATCTTTAAATCTATCTATCATGCATGGAACCCATATTGTTACACATAAATTCTACAGTTACAAAAGAAAATTAATAATAGATTATAGTTAAAATTAAAATAAAAAAAAATTTAATTATTTTTTTTGTTAATTGTTAGTTATTGGCTGCAGTTTGAGAAAAACCAGAAAACTTAGGATTTTATTCAAGTTTTTCAATTCACTACAGCTGTCTATGATAGCCAGATTAGCCAGATAGCAAACAGACTGTAGTGTAGGCAGTAGTGGTTCATCTTTTAATAGCAAGTATTAAATAAGCATACTGTAAGCAAGTTTTCTCTGTAAACATAGCTTCCTTTCATAACATTTGTAAGCAGTATATTAAAGCAAATGAACAAAACAAACACACCACTGGTTTACATTTTAACTTCTGCTCACTTAGGCCGTTCGTACCTAAGGCGACTCAAGTCGCTTCGGATTCTCGACAACTCCAGTAGCGTCAGGTGTAGCAACTTTCGTAGTTCGCTTGAATGGAATTTCGTATATGAAACAAAAAAGTATCGGGGAGTGAACGACGCGAGGTGTGACATTCACGCGGGTAGCATACCTCCACCGCAATAACGTAGCAGCGAAACTGCTACCTACTAGTTTAAATGTGAAATCAATATCGTGAAACGTAATGGTCCAAGTTTTAGAGCTGCAATGGATTGTAAAAAACATGAAAGCCGTGAATTCTGAAGATTTTTGAACGTAACATTGTAGCTGGTAGCTAATATATTACAGTGTAAGTTTATAAGAAAATTCGTTTTTATGCATCATTTTACAATGTAATGGCAGTTTTCAGCATATATTATTATTGTATTACAGGGAGGTTATCAGAGCTAAACAAATTTCAACCAAATATAGTTGATTAACGATTTAACAAACTTCGAATCACGGCGTCGCTCGACGTGTTTGGAGCTTTTCATAATATGCGTATATAAAATTCTGCTGTATGAATAGTTGTATAGGGTTCATAGTTCAAAAAGTTCCAGCTACCGGCTACTGGCATCACGCATCGTGGCGTATTGTGATAGTCGTGATGCAACGCTACTCGAGTTCTCCAGAATTCGATACAGGAGTCGCCTTCTGTACGAATGCTCTTGGAACTAGGCAGGGCAGTAAACAAAGTAGCTCGTTCCACTGTTACTGTGTGTATGTATGGACGTAAAGTTTCTATGAATGCTATTTAATTTTCCAACTACGTACCTACCTAAGTCTGCATGCTGCTTTTATTGTTACCCACTTTAGGAATTTGTAATTTTTCAAAATTTCTTTGATTTAATTCTTTTGCTAAGTCAACAAAATTATATTCTAGTTCATACTAGTTTATTTTGAATTCAAGCTTGGCTAATTTTAAATAATTATATGTTCAATATATAAAAATTGCTGTGTGTATGTAGGTATGTGTTTATATGTCCTTAGCACTCCAAAACAGCTGCACCGATTTTCACTGGTAGATATCTGATGTTATAAGGTGTAACTTAAGCTACTTTTATCCCGGATATAACGCAGATGAGCGCGAGCGCAGCTAGTAGCGGCGGGGGCGTAGTTTCCATAATAATCTATACTGGGTTATGCAGAAAGGTTGTACTAAGCCGAAAGGGGTCCATAGTACCCATCTTTATGAACAACTTTTACTATGGGAGCAACTATGTAATCACGAAAAAATATCAGCTGTTCCATGGAAAACGGTCATTCACCCTAGACAAAATGTACTAGATATGTAATGTACGTATGTACGAGTGTCGAGTATAAGTATACATTTTTGAAACCGGGATGGCGGTAGAGATTTCCAATTCAATGACATTAGGTTATCCGCTGTGGTTATCCGTTTCAGTATTTACAGTAATACGAGTCAGTTCTACTAATTATCTGAACCGCAAATGGTTGTCATGGGCAAGTGGGCAGTATACTTTGATATCGATAGGCACGAGTAATATCTACGTATTTACTGTTTCCGAAATAGGTGGAAATTTCTGTTTGTAACTATTTTTAGTCGTCAACTTTTGTGGACATTTTTTCGACACTGATTTAGATGTTTGTCACCAGCACGTATTGACTAACAAAAGTTGTCGATTTTATGGAATGAAGATCTAGCTTTACAGGAATTTTTCAACAGACTTCAAAGAGGACGTTTTCAATTCGACTGTATTTTTACAAGCTATTATATTTTATTATTTAACATCTTGCAAATGAAATAAAATAGCCGCTAAACCGCTAAATGCGGTTGAAACTATAGTCGAAGTAAGTCCCGTGTAATATAAATGAAATGAAATAGTTTTCCCAAGTAGCGTCATTCAAAATCCAATATGGCGGACTCCCAAATATGGCGGGCCAGTTATTTTTTATGCACCCCCATGATATTGGTATCTAATGAAAGGGTTTGCAGAGAATACGAAAAAAAATATTTTTTTAAAGTTTAATAATTATTTATTATTGTACTGCGCGGCATCTTCTCCAATTATGAAACAATCCGATTATTGATGATTGCGAAACAAAGCTATGTCTCGAGGATGGCTTCATTTAAATTTGAATTAAATATTTGACTTGGATTGATTAAACTGATTGGAAAATAAGGAGACAAAATCTCGAAGTTTCCGTGAAGTCCGTTGTAAGTTTTTTTGTAAAAAAAATCTATTATTTTGTATTATTATTAATTATAACGAAAGAATTCAAATGTATTACATACTCGTATAGGTCAATGATTATAACGATATTTAATGTTTTGACAGAAAATGTGATTTAAAAATGAATGAAATGAAAATGAATGAATGATTGAAATGAATGAATGATGTATGTTATGATTTGTTTAAAAAAACGTCCGTTGGTCAAGATAAAACAATGTTTAAAACCATCATTCTAACTCGATACACATCATCATCATCATCACCAGCCTTTCACTCTCCACTGCTGGACATAGGCCTCTCCTAATGCACGCCTTTGAGTACAGTCGGCAGTTTTTTGCATCCAGTTATTACCCGCCATTTTACGGAGGATACACATAAGTAAATAAATAAAATAAATAAATATTCGGGAAATTTTTGCACACACTGTCATCTGACCCCAAACTAAGCAAAGCTTGTGATATGGCTGCCAGAGACTGATATACATACATATATAGTTTTAAATACATACTTAAATAAATATTAACATCCAGATATAGAACAAACACACATGTTCATCACATGAATGTTTGTCCTAGGTGGGAATCGAACCCACGCCCCCAAGCGCAGAAGGCAGGATCACTACCAACTGGACCAACGCAATGTTTAAGTATGTTCAATTCTAGTTTTAATCAATGATATTAAATAGAAATTGGTTATTTAATTCACCAAGTCTTGTTCCAATCAAAGTTTCCCGGGGAAAAGAGTTTTGTTTCATTTTACAGCTGCGAACTTTTCTCAACTTTTCTTTTGTAACCTGGCTATGAAAGAGTTCTTGTTAGCACGGTTTATTCCTCGGAAACTTTCATCAAAGAACAGGTTGATTGCGTTGATATTTAGAGAAACGAAAATACACGCAGACTGGTAAGCAAGGATGGTTCACTGCACCATCCTTGCTTACCAGTCTGTGTGTAGGTATTTTCGTATATTAGTTAAAAAATACATCATTAAAACATTTTAGCACTAAAAACTAAATAAAATTGGCGATACTTATATCGGGTCAGCGCTCAAAAATATCCGAACTAAAAGTAGCAGCATAAATAATAAAAATAAAAATAAAGCCTTTTTATTTCCCATCACGTAGTTTTACATGTATGTATTAATATTAATGAACTTTCACATGATTATAATTTGCACTATATATACATTTACACTATTTATACAATGTTTTCTATATCGTTTTTATTTAATCGTTCACGTGATATATTTCCATGGATAGGAACCCCTATTTGGGTATAAGCCTCCTCCAGTTTCATCCAGTTTTCCCTGTCTTTGGCTCGTTCAATCCACTCCTTTCCTGCTGTTGTTATGATGTCGTCACTTCATCGTTTCATAGGTCGTCCTTTTCGTCTAATACCGCTAGGTCCTTTCCATCTCGTCGCTGCTAATGTCCATCGCTTGTCACTGTATCGTACTAGATGTACAGCCCATCTCCATTTTAATCTTTGACTGTATTGTAGAACGTCAATTAGTTTTGTCTTCTTTCGTATATTCTCACTTCTTACTTAGTGTATTCTTTCTTTTAAAAGTAGCAGCATAATCAGCCCTTTAATAGCTCACTGCTGGACTTAGGCCTACCCTCGAAAGGGTGATTGGGCTATTTCCACCACGCTGGCCCAGTTGCTGGTTGGTGGATACACATACTCCATCCTTCTGCGTACGTATGGAGGTTTCCTCACGATGTTTTCCTTCACCGAAAAGCCAGTGGTATGAATGAAAATCTGTACATAAACTCCAAAGAGCTTATTGGTAAGGGCCCGGGATTCGAACCCGCGGGCTCACGTTTGCAAGTCTAGCGGTCTCCCAAATAGGCTACCACGACTTTTTAAACTAAAAGTAGACTAAAACTTTATTTAAATAATGAAATAATCTATGTACGTATTTTAGTGACGTTTACAAAAGCTACTAATGACATTGTTAAAATGATGACTTAGTCGGTTTTTTATATGTAACTAAATTTATACTGGGTTTAAGGGAAACGGTCGCGTATACGAAGACGCGATATTTTGGTTCGGTTTTGGTTCGGTAGAGATGTTTTTTTGGATCTTCTTTTTCAAAACTGGCTTTGGAGAGCTCAATACAGCGGCTTTTAAAAAAATTATATTTTTTATTTTATATATTAAAATACTAGTAATATTAACTAAATATTAAATATACACCTGTCGTACTTTCGCACGCACACACAGTCAGCGTCGCGTGCACGCTCTCACGCTTTTGTACTTACGCGGTGCATTTACCCCGAATTTTGTACGTTTTACATTGCTGGTTTGCAAAATACTAAACCACTAAAGCAACAAGTATTAAACAAATGAATATTGGTATTCGGTAGTGTTTAGCTAGAATAATAATAGCGTTTCGGCTTGGGGACCGTACCTCATGACTTATTTTTTATTTTGTACTAGAACCCACGTATTTGGAAATGAATGCGTTTATTTTAGAGTATTGAAGCATTAGTTGTCACAAAAATAAAAATCCTATCCAACTGGGACTATATTTTAATGCCGATTTGTGTCTCGACATAACATACGTTTACTCAGACACAATTAAGATTTGTCTCAAGATCAAGAGATCTAGACAGGCTTAGAACTGCTGACAACCAAGTTAAGCAACTTGGCATCACCACTGAAAGCTTGCCAATCGACTGCTTATTCGCAACATAGCGTTTATTCAACAACAGCAACTATAAACTCTCTTTTATATTACAAAAATTACGACCCCTATTTATGTACTGACATCAATATAGAGAAAAACATTCATATCGATATTTATGTAACAACTAACACAGTCGAAAGCTTGATGAAATTGACGACGTACTCAGGAAAAGCAGAGGATCGGGTTAAGTGGTGTACCTTGGGTGAAGTTATGTCGAGCAATGGACTAATTTGGGAGAATAAAGCAATTTGAAGTCTTATTGATATGACTCTAAAGTACCTATTGCCTTCAATTCTACCTTATCTGATCTAAACCTATATCATTGGATATTACAATCTCAAAGTCTACGTGCATTGTGCATTTGGCGGCCGGCTTATAGAGATTTTGAAATGACGCACAAATGGTTTGTATACCTGCAGTCAGGCCAACTGGTGCAGGTTTTTCTGTTCGGTTTGGCCATCAGAAGTTATTAACTGCTTAGTGATTCTTGATTAAATCAGTCTTTACATTCATAATTCTACATTGTTAGATAATAGAGCAAAAAATTTAACCGCTGGTTAGTCACATTACAAGTTAAGTATAATACAGTCCCGTGTGGAGTTTCTATTATACGCAAGAATTTAGAATGACCAGCTTGTGTCAACAATACCGAGAAAGGCTTTATTTAGAAGTTTTTGTTATTATAGTATGCACTATACAATCTCCTGGGTTGTAACTTGCAGTTCTTTTGAGAACGGAAGTTTAAAATTTCTCTCAACGTTTCGATGCGATGAAAATGTACGTACATCGAACACGCTCTCAGTTGTATCTAGGTACTGTTGCTTATATTGTTGTAGAAACGTGCAATTCAATCTGCTGCGCCTTGCAGCTTGGAAAATTGAGGTTCAAACTAAGCTGGCTCCGGGCGTAGGTATCTGACGGTACATTTCAACAGATAGATGCATGGATCTACAATGAATTGGTATTCTTATGCAGTTTTGTGAAAATATCTTTATTCGGGGCTTTCGATAGTAAGAATTTTGGAAGAAATTATTTATGGACCATCGTTTTGTGCCTTTCTGATAATATTTACTTTTTATGTAAAAAAAATATTCTTATGGGCATTATTTTTATGTTTATTAAACTAAAGGGCCTGGTCTCTTGGAACTTGACTACATCTACTATAATATTTTTCAGTTATAAAGGTACTGAAAAACAGGTGTATTATATCATTGATGTAGGTCAAAGTGGGTATTATTTATCTATATATATAAAAGCGAAATTCATCTACTCACTCACTCACTCACTCACGAAAACTACTTGACCATCGAAGCTGAAATTTGGAAGGTAGATTCTTTATGGGGTGTAGAGGTCCGCTAAGAAAGGATTTTACGAAATGGCCGGATTAAGGATGACAAAAGGGGGTTGAAAGTTTATATGAAAGTCTATGCGTACGAAGTCCCGGGCAACAGCTAGTTTATTATACAGATCAATATTGCGAATTATTTTGGCACTAGCCTTATCTTTAGAAACTTCAAAGTGTGTAAATTGTGTTTTTATTCCAAAGACAAATTTTGCGTAGGACGTATGGTGCATTTTTGTAGTTTAAAAAAATATAGTGTATAGAATATTTCAACGGTGTAATTATTTATAACCAGTATATGCCTGTGAAATTCTCGTAGTTAAAAACTAATACAGCAGCCAACATTCTAACTACAAATAATCAACGAAGCGAGGAACTGATTGCTGGAGTTCCAGTTTTTGCTGGTTAGTTACCGCGAACTCTGCCTTCTCTGCCATTATGTTTGCTTCCCATTCCTTTTGTTTCAGAATGAAAGCGAATGAATTTGAAATCATTTCGGTATCCTGGTTGAAAGATTTCACGTAATTTTATGGAAAGACCTTGTGGCTGGATCTTCGATAGGTACCTATATCGTTTGGATCTACCTTAAACTAGAGCTAGCACCGCAAAAAGTCTTCTAAAAACGGAAAGGGGCGAGGTAAACACATATTGCACACACTGACATGTTCTTACTCGTTCTACAAACGCACACTTCAATATTGAGCGGCACACAACTGCAAACGATGTTCTCAAAATGTAATCAAATGAACAACGAAGGAGGGCTATACGTGATAAAGGAGAAACTGTGAGTATAACGCTTCTATTTATTTGTTTTTTCTGAGGACTGGAATTTTGTCTGACTATAAATACCTAATTGAGCACTCCATACTTACTTTAATATTTATATAATTATCGTGTATTATACAAATTGGCTACAAATTGCGAATTAGAGAAGTGAAAAAAGGCGGTCACTGGAACTGTCGACAGAAGTGAAAACGAACACATCACATTAGCATGTTGGTGATGCGGTCACGTTAGCATGTCAATGACGCGAACCCATTATTTTTTGCCCTACCAAAAATCGCTTAACACGGCTATGTTTTCACTTCAAAAAAGTTTGCACTCCTTTGATGAGTAGGCAATAATTATACCCCTAGGTGATATTCAAGGTCTGGTGGTGACGAGAGGTTGCCTTAGAAACTACTAAACGCAAGATACCCAGTAAGTAAAAATAATGTTAAATGGGTATTTAAGAAATAATAACTGCTAAGGCTAAAAGCTTGTTAAAATACTATTAACTCTTTTTATTATTTCAATGATTGCTGCTATAACGCGTCTTGTAGCTAACTTGATATATTCTCAATGGATTTCTTGGATGAGGTAATCTTGCTCATAAAGCTCGTTTATGAAGGTACCACATACAATTTCTGTAACAGAATAGCCGCCTTAAAATGGATCTTAAAATGTCCTCTTACGCAAATTGGATGATATTTACATAATAGCGACGATGACAAGCCGCGGTGTCACTTTATTGTTTTTTATTTCAGAAACATATTTTGAAATAGTGCTTATTTTTCCCATGGTTACCATAGGTAAAATAAGGAATACACTTAAGCAATATAACGCTTATTTTATCTATGTTTTAATTATGTTATTATGACATTTTGTCTTTATGACATTGACATTCTTCAAATACAAAAAAACCGTTTCAGCAACACATGAGCATAAGGTTTTGAAATATTTCTTATTTTGCCTATGTTATGTACCATAGGCAAAATAAGCAATATATCGCTTATTTTAGCTGTTTTAATTTTGTCATTATGACATTATGTTTTTATGACATTGACATTTTCCAAACACAAAAAGACTATGCTAATAAATCTCTTAATAGTTTCAACCGTATTTCTACTCTTTAAAAAAAATGCCGCTGAAAAAATGCACCTGACAGTAGCATTAAGAATGTAAAAACTTAAACAATAAATTCTAATTACACTATTTGATTTGAACATAAGACTGTAACTGGTAGCCAATATACTACAGAAAAATATTAAAAATAAATGTTTTCATTTAGATATTTACAATATAATTGCAGCTGTCAGACGCATTCTCTCAGTGGCGGCACTGTAGTAAAGTGCACAAATATTTTCATTCCAGGAAACAAACGTAACTTTTCATTATTGGTATGACAACAAAGAAGAAATACGGACTGTTCCACTAGATCTATAAATCTGCCAGTTTAGCCTGTAACATGTCTAGCATTTTCTAGCGATGGAAACGTAGAGTCACTTCCTACTTGAGTTTTAGAGCCAACGTTAAAAAACATGTATTATTTTCCTAATCTTGTGTATTTATTGGTGTAATATTTACTAAGAATTCGTGAATGTGTTCGGCTGTGGGAAGTATAATGACGCGCTGAAAATTGTTTTTTTCGTGATGTTTCCAAAACTCAATAGAAGCATCTAGTAAAGCCTCCATCCACCACTTTACTAGGGCATCCATTTTCTTGACCGTGAATTCCTTTGCTGACTATGACTGTGACTATGACTTGTTGATGATATCTAATAAAACATGAAAATATTTTAATATTTGACACTGGCAAATGCGCAAAAGGTGCGACGCCAAAATCCTTTCAAGAAGAAAGAATAAAAAACATTCTACCTAGATAAATTAACTCTATGTAGCCTAATTATCCTATGGTATAGCTGTATCCTGGGAATGGACTATTCGACGGGATCTAGACATACGACCTGACTATCGTTGGAAAGGTAAAGCTAATAATATATTGGCTTTGTACTTTGTTCCTACCGCCAAAAGCGTATAGAAAAGATAAATTTGGCTTCTTACTATGACTTATTATATTACCTGCTTCGTACTTTCAATGATTTTCAAGCAATATTATACAGGGTTACTGGTAATCTGTTAGCATCCTCTTAAGGTATTCAATACGTCAAAATAAACAACTTTTGTTCATCGACTTAAGTTCGCATTTTTTTTTTAAATAAATGACACTTCACGTTTCGATATCCATTAAGCCGTTTAAGTGCCAAAAAACCATCATACATACAATATATACATACATAGGTACTCTCGAAAAACATAACCCTCTTTTTTGCAAAGTCGGGTAAAAAGCCAAATGGATTTATGGATTTATAGTTTGGTAGAGCTGAAAAGCTAAATTTATAAAATTAGAGGCAAAAAGTATTTTTGGTGAATACCTGTTTCACGCCCAAAACTGAGCTATATTCAGTGCTCAATACCACACTACGAGGAAAATTACATTTTCACAATTCACAGCATTACGTATGACAGAGTTCAGTTGCAACGCCGAAAGCATTTCTATGAAATATTCACGCTGCATTGTGGCCTGCCTGTATAGTAAATGCTAGTATTCTGTGCCGAGGTCTGGAAATCCTTGGCCTCTTTTCAACCTTAGAGGTCTACATAGGTAAGTACCTAGGTATTTTAGCTCCGGCGATATTTATGGGATGGGTTGCGCTCTGCATACGAAAACCACGGCCTGGTGCAATACGAGTAGGCATACGTCCCTATGTCTAACTTGCTAGGTGCTTGCTAACATGCTAGGTGCATGAATAAAGAGTGTGTTTGAAAGTTAGTAATGTTTACAGAAGTCTTCAGGCAGCCTGGTAGATATAAACTGGGAGTAGAAGCAGGCAATGAAATCTTTACCATAAAATCACAGGTCTATCGATTTAAAGTTACTGAGAAAAGCTTATGAAAGCCAAAAAAAAAGAAACAAAACCGCTGCGCTGCCTTCGTAGACCGCATCAAGTTAGCGGCCAAACGCAAGTCTGTATAAAAAAAAAACAGTTGCTGTGGGGTATCTACTCGGATAGTTATGCGTATATAGGAAATCTTTCAAGTCGTTCAATTTGAATTGGCATAAAAAAATTGTAAAACAAATATAGTGGTACAAGAGTGTGTTAGAGCTGTGTAGCAAAAATTATAAAACTAAATTATTTTTAATGGATATTTTCACGCTCTAAACGGAGCTTTATTCAGTGTTCAGCTTTAATAAGAAGATTGTAGAAAAGATTTCGTTAAATAAATGGAACAAATAAATTGAATTAATTGACCTGACTTATTCAACAAATTTGACTAGAAGCTACGTAAAAGTTTCATCAAATTGTTCTCTTTAGGTTTGCTCGTAACTTCATGTCTTCAACTTCATCAACGAAACAATGAAAAGTTGGTAAAAATGTAGCGTCAGTTTTAAGCGGACTTCCACTAAGAGTCACTACAGACGGCGGTATATTAGTCGCTAGTTTTTTTTTTACTTTATTTTATTTTTTATATTTGTCAGAGGTTTAATATATAGCGTAATATATAGCATAGCGCGTTTTATAACTTGAAAAAGTAGTTTTTTTATCTTCTCCACCAAAATAAAACAAATCAATATGAAAATTGCTTTAAACGTTTGAAATAAAAATGCAGCAAATATTTAGTAGTAGTAAATAATTTTTCGAATGCAATGTACCTAAACCTATTATAAAGATTATTCAAATATATCTTAATTCGACCATTAAGATTTTGATTATTAAGATCATACAAATAAATAATTAACATAACAAATAATTAAAATAACAAACTTTTACATTGTTATACATTTTATTATTTTCCATAACAGCCATTAGGCTTTTTGAAATTCACACAAACTTTTTTTATGTTGAAAATATGCAGACGTTTAGACTAACGGGAGAGAAAGAGAGGGAAATATGGTATTCTCTTTCTCTCCCGTTGGTTGGACGGCGGTCCGTCAACCAAATCCACAAGCACGATGCTAACCAAGGGAGAGAAAAATAATATTTTCTCTTTCTCTCTCGTTGTTCAGACGGCGGTTGAGGTCAACTGAATCCACACGTCTGTTAGTACTTATTAGAGTAATCCTCTGTAGCAGGTACTATTTATTCTGTGCCAGAAGTTCATCGTCTGTAGTGGGCTGGTTTTAATAATAACAAAAGTCAAACTTTCGGATACTTTCGGTCTCTGAGGTCCGAAACAGTGCGCGGATACATTTTAACTTTGAATATATCACCGAGGTTACGGCTGCAACTTGTTTGATCAATTATTCAGAAGCATGTTTTATTCTTTCTCTCCGTAGGTAATATAGTTCACTGTCACAGCGGAAGTAGAGCGCCGTGGGAACACAGATTTGCCTACATGTTTCAAGCTTGTACCTACTTAGGTGTAGATGCTTTGGAAACCATGTAAGCTGAGTTAGACTGAACGGAGGCAAATAAGCCGAAAGAAGGCCATTATGATCAACTCTTTACTTAGGTCCACAGACCGACCCTGAAATAAAGAATAACAGCTGTTGCATGGAAAAGGACTGTGTCATTTACACTTGAAGAAATGTAAGGCATAACTGATAATGTATTTTTTTTTTCTAGATTAGCCCCCCAGGGCACAGTAAAAGTTGTTCATAATGATGAATGGACCTCCTTCCGGCTTAGAACCATTGTGCAACCCTAACCATTTGTAGTAAAGCGCTTAGGTATCTATTGGATTAAGATACTGCTTCAATTGTGCTTATCAGCTTTATATTCTGTTGGGCCACATTTTTACCAAAAGTAAAAGGTTTTGAGTACTACCTAAGTATTAGATAGGTAGGTGGTTAGGTTGTGTAGGTTCCTACTTAATACAAAACTGACTAGTTCACTGTTATGCTGTTTGCACTCAGGTTTTTTCATGATATTTGCCTATAGGTACCTATAGCTAGAGTAATATATTGAAGTAGTAGGTTTTAACGTTGCATTATATTTAAATTTATCGATTTACATAGTACTTAGTTGATAGCTTCCCAAAAGACTAATCTGAGTAAATAAGTAGGTAGATATGTTGCGACTTTGTATATTTCGCCTTAGTTTCTATCAGTAACTTGGCTCGGCTAACTCCCGCCATAGTAAATAAGTTTTCCGATATGTACCTACTTGCAGGAACCATCGCAGCAACTTGATAAATGCGCCTTCGGGGGAACACTCAGTTTATATTACTACGAACTAAGTAGTAGGCGTAGGTAGGTTGGTTTACCAACCCACTATCTAAGTATCTAGGTAGGTATAATATATGTACTTACTTGTGGCGCTGACTTCAGGCCCGAGAGACTCGAAAGCTTTGCCAAAACTAAGCTTCAGTAGGCGATCTGAATCTGAAACAAACAAGTATTCACGTATATATTTACTAGCTGCATTTTTTTTTTCTTTGTTAAAATCTTCATGAGCGTGGATTCAATGTCCTTTACTCGTAATATTAAACAGTTCATTTTGTCTTATTAGCGTCAAACAAGTCATAGTCACAGTCAGAGTCAAGTTAAGTAAGTCACGGTCAAGTCGAACTCATGCCCCTGTAAAGTGGTGAAGACTTTACAAGAGGCTCCTATGGAGTTTTGGAAACAACACGAAAAGACACGTTTCACCTCGTTATATCACTTGCCCACACTCGAGCACGTTTACGAGCACTTAATGAATAATAATTCACCATTTAGTACACATTAACACTCGAAAATACACAAGTTTAGGAAAATAATCCAACGAGCCGACATGATTTTTCCGCGTTGGCGCCAAAACTCCCTACTAGCTGCATTTTTTTTTTTGTTGAAATCTTCATGAGCGTGGATTCAATGTCCTTTACTCGTAATATTAAACAGTTTACTTTGTCTTAATAGCGTCAAACAAGTCATAGTCACAGTCAGAGTCAAGCTAAGTAAGTCACGGTCAAGTCGAACTCATGCCCCTGTAAAGTGGTGGAGACTTTACAAGAGGCTCCTATGGAGTTTTGGAAACAACACGAAAAGACACGTTTCACCTTGTTATATCACTTTCCCACACTCGAGCACGTTTACGAGCACTTAATGAATAATAATTCACCATTTAGTATACATTAACACTCGAAAATACACAAGATTAGGAAAATAATCCAACGAGCCGACATGATTTTTCCGCGTTGGCGCCAAAACTCCCTACTAGCTGCATCTCGCGTGGTGTTACCAGTGATTTTCCAGTTTTCCGCATTTTCTGGGAGAAAAACTACCCTATATATCCATCCGTCATTATAATGACAGGTAGGTCTACAGGTACATCATCTTGTCAAATTTCCTTGAGATCGGCTTAGCCGATTAGTCGTAAAAAGCCAACAAACAGACAAAGAGACAGAGCTACTTTCGTTTTTCTATTACTGGTTAGGATTATGTAAATCTGCAAAATTATGATGCTGTTTTAATTTATCTTAGCGCACTCTAGTAAGTTAACTCCAAAACATTGTAACCTTAGGTTTTTCATACAAGAAAACAGCTGGCGGAAAACTGTCGGTTGGTTAACTTTTCACGTGTTAGGTTTTCATCGTAGTTCTGACGTATTTTCAGAGATGGCGCTTCAAATAGATTTACAACAAAAGTTCGTAAATGCCGGGTGACGCTAAACATACATTTTGTGAAGTATCTATGGTAGTGTTTCTTTGAATTGTATGAATTGAATGAAAATATTACCGAGAGTAAAGGTAGACTTATAATGTAAGCGAAGCAAACTAACCGGCTGCCGTGGAGTCTGGCGGTGGCTGAAAAGTGAATGTGGCCGCAAACCCTTGTCCGGGAGACGCAGAGTTCGCTGTGAACTGCAGGAGTAGCGCTGGGCCTGTTGACAGCACCTCGTACCCTGTAATATGACAAAACAGTTTACTTTTGTATTGGTTTGGTAGATAGCGTAAGAATGTAAACATAATCTATACCTATAATATAAAACCGAAAATCACTCACTCACTCACTCACTCATCAAGAAATCTCAAAAACTACTTGACCTACGAAGCTGAAAATTGGCTTTTATGAAAAGGCCGAATTAAGGAGGACAATAGAGTTTGAAAGTTTGTACGCGTACAAAGCCGCGAGCAACAGCTAGTAATTATATAATTTTAACTATGAGTAGGTAGGTAAATACCTATAATCACAATACCTATAATCACAATATAATAAAAGTGACCTAAAACTAAGTATGGATTCTGTCATTCACCATTCAAACGGAAGCTTAAACCCTGCAGAGAGATTTTAGACCTGATCATAATGATCTATCTACATTACGGATTTCCATTGAGTTGTATTCGAGGCAAATCCCACACCAAAGAAGCGGACTTTAGTAGGAATATTTTACACTCTGCGTCATAATATTTTAAATCCTATTATGAAAATATGTAAACCGCTGCTCTCGGCTTTTAGCACCTTTATACACCTTCTAGGAAATCACCTTTTTTCATTACCTGCTAAAATATTTCACGTAAATGCTGTTTATAACACACGTGAGTGAAAAAGTTACTGCACACAGCTTTATTTTTGTAACCAAGTTATACTTAGACCAAATCTTTTCTACCATTGCATCATCATCATCATAGCTTTTTTTTATCCAACTGTAGGAGTAGGCCTATGACTTGTTACCGTTTTTTTTATAAATTGAGTTTCTAGGGCCATGGAAACAAAATACCAGCTAGCTACACCCTTTTTTGGTGACAGGGGGTGGGGTAAATCTTTGATAGAAACCCAGTTGCATTGGAGTGTATAAGCTGCGTTACGTGAGATTGTTCCCTCTAAAGCTCCCTCGATGACCGGCTTCTATGTCAGACGAAGAGCACCGAAATCTCCATAAGAACGATCGGCATCCTTCTAGAAAGTTGCTTGAGGCAACACTAGGAAAAGATCATCAGGAAACCATAACATGGTAGTAGGGCACTTTCAGTGCTTGGCTGGCTAACTATCCTCAACTTGTAAATCTGTTTCCAAGCACCTAACGGTGTGTTTTAAATGTTTGTCGGGACTTATTACGTATTTTTATATTTAGGTAAAAATAGGTACCTTCGGTTTGCCGACGATATTGTGGTCATGGCAGAATCGATGGAGGATCTCAGCATGATGCTCGAAGGCCTCAATCGAGTCTCTCAACAGGTGGGCCTTAAAATGAACATGGACAAGACAAAGGTCATGTCAAATATCCATGTTGTGCCCACCCCAGTATCAGTTGGGAACTCAGTTCTTGAAGCTGTTGACGCGTACGTCTACCTAGGACAAACAGTCGAACTAGGTAGGTCCAACTTCAAGAAAGAGGTCAATCGGCGAATCCAACTCGGCTGGGCAGCGTTCGGTAAACTACGCAACGTCTTCTCGTCCAAAATACCTCAGTGCCTTAAGACGAAAGTCTTCGACCAGTGTGTGTTACCAGTGATGACATACGGCACTGAAACGTGGTCTCTCACTATGGGCCTCATAAGCAAGCTCAAAGTCGCACAACGAGCTATGGAGAGGGCTATGCTCGGGGTTTCTCTACGAGATCGAATCCGAAATGAGGAGATCCGTAGACGAACGAAAGTCACCGACATAGCCCACCGGATTAGTAAGTTGAAATGGCAGTGGGCAGGGCACATATCACGCAGAACAGATGGCCGATGGGGCCGAAAGGTTCTGGAATGGAGACCACGGACTGGTAAGCGCAGCGTAGGACGTCCACCCACAAGATGGACAGACGACCTAAAAGAGACCGCAGGGAAACGCTGGATGCAGGCCGCTTCCAACCGGCCCTTTTGGAGATCGATGGGGGAGGCCTATGTCCAGCAGTGGACGTCCTACGGCTGAAATGATGAATGATGAGGTACCTTTCGCTCGAAATGTGTTCAAATCGCGAAAGTTTAAAAATTACCTTACGGTGTTCTGGCAGCGACACTAGAGAATACCAGTTCCATTTTAGGCTAGGCGTATTGTACAATCAACCACCGTACCATCAATTAACATCAGGTGAGTCGGTTCACACGCCTAGGCAGTCATCCCAAAAAATATCCACGAAAACCAGATCTATGCATATTAAATTTTTGTTGCAACCTCAGCTTTTAGAGTTCCGTACCGAAAGGGTAAAAACGGGACCCTATTACTGAGCCTACGTTGTTTGTCCGTCCTACCTTTGAACAGCATTATCTTTCGAACCGAAATAGATATTCAGTTGTTTTTTTTTTTCAAAATATGTCATTTTTCGGCGGATTATCTAAGGAACAATAAAAAAGTCTAAAACTAAAAACAAAATGGGGGTCTCCATACAACAAACGTATTTTTGTATTCGCTCTAATGTAAAAACCGTAATACGTACTAGTGTCAAACTTGACATGATTATAGTACACACTCTAAAGTATAGCAACAAATAAATAATGGACAAGTGCAAGTCGGTGGCAAATTTCTGTTCATTATCAAGTTATAATTTAGCGTCACTGTAGCAAAATGTTAACAATGTGACTGCGTAGCAATAGCTCTGACTATTTTGGAAGGCGATAAGCCTGAACAATAATAACTGGTTGTATTTTGTGGTGCTACGGAACCCTCAATGCGTGAGCCCGACTTGCATTTGGCCGGTTTATTGTAAACTCATGGCTAACTGTGGGTTTAACAATTACCTTTAAAATGAAATTAAAATTGCAGGTAATGGCCGTTCAACCCTGTAGTCAGCGCTACTTTGACGTGGCATTATTCATTCAAAAAGGGGAACGGTCGACGTGTAAGCCAACGTGACGGACTCAATGCCATTCGAATAGAATAGAAAATAAAAATACATGCTCGATACGATCGATGCTTCTTTTTACACGAACGACGATGGAAACGTGTAACGGATTTTGCTTTAGAGCCTTTAGAAATATAAGTACAAGTAAAAATAAGTTACAGATCATAGAGCACGTGCTTGAAGTTAAACTTAAAATAGGTAAGTATAACTTTATTAAATGGTTACATCTTATAAGTAAATTGATTATAGTTTATAAAAAAAAAAAACAACATTCAGTCGAATTGATAACCTCCTCCTTTTCGAAGTCGGTTAAAAATATAAAATCATCGACCAGCCACTCCAGCCGCTTGTCAGATGAGCAAAATCATGACTACTAAGCGGAGTTTCAAATCATGAGGGGAAGGTCATCTGGTAGATAACGCGACGAACTTAACGCTTATGACAAAGACTTGCAAGAGTCAGCTCAAGACCGTCAAAACTGGAAAAGTCGAGAAGAGGCCTTATCCCAGCAGAGAAATTCGATAAGCTAGAATCTTACATATAATCATCAATCATCAATAAAATCATCAATTTAAAGTTAACCCTATAGATATTGCTATTGAAACGAACCATGACATGTTCTTAGCTACTGATAGAGCAACGACATTGATGATTTTTAGGGAAGGTTGTACCAAGCGAAAACTTTTCCTTTGTCCTGAACAACAAAACAAATAAAAGGGTTTAAAAGCTCTTGAACATTTTCAGCTATCATACAAATTTTATAAATACGAGAGCGTGTTGGTTTATTTCTAGTTTACGTCGCAACAGAGCAACGAATCTACGTAATTGTGTAGATAGAGGGCCGGAGAATGATAAATAATTATTATTCCGAAAAAAGATACCAAAAAAGATAAACAAGATATGTAAAATCGTGAAGCGTAGCTAGTAATATTTCAAATGCAGTTCCATTTCTACATACAAAAAAAAATGTATACTCGTGTTTTCTCTGTCTCACACTTACATTTATAATGAAAATTCTCATAAAATAGAAGCAAGGCACTGTGACGTGCAATTTCTCGCCGTGATATTTCGTAGGTGTATATGTAAACTGTTGAAATGTTGCAAATCGTTCTTTGCTGGCAGTGTTCGGGTCCCGGTGTAAAATTGTTTACGAACTCGGCATTGAAACTTATTTTATTCGGTGAAATGGGTTGGAAATAAATTTAAATGTTGGCATGAATGTTTTGTAATATTTTGCCATTGTGGCTTTTCATAATATTGCAGTAGACAGTTCGTATAGATCACAATTATTTATTATTAAACTTTCTAAGTGATCATTCAAAGCTTTTTTTGGATTAGCTCATGAGTGACTATCGCGTACTGACACCAAATTTCGATCGTTCATCCACATCCCAGTGTTGTACCATTAATTATAAGCTCTCTAGAAGCACTGACATATCATTATTCTAATCACACTGGTATTATAAACGCGAAAGTGTGTCTGTTTGTTTGTACTTCTTTAACGTAGCAAGTGAGCAACGATCAATATGTTTTATTGCATCTAGATAGTTGGAAAGCTGGATAATATCATCTGGCCATAGATGCCGGACATTTTTGAAGTTCTTGGGGAAATGGTAGGTACGCAGATAAAACCGTAGCGTATGTAACCGTAGCTGTGCAGCTAATAACACAATAAATAAACACCAAACTGCGTCATACTGCTGAACTTAAGTCTAGCATGGCTGATTAGGCTGGTCCAAGTATCAGCCGAACGCAGATTACTTGACATCACGAATATTCTTTTAAATTATCCACGTCTGGTTTTACCCTTAGATCAACATAGAAAAGAGTCGCCTGGCACAGGCATCCTTTCTGTCAAGTAAAAGTGACGCTGCCATGCACATTACAGACTGTCTTACAGTACACGAACAGCGGATTTTTGTGTCTCTGAAATAAGGTTCTTGTAAACACAAGTAACACATCCCTTGCGTTTCAAAACTTGCTACTGCGCATCCTTGCAGCCAACTTCAGAGACACAAAGATCCACTGTGCCTATTGTACGTACAGCATAGTGTGTATAGAATGGTGAAACGCACTCTAAATTTCAGTGTTCAAATCTAGAATTAATTGGTTATTAAAACATGCATCTTTGACTGCATCATCGCTTTACATCCGCTGAGATCGCGGTCAAACAGTAACTAAATCCGTAAAGAATCGTATTTATAAATAGTGGATATCGCAAAAAACTACAGAAAAGCATTGACCAGTTTGAAACGCACTAACGTTTCCCTTTTGTGTAGCACGGGTAACCCTTAGAACACGGGTTTAGCTGAATATGCAAAATACGTATGTCGTATACTTATTCAAGAAACTGTTGCCAAAAATTTACAATTTGTAATTCACACATCTTCGGTGGGAGCCTAAGTGCGGTCCCACTGACTCCCGTACCTCGGTTTCGGTAGAAAGTGTCTGACCGCCAAATTATTCACACCCCTTTGAAGTGAGGTTTACTCGACTGTAAAATTTCAGTGCCCAAGCAATCTCGAGGTATTTCCAAAGTACGAGTATCTGAGTGAAAATCGGAGGGTAGCACGTATTTTTCCGGTGTTTCATTTTCCCGATTTATACGTATGCAAGCTAATATAAATACGTATTTGTCTGCTGTTTATTGTGTACTCGCTGCGCCCCACGGCTTCACCCGCGTTATATACCTCCTTGAAGCAACTTCCTTGGTAGCGACGGCAACCTCCTTTGACTTAGAAGACAATTTTTTTTTTTTTTCTATTATTGGTAGATAGATAGAAACACTATTGTGTACACCAGAAATAAAAATTACAAATACACAGAAAACACCTACCAGCTAGTGCCACAAGTGGTGGCCTTATCGGTAAAAGCGATCTCTTCCATGCAACCATTGGATGGAAAGAATTTACGTAACAGGATCGACGGGGGATGCTAAATCACTTTTAATGATTAATGATGTAATAATACATGTCAAGATTAAATTATTGTTCTTGTTTTTTTTTGTGTAGAAAATATATTAACGCTGATGCCGACGTCGCGGTTTTACCATCGCACTAGCCGCCACCGCCTGAAGGCTCATCCACACATCATAGATCAGTGGAAATCGCACACTGTGCGATCCACACGATCCTTCTTGCCTCATACTTGCAAAATGTGGAATGAGCTACCTTCCATGGTGTTTCCAAGAAGCTACAACATGGGGTTCTTCAAAAGGCGAGTTAATCGAGTCCTAAAGGGTCGGCAACGTATTTGTGATGCCTCTGATGTTACAAGTATCCATAAGCGACGGTGACTGCTTACCATCAGGCAGCCAGTCTGCTTGTTTGTTACCTATGGCATAAAAAAGCTAATCTGAAGATTGCCTGAAATTTGTATGAAAACCAGTCCAGCCGTTTCGGCGACCATGGGAAACATAGTTTTATTTTATTTATTTTATTTTGCATTTTTAGGGAATCTTACAGCCTAATAGTACATAAGTGAACAAAAATAATTAGGTGACTAGGCCAATTACAAGTTCCATAGACACATCGCCTTTTATAGATAATTATATAGATTTTCCGGATTAACATGCAGTATAATTGGATATTCAGCACGTGTGCTAAATATATCCGCTTATAACAAATAATTAAAAACATGTGGCTGGTAGAGCAGATAATTAAATTAATAATTACGCAATAATTATTTAAAGCTCAGTTATTCATAATCTGCTTCGATGAATAATCCACGTGTAACGTGTTGACAAAACAATAGGTATATTTGAATACCTTTAATGATGTGGGCAACTTGAAATACCTTCAATAAATAACAAATTAGGAACCTAATTTGAGTCAAACTTGAGTGCTAAGTTTTAAAATATTATATGAGTTTTATATTTGGCTTAGGCCAATCGTTAAATGCCAGTTTACGAGAGGTCGTTACCACCTGTTCAACTGTTTGTTCAAGAGTATAAAACGCAATGAGTTACATACAGTATTACATTTCTGGTTTTCTGGTGTTATTTTGTAAACTGTCAATTCAATATTAAAGTTTAAGAGCTTGTTAAAGCCTGCACTCATTAAACCTGTCAATGTCAGCTATCAACCATCGTACAATAGAGTTAATCAATAGATCAATCGAGGAACTACTATAGATCTAGTGAGAAAAAAAGTTCTCGATAGATCCATAATTTTATAATGGGATCTAAAGAGAAAATAAAATTCTCTATCCATTATGGATCTTAGCATTGGATCTATCGAGAATGATCCGAATGGGTTTATTCATTTAGCATGGTTTAACACCAATTGCACAAATAAGGAAATAGTATTAATTTAATGAATTAAATGTCATATTCTTCTTCTCATACATCTGGGCCAAAGTTCGATAGTTCTCTTAAAAAAGGGGATAATTTGCGCTATGTTTATTTTGGGAATCGGCTCGGACATTTCACATATCTTTACCCGGCAAAACTAGAAAAGTATAATTCTCTATTTTGTTTTATTAAACGGTTTTATTTAGCTTGCCCTGTTTGTTTTTTAGTCAAATTTAGTTTTGTTTTTAACAATCTAGTAGGTTCATTATTATGGTAACTAACGTGTTTTTGACATATTTTTTTGTAGCCTCATCATCATCAGCCAGTAGACTTCCACTGCTGAACATTAGCCTCCCCCTTAGAACTCCACACTGCTCAACATCTTGCCATCTGTGACTGGATGCCCATGACTCTCACGATGTTGACGGTCCATCTAGTGGCAGGTCTACCAATGCTGCGTCCTCCTGCACGCGGTCTCCACACAACCTTTCTTCCTCATCGGTTATCGGTTGAACACATCACCACCTAAACTTGCAAATTTTAATAGCTATAATAACTATGGCTAGTTTCACATAATTCAGGACATGCCAGATGCTATTAATTAGTGAATGAATTGCGTATTATTCACATCACGTATTTTTTCCTGATTTATGGGGCTTTCCGTTAAATGGCTCAATAAAGAGATATTGCTTAGGCATTCATTAGCAGAATTGTTAGAAGTTACTCGAGACCAACTTCTTTCAACATCTCGGAGACGGATTTCCGTCACGCGTTTGCTCGTTTTCGCGCACGATCACGCGCGAGAATGAGCTAAAGTAATTGATTTTCTGAGACCATAATTCTAAACAATGTATTGACACAACAAAAGCGAAATTTGATAATACTAAAAATAAAATAGCAAAACGACTGAAATAATTACTGAATTTGTATGAGGTTTTACAATCATAATTTGGTTGTTTTTTTTTCTTCTTTTTGTTAATCTAACTCTACTACAACTTACAATACTACAATACTACCTATCAACTGTGTTACCTACTCTCCAAATTATATTTATCTATCCAGGCCCAAGTCGGTGTTAGAACAGGGCATTTACACAATTTAAGTTTGTGTTAGTGAAAACTTCCTTGTAACTATTTATCTCATCTATCTACTGTGTTAGTTAGCAAATATTTATTTCCATGTAAAATAAAATAAAATAAAAAAAAGGGAACGGAACGGAACAGAAAAGAACAGAACAGAACAGAAAAGAAAAGATCATAACAGAACAGAACAGAGCATAACATAATTTATTTCTAATTCGTTTCGTACCTGTAAGTTCATTACACAGCATAGCGATCGCAGGTGAGTTGGTGTCCCGTCCGTCGAACACTTTGATGATGTCCGCCCGCCGCAAGCAACTGTAAATTGTGTTTACTTTGTTAGTTCAGAATCTAGGTCGTGTAATAACGTTGCAGGGTACGGAGGTATACGACAGTCACTATTCAGAGGGATTTTGAGATGGGTCGCCAAGATAAGACTCTCTATTGGTGGAATAAACCTAAATTGTTCCAAAGACTGTACCTATGAAAAACTTGTGTAACTCTACGTGAATCGCTAAGCATATAATGCGAGAGCCAATTACGGTTACAGACTTATAGTTCAACACGTTTGATCACACCATCACTTATCAAATGAGCTGTGGTCAAATAAAACTGTCAGCATAAAAAAAAAAAAACTACTCTAGAAATATCTATTTATGGAAAACTAGGTGAATCCCGCGATTTCCAGTTTTCCGCTTTTTCTGGGGGGAAAAGTACCCTATGGACTTATGGTACTTTAAATCAGAATAGATACCAGAAAAGAAACTAAGTAAAATTAGCGGGATATTTTTTCTTAATTTTAATTGGATAGCTCAATGTATTATCTCCATTCAACCAGCCAGTACTGCCAATACCAGGTCCGCTTTCAACGACCTTTTTGGAGATCGATGGAGGAGGCCTATATCTAGCAGTGGACGTCCTATGGCTGTAATGATGATGAACCAGCCAGTAGTAAAACTAACTTTTACATAGGCAGTAAGACTAAAATTCAAAAAAAAATAATGTTTGATGCTTTATAGAAAACTGTCATTGGCTCGAAGTTTTTATTAATAGACAGGCTTGCCCTTGTCCGCCATCTCGCCTGATGTACCATAAATTAAGCCCGAATAAATAATTTGTATTTTGTATTTGTTAAGCGACGATGCGGTCTACGATGGAGCACGCTTGCCTACAAGAAACCGATTCATGTATGGAACAGCTGATATTTTTTTCCCGATTTCAGGGTTGGTCCCATAGCAAATTTGTTCATAATTCATAACGGTCCCCTTTCAGCTTAGTACATCCTATCCGCGCAACCCTGTATCGTAAAACCTTATGGGGTGGATTCGTACTTTTCTCGACAAACACAATACATCTAATCTCATGTTATTTATTCTGTGCCACCGTAATAAGATACTGTACCTTTTATACCCATTAGGCTGGTCAGCCAAAGGTAACGTCTGATATGAAGGACAATCCTAGGCTTAGGGCGTTATGTCTCTTGTCGAGAAGCGAGCTTAGGGTTTTAGGAAGGATATTGTGTATCACGAATAGAAGAGTAAAGTTGGAAAGTTATGAGTAGGTACTATGGCGTGCTTGCGTGAGGTGAAAATTTATTGAGTCCAATCATTGAAGAGTTTGATCCTGACTATAATTTCTCGGCCACCAAAACTTTGCAGGGCAACAAATCCACCTAAAACAAAAACCAAACCTAACCCAATTGGATGTTAAATAAAAAAAAAAAAAAAACTTTATAACATAAAGCAATACTTATTTAAAGATTACGGTTGAAAAATTCTCTAGTTTTTTTTGTACTGAGGTATTTGTACGAAATAATTATCAATATAAAACACGACTTCAATATTAATAAGCGCTGGAACAAAATTATTGCTATTGCCAAATCAACAGGCGCTCAAACAAAATTATGCTACATAATACAAAATAATCACGTAAATTGGTCCACACATATCGGAATAACAAACAAAAAATATGAACCAAATTGAGAAGTCGCTTTAAAACTACTAAACATTATAGCCCCAAAAAACTGATCTGCTACCGATGAGAATGATTCCCAAAATATACTGGGCCCATTACCACACTGTATGGCAAAGCTCAGCCTTTGAGTAAAGAGGGCAGCATATTAACTGTAATTTGGCATCAACCAGCCGTGATGATAAATCTTTAAAATAAAAATTTATTGATTGATTGATTAACTCTTTATTGTTCACAGCATGAATCAAAATATCAAATAAATAGTATCAAAATACAGAGGACAAAAAACTCTTAAAAACTAGTGTATCAACTGGCGGCCTCAAGGCCCGATCGCCAAGGCTCCAAGGTTTAACGCCCCAAAAGGCTAAAAATAAATACCCACCTATATACATATATTGTATAATGTCTACGTTTATAATATTCTTGATAATTATAGTGTGGCATAGAAATATTGTAATATACTCATAGATAATTTATTTACTCAAAACACGAGTAAGTCATACACAAATTTAAAAACGCATGCACATTGGGTGGGTTAAAATATTAGTCACTTTGTATCATGTTTTGCCTAGTTTGTAGGCGTACAAATCTAGAAAGGTTATACATATTAATAATTTTATTATGTAACATAAAAAATAGTCGAAAAAATTTCAATACAATTTAAATATGTAATTAACATAATCATGTTATTGATCTAGTCATTATATAATTACAAAATAAACAATTTGACCTACTGCCATAATAACAATTTTTTTATCTATACTAATTATTATAAAGAGGAAAGATTTGATTGTTTGTTTGTTTGTTTGCATTGAATAGGCTACGAAACTACTGAACCGATTTGAAAAATTCTTTTACTGTTGAGAAGCTGCACTATCCCAGGTTAGCATAGGCTATATTATATTTAAAAAAAAATAGGGATCCTTACTAAAACTCCAATAATGTAACCCAAGGTGTAAAAAAATAAGATTTGTAATTTTGACTTTGTGTGTTTGACAGTTCTAAGACAGGACAACGTCTGTCAGGTCAGCTAGTCTATACTAATATTATAAAGAGGAAAGATTTGTTTGTTTGTTTGTTTGCATTGAATAGGCTCCGAAACTACTGAACCGATTTGAAAAATTCTTTCACTGTTGGGAAGCTACACTATCCCCGGGTAAGATAGGCTATAATCTATACCCGTGCAAAGCTGGGGCGGACCGCTAGTCTATAATATTATAAAGAGGAAAGATTTGATTGTTTGCATTGAATAGGCGCCGAAACTACAGAAGTAGTTTAAGTTTAAATAATCAGTTCAAACTTCACGATTCTCAACTACAAAACAGACTATTCCCGAAAATGTTAAGCTTCAGGCTTAATTTCTGATAATCTGTTTACGGTAAGTGAGTTATACGAAACTAAAGTGGAATCTAATCGGTCTGATGAACAACCGCCGCACCACATAAATAGCGAATAGCTTTCGGTGAATCGTACACGACTATAAAGGGTAATTCAATAGGTGTATTATTCATCATCATCATCAGCCAGAAGATGTCCACTGCTGAACATAGGCCTCCCCCTTTAACCTCCACACTGAACGAAAGTCAGCCATCTGCATCCACTGGATGCCCGCGACTCTCACAATGGCGTCGGTCCATCTAGTGGAAGGCCTACCTACGCTACGTCTTCCGGTTCGTGGTCTCCACTCAAGAACCTTGGTGTATTATTGCTTGGAACAAAAACATCACGTAACATCAAGTCTAATGTTTAAAAAAAAAGAAAACACCCAATCTTACCGATTTGGTGATCAAACGAACCCAGGGAAGAAATCGGCGCGCTGTTATTGAAGAAAGCAGTGGAAATGCTCTGAGCAGAGAAAAGCCTCTGAGTACTTCCCGGGACTATTATGCCTCAGGCAACTTGCTAAGAGGATACCGGTGCGTTCCTAAAGGAATATCAGTGCCCTTCATCAAGCACAGGCATTGGTGAGCAACTCAGTATGGGAAAGCTAGATTTCTGTCCGGAGCAAATGTTAAGACGCCCAAATATTTATGATTAAATAAGAAAGATTTTCGACGTAAAAATAAAAATCGAATTCATAAGATGTAAGAGAAATTCAATAAACGAGAGACATTTTCAAATTTTCTTCTTTATCATTCTTCTTCATTTGTTAATTGAACTTTCCGTGTAGTCAGTTGCCGATGGCGGACACAATATTCTTATCCACCATCTTGATATGGATATCAAATGAAAGGGTTTGCTGAGAACAATACTAAAAGCTTGATATCAAGTCTTTTTTTAATTAATTATTTTTATTAGACACTATTTAAATGATTATTGACAAAAATTTCATCCCATCGCTTGAGCCAAACCAATAAAACCGTCACAACATCGTGATCGTTCCAATATTCGAAATATTGAATGGCATCACACCCGGACTTCGCATAAAGAGTGCCATAAAATCCCCACCTACAATGTTATGGTGCACTATAAAACTGAAAGCGGTAGGAAATTGCAGTGTTACATCGGTCGGAAGATTTTACGGTGCCAATATTACCTTTTATTTTTGAAATATGGACGGTAACAGTTTACTTTAAGGATGGACTATGCCTTTTTATTGGACGGTCACATGTCAGCGTCCTTTGGTAGGAAGGCTATGTATGATGAACAAATTTAATATAGAGGTACGTACTATTAAGAATTAGACAGCTGGATGTTCTTATATGGAAAAGTTGGGAATGCAATGGGTCCTTTTGTTACGACAGGCCACCTGATGGTAAGTAGTCACCGCCACCTATAGACACCTACAATACCCGGAGCATTGCTGGTTAGTCTGTAATATTGGTGGATTCTTAGAATAACTACTCAGAGAAGGTAGGTTTCCAAACAACGCCTTCTCAAGACGTAAGCTACAAATTCGCTTTGTAACTTACGTTTCGATTGGTATTTTGGTGCCTCGCCACGAAATGTTAAGCTTTCGGTTAGCTTGGTGGTTGCGCAGGTGGAAGGCACAACACTGTGTTTTAGATGGATTAGGTCTCAAGGAGTTCTGATCATAATATGAGCTGAGAGAATCCAAGGCTTTGCTAAGTTTTTCTTCGGCTTCTTCAAATGTGGAAGTTTGGACGGCTAGTGCAAGGTCATCGGCGTACAAAAATCTTTCTGTGTCAGGGGGTTTTATTTGGTCGTTGGTGTAGATATTAAACAGATATATATTAAACAGACAGATAGTTCTACACTGCGACAACCCGGTTTATCTAGGCGTTACATTGGACAGGACCTTGACATACAGAAATCACTGCCATAAGACACGAATGAAAGTTGAATCCCGAAACAACCTCCTCCGGCGCCTCACTTCAACAACCTGGGGAGCTGCTCCACATGTTCTCCGGACTACCGGATTGGCACTCTGCTTCTCTGCTGGAGAGTACGCATGCCCAGTGTGGCATCGTTCTACTCACGCAAAAGAGGTAGATGTAGCCTTAAATGAGACATGTCGGACAATAACAGGGTGCTTGAAACCGACTCCTCTTAACAAACTGTACCCACTTGCAGGCATCGCACCACCAGCAGCTCGCAGAAGTGTTGCCTGTGCCGCTGAAAAACATCGTCAGGAAGCAGACTACCGCCACTCCTTATTTAACGTAGATAAATGTAACAGCCGTCTCAAAAGCCGCAGAAGTTTTTTAAACCATACAATAGCTCTGGAAGGTCACCCCAAAGACGCTCGACTTGCCACGTGGCAAGAACTGCACAGTCCACCTCCAAATTATATTGTCCCTGCTGAAGAGCTCCCCCCAGGCCATAAAGAACCATGGCCCACTTGGAAAACACTGAACCGACTTCGGTCCAAAGTGGGCCGAAGTCGGAATAATATGGCAAAGTGGGGTTATATAAAGGGCTCTGACACCGAATGTCTTTGTGGTGTGAACCCTCAGACAATGACACACTTGATGAACTGTGCAGCGTGTCCTACAACTTGCACACAAGACGACCTGAATGAAGCCATGCAAAATGCCATTGAGGTGGCAAAGTTTTGGTCTAGAAACTTGATTTGAAAATAGAATTGTATTTTGCGGAACATCGACTCGAAAGAAGAAGATTGGTATTTTAAACGATTTAAGCAAGAAAATTAATGGATTACCTGTGGAATGTCACACCATAACTCTTATGCTGCTTTTCTGATTTGTTGTGGTACGATTTCACCGCGCAAATTGTCATAGTAATTTTTTTTTTTTTTTTTTGGTTTCATAATATATGACACCATTTGAATGACTTAAATTTTGCGAATGTACTTGGTTTCTTTGTGTAGTTATTCTAAGGGTGGATTATTATTTATTAAGAGTTTTGACGTTCCTCAAATGTGAGAAAATGATTTACAGCAGTGACACGCGTCTATTCTTGTTGTTTCCAAAACTCCACAGAAGCTCCTAGTAAAGTCTCCACCACTTTACAGGGGCATGTATCGAACTTAATATTGACTCACTTTGTTGCTTCACTTTTACTGTTATTATGACTTGTTTATTAAATACTCAAACACTAGTAATCGCACAACATGTGCAATGCCAAAATCCTCAAAAAAGGAAAAATAAAGATCTGAGTGCTTACGAGTAGGTAACGCGCACTGTTTTAACATACATTACCGCTTACCATCAACAAACGACTTGCTCGTCTCTTTACTAATTAGTAGAAAAAGCTGTCAATGTACCTAAAAATTTACCTCAATATAATTCACACAATTTGAAATTAATACATCGTTAACCAGTCTACCATGACCATAAACGTTCAGTCAACTATACCTAGCTGGTTAATTAACAGTATAATGCATAAATGCGCCGCTTTAGGGCACAATTTACAGCAGTTTAATTGAATACTAGGAAATGTCTGTGTTAGTTTGCATAGCGTACGTACGTGGCTTAGTTTTTGTTGGAACTAAAACTTTAAAACCAGATAATCGTGCAGAAAGTTATTGTAGAAGCTCCATTTATTTCATTACCACTGTACGTAAAGCATTTGTATAAGCTTTTATTTAACTTGCCCTGTTAGTATGTATGTATGCATGTGTAGGACAAATCTTGCAATTGAATTTTAGACCCGTTATCCCCAACCGATTGAGCTTATTTACACGCTACACGCTTAGTTTATATGACAATGCATGGTCAGCTAAGTGAAGTCATTCTTAATCCAATATGGTGAACTCCCAAAGATAATAGTGTACCAGTTATTTTTATGCAATCCCATAATGTGGGTATCAAATGAAAGGGCTCACTGAGAAGAATACGAAAAATTACCTCACCTAAATACAATATGGCCGACGCCTAAAAGCTTGTTTTAAAAAGTATGTTAGTTATAACCTGAGGCCTTACGGACAACTGCTATTACAGGCACCTAATCCACTCAGTTGGAAAATCACACGAACGAGTACCTTATCGCGCCCAGATACGGTTTGCGGTCGCGTGATTTTCCAACTGAGCGGATTAGGTGCCTGTAATAGCAGTTGTCCGTAAGACCCCTGGGTGTTTTCAAATCACGACTGAGTCGGTTTCTTCAAGGCAAACGTGCTCCATCGTAGACTGCATCATCGCTTAATAATCAGGCGAGTAGGCGGTCAAACGCAAGCCTATTATTTAAAAATTCAATTAATCTTATTTATTCATGATAGCGACCGCCTCTATCCCTTTGGAAAATTACGTGTCGCTTACAATAGATCCAAAGTGATTGTTTAGATGGCGCTAGGTGTGTCGAATTAGACTGAAACTGTACGAAAACACAGAATATAATAATAGTTAGTACTACGGCAACGAAACCAATAACTTACCGAACTTACCTTTGCAAGCACCTTTAGTAATACAATCCATATCCAGTAGATGGCGCTTTACAATAAAATAATCCTACTTTAAAATGTCTTATAATAATACATTTTTTTAGTTAAATAATTTAGAATGTAAATAATTAACATTTAACTAAAATAATATCAGGAATTTCAACATTACTATTTTTTTCATGGATAATTAAGTTGATAGTTTTCGTAAACTTTTTTAATTTACGTATTGTTCCATACATTTTAGTAAAGCGCTTCCAGCGGAAACGCAAAGGAACTAAAATCAGCGGTATAGATTGCTTCACTCTAATTTGAAAAAAGATTTCGAATACCTTTCAGCCCAGCAATGTATGGAACGAAACGTATACGAAAAAAGTTTTCGAAAACTATCAAATCTGCCCCCTGATCAAATGGCATTTTGTCGATCTCAAGGTACATTTTTGTCTTGAAAAGTACTTTAATAATCAATAAAATTATATAGAAAAGGTTGTGTTTTTTATTTAAACATCGCCTCATTGTTTTACTTTCTTAACTTGTGTACTTTTCACGTTCGCGTGATTTTCCAACTGAGGTGATCTAACGTTAGTTTGGTGCCGCAATAGCAGTTGTCCGTAAGGCCCCTGGGGCCTTACCTACGGCCAACTGCTAACTTGGTATCAAACTAACGTTAATACAGCGCAGTTCGGAAAATCACGCGAACGTGAACCTTAACGCGCTCAGATACGGTTTGCGGTCGCGCAACATTTTTTCATCACCTAAACTGGATTGCTTTAACAGCTAGCTGTAAGGCCCCAGGACCCAGGAGAGTCACTCCACAAAACCATAGCAACTCTTGCTACTACACAATAAAGTGCAATTCAGGACGCGCGAGCGCTAACTACCTATAGCTATATTAACCTAGAAGTTGCCTCTCTGTCTATCGCGTAACTCTTCGCGTCGCGTTATCTCTGTGTATCGCGTGAGAGTGAGCACGGGAGTTCCCGCTTCCGATAAGTCGGCTACTTGTAGCTTGATAGGTACCTAAAGTGCGGAGAGCGCCAGGTCTGGCCAGGCCTGCCAGCGCGAAGGTTAAGTAGGTACTTAGGTAGGTAAGTATTGGACCTACCTACTAAAACAGTAATTACATTCCAGCCTAGAAGTTCATAGGTATTTTGTGCTCATCTTTACGGTAGCTATCAGGAAAGTAGTGTGTTTATTTATGTAGTAGTCTAGTTGTGTGCTTTATTTACATAATTACTTGAATAAAATTTTGACGAGACAGTAGGTAAGTACCTTCTAGGTACCTGTAAAGGAGACTGGATTTGTGCGCGTTCAGTCGGTAAGTACCTACCTAATTTACCAAAAGCGGACATGGCTATGATTCTTATACCTACCTACTAAAAAAAGCGGCAACGTCGCACTCTGCTTTTTTGCTCTGCTATGTAGGTAGGTATATGAAGATAACTGCCTATAAGGTCAAACCGCATCAAGGCGGTGCGGTACAGTACTGCAAGATTATTTAACCGACTTCAAAAAATAAGGAGGTTCTCAATGATTCGGTTGTTTGTTACTTTAGAACTCCATCATTTAAAAACTGATTTGGATTTTTAGATTGGTCCCATAGATATTTCATTAAATTTGTACAATAATTTCGTTCAGTAGTTTTAGGTACCTACTAATTTTGAAGTCGGTTTTTTAAATTGATAATTACCTAACTCGGGCGAATAAACATAAATACAGAAAAGTATCTCCATTGTATGTATGGCTTTGGATAAGGAACCATACCACCAAAATTATGTGTGTCTTGAACGCTCTTCTTTAAGAGGGGGCATCCGAAATTTTATGCTAATTTGCCATGATATTATAACTAAACCAAATATCCGATCAACGTAATAATTGATACATATGATTTTTCAATTCATTTTCTTTCCGCCATTAAGACAGAAACATAATAGCAAGATATTTATTCGATACTTTAATGTTTTGAAAATGGTGCCTTTTTGCTAATTTTTTTGATTTTACTTGGAAAGTACTTCAGTTACATATCTAAAATAAATAATCACCGAAGGAAAATATAGTTTGTTTTCCAGTGTTAAGACAAAATTTACCTAGATTAATTAGTAC
This sequence comes from Agriopis aurantiaria, assembly GCA_914767915.1. Classification (NCBI taxonomy): domain Eukaryota; kingdom Metazoa; phylum Arthropoda; class Insecta; order Lepidoptera; family Geometridae; genus Agriopis; species Agriopis aurantiaria. The sequence goes on from OU611990.1 coordinate 6,659,067, forward strand.
TCTCATAATAAATTATAATAAACTTAAATTAATTCCCGTGTAATATAAATAAAATGTGTGAAAACCACGTCAGTTTCTATAATAAAACTTAAATTATTTTATATTATCTTTTAATATTTAGTTTTATCTTTCTGACTCTCTCTCTCTCTGCTTCTCTCCGTCTCTCTCTCTCTCTCTCTCTGTCTGTTTGTCTGTCACAAAGAAACACTCCGACTCTAATAGTTATATTACTGAGCATACATAATAATGGATGCGTTACGGCCTAGTCATATCCATTTTATTTGTATCTATGTTATTTTTTCGTAGTAGCTTTACCTAGTCTGTGCTCTAAGGTCATTGGCACCACTTGGTTGCCGCGTCAAGTGGTCGCGTTCGAGCCATCGATTTTTTATATTATCCTTTGTTTGAAAATACAGTAGGTGTTGATATAATCGCACTCGGAAGATAAACCAAGGCGAAAAGCAAGCGCGTGCGTCCTTCCCCGTTGAGGCACAGTGCGGTACTGAGGTTGAACGGAGCATGTTTCGCTATTTAGATGCAAAGCGCAACAGAATAAGACTGAATATCGGACTTACCGTTTGACCGAATAGTTGCTTAGAACTAAAGGACGTAAGTCTCAAATCGAATATAATTTATTATGAGAGTACTAATTAATCTAGGTAAATTTTGTCTTAACTATGGAAAACAAACTATATTTTCTTTCGATGAGTATTTATTTTAGATATGTAACTGAAGTACTTTCCAAGTAAAATCAAAAAAATTAGCAAAAAGGCACTATTTTCAAAACATTAAAGTATCGAGTAAATATCTTGCTATTATGTTTCTGTCTTAATGGCGGAAAAAACATGAATTGAAAAATCATATATATCAATTATTACGTTGATAGGATATTTGGTTTAGTTATAATATCATGGCAAATTTGCATAAAATTTCGGATGCCCCCTCTTAACATGAATTTCCGGTTACGTAATTACAAACCCAATTTGGGGTCTTTAGGGGTAGGTCCTAAAGCCGAGTTTTTGAGTTTAACGTCATCGTCTGCTAGAAAAAATGAGGTTTATGACGTCAGATTTTTGATTGGACCTTTGTGTCCGAAGTTATGGACCTTCAAAAAATCGGGTATTTAGGCTCTGTCTCGCTACTTAGTAGCTCTAGTACCTAAGAGTCTTAAAATACTAAATGACCTATCGTTGGAAAGCCAGTGAAGGTCACTATCCTTGCCTGGATTGACCTGGGACAAAATGCTTGAGGAGCCGGGTATTTCAGGTCGTCAAAATCGTAAGACCTAACTTAGACTATAATTTAAACTAAAAACTAGAACTAGTTGTATTTCCTAAACCAGAGCCTTAAAAAATATGCAAAAAAATACTAAAACTTAAAATGAGCTTTACTACCTCGAGCCAAAATTTGGGCGTGGTAGGGTGTTGTTTTCTCCACTACTTTACTGGGGCAGACAGGACAGTAAATTACGAAAGACGAGGCGGTATGACCTCTATAGCTTTAGCCTGCTCAGTAATGGGCTAAAATAAATGCTAACGTGGTTAGGTGTGAATTGCGGGGATTTCTTCTCATATTGTTTATCTGTACCTGGGGCCTTACGATTTGGAAAATCACGCGACCGCAAACCGTATCTGGGCGCGATAAGGTTCACGTTCGCCCCTGTGACCCCTGCAAGTGAATCTGGGCTCCGATTATCTACGTTTAAACTGTGACTCCTGCAACTAAGTGAATCTAGGGCCTTACGGACAACAGCTATTGCGGCACCAAACTAACGTTAGATCCGCTCAGTTGGAAAATCACGCGAACGTGAACCTTAACGCGCCCAGATACGGTTTGCGGTCGCGTGATTTTCCAACTGAGCGGATCTAACGTTAGTTTGGTGCCGCAATGACTGTTGTCCGAAAGGTTCCTGGACTCTAATAACTGCTTCCTTTGATTTTATGACTATCTACACTCAAGCATCGACCTCTGCTAGTCGCCTATGTACCTAAAGTACCTATACCTATATTCTATATTCAAAATGTCATACACAAAATGTGTTTACCAAAACTAGTCGGGACATAGTAGGTAACTAACTGCCTTCGCTTCCCAGTTCACGATCAAGGTCGGCTGATTGTATGGATTCGGAAATCAGGTACCTATTTAATACCTAGTTCTAGGTAATAATGTAGGTAGGTACCTATAGGTATTTTTTGAATAGTGTGGATGTTTTGTAATTTTTAAGGTTTTTATTCATGGTATTCATGAGTAGATAGGTAGGTACCTAGCCAGGCCTGCCCGCGCGAAGGTTAAGTAGGTACTTAGGTAGGTAAGTATTGTACCTACTAAAACAGTAATTACATTCCAGCCTAGAAGTTCATAGGTATTTTGTACTCATCTTTACGGTAGGTATCAGGAAAGCAGTGTGTTTGTTTGTGTAGTAGGTAGTCTAGTAGTGTACCGACTTCATAGTAGGTAGTAGTTGTGTGCTTTATTTATTTACTAGAATAAAATTACGTAAAATTTTGACGATACAGTAGGTAGGTACCTGTAATGGAGAGTGGATTTGTGCGCGTTCAGTCGGTAAATACCTACCTAATTTATCTAGAATTTTACTAGTAGCCTATGTCACTCTCCGGTTGAGAACTATAACCCATGCATAAAATCAAGTCGATACAGCGCTGGCAACGTCGCACAGCGCGGGCCTAACTCTCAGCACGAACTGGCAACGTCGCATTGTGAAACGAAACTGACCCGACTACTACGTTCTATTCTGTGATGCATTCTGTGAGCGCGAAGAAAAGCGCCATCTACTGATATCTGGTGCGCTTCTCTTGAAATGTTGCGCTACCGTAATTTTTTGAACCCTTTCGTACGCCATCTCACGTAAGTTCGAGACAACCTATTGCCCGGACAAATTGTGGCGCCCTCTAAGTTTCAACAGGTATTTTGGCAAATTTCCGGGGTACGGTACAAAGTACTGCTATCATCGATCTTCTCTAGTATATAATCTCTAGTATATAATCTTTGATGATAGGTATGTATGTACGTACGTCAAGCAAAACACAAACAGATATTTTAACTGAGTTACAAAAACTTGTTACCAAAGACGGAATTCAACCCCCAAAATATTAGTAGGTACTTGAGAATAGGTAGGTACCTCTTATTAACTTTGTCGGGCAATCTACAGTTTCATCTTAACTATGTTGCATTACGTCTTCAATAGTTAACTGATTAAGCAGAGAGAACACGGAACATTCCCGGAGATATTTGTCTTAATTAATACAGTTGGGCCAATGATAACATTAGTGGGAGTATAGTTTCGGTTAATTTAACTCTACCGGACTTTCCTGCATGAGACAGAAGGAAATAGACCTAACTAGGTGAATGAATATATTAACGGAACAAATGAACGAGTAAAGGAAATGAACTAGGTAGGGACCTATCTAGTTCGGACTAGACTATAACAGGCTACTGGATAGGTGTTTGACTTGAAATAGCAACTTTAGTGAAAATCCATACTGAAGAAATTATTTAAATCGGTTAAAAAAAGGTCTGAGATATATGTGTTTTAAGTTTTTGGCCAGATTAGGGAAGGATGTTCTGTCCCTTTTCCGTACAGTGAGTTTGTATGGCGTACTTATAAGTGACGTCATTAGTAAGTACCTCGTCTGTCTGTCTATATATCTTCTTAAATTTTGAGCACTTTTCAACTCTGTTTTCAGTGATCGGCTATTTATGGTCAGCTTTTTTGTAAGACGATAAATAACATCTGTAAATAGCCTGTTATATTTTCATAGCATCGTATACCTATGACGGAAGTAAATTAGACTTTTGCTACGAAGAATTTTGGTACGTTAGTAAAGTTTATTCGCATTTTTTAACACCCGATTAGCTACAGGAAGGCCGCTTGAAGTGGAAGGGACATGGGGTCTACAGTAGACTGGTGACAGTGTATGTCGGCAATTAACTATAATAGATCTTCTGCTACCTCGAGCAAGACGTTATGGCTGGCTATAGTTGAAAGATGATATGCGAGCCAATCAACTTACCATGCAAGGCGCTGACAATCGTGCGAAGTGTAATATAGTGCGTAAAGTCACAAGCTTGTCGGTATTTTATAGGATTTTCCACGGAGAGTGTGCAACGGAACTTCACGAACTTGTTCCCCTACCACCTTTCCATTACCGGACGTCCAGACAAACGGCAAAGCGTCACTCTTACTTGGTCGAAATGCCATTTATTCGCACCAAGCGTTTTGACTCCTCTTTCTTAATTAGTACAGCAAAACAATGGAATGCCTTGCCCCTGTCCGTGTTTCCACAACATCACTATCTTGGAGTGTTCAAGTGTAGGGTTAATAGGTTATTACTAGGTAAGCAGAAGTGGGAATAGTGCTTACCTTATGTCACCTTTCTGCAGAGAAATTTCTTCGAATACTACTTTCACGCGCTCATGAGGCCTGAAAAGTAAAACGTATAATTTTCAGTTTGGAAAAAAGAAGGCAGTAAGGCGGTAATGGTGTGCCTACTAATTAATAAAAACAAACGACTGCCAAAAGGTCAACGACAGTCATTATCACGGGTCGCGTCACATTGCAAAAGCCCGCCTACATAATTTTCGGTATATTTTGTTTGTACATTGTATTACTAGGGTGAGTCCATCAAATAAAGTGCAGACCGAGTCAGGTTGCAGCATTTTCGATGCTTTTTAGGTTTTCGTAGCCAAAGGGTGTAAACGAGACCCTATTGCTACGCTGTCTGTCTGTTTGTCCGTCCGTTATACCTTATAACAGCTGTATATTTCGAACTGTAATAGATAGCCAGTTTTAATTTGCACAGAATATGTAGGGGAGAGTGGGGGAAACACGAACGCGGGGTAATCTCGAATCCAATCGTTCTAATGTGTTAGAAAGAGATAGCCATATTTTACTTGCCGCCATTTCGGAGATCACGTCACCATTAGTGCCAGTCAACAACACGGGAGACGCGGATGCACGTACTTGTCAAGGTATGCATTTTTATATATTTTGCATGTTTTTGATGTAATTTTTTTGGTAAATTCAAGTTGGTGTTGATTTATTTCTATCTACAATAGTAATTTAACTTTTACATAGTGAAATACTCACATATTAATCAGCTAAATGACAATGACGCAATCGGCAAAAGAAATATAACCTAAATGGTTTTTTTTTCATTTTATTGTTTTCGATCCAGCGGGGTAAAGACGACCACTCCATGTCGGGCAATCTCGAACGTTCGGCATTACCCCCATCACTTTTGTTGTTTCCCCGTTCATCTTTTTTTTGTTATTGTTTCAGATGCCTCGTAATTACAAAAGAAAGACCGAACCGAAGTACATACTTGAAGATCTCAAAAAGGCTATAGACGATGTTAAAGCCAAAAAACTCAGCATCGGCAGAGCAGCAGAAACTTATAATGTTCCAAAAACAACAATTTTTGACCACCTAAAGAAAGCAGTGATAAAACAGCCAAGGTCTGGACGAAAACCTTTATTTACAGACGAGCAGGAAACGCAACTTGTCGATTATATCATAAAGTGCAGTAAACTCTATTATGGCCTGACCATAAAAAAAATTCGCCAAATCGCGTACCAGTATGCAGAGAAGAACAAACTTCCGCACAATTTCGACCGAGTGAAACAGCTAGCCGGAAAAGACTGGTATTACAATTTCATGAAAAGATATCCCAGCATATCTCTGAGGACACCTGAGGCGACTTCACTGAACCGTATTACTGCGTTCAATGAAACTGACGTTAAAGTTTTTTATGATAATTTGAAGGACATACAAGACAGACATCATATTCAACCTGATAAAATCTTTAACGTCGATGAGACAGGTATATCAACGGTCCAAAGAAATCAGAAAATAGTGGCAGTTAGAGGTCAGAAACAAGTCGGTAAGGCAACCAGTGCTGAAAGAGGGTCTACAACAACAGTTGTATGTGCATTTAGTGCAGCCGGCCAATACATTCCTCCATTTTTTATATTTAAAAGGAAGCGTATGAATCCACAATTACTAAAAGGTAGTAACCTTAACATGGTTGGGGCTGTGTCAGATTCTGGATGGATAAATGAAAGCCTATTTGTTGATTGGCTACAACACTTCATTTCATATGCAAAGCCTTCAAAGGTAGACCCTGTTTTGCTCATTTTAGATAACCATGAGAGTCATATAAGTCTTGATGCATTCTCACTCTGCAGAGATCATGGAATCATTATGCTAACTCTGCCACCACACACCTCACATAAACTCCAACCCTTGGACTTGACATATTATGGCCCTATCAAGACTGCATACAATCAAGAATGTGAGAATCGCATGGCAGATCGATTTGGACAGCCCATTACACAATACGACATAGTCGAATTGTTTACAAATGCTTTTAACCGTTGCAGTAACCTTGAAAAAGCTGCAAGTGGATTTAGATCTGCAGGAATATATCCCTTGCGCCCCGTTGAGTTTGATTCAATTCAGCCATATATATCTCAGAATACCGCACCTTCAGATAACCAAGCAACTGAGGTTCAACAAGCTCCTGATGCTCACAGTCATGCCGATATAACTGCAGTAGCCCAAGTTCACAGTGTTGAAAATCTTGATGTCCAGGCTTCCGATACAGGTCCTGTTAATTCACAAAGCGATGATACAAGCACGCATGCAGTTTCCCTATCCGAGATCATTGCGTTGCCTATTATTCCTCCAAAAATATCAAAACGCAATATCAGGAAGAAAAGATCAACTATTCTTACGAGCACACCTATAAAAAACCAGTTAGAGGAAAAGGAAAACAGAAAAAGAGCTAAAGCAGAAGAAATCAAGAAAAAACCAGAAAAAATGCCAATAATTGGATCTCAAATAAAAAGACTGGAATGTAGTGGAAACCTTTAAACAAAGAGACTAAAAGAGTATTAAAAAATTTCAAGAATATAAAAGACTTTAGAGACCCTAGTCAAAATACGAAAAAAAAACAAAGAGAAAAAGAAAAAGACGAAAAGGAAAATGAAGACTACTTTTGTATTTTTTGTGGAGATAAATATATAGATCCCCCCGTTGAAGACTGGATTATGTGCTACGTGTGTAAAAAATGGGCTCACGAGAATTGTACTGACGGACAGTCAACATCGTTGGGTTATAAATGTGATCACTGTCATTATTAATGTTAGTACGTAATTACCCCACTTGGTGTTCGTGTTTACCCGACTTACGTCGGGTAAAGCCGAACACTAAGGGTTTTGTTTTTTTTTCATATTGTTACAATTTATTAAAAAAATATAAATGTTGATTAGTGAATTCGTTAGACAGATAAGTAAACTTTCATAATTAAACAATAAAGAAACTCTGTGATCAAATTCCACTGTTTTATTTAAGTTTTCCCTTAGGTGTTCGTATTTCCCCCACTTTCCCCTAATATTACGGCAGATTAACTAATAAATAATAATAAAGAAAAAAACTAAAGAGGGTCGTTCTATAACGAACGTATTTTTGTATTTGCTCTAATGTAAAAATGGTAATACGTACAAGCGTAAAACTTGGCCTGATTATAGAACACACTCCATAGTATACCAATAAATAATGGAAAAGTGTGAGTCGGTGACAAATTTCTGTTCATTACCAAGTTAAGCAACGTAGGGCGCGATCGGTACTTGGATGGGTGACCGTCTTTTTTTTCGCGGATAAGTCCGCGTTTGACCACCAACTCGCCTGTTGGTAAGCGACGATGTGGTCGAAGATGAAACAAGCAGACTTAAAAGATTCATTCTGGTCTTGAAAAGGGCCAGATTATATCTATCAGGAAACAAGCGTGGTCGTGTTGTTGGACAACAACATGTTGTCTTTTTGCACAACTTTTTGTATTTTGTGGTGGTACGAAACCCTCAGCGCGCGAGCCTGACTCGCACTTGGCCAGTTTATTTGAGATATTCTAAATGCAGCACCAGTTTAAATCAAATTTACACCTATTCATAGCCAGCTATAAACACCCTGTGGCACGGTTAATATGGTTATACCGTAAGGAAATAGAGACATTTGCAACTTTTGATTGACCTAGGTGAAGGTGTCAGATTCTAATGGAACCTGGAATGTGTATGCACAGAAAATAATTTAAACAAAGGTTTTTTTTCTTCTATTCTGTGTGTGTATGTATGTTTGTATATTTATTCGACGATAACTTGAGTAACGTTGATCCGATAATCATTGTCGATGATATTTCGTAAGCTAGTAGTTAAGTTTAATACAATTCTTATATTTTAATATGAGCATAATCGGTCTTGGCGTTGGTAATAATAGATATAGGCAAGGTAATAGTTTGAGGTACTTTGGGGCAAATAACTTTCAATTCAATAGTTATCAGTAAAAAATATATATATAGCCGTGCCTTTGACCGCCATCTCGCCTGATGATCTTATTGGTCTCTGTGAGATAGTCTAATGCCGACGAAGTAGCTGTTTATGTGAATACTTTTCACATACATACCGTGCGTGAAAATGGTAGGAACACCGCACGTTGTTGGGGTAAATGGACGGGTAACGTGGACTGTAGAGGCGTCCATGTGTCGGCCGGCTGCCGGAGCGGCTGAACTGGAAGTCACACTCCGTTCCCGGGACCCTGACCCCATCAGTGTCAAACAGACCTGAGGACAACGTAATCATTTTTGTGAATAATAAAACATTTTTACAAAAATATAACAAACATAGAAAATAAAAGAAACAACACCGTGAACACCGGCACTGAAACGTGATCTCTCACTATGGGCCTCATAAGCAAGCTCAAAGTCGCACAACGAGCTATGGAGAGGGCTATGCTCGGAGCTTCTCTACGAGATCGATTCCGGGATGAGGAGATCCGTAGACGAACAAAAGTCACCGACATAGCCCACCGGATTAGCAAGTTGAAGTGGCAGTGGGCAAGGCACAAATCTCGCAGAACAGATGGCCGATGGGGCCGAAAGGTTCTGGAACGGAGATCACAGACCGGTAAGCGCAGTGTAGGACATCCACCCACAAGATGGACAGACGACTTAAAAGAGACCGCAGGAAAACGCTGGATGCAGGCCGCTTCCAACCGGCCTTTTTGGAGATCGATGGGGAGGCCTATCAATGTCTAGCAGTGGACGTCCTACGGCTGAAATGGTGATGATGATGATGATAACAACACCAAAATTTTAATTACCGGTTAAGGGTTTAGTTCGTGTTTTAAATCGTTTAATTTTCAACTACAAATGTATAATTAAACGAAGCAAACAAAAAGCCTTAATTAATACTCTTAAACTAAAATCTAAATGAAGAAGCTGTCCGTGTGATAAAGTACTAAGAACGTTGGCTGGGTTCCCGCGTTGAATTACCAAAGAAATTCTCTGCGCGAGGAATGAGCCAGCTCTCTTATCACCCGCTGCGTCGACTAATCGTGGCGAAATTTGTTTAAAAAACTTTTTGGTACATGGACCCCATGGACCAAAAGTTTCAACGCATAGCTGCATAAATATATATTCACCCGTCACAATCATCAGCCATGAGACGGCTGAGAACATAGGCCTCCCCCTTAGCACGCCACACTGAACGACAGCCTGCCATGTACATCTACTGGATGCCCGCGACTCTCATGATGTCGTCGGTCCATCTAGTGCGAGGCCTACCTACAGTAGGTACCTACGCAGTACCCGCTACATATTTTTTCCGTTTCGGTAAAAAAAATACCCGATATTTGATTTAATAACAGCCTTTAAGATCATTTTAGAAGTATTTCGAGTAATAGCTACCAGGTTAGAAACAAAATCTATTTGAGTTTCATTTTTACAACACACAGCATAAATGAATAAAAAGTTTCACACGAATTGCCTAAGCTTTCATACGAGTAGGTACATATATATTTCCACCATCGTTTCCTTGAATTATCTTTTCAAACTTTCAAAGGTTTCCAAGCGGATCAGACATGTAACAGAAGCTTATTCAAGAAGCACTTCTTATAGAGTTCTGTTTTTTCAATGTTGTTAAAGGATTTGTATTTTCTGCAAAATAGAGTATTTTTAAGCATTCACACTCAGCATTCACAGTTTTATTTTTATTCAGTACTAGCAGACCTGACAGACGTTGTCCTGTCTTAGAAATGTCAAACACGCAAAGTCAAAATTGAAAATCTATTTTTTTACACCTTGGGTTACATTATTGGAGTTTTAGTAAGGGTCCCTATTTTTTTTTGAAAATATAATATAGCCTATGTTTCCCGGGGATAGTGTAGCTTCCCAACAGTGAAAGAATTTTTCAAATCGGTTCAGCAGTTTCGGAGCCTATTCAATGCAAACAAACAAACAAACAAACAATCAATCAAATCTTTCCTCTTTATAATATTAGTATAGACTAGCGGTCCGCCGCAGCTTCGCACGGGTATAGATTATAGCCTAGATATAAGATAGTGTGGCATCCCAACAGTGAAAGAATTTTTCAAATCGGTTCATTAGTTTCGGAGCCTATTCAATGCAAACAAACAATCAAATCTTTCCTTTTTATAATATTAGTATAGACTAACCGTCTTACCACAAATGATTTAAGCACGCTTTAGACAAGTGTTTAGCATATTTTTCGCAGGGAAACAATTGCTAAACACTTGTCTAAAGCGTACTTAAATCTTTTGTGGTAAGACATATTTCAATACTATAGCGCCTGCCTCTAGCGAATGTTGTGGAAGTCAAAGTGATTTCTTAGAATCTTTTCCTTACCTATCGTTTATTCAAAATAGATTACTCGATCGATAACCATTGCAGTAGACGTAGTTTTATGTAGACATGTTTTATTGCGGAGAATACGTATATGTCGGCGCAAGACCAATATAAGCTTCTAAATAATAACGTCGAATTCAACAATGTCCGTTAAAATGAAGAGCAGAAAGGTTAACAAACTGATTGATGTAATTTGTTTACCTTTCTAAGCGTAAAGTTAACTGTGGAAAACTAAAATGTAAAAATATGTTTTGTTCTCTTTCCAGACAGGAAACAATGACACAAGACTATTTAATCTTTAGTTAAATGTAAAGTTATCTAATGCTAAATTCATGTCTTGATTTGTAAACGATAAACATTGTGTTTAAAATCATTAGTTAATGATTACATTAAAAGACGGCTGATTTGATATTCGATTTACAAAACGAAAAACATGGCGCCTTGTTTCGATTATTTAAATGTTTAGCTTAAGTGTTAATAAGAGCTAAGTTCTGTAAATAGTTAAGATTATTTAACAAGTTATAAACTACTGTAAAGTAGGTTATTTGTAGATCTTTAATGAACAGTGTTATGACTACACAACGACATGACGCCATCTTTGTTATAAAATGGCGAGCTGTTGTGGAGCCAGGCTCATTCTGTTTGAGGCGTTCATCGAGCACAGTACAAAGTGCAGAAACAGGCAGTCTTGCTTGAAGCGATATTCGGTGCACTTAGAGTGCTGTTACTATTTTGTTAACTACTATTTATTGCTCAATAAGTGTTATGAAAAGTGTTATTCTGTAATAATTGTGATAAAGTGATGGCGCTGTAGTTTCTTGCCCTTCTTCTAAAAGCGTCTAGGGTTTTACGAACGTGGCGGTAAATTAGCATTAGCATAGAGCACCTTCTTAGGGTCTATGCAGAAATAAAAGAACAAGGAGAACTTTCAATGTGTTTCTTTGACCTACCCCGTGAATAAGTCAGTTTGGTACAGCCTAAAAACTACAAAGTTGCTTAGAAGAGAGTAGTTCTGCCAGTTAAGGTTTTATCTCCAAATGGTAGAACCCAGTGATGGAAACAGTATCATCATCACTAATGACGTCACAGCTTCAAAAAACATCCTAGTACCGGGTGTTCTCCGACATCAGAAGTGGGATAGAATCCGATGATCCTTCTGTCTGTTTATTATGTTTCAGATTATCCTAGTCACGCCCACGAGAACAGTGTTAATGCTCATGGATGGATTACCCCAAATCAAACCGATTAATGCCTGGTGCGACAAGTTAAGACGTGTCTACACCATGCACAGTGACGAGTGGACCTGCAGCGGACCTGGTGCTGCTATTACAATCTGGTGATGTACCTTCAGAATTCTTTTCGTATAATAATAATGATGACGATGATTCATGACATCATCGAGTGGCTGTAGACACAACAGCAAACTATTGCCCAGCTGCTGAATATGCAAACAATAGCAGAGCATAAAATTGTTCCTATCGATAAGAAATAAAAGCTTGCAGATAACTGCGCATAAGCGAGGGACATTTGCAATGCGTGGAGCATTAACTACAACATCTTCGCTTACTTCTCCATGTACAGTAAACTTCTACCTACCTCCATATACTTTAAACTTGATTCATTTATGATTGTCAAGATGTGAAAAATATCCGCTGATAACTGATAATCGGAATCGGTTATCATTAAAAGATATTCAACAGAAATCATGCTGAGTTTCTTATTTTGAAACAACTGAAACACCGACCACAAATAAGTTATCGGTTAGTGTGCTTATGAATGGATACCTAGCTCAGAGAAACTCGTTTTAATTTTTAGATACTTCGAGACCCTCCGAGACTCTTCGAGACCCTCCGTTACACTCCGAGAACCTCCGAGACACGCCGATACACTTCGAGAACCTCCGAGACACTCCGAGACACATCAAGACACTCCGAGAACCACCCAGATTAATTTTAATTTCATTTCATTTCTACTCACTCCGATACTCCAACACTCTCCGACAGTACAGTACTAAAATCTTCTAGACACATCGAGGCCCCTGAAATACTTTATACACTTCAAGAACATTCTAGAAAATTCCAATACCAAATCTTTATCCACCCCTAAGTACCAGCAGCAAGTTTCTCAAGAATACTAACAACAGACTGATGTGGCTGGTGCAGAGCACGCACCACCTGTCAGAATGGCCGTGTCGGCGCAAGACCAATATAAGCTTCTAAATAATAACGTCGAATTCAACAATGTCCGTTAAAATGAAGAGCAGAAAGGTTAACAAACTGATTGATGTAATTTGTTTACCTTTCTAAGCGTAAAGTTAACTGTGGAAAACTAAAATGTAAAAATATGTTTTGTTCTCTTTCCAGACAGGAAACAATGACACAAGACTATTTAATCTTTAGTTAAATGTAAAGTTATCTAATGCTAAATTCATGTCTTGATTTGTAAACGATAAACATTGTGTTTAAAATCATTAGTTAATGATTACATTAAAAGACGGCTGATTTGATATTCGATTTACAAAACGAAAAACATGGCGCCTTGTTTCGATTATTTAAATGTTTAGCTTAAGTGTTAATAAGAGCTAAGTTCTGTAAATAGTTAAGATTATTTAACAAGTTATAAACTACTGTAAAGTAGGTTATTTGTAGATCTTTAATGAACAGTGTTATGACTACACAACGACATGACGCCATCTTTGTTATAAAATGGCGAGCTGTTGTGGAGCCAGGCTCATTCTGTTTGAGGCGTTCATCGAGCACAGTACAAAGTGCAGAAACAGGCAGTCTTGCTTGAAGCGATATTCGGTGCACTTAGAGTGCTGTTACTATTTTGTTAACTACTATTTATTGCTCAATAAGTGTTATGAAAAGTGTTATTCTGTAATAATTGTGATAAAGTGATGGCGCTGTAGTTTCTTGCCCTTCTTCTAAAAGCGTCTAGGGTTTTACGAACGTGGCGGTAAATTAGCATTAGCATAGAGCACCTTCTTAGGGTCTATGCAGAAATAAAAGAACAAGGAGAACTTTCAATGTGTTTCTTTGACCTACCCCGTGAATAAGTCAGTTTGGTACAGCCTAAAAACTACAAAGTTGCTTAGAAGAGAGTAGTTCTGCCAGTTAAGGTTTTATCTCCAAATGGTAGAACCCAGTGATGGAAACAGTATCATCATCACTAATGACGTCACAGCTTCAAAAAACATCCTAGTACCGGGTGTTCTCCGACAATATATACATATATATTTAGTGATTAAACACTCTTAGTAGTAGTAGTTAGTCTTAGGTAGTTAGTAGTTGGTTAGTTAGTCTTAGTAGTTAGTTCGTAGTTTTCTTTCTTAGTGAAGTTCTATCATAATTATATGAAGTTAAATTGATATTACTACTAGTACATAGAAGTATACTCAATGAAGTTAGGTGACAAGATTTATTTTTAAAGGCATTAGAAAACGACTGAAAACATCAAGCTGCATAAATAACAAACTTAAAATAAAACCAGCCAAGTGCGAATCACGCTCGTGCACTGACGGTTCCGTACCACCACATAACATGTCAGCTACACAGTACAAAAAATAGTGCAAAAAGACAACATCAATGCCCAGGCGGTCCATCCAAGTACCGACCGCACTCGACGTTGCTTAAATTTGGTGATCGTACGAGAACCGGTGGTGAACAGAAATTGGTCACCGACTTGCAGTTGACCATTTATAAATTCTTTATAAAAAAAAAAAAAAATTATACTTTAGAGTCCGTACTAATCATACCAAGTTTGACGCTTGTACGCATTGCCGTCGTACACACACACGTCACACACTCTAAAATATAACAACAAATAAATAATTGCCAAGTGCAAGTCGGTGACAAATTTCTGTTCATTAGCAAGTTATAACTGGAAATTCGGTTACTTGTATGACCTTATTATGTCTTTCACGGAATCGAAATTCCATACTTTACTAATTTTGATGTCGGTTTTTAAATTTATTGTTATGGTGGTTTGTATTTTGTGGTGGTAAGGAACTCTCAGTGCGCGAGCCCGACTCGCACTTGGCCGGTTTATGTTAGGCAGTCGTGTAAACTGAGAACCGGGCGAATTGGTGCGTGGAAAAGAGGCCTATCAGCAGTAGATTGTGGCTAATGATGAACTATAATTATAAACGGCACCTCTCACGTATGATCACGAATGTGTTGGCCCCGTGACTCCCACGGGCGTGATCGAGATCTAATGAACGAGCCGCTTTATTAACCTGATGTAGGTTAGGCATCGTAAAGTTAAAGTGGACCTAACTCACGTGGCGTTTACCTAATTTGATTAATATTTGGGTCACAGCTCCCTGTTATGCCCGAGTTTGTCAGGTAATTTTTAAGCGAAGTTTTTTTTTTCATATCTAAATTTCAAACAGTTTTATTAAACTTTTAAATTATAAATAAACTAGCTGTTGCCCGCGACTTCGTACGCGTAGATTTTCATATAAACTTTCAACTCCCTTTTGTCATCCTTAATTCGGCCCTTTCGTAAAATCCTTTCTTAGCGGACCTCTACACCCCATAAGGAATCTACCTGCCTAATTTCAGCTTCGTAGGTCAGTTTGTATGCGTGTAAGTACGCAACTTTGAAGACACCTTATAACTCAGACCTTGGAAAGGCTTAGATTGACATAGACATATATTTATTGATAACTAGCGGTCCGCCCCAGCTTCGCACGGGTATAGATTATAGCCTATGTCACCCGGGGATAGAGTAGCTTCCCAACAGTGAAAGAATTTTTCAAATCGGTTCAGTAGTTTCGGAGCCTATTCAATGCAAACAAACAAACAAACAAACAATCAAATCTTTCCTCTTTATAATATTAGTATAGATTATAGAAATTACAAGTCAGGCATTACACAAAATAATATTATGTCTAAAAATTTTTATACAATAGTATTACGCGCTATCTTAATATCGCAAAAATTACCATATTCATAAAAAGCTTGCGTAATAAGCCACTTATTTAATTTGTTTTTGAAAGATGCAAAGCTTGGAGCATCAATGACCGTCTGTGGAAGTCTGTTGTAAATATCAGGTCCCATTACGTGGAGCATTTTAGATGATTTGACCAACGACCGTTTTACGGTAACTAACTTATTTTCGTATCTACGACGATTGTAATTTGTATCTCATAGGAAACAAGAAAGCGGGCAGATTGTTCAATTCCTTGGCTGTACAGATTAGAGACGTAGAATCAAAATGTTTTGTATGATGTGGCACAATCGAAGACGTTTACCACATTTTAATGGAGTGTGCCTGGAGCGAAGGACTGCGACGTCAACTGTTTGACTGCGATCATGTCCTCTGGCAAGTAGGAGACTGCAATAGTGTCTTATCCGAGCCCGAATCACAGGATGCCAGAGGGCTGTATGATGTGCAGCGCTTAAGGAAAGAACCCAATTGTTATAAATACTACCTAGAAAAATAACCAGTTACAAGGGTGTCCTTAAATTAAAATCCTGTATAAAAAAAATAAAAGACTTTAAAACAAAAACATATCCAAAGAAAAACTACAATGTTTGAGTGGAATTGGGCAGACCTTCTACTTGTCCGAAATTTTAGGGAGATTTAGGTACTAAAAGTTTCAAGTGGGAAATTTTCAACTGGCTATCTATTACGGTTCGAAAGATATAGCCGTTAATAGCTAGGACAGATGGACAGACAGACATCGTAGGCTTAGTAATACGGTCCCGTTTTTACTCCTAGGGTATGGAAACCTAAAAATGATCTTCTGAAATTACCCAAAGCTTTTGGATTTGATTGATTCTGTCATAACATAACACAGAGATACACAATCAAATATCTGCATTGTACTATAATAATTTACTGCTCAATATAGCTAGCAGTATCTCGTACACCGTTGCACAAGCAGCCATACCTCCAGTTAAAATAGCTAGACACAGCCAACCCATA
Source organism: Agriopis aurantiaria (assembly GCA_914767915.1). Taxonomy (NCBI): domain Eukaryota; kingdom Metazoa; phylum Arthropoda; class Insecta; order Lepidoptera; family Geometridae; genus Agriopis; species Agriopis aurantiaria. The sequence continues at coordinate 6,675,716 of OU611990.1, forward strand.
AAAACTGTTGCCGCAAGTTTGTAATATAAAAGTTCACGAATGTTCAACGACTGTTTCGGAGATGTGGAGCTACATCATTCCGGATAAAAATCCACGGAGGTACACTGACACATGGGCAGCCTATTTTAACCGACTTCAAAAAAGGAGGGGGTTCTCAATTCGGTTGTATGTTTTTTTAAATGTTTGTTACCTCAGAACTACATCATTAATAAACCAAATTAGAAAATTATAGTTTTATGTTTTTATTTGAAAGGATTATACTTTCCGATTCCAAGTCCTTCAAATTAGGTTGTCGTTTGATTTTGTTCGGATAAAATTGGTTGTCGTTACACGAAGTACACACACACACATACACACACATACAAACACATACAAATACATACTACAGTACAGTACACACACACACACACACACACACACATACACACACACACACACACGGCCTACTCTTGCACCTTTACTCAAAGTATAAAGCTAAAGAAATCATACAAACTTTAAGTATAATTTTTTTCCCTGTAGAAGTAAGTCAAATATTTTTTCAGAATCGAATATTTGACCTTCCAATGAAGGCGCAAAACTCGCTTTGACAAATGATCGAATTGCCTCTGTGATGTCTAATAATCTTGGAAGACATTTTTAAGTTTTTCGCTTTGGACATACTTGGCCGTTTTATGAAAAGACAGTGACTCGACGAAATTAGTTAACTTGTAGTACTTAGGATTATTATACATACTCATTGGACTCAACGTTTGTTATATTATTACAATGTTTTCTAATGCAAGACTTCTGTTCATAGTGAGCAACTACTGCATAGATGGGAAATTTTGATTACCACGCCACAAAATGCTGTGACCACGTCAGGAATGAAAATAATTTAAAATACACGCAATATCTAATAGTTTTTGGGTTCTGTACCCAAAGGGTATAAACGGGACCCTATTACTAAGCCTACGCTGTGTGTCCGTCCGTCTGTCTTTCTTTTTAACGTCGTATCTTTCGAACCGTAAAGATAGCCAGCAGAATAATATATTATATGTAATGTTACGGAGGTTTTTCTGTTCACCACCAAGTTAAGAAACGTCAGGCGCGGTTTATATTTAGATGACTGCCTGGGGGTGATGTGGTCTTTTTGCTTTTTTTATTTTAATTTTTTGTGGGTACGGAACCGTCAGTGCGTGAGCCCGACTTACGTTTGGCCGGTTTATTTTATTCCCACTCAATGATTTTTATTTTAAAATCTTTAATTAAACTAAAAATATATTTATTTAGATAATCGATTGGAAAACAATATTACCAAAACAAAGTACTCTATACACAAAGTATTTGATACACTAACACAAGACGTATATTATATTTCAAAGTCGGGTCCAATCGTCTGTGGAGAGCAATGGAGAGGTTTTGATTCATACAAAGCAAGCGGTAAGTGCTCTCTCTCGAGGCGCCTATTGTAGAGTATGTAGAGACTTTAGAGTACTCTACGATGTCAGTGTCTTGAGCTCTACTTGCGCTGGAAATGTAAGCCAGTTCCTGAAGTAAGTTTAATAAGTCTCTATGACCGTTGACTTTTATTTGTGCTGGTTCAATTTTATTTGGTGCTTGAATAACGGATTGAAATTTTTTATCTTGAATTATTTCGTCTAGTAACACTTTTTGTGATCAATTTATATACAACTGTGACCTGTATTTTTTTTAGAATTCAACCCGAACGTAGCGGTTTGATTCCACCCTTATTGTGCGAACCGCTAGACTGTGGAATGAATGGGAGTTTCCCGATAGTTACAATATGGGCGTCTTCAAGTCGCGAGTGAATCAGTTACTTCTACACCAACATCAAGCGGGTTTGTATCCACGGATACCGGTATCGGTTTTATTAGCCACGGATCCGGGCGAGTTGTATCCACCGATACCGTGATCCGTTTCCTTCAAAAAAAACAATTTTCATTTTACCCGCTGATACCGGTATCCGTGGATACAAGAAAAAAATAATTTTCAAATTACCCGCTGATACCGCTTGTATTGGTGGATGCAAGAAATAAAATAAAATAATTTTCGAAACGAATCCCGGCGTACAGAGTACTTTATTTTTATAGTATTTCCCAAAAGGAAAGAAGACGGCCTTGGGCCTCTCTCTTAATATAGGCCTCGTCGAGATCTTCATTTCTGATGACAGCTATCAAACTTGGTTGGACGATATCTCGGAAGCCGTCCATCCTGGACCAGCAATTCCTTCACAAAAGTGATATATCTCGTCGAGATCTTCATTTCGGATGACAGCTGTCAAACTTGGTTGGACGATATCTCGGAAACTGTCCATCCTGGACCACCAGTTCCTTCACAAAAGTGATAGATCTCGTTGAGATCTTCATTTCGGATGACAGCTGTCAAACTTGGTTGGACGATATCTCGGAAACTGTACATCCTGGACCACCAGTTCCTTCACAAAAGTGATATATCTCGTCGAGATCTTCATTTCGGATGACAGCTGTCAAACTTGGTTGGACGATATCTCGGAAACTGTCCATCCTGGACCACCAGTTCCTTCACAAAAGTGATAGATCTCGTCGAGATCTTCATTTCGGATGACAGCTGTCAAACTTGGTTGGACGATATCTCGGAAACTGTAAATCTTGTACATGGTCAACTGTACACGGTCCAGGATGGACAGTTTCCGAGATATCGCCCAACCAAGTTTGACAGCTGTCATCCGAAATGAAGATCTCGACGAGATCTATCACTTTTGTGAAGGAACTGGTGGTCCAGGATGTACAGTTTCCGAGATATCGTCCAACCAAGTTTGACAGCTGTCATCCGAAATGAAGATCTCGACGAGATCTATCACTTTTGTCAAGGAACTGGTGGTCCAGGATGTACAGTTTCCGAGATATCGTCCAACCAATTTTGACAGCTGTCATCCGAAATGAAGATCTCGACGAGACCTATCATTTTTGTGAAGGAACTGGTGGTCCAGGATGTACAGTTTCCGAGATATCGTCCAACCAAGTTTGACAGCTGTCATCCGAAATGAAGATCTCGACGAGATCTATCACTTTTGTACAAGAACTGATGGTCCAGGATGGACAGTTTCCGAGATATCGTCCAACCAATTTTGACAGCTGTCATCCGAAATGAAGATCTCGACGAGACCTACCATTTTTGTGAAGGAACTGGTGGTCCAGGATGTACAGTTTCCGAGATATCGTCCAACCAATTTTGACAGCTGTCATCCGAAATGAAGATCTCGACGAGACCTATCATTTTTGTGAAGGAACTGGTGGTCCAGGATGTACAGTTTCCGAGATATCGTCCAACCAATTTTGACAGCTGTCATCCGAAATGAAGATCTCGACGAGACCTACCATTTTTGTGAAGGAACTGGTGGTCCAGGATGTACAGTTTCCGAGATATCGCCCAACCAAGTTTGACAGCTGTCATCCGAAATGAAGATCTCGACGAGATATATCACTTTTGTGAAGGAACTGGTGGTCCAGGATGGACAGTTTCCGAGATATCCTCCAACCAAGTTTGACATCTGTCACACTGCCATGTGTTAATGCCCACATTTACCCTAAGAGAGAGGCCCAAGGCCGTCTTCTTTCCTTTTGGGAAATACCATAAAAATAAAGTACTCTGTACGCCGAAAAACGTACGTCGTCGTACGTCCGTACGTCTGTGTTTCGAAAAAGAAATTAATTTATTTCTTGCATCCACCGATACCGGTATCAGCGGGTAATTTGAAAATTATTTTTTTCTTGTATCCACGGATACCGGTATCAGCGGGTAATATGAAAATTATTTTTTTTGAAAAAAACGGATCCCGGTATCGGTGGATACAACTCGCCGGTATCCGTGGACAATTCAAACCGATACCGGGATCCGTGGATACAAACCCCATCAAGCGAGGTGGCAGTCAAGCGCAAGCCGATTATGAAAATAAAACTTTCATGTACTTTTTCATTTCATTTTGACCACCTTAATTCGTCCCCGTCGTAAAATCTTTTTTCTTTGTGATGTCTATACCCCATGAAATAACTACCTGCAAAATTTCAGATAGTATTTCGAACAGTTTTATATTAGTGATTAATCAGTCAGTCAGTAGGTGGTGCGCTTTTATACAGGGTTATTGACAACTTCTTAACAACATCTTGCAAACATATTTCTTAAATAAAATGTAACCGCTCTAGTTCTATGACTCAATAATTAGCCTTATTTTCCTTTGATCCAAATAAAATAAAATAAACTAAATGGCAATAATTTTATGAGAACTTTCAAATGAGAAGAAACTCGGAGACCCATGTGAAGCTTGGGAGCTGACTTTTATACACACGAATCAGCCTAACATGTTTCATACAAACATTATTTTGGTAAATGGTTTAAGTTTTGGAAAAATCAATGGGACAAACATTGTTAAGTTTGGTCAAGGTGCCCGTGAAAGGTTGCTAATAATTATAGGTCAGTATTCAGTATTGTTAAGTATAATATAATATTTAAACAACGAATTCGTTCACTAACCAAATAAATACATTTAAAAAAAAAACTACGAAAACCTTTTAATAAACAAAAACTTTTATTTATTTATCATTTAGTAACAAATAAAAATTCAAAACAATTTATTTCTAGACAAAGATGTACATAGAAGAACAATATTAAAATATGTAAATAACAGAAGCAAATATACCACAAGCAAAACTGGTTCATTTTGCGAGCCGCGTCCATTGTATGCAAATAAACAATCAGTAATCAAAAGACACTTGCCTTTCTAGAAAATTCCTCTTTTCATAAAATAGTTTTTCAATAACGCCAAGGCGTTGTCGTTGTGAAAAACTGGCTCAGCTCGCGAAGCGCTTTAGTTTCGCGCGAACTGAGAGTTTTTCATTAGTTTTTCAATATACCACCCGTTGACGTTTGCTATGTTGCCAAACGAAACGCTGAAAAATTTGGCGTCCCGAAGTTTGGCAGCTGAAGGTTCGGTTGATTGCAGTTACTCAAGTCTAGACCATCTGAGTATTGATTTATTGCCAATTAGGGCGTCTTTTTTTAAGCGAATGTTTTTTTCTAGGCAAGCGAGTTTCATCGCAGACTGCATTTTCGCCTAACATCCGGTGAGATGGCGGTCAAACGCAAGTATATCGATAAATAATAAAAAAAATTTGACTCTTTTCCAAGTTCGGAAATTCTAACGTGAGGTAGGTTGGTACAGTGTTTCGTATACAAGTGCTTGGGGTAATGAAATGTAAACACACCTGCGCGCTGCACGCGAGAGGTGAGAAATTCTATGCACTTTTTTGTGTCTATCATGATAAATCTGTGGTAGTAATTCAACTCGTAGTACTTTATGTACCTACTCAATTTCATCTTGTAAATAAATAGAGATTAAATTGGTTTAGGATCTTATAGCGGAAGGTATTAGTCGATTTTCCGCTCCAATTAAGTTTAGTTGTTATCGTTTCTGGTCTATTCATTTTTTTCACTCAAGTTACCAGCCTCTGTATCAGATTTTGTCTATAATAATAAACACGGCCTTACGGAACGGAAGTACTAAGCCGAAAGAAGGTTAATGTTCTCACCAACTCTGAAATCGTAAAGAAATATACTCATAGGAAATGATATTTACACTACTCACCTTAACCTCATAGCAAATTGTATATTTTTATTTGCTCTGAGTACTTAACGAAATATTTGACGCGTTTTCAGGGCTGGACCAATAAGCGCGGTGGCCGAGACGAGGTTGGCGGAACCAATGCCAACCGAGGATGAGGTGGACTGACGACATCAAAAGAACTGTCGGAAATGAGTGGATGCGTCTAGCGAGAGATCAGAGAGTGGCATAAACAAAGGGAGGCTTATACCTAGCAGTGGGTCATTCAGGACTGATGATGATGATGATGATGATAACACACACACTCCTGGAACATCTCAATAAAAGCTACACACAAGCAAAATAAGGGTGTAGCCTCATATCAGACAAACAAGGGTGATGATATTTATGGTAAGAGGGTGATGATATTTATGGTAAGGTGACGTGGTGAGTGCGAACGCATGTGGCCTAAATCAGGCTTGGTTCTTTTAGTGAATCTCACTCAGAAGACGACATTGCCGCTCTATTTTTTTCCACGACTATTAGTTAGTTCATTGGTGTTGCTACAAGATTCTTAGTGTGCGTAAAAAAATTGTAAGAGAAGCCCCACTTACTGTTTTTGCGTTACACGGTTTAGCGGTACGTATAGTGAAAAAACGAACGATAATTGAACTAAGGTATATTTTCCTTGTTTTGCTGTACTGAGGTTGTAATCGTTTCAGACATGGTGCGATTCAGAGAAAAGGTTTTTCTTATCTTTTCTGTGGTGCAATTAGTCGGCATTTATTACTACTTAAGATTTTTAAACACTAATGATTAGTAACAGTCTGGGTTTTGAACGAGGAGCAAAAAAGTAAGTCTTGATAGCAGAACTTTGCAAATTTTATACATTTAGATTTGATATTTATATATATAGTAGCAATACACACAATTAAAGAATGACTGCATACAGCGGGATGAATAGTTCGTTATTTTCAAGCACGCAAGGCATACCTCGGCAGGGAGGAAACTATAAGTTAACTTACCGTTCTGATTTTTCTGTGTCAGTTACAAAGTCGATATGCAACTTAGTTATAATAAAACAGGACATCTGTACGTGAACTGTTAATTGAGAATCGGAATCGGAAATCCGAAGCACTCTTACATCGGACTCAGTAATTGCATCCATTCAATATTCAATATTTATTTTATTGCGATTCCGATGTTAATTGCGATATTATTGAGATAATTAGTGTGCAAACGTGCGAGGAGAATGTTTACGAGATAACTTGTTGTGTTTGTAATATATAGGTAATAGTAATATATAGGTAGTCTATATAATAGGTAGCCATTGAGCATTTGATTCATTAGTTGCTTTATATATTTTTAGGGTTACGTACCCAAAGGGTCATACGGGACCCTATTACTAAGCCAACTATGTCTGTCTGTCTATCTGTCCGTCTGCCCGTCTGTACGTCTGCCCGTCTGTACGTCTGTCCGTCTGTCCGTCTTTCCGTACGGCTGTATCTTTCGAACCATAATAGATAGCTAGTTGAAATGTTCACAGAACATGCTGAGTTGGGGCCGGTTTTTGTGATAATGTACGCACTTTATTTGGATAATTGTGTTTGTCTTTAAATTTCATTATCACAAAATAAACATTTCTGTATTTCTGTATTTTTAATGTTACGGCGGATTAACTAACAAATAATAAAGTCAAAAAGTAAATACGAAAGGGGGGTACAACAAACGTATTTTTTAACGTATATTTTGTATTAGCTCTAATGTAAAAACGATAATATGCACAAACGTCAAACTTGGCATGATTATAGTAAGCACTCTAAAATATAAAAATAAATAATGGTCAAGTGCAAGTCAGTGACAAGTTTCTGTTCATTACCAAGTTATAACTGGTAATTTCGTTATTGAATTTTGTGGTGGTACGGAACCCTCAGTGCGCGAGCCCGACTCGCACTTGGCCGGTTTGTTTATGTCAATGACGTTTTATACTCTCTGCAGACTAGATTTAAACTATCTTGATAGAGCATCTGGTTTTTCATACGCATTTTTTTTTGAGCATCTCGCCATGATGCTACTGCCATTTTGTGAGCAGGATAATACGATTACGATTAATATCTAACGTAATCAAGATCATGTGAAACCTCCTAATAACAAAACCAGCCAACCACCAAAACATAAACATAAACACCAACATAACCACCAAAACTCCGTAACTGTGGTTACGGAGTTTTGGTGCCAACGTCAAAAAACATGTCGTTTCCTTCTATAATTTTTTCTTAACTTGTGTATTTTTGAGTATTTTTATGTAATTATGGTGGATTTATTAAGCGTTAGTGAACGTACTCGTATATATAAAAAAAAACGAATTGAAAACCTCCTCCTTTTTGAAGTCGGTTAACAATAGGTATAATGAGGTACTTTAATGTATGTATAACCGTCATGCAGTATCACAACCCGTAAATGATACTTGACATAATGCGGCACTGGAATCAAAAACCGTTATTGAAACATGGGCAATAAACACCAAAATTTTAAAACTTGAGTAACCTTGAAAAGGCTTAACCACATAAAGAAATAGCTAGTTTGAGTAAGCTAGCAGGACAAAAAGGGTAGATATCATCAGATAAGGGCAGATAAGGATTTATTTTTGTGTTGTTTTTAAAACTCCAAATCATGTCAAAGTAAATCTAGTAAAGTCTGCACCACTGGGGCAAGGCTTCGACGTGACTTTTACTGTGACTGTGACTTGTTTGATAATGTGTCTTAATTGCTAGTGTATGAGAAAAGAGTATACAGAGTCAAAGTCAAAGTAATTTATTGATAAACATATGTTTATAGGTCACGCAGAGGTGAAACTAGTAATTTTGTTTTGTTTTCAAAACTCCACAGAAGCCTCTAACAAAGTCTTCACCACTGGGCTGTGGCATGACTTCGACTTGACTTACTTTGACTGTGACTATGACTTGTTTGACGATGTACCCTAAAACTTGAAGGTATCGAATTACTTAATAATTATGACACTGTCTAAATAGACAAATATGTCTGTAGCCATAACTGAAAAAAAAAAGCAGTAACCGCAACCTCACCGCAGTATCCGACAGACTAACTAAAGTTAATGGTGCTTCTTAAGCAACGTGGCCACGTATTCAATAAGCCGTCGGATACCGTGATACGCTCATTAGTCGGATTTAGTCGTCATCACCGCGGGTAGGATGGACGTGAGGTGGGGAACCTTGCAGAGGATTACAGATAATCTAGACGTGAAAGAAATACGCTATAGGTGGTATTAATAACTAGTAGCTCACCCTGAACTAAGGCCTCGCAACTGATTTTGCCATTATTTGATTAAAAAAATTAAATTGAAATGAGCTTACAAAATTTCGTGGAATCAACGACACGCAAGCCATCGTCGTACAAATTGTACCAACATATTAAAGAAACGCCTCGCCGGCTTTTCTCATTAGAATCTGAGGCCTCAGTCAAATACTGAGTTACGCGGAAAGAGTGTACTAAGCTGAAAGGGGTCCTAGTACCCGTCATTATGACGAACTTTCACTATGGGATCAAAAATTAAATCGATACAAAAATCAGCTGTTCCATAGAAAAAGTTTATTTTTATTTTTTTATATCTAATAATAGGCTTGCGTTTGTCCGCCAACTCGCCTGATGTAAAGCGACGATGCGGTCTACGATGGAGCATGCTTGCCTAGAAGTAACCGATTCACTGATTTGAAGACACCCAGATTGTAACTATTTGACACTCGCCAAAATGTATGCAACAATTTTTTTTTCGTTATTTTAAAGTTGCTCCCATAGTAAAAGTTGTTCATAATGATGCGTAATAATTATTAGGCTTAGTACACCCTTTCCACGCAACCCAGTATAAAAACTATAAGCAGCGCCCTGCAGTTTACCCGCTATCGTAAAAGACCAATGAACTTTTCCGAGATAAAAGTAGTAAGCGCTACCTCCATACCAAAATTTTATTTATATCCGTTCGTTTGGTATGAAGGGTGCGGACAAAAATAGCACATACACACAAACTTACATATTATTTACAATATTAGTATGATATTGTTCATATATTTCTAATGTCTCACACAACTATTTCTGCATACACTCTACAAGATTTGAAGCATGCTTCCTCGCGCTGGATTGAGCCACATGAATATTCAATTTTCTTGAACGAAAACTCTTCGGAATTCCGATGGAGCATTCTTCAGGAAAAGTAACCGAGTTTGCGTAACTGCCTTTGTTCTAGAATACAATACAGTGTCGTTGAAATTGATAGAACGTAATACTTGTATGGAAATACTAGAGATACAAAGTCAAAGGATAAAGGAAAAATTTACTGGTGGTAGGTAGCGTATAGCGTATAGTTTGTTGTTTGATCTATAGATCTTAAACATCAGTGCCAGATTGGTTTTTATCACGGAAAAATGTATGGTTCATGTAGGGTGCTGGGTGAAACAACAGGGCGTCGCTAGTTCATTACATACTTAGGAATTTTTTGCTTGCTAAGTTCTGATAATCTTTATGTTTAAAATTTTACATAAACCATGTAAAGTCTTTGACCAGTGTGTATTGCTAGTGATGAGATACGGCACTGAAACATGGTCTCTCACTATGGGCCTCATAAGCAAGCTCAAAGTTGCACAACGAGCTATGGAGCTATGCAGAGAGCTATCGAATCAGAAATGAGGAGATCCGTAGACGAACGAAAGTTACACCGCTGGACCTAGACACAGAAAACAATATGAATTGTTTTTAGGAGCTAGGTTTCTCATAAATCTATTTCCTTTAAGGTCATTTAACTTGTTTTAAACGTTTATCAGGACTTATCACGTATTATTTAATAATTTTTTTATATTTTTTTTCTTTGTCAATATTGATTTAGTCTATTCAAATAGAACGGAAATAAGAAGTAAAATCTGTCGCCAGGCATTATGACAGAACCTTGATTGAACATTCTTATTTATGCCAACGCGTCGAACTCCACATCCAAAGAACTTGGACCTATTTGGGTTAGGTCTCAAAGTTATTTGTCCGAATCACAGTTGCTAACTGATTTCGTTTATATGGGTGCAACTGGCTACAACAAATTTCTTACAAATGTCTTCACAGCCATTCTAAATTAGACAAAAAAAAAAGCTTTTCTGTGGTCTATTCATTGTTTTTACATTTTTATTCTCTATTTTATGTTTATAATTTATTTCTTTAATGTTTAAGCGCGCACGATATTTTTGATTAATATTATATCCTTTTCGGACCTCAAGATACAGGCTTAGCTCAGGCAATAGGCATGATGACTAATTTTTTTCTATTACCTCATAAAAATGCTGATCATAAATAGAGCCCATCAACGAATACAAAATTAAAATGAGTTCAAAAATAAATAAGATATAAGCAGATATAAGCATTTAAATTTCATGCTAGACAGAGAGCGCACTATAGTGAGCCGTGACGTCACGGCTCAGGAGCGCCATACAAATGCTATACAACACACGCTTTGTAAGAAAGGGATAGAGCATCCCCTCCCTATCCCCACCTAAAACTTTAAACGCTCATATCTCAGAGATTTATCAGCCTATTTAAATTATTTTTTCAGTATGTGTAATGTATTTAGTTATATTCCTCGCTAAGCCAGTTATTTGTAATAAATTAAACATGAGGACACATGCCTGTTGCAGTTGGAACTGGTAGAAACAAGTAAGTGTGTTTGAATAAAGTATAAAGTATTAAATAAATAAACTAGTTTATTATTATCAATATTATTGTCAATAACTTAATTTATTTTAGTTCTTTTGTTTAGTTTAGGCATCTCCTTATTAAGAGTGAACAAAAAAACGTACTTTTCAAGTTTAACTGATCAGAGTTGCTTAAAATTTGAGCTGAATCAGCAAATTATCGGCTGTTCTCTAGTGCGAAGTTTTTTTCAGGAACCGTATAGCTATATATAAGTACCTATATATTTGTTCCATGATCGGCTTAATTTTGCCCTTTCACATCAGCCCACGTAAGTGGGCCGGTTTGTGACAAAAAAATATAATAAGTTCTTATTTAGTTTTATTTTTAATTTAATTTAATTTTTCCGTGTATATTGTGTTATTGTATTTTTTTGCCACAAATAAATTATGTCTATGTCTATGTCTATGTCTAAGTAGCGATTTCTTAGTATTATACCTTGGAAAATAAGAAGCGTTCCAGTTTTATTCCTCCACCTTTAGGTAGTCACATTTTCCCCCCTACACAAAAATACACAAAACACCCACATTCAGACGTACAAATTATTTTTTCCTGCGTCTCTCATAATAGGGGCTGGCCTCTTCACGCTGTGAAAAGATAAGGAACAGAATAAAAACGCACAGATAGCGAATTTTAAACAGTCATCAAATGTTATTACTATGTATTTAAAGCAGTCGCTTTGGCAAATTAATTCCGTTATGGCTTGAAGTGCGTTAAAGGCCAAGGCCTTGGCCAAGTTGCGCATTGTTTGCATTATAGGCGCACTTACATGCATTTTACGTGATCTGAGTTTGTTTTATTCTCGACTTTTCTTCATTTGGATTAAAGTTTTCGCAAAAGTAAAAAAAGGGTAAAGTATGCAAAGTACTGTTAAAATACGCAACGTGAGAGAAATGATATCAAATAAATACATTCCACATTGATTCAACACAATAGAGAAAAACTCTACATTTATTATTTACCAACTTAAGTTGAACCCTAGGAAGCATGAGTGTCAAATATATGAAAAGTTCTCCTTTAACTGGACGATATAATAAGATCATTTCTGTGTTTTGAGATGCGTGTTTGGTTTTTTAAATTAATAATTTATTACTGAACTTGATCTGTTGTGGACAGTCGTACGACCACCTGGCAGGCCTAGGTGAAGCTTGCGGGACAATATTGATTTCGACACAAAGGACTGGTCCACCCATAACACAAAATAGGAGTGGAAGAATGGAATGGAGGCCTTTGTCCAGAAGCGGGACAGTAACTACTTAATTTTTTTTTACTAGTTGTTGTTGCTAGTTGGCCTCCCACTAGATGGACCGACGACATAGTAAGAGTCGCTGGCATCCAGTGGATGCAAAAGGCCGGCTGTCGTTCAGTGTGGAGGTTAAAGGGGGAGGCCTATGTTCAGCAGTGGACGTCTTCTGGCTGATGATGATGATGACTAGTTGTTCTCTCTTTGTGTAGGTTTAGGTTTCTTACGTTTTCTATTCTGCAATAAGAGCGTTACAGCACTTTCGTGTCCTAAGTAAATAGTTACCGTGCTGAATTAATATGAGACTAATTTTAGTAATGAAACGTGCGCTATCAGCGGCTTCTGGGGCGATACTAGTGGTACTATTGTACTTACCTACTTATTTTTAGAATGTTGTAATTAATAATTCATCATCATCAACATTTCAGCCTTTATCGACCCACAGCCTAACCCTCAAAAGAGGACCATGTCCAATGGACCTTTACAATCTGACGGCACCCGGTTCGATCCTCAGCCCGGCACTAATGACTTATTTGGTACATAAATAATCTACAATTTCGATGCCATCGCTCAAACACCGTGAAAGAAAAATATCGTAGCGAAACCAGGGTCCCGATTCTACGAAACAAATTGTTTTTAATAATTTTTAAATAATTGCCTGAATATTTACATATTTATTTATTTTTATACTAGAGAAATATCACCATCTAATATTATAACTTAGTAAAAACAAATATTGCAAATTTTGAGGCAATTATTTCAAAATTTAAAATTGAAACAATTACAATTTAAATACAATTTGTTTAGAAATTTATTCAATAAAAATTACAAGTAAAATAAAGTTATCTTAAATTTAAATTTTTAACTAAAACTAATCTAAAACTAAAATTTGTTTAGTAGAATCGGAGCCCAGTATGTCCAAGAACCTTAAAAAAGTTCAGACATAATATGACATTCACCAACATGCCAGCGTGGTGGATTAGAACCCATCTTCTCTCTTTGAGCGAAGGCTTGAGTCCCAGCAGTGAGAACATGATAGACTAATACGATGAAAATGATAAACTACTCGAGTGCTGTTTATGACCCTTCTTCTGCATCGTTAGGTTGTGTCCTCTACCAAAGTCATTTCCAAGATAAGAGGTCTGGTAATGGGTGTGTTATTTAATTAATATACTGTTTATCTAACCCATTTGTTGATGTTTGTTTATTGTCGTATTTCTTAATAGTCATATTTACCAATTTATAACATACTAGTAGGCGGCCCCGGCTTAGCACGGGTTTAGATATATAGCCTATGTCAACCGGGGATAGTGTAGCTTCCCAACAGTGAAAGAATTTTTCAAATCGGTTCAGTAGTTTCGGAGCCTATTCAATGCAAACAAACAAACAATCAAATCTTTCCTCTTTATAATATTAGTATAGACTAGCTGACCTGACAGACGTTGTTCTGTCTTAGAACTGTCAAACACTCAAAGTCAAAATAGTAAATCTTATTTTTTTACACCTTGGATTACATTATTGGAGTTTTAGTAAGGATCCCCCTATTTTTTTTGAAAATATAATATAACCTATGTTACCCGGGGATAGTGTAGCTTCCCAACAGTAAAAGAATTTTTCAAATCGGTTCAGTAGAGTCGGAGCCTATTCAATGCAAACAAACAAACAAACAATCAAATCTTTCCTCTTTATAATTATATATAACTAGCTGTTGCCCGCGACTTCGTACGCGTAGAGCTCGGCCTTCGGCCTCGCTACCGCGACCCACTCCAAAACACAAAATTTCATCTAAATCGGTCCAGCCGTTTACTCACCGTTTAAACCTTCCCTAGACCTCCACGAATAATTCAAGACCAAGATAAGATAAATCCGTTCAGCCGTTCTCGAGTTTTAGCGAGACTAACGAACAGCAATTGATTTTTATATATATAGATAATATTAGTATAGACTAGCTGACCTGACAGACGTTGTCCTGTCTTAGAACTGTTTTTTTTTATTTTTTTATATTGACTTTTACTGTTGGCCTTTTGGCCTCTACAGCTTGACCGGACTAGTTAGCGAACGCAGAGTGCGTTCGGCATAACTTGGTGGTTAAGTTTATAGGCGACTAGCACAAGGGCACCTCGAAGGTACGAACCTCGGCTTGGGCCGTCGCCGGGAGTGGGAATCAGACTTGCCCAGGCACCCCAGAGGGGGTGTGCCCTGAAGCCCTAATGGTTTGTTGAACTGATTGATTATTTGGAGAGAATCTAACCGATCTTCTAACAGATCCTGTGGGTCTACGATCCTGCCGGCGGGATCGCTGTGTGTGTGTGTGCCTCTGGTAACCGACGCCTGTATACCAAAAACTGAATATTTCCTATTGCTAGGAGCAGTCGGATCGGGCGAGCCCAGCGCCGCCGCGGTGACGACGGCGATGGGGTCGTCCGGGTCGCCCAAGATGTTTCTAGGGCGTCTACGGAGAGGAGGAGGGTCTGTCACGTCTGTCGAGTAGTTTGAGGATTTTACTACAAGAGGATTGGGGTGGTGAGGCGCCGCGTCAAAGTAGCGGCGGGAGGTATACTTAAGATATTGAATCATGGATGGGAGTTCAACATCGCAGTGCAGATCGGCGTTTCGCATATACCAGCTAGCGCCGACCGCTCTGCGTATGAAGCGGTTTTGAATGAGCTGCAGCTTGTCTAGATCGATGCGGGAGGCGTGGGCGAATGCCACGGAGGCATAAGTCATGACGGGGCGGATGCAAGTTTTGTAAATTGTCAGCTTATTTCTAAGTGACAATTTACTACGCTCGCCGAGGAGGGGGCTGAGGCGCCCTAGGAAGAACGAACTGTCAAACACGCAAAGTTAAAATTGTAAATCTTATTTTTTTACTCCTTGGGTTACATTATTAGAGTTTTAGTAAGGATCCCTTAGTAAGGAGGAGGAAGGAGGAAAGGTTCTGGAATGGAGACCACGGACTGGTAAGCGCAGCGTAGGACGTCCACCCACAAGATGGACAGACGACCTAAAAGAGACCGCAGGGAAACTCTGGATGCAGGCCGCTTCCAACCGGCCCTTTTGGAGATCGATGGGGGAGGCCTATGTCCAGCAGTGGACGTCCTACGGCTGAAATGATGATGATGATGATGATGATGAAGGATCCCTATTTTTTTTTTTGTAAATATTATATAGCCAATGTCACCCGGGGATAGTGTAGCTTCCCAACAGTGGAAGAATTTTTCAAATCGCTTCAGTAGTTTCGGAGCCTATTCAATGCAAACAAACAAACAAAGAAACAATAAAATCTTTCCTCTTTATAATATTATAGTATAGACTAATGTTATGAATGCGAAAGTTTGTGAGTGTGTTTATACTCTGTAACAGCATTCTTACACACTTACACACAAACTTTCGCATTTATAATATTAGTAAGCCAAAAACAAAACTTATGTGCTCGTTGGTCTTTCAAAACATTGTATTTAAACAACCCTTAAAGCAATTTACAAAACATGCAAAGAACGAAAATGTTATGTACCTAATAAGTTACGAAGTTATTGCACTATTTGAGATAAAGTCGTTGTTTAGCTGGAGGGGAACGAATATTGAAAAGATTATTTACCAATAAACATACATTGTAATATTTTCCACGTTCCCCAGATTATTAATTACTATTAATACGTGACTTTTCTTGGTTTTTAGGGTTCCGTACCTCAAAAGGAAAAAACGGAACCCTTATAGGATCACTTCGTTGTCCGTCTGTCTGTCTGTCCGTCTGTCAAGACCCTTTTTCTCAAGAACGCGTAAAGGTAGCAAGTTGAAATTTATACTAAATACTTGGGCCTACGGTTTCTTTCGGCTGTAAAAAAATAAAAGTTGTAAGTCAACGCAATCAAAAGATATGAACGTTTATGTCGCATATTTTGCGATTTCACAGGGGAACCAAAACCTATAGGGTACTTCCCGTTGACCTAGAATCATGAAATTTGGCAAAAAGCAAGGTCTCATAGCACATATATAGGAATAAATCCGAAAGTTATAAATATGAAGGTATATCATTTAAAAATGATTATTTTGCTATTACAAACTTACATTTTGTAGTTGGAATGTATGGAAGAACCTTATTGTCAACTACAAACTTAAGTTTGTCTTTCAATATTTTAACTTCAGTTAGTTTTTTTTTTTGGTCTCGCGCTCTTAGGGTTCCTTTATGTCGTATATTTTGCGATTTCACAGGGGAATCAAAACCCATAGGGTATTTCCCGTTAACCTAGAATCATGAAATTTGGCAAGAGGCAAGGTCTCATAGTAGGTACATATTATATAGGAATAAATCCGAAAGTTATAAATTTGAAGGTATTTAAAAATAATTATTTTGCTATTACAAACTTACATTTTGTAGTTGGGATGTATGGAAGAACCTTATTGTCAACTACAAACTTCAAAGTTGTCTTCCCAGAGACTGTGGGATCGGCCGATCTACGAACTAGCATGGAAATCGCTACTAGATACGTGTCCTAGTATTGCAGATCGCGCTCGTATTCTTGCTGTCTCTGTTTGGGAATCGGGACTTTGGTTGCAAGCCATGCCCTCTTTTAACACAGGTAGCCTTTTAGATCCAACCGCATTTCGTCTAGCTGTCAGCTTACGCTTGGGTGCAAGGTGCTGTGAGGCCCATCGCTGTCAGTGTGGTACTGCTGTTGACCAGCTCGGTCACCATGGTCTCTCTTGCTCGAGAAGCGCTGGTCGTATTGGCCGACACGCTAGCCTGAACGACATCATACGCAGGGCACTTTCCACCGCCAATTTCGCAGCTGTGCTCAAACCGAGTGGTCTTGCGCGTGACGATGGAAAGAGGCCTGACGGTATGACACTTGTGCCCTGGAGGTTGGGGCGGCCCCTTGTATGGGACGCAACTTGTGTCGATACTTTGGCGCCGTCACATCTTCCTGAGACACAGGGTAGGGCTGGCGCGGCTGCTAATTCGGCAGAGCAGCACAAGCGTCGCAAATATGCTAACCTCGGCAGTGGTTACATATTTGAGGCGTTTGGGGTCGAGACATTGGGCCCTTGGGGACCGGGAGCTCACCTCATTTTCAAAAATCTTTCAGAGCGCCTGGTTAATGCGACGCGTGACCAAAATGCTGGCGTGTTTCTGGCTCAACGCATTAGCATTGCCATTCAACGTGGTAATGCCGCCAGCATGTTGGGTACGCTGCCAACTGGTAGTGGGCTTGAGCATTTGGATTGTCTTTAGACCTTCAACGGTCTATGGGCAGTCTAACTGTATTTGTAGTGTTAGTTTTAGCTTGTATTTTGTTTAGTTATTAAAGGCACTTGCCCAGTAAAAAAAACTACAAACTTAAGTTTGTCTTTCAATATTTTAACTTCAGTTAGTTTTTTTTTTGGTCTCGCGCTCTGAGGGTTCCGTCTAACGGAACCCTCAGAGCACGAGTCCTACTCGTACTTGTCCGGTTTTTTTAAGGTGAAACGATTTTCCACGTTTATATATGTGGGGTACGATGTTCATCTATTACTTCAGAAATTAATTTTGCTCAGCAAACATGTCTGTATTTACGTTTTTGTGTTTCACTTGTCTTCTTTACCTTGTGAGTATTTTTCTTTAATTTATCTTATTGAGCTCCTTTTATTATAATGCATTTTTACAAAAAAAAACAAAAAAAAAAAACAGCCCTCTCTCTCTGAGTAGGTCTGTTGACATGATATTTATTTTTATTTTTATAATTAATAGTTTTGCGTTTGACCACCATCACGCTTGATGTTAAGCGATGATGCGGTCTACGTTGGAGCACGCTTGCCTAGAAGGAACCGATTCACTCGTGATTTGAAGACAGTAGATTGTAACCATCGGGGAACACCCATTCAGGCAGCGCATTCCACAGACTAGCAGTTCGCACAATAAATGTGGAATCAAAGCGCTTCGTACGGGTTTTCGGAATATATGATATGTATGATAAACTGATAATGATGATGAATAGAAAATAAATTGGTTCACAATTGGCGACCATGGCAGGTGCCCACAGGCAGCGATTACCGCTTACCATTAGCCTGACCGTTTGCCTGTTAGCCTTCTGTTTATAAAAAACTAGCGGTCCACCCCAGCTTCGCACGGGTATGGATTATAGCCTGTCACCCGGGGATAGTGTAACTTCCCAACAGTGAAATAATTTTTCAAATCGGTTCAGTAGTTTCGGAGCCTATTCAATGCAAACAGACAAACAATCAAATCTTTCCTCTTTATAATATTAGTATAGACTAGCAATGCACCCCGGCTTTGCACGGGTGTCTTATTGACACCTTGGGTTACATTATTGGAGTTTTAGTAAGGATCCCTATTTTTTATTTATTTTTATATTATATTGCTTATGCCACCCGGGGATAGTGTAGCTTTCCAACAGTGAAAGAATTATTCAAATCGGTTCACTAGTTTCGGAACCTATTCAATGCAAACAAACAAACAATCAAATCTTTCGTCTTTATAATATTAGTATAGATATCTCAATCAAGCAATACTTTCCTTACAGACCGTAGCTGACCCTGTTCCGTCGGCTGAACCAGCATCCCCGCCAGATGTATCAACGGTTGAGTCTCCAGAATCGATACAAGTCGAAATGGAAACGTTGAAGACTCAAATGGACAAAATTATGGACAGCGCTGTTCTAAACAAGATGGATCCGAAAGATCGGGAGTATACGAAGTTTGCCACTGAAGAATGTGTGAAGGGCTGTATGAACTACATGGTAAGTAGGGTGAAACAGCCAAATATTTCCACCCCGTCACAAAAAAGGGGTATAACAGTCCAGGGGCCTTACGGCTAATTCTTAACGCGGGCTTGAATTAGCGCTGAAACAGTGCAGTTCGGAAAATCACGCAAACGTGAAGCTTAACGTGCGGAGATACGGTTTGCGGTCGCGCTACTTTTTAACCGACTTCAAAAAGAAGGAGGTTATCAATTCGACTGTATGTTTTTTTTTCTTTTTTTTTTCTCATCACCTAAACAGAATCGCTTAAAACAGGTAGCCGTAACGCCCCTGGAGTGTGAAAAACTGAGTGTTTTCGCGGGTGTAAAGGTTTCCTCTACTCCTTTGAACCCGTTTTCTTTCTTATCTACACCTATCTTTGTTTTTTACCGACTTTAAAAAAGGAGGGAGTTCTCAAATTGGTAGTTTTTTTTATATAATATATTTATTACCTCAGAATTCCGTCATTTATAAACCATTTTGGAAAATTCTTTGAAAGGATATACTTTCAGATTAGTTCCATAGAAATTTCATCAAAATCTGTTCAGTAGTTTGGTTTTTAAATTAAAATAACTTTTAAAAAAACATGTCCAAGTAAATGAAATATCGTATTTAGGTACTAATTTTGAAGTTGTGTTTTTTTTATATAAATAGGCATGTATCGTGGCGTCTGAGGCAACTCAGTATAGTGCGCTGTCTGTTTAGCATGATATTAGAATACTTATAACATATTTATATTAAACTAATTTTATTTTTGTTTTCGTTGATGGCTCTATTTAAATCGGCTGTTTAATGAGGTATTACAATATATTTGTCATCATGCCTGTTCTTTATTTTTCTAAGGCTTCTATCCTACTTCGCTCCAGCTCTCTTGGTCTTTATTTGCTTTCCTCTAACAACAACAAGGTTTTGAATTTTTCAGATATATATGTGTAATGCCGCATTGGATTCCGAGAGCGTTGAACCGAAGACGGACGAGGTCGTGCTGACCTTCATGCCATCTCATTTAGAAGCCATTGAATACTATCCACAAAGTCTTGATCAAACTACCATTCCAGGAGTCCCAGTTTAAGGACCAGGAGACGAAGCTTTTGCATGGGCTAATAACTTCTTAGACGAAGCAACGTAAAACCAGTGAGCAATGGTCATTATATCATAGAAAAATTATAATTTTAATTGTGCAGCCAACATTACTAACTTAGTACTAACCTATAAGTTATTGTTATGTGTTATTGTAGTGGTATAAAAATACTTACCTATTGAATTCCAGAGAGTGCTATGCGATACAGCAATCTATGTACTAAATTGGTATGTAAGCAAAATTAGGTATTTTTAAAATATGATACAATATATTTAAAAATTAATTTTTCAGAATGTAACGTACTAAAATTGTATATTTATAGGTAATTGTAGCATCACCATTAATAAATTGAATATCAAGTACTTAATAACTATTTTGTTATTTTATTTTCGGTTCCCATTTTTTCTCTATTTTAAGGTTGGTCTGTTAAAATATTTAAGGCGATGTTTATAATGAACCCACTGTGCTTATCGTAACTGCTCTGTCTAGACCTGTGCATTCTTATAAATCTGGCATATGTTATCGATTTATAAAAACGGCGTGTCGTGTGTGTGTGTGATGACATTAGCTTGAGAGATGTTATCTCAAGCTAATGTCATTTTCATACAATTTCATCTTTCCGAAGGCGTTAACAGAAAGTGGGTCTTGTATAACCCCCAAGATCAGTTTATAAAACAGCTAAACCAGAATTGTTACGCTATAAAACACTAGCTATTGCCCGCGACTTTGTAGGCGTAGCCTTTCGTATAAACTTTCAACCCCCATTTCCTTACCATACCCCCCTTAATTCGGCCCTTTCGCAAAATCCTCTCGCGAGCCTCTACACCACATCTACCTGCTAAATTTCAGCTTCATAGGTCAAGTAGTTTTCGAGATTTCGTGATGAGAGTGAGTGAGTAAGTGGCCGCTTCCAACCGGCCCTTTTGGAGATCGATGGGGGAGGCCTATGTCCAGCAGTGGACGTCCTATGGCTGAAATGATGTTGAGTGAGTGAGTGAGTGAAGTGAGTAGATAAATTTCGCTTTTATACGAGTATATAATTATAGATATAGATTGTTAGTCAGATGTGGTAATAGGTAAAACAATCCTTTTGTTTTGTTCTGTGGTAACAAAATCGGTTTGAAACCAATAAAAGGTAAATGCAATATGAACTTCGAACATCAATAACCGTCAAACGATAATACAGGATGTTTATTTAGCATCGCGATATTTGAGCCGGATTTTACGTGCAAGAAAGATTTGTAGCTCAATCAATCAATTACTTTCAGCCCGCTTCCTACGAGCAGCGACGCGTCGGTATTTACGGTGATGGAAAGCATAGAGTTTATCTACAAATTTAATGTTTATCCAAAGAGTTGACTCAAGAGTTTTTTTAACCTATACTGTCCCACTGCTGGGCAAAGGTCTCCCCCATTTCCTTCCATAAATCTCGGTCCTCCACTACCTCTTGTCAACCTCTCCGTAATGAGTCAAGATCGTCACGCCAGCGTTTCTTGGGCCTTCCTTGACTGCGTCGTCTATCAGGCACCCACTGTGTGACAATCCTGGCCCATCGGTCGGGATGCATACGCGCCACATGTCCCGCCCAATCCCATTTTAACCTGGCGGCTATATAAATAAAATAAAAATACCTAAAAGTCGTGTGTGTTACACCATTTATAACTTAAGATTTTCACGATTTTTCATTTGCTGGATTCCTCTTCACCCCGAATAGCAGAATAAGTACTATTAAAATATCAGAAAAAATCACGAGAAAAAAATATGTGAAGAAAAGAAGAAATTTTACTCATACATTTTGTATGGGACGGCAAGAATTGAAGTCCATACAATGACATAATTATTACGTCATAGAAAAAAAAAAACATAAGTCCTTTGATTAGACGAAAAAAAAACTTGTTTTTTATATTTATCACTACCAAAGAGGTTGCTTCAAGGAGATAAAATATATAGTGCGGGTGAAACCGCGAGGCGCAGCTAGTATAACATAAAATCTATCACATTACAAGATATCGCAGAGAATTTGATCAGTTGTTTGCCCAGAGCAAACATTATTACACAATATCTCTAACCATAAATCAACCTGTAGGTATGTGTTACTTGACATGCTAATAAGCGAAGTAAACACTAGTTTACCTGCACATCCTTCCTTACGTCAAACGATGATGTACGTCCAAGAAACTTGTCTATATGTATAGGTACCAAGTCTTCAATGCCCATTGATCAGTTTGAGATCGTCTATCGTCGTTAAACGTTATAGAAGTCATGTTGAAGAGTACTGCGTTTTGTGTTCTGTTGGCAATTGTGAACGTATGTACATTTTTATTACCTTAGAAACATTCTAAAATTTTGTCCAGTAATATCTCATCATCGACATCAGCCAGAAGACGTCCACTGCTGAACATAGGCCTCCCCCTTTAACCTCCACGCTGAACGACAGCCTGCCATCTGCATTCACTGGATGCCCACTACTCTTATCGATCAGATAGATATCTGAACAGATTTATTCAAAACTGAAGGTAGCCTTATTTACAAAAAAAATACCGACTTCAAAAAAAGAGGAGGTTAGCACGATTACTCCGCCAATTATGTACGACTTCAAAATCCGAGTAAAATTTTATTTTGTTCTTTGTAGTGGCATATTAATGTTTTGTGTTTTTTGAAGTCGGTTTTATTAAAAGATAATTTATATTAAATAGATCTGTATTTTTATTAATAATAACTACTTAAAATTTTGAAAAAATTCAACATCAACTTATTACCTCCAATTTACAAAAGTATTATGTCGTAAAATTAGAAACTTGGACAGTAGATTTTCTAAAAAAATATTTTTTGTCACTATATTATAATTGGGAAGTTAATTAAATAATTGATATTGCATAAGATGACCCAAGAGCTGGTGCTTACCTTGGCCAAGGAATAAGTTTGGCCATCCAACGTGGTAATGTCGCCAGCTTTTTGGGCACCTTACCCGAAGACAGCGACCCCAATGCAGTTTTTTATTTATAGTTTAGGTAGAAAGTTTAATTTAGTTCTAATTTCTAATATATACAGTTATGTTTATTTTTATTGTATTTAGAAACTCTAATATGTAATATCTTAAAATTCTAATATAAAATAAACAATTTTAATGATTCGGTTTACTTGTTTTATATTTGCCTTGATAATTACTGCTATACTTTATCGATGTATGCCCTACCATCCATCCAGATACCTAAATTGAACAATTCCAATTTCTAATACCGCTATTATAAGCTCTTTTATATTTTGGAACAATCGGTAACTTAGAGTAGGTATATCTATCAGTAGTAACTTATTTCAGCATTGCTTTATATATTGCATTATACATGCTTTCTAGTTTGACGACATTGTGAGAGTCGCGGGTATCCAGTGGATGCAAAAGGCGGGCTGTCGTTCAGTGTGGAGGTTAAAGGGGGAGGCCTTTGTTCAGCAGTGGACGTCTTCCGGCTGATGATGATGATGATGATAATGCCAAATTATACGGAAAATATAAGAGGGCCAACGAAATGTTTACTAAAAGTCAATCTAGTATATTGGTTGGAGCTATTCGAGCTGACTATACTTTGAGCTGCTCTCGAGAGGCCCGCTAAAAAGGAAATTTTTAATCGAAACTCGTATCCATTGGGAATTGATTGATGGAGCGGAAATTTCGACCTTGAAATAGTTCAAGGTTTTATTAATTCACGGTGATTGCTTTAATAAAGTACGAGTCAAATTGCTGAAGCGTAATAAACTTCCCTAGTAGCCGTGGAGTATGTAAGTGTTTTGTTTATTTCTCTCTTTCTCGCTCGAAAACAAGACAAGCTGATTAATGCGACGTGTGACCCAAATGCTGGCGTTACTGGCTCAACGTATTGCCATTCAGCGTGGTAATGCCACCAGCATGCTGGGTACGCTGCCAACTGGTAGTGGGATTGAGCATTTTGATTGTTTTTAGACCTTCAACGGTCTATGGGCAGTCTAACTGTATTTGTAGTGTTAGTATTTTGTTTAGTTAATAAAGGCACTTGCCCATTTAAAAAAAGTAGATTAATTATTACATTGCCACTTCAAGTTTGTTAGATAGGAATTAAAACGCTGTAAGGAAGAAGTGGAGAATAAACAATCTCCCTGCCTATAAAGTATTCAAATCGGCTAATCTCTTCAGCCCTGCTAAATCTCTTTTAATTATTTTGACGATAAGATTGAAAATAAAGACTGTGTTAGTTGTCACACGTTTACCTATAATTAAATACCTTGTTTTAATCGACGAAAGTAGGAGGTTATCAATTCGACTGTATGTTTTTGTATGTATGATTGTAACGCGATTACTCCGCCAATTATGAATAAATGATTTATTCAATAAAAATTACAAGTAAAATAAAAACAATCTTAAAACTCATGACCAAAATGCTGGCCTTTATTTTGCCCAAAGAATAAGCATTGCCATACAACGTGGCAATGCTGCCAGCATTTTGGGAACGCTGCCCACCGGTAGCGGATTGTTAGATTAGTTTAAGTTTTAGATTAATTTTAGTTTTAGATTATTTATTTATTTAATACTTTATTGCACACTTACAAATTAAGTAGATATGTACAATTGGAGGACTTAATGCTAAACATTTTCTAACAGTCATCCAACCTGGTTGTTAGATATTTTTTTTTTTTAAGTCAAAATTGTGTCTAAATAAAGCAGCAAAAATTACTTCCTGCGTTTTCACAAGGTGCACCAACAGTTTGAAGACAAAAAACAAGGTTCACGGGATTACTTTTCACTCGTAAATACTTAAAAACAATTAACTTAATTTTCTTTAAAATCAATTAGAGTTGTTAGATTAGTTTTAGTTATAAATTTAAATTTAAGATAGTTTTTATTTTACTTGTAATTATTATTATTATGAATTGATTTTGATGTGTTTTTTTGTTTGTTAGGTCTAAGGCTGGTCACCGGGGTGCAGCTATCTCATCTTTGGAAGATTTTCCCTTAGAAAAAATAAATAATAAACCGGCCAAGTGCGAGTCGGGCTCGCGCACTGAGGGTTCCCTACCACCTCAAAATTCAATAACGAAATTACCAATTATAACTTAGTAACGAACAAAAACTTGTCACTGACTCGCACTTGGCCATTATTTATTATTTGTTGTTATATTTTAGAGTTTGCAATAAAGGTGTAAAAAATAAGATTTACAATTTTGATTTTGCGTGATTGACAGTTCTAAGACAGGACAACGTCTGTCAGGTCAGCTAGTTACTTATATTTTTATACGATAACATTATTAAAGGCTTAAACCTACTCTTTGTTCAACAGACAAATGCCTTCGTCCGAAGAGATGCGCCGCCTGTAGCGCAGCCAGACGTTCTGGCATCCTTCCAGAAGAACATGGATCACTTCAAACATTGCTTAGACCAGAGCTTAGCGATGGCAGTGGGCGATGTCAACGAAAATCAACTTAAACCTGTTTTCAATGTTCTTGGAGATTCGATTAACAGGTTTTCAAAAGCGGTAAAAATCCCATGACTCAATTATGTACGAAATTTTATGATCGCGAATATTTTATGAACTTTATCATCATCAGCCTATCATGTTTCCACTGGACACAGGATTTCTCTCAGAGAGAGAGAGAGAGAGAGGATAAGCCCCAATTCACCATGCTGTCCCAGTGCATATTGGTGAATTTCATAATGTTTTTGAGCTTTTGAGGTTTTTGGACATACTGATTTCTTTACGATGTTTTCTTTCACCGTTGTTTAGTGGTGGCATGAAAACTGCACACAATTTATTTACGTTCTAAATAAGTCATTTGTGTAGGGCCGAGGATTAAAATATTCGGGACATTTTTGCACACACGGTCATCTGACCCCAAACTAAGCAAAGCTTGTGATATAGCTGCCAGCGACTGACATACATACAAATATATTTTTAAATACATACTTAAATAGATATAGAATAAACACAAATGTTCATCACATAAATGTTTGTCCTAGGTGTGAATCGAACCCACGCCCCCAAGCGCAGAAAGCAGGTTCACTACCAACTGGACCAACAGGCTATCAAGTTTAAATCGGGTGCCATCAGATTGAAAAGCTGGCCACCATCGCACAATGAACTTTATCCCGAGGCTTGATATTGTGATTTTACTACGCTTGTTCAAAATAAGACTTTTGCAGCCTTTGTTTTACTTTGAACCATCCTAATAACTTTTAGGATATACAGGGTAATACGGAACGGTGATAATAAGCCGAAAGGAGGTCATTGCACTCAGCATTATGAACAACTTTAGCTAAGGACCAACCCTGAAATTGGGAAAAACTATCGGATGTTCCATACATACGCTTGAGTGTGAAAGACATTTTTATATTAAATATATGAACTTTATTTGCACAAATTATTACAATAAACATAAAAATTAAAACCAATACTACTTAAAATTAGAATACAGAAAAATAAATTAAAAAACTAATCTAAAAGCGCCTTGGGGAAGGTAAATTGGCCAAAATACTGGCAACATTGCCACGTTGAATGGAAATACTCATTTTTTTGGGCAATGTAAGCACATTACTTTGGTTATCAGTCGCTTCCACAAAACGTTTGGCCAAAAGAACAATTTTTCGCAATTTCAGGTTTGGTCCCATAGTAAAAGTTGTTTTTAATGAGTGCAATTACCTCCTTTCTGCTTAGTACCTAATCACCGTTCTAAGTATCCATGTATGCTTACCTATATGACAAGCTTTTATTTAACTTCACATGTTTGTATGTATTAAGTATATTTGTTTGTATGTTAAGTACAAATCTTGCAAGCCTAATTTGAGTTCTCGGAGTTCAATTGAGTTGAAATTTGGTACACATAGGTAACTAGGATGACAATGAATTTATTAATATGTTACCATACAGCTTTTCTGATGATGGAGTCGGAAGGTGGTCATAGGAACTAATGAAAGCTACAAGATAACCCCATCAAGTTTGAAAGAAATAAAAGAAAAAGTTTAAAGTTTGGGCTCTTCGGAATGGTCTTGATTCCTCATTTAACGTCTGACGATGATGATGATGGAAGGTGGCCATAAGAACTACTGAACGCAACGAGATACTTACCCAATTAAAATATGTTAAATGGATGTTAAAAAAATATATATGCTAAGCCCAAAATCTTGTTTAAAAAAAGTTTTTTAATCATTAACTTATTTTGTTTTCAGTTTGAAGACCTAACGGCTACAACCAAGCGTCCGGACCCAGACCTCTCGTTTTAAACCCTGCACGATTGATGACAACGTTACTCGTTGTTTTATTAATAAAAACTGTGAAATTAATTTAAAAAAAATCCCACATGCTTCTGAATTATTCATTTACTCAGTTCATGTATTCAGTTAGATGGCAAACTGAAGAATATAAAACAAAACATTTTGAAACTCTTTCTTACATTAATTATGATTATACCTAGTGTAGTGAGTGATTAATTTTCATATCGCTGGCTTTAGTAGATTTAGTGCAGGAAAACATCGTGAGGAAAAACCTGCATACCGAAGAAATGTAATTTACTTCAGTTACTTAAATAACATTCCATCTATAAATCTTTACTGCGATTAATTTAAAATAAAAAGAAAATAAAAAAAGTTTATTAGTTCAATATAACTTAGTGACTAAATACATACACCGAATCAACAGAGGATGCTGAAGTAGGTAACAAAATTAACCTAAACTAACAGTACTTCATCGGTGTGCACTGAAACCCACACTAGGGTGACCTGTTTTGTGGGCTTCAGGCTTTATTTTTCAGGTTTAATTATTTTTATGGTTTCGTACCTAAGGATAAAAACTAGACCCTATTACTAATCTTACATTGTCTGTATCTCTGTCTGTCCAACCTATTAAGGATTATATCTTTCGAACCGTAATAGATAGCTAGTTGAAATTTTCACAGAATATGTAATGTTTTTGCTGATTAACTAAGAAATAATAAAAAAGGCAAAAAGGAAAAACTACAGGAGGTTCCCCATATTTTTTTCAGTTATTTTTATTTATTAACCAAACTACTGAAGCGATTTAGATGAAATTTCTATAAGACCAATCTGAAACTATATCCTTACAAATAAAAATAAAAACAATTCCAAATAATTCCCGCGTAAAAATAATCTCATATCCGACCTTCGTTTAGCAAAAAATTACGTCATTATTGTAATAGATTGCTTCGTGAAGGAGGTACAAACGAACATACTAGCATTTACCTATATTAGTAAGGATGACCGTAAAACCATCGGTGTTCTGAACCAAAAAATCCATAGCTCCAGGTAGGTAAATAGGTATTTAAAATTCTATCTACAGCGGAATATTAATCTTGGAAAGTTTTATTTATGTTAGGTTCATAATAAGACGCCCGTCCTAAATAAATACAGTTCGAAACAAAGCAAAGGTCGTTTAAATTGTATGGTTTTGCAATTTGGAGTTTTTCGACTGTAGAATTTTCCCATTTCATATATTATAGGTTCTCTAAAAATATGAAATACAGAATACTACTGTATGATGTGTAAAATTACTTTCATCATCATCATCATCATCATCATCAGCCAGTAAACGTCACTGCTGAACAAGGCCTCAACTCAAAAAAAGGCCTCCCTCATAGAGATCCTGTTGCCCTAATCCCCACGTTTGGCAGGCTAATAGAACCGTGTACTAATGCGCTGCTGCCCGTCCTCCGGTGGTCCTCTGGTCGTAGTGTTAAGACATATCGTACCTAGCCTACCATCCTTTAATAGTTGTAAAATTACTTTAAAACTAGCCAATTTTAACTAGCCAATTGCCGAGGAGGCTTCATGCTGTCTTCAGGTTATCTCTTTGTGTTATCTTATAATTGAGCCATTTTGATCTTATGTCGCAGTAGTTACACATTCATATTTCTGTACAGTACTGAAATTATAATTTTATTGGCAATAAGCTGATGATGAATAAGTTAATCGTAAAAAAACGTTTTTAAACAAGCTTTTAGCCTAAGCATATTTAATTTATTGAATATCCATTTAACATATCATTTTATGGGGTATCTTGTTACGTTCAGTAGTTCCTATGGCCACTTTCCGTCATCATCATCATCATCAAACCTTGAATGAGGAATCAAGGCCATTCCGAAGAGCTCTAACACGAGGGGTTATCTTGTTGCACTCATTAGTTCCTATGATCACCTCCCAACTCCATCATCAGAAAAGCTCCATGGTACCATATTAACGCATTGTCATCCAAGTTACGAGTACATAGGTGTACCAAATTTCGAACTGGCAAGGCACAATGTAAAGTTCTATGTGACTCTAGATTTGGGTACATAGTTATTAGGGCTTGAGTGATTTATTAAACGGCATCAGATTCTTGCTTCTGGTATCAATGTTTTAGGTAGGAGGGCTAAACTCGCAAACAGTTTCGTGATGTGTCCTTTTTCTGGGGTGCTATTTAGTCCTAATTTTTCACTCATCTTCCAGACTGCATTTGTGTAATTTCCCACCACTTTTTTCTGCGGGGCGGGGAAAATTTGTCAAGACCTCTTGTTCTTTATCGGGGTAAATTACTTGTGTCTATGCAGTAGGACGAGATCTTTTATAGCTGACTGTGCAATATCTGCCATATTAAGAATCTGCCCTTTTCAGAATCTGCCATTTACCGAATATTCCCTATGCGATTTTGTCATACTTATTTACGAGTAATTACCCTTTTAATAATAGCCAGTGGGTTATATTTCACTACACAGTGAGATCCATAGATCATTATACAACCCGACTTTCCCAAAAGGTGTCTTTTTAAATCTGGTTTTTTTTTTGTAACAGCAGGTCGTCTACCGTGTTTTAAACGATTTTGTTTCAATAATTGCGAAAATTTGCGCGACCGCAAACCATATCTCAGCGCGTTAAGGTTCACGATCGCGTAATTTTCCGCACTGCGCTATCTCAGCGCTGTTTCGAGCCCACGCCAAGAGGCAGCTGTAAGGCCCCTGAACCCAAATGTTTGAAGCAGTAAAGAAAGGAAGGAGGTTCAGGAGATGCCTTTGCCCTGCTGTGAGACGGAACTGGCTTAAAATAAAATTACAAAATAAATTTGTCAGTGGTAAGCTGTAGCTCACATTACTGCAATAAGTCCCTAAATTATTTGTACGTGATTACTAAATATACAAAATTTTGTTTTATTTTCTGACTATTCACTGATAAGACTCATACTGTATTTACAGTTCCATCACTTAGTGCTCATTGCAAACTCATTTATTAATTTGCTGTAGTATCTCCTTTCAAAACACGTCGCCATTATTGTACTTTGGCACAATAACACATCACTTCAAACTTGGGTATGGTAAAGGGGTAATTAGAATCTTTTGAGCCGACAAGGGATTAGGATGCAAAAGTTTAGTGGTGGTCTTTACTGGGAACGGAGGGTCATTTGATAAGCTGACAGTTACTGTCCATCAAGATAAAGCGGATGCAATTGGCACTCAGTTAGTGACTCGCAGTTGACTTGAGACAACGTAACAGAACTGAACATATTTCAAGATGGACAAAACTCTGATCATACTTCTGGCTGTCTGTCTTATATCTGTAAGTAAATATAAATATTTGATTGAATATACATATTTTAAGATCAATATTTGATATTGGTTCTTTACAGGAACCCCGTCGAGAATTCCCCGATATTCTTGAAAAGGAGAATGATACCAATTACTGACTATGACTATATTTTTTTTAAAATATTTAATAGGCTTGCGTTTGACCACCATCACGCCTGATGTTAAGCGATGATGCGGTCTACGTTGGAGCACGCTTGCCTAGAAGGAACCGATTCACTCGTGATTTTAAGACACCCAGATTTTAACCATCGGGGAACACCCATTCAGGCAGCGCATTCCACAGACTAGCAGTTCGCACAATAAATGTGGAATCAAAGCGCTTCGTACGGGTTTTCGGAATATCAACCATGAAGCGGTGACGATTTTTCGTGCCCGCTCTGGCAGTCCGATAGAAAAATGGGCAGAAGGGAATTAGAATTAGAATTATTAGAATTTTTACGGAGATTATTTACGTTTGATAAACCCGAATATTAAAAGGTCAACGCATGCAAATGTAACTATATATTCGGAATATCTGAGTGATCAAAAACAAAATGTGTGAAATTGGTGTAAATGTTTTTGGCACTGATAGGCTAGATGTTATTTAATCACGTTCCACCATAATATGTAAGAGAAAAAGTTTATTTCTGTCTGTTAAAGTGACGATGTACCTAGTAAAATTTGTATTTCATAATTAGTATTTTAACAGGTACATGCTTTTGTCAAACGAGATGCTCCAGAAGCGCCTAAGGAAGAAAACGCATTGGAAAAACTTAACAAACAGTTCAGCGATGCATTCCAAGGGATAAAAGACCAAGTAACCAAGTCGCTAGACCCCGACGCAGTAAAGAAAGGTTTTAACGAAATGATGGACAGTGTTAATAAGGCCGTAAGTATAGAATTAGTAATTATCAATAAAAAATGACTTTAAAATTAGTAAGCGCTATTGAACATAAATACTGATATTGTAATATCAATAGGCGCTCAAATGAAATCATATGTATTATTGGAGTTGGTAAACAACTACAGAGGCTAAGTGAATTTCGGACTGCCTCTAAGGTTCCCCTACAGTAATAAAGAATCACGTAAATTGGTTTAGAAAATAGCGGAATAATCGGTGTAAATACATAAAAAAGTCTTCCGAAGTCAGTTAAACACAAAGAAGGTACGAGAGTTTTATACTGAACTCATTGCAAATAATACTAAATTCTTCAGAAAAAATATCCTATAGGTAGATCATAGTCACAACATGGTTTGTAGGTTGTTAATATAAAACAAACAACAGAAACCTACAAGTAGACGTCACAAAAATTTTATTATTTTAAGTAGGTAACATGACCAAAATGCTTGGCAAAACGCACCAGCGAGGTAACGCGGCCAGCATTTTGAGCACTTACCTGAAATTAGAGATCGTTTGAACTATATACATATAGGCCTTTGTTGCTAATAGATAGTATAAAGATTATACTATTAACGACCTTAATTTAGTTTTTGAGGTTTAGTTGACATTGGATTTATTCGCAATAGTTTTATAAGGACCTGTTCGCAATATGCCTTATTCTGGAAATAATTCGTACAAAGACTCATTCTTAACAAGTCTTATTCTTAAAACTACTCATTCTTTAAGAGACTTATTCTTAAAAAGTGTTATTTTGAAAATGCTCATTCTTAAAGAGACTTTTCTTAAAAAGTAATTCTTAAAATATTAATTTGCGAATGAAGTCAGTTAGAATTTTTGTGTTTGGTTTGTAGATAGGTGTTTTATGTTGAATTGTTGTTGTTATTCAAGCAAATGTTTTTTTATAGGATTTGGTGCATTATAGATTTTAGAAATTGTTGGAAAAAAACTTTCTGAGATTAGTTTATATTCACGCCTCCATTGTTTCTATTCATCCCGTTTCTCGCGTTTTTTGGTACTGACATCTCTAATTTTATTGCAGTTCAGTGACTTGAAGCCTAAGGAGAACAAGGCTTGAGAATCCAGAAGACTGAAGAAGAAGCAATCAAAATAGTTCAACTAGTATTCTATTTAGAATGGAATTTTAAATGAGATTTTATTATGAGTATTTCGTAGTTTAATAAATAGATTTTTACTGTCGTTCATATTAATCAATTCACACAATTTATTTTAGTTGCATTCTTCCTAAACATTTCCACGTTTGCCAAGTTTGTGAATGTTGTCAAATTAAGTATTCTTAAACTTACTTAACTCTCCTTTTACCCTTTGTCTCACAGTGATATTATAGCACAAAATTAAAGCAAGTAAATTGCAAGTAACGCTGCCAACTGATAGTGGGCTTGAGCCTTTGAATTGTCTTTAGACCTTCAACGGTCTATGAGCAGTCTAACTGTATTTGTAGTGTTAGTTACAGCTTGTATTTTACTTAGTTAATAAAAGCACTTGCCCCGTTAAAAAAAAGTAAGTTATAAATGTATAAATTAACTACGACATCATTAAAGTAAAATAACTCAGTGACAAATTTTCCCAAATTTTAGACCCAGCAAAACTAGAAGAGTATACCTTTTTTGTTTTATAAGATACTAGCTGTGGTTTCACCCGCGTGGTGATGAAAAATTCTAATGAAGGTGATGGTGAAAAGTAGCTTCTGTCACTCTCCGGCCCTTGAACTATACCCATGCAAAAATCCAGGTCCATCGGTTGCGCTGTTGCTGCGTGAAAGAAGAACAAACAAACCAAAAAACTAACAAACCAACAAACAAACACACTTTCGCATTTATAATAATAGTATGATTTTATTAGCCTCATATTACTGTAACGGTTAATAGAAAAAAATAGCTTTTTTTTTTAAATTCATTTTTACTCAATTAACGTCATGTCATGTACCATAAGAATAAAGATAATTTTTAGAAAAAAAAAGAACCGACTTCATGATTATACCTTCATTTACAAACTAAAACTAAAAAGTAGAAAATAATATTTAAATAACTTCAAAACAATGAGCATTACAGGACAATCAACGAAATTATTAATACATATATTACCTACTTATATACATATTTACAATTTATAATCAGTTATTTTTGGAGTCAGTGCCAGCCAAAGCAAAAATAACCTTAATAGATACCTACTTGATTAATCTATTAATATAATATAATTAATATAAAAGTGCGTGTCGGGCTCGCGCACTGAGCGCGCTCGCGTACGTTCCGTACCACCACAAAATACAAAAAGTGCAAAAAGACATCACCCGTCACCAAGGATGGTATATATTATACCCTAATAACTTCCTTGCCCCGTCACCCATCCAAGTACCGACCGCGCTCTACGTTGGTTAACATGGTATTGAACAGACATTTGTCACTGACTCGCACTTTGCCATTATTTATTACCTACTGTTATACTTTAGAGTGTGTACTATAATCATGCCAAGTTTGACGCTTGTACCTACATATTGCCGTTTTTACATTAGACCAATTAAAAAAATACGTAAAAAATACGTTTGTTGTATGGCCACTTTTAGTTTTTACTTTTTGATTTTATTATTATTTGTTAACTTAATACGCTGTAATTTACAATTTCTGTAAAAAAAACTGGCTATCTATTATCTATCTATTACGGTTCAAAAGACAGCCGTTAAAAGGTAGGACAGACATCACATGCAGATAGCGTAGGCTCAGTTAACCCGTAGGTCCCGTTTTTACCCTTTGGATACGGAACCCTAAAAAGGAATAATAAACCCTAATAAGGGTCCAAAACTCCATAGAAGCCTCTTGTAAAGCCTCCACCACTTTACTGGTGCATGAGTTTGACTTGACCGTGCATGATTAGCTCTGCTTGACTGGCTTGTTTGACGCTATTGAACACTATATAAAATATTTAATACTAAATACACGACACTAATTAATATTACGACTCAAATACTCTGTATCCATGGTCATGAAAAATTTAGCAAAAAACAACAGGGCATGGTCGCATCATGGTCGCCATGGAGACACTTCTTTGTTTTTTGAAGTCCTGTTCCTCTGTGTTTGTCAGTAGTAGATCTGTGATGTTTGCTGTTTAGTTGACAGCGTCGCTAGTAGAGAACAAAGTATGAAATTCACCAAGAAATAACTGTAGTTCCAATGTTGTCCACCTTAACAGCTAAGTTGGTGGCACTGTCCAATGTTTACAATGTACATTGAATTTGTAGATATTTTTGTAGATTTTTCAAAAAGCACTGATTCAATGTCGATAAAAAAATTATGGGACCACCTATGAGCTATGACCTACCAACCAAAAAAAGAATCATCAAAAACAATTCTAAATTGGTGGAGTAATCGCGTAACAAACATACAAAAAAAAGGAAAAAAAAAAAAAATAACATACAGTCGAATTGATAACCTCCTCTTGAAGTCGGTTAATAAATTAAATATAACTTTATTTCTGATTGAGTTTTGGCAGATCACAGTTGTGTGAAAATTAGACGTTAGGTTAAGCCTGTAAAGGTCTTATTTTACAAAGGACGTCATCATATTTATCAGCCAGAAGACGTCCACAGCTGAACATAGGTCTCCCCCATAGAAATCAATACTGATCGACAGCCTGCCATCTGCACCCACTGGATGCCCACGACTCTCATGATGTCGTCGGTCTATCTAATGGAAAGCTTACCTACGCTGCGTCTTCCGGTTTGTGGTCTCCACTCAAGAACCTTTCATCCCCATCTGTTAACGGTTCTTCGAGCGAAGTGGTCTGCCCATTGCCACTTCAACTTACAAATTTCGATAACAATTTCGGTGATTCTGCTTTTTCGGCGAATATCCTCGTTCTGGATTCTATCACGCACAGAAAATCTAAATATAGCTCTCTCCATTGCCCGCTGGGCGACTTTGAGTTTTTCCAAAAGACCAGCAGTTAAGAACCACGTCTCAGTACCATATATGATATGTCATGATGCCTTAGTAATTCGTATACAAGTTACTTGATTTGTTTTTGGGCAATAATGGGTCACTAGAGTTCATTTGATAAGATTTATACCTATTAATGTTTTAAACAAAGATATAATTAATTGAGATGGTTTGTGCAGCCTTCAGTTACATAGTTGCTGTCATCTTGATAATACGTGGAAAGATCTGAACATACTTCAAGATGAACAAAACCGTGATTTTGTTTCTGGTTATCTGCATCATCAGCGTAAGTTATCCTAATCCTTTCACTAAATATTCACATTAAGCAATAGTGAAATATAGTCCTCTTTATAGAGTCCCTTGTGAAATTAAGAAGATTTTTGGCGTCGTTTGTTTTCAACCCATAATATATTTTCCACCACAACTAAAAAGTAATAATAATTAATTCTGAATTCACCTGTTTTTATCAAACCATATTGGGAATACGAAGGTTGAAAGTTTACATGAAAGTGTATGCGTGCGAAGTTGCGGGCAAGCACTATCTAAGAGCTAAGCGCTAAGAGTTATTTAATTTATAACGAAGCTAAAAAATTACATGGGCTTTAAAAATACCAATACCAAAAATGTTGGTACCTGAAAATAATCTGATTTATCGAAACTCGAAACGAAACTTCATTATCTTAGATCACAAACTTTTTAATAACTCTGTTTAAGTTTAAGTTTAAACATAATATAAAACATCCAATGGTTGCCTGGAAGTGATCGCTTTTAGCGATAAGGCCGCCACTTGTGGCACTAGCTCGTAAGTGTTTTCTATCGTGTTGTAATTTTTATTTCTGGTGTACACAATAAAGAGTTTCATCTAGCTATCTAAACCAATCGAATTAAAAACTCGAGTACTTGAAAAAAAGAACGTAAATTGTTTATGCTGGAATTAAGTTTTAGGTTCTTACAGATTTTAGATCACGAATTCTGAAGATAATAAGATACATTTTAGTAATACAAAGATTCAATTAAAACTGATTATTAAGGCCCACTCTTCAGGCACAGCTATCATATTCACACGTTTTGTACATTTTTGAAGATAAAAAATTATTAAGAAAGTAGTTAAAAAAAAGATTGAGCATTTGATTAGTAGTTTTTTATCTTCAAAAATTATAAAAACCTGTGCAAAAGAGTTCTGTGGCTGGTGTACGCAGCTTTAACTTTAATTTCCAACAGGTGCATGCATTTGTAAAACGTGATGCTTCTGAGTCAACATTGGCCGAAGATTTAGTTAAGACTATGGAGAATGCTATGAGCAAAATAACTAAAGACGCACCTGAAGCACTTAACGAAAAACTTAACGAAGTAATCAAATCGGCTAATGAAGCGGTGAGTAACTTTATTTAAATCAAGCGTTTACTTGGTCAATCAAGCTTTTATTGATTCTTACATTTCACACAATCTGAACATTGAAAACCTAAACACAGAGACCCGAACCCAAGATAATTTTCTTCCTATAACTATTTTTCAACACCTACTGGTAAGTCGATCTATCCCCTTACCTAAATCTTTTGTACTGGGGAATAAATAAGGGGAAAAAACCTTACCTAGCGTACCAACAAGCTAGACTAAGAGTTCACACAGCCCGCTAGCAACCATATAAATAGACTAAAGAGATTTTGACATAGAGAGGTCACTAGAAATTAACTTATAAAATAACTACCACACATGCATTACTTCTGCTCATGACCCTATCAATCGCAGAAAGAAGGAATTAATAAGAAAAAAATCCCTACTCAAGAGTACAGTTGGAGCGGAGCATAATACTATGAAAAATTAATACCCTTAAATAACATTTCTTGTATCAAATAACAACATGTAAATAAGCGTTAGCTAGAAGGTCAAATCTCAGTTTAGTCGCCTGTCATTCTTTTGTTTCTGTTTCGCTCTCGTGGACAAAGAAAAAACAAACTCAATGACAAGCGTTACAATAAACTGAACAGACTTTAGTTAAGATGCTCTTATACGGGCAATACAAAAAACTCAACCCTGGGCCTTGAAGAAGTCACGTATTATCAAATAGTTTTCTGCATAAACAACATGTAGCATTTTGTTGGTAGAGAAACCGTCACCAATATGGAGCAACCTTAATGTAACTAGGCAATACATTTAATTAATTAACTTTTATATGACGAATTTCTAGTATAATTCCGCTTCTACGTCGTTTCGAGTACAACAAGGATTTTGGGACAAACTATTTTTCTCTATAGATATTTGTGATGCTAATTTAAACTTAACCTGAAATAAAATATTAATTACATAAAAGAGAAAAATTAACCTAACCTGAAACAAAAAGTAATTAAATCTGTAACAAAAAAATTGTTATAACAAGCGCGTCCTGAGAATGCCTCGTGAAGAGGCGAAACACGTGTCGACAAGGTGCACTGAGGAAACGGGTATAATTGTTTATAGTAAGTGTATAGTAATAATATTTATAGTAATTTCTTATTAATTTCAAAATATACAAAATATTTTATTCAAATTTAATATCATTAGTACAAATTTTTGTAACGAATTTTTGTTACATATTTAATTAGTTTTTGTTTCAGGATAAGTTCATTTTTCTCTTTTTAGGGTTCCGTACCTCAAAAGGAAAAAACGGAACCCTTATAGGATCACTTCGTTGTCCGTCTGTCTGTCTGTCCGTCTGTCAAGACCCTTTTTCTCAAGAACACGTAAAAGTTAAAATGTATACTAAATACTTTGGTCTACGGTTTCTTTCGGCTGTAAAAAAAATAAAAGTTGTAAGTCAACGCAATCAAAAGATATGAACGTTTATGTCGTATATTTTGCAATTTCACATTCAATCAAAACCTATAGGGTAATTCCCGTTGACCTAGAATCATGAAATTTGGCAAGAGGCAAGGTCTCATAGCACATATATAGGAATAAATCCGAAAGTTATAAATTTGAAGTTATATCATATAAAAATAATTATTTTGCTATAACAAACTTACATCTTGTAGTTGGAATGTATGGAAGAACCCTATTGTCAACTACAAACTTAAGTTTGTCTTTCAATATTTCAACTTCAGTTTTTTTTGTTTCGCGCTATGATAGTTCCGTCCAACGGAACCCTCAGAGCACGAGTTCTACTCGTACTTGTCCGGTTTTTTTTATTGTACTCGAAATGACGTAGAAGCGGAATTACACTAGAAATTCGTCATCTACAAATTAAAAACGGCCTTCCGCTAAGTAACGCCTGATTCAATCAACTATTTAATTTATTAGTTTTTGGTGACATATAGCAATACAGTATATTTATGGAGCAATTAGAGACAATAAATTTCGAATATTTGAACCTGATTGCTCCACTATCCCCGGTGCCAATTTCCGGGAAACATTAGCTAACAAAAAATGCCCGTGTAAGAGCAACTTGTTTATTTTTTGTAATTCTATCACATAATTAGTTTTATCTGTGACTTTTTTCCAGGTTGAAAAATTTAAGTCGACCTTTATCCATGCAGAAGCTCCAAAAAGTGATTAAAGAAGCTAATTTTACCGTCAAATTTACAACATTGTTTCGATGAGTGTCTATATTTAATTGGTTATAAAATTTTTGCGTATAAATGAATTTAATTTAATTTAACTATTTAGGTGATTTACTTGCAAATGTGTTCATTATATTAGGTGATAACACTTTAACCCACACGATGATAATGTCAGAAATGTTTATTAACAGATATGAAATGTTAGTAAGGTCAAGCGAGATAGGTAACTACTTCCTTGAAGTAATATTTTTTCATATTATCTATGACAAAATCATCATCATCGTCATCGTGTTTTCGTGTTATGTTTATGTTGTAGCAGGGTTAAAGAATATTTTAGTAACAACATACGTTAGAGTTTCGACTAAGTAAACACTTTTTTCTTTTAGTTTTGGCTCCAGACATCTTTTATTTTAAGCTAGTGTTAAGTTTAAAAGTAATTATGTATCAGAGTGAAGGATCGTGTTCGTTGATTCGATCTAATGGCATCTCAATATTACTTTGTTCAACAATTTGCTTAGATAAAACATTTCAATCTTCACAGTAAATAAAATAGTATTTATTTACCCTCCTACAATTACCAACATAACTTAAATATACAATTTGAAATCGATTTTAAGCGGAATCCATTTAAAAGAAACATATATTTTAACTCAAATGTAATTTACAACATGAAATAACTTATTCCAGATCACATTTTTGAATCGAATCGATTATTAAGTGTGGCCGGAAGGTAGACTGGGTAACGTCCGCACAGCTCGGTGTCTTCAACGCAAAAGAGCGGGACTCAGCTGTCAGAGACTGAATGTTTTTTTTTTGTTAAAATTTTTATGACCGTGGATTCAATGTCCTTTAGTCGTAATATTAAACAGTTTACATAGTCTTAATAGCTTCAAACAAGTCATAGTCACAGTCAGAGTCAAGCTAAGTAAGTCGCGGTCAAGTCAAACTCATGTCCCAGTAAAGTGGTGGAGACTTTACAAGAGGCTCCTATGGAGTATTAGAAACAACACGAAAAGACACGTTTCACCTCGTTATATTACTTCTCCACACTCGAGCACGCTTACGAGCACTTAATGAATAATAATTCACCATTTAATACACATTAACACTCGAAAATACACAAGTTTAGGAAAATAATCCAACGAGCCGACATGTTTCATTCCACGTTGGCGCCAAAACTCGTCAGAGACTAAATTAGGCATGGTGTTGCCAGTTGTGGCGTGATAAAAATCACTCGCCCATTCATCTTCATCTTAGACATCCAATAATACAATTATATTTATTTGGTCACCCAAATATAGGATTAGGCCTCCTTCAAGCAACGCCACGAGCTGCGGTCTTGGACTAGTCGAATCCAGTGAGATTATTACAGATGTCCGTTGTCCGTTCATGATTCGGATTATGATCGCTATTTCATTCAATCTACT
The DNA here is from genome assembly GCA_914767915.1 of Agriopis aurantiaria. NCBI lineage: Eukaryota > Metazoa > Arthropoda > Insecta > Lepidoptera > Geometridae > Agriopis > Agriopis aurantiaria. Next base: position 6,716,480 of record OU611990.1, read on the forward strand.
TACCCGCACCACGTGCGTGGGCGAGATGGGATGTGCTTGCGATCACGAGCTGACATCTTTAATAAGCCCGCAATTTGCACATGCCACCTCAGCTATGTAATCGTGCCTTCTTCTTCTAGGCCTTTCTAATGACCGCGCGCTGTCTCTCGGATGCCAGTGAACAATTATGGTGCTCCTTTTACCGTCTGTAGCTCGAGCGAGGTGTCCTGCTCACTTCTATTACAGTCAACAAAGCATCTTCACTGCGTGCATTTGGTCTTTTGCCTTTCTGTTTCTGAGTTTATCGTTAAGTGTGTTTTCCAGCATAGGGAACTTCACTATAGCAACCTTGAATTAAACTTTCCGAACATTGCAAAATTCAATTATTCTGCAAGGCCAAGCACTCAAAAAGTCTTCACCCGGATTTCCCTAACATTAACAAAAGAAAATCTGGTGTAAATCTGCGAAAATCTCCGGAGTGAGACGGTCGAAAGACGATCAAATAGGATCAGGTCAGGTTCCGCGAGGCCGGCTTATCGGCAACTGTCGGTCATGCATATTAAAACCACCTGAGAACGCTCATACTGCGGTTCCAGAGAGAATATTATATTAGGAAACGGAAGAATTTGTGGGGCGTCTTGCATTCCGGATTTCAGTGTCATCCTTTTCGATGATATAGTTTAAGTAGGTATAGCTTTTATTTTTACTAGCTTTTGTTTAACTTGTAATGTTTGTATGTTAGTTTGCTTGTTTAGGTAAAGAAATGTTAAAAAATACAAAAAATATCATGACGTTTATAATAAAATGTAGCTGTGACCCGCGGTGTTACCCGTGATTTTCCAGTTTATCCGCATTTTCTGTAGGGAAAAGTAAACCTATGTCCGTTCTTATAATGTACACTGTCACCCTGCTAAATTTCATTAAAATCGGCATAGCCGTTAAGTCCTAAAAAGCGAACAAACATCCAGATAGAGAGGCAGAGTTACTTTCGCTTTTATATTATTACTAAGAAAGGATAAACGATATTGTTTTAACCAACGTTTTGACATAAGAGTGTAACCAACTCAAAAGGAATCTCAAAAATGAGCATCAGCTGTTGGTAAAGGGAAATGTCGTGAAGAAACCATGACATAAATGGCAGGGCACCTGCTAGTGCCCGGCTGGCTATTAGCCCAACGTAACGGTGAGTTCCGGCAGCATCACTTCAGAGCTATATAGTTCCCATTCTCCCATTCTAGGTCAGACATATTTATCTACCATCTTCGATCTCAACATAGCTTTATATCAGGTGAGATTTGATCAAGCAGTGTAGGACGTCCGCCCACAAGATGGACGGAAGATCTAAAGAAGACCGCAGGGAAACGCTGGATGCAGGCCGCATCCAACCGGCCTTTTTGGAGATCGATGGGGGACGCCTATGTCCAGCAGTGAACGTCCTATGGCTGAAATAATGAGCTGTAATCAAACGCCTAGCCTCTCAACCATTAAAAGAAGTAACTAGTGAACTGTGCATAAGATAAATCTATTTACTACATAATTATATAAAGGCGATGTGTGTTTGTATGTATGTTCCTTATAGACTCCGAAACGTCTGAATCGATTTTGACGAGACTAAATATCACTGGCAGACAGCTGATGTTATAAGGAGTAATCCCCGAGGGTGAAACAGCAGGGCGCATATAGTCTTATATATAAGAAGCAATGTGTGTATGTACGTTCCCTATGAGCTCGAAAACGGCTGAAACGGTTTCAACGGGACTATCACTGGCAGAAAGCTGATGTTATAAGGAGTAATCCGCGTAGGTGAAACCGCGGGACGCAGCTAGTTATACCATGAAATACAAGAGGTGAGTTCTATCAGACTATCACCCAGTTGTTATTGCTTTATGCCCGACCTTCCACCCATATAAATAAGTAATATTTTTGCTTGAACCTAGTTTTAACCAGTGAAACCTAATATCGCACTTCGGTTTCTCGCCGTCATACAAATCTATTTAAGTAAACAAAGAAACTCAATCAAAATCACTAAGAGAACTGTCCCGAGTTTTGAATAAGCAGATTAAGACGCTCATTACCGCTAATACAGAGCTCTAAGTTGAACAGATGCTACTTTATAGTCTGCTAATAGGATTAGCGAGTCTAAAAGCTTTAGCGTGGTAGAATTTATTAAAATTCTGGAGCGCGCGCCTTTATCGTACGTCTGATGTATTTTACAAGTCTTACCGTATGAAGAAGTGCATTCTCTCGATTTGACTAACTGCGCTAAGCCACAGGCTAAGCTACAGAATAACTTCAATACAAACAAGTACAACAATAACAGAACAACAAGTTACTAGAGAACTTTAGGGAACCAAGGATCCACCATAATGGAGAATTCCATTTTGGTGATGTGCATGCAATGATGCTCATTGTGTGCATGCAACACGTTCATTACTTCCCTTTTTAGGGTTCCGTACTCCTACAAGAAACCCTTATAAATTCGTTCTGTCCGTCCGTCTGTCCGTTCAAAATTATTTCGAACATTTTCTGATTAATACTTATTGAGTTACAGCGATAAAACTGTAATAAATTCAAGACGTTCTAGCTCAAAGGCCATTGAACTTTTCGTAAAATTGTCTCGAAAAAGAATGTTTCTCAAGTACTTTTCTTTTTTGACTAAACCATAAAAAGTATATGTTATGTTTGTTGGTATGATGCACCTCTCAATCCAGCTCCGATCTTTCGTTTTTTTCTGTAACCAGCAATTTCTAAACTATGGTTGAGACAACAATAAAATTATAAGACTGCCTACGGTAAACGGAACCCTATTATATGCGTATCTCGTCACGCTCTGGGCAGTTATTCTTCTTCTTTTCTCTTGCGAGGATTTGGCATACACGTCTTGTACATTTGCCAGTGCCAAGTATTGAGATTATTTCAAGTATTATTAAATATCGTCAAACAAGTTATAGTCAGAGTTAAATAAAGTAAGTAAGTTAAAAATAAAGTAAGTCAAGGCCAAGTCCAAGTCATGCCCTAGTAAAGTGGTGAACACTTTGTAATTTTGTCTTCCTTTCTACATTTAAATTTGAACATGAATCAATCTTTGAATATATCTCTCAAGTCTATTATCTATAGTCAATATATCTATCACTTGTCTATTTGCCGGATAACTTCAAACAGTCTTAAGTTTCGTGAAGGTAAAAAATGTAAGGTTTTCATGGTGCATAAAGGCGAAAAGGATGCTTGAGAGATTTGAAGAGTTACAACAAAGTCTGGTTTGAATCAGAAACTTTTGATTGAAATCTCTCTTGAGTTAGAAAAAGTGTTGCCAAGTGTATCTACAAATTTCAAGGAGCGGAACGAACACTCTACCCTATTCTCACCCTCGACGAGTTATACGGATTTTGCCACGCCTTACGCGGGTATGTTTGTAGCGTATTTTGTGAGATTTATTACTAAGTCTGTGGCAAAGAAAAACTAAGTAGGAAGATCACTGTGGAGAGGGCACAAATACAGGGTTGCCATGTGATTATTTATACTCATATGTGCTTATTTTTGAGCTGCTTTTATTAACAGTTCATGCTTCGTGAGTCTTTTATCTCGCTCGCGCATTTCAACATTTTTGAAGATATAAAACGGTTGAATGCTTCACGACTTCAATGCACATACAAGCTTCAGCATAGCTTGAAATTGTACCATAAACTAATGCCCATTGGTGTGTTTATAAAGATTGTGAACGAGAAAAAACAAAAAAACTAATGACTCACTACTGCATTTTTTGTATAGAATAGATCTACGTTTGGCCACTAATTCGCCAGACTTATTATGGAACTCAGATTTTAATATCTGATCCACCCCGTTCGGGTCCAGTGAAATAGGAATGATCCCACAAAAAAGGTAAAAAAACGAGGTTAGACGGATCACGAGTATCAAATGAAGATGGACTTGACACTTGATCAAAAGAGAGGACGGATGGTGGACCAAATTCTGCACAGAGAGGTGTTTGTGGTTCAAAAAGCAACCACTGGGCAGATCACAAGCTCGTTGGTTACATTGTTAAGAGCCGTATTACAAAATGCATCATTCAATTTTAGGTATCTGGTTACGGAAATAAAACAAAAAATAAAGCCCAATTTCAAGATGAATATAAAACAACTAAACCTTAAATTTAAAATTGTTTCTTTAATATCAGTAACTCAAAAACACACTCTCAAACTTTTCTTCCGAGAGTTTTAGGAAAAACTACTTATGTAAATTGGAAATAATCGGTTAAAATGAAGAGTTTATCCAAAATTTAAAAAAAATTTTTTTTAAAGATTTTTCTATTTGGTGGAGTCAGAACTCTGAAATTCCAGTTTGCATTGCTTTTTCTTCAAAAAATTTGGGAGGGCTCTTAAGGAAGCAGGATAGCTGTGATCAAGACCGGTACAGGACCGGAAAAGATGGCCACGCTGAAGAGAAGACCTATACTCAACTCAGCAGTGGGTTAGACAATAGTTGATGATGATTACAAAAGGTAAGGAAACAGAAAGAAAAATCAAAGTTTCAAATTCCGAAGCATAATCCGTCTTTGTCACATGTCAAAAGTTTGTAGCGAACGAATGCTACACCCTCAACTGCTAAGGGACCGGTCAAATGTATCATACATTCGATCATTGTCACTGTTTCTCTGCGGAATCTTCAGACAGTAACGTATAGCACGGACACAGGTGGGGAAAGTCCTGAGCAAACATTTGTCTAACTTGACTTGGAAGCTTTGCCAAAACTAGTTGTATGAACTACCTCTTAATACCCTTCATCTTATGTCAAAGCAATACAGTATACAGTTCAATGGCAAACAGTTTAGGAAGTGCATAGATAAACTCGCAGTAAAGTGGGTCGCATAGTTGTTCGGTCTAAGACATAAGTCTTGGTTAAACTGAGATAGGATAGCGTTTATTAGAACAAATTTGACTGTGTCACCTATGCGGGCCTTTACCAAGCGTTTTCGTGACGAATATGGACTTGCAACTTACAAATAAGGAATTAAGATGGTACAGTTAAGTTCATGCTAACTTAATTTGGAATGGGTGCAGGTCCTTACAAATAAGATGTTTTTTTTTGTATGGGGCTTAGGCTAAGTTATCTAGATCCCGCCATAAAATGGAAGAATTATATCATGCAGAGTTTTTCGATGAAAATAACTGAATAAAAACTAACTTTTTTTCTATTGTATAGTTTAATACTGATCGCCAATAAGTGTACGCCGTGTTGGTATTGTTTGTATGGTGTGGTCTTTCGTGTCCACTACGGCAGTCTGACAGAAAAATGGGCAGGAAGGAATTATATCATGAAGATCTGCACACATTCCGTAATAACCCGAATCACAGTTTTTGGACAATGGATAGAGCAGATAATGTACCGCTACATCAATAAGTATAGCTGTTTAGGATTATTCTTGTTGTTTCTAAACCCTTATAATATGTTTGAAATTATAGATGCACTATCGGCAAACAATACAACAACAGTTCAGGGAGTAACAAAAGCTATTTAGAATAGAGTGGACATAACGATCCTACACCTGCGACTTACTAGGACTATTTCCTGCAACACTATCTAGGACAATTCATATGCATTGCGCATTGCATTACAACTTTCATACACAGTTCATCTGATTGTTTTGATTATCATATAGATTTAGGTAGAAACCATCATGTTCCAATGCTTAGGAAACTTGATTAGTTAATTTGTACTATATTGGTCACTAAAAATATTTATCTATACAAAAGCGAAATTCACCTACTCGCTCACTCACTTATTCACTCACTCATCACGAAATCTCGAAAACTACTTCACTTACGAAGCTGAAATTTGGCAGGTAGATTCCTATTGGGGTGCAGAGATAAAGAATTTCGCGAAAGGGCTTAATTAAGGGGGCAAATGAAGGTTGAAAGTTTGTATGAAAGTCCTTTGTTTTTGATGTTAGGGAAATGAAATTTGGTATTAAGATTAATGGTTTGAAACAAAATAAATACTGTGTTTTTTTTCTTGTTTGTTTTGTAATTACTTAGCTGAAAACTTGGCACTTATGGGGTGTAGAGGTCCGCTAAGAAAGAATTTTGCGAAAGGGCTGAATTAAGGGGTGGCAAAAGGGGGTTGAAATATTATATGAAAGTCTACGCGTACGAAGTCGCGGGCAACAGTTAGTAGGTATATAATTATATCATAAACCCAACCAAGTGCAATTCAGGGTCGCGCACTGATGGTTCCGTACCACAACATAAATTTACTAACTACTAAAGTACAAAAAGTAGTGCAATAATACAACATCACGCCCAGGCGGATCCAAGTATCGACCACGCCTTCGGTGATCATAGAAAATGTGGTGAACAGAAATTCGCGCTTCATTTATTTAGAGTGTGTACTATAATCATGCCAAGGTTTACTTTTAGGTATTAGGTACCGTTTTTATACTAGATCAAATCCAAAAATAATTTTTAAAAAGTTGGTTGCATGGATATTCTCTGTTAGTTTTTAATTTTTTACTTTACTATTATTTCTTAGTTAATTCACCGTAACATAAGTTATTCTGTGAAAATTTAACCTGGCTATCTACAATATTATGGTTCGAGAGATACTGCCGTTAAAAGAAAGGACAGGCAGACAGCGTTAGCTTAGTAATAAGGTCCCGTTTACACTCTTTGGGTATGGAACCCTAAAAACTAACATGATGGGTGATGATTGTCAGAAAATTTAATTTCAAACAGTTTTTTATCCTTGTAGCTAAGCTGGATAATTATTGTAAATCATTACGGTATTTGCGCTAATCGAGGATTATTCTTTACATTATCATTATTAGCTATTTCAGGTTTATTAATATTCTGTCAGTTAAACAAAAAATACTGTTTTAAGCTATCACGGTTGTTCAGTAAAGTTATATGATCATGCTACAACCTTACCACGGTAAATATCCCGTAAATAATCATATTATAGTTAAACAAAAGTTTTACATTTACGATTCAACTTTTCTTGAAAGATCGTGAATTAGCTGGAAACACGTTCGTTACCGTTCTGCTAATCGGTTTAAAGTTAAACGATTCCTTTCACCCATCACCATGAATACAGTTGGTGATTTGAAATGCCTGGTGAAATTCTACAAAGGTTACATTCCACGGAGCGTGTTTTAATAGATGTTGCTTACCGTTAATTTGTACATATATTTTTATTATTATTTAATAATAGGCTTGCGTATGGCTGCCGACTCGCCTGATGTTAAGCGATGATGTGGTCTACGATAGAGCACGTTTGCCTAGAATTAAGAAACCGATTCACTCTTGATTTGAAGACACCCAGATTGTAACTGTTGGGAAATACCCATTCAGCCAGTGCCTTCCACAGATTAGCAGTTCGTACAATAAAAGTGGAATCAAAGTACTTTGTACGGGTTTTCGGAACATCAACCAAAAAGCGGTGTCGATTTTTCGTGTCCGCTCTCATCTGGCAGTCCGATAGAAAAATGGGGAGGAGGGAATTAGATCAAGCAGATCCGATGCACACCCTACGAAATGTATCGGATAAAAAACCGATAGACTAGCAAGATTGTTCTCATCGTTGACTTTGGGCTAAGTAATTTATCGACTCTCAATTTCTAACTTCCAATTTATAACCAAATGAACTTCACAAGTGAAGTTTGATCACTATTACGTTTATCGTAACCATAATAAATAGTCTCTACTCCATAAACAATCTTCATTTACTCGTGTAAAGGTTATTTCAAATATAAGGTTATCTCTTATATCTTTTAGCGATGAGACCGTTGGTCGTATTTATTTCTATATCTTTTTGTGGCAATAAAAGTTATTAAATTTCTTTGTTACAAGTGCGGTCTTTTGGCCTAGTTTCAGTAGTCCAATTATCTATTCCGATGATGGACTGGTGAGACTTATTCATCTGCTTCAAGATTCATTATGGCCCGTTGGTCTAATTGGTAGTGAACCTGTCTTCTGCGCTTGGGGGCGTGGGTTCGATTCCCACCTAGAACAAACATTCATGTGATGAACATTTTGTGTTTGTTCTATGTCTGGGTGTTAATATCAATTTAAGTATGTATTTAAAAATATATATTTATATACCTATATCAGTCTCTGGCAGCCATACAGGGGTCAGATGACCATGTGTGCAAAAAAAAAAAAAACGTAGTAATCCATTGTTACAAACCATCGGACTACTGAGGCTATAAAACATACATGCGGTCCGTCTGATGGTAAGCGGTAACTGCTGTCTATTGACACCTACAATACTACCCTTTATATAATAAATTACTGTATTGTTCGGATCAGTTGAAAAATAAGTAAATTAATAATAACTATATAAAAAGTAAAATATAAAAAAAAAAAAAAACATACATTTGAATTGACAACCTCCTCCTTTTTGAAGTCAGTTAAAAAGGCGATTTATACCGGCGCCAGCGTCTTGGTTTTATCATCTCACTAGCCGCCACCGCCTGCAAGTGCATCTACATACAAGTATCATATATCAGTGGAAATCACACACCGTGCGATTTACACGATATTGGTTGCCTCACACCTGCAAAAGGAAAAATTAACTACCTTCCGCGGTGTTTCCTAGAAGCTACAACATGGGGTTCTTCAAAAGGCGAGTTAATAGAGTCTTAGGGTCGGTAACGTATACTTGTGTTGCCTCTGGTGTTACAGGTATCCATAAGCGATTGCGACTGCGTACCATCAGACAGCCCGTCTGCTTGCTTGCTACCTATGGCAGAAAAAGCAATCGCAACACACTTATTTTATAACTTAAACTTAATTATGAGATTGTCTGTAGAAATTAATACCTGTTGACATTAATAGCTGTAAAATTAATACCTTAACTCTACCAATTCCTTGGGAAAGTTCTGAACACTGTGAAAAAGGCGTAACTTGCGCAAAATAAAACGATGTTGCAGGCATACTTCTGACACAGTGTAATAGCCACCTAACTTTTCAAATTATCAAGCACATAAATAAAGAGAGCTTTGAGTTTCTTTGAAAACCGCGAAGCGTAGTTTTTTTTTTTGATAAAATATTTACTTCATTTTATTAGAGACCTTGATAAATATGATTGTGTTCTGATATAAAGGTTTCTAGATGACTTAATAAAATATATAAATAAAGCTTATAATTCATGTCCCACAAGACACTAAAGATAACTAGTAAATAAAATACAAATGAATAAAAATACAAAAAAAATAAGAAATGTCGAGTCTTGTGGCGGGCTTGTACAGCGATACGTGTATGTTTGTTACCGCAATTGATAATTTGGCTTATACTGTATCACATAGGATCGTATTTAGCGGAGCAAAAATATGGCGGTTACATAAGATCACGCGTGCCAAACTTCTCTTTTTGAGGTTTTCCTCATATTTCTTGAAAAGTATGAAACGAAACACAACTTAGTTCTCAGTTAAAAAAAAACAAACAAAAACTTGTGTTATTGTTTTACGTTAATATGGTATTGGATTCACGATGAATACCTTTTCAGCAAAATCAAATAAAAAATGCCTGATTGTTGTGTTAGGTTTCGAATCGAGTTGAATCGATTTTCTCGAGTTTTTGAACAAAATATTGTCTATGAAACGGTTGACGTTGCTTTAAAACGTCAACCGCCTTTTTGAATTACCAATAAAAGAGATAATGGGATTCGGTTGGCAACGGTGGTCGCGAACGGTCGCATCAAGCTGGCATCGAAGCGGAGCGCAAGACTTGAGTTGTGTAATTGGGAGTTGAGGAATCAGCGTTTGTAGTTTGAGTAACCTACCGGAATATTATATTGTTAAATAAAGAGTTCTGCTTCTGAAGTATAATGTTTTATTATATTTCAGAAGTGGGATATGCCCACTTAAATGCCCAACTGTGCTAATTAGACAAAGATCATGCTTCATAAAACTATGTCCACATGTTAAGAGATTAGTATTTTATTTGATGTGATTAGGTTTGAAGTCGCAAAAAAAAATATGTGAAGTTGGTGTGGCATATTATACTGTGGTATCGGAAGGGTCTCTGGGCGTCTATGGGGGAACAAACTGCATCTATTTTTAAGCTAGGATGCGCTGTTTTCATTATACTTCACATTTTGGGTTAAGTAGTAAGCCGAGTGAATAAAACGTTTTTAATTTTAAAAAAAATCTTGTTTCGAGATACGGTGTTATGTCCTATGACGATGAATCCCTGGTACAACGGCGGCTGTTGACGCCGCACCGACGAAATCAGGGCCGGTCGAAGTTCGAACTGCCGTATCCATGCGAGCAAAAGCATGGGGCACGTGTCTGTGTGGCGTGTAGCAGCTGCGCGAGGTCCTGTCGAGAGCCTGCAGCCGCGGACGCCACCAAGGAGCCTCAGCCTAATATCCAGGTGTGTTTATTTCTGCTTTTCATTATGCTGGTGAGATATACTTATCGTTGACAAACTTTACTAAAAATAACGCGTCGCATTATATTTTCATAAAGTATAAAGATCATATCGAATGCTATAATAAATGGCGTTATACGTCCTTAAAACGTGTAAATGAAGAATTTTATGATTTCATACGGATTCCGCAGAAAAACTGTCATATCTGCAGGTAGATTAGAACAATATGTTAGTATACTGATTATTTCTTATGTAACACAGAAAACAAAATTGACATGTGTTCGAAATTAAGCAAGAGATAAACATTTTAAATTCTGGTTAGACAGAAAACTCACTTTACTTACGAATGACGTCACATGTAAGCACGCCATACAAACTCCATACTGACACTCATCATGCGGGAAAGGGATAGACCATCCTTTAAGATTTAATTGTTTTTTTCACTAGACCTATTGCGTTGAGTAGAAGTGTTAGTTTCGTCAGTTCATTTTGTATCTAAGGCCTAGTCTGTAGCAAAAATAAAAATAAAAAAAGCACTGGAAGGTTGCGGGTAGTTGTAATAAAACTGGAAGTCAAAGTATAATACCAGTTAAGATTGTCTAATTTGGTAGCGTTAGTTATGCGAGTGTCCAATGTTTAGAACCCTAGTCAAAGAACACATAATAGCACACAGAAGGTTTTTCTCCGCGAAGAGGCTTAAATAAATAAGGACTCTCTCTACGAGGTAAAAAAAAAAAAAAAAGTAGTAATTCAACTCGTACAGCGCTGGATACCGCTTGTTATATTCGCCTAGAAGGCCGCCCTCTTTCTATTACGTAGCTCTATCTCTCCTGACGCGGCACGTGTAACGTTAGGGTTGTCTTCTTAATATTTACACCGAATCATCGTCATTATCAGCCACAAAATGAAACAAACCTAAGTAGGTCTATGTTTTTAGTTTTAGTGATATTTTTGTGTTGGCATGACGAACTCTTGGGGATTTGTTGTTTGTTTAGAAGTAATAGTTTACAAGTACGTACCTACTTATAAACAAATCTTAACAAGTGAGTACACCTATACACACCTATTCGGGCTATTGGCAAATTCATAGTATTTCGCACAACTATTCATTCCTCTAGACACGGGTGTGTCTGTAGTATAGGAAATAATTTTTGTTTCGTGTTTGTGGGTAGACTGGAAAATAAATGAACCGAAAGTATATGTGCATATATTAACATTTTAAAATTATTACTCTTCATTTGGAGCAGAATCTAAGTCAGTGCTTTGATGTAGATTCTTCAAAATAATCATGAATACACAAATTGCTAAAAGTCGCTCAGGTAGATGAGGATTTAGTAAACCTTTGTGTGTTCTGTCACACTTGCAGTATTGCATCATTTGCATAGGCACAGTTCATTTATCTAAGCCTTTATAAGTGGGATTTGGTTTCGACATTTTATTTCCAGTATTGCAATGTTTGCCACGGAAAGTATAGTGATATTGTAAGATAATAAAGGCATAGCTGTCAGATCAACTTTTACAAATTAATGTAATGACTGGTTAATTGAGCAGATATGTGTTCCGGTGGATGTAAAGCGAGTTATTAGTCGTCGAATTAATGATAAAATCTAAAATATTGGTCAAATTGCATATCATAATCAGCCTTTTAACAGTCCATTGCTGGACTTTTAGCATACCCCCGAAAGGATGATTGGGACACAACGCTGGGTCAGTGCGAATTGGCGGATTGGATTCGAATCGCATATCTTAGGCTTAAAATATAACATTGGACATAATGAAAGTTATCAGCTAATTACGGAACAGTTGTTTCCTTCTTGACTGTTTATTTTGAATGTAATCTGCCGGAGACAATATCTGTATTTCAGTGTGGTGTGACAGTGGAGGTTATCGAAGACAGTGAGAAACGTGGTCAGCGTGTCGACAGCGTGCCGACATCGAGTGACGTGGCTAGCGTGCTGACAGCGAGCGGCGTAGTCAGCGTGCCGACAGCAAGCGACGTGGCCAACGTGGCGACAGCGAGCGACGGGGTCAGCGGACCACGTCCCCAGTACAGGCCGTCGTTCAAGGTCAAAGAGCGAAAATGGATGGGTACGCAACTTGACAAAGTTGATTTTTGGTTGGGTTGTTAATAGCTTGAAAAGAAGATTTGGCGATTTGATTGGGGGTCGGTTCTATCAATAATTTACCTTTTTTTCGATAACTCATTAGCAAGATTACGACTCGTAAATGATACGTCAGTATTCTTTTTTACTGATTAAGGTATATAAACGCATTTACGTGAACGAAACTTTTACGTAAATTGTCTATGGCTATTTTATTGAGAGAGATACGCCAACATATTACACATTTAAAAATTAATATATTTTTTTAGACATGCATAGTTCTGATATGAACACGTTTTACAGGCGTATACTACATTCGCCATAAAAGTGATTAGACACTAAAACTATATAATTAAATAAACATTTAAAACATGTGTTGATATCGCTAAAGTTTAAAAATTACTGTGTAGATATTTCTTTTAAAATAGATGGGAATAGATGGATGAATATCTGGGTAGATGAAGATAGAAAGATAGTCAGTGAAAGCATAGATCACTTTATGGAGAAACGTTAGATCGCGGATCTTTCGCCTGTCTCGCAAGGTTTTCGAGAAAGACAATGTTTTCGTTTTAAAATAACATAGACGACTTTCATAGGGACTTCTGTGGGAAACGCCCTGGCTGGAGAATACCATAATGATCTCGTAAAATCACGCTGGACGCCTTCTATGCTATATATATATTATTTTGCATTTTTCTCAACCAAAACAATGTTAGTTAGGCACAAAACAAAACATGAGACAAACACCCGGATATTGTAAGTAGATGTCAAACGTCAAAATAAACTATTCGTAAGCTCAAACGGCTGCGATCTGCATTGTAAGGAGTGTTAGTAAAATGTTACTGAAATTAAACGAACAGATTTTTACAACAGAAAATTTAAAAATTAAATCAAATTTACTGAAATTTGCTTCGAATAAATATAGAAATACATAGAGAGAAAACGCGTAAAAAAATTATGTTCAGAAAATGTCAGCGATTTCATATAAAATTTACTTTATTTTATTTTGGTCGAAGCAATTTACATAGCAACAAAACTATTTTACCAAAACCAACCGTATATTTAGACATTTACAGCTCAGTTTTCTACCGTAAGTTCGATTTGTACAAAATAATCAAAACTCGTCAACCGCCGTTGATGAATGATGAATGTAGCGAGACGGCGATGTCAGAATCGCAAGTGGGAAAGAAATGGACTACTTGTGTTATGTTTGAGGTGCAATAGCGATAGTCTTGGTGTGTGGAATGGAATGCGGCGTAATCAAAATAATATAATTATGATGATACAATATATGTGACTTATAGGAGTTTTTGTAACTGTTTGGATGATGAACAGTAATGTTAGTGTGAATGGAGTATTTACTCACCGATGCCATCTTATATATAGTATATGTTGTTGTTGTTGTTGTATGTATGTTATGTTATTCTTGCAATTTTTACTTGAGGAGCACTTGGTCATTGTTACGGTTTGTGCAACTATCGCGTGACTGTAGGTCCGATCTGGCCCCGTATTGACTATTGAGTCGGGCCAGATTATTATTGAGCATTGCCGCAATTAGAGCGTCATTGTGGCATATTTGTAATTTTTTTTGATCGTAGGAAATTGGATTTGACATTTTGCTCACGGAAATTTATAAAACTGTCCATGATATAAATTGTAATAGAAATGGAGGTATAGTAACTTTTGCAAGAAGTAGGGTTTGCAACTGCGAGTATGTTATTTCGAAATGATGATAATTATGACTGAATTATAAATCATCTAATGTACCTACCTATATACCTATGTTAATCTAATTGGAAAACGTTTATTTTATTATAAGAGAATGGATAATAATTCATAACAACGTAATGTTTTATGACAGGTTAACTTAATTTCGATGGGAAGGCAGATTCGCAAAATTAAAATTCATATGATAATGACATGTATGTGATATTGTCTTTAAGAAATTGGTTTCCAACTGCAAGTATTTTAATTTGACATAATGATAATTATTATAGAATAATTCATACCAATGTAATGTTTTATGACAGGTTCACTGAATTATGATGGAAACGCAGATTCGAAAAACTTAAATTAATAACTAAATTGAGGATTCTGTGATTGGTTTGAAACTGCAAGTATTTTAACTTGAAATTATGATAGAATACCTAGATAATGTATAACCAATATGGTGTCTGTGAGAAGGAAGGGTTCGCAGATACCAATATGGTGTTTGTGAGAAGGAAGGGTTCACAAACACCATTAGACTAGATAGTCATAATGTACGGTGTACGTGAGAAGAAAGGGTTCACAGACACCGATAGATTTATGTGATTAGTGTTCGTGAGAAGGCAGGGTTCGCGGACACCAATATGGTATTTGTGAGAAGGAAGGGTTCACAAATACTAATATAATGTTTGTGAGAAGGAAGGGTTCGCAAATACTAATATGATGTTTGTGAGAAGGAAGGGTTCGCAGACACCAATATGGTGTTTTTGAGAAGGAAGGGTTCATAAGCACCATTGGACTTAAGTGCCTAGATAATTATGTAAATATAGACACTTAGGACGATAGATCGTAGTTTTAGCAGAATTGTACGATTTAATTTAGAAGTAAGGGCTCGCAAATTGTAATTTTTTTTCTTCTTCTTCACTCCCATTTAATTGTATTATTTGTAGCATACTTTAAAATTAATTTATTCGTTTGTTAAACTGTAGTATAATTATCAATTATGTTTTCTAAGATCTTAGTGTAAATAATTCTTAACGGATATTGAATCTAGTTTCGATGCCTGCTGATGCCTTCGACGACCGAGTGTTAGGTTAAGCGCGAGGGTTCTGATTGCGTGCATGAGGACATGCACGAGGTCAGGATGGTCGAGTGTTAGGTTTCGAATCGAGTTGAATCGATTTTCTCGAGTTTTTGAACAAAATATTGTCTATGAAACGGTTGACGTTGCTTTAAAACGTCAACCGCCTTTTTGAATTACCAATAAAAGAGATAATGGGATTCGGTTGGCAACGGTGGTCGCGAACGGTCGCATCAAGCTGGCATCGAAGCGGAGCGCAAGCCTTGAGTTGTGTAATTGGGAGTTGAGGAATCAGCGTTTGTAGTTTGAGTAACCTACCGGAATATTATATTGTTAAATAAAGAGTTCTGCTTCTGAAGTATAATGTTTTATTATATTTGTCTAAATCAAATTTTCTTCCGGATTAATTTTAATTTAAAAAAACTCAATGTCCTATAACCTTCCGTCAAGGGTTTTCACTTATATCGTCCAACTTTTATTATTATTGTACAAATGTATAGGCCTTTGATATTGTTCCGAATAGAGAATAATTTCGGAAAAAGAACCAGGCAGGCTCTCCTAAACTGTAAAATTGTTATGAGATCGTAAATCAAACTCGACCAAAACTCGGTCTATCAATTTTATTATTTCGACGTCGGAATAGAAGCGAAACTCTCAAATAACATTGTTGGTAACAACGGATCAGACAGCGTTACATTTATTGCTACATTGAAACAGATTGTAACATTAATGATTACACTCGCAAGATACTCTAGATTTAAAAGTTAAACAAAGACTATGTTTCCATGATTTCATTATTAAATTAAATGCTCTTTTAGGGTTCCGTACCCGAAGGGTGGAAACAGGGCCCTATTACTAAGCCTACGCTGTCTGTATGTCTGTCCGTCCGTCCGTCTGTCTGTCCTACCTTTTAAGAGCTGTATTTTTCGATGCATATTAGATAGCCAGTTGGTCTTTTTTACAGAATATGTAGTGTGACGGCGGAATAACTAAGGAATAATAATAATGTCAAAAAGTTAAAACTAAAGGGGGTATACAACAAACTTTTTTTAAAGGTATTTTTGTATTTGCTCTAATGTAAAAATGATTACCATTTTTTACGCACAAGCATCAAACTTGGCAAGATTGTAGTACACACTCAGTATAACAACAAATAATAAATAATGGCCAAGTGCAAGTCGGTGACAAATTTTTGTTCACTACCAAGTTAAGCAGACCACTAACTGATAAGCGCAGCGTAGGACGTCCACCTACAAGATACGAACTAAAAGAGACCGCAGGCAAACGCTGGATGCAGGCTGCTTTCAAGATCGATGGGAGAGGCCTATGTCAGCAGTGGATGTCCTATGGCTGAAATTATGATGATGATGAAATTATGATGATGATGAAATTAAGCAACGTCGGGAGCGGTCAGTACTTGGATGGGTGACGCCTGGGTGTGATGGTGTCTTTTTGCACTACTTTTGCATTTTAGGTGGAACGGAACCCCCAGTGAGTGAGCCCGACTCGCACTTGATCAGTTAATTTTTCTCTTGAGGTACGTAATGCGCCCCTTAATTTAATTAGAACCTTGCCTAATGTTAAACGAGTAAGTAAATTCTAAGCTAAATTTCTACGCTAAGATTCCTACGCGGTTGGTTTTCTAAGGTTTTTCGTACTCCTTAACGCTTAGAGGACTACCTAGAGAGGTTCATCTATATGATGAAAATGAAACACGCAAATTGGTTGACAGATGCCGGTGTAATCGACCCACATAAATAAATATTCTTTTATAAACCGGGCTAAATTGAGAACTTTCCTCTTTTTTCGAAGTCAGTTAAAAAAGACGATAACAGACTTACAAACGTAACATTTATCATACCCCAAACGCATTAAAACGTAAAAGAACTAGTGAAAAAATACCAATTTTTTTAAAGTTAACTCGTTGTCTTTTACTGCATGAAAAGATTAGATTAATAAAATAAAACCAAAAGGCTTTCAAGTTTAGGTAGTATAGCTGCTCTTCACTGCAGTATTTAAAATGTACCAGGTACCTACTTAGCACAAGGATAAATTTTCACTCTTCTTGGCTTGCACTCTTTCCTCCCCCGAGAACTCTAAATTTCCTCGAGTTAACGTATTTTATATCCCATCTTACTGAGCAGGAACTAAGTGATAGTTTATACTGAGAAGTGACTAGACAAGCAAGACATGTTCATGATAGTTAGCTTTATAAATGTATTTAAACAAAGTATGTATATATAATACTGGTATCTATACTAATATTATAAAGAGGATAGATTTGATTGATTGTTTGTTTGTTTGCATTGAATAGGCTCCGAAACTACTGAACCGATTTGAAAAATTCTTTCACTGCTGGGAAGCTACACTATCCCCGGGTGACATAGGCTAATCTATACCCGTGCGAAGCTGGGGCGGACCGCTAGTATTATATATACATGCTTTGTTTAAATACATTTATCTGCGCCCCGCGGATTTATCAGTTTAGCGATGAAATATGGTGATGACGATGATGATGCAAAGTAGCCTGTGTCACTCTCCAGCCCTTGAAATATACCCATGCTAAAATCAGGTCGATCCGTTGCTCTGTTGCTGCGTGAAAGAGGAACAAACAAACCAACAAACTTTTCACATTTATAATATTAGTATGATGATTTATATTTTTAATTTAATTAATAATAAGTATTCTTGCGTTTGGACGCCAAGTATGCGGTCTACAATGGAGTAGGTATGCTTGATGCTTGCCTAGAAGAAACCGATTCACTCGTGATTTGAAGACACCCAGATTGTAACTAACAGGAAACACCATTCAGACAGCACATTCCACAGGCTCGTAGTTCACACAATAAAAGTGGAATCAAAACGCTTCGTACGGGTTTTCGTAATATCAATCATAAATCGGTGTCAATTTTTCGTGCCCTCTCAGGCAAGCTCATAGAAAAATGGGCAGCAGGGAATTAAATCAAACAGATCCGAAAAAAAAGATAGTTTAGGGTTCAACGTTATTAACCCGTGAGGTGCCTTAAGTTTTTTCTGAACTTAAGCAAACAGGCTAATTTTAGACCTTAATTCGTAGACGTTTAGACTTTAATTCGGAAAGATATTTTTTTTTTAAATATAAGAGCTCCAGTTGCTGGTGCAACACGGGTTAAAGTCACCAATTTCTATTAAATAAACGCAGATAAACACATGTTAGCGGTAATAATTTTTCAAAGGTATTCTCAATTATTTTTTACGCTGTCATTGAGTTTTTAAGCACAGAACACTTTAAGCGCCCCCAAAAATATTCTAATAAAATAAATAAAAAAGGTCATAAAATTTAAAAGAATGTTTTTAAATATTCCAAAGGATATATATCTTAAAATGTTCATATCTTTACGATTTCCTTGCATCCGGAGTCTGCGAAACTTATAGCGGGTTACTCGGAAAGGGTGTACTAAACCAAAAGGGGTCCATAATACTTACCCATAATTATGAACAACTTTTACTATGGCAGCAACTCTGAAATTGCGAAAAACATAGCAGCTAATACATAGAAAACGGTCATTGACACTCGAAAAAAATGTATGAAACAGCTGATATTTCTTTCACGTGCGCGCTTCGTTCTAATCGAGACGGAGCTGCGCGCGACCGCCGAATACGGTTGAAACTATAGTCGGAATAACCGGATTAATCATACGTGAGGAATTCCCGTGTAAAATTAACAAAATATGCGAAAACCAAGCTTCCATTAAAAAAGCGTGCTAAAAATAATAACTAAAACTAGTTTATAATCAGCGTAGATATAATTATCACGTAACAAACACCAAAAACAGTCGATTTGAAATCGGTTGAAAATAAATACACCACATGTTTATTGGCTCCACAATTCCAGATTAACATCACGGCGAGTATCGTATCCATTGCATTTAATTTTATCCTACTGCGTATCTTTAACTCTACATTACAGTACTCTAGTTAGACAGATAGGTTATCTTTATTGTACATGTCATTATAGATAACCCATACCTAGCCTCGACACAAAACGTGTTGTTGTTTAAGCTATGTATTCATTGAGCAACAATGATTCGGATCCACGGTTTCTGAAACTATGTCACCCAAAGTGGTAATGGTGTGTTAATTTTCGTGACGTCATAGTGGGTATAAATAATGCGGCACATTAGGATTCATACAACCGATGTGCTCACGATGTCTACCATGTTAAAGATCAGCCCCCCGATTCTACTAAACAATTGTAACTGTTGCGATTTTAATTGTTAAATAACTGCCTCAAAATTGACAGTTTTTTTTAATACTAAGTTATAATATTAGGTGGTTATTTTCTAGTATAAAAAATATTTAAAACTGTCAGTTTTGAGGCAGTTATTTAACAATTAGAATCGCAACAGTTACAATTTAAAAACAATTTCTTTAGTAGAATCGGGGCCCTGTGCTATTACCTAACCTTTATCTTTGACTACCTACGTGAAGGTAATTAGGTACCCCTTGATCCTTTATTAACTTCGACTAAGGTCTGATTGGGTCTGAATCGTTTTGGTAACGGTAGAATAGATCCTATTCTCTATCGCTGCCTTAGCTTATGTGGCATTTAAAGTGTCGAGCTGACAGCCTTTGTGGCGTAAACCTCAGAAGCCATTACCCTCTGAAAGGGGTGTAATCTTTAGTAGTAATAGGTCGAGGTTAGTGGATAAATGATAGTCTATTTCCTTTGATGCTCTATTTACTAGTAATTCTAGTAATGATTCTTCCAAGAAACTAGCTGTTTGTGATGGGATAATTGAATTCACACTTATAAATGTATATTATGAACTATGGAAACTATTTGGTTATATTAAACGGAATATGTCCTAAAACTGCGACCAGAACCACCGCAGTATTGGCAGCAGCATCCTATTAGTACACGGTGAACGTGCTGCTATCCCCAAGCCACATGCAAAGCGTGGGGATTATGGCAACACCCTTCTAAGGGAGGCCTTTGTTCAGCAGTGGACGTTTACTCGCTGATGATGATGTTGAAACGGAAATTACTTACGTAAAATTAAGCTGATTATTTTGACTATAGTTTCTACCGCATTTGGTGGTCTTTTTCAGTGCAAAGCGAAACGGAATCACGCTTGCACTCACTAAAAAAGACCGCCAAATGCGGTTGAAATTATAGTCAGGATAACCGGCCTAATCTTACGTAAGTAATCCCCGTATCAACAAAATGGGTGAAAACCACGTCAATTTCTATAATAAAATATGATAACAAAATTTTCACAGATTTTATTTATATTTTAATGGGAATTATTCGTGTAAAGTTATATGCTTATTTACGGGATATTTACCGTGGTAAGGTTGTGGAATGAGCTCTCGATATTTTGGCGCAGTTACATGCACCATGTTCAAGGGAAGACTCAGTCTTCTCGCAGCAGTGGACAGTGCAGTTACATGCACCATGTTCAAGATGTGATACACGAGGTAGTGAACAACCGTGATGGTTTAAAACAGTGTTTTACTCACGTAAGTTTCGAATATAGTTTTAACCGTATTCAGATTAACCAACTTAACCTTACGCAAGTATTTCTCGTATAACATAAATTAGCAGCACCCGTGGTTACACAGAAACCATAACGAACTTGAAAGGATTTGAATGAAATTTGGTGTGGGGTTAGCTTATACTCTGGATTAAAACATAGACTAACGTTTTATTCCAGGTAATTTAATGGTTTCTATGAGTAAGTGCAAGTGAATTGTACTACAGTACAACCGCTGAGAGAATACGTATGACAGTGGCAATAACATTGTAAAAAATCTGAATCATAGCATTTTATTTTAATATTTTACTGCAATACATTGTACCATGTTACCAATGTATTACAGTAAAATATTAAACACTACAATCTTACGTTCAAAAAACTAGTAAAAGTAATCATAATTTACTGTTTTCGTTCAGCTTTTTACGAAGTGGTGGCAACCATCAGACGCATTGGCGCACTTTAGCAAATGGCAAGTTGGTACGTAGAGTGCAGGAACGATATAAATTTTTGTCATAATCTTATGTAATCTTAATCCATCCTCCAATATTTGGGTACTTAATACCTAATTGAATAGTGTCGTAGAGATAATCAAACTTGTTGTTTACTTTGTAGCCAAAATTGCAAACAATGCATCCATAATCCTCTATTATGTTCTCTCTATATACCTGCATGTTTAGCTTCAAATTACTGGCTAAAAGGCGAAATTATCACGGTCCATAATTTCAAATATTCGCTTGTACGAACCATTTAACCAATATCATTGTTATTTACGTTTACTAAGTAATCCGGAGATCATTCAACCGAGTTTGTGGTTGTTTATTTAAGGCCAGGTTGTAGTGCGATGTGAGCACAATTACCACATTCGATCATCAGGCTATATTAGAACTAGGATTATTGTATATGATTATATTTAGCAGACCAAAAATATGACTGTAAAACAAGATCACGCCACGTTGTGACAAAATTAACGTTGTAACGCAAATTATTGTGGTTTTTATAATTTAACTAGAAAGGAAAGTAACAGAAATAAATCAATAAATACCTAAATAAATATTCGAGACATTTTTGCACACACGGTCATCTGATCCCAAACTAAGCACACGTTGCACTATGGCTGCTAGAGACTGTATTTTTAAATAAATACTTTAATAGATATTACAATCATCATCATCATCATTTCAGCCGTATGACGACCACTGCTGGACATAGGCCTCCCCCATCGATCTACAAAAGGGCCGGTTGGAAGCGGTCTCCATCCAGCGTTTCCCTGCGGTCTCTTTTAGGTCGGCTGTCCATCTTGTGGGTGCACGTCCTACGCTACGCTTACCGGTCGGTGGTCTCCATTCCAGAACATTTCGGCCCCATCGACCATCTGTTCTGCGTGATATGTGCCCTGCCCACTGCCATTTCAACTTGCTAATCTGGTGAGCTATGTCGGTGACTTTTGTTCGTCTACGGATCTCCTCACTGAAGATATTACATTACAGTACAGTTATTTATAAACGTACTACAACCTGGCCTTAATAGTTAGCTTGAAAAACTCACGCTACATGTTACAAGCACTAATATACGTGAAATACGTATCGAATATGTGTACTTCGCCCACAGCTTATAGATGAAGCGTCTGTCAATAAATTAACTAGAACAAGTCTCAACAGTACTCCTCAGGCACAAGTGCTGTACAACACTTAATAACAACGACAGAGGACAGGCCGGGAGTGCACTTGGCAAGAGGGTTAATAAAGGGAGAAAAGCCTAGTTTGTTTTTAAGTCGAGTAGTTTTAAAACTAACATCAGTACTATGATGTTAAGCTTTATTTTTTAATGGGGCAAATGTCTTTATTAATAAAACAAAATACAAGCTAACTACAAAAAACAGTTCGACTGCTCATAGACAGTTCAAGGTCTAAACACAAACCAAATGCTCAAGCGCACTACCAGTTGGCAGCGTATCCAGCATGATGGCCGCATTACCATGCTGAATGGCAATTCTTAAGTCATAAGTAACTCATAAGTAAATTTGTTAGTAAAATGTCAATTTACAAGTCAATACAGTTACAGTCTTATGAGTTGAGCCAGAAACATGCCAGCATTTTGGCCACGCGTTGCATTAACTAAGCGCTCTGAAAGATTTTTGAAAATGTGCTTAGCCTTGTTAACCCACTTTAATGTCAAATCAGTAAATTTTGTCACACGCTAAGATGAAATTCAATATAGGTATAGCGCTTGAATGATTTTTTTATTTATTAAATAATAATAAGCTTGAAAGCAACGCAACATGTCAGGAATGAACAAAATAAACATAAACACAGTACATATGAAAAAGACGAAGACAACATTTTAATCTCTTTGTCATAATTTCAGATTAATTTTACTGTGCTGTGCTGCAGTTAAGTCAAGCAAACGTTATCAAAGATCGGCTGATAGCATTTTACTTTATTTTACTTTATTATAACACAAAAGCGGGGCGCAGCTAGTAAGTATGATAATATAAATATTCCTAACGTTGATTTTAATAAAATTTTAGTTGTGTTAATTCATTGATAGTATAACATACTAGATCCCAAAGAAATGCTGCTAAAAATATTGTTTATTAATTTACTCACGTTTGTCAATGAAGCTGTAAGTCCCCAGGAATCCAGTCGCGTTGTTCTGTCTATCACCAGTATGGAACTCCAGCACCAGCGCTGGCCCTGGCGAGTACAGAGCGGAAGGCGCATCTGCTCTGCCGCCGCATAGAGTTCTTGCCCAGGCAGAGCGCTCACTGATAGCATCAGGAGGCCCTGGGCCTTGGACGTCCCAGTACACCTTCAGGTAATCCCCACGGATGCAGCTGAAACAAGAAAATTTAAGCTTAGTTTAGCTTCTATATAAATAATTATATTTTTATGCATAGAAGAAGACCTCTCTTTGTACACAGTTTTGTGTTAGCCTTAATTTGTTTATTATGTTAGAATATTATTATGTTATAACCAAAATACCTCAGTGCCTTAAGACGAAAGTCTTCGACCAGTGTGATGACATACGGCACTGAAACGTGGTCTCTCACTATAGGGCTTAATATTATAAGCATGCTCAAAGTCGCATAACGAGCTATGGAGAGGGCTATGCTCGGAGTTTGTCTACGAGATCGAATCAGAAATGATGAGATCCGTAGATGTACGAAAGATACCAACATAGCCCACCGGATTAGCAAGTTGAAGTGGTAGTGGGCAGGGCACATAGCACGCAGACTAGAAGCCGATGGGGCTGAAAGGTTCTCAAATGGAGACCACGGACCGGTAAACGCAGCGTAGGACGTCCACCCACAAGATGGACAGACGACCTAAAATAAACCGCAGGGAAACACTGGATGCAGGCCGCTTCTAACCGGCCCTTTTGAAGATCGATGACATAAAGTCAGCAGTGGGCATGCTATGGCTGAAATGATGATAATAAAACAAAATCTTACGCAATGCTAACTTACTAATAAATATGAAAGCTTTTATTTACAAAAAGTAATTGCTAACAATTTAATTGTTCGAATCAGGCGTTACGTTGCGGCGTTCTGTGAATGATAATGACTAATTACCTTCAACGGCACATCGTTCTAATAGGTAATTAGGTATTAAACGTTAAATAAATTGCACATAATGTTTTTGAAATATTCGTTATAATAAGCTTTGTATCGTAAAATATTAGGATCGATAAACGATAAAAAATTAAACGACTTCACATCAGCCGATATAAGAACATTATGTAGATACAAGCAGCGTCACGCGGTTTCACCCGCATGCATACAGGAACTGTTTATTTTCTAAGATAAAAAGTAGCATGTCAATCCAGGTTATGACCTACTTTCACATCAAATCCGTGAAGCCGTTATAGAGTTGAGTGTGGATAAACATGATTACACACACACGCATACTACTCCGGATTGGATCTGCATGATCTAATTCCCTCCTGCTCATTTTTCTATCGGACTGCCAGAGTGAGCATGAAAAATTGGCACTGCTTTATGGTTGATATTCCGAAAACCCGTACGAAGCGCATTGATTCTACATTTATTGTACGACATAGCTAGTCTGTGGAATGCGCTGCCTGAATGGGTGTTTCCCGATAGTTACAATTTAGGTGTCTTCAAATCACGATTGAATCGGTTTCTTCTAGGTAAGCGTGCTCCATTATAGACCGCATCATCGCTTAGCATCAGTCAAGCTGACGATCAAACGCAAACCTATCAATAATAAATAATAATAAAAAACTTATAACAAACATACTTATTTATTATAGGTAATGAAAACTTACGAGTAAGGCTGTTTGCACACAAGGCAATCCAAATCGCTGATTCTACTATTAGCGCGACTTTAGTCGTGAACTTTTCACACACGTCGCCGGCGGGACAGTTAACTATGGGGCTATGATATAGCTTTTATTGTTGACGTTGACATCTGACGTACTACTGCCAAGATTGAACTAAATTATACGGCTTGCTAGTTGGAGCGTTGATCCTACAGCAGGCCACATACGTGAAAAGTAGGCGAACTCGCGCTTTGTCTATCGTGATAAATATCTGTGTAAGTATTATTTAAATACACTGCGAAAGTTGTAATGCTCCTTCTCCTCTTTCTCGTGTACAACATGTCTTATTTTTCATTTTCGTCAGAATACTTAACAGTGATGCTATAGAATATTTACCGTGATAAGGTTGTGAAGGAAACTCACGATATTTCAGCGCAGTTACGTGCACCATGTTTACGGGAAGGCTGAAGAATACAGGTCGCTCTAATATTTCAAAGGTAAGTGCAGACATCACAATCTACCCTCTTTCTTAGTCTTTTGTTATCACTGGAACTCAAACTTGAATCTAAAACTACCTATCAAAACGTGCTATACCTACCATGCATGCATGTCATGCTATGACTGTAAAGCAAATTTAAAACTTTTTCTAAATCTTAAATTTGCGCCGACATAAGTTAAAAGCACAAAGAAAATATATAAAAATTTTCACTCACGAAGCACATTTTAAAAATGCTACTTATAAATTGCCGTGGAGCGCTTAATAAAGCCTTGTCTTGAAAATAAAGGCGCCATAAAACAGAGTTAGGAACGTTATATCGTAAAATTGAGATGGTGTGTTCTGCCGGGCTTTCAATAAGTGCAACTATGGCGCTTCTTTGAAATACTGCATTTTTCTATAGCCGATGGGTTTTAAGCTTAGTTTGATAGATAGTCTGTAGATAGATAGTGTGTGTGTCAGTCAGCTCGTGACCACGGCCATTGTAACATGGTCGAAACGTCGAGGGAAAGGTACATATGTTTTACCTAAATTAAATTATACGTGATAAGTCCCGATAAACATTTAAAACATGACGTGTTCAAATCGCGAAAGTTTAAAAATTACTAGATAGTCTGTAGCCGTAGAAAAAGGAAGTAGCATCCGTAGACAAATTCTTTGTTAGACGGATTCGCAACTAGACATAGTAAAGTCAGGAGAAATTCTTGCTACCGTCATGTTATGGGTACCAAATGAAATAGTTTTGCTCAGAAAAATACGATTCGTGAGCTTGTTATGCAATTTTTTTCAATTATTTTGTTTGAAACTAAAAAAGCTATTGGTGTATTGACATTAAATGCAATTTTAATGAATTAAAATTTTATTTAATACCATTAAAGGTTATCATTTATATTCTCAATAAATAATTATCCATATTGACGTAGCATTTGTAAAATATATCTATATCTATAAAGGTAAAACTCTAGTCCTGATAAAGGTATGTCCTTAAATCACTCTTTTCGTGAATTTGTAAAAAAACATGTATTGTGTTTGTGAGTGTTCTACTAGATAAATTGAAACAGCTAATCCTATTAGACGCAATTGCTAATGCCACTCTACTTTGTGAAGATGCACTCTTAAAACATATAAGCTAACTGGGAAGTTACAATTTGAAATCACACTCGCAAATAGTCAACCGATAAACTACATTCCACCCATCCACCGCAGTGACCGAGTTTCTCATAATATCCTCGAGATAGGATCTTATCCATCCATCTCCTGCATCAATCTTGCACGCATGCTCGCCACTGTCACGCCGGATATTTTACACGGAACGCGAAATTAGCTGGCGTAAATACGGGGGAGTTTATTTATGATGCATTCCTGTTATTTTTGGATTTCAATCCTGCAATCATTTTGTAAATGAGAGTAGCTTGTCTCAAATATGTGTAGTCTATTTAAGTATGTATTTAAAAATATATATGTATGTATATCAGTCTCTGGCAGCCATATCACAAGCTTTGCTTAGTTTGGGGTCAGATGACCGTGTGTGCAAAAATGTCCCAAATATTTATTTATTATTATTTATTAATAACACGTGATGAATTTATGAAACAAGTTTTTATTTTAAATAGAATAAGCGACAGGCCATTTGATGGTAAATGGTCACCGCCGCCCATATACCTACAGAAACCCCGGGAATTGTCAGTGTGATGCCTAACTTTGAGAACTCTATTCACCCTTCGTTTGAAATAGTCCAAATTCTACTTCGGAGGAAAAAGCGAAGGTGGTAAGCCATTCCACAACTTGGTACCGGTACGTGGCAGAAATAATCCATTAAATCAAACAGTGCGTGACTTGCACGTAACTTTAATGTACGGATGGCATTTCTGCCGATAGCGGCCAGTTCGGTGGTAAAACAGGATGGAGAGATAAGGTCAAAAAGACATTCATTAAAAAAAAAAAACAATTGGTTCATCAGTGAATTCACCATTATAATTATTATCTGTAGAATAAGCTAGCAATACCCTTCTATGCCCACCCACTATCTTGAAAGAACCATTAGCTTTTTTGAGACCAATGTAAGTAGTAAGTCTATTAAGTGTTAATCCAGAGTATAAGCTATCTCCATACCAAATTTAACTCAAATCTATTCAGATTTTACGGAATTGAGTGCGGACAAACACACGTCAGTGTTACAGGCACATAGGTGGCGATTACCACTTACCATCAAGCAGATCGCAAGCCTGTTTGCCGCTCTTTTTATATTAAAAAACACACTTACACACAAACTTTCGCATTTATAATATTAGTGTGATAGAGAATTAAAAAACTGCGCCATTAAAATAGCCATAGACTGCAACACACGATGCGAATTTTTATTTGACTAAAAATGTAATTGTCATGTCTTACTGCTTGGAAAAGTCTCCTCTAATTAATTCTGAATCTCCACCTAAATAATCTACAGATATGTGTTACGATAACATACTGAAACCTTTTATAGCTTTGAATTTTTTCTCAATCTTGATATCTCGAAAACCACATCCGTATCCCAAGATCGGCCCTTTAGAAAACCTCTTACTTTATTGCCTACAGCTATTTTCTCGAAAACCCTGAACAAAGATTCGTCTATACAATAAAAATAAATACGAAAGTAAAGATCGTCTCGTTGAAGCCACATCTTGCCCGGCCATCGCTCCTATTGCTCGTGACAGGCCTTTTTTTAAGCCCACCCTAGCCTAACTCAATCGTACAGAAATGACATGTTCCATATAGGAAAAGAACTTCGTGGAAGGAATCCAGTTCCCTTGCTTTTACTCCGAAAATACAGGTTACGTTTGGCTTACACAACTTCTGTTGTAAATATTTCTGATTGACACTCTTTGAAAGAGAGAAACCAATTTGGTTCTTTGAAAGGTAAGAGCTATAGAATTTTCGACTTTATGAATAGACAGGCCTTTGAGAACTTAACACCATTCAACATTCAAAACAACAGAGTTGACGAACGAAAGACCGAAGTACTTTCTACAGTTTGGTGGGAAGATAATTCGTTTTTTTGACACAAAACATTGTGCGCAAAGGAAATCATCTTCAGACAAGAATAAAAATAAGCTTATAAAATAAAAAGAAGAAAAAACAAGATTTTATTTAAATGTCGGTTTTAATTTTGGTGGCTATTTTTAAAATATTACAATTTTGGGTTTATATTTTAGTCACCAGAACTACGAGTAAACAGCAAAATTGGTTAGATGAAACTGGGTTTAATTCAGCTTGCAATATTTGATGTAAACAAACTAACAAAAAAAATATAAAATATATAAATTTTGCAAGTTAAATAAAAGTGTAACAAATGAGTTGCTTTTTGAAAATTTTATAATAGGCTTGCGTTTTTCTTGCCTGATGAGGTCTACGATAGAGCACACTTGCTTAGAATAAACCAATTCAATTGCGATTTGCAGACACCCAGATTGTAACTATTGGGGAACATCCATTTAGGTAGCGCATTCCACACACTAGCATTTCGCACAATGGAAACAAAGCACTTCGTTTGGGTTTTCGAAATATCAACCAAGAAGTGGTGTGCCCTTTTCGTGCACTCGGCAGTCTAATAAAAAATGGGCAGCAGGGATAAGATCATGCAGATCCGATGCACACGATGCAGGAAATATGCTTGATGCTCTATGGTTAGAAAGAGACAGAAGAAAGAAAGAAAGCATTTATTTTGTGCACAAAACACTACAACATCAATATTATAAAACAGACACAACAAAATAACAATAATAACATGTTAAGTTGTCGCTGTAGTGTCTAGTGCGACAAAAAAGGACAGTGCTCAGCGATAATGCTACAGATTTCTCTGCAGCGCTGATTTTCAGCACTGACCTTCTGAGACGCACGGAACTACAATTATAAGTTAGAAAAACCATTTTTAGAATGAAGTACATTATAATAAACACACTAATAACATGGATAACACATCAGAAAAAAAAAATGTGATGGGAAGTATAATTTTATTTACAACATACATCATCATCAGCACACTTCAGTCCATTGTTGGAGGCCTCTCTCAAGGGGCTCCACTCAGCCCGACCTTTGGCTTTCGCTATAACATACGCTCGTTTATAAAAGCAATATCCTCAATGCAAATAATAATATTTTTCTTTCAATGTAAACAATCCGCTCAAATCAATTCTCTTCTAGTTTTCTAACTCAATATCATAAATCATCCTGTTGATATCAATTGAAAGCGAGAACGGGTGGAACTACCAAAATAGCGCAATTTCCGTATCCTTTTGACCTACATACAAAATCTAAGTGTAGTTGTTACTGGATAAGAGAATTTTCGTAAAACGTCGTTGACTATGGCTTCTTGTTAACTGACTTCAAAAAAGAGAAGGTTCTCGAGACGACTGTTTTTTTTAATGTTTGTGATGCGATTACTCCACCAATTGTAAATTGATTTTAATGATTTTATTTTATTTGGTAGGTCATACTTCAGAGGTTGTCTCATATAAACTTTAGTTATAAAGTTTAGTTGTGAATATTTGTTTCGTCACTGTCTCTCTTATTCGGTTTAACGTAAGTGCGATGGAGACAAAAACAATAGCATATGCACAAAAATAACTGGCCTGACAGAGCGGTACAAGCTATGAAGTGATACATAAGCATAGTCTGAACAGACTAGTGTTCAAACAGGCGGGCTGCTGCTACGCCGTATGAATTGCATATCTGGGATGATCCTGTAAAACTGTGACGCCTTTACACCCCAAATGAGAGTATCGTTATGCAAATTTTGCCATAATGAAGTCATTTGTGTCGGTTTTAAAAATACACGCTGCATTTTGAATAATTCATATCAATTTTCAGACCAACAATGTCAACCATATTTTCGACATAAATCATACACACATTAGAAAACTGCATTTGTTGTTTTTGTTTCCTTGTGAGATTTAATTCACACACGAGTGCGTTCTACTTATCGTACGGTGTCAAAATGTTAACACTTACAGTTAGAGCGGTCTGCAAGTTCAAGGTCATTCAGCGAGTTTGAGAAAATATTCGGCGTTTCTCTGAGGGATCGTTTTCGAATCAAATTTACTCGCCAGAGTTCCAAAATCCCCAACATATAAATATGCTAGTGTATTGGCAAGCTGAAATCGCAGTGGGCACAGTCATATCTATCGCAGAACCGATAATAATTGTCATGGTAGACGTGTTCTAGAGTCAAGACAATGAAACGGCAAACGTAGCATGTGACGCCCCGAGGCGATTATAATTATACGTAAGGCTGCTGTAAGCGAAACTCTAAAGATTGGGCTGAGTGAAGTGCCTAGAGGTCTATGTTCAGCAGTGGACTAAGATAAACTAATTATATTAATGATGAAGAATAAACAAAAAGGGTTTCTACAACTAATTCTAAGGGCTGCCAAAGAACCGTCAACGCCGGTAGTATTGCAGGTGTTCATAGGCAGTAGGCACTGGTTTCTACTTACCATCAGGTGGACAGCATCTTTAGTTGCCGCTCTTTTTATAATAAACCTACAAAGTACTTTTAAAGTAAAGCGCTAAATATGACAAATTAACGGAGAAAAACATGATGTTTATTTTAAAATTCTTAGTAATAGAGAGCTCTGCAAACGAAACGCGACGTTTGCAACTAACCTCTTCGCGCTCCAAATGAGGACAACGGTAGTGTAGTGGGTACGCCATTATACTTTTAGTGAAACGAAAACGTAAATACGTATACAAAACGTAACAGCTTTTCTTGCTGAAACATTGAATAGATTAATTCAAATTCTGCTTAATGCTATACATACATTCTGCTATACATTCTGTCATTTCTTACTTTTCGTTTTTTCTTAGTTTAAACCCATTCCCCGCCGTATCACAACCCTTTGGCACAACCAGTTGTGTTTTTTTTTTGTAACCCTATCTGTGGCGAATTAAGTAAAATAGCATAACCCGTGACATAACTCGGCGGCTAGTAGTGTCATAGAAAGTTTATCTCTCGGAGCCCTAATGAGTTTTTATTTTTATGTTAGACTTAACAAATAATTTGTCCCAAGTGGTTTCTTCTTTTCTTAAACTTCAAAAAGTATTTGTTATCACTGGATGCTATGTCGTTGAAATTTGGTTAAATCCAAAGAGCTTCGTTCGTTCGCTATTTTCTAAAATTTAGAAATTTTGAACTACGTATGTGATCTCAATTGTGGTTTTGGCTACGGAACCCTACCATATGCTTGTCTTGACACACTGTTAGCCAGTAATTTAGTAAAAAAACACGATATGTTATATCGATGAGTCAATAGAAAAAGAGAAAATATGAAGAGCTACGTTTGCTATTACGAGTACCTATTGTGGTTTGAAAGCGCAATGTAAATCAGCACAACTTAAGAGAACCATATTTTTGTAAAGTTATATGATTATTTACGGGATATTTACCGTGGTAAAGTTGTGGAATGAGCTCCCGATATTTCGTAAATAATCATTTATAACTTTAGTGAACAACTTTAATGATAGTTTAAAACACATTTTGTACTCGTTTTATTCAAATAAAACCAAGAAAGTCCCATATAAAAACTAATAAATATCAACACGGAAACTTTACTCGTATTGCGACAAAACGTCAAAAGAAACTGAAACAGTTTTGGCTGATGGATGCGGAGGGCATAAAAACACAATCCAGGGAAAAAAGTTTCTGGAAAACGATTTGTTTTACTCTTTTTCTCCCTGGAGAAAAATACGGTAGCCGTAATCGATTGAACATGACTCGTGAAAGAAAAACAACTAATAATAATTGGACATGAGCCTCGGAAGCTTAGATGACTGATCTTCGAATCCTGATCATAAAAATGTACTCGTATATAAAAGCGAAATAACACTCATTTACACTGACTGACTGACTCATCACGAAATCTCAAAAACTTAACTATGAAGCTGAAATTTGGCAGCTGAATTTCTTATGAAGTCTTGTGTAGGTCTGCTATTTTGTAGCAGGGACGAATGAAGTGGGTCAAAAGCGGGTTGAAAGGTTAAATGAATTTATAAACCAAAATCTGGGAAAATATCCAAACCGGAACTATTAAACTTAGCTTTAGCAAGATTTAGATTCTAAATTTTTATGGTAAAAATAAAATTTTGATTTCCGTTCATATTTAAGCTGTTCTCATAATATTAGTAAAGCGTCTTGCTTTTGTAATTATTATTACTGAAGAACATTTTTAGTGTAATGTACATAATTATTATTGATTTAAAACCACATTAATAAAGAATTATCTGATATGTATGTAGTATATTTATGTAGTTTATATTGTTTAGTTGAAGTGGCAATGGGCAGGCCACATCGCTCAAAGAACCGATAACCGATGGTCAAGAAAAGTTGTTGAGTGGAGACCACGAACCGGAAGACGCAGCGTAGGTAGGCCTTCCACTAGATGGACCGACGACATTGTAAGAGTCGCTGGCATCCAGTTGATGTAAAAGGCAGGCTGTCATTCAGGGAGGTTAAAAGGGGAGGCCTATGTTCAGCAGTGGACGTCTTCTGACTGATGATGATGACATTTATGTAATAAAGGACTAGGTATGTAGGCCGCAGCCAAAATGTGGTACGAAAACAATGACCTATTTGGCCTAACTAGAGCTAGCATGAGAATGCATCAAAATTCCTCAGTATCTGCAAAACGTTATGGATTTATAATTACCGTGTTATTTTATTAACATTTTAAATATTTTCTACAGTTACTAGCTATATGTAGGTATACTATGCATAGAAGCATAGATACATCTAAACGTGGCAAAATTTCATTGTGATTTTCTTCGTGACCCTCCATCTAGTGCTTTATAACAACAAAGTACTTAGGCACGATGTCTTGGTGAAAATTATATGATACACACATCGCATTTCAGTTTTACGTTTAGCTAATTTTTTTATGGAAAAGACCTTGTTCTCAATTGGAGTCGATGTTGGCTTTTCAAAGCTGAATAATCGTCTGATTACCATTTCCCTCTAATTATCCAATCGTGCTACATTTGCTATTCTGTTTCGTGTTCCCGTCGATGGAATTCTAAGCTGCATATTTAAAATTGAGACTACATAGATCTGTGAAAAGTCACTGACTAGCGATTACAACCACGATTTCCAACTTCCCAAGATTTAGGTATGTCCATATTATCAATGTAATGGAAACTACTTCTTTACAAAATTTCAGAATGAGACAGAGAAACTGAGAACCAGTCACTGACATAGCTCAGTGTATTAGCAAGTTGAAGTGGCAGTGGGCCGGTTATATCTATCGTAGAGCAGATAACCGTTGGAGTAGACGGGTTCTGGAGTGGAGACCGCGAAGCGGCAAACGAAGTGTGGGATACCCTAAGACTCGACGGAGTGACAATATACGTAAGGCAGCTGGCAGTGGCTGGAAGTAAAAAGCCAGAGATTGGCCTATATCCAGCAGTGGAATAATATAGACTGATTATTATGATGATGATATGATTATAAACATTGGTGAAATAGTGTTAAAAATACGTTATTTTTAAATCATTTGCATCCAGTTGCGTATTATAAAGGATCAAGCACATTAGGACGGGCCGAAGTGGGCCGGGGAGCATCGCAAAAAATCGCTTTTATACATTTTATATGAAGTAATGCACATTATTCCGGGGTGCAATGGGTCGGATTTTTTTCAATGCGCCCTGGCCCGCTACGGCCCGTCTTAATGTTAAAGGGTTACCCGCAATGGTGGTACTAAATTGAAAGGTCATAGTAGAAATTATTACCTGAGTGGGTGTTCTCCGATAGTTACAATCTGGGCATCTATAAGCCACGAGTGAATCGATATCTCTTGGGCAAGTTAGAACTTATACTCCGATCGTTGCTTTGAGCTGTCTTATTAATCAGGCACCAGCGGCTTCTCAAGTGTTTCTCAGATGAATCCATGCAAAACTTCAGCATGTCAAACTAAATTAGTACTCGGTACTTAGCTTCAACCCTAATTAGGTTCGTGAAGATCTTATAATGGTAAGATTGGGTTTCCTAAGTAATTTGCTTTGATAATGTTTTTATAGAAGAGCTGCTTTAAGTATTAGATATCTAAATTCAAAAGTTCTTAAGTTTGATGAAAAAACATGCAAATTGTCTAACACACTTAACATTAATATCATAAATGGAAACGTTTCTGTGTGTGTGTGTGTGTGTGTGTGTTAGTAATTTTGTTCTACCTTACCTTCCACCTTACGCACTACTGCATTAAGCAATTCAAAAACATCTAGTATGTGCTAGACTTTCTATTAAGTATTTCATTTCGGGTCTCTCGTGTTCCAATACAAATAGCTTCACTGATAGCGGGGATGTCCCTATCGGAAATCGGCCGACACATTCGTGTTTGCAGTACTCGCTGTATTCGTGGCCGACGATAGTTTGCACTTGATGCATATTAATGTACCGCGGCACTATTTGGCTGAGGACACACATGAGCGGACTATGTGACTGGGAAGTGGAAGACACTGTGACGTGACTGACGCTGAAAAAGGACACGTCTTTTTTCTTCGTGTCTAACTGAAAAAACAAACGTTGCATTTGAATAGGCAAAAACTGTTGAATTGCTATTATTAGGATATACGTACACAGCTACGCTTAATTTATTTAATTATCCACATTAACAAATAACAAAGCACACCAATTGAGAATACAATAGCGATATCAGCAATGCACGTTCACGGGTCGGTTAGTTTGCTATACAGTTTTTTTTTTTGCTATTGTGTCGTTTTATTACCATGACATTATCCGAAATGGTCCAGATAAGCGAACTTAATTTAGGAGTGTACGTTTTTTTTTTTTAAATCTTTAATTTTATTGGGGCTTTTAGACAACATGTCTATGTCAGCCCCATCGTATCCTGACAAAACATAAATTTCCTAAATAAATGTACTTAAACTTATTACTTTACACAACCACAAACTTACCTAAACAAGGAGTGTACGTTTAATACACATACATATTAAGTTACCAGATTGTATTTTTTTTTATTGTCTTATATTAACAAGCCGACCATAAATAGAGGCGAACGCCTCTAGTTTTAGTGATAGTGTAAGTTTTAGTGTCTTGGTAGACAGAGACCGTACAATACAAGCAAATGATGTCACTACGGCATAGAAATTTATATTCTGACGCTTACTTTGCGGGAAAGGGACAGAGCATCCCTTTCTAAGCCGGCCAAAAACTTTAAGCGTTTCTATGTTGGAACTTTATTAGCTAATTAAAAACATCTCAACAATCATATTCAACATGTTATTTTGACAAATCAAACCCCCTGTTTGATAGCCTATATGTTAACACTATCAATATTCTAACACCACTTTTTGCTGCTAGGTTCTAAGCATGATACTCTTTTATAAGGCCGTCATGGATGCAACATTAGCACTATAATTATAGACGCTTAGGCGTAGTCACTCTAATTGCTCAGGCATGTCCAGAACTTCCGTGCAGTCGTGTACATCGAGTGCTATTCATGCGGTCTGTGTATCGAGTGGTTTGAGAATACGCGTTGTTTCGGCGTTGCATATTGCATGAAATGCGGATTCACGCAAGATATGGGTTGACTTGTGAATTCGCAAGCAGCGGTCTTCGAATATTGTGTGTAGACAGGCTGGGGCATAAATAGCCTAATAGGTACCTGTTACCAAGGATGATGAGCACCACAAAATTTTATGTTATGGTGAGTTATTTCCCGAACCAAAATTAAGTTTACTAGGTGTCTTCAATTCGCGAGAGAATCAGTTTCTTCGAAGCAAGCTTGCTCCATCGTATACCGTATCATCGCTTACCAGCAAGCAAGATAAAAGTAAAGCGCAAGCTTCTTAAAAACACTTACATTTGTTTACCCTCCATAAAAATAAGGGCAGATCATCATCATCATCATCATCAGCCAGAAGACGTCTACTGCTGAACATAGGCCTCCCCCTTTAACCTCCACACTGAACGACAGCCTGCCTTTTGCATCCAATGGATGCCAGCGACTCTCACTATGTCGTCGGTCCATCTAGTGGGAGGCCTACCTACGCTGCGTCTTCAGGTTCGTGGTTTCCACTCAAGAACCTTTCTTCCCCATCGGTTATCGGTTCTCCGAGCGATGTGGCCTGCCCATTGCCACTTCAACTTGCAAATTTTAATAGGGCAGTTGATTATAACGATTTACCAAATAATTTTTTTACGTCGATGGCTTACTCGATTTTTGTCGCAGAACTATTTAAATAAAAGACCTCAGTATGTACCTATACTTACTCAGCTATACATAGATAAATAAATACATAAACAACGGATGGAGATTCAGATTTACCAGATTGATTTTAGACATTTTTAGAGGAGTTTCAACATGACTTGTTTTTCGTAAATCATCTAAAGATAACCTGGTTGTAAAGGTATAACTGCACGTTTTGTTACAAAACTATATATTTGATGAATCTCTGTGTTTCCACATAAACCCCCTTATTAAAACGTGAAGTAGGCTTGGAATAGTTACTCCGTCTTTTGTCTTTTTCGATCGAGTTCAAAATGTGAAAGAGAGAAGAAGACAAAACACGGCGTAAGGGGGTAACAGTTTTGAAGATAAACTTCCATAAAGTAACGCCTGATTCAATAAACTATGTTTTTTTTAATGCCATAGTTGGCAAACAAGCAGACGGGCTGCCTGATGGTAAGCAGTAACGGTCGCTTATGGATACTTGTAGCACCAGAGGCATCACAAATACGTTGCCGACCCTTTAGGACTCAATTATCTCGCCTTTTGAAGAACCCCATGTTGTAGCTTCTCGAAAACACCGTGGAAGGTAGCTCATTCTACATTTTGCATGTATGAGGCAAGAAGGATCGTGTGAATCGTACAGTGTGCGATGTCCACTGATCTATGATGTGTGGATGAGCCTTCAGGTGGTGGCGGCTAGTGTGATGGTAAAACCGCAACGCCGGCATGTTTTGTTACGTTTTAATAACTAATACCCCCTTGGTGGTTTGCGTCTGTACTTTTGTGCTTTGTATTTTTTGTGTATCAACATCATGCTGAAAACACCGCAGTAACAACCACCAAAACATTCTTATTTAAATATTGCATTGAATTTTGTCTTGCTCCTATTATCCAGGAGAACGAGACAAACATCAACGTAGGATTAATATAAGAATGTCTTTGAAATTGTGGTACGCCCCCAGGTTTTTATAGGAACGCACCGGTATCCCCCAAATACGTTGTCTCAGGCAATACTCCCGGGAAATGCTCAGAGTATTTCCCCTCCTCTCTACAATAGCGCGAGCCTCACTGCACCGTTGTTTTCCCTGGACTCGCATATACGGGAGGTTAGATCCACAAATCTGACCAACCATGAGCTTAAATATTGTGCCTGTCTACGGAACTCTAAAGTGTTTGAATAGGAGCTAAAACATCTGCAGTAATTTGGTCAAAGAGAATAAATAAATAGGCTTTTGCATTAAGACTGTGACATCATAAAATTTTATGTACATACAAAGAACATAGGACTTGGTACTTATACAAGGTTACAAGGAAAAGGTGCCCTAAGCCGAAAGGGGTCCGTTATACTCATCATCATCAACATGAACGACTTTTACTATGTGACAAACCTTAAAATCGTGAAAAATCTGCTGTTTCATAAAAATGGTCATTCAAACTCGAAAATTTGTAACAGCAGATATTTTTTTCAGTGTGTGTTGCCAGTGATAGCATTACGGTACTGATACGTGGTCCTTAACCACTGGGCTTTTGGAAAAACTCATAGTCACACAGCGGGCAATGGAGAGAGCTATGCTCAGAGTTCCTTGACGCTATAAAATCCAGGGGGTCTAGACAAGAGCCACACACTGTTAGCGTTCACGCCTGCGGAAAGATGAAATTATATGAAAATGACATTGACAATGACATTAGCATGAGATAAATTATCTGAGCCCATTTGGGAGACCGCTAGAATTGAAATCGTGAGGTCGCGGGATCAAACCCCAGGCCCGTACCAATGAGCTTTTTGGAGCTTATGTACGGATTTTCATACCACTGGCTTTTCGGTGAAGGAAAACATCGTGAGGAAACCTGCATACGTACGGAGAAGGAATTCAATGGCGTATGAGAATCCATCAACCCGCACTGGGCCAGCGTGGTGGATATGGCCCAATCACCCTTTCGGGGGTAGGCTAAAAGTCCAACAGTGGACTGTGAAAAGGCTGATTATGATGACGATGAAATTATCTGAAGATAATGTCATTTTCAAACAATTTCATCTCTCCGCAGGCGTGAACGCTAACAGTGTGTGGCTCTTGTCTAGACCCCCTGAACGTATTATTCGCCGAAGAACCAGAGGCACCGACATAGTTATTAAAATGTGCAAGTTGAAGTGGCAATGGGCAGGCCACATCGCTCGTAGAACCAATAAACGATGGGGAAGAAAGGTTCTTGAAAGGAGACCACAAAATAGAAGACGCAGCGTAGTTCTAGGTGCAGGCCTCCCACAAGATAGACCGACGACATCGTGCGAGTCGCGAGCACCCGTTGGATGCCGATGGTAGGCTGTCGTTCAGTGTAATGATGATGATGATTGTTTTAACGATACCATAGTTAGTTGGTATTAGTGCCATAGTACATTATTTGCGGGTTATCCTGTATATCAAGATGGACTTCAATTATGTTAGACTCTGATTTATAACATCATCAAAGTCATAAACCGGAATCAAACATGAACGTGACAAGAATATTTTTGGCGTGATACAATTTATTGCAGTACACTACGACGTTATCCCACATATAAAGGAAAACCTCTATTGTTCGCAACTCCATAATAGTTGGCTGGTCGCCCTTAACACAGGATTAGGGCAACCAACTAAATTATGCACTTGCCTTTTCTTCGGCTCCGAAAAGTCTAGCAAAAGACGAGGCGAATGAAAGAGCCGGAAAGCTTGCTCCATAAATATTTTAATAACGCGGAGACGACAAGCACTTTAGTGCCTATTGTTAGATAATAAAGGAATTACTCGTAGTCTTTATAGCGAAGTTAATGTAGTGTCGAAACTTGTGAATGAAGCTGAATTTTGTCGAACGCACAGTCTAATTTAACTATGTTAAAAAACAAATTTTTCTATCGTATTCCAAAAGCAGATTTTTAATTGGATTGGTTTACTGTGGTTTTCAGGTTGATAATTAGGTAATGAATCCTGGTTATTTTGTACACATTGCGCAAATTATTTTTTCCGTTATTTCCCGTAGGTAGTTTTTTTTTTGTTAATTGTTTTCATGACCATGTATACAGATTCCTTCAGTCGTACTAAAACATGTTGTTTACCAAGTTGACATAACGTCAAACAAGTAATAGTCCCAGTCAGTCAACCAAATTAAGTCAAGATCAAGTCAAACTCATGCCCCTGTAAAGTGGCGGAGATTTACAAGAGGCTCCTATGGAGTTTTGGAAACTTCACGAAAAGACATGTTTTACCTCGTTATATCACTTGCCCACACTCGAGCACGTTTACAAGTACTTAATGAATAATAAATTCACCATTTAGTACACATTAACACTCGAAAATACAAAAGTTTAGGAAAATAATCCAACGAGCCGACATGTTTTTTCCACGTTGGCGCCAAAACTCCTCCCGTAGGTTTCTCCCGTTCTGTTTTGTGTTGCCACTTTCTTTTTTGCAATAGGCATGTGTCCTAATGTTTAATTTATTACAAATAACCGGCTTAGCGATGAATATAACTAAATACATTACACATACTGAAAAAATAATTTAAATTGGCTGATAAATCTCTGAGATATGAGTGTTTAAAGTAAAAGTAGGTGGGGATAGAGAAGGGATGCTCTATCTCTTTCTCGCAAAGCATGTGTTAGTA
The DNA here is from genome assembly GCA_914767915.1 of Agriopis aurantiaria. NCBI lineage: Eukaryota > Metazoa > Arthropoda > Insecta > Lepidoptera > Geometridae > Agriopis > Agriopis aurantiaria. The sequence goes on from OU611990.1 coordinate 6,756,864, forward strand.
TAGCATTTGTATGGCGTGCATGAGGCGTGACGTCATGGCTCAGTATAGTGCGCTCTCTGTCTAGCATGAAATTAAAATGCTTATATCTTGTTTATTTTTGAACTAATTTTAATTTTGTTTTTGTTGTTGTGCTCTATTTATGATCAGCTTTGTTATGAGGTAATATTTTTTTTTAATCATCATGCCTTAGTTCCGTTGCCGCAGGTGGATAAGTTGTGGTAGTTCCATTGTTGGTGTTTGGTCATGTATCCCTAGCCGAATCCGATGGGCTATTATACTAGATAGTTGCAGATCCATCAACTAATGGGCTTACTTCATTATTGCCATCAACCGAATCAACTGAAAGTAATTTAGTTTAATTTTATTTTAAAAGTTTTCATTGCCGTCGCCTAGATAATTTGTCACGGAGGAGTATCGCCGATACGTTGCCAACTTCTACACTACCTTTGTAGTTCGTTAAAAAAACAAAACTCAGTCACTCTTATGTCATTGGTGTTTCTAGATGTTAAAGGTTCTTTTGACAATGTTAATATTAAAAGCCTTGTTCATGTTTCGCATGACTTAGGTTTACCGAGTAAAATATTAAAATGGATATTTAACTTTTTGTATCAAAGAACTTTATATGTATAATATAATAACAAATTACGTGGACCAAGAACAGTTAATAAAGGAACAATGCAAGGAGCAACTTTATCTCCTCAGTTGTATGGTTTTTACACATCTCAAATTCTTGAATATGTTGACACTACACATATTAAAATCTTACAATTTGCAGATAGATGATTTTTTATTATTTTATTTATTTTTTATTTTATTAATGAACACCAACATGATGTACGTCCTTGCTTAACATGACCGAGACAAGGCACAAGAAGTAGACTAAACGCCACCACAATTATAGGTGCAGACTACATGCTATTAAAAATAATAATAATGAGAGTTAGTTTTTGGAATATAAGTTAGTACATTATACATTAAAAATTCAATTAATATTTGACTGATTAAAGGAATCTAAGAATAAGAGAAAAACATTACTTATTACAGCAGTTTGATAGTTTACTACGAATAGATAGTTTGAACCTACCCACGCCACCAGCGAATAAGTCTACTACGTCATCTCGGGAGAAAACATCAAGCTCCCTGGCTAGTCTGTTAACAGGGGCATTTTTGCCCAGATTTGTTTTCCAGTTGGAGCAGCTCAGAAGCTTATAACGAGATGGTCTAATCGATCTAGTTGGCGCAGAGAAGTTCAAAAAGGCTAATAGTTCCGGTATATCAAGTAAACCATTAGCGAATTATATACCGAAAGTCAAAATATGGATATAGCTATAAACAGAATGAATACGACATTGCATCAACTGCAACATTATTACAGTAATGTTTTTAAGGACCCCATTTGCCATAAGTTTCCGTACCGCTTACACTGTGCTTGTAGTCTTTATAGCGTGAACCATTTGCAGAAACGTCGGGATCCGTCACATTTTAGGCGGTTACGTTTTGTGTAACGACTATTATTGTAACTTCGAGAGAAAAGTAAAGTTGAAATTTCAACTTTTGTACGAGGGCTAAAAGTGCTTTAACAATGCCCTATTGTGGATGACTACTATTTCATATTACATTCATTTATAAATAGTTATTAGCTGGTAATAATATATTTACTAATATTATAAACACGAAAGTTTTTTTACAACACATTTGCTCAAAAAGTGCACTTACGATAACTGAATACATCTTTCGAAAGTTAAACATTACGGAGCATACAACGGAGCGTGCTGTAATGAAACGCATCATACAACGGAGCGTGCTGTAATGAATTTGTCCGCACGCTCCGTTGTATAGCACCGTGCGTGTACGTTACGGTATTTTTTTAATTTCCATTTTTTGTTTTTTTCTCGCAAATGTGTTGTAAAACGTTGTATGGCACACGTGCGGATTGGTTATTACAAACTCGTGACTATGGTAAGCCCTCGACTTCGTCTCGGGCTTACATTCGTCTACTCGTTTGTAATAACCAACTTTCCGTACTTGTATCATAAATAACTATTAATGCTATATGTTAAAGTTGTAACAAACAACAACATTGTAACAATTTAGATAAAACTTAGTGCAAAGCATTTTTAGGGTTCCGTACCTCAAAAGGAAGAAAACGGAACCCTTATTATTTTATTTATTTATAGGATCACTTTAGAATAACTCACTTTGTCTGTCTGTCTGTCCGTCCGTCCGTCCATCCGTTCATCCGTCCGTCCGTTCGTCTGTGCGTCCGTCTGTCTGTCTCTTTGTCTGTCTGTCTGCCAACACCGTTTACTCAGAAACGCGACGAGATATCAAGTAGAAATTTATATCAAATACTTGGGTCTACGGTCTCTTTCAGCCGCGTAAAAATCGAACTTTAAAATAAATTCTTAAAATATTATTTCTTATAAGTGAAGCTTAGTTTTTTAGCGCTTAGTTTGCGATATGTTTTTTATAATGTATAGTTACTGTCTTTCTACGATATTATATTTTATACTGCTAATATAGACCTGTTAGTGGCTGCACTTTAAACACCGAATAAATTAATATTATTGTATATATTACCTATATATTTTTGCTGTTAGTCTATACTAATATTATAAAGAGGAAAGATTTGATTGTTTGTTTGTTTGTTGGTTTGCATTGAATAGGCTCCGAAACTACTGAACCGATTTGAAAAGTTCTTTCACTGTTGGGAAGCCACACTAGCCCCGGGTAACATAGGCTATATTTAAAAAAAAATAGGGATCCTTACTAAAACTCCAATATGTAACCCACGGTGTAAAAAAATAAGATTTACAATTTTGACTTTGCGTGTTTGACAGTTCTAACACAGGACAACGTCTGTCAGGTCATCTAGTGTTAAATAAAGACAAAATAAAATAGAAAAATTCAATGTAGTTTAAATATATTTTACCTCCATGGCACAGCCCTTAACATGAAAGCGTAATAGGAAAATCTCACCTTTAAACAATTTTATTACCACAAAAACATCTATATCACTCAAAACGAATCCCAAGAGGCTAAAACGAGCTGCCATTAAGATAAGAATATGACGTTCTTACATAAAGGGCAGGAAGAGAGGTACGTAATTATACGCACATTTTTTGCTACCCAAAGCTTTAATAGGGAGTTTTCGGGAGTTTGGGGAGTCTATCACGATTCCTCATCTTTAGAAGAATGGCGCCTTATCTGAACTGTCCTCATTATCATTCCGTAGCTTTTATTTAAATAGTAAAAGGGCTAAGCGACTGTAAATGAGAAATGAGCTGGGGTTCATTAACTAACTGGTTATAAGAAGTCAGTTACAGTATCAAAAAATGACAATAAAAGATGCGTAAATATTCTGTACTAGCAACGCCCCCCGGTTTCACTCGCGTAGTGATGGTGATTATGATGATGATAGCCTATGTCACTCTCCTGTCTTTGAAATATAACCATGGAAAAAAACAGATCGATCCTTTGCTCTGTTGCTGCATGAAAGAGGAACAAACAAACCAACAAACAAACACACTTTCGCATTTATAGTATTAGTATGATTCGTTATATATTCGAAATCAATTATTTATACTTACTTATTAATGCAAATGGTCTTGTGCTTGATATGAGCTGACGTCCTAATTACTTGATATTTTTACCCACACGACTAAACAGAGTGACGGAAGAGGGAAATAAGTCAGTGTGTATATTTATATTTTAAACTAGCTGACCTGAGATACGATGTCCTGTCTTAGAACTGTCAAACACGCAAAGTCAAAATTGTAAATCTTATTTTACTACACCTTGGGTTATATTATTGGAGTTTTAGTAAGGATCCCTATTTTTTTTTAAAATAACATGTAGCCTATGTTACCCGGGGATAGTGTAGCTTACTAATATACTAATATTATAAAGAGGAAAGATTTGTTTGTTTGATTGTTTGCATTGAATAGGCTCAGAAACTACTGAAACGATTTGAAAAATTCTTTAACTGTTGGGAAGCTACATTATCTCCGGGTAACATAGGCTATATTATATTTTAAAAAAAAATAAGGATCCTTACTAAAACTCCAATAATTAACCCAAGGTGTAAAAAAATAAGATTTTAAATTTTGACTTTGCGTGTTTGACAGTTCTAAGACAGGACAGCGTCTGTCAGGTCTGCTAGTAATAGATAATATGTATTATTTTAATTTAATTTAGTTTAATTTTATTCCAAATATGTATCATTATTTATTGAGAATAAAAATGGTTGTAAATAACCACGGGGCACGCTTAGTTATGACAAATTTTAAAAGTGAGTGAAAACACTTAAATTTAATCACGACTTAACGTGCACTTTGAAAGTTTAAAATAGCTAAGTTAAAAGGGTTAAATCTCGTGACGTAACGATAACAACATTAAACTTCCTCGCCATCCTCTACACTTTTGGAGCTGGAGCTTGTTGAACAGATTTCCCAGTTGCATCGTTCATCCTCACTTTAAGAGCAAATACCTACCGAAATACCTATTCTAGATCTTCGACCAAAATAAAATGAATGGACGGGTCCAGAAGAAGAGCAATTTTGAAGATTATAAAATGAGCGCCGGCGCTCACTTCGTTTCAGTTGGTCTCTAGCCGTAGGAAGTGCAACACGTGACTATTGTTACATGATAACGATACGTCTGACAAAATTATGCCTTCGTCTGCTTTCCCGAAGTGTAAATACACAAAAAAAACACAATCTATTTTTATGATTTTTTTTATGAATGTACTGAACACGGTTATAATTAGGTGTTGAAGTATATGTCCGACAGTTTTGACTCGTTTTTACTGAACAAGTTCAATGGTTATGGCCCGTCTATTAATTTTATTTTGGTCGAAGTTCTAGATACTCTACGAACGGCGTCGACGCTAACAGCACTCTTTGTAAATCTTATTGAGCTTTCAGGAGCTACATGTACAAGTATGACTAAGTTCTTGTCGTTAGCATTGCTCTGATGTATTCTTCTTTATGTATTGGATTGTTATTGCTAGCAAACGATTGAAAACGTAATGAATTCATAAGTTTTCACGATATAATAATATTATAGTGCTTTTAACAACACCAACCATATTAGTTTTGACCATCCTTAAAATCCTCACACATCACATCAGCAGCCATCAAACGTCCACTGTTGGACAAAGGCCTCCCTCTTAGAGAGGGGTGTTGCCATAATCCCCACGCTTGGCAGGCGGCTTTGGGATCGCAGTACGTTCACCGTGTACTAATAGGACGCTGCTGCCCACCCTCCGGTGGTTCTGGTCGCAGTTTTAGGACATACTCGGGTCCTTAGCCTCTGCCTCCTCCAGACCCTTAAAATCCTCGCTAAGGAGAAATTGTATATACAATTGTACATGCTACACGATGCTATTGGACTAATAAAATAAAAAACAAGTCATCAAATCGCAGACCTACAAAACCTCTGGTTCGGGGGTGTGGTGGAGCGACTACTGCGTAGGTACATAGAAAATGTTTTGGTAAAGCATAGTTAGCGGTAGGTACTTATGAATATTTTGATAACATTTCTACAGACAGCCTGACCACGGAAAATGTAGTGTCCGAAACGTCAGAACCTTAAAATAACTACACAAAGAAACCAAGTACATTCGCAAAATGTAAGCCATTCAAAGGGTGTCATATATGGCTCCAAAAAAAATATAAAAATTTTACTATGACAATTTGCCCGGTGAAATCGTACCACAACAAATCAGAAAAGCAGCATAAGAGTTATGGTGTGACATTCCACAGGTAATCCATTAATTTTCTTGCTTAAATCGTTTAAAATACCAATCGAAACGTAAGCTACAAAGCGAATTTGTAGCTTACGTTTTGAGAAGGCGTTGTTTGGAAACCTACCTTCTCTGAGTAGTTATTCTAAGGTCAGGACTTAAAATAATGTAAAAGAGATGCCATAAAAAACGAAAGTTATTTAAAGTGTTTCATTTCTATTTTAAAACTTATTAAGTGCATGCACTTGATTTTTGTTCCGAGCATTGCGCATTGTATAACGTGACTCAGATTTTGATATATTCTATTGAATGAAATAAGCCTACCCAATGAATGTTTGCTATTAAAAATCCTCCGCTTTATGTTAGCCCGCGTTGACTTAGCCATAGTGATGTGAATTAACATTATAAAAAAAAACATAATTCATAATTCAATTATTCATTGCTAAATAGGTAAAAACAATAAATTGTGATCTTAAATAATTATAGTTAAGCACTCTATTTTCGCTGATAAAGAATGCAATAAGTTTTTGTCTTTAAAAAATTAATAAAAAATTAAATATTTTTACACTTTATAAAACCACCAAACCACAAAATTATATTATGTTGTCAGATAATCAAATAAATTTAGGTATACGGAAGAATGTCAATTATATATTATTATGTCAATGATTAATATGTTTATAGATTTTTGGATTCATATACCGCAAAAGAAATAATAAATAATTTCTATTTTATCACAGATATACACAACCAGATCGGCAATATATTTTAGTGAAAGAGACAACTTGATATGGCTCAGCACAAGTACGAAAAGGACATAAATAGATTTTGTTGTCCTTATCGGCGTGACCTGTTTTTGGTACCTCAAGTGTCAAAATCTGTAATAATCAGTGACAAACAAAACGGGTCTGAATTATATTTATTGCCTTTTTTTGGTGATTTAATGTGATAAATGCGTGTTTCCTCTGAGAAATAATTGTAAAAGATATTTTACAATGGTTGGTTGTAGCATTTTAGGCTGCAAGAAGCGCAGTGAGCAATAATACGATGAAATATCATTTCACACGTAAGTAAACATATAAAGCTTGTAACGATCACCTAAATAAATTCAGGATATCAATTCGCAAATATTTTATTCATAATTAGTCAGTTTTTAGGTCGATTTGTGGTCTAATTCTATGAATTTTATCAAATTATTCACTTAGAAAATAAATTATGAATGTTGCCAGTTTATGAAAGAAATTACCCACCGCAACTAACATAAATTATTCGTTCTGCAGGTTTCCAACTGATCCTGTCACATTGCTGAAAAAAGCTGGCACATTGCAAGAAGTGCAAAATACCGACCCTTTTATGCCCATATGAATATGGTGAATGTTAATATTAAATATATATTAATGAGGCCACAGTTATGAAGCTGGAAAAGCAAAAGGCGATTTCGGCGAACCGATTCAATAAGCTACGCGCTGTTCGTGAAATTTGTACTGTAAACATTAAAGAGTCTATTTATCTAATTATTTGGAATGTTATACATATTTCCATTCATGAAAAAACTAAACTGACCAAGCGCGAGTCGGGCTCGCGCGCTGAGAGTTCTTTACAATCACAAAATACAAAAAGTTGTGCAAAAAGACAACATCACGCCCAGGCTGTCACCCATCCAAGTACCGACCGCGCCCGACGTTGCTTAGCTTAGTGGTAAACAGAAATTTGTCACTGACTCGCACTTGGCCAGTGTTTATTATTTGTTGTTTTACTTATGTTCACTATAATCCGCTAAATTTGACGCTTGTACGGATTACCGTTTTTACACTAGAACAAATCCAAAAATACGTTTAACGTTTGTTGCATGAGGGACCCCCGTTCCGTTTTAACTCTGACTTTTTTATTATATTTTATTAATTATAAAAAATCATGCTATGGTTACTTTACAACCTTTTTTTAATACTATATTCTAATCCTAACAAATAATTATAATAAAAACGCAAGTAACTTTCTGTCTGTTTTTACGAGGAAATGGCTAAGTCATGGTATAATAATATACTCCGCCAGGTATAGCAATCCGAGAAAAAATGTTTACGTGGGCGTCCCGCAATGATGTCATGATGTCAATTTACAACAGGTTCGAGAGAGATGACGATACACCACGTAACAGCTGATTGAATAAAGTGGCAAGGGGACAGTGACGTCATTGCGGGACCACTCTCAAATTGCTAGACCTTGTTTTCTTAGATCATGGGCTAAGTCAAATTTTGTCTGGACGATAGGGGTGTGTCATGAGGACAGACAACGTACTTTTCTTCCCAGAAAATTGCAGGTAGCTCCGCGGGTTGCAGCAGCTAGTGTATAAAATATAAATATTTAAAAGGTAGTATTGTTTCCAAAGTACTCATTGAAGATTCACACCCATCATAGTAGGTAAATTACCCTAACTTATAGCAAATCATTTTAATGTGGCAACACACCTTGTTGAATCGAGAGGCACTGAGCTAGCCGCGCTCATTGAAAATCTATAGGTAGTAGATCTGTGTATTTTATTTATTGTTACCCATCCATATTTGTGAATTTAGATCTTTGTCGTTTAAAAACCGTCTCTTCCACTTTCTTAACAGATTTAACGTACCTACGTTTACTTGTTTACCATCTCCAGCTACACTGTAACTTAACATCAGGTGAGCTGTGGTCCCACGCCTAGACTGTCGACCATTTTTTTTTCTCCTAAATACAATGTTGAACTTTAGCTTTAAAATTGTCAGTTATCAAGGTTCCTTTTAACGACGGAAGTAGAAAGGTACCTATGTACCGCTAAGTAGCCCTATAGCCAAACAATGCCTGACCTCTGCAATATCAGCTTGGCTGGTGATTGATCAGCGATCGGAGCCGTCCAGAGGGATCAGCCCCATCAATCACGCGTCTCGCTGGGACGTCTTCACTTGACATGTTATTTTTGAGGAAAAAAGGAGAAAACTGCCCAGGAAAAACTAATAGCTATTCGTGTTTGGAAGTATTTTTGCGTTATTATAATAAACTAGCTGTTAAATTGTTGACAAATTTTTGCATTCCTTTATGTAGCAACACAGAGCTACGGAACGACATTATTTTTTGCATGAGTATAGTTTAAGAGCCAGAGCATTTTCTGTGTCAAAGTCAAAGTCATTGGTGAATTCACATATTATGCCGTTGAATTCCTTCTTCGTACATTATGCAGGTTTTCTAAGAAGTTTTTCCTGCACCGAAACCATTGGTATGTACGTATTCTTACCAGTGGTATGAAAATCCGTACATAAACTCTAAAGAGCTCATTGGTACGGGCCCGGGATTTGAACCCGTGACCACACGCTTTCAAGTCTAGCGGTATCCCAAATAGGCTCATTATCATCATCAGCTAGGAGACGTCCACTACTGAACATAGGCCTCCCCTTTTAACCTCCATCCTGAACGACACTTTTTGCATCCACTGGATGCCCGCGACTCTCATAATGTCGTCGGCTGGGTCAATGGCTACCACGGCTTATTTACTTACTTACGACTTAATTAGTACCTGAATAAATAATGAGTAGTTTAGATGCCATCGCTCAAAAACGGCGAAGGAAAACATCGTAAGGAAATCGGTATGTCCTAGAGTATCATAAGTTCAAAGACATAATATTCCCTAACATGCAAAGGGCTAGCATGGTGGATGGGCCTATCCTCTCTCTCTCTCTGAAAGAAGGCTTGTGTTCCAGAAGTGGGAACCTGGGACATGATAGACTGATAATGATGATAATGATGAACACAAGTTTCCCTTTATTGGCTAGCTTAATTAAACCGGACGCAAACTAACATTGATATACTACAGCCGGAAGCGGAATGATCTACACGGAAATGCCTTTGATTTACTATTCACCGGTAGCTGACTCGTGCCTAGTCAATAATTCACCTGTAAAATCTTAGATTACTATCGATGTAGACGTTTCTTGTATTGTTGAAGCGGGTAGTTCAAACATTCGATTCGATTTCCAGAATGGGAATGTTGTCTGCAGGGTAAGTTCAACTAAAGGTATCAAGCCTGATTTAGACCTGATGCGTTCGCACCCGCCACGAAACCTTACATATCACACTCTCCGGAATGTACCCGATAAAAACCTAGACTAGCAACTTAGACCAAATAGACTAGTAACTTTACGCCGATGTTCAAGGCTTTGTAGCTTTACCTGCACAAGGGACTCAGTCTTCCTCCTAAAACGCCACTTCTTCTTGGTCAATTGGGCGAACTGATAAAACAGACTAGCGCTACCTGAATGAGTGTTCCCCGATAATTATCTAGATGTTTTCAAATCACGAGCGAATCGTTTTTTTCTAAGCAAACGTGCTCCATTGTAGACCGCATCATCGCTTAACATCAGGCGAGTGGGCGGTCAAACGCAAGCCTATTGTTAAATATAAAAACAATGCAATCTCCTGCACCGGGATGGCTACGGGCTTTTAGGCGTAACCTGGAGTTTGAACAAGTCCTGTCCTACTTTGGTATATTCTTCTTTGATATATAGATTGTGTAGCTTAACTACTTAGCATAACTTACTAGGCTAACGCATCGACCCAAAGTGAGGCCTAGCCTCCGATACGAAGAGACGTCAAATCTTTTTGCCCTGTCTTGGTGTAAGTCCTTTCCACTAGATCTCTCCAGCTGTATCGAGGGCACCCGAACGGTCGTCAACCATTTAGTTTACTTAGGTACGCTCGTTTAGCTCGATCTTTTCCCATTCTTTCCACGTGACCGAGCCAGCGAAGTCTTTAACATGTCTCCCACATTTTTATATTTTTGAGAATGGCGTATCTGTGTTTTGAACGTAGCTAGGGCAGTTAAATTCTGGCAAATACTATGCAAGCAGTTAACCAATGCATACAGTCCTTTGCCCAGTGCATCCGATATCAAAGAGACTAAATAAATTCCACGGACGTGTATGGCTACAAATGTAAGTGCTATCACGTACAAACTCAGCAAGGTGGTGTAAACACTAAATCCAAACCTACTGTATTTACACAACATTGCATGCCTGGAATCCGCATATTAATGTGGACTGTGGACCTATGGTTGCAAATACTACCTAGTATTTGTTTTTGTTAACTTGGTTTAAGGTAATTTTTTACAACTGTTTAGGCATGCGTTTGACCTCACCTGACAATCTCACCTGATTGGAAACGATGATGTGGTCGAAGATGTAGCACGCTTGGAAATACTTATTCACTTTGAACAACTCTGAACTAACCTAATCTTTTTTTAAAGTTTTTTGTCAATACGATTTTTTAGTTTATATATGAGCGAAATCAATTCAGGAATGAAGATATAAGGGTTGCTAGTTTTGAGGCGAGCAACTACTTACAAATATATATAATAATACCTCAAATAATCATTAAATTATGAAAAATATAACCCGACTGGGTTGTATAAATAGTAGGTAAGTAACTGAAAAGTAACTGTGGTGCACTGCGTGTCTATCTATACCTATACTCGTAGTAGATACAAAGCTCTTTCATACCGCTTTACCTATCGAGTAAACGAACAAAGAAAACATAATTAACACAACACACACAACACAACACAACACAAAGATATTAAATTTATAATATGTATGTTCCTTAAGGTATGTGTTTTTAATTAATATTTAATTTAAATTATATATAATTGTTACTGTTCCCAGTTTTGGGGAAGACACTGTCTGCTGCAACACAGCTCACGCTAACGCAGCAGGCAGGGATTCTACCTGTATTTTGTGCTTCTTATATAACAATAAATAAATTTTGTATTTTGTATTTGTATTTGTATAATTATTATATACATACCATACGTACAGTCGAAAAACACAACTTATTCTTGTGCAGTCGGGTAAAAACAAGCTCGTTACGGTTAAGTTATGTTACCAAATCTGGCCTCCTCTGCGTAACTCTTCAGTCACATTCCGTAATCCTTTTTAAAACTCACATATACAAGTACCCATTGTGCCAACGCGCGAAAGCCCGTAGACAACGTCACTTAATAAGATTTTAAGCACCTTTATCTGCAAGGATCGCTTTGTCACTCGGAATTTGCGTAAATATTCGGGAGAACGTTGACAGAAAATGAAACAATGCCACTGGAAGTAAATCGTTTAGAATTTCAGCAAGATTGCTAGGAAGTGCCAGATTACATGCATTCTTGAGAAGGGGGGATAAACAAATTTATCAAGCAAATCACTTCCTTTTCACGTAGCCTTGATGTATTTTTAGATCCGTTGAAGGCATCCAACAATAAAATTTATAATAAATAAATAAGTTATGTCTGTACATGTCAATATCCTACTTCCTACTAATATTATAAACGAGAAAGTTTGTATGTATAGATGTATGGATGTTTGTTCCTCTTTCACGCTGCAGCGGAACAACGGATCGACCTGTTTTTTTGCATGGATATAGTTCAAGAGCCAAAGAGTGAGATAGGCTAGGCCTTTTCATCATCACCATTTTCATCACTATGCGGGTGAAACCGCGGGGCGCAGCTAGTATAATATATTTTTGAGGTTAATAAGCTACAACTCATCCGTTAAATTCTCTGATAATAGGCTTGAAATGGATGGATATATAGAACAGATTTTAAGTGCCAATGTGGTCCTTAGACCACACCAGGTTTTGACTATCTTAATAGTCAACACGACTAGCCTAGACTAGAAACTGTCTCTCAGGTGAAACTGCGGGGTGGATCACACGGTTATGTGCTTAGGATAGATTTTCAACTTGAGGGTTAGCAAGCCAGCCGAGCATTAGAAAATACCTTACCAGAATGGTGTTCTCACGAAGTTTTTTCTTCACCATTATTAGGATTTGAACTATCATCAGCATATTGACGCAAGAATCAAGAGGGTTTCGTGAAAAAAAAAATCGTCAAGAAACATCATAAACAAATCAAAGCCTTGCAATTATTTACAGTCAATATTGACCGTCATACAGCCCTACAACTGCCCCTACGTATTACAACGCGTAAACAAAAATCCAATATTTCGATTCCAATAAAAGTGCTGGCTTACCAGGGTTACCAGGCAAGCAGTTCTCTAATCAAAGCTTGGTGAGGCCGTTGATTAAAAATAGGGCTGCCGGTTTGGCACAAACAACGATAGGTTGTCCATGTTCTATCAGCGACATTTTGGGTGACCCACTTCTGAAACTTTCTAATAAAATTGATGAAACAAACACCTTTGCAAACTTATTATGCATAGACCATTGATGTAAGATATGACTAAGAAGGCCACGTCCAAAAAAACGTCCAGAAAAATATGATGGTGATTAAAAATGTGGACATATTTCGAACTAGTTAGGCACACCTTAGCCAGCGTGCGCGTCAAAACACCTCAGAGTGCGTTCCAAGTTATAAACGTAAATATTCATACATATTCATTTAATCGAAGGTTTGTTTTAATAAGCTTAGTTAAAACTAACATTTTAAATTTTCTACAGTTGTTAGCTACAAGCCGTATATACGAGTATAAACTTTGCCGACTTTCGATGTGTTTTTCTTCGCGATTACTGAAGGCATCTTTACCCGAATTACATCAATGGTGTAGACAATTAGGTACAATAATCACGATTTCTGTATAGATGTGATATGTGATACAGAATAAAGGTCTGATGTCATCTAGCCGCTACTAATTCCAAGTAAGGCAATGACAGTTTCAAAAGGGGGGAGACGCGTGACATCTTAACATTGTACCCAATAAATATGGCTCTGATTCGGCTTGAGTCAGCGGCGACGTTGACGTCTACAGTGTAAACGTCAACTTCACCGCTCCACTATGACACTGCACTAGACCATAGAAGTAGCGTTAGCAAACAAAGTTCTGGAAAATAAAAATCACCTGTAAAATGTTAGGCAGGTATATTTATTTAGAATATTTACGAAATATGTACATGTGAAACATATACAAAACTTACGTACTAGACATCGCTTTAGTAATAGTTGCTTCCCACTATTACTAGTAGGTATGGAACAGCTGATATTTTTGAACAGTCTCTGTCACCTACATTCATGATGACAAGAACGGAAAGTGTAGTTTCCAAATCGGATGCGTTGTGAATAGAGGTGATATCTACTTTTTACCCACGATAGAAAAGTCGTGGTCAGAAGCTAGTTCATAATATTAGTAGGATTTACTTCCTAATTATGATGAAGGTAAGGTAAAAAATCACTATATAACTTAGAAATTAATATTTTTTGCTTAAATTTAAATCTAATCCCAAAGTTGAAGGGTCAGTCCACGGTGACGGTGTGACGTTTTAACTCTAATAAAGCCAACTATCCTGAGTATTGCAATCTTTGTGTGATGTCTTGATATTTTAGCTAAAATAATAAGTTAGTTTATAAAGGCTATAATTGATAAATTTAAAATATAATCAGTTTTATCGACTTCAAAAAGAAGGAGGTTATCAATTCGACTGTATGTTTTTTTCAGCATACAATAACGGTTCGTAAGCCAGTTATCTTTTTTTTTTTTTTTATTACTTAACAAAGATTGTGGCAGGGCATTTGTAACGGGTGCGACAAGTTGAAAAAGTGGTAAAAAAGTAATTGCAAATAGTTGGATATTTTAATAAATTTATGAACTTGTTAATACATCAATTAATTCTTAAAAACATCAATGTAACTAGGTATTTTTGTATATAAACGATAGTGCGATTTTTGGCACATTAGGAAATCTAAATCTTTCCATCTTCGCAGTAGACAAATATGTGACATCAAAGCAAAGCAAGCAAGCCAGGTCCATAAACAGATATCGTAGTAGGTATTTATGAAGATTTTCAGCAGGGGGTGATAATGATGACATGACTGTCAGCTTAGATTTTTTTTTGCTAACTGTACTGTTTTCTGCCAATGAATTTTAAAAAGCAAAATAAATAAACAGAATTTTAAAGAAAAATAAGTAATCGATTTTAACTACTTACGAGTGAAAAGTAATGCCGTGAAACTTGTTTTTTGTCTTCGAACTGTTGGTGCGCCTTGTGAAAAACGTAGGAAGTCATTTTTGCTGCTTTATTTAAACACAATTTTGACAAGTAATTCACGTGGTATCAAAACAACAGTTCGATTGTGACTGAAGTCGATTGTGCCTTGGAGCCTATATTATGTGGTCCACGTCAAGGAGTGCGTCCCGAATGTTCCCCCTATTTACTTACGTCAATGAATTAAGGCCTTGAGCAAGCATTGAAGCTGTCAATGATAGAAATGTACCTTCAATAGAAAAATCTGAATTAGTTTTCTGGTCTAAAACCAAGTATATAGTATATTTTTGGTTTTATATGATTATCTAAGCACCGTAAATCTTATAGACTTTGTTGATGTATTTTATTCGTATCATATCAAACATTATAAACATGCTACCTAAGATCTTATGTGAATTTGATGATTTGCAATAAAATATTGAGTATTAGAGTTTTTTCAATCATTATTACATGTCCATTTCAGCAAAAACTCACGTCAGCATTCATAATACGTGAGTTTAAACCACCTTACAGAGTTCCAACTTCCTTACTTTCTGTTAAATATAATTAAGTATAATACGAAAGTACGGAATTTTGAATTCTGTTGATGGCTCACAACTTAAGGTTTGGTAGTTTTAATTAACACCAGGGTAATTTTGAACTTAAAACTTCATTTCAGGTCACGAAAATAGCATTGCCAAAAGGTTGGTTATATACTAACTGAAAATGAGCGATCATTTAGAAACTGTCCAAAGCTAAATAGTCTATTTGTACGTGGTTCTCTAAGAGCAAAGTTAGGTTCAGTTAAGCTATTCATACGACGAGTGTAGACAGTCACGTAGAGAAATGACTCGCCAGCGTTTGCTAGATTTTAATGGTTGTTTTTTTTAATGCTATATGTGGCAAACAAGCTAACGAGCCACCTGATGGTAAGCAATCACCGTCGCCTATAGATACATGTAACACCAAGGGCATCACAAATACGTTGCTGACCCTTAATACTCTATGAACGGCCCTTTTGAAAAACCCCATGTTATAGTGACTCAAAAATGCCGCAGGATAGAGCTCATTCCACATATTGTAGATGTGAGGCAAAAAGATCGCGTAAAACGCACCGTGTGCGATTTCCACAGATCTATGATATGTGGTTGAGCTTTCAAGCGTTGGTGACTAGTGCGATGTATACCACAACGCCGGCGTCAGATTGAACAGTTCTTCAAAACAAAAAAACATACAGTCGAATTGATAACCTTCTCCTTTTTGAAGTGGGTAAAAATGGAATATGGTTGACAGACGTTTTACCGCAACTCACCTGATTTTATGTGGAGTGGTCTAAGATGGTAAAAACATTTAGCCTGGAATGGAAATTGGCTCTTAAATGATGCTGCAGGAACACAAGGATAGGTGCTTGGCGATGGTTTAATGTGAGCTAGACAGCCGAGTACTAGAAAGCACCTTAACACCATGTCATGGTTTTTCCCACGATGTTTTGCTTCACCGGCAGCTTAAATTGCAATTTAAAACCACACCGTGCGCCAAAACTAAGGAACTATCCTTTGTAAAAAAATGTGTCACCGCGCTGATCTTAATCTAGGACAGCTTATTTAGCAAAATAGCAATGTTTTACAGTGTGGCGCGTGTTTTAGTAGTCATATATACATCTAATAAAACGGCGGCATCTAGTGAAGCTTACAGGAAGAGAGGCCCTAAAAGATTTTCATTACCGAGCATGTTTAAAAAAGTACTTACCTCTAAAAGTATTTTTTTTCTGTATTTTTGTCTTATCAATTTCTATAAGGCCTCTTATAGCCAAGATGGATGTGACAGCGGCCACTTCGGTATAATAAAACGGAATTCCTTCATTAACGATGAAAGCCTTTCTTCAGCTGAGCACTGTCTTTTTAAGGATCCTTTTAAATTCAAATAATTTAAAAGGAGTTTGCAGACTTTTAATAGAGAATGACATGTTGAATTGATTATGCGTGAAAGTAAAATATTGTTTTGTAACTGTGTTCGTAAATCTCTTTTATTATTTTGTTAAATAAATTACTTCACGTTATCTTAAACGCCAATCTAAGTTTTTTGTTTATGCTTCTTCTATAAAATTAAAATAAAGTTTAGTGTAATTCAAAAACAGAAATGAATTTTTTATTTTATTTTTGACACATTTTTATACTTTTTTCTAGACAAAAAAACATCTCAAATCAACGACAAGGTCACATAAAAATCATCTCTACATAGTCGTCATGCCACCAGCTTGAACTAGCAGGTTTGCCAACACCGCCTTACTTCCTGAAAACGATTACCGCGTCTTCAAGGCTAGAGTGAATAAGTAACCTTCTAGGATTACGTGCTCCATCTTCGGCCACAACATCGCTTTATATCAGGTGAGTTGGTGGCCAAACGTAAAAGTCTTCTTTAAAAATATTAAAATAGCGTCGCTCTTAAAAATAATTTCTATTTGTTTCTTTTAAGCTTGTTCAAGAAAACGGTATAGATCACATTGGAGACACATCCCATTGCATTGGAAAGTTCTGAGAATGCCAACTATATATTCTGTAAATTTTGCGGATTTTACTTATATTTAGTGACGTTTTCTACTGGTTCGCTAACTTTCTTTAAATTTGCCTTCTGACTCTTAGTTGATTGTTTTCCATCTTACTTAAGTAATAAAACTTATTTTAACTCTATTAAGAGAATTTCCAATTCGATTAGCTCTATAACCATTATGATTATGTATGTGTTTTCGATTTGATTCTTTTTTATATTTGAAAGTGAAGACAAATTTTTCACCGTACGTTTTAAAATACAATTGATAATTGACGTGATTTTCAACTGACAATTAAATTTTAAATTGTTTATCAAGAAGATAAAATTAATGTGGACTGCACGCCATGATGCAAAGCAAAAGAGAGGGGAGGGAGATACTGTACAACGTGTATGTATGTTTTCACTTACAGCCTTAACTCCACAAACGATTTTAATAACTGACGATTTTGATAGATACTTCTAAGATAAAGATGAAAAAATACATTTGATTGCATTCTCTCATGTGGCATATCCTTAGATAGGTTATTAAAAATGAAAATTAAGTTTATTAAATATTTTTTGGTTCAAGTATACAGTTTGTGAAGTATGACCTACCAAAATACCGTTAGTTGATTGAAAAAAAAAGCCGTTATCTCTCTAATAAAATAAGAAATATATTTTGGGACAGATTAGGTATCTGAAATAATAATAGGTAATGAAAAATACGCATATAAGAAGCGATGATTAATTCATTATTAACCTCTCAATATTTTACACATTTCAGCTTGGGAAAAATCAATCTTGCGGTAAACCGAAATAATGTAGACTTTCTTACAAACGATGATTAATAGAAACACGCTCCTACTTTTCACATTCTAATTTGTCGGTAACCGAGGGTTGCGATAAATTACTTTTTCATCAGATAGCGTACAAAAGATCCATTATCCACTCAAATTAGTTCCCAAAGGAAATCATTAATATTAATCAATGTTTCAAAGGTTCCGTTTTGGGTGTAACGCTGGGGTTTGCTACGGTTATTTCAGGCCAGTTGCGTTGTTTTGATAATACGCATGGAGTTAACGAGCTACGTGCTTACTTGCTTAAATCACTAGCTATGATGACCTAAATGATCCGCTAAAACCAATGACAATATAAATTATCTTGGCTAAAACTGACGCGCATGCATAGGTTGAAAGCTAAAACTGACAGCCCATGTATTTCAATGCGTCAGAATAATCTTAAACTTTTTGTTCTAAGACTTATCGAAATTTGTGAAAAAATCTGCTGTTTTATATATTTTGTCGGGACTAAATGATTTGTGTCGTGTTTTTCGAATAGTCATTGAACAAAAGTATTTATTTATTTATTTACTGAGGTCCTTAAGAGGATCATCATCATCAGCCAGAAGACGTTCACTGCTGAACATAGGCCTCCCCCTTTTACCTCCACATTGAACCACAGCCTGCCTTTTGTATCCACTAGATGCCAGCGACTCTCACAATGTCGTCGGCCAATCTAGTGGGAGGCTTATCTACGCTGCGTCTTCCGGTTCGTAGTCTCCCCTCCAGAACCTTTCTGCCCCATCGGTTATCGGTTCTTATAGCAATGTGGCCTGCCTATAACAGGATGCTAACTGATTACCAGTAGCCCTGTATATCGAAGACTAAAACTGATGCGCATGCAAAGGTTGAAGGCTAAAACTGACGTCAGTATAAGTTGAAGGTTTTTAATTTTTTACGTGAATTCGATAAATGCCTGGAATCGGTCTGGAAAGGGGTCTCATGTTAGATTATTAAAAAAAGTTGATGGGTCTTAAAGTCATCTCTTATATATAGGTATAGGTATATACCTCTTAGTTTTAATTATCTAGTTACTAGATAAATTAAAACTATAAATATACCTATAAATTTTTACACATAGGCTTGATGGTACTAGATTCTAGTAGCCTCAAGCCTATGTTTAAAAATATACTCGAAACAATTCGAATGTTCAGTCAAACCGTGGCTGACAACAAAAACAGGTAGTGTTATTGATAAAACATTTATTATCGAAATGAACAAAGATTAATTTTGCAACGAAGCTTATTAAAGCGTGAAAGATTTAATTTCCTGATTTCATCGATGTCGCTTTATTTTGATTCGCTGGGGATAATCTCGACAGAGAGTAAAAGGAAGCAGTGAAAAGGTCCATAAACTCCCATAACATAACACTGGTTATTTTTTAATCTTACGATAGAGTCTAACTCCCCATAGTTTCGATTAGATGAAATAATTTCCAGAATAATTTACATTATCAATACAAAATGTCTGTAACATTCCCCGTCCTTACTGATAACGTTAATTCTGTCTATCCAATGGTTGCCTGGAAGAGACTACTTTTAGCGATAAAGCTGCCACTGTCACTAGCTTCTCAGTTTTCTGCCTTTATGTAATTTTTATTTCTGGTATGCACGATAAATAGTTTCTATTCATCTATCGAAAGATCTACTAAATCTAACATCAAAAAATCTCGTGTCACGGAGTTTGTGGTCGCACTCCTCTGAAACGGCTTGACCGATTTGAATGATTTTTTAATGTATAGAATTGGTAGATGTGTAGGTATGAGAATAGGTCGTAAAGTATGTTTCATACTTGTATGGCCGTGCCCTACGAGCGGGTCATAGTAGCGGGTAATCAGCCAGTAATAATATTTCCTAAGGACTCCAAAACGTCTGGGCTGATTTTAACGGGACTTTCTCTGGCAGATAGCTGATTTGTGGTAATAGGATAGGTGTAATCGCGGGGCACTGCTTGATTTCGAAAATTACTTTACCTATGAATCTGACAGGCAGGTAGATTTCTTATGGGGTATAACAGTCAGCTAAGAAAGGATTTTGCGAAAGGGTCGAATCAAGAAGGATAAATGAACGTTGAACGTTCACATAAAAGTCCACGCGTACGAAGTCACGTGCAACAGCAAGTCTATCTACATAATTAACTGTCTCAAAAGAAAATCAAAAAATCAAATTTGAGAAACATGTCACGAACTTTCGTCCCAAAATCCTCACCTGCAAAATGGGTGCAAGTTGTCGAACATACCGCAGTATTACATTCACGTAGTCACCGGATGTCGGTTGGCACACCGTCGCGTATAAATTCAAATCGCACCGGAATGACGGTAGGTAATAACTAGACGTTGGGATTCGCTAAACGCGGTCATACGTCATCTACGCTATCACGGGCCCGCAGTGGTGCGGAACTGGTCCAGAGTTATGCGGTAATCTATTACAGGTACAATTTACAGGTAGGAGGCACTAGTGCTCAGTGGTAATAGGACTAGTGCTTTAGCCACTATCTCGTGTTTAAATTGCATCAATTTCAAGGAGATAGTTACTTTGCTATACCAAACTTAGTCCAAACATTTATTTGCATTTATTGCAATAAAATTAAAACCCTGAATAAGTAACACAAACACACCCCACAACATCCAACCATTGTAATCCCTGAATAAAAGCTATTATATGGTATATTGAACGAGCTGTTGTCTGCGACTTTGTAGACGTAGACTCCAGTCAGTCAGTCTCCATTTACTCCCGTTAGTTGGACCCTTTCACAAAATCCTCTACATCCCATAAGGAATCTACCTGCTGAATTTCAGCTTCGTAGGTCAAGTAGTTTTCGAGATTTCGTGATGAGAATTTCGATTTTTTATATATAGATATCTTCTAGATTGTAGTGTTTCATTAGTTGCTTACCACCAGGCGAGTTAGTGGCTAAACGTAGATCTATTCCATATAGTTTTTTTTTTTTTACTTTTAATATTCCACAACAGTAAATCGGATAACTGCAAGTCCTGCAACAGTCTTACGTTCAAACTCTAGCGGAAGTGATCATAATTCGAGGTATTCGTTCAACTTCTTACACTGTAATTGTAGCTGTTCAAGCAAATAAAATATGCTAGGCATAAGTTTAGCTCGTCTTGATTAAAAAGTTAACAACTTATGTAATTAGCGATTTGTAAAATTACTCATAATCGATGTAAAAACTTACATTATAATTTTTACTATAATCGTCTTACAGTAAGTTTACATCGAAGTTACTTTTATTATCATGTTAATTGTACTTCTACGACACCGATAACTAATACATCTTACACACGATGCAAGTAACCTTTGCAAGGTAAAACGTTCACGCGTTCGAAAGCAGTATGGCACGTATGTAATGATACAAGCACTCTTAGGCCCGTATTCTAAAACAAGACTCAAGTATCGTTTGATCTTAGTTCACCTGATTATTACTTGAGCCTAGAATCGTTGCTTAAGTATTGTTCTTATTCCAAAACTGCCCTTAAACTCAACTCAGCTGAATCTAGATTTAAGTAGAGTTTCAAGCGGATATTCTTTTTGTCTATGAATCAGTCTGTTTTCGTTTACATTTTTATTTTAGTTTAACAATGTCGTTCCGCGTAACGCATAATTTAAAATGTTACAATAATTTAATTAATTAAATAAACAGTAATGTAGTATGAAATTATTAAGTATTTAACTATTTAGGTAATGATCTACACTATATCTTAAAGATTTTATACATTTTTATGCTTAAAACCCTAGAATCTACTCAAAGCATTTTTCGTCAAATAATTTCAAGAAAAATTATGTAATACGGAACGTCAACAATGTCAATGTATTGTGAAATGTCACATTAGTCTTGTTTATTTTTCGCGATTTTCTTTGGAAATTTAATTCAGTTCAAGTAAATCAAGGAAGTAACTGTGCTACGAAATAGTAGTATCTTATCGTGCCTATATTTGGATATTTTTAGGATTTCCCCTTCAGTTTGGAAAGAAAAATGTCTATTAAAAAAATATTAGTATTATTATATTACTATTCCTAGTAATTAAAATGATTATAAATAAAAGACTGACCTTATTATTTAGTAGTTTTGTTTAATTTTGTTAAAAGCTATATGATTAACAAATGAGTTAATTAATACAGACAGTTTTTTTAACCAATTTGTTAAAGTTGTATAGGAGACCATGCTTCAGTCAATCAAAACTGCTAATAATGGAAGCTCTAACTGCAAACCCATCAGATGTTCCTGCGATAGCGCATTTTAAAATTATTTGCATCCATTGCATACGGATCTTCAGCATCTCTCAAGTGTCGCATTGGAATGCTAACAGTGATCTGTCTATTCACTCGGAAATTTGATCATAATATTCGATATCTTCAGAAATATCCATGGTGCAAAGCAAATAATAACAAGTTTAATAACACAAACCAAGTACACTACACAGAAATCTCTGCTCAAGCGTGATACAGACGTCACTTGCGTGATCGCAGATCATATGTCAACTTGAGTACAGATTGGCAACCGAGTGACGTTTTAGAATACAGGTGAACTACGATCGTAGAATCTTGACCCAAGTTTAATTCTAGAATAAAATCTCTACTTAAAACTAGTTTTAAGTAGAGAATCTTGACTGAGCGTCGTTTTAGAATACGGGCCTTAGATGTGCCATGTACAAAATGTGAAACGAAGAGTGTTGCAATTTCATAAAAATTTGGCTTCAGCAATGATAAAGAACGATGATATTCTTCAAAGAACCAGAGTCACCGACATATCTATTAAAATTTTGCAAGTTGAAGTAGCAATGGGCAGGCCATATATCGCTTGAAGAACCGATAACCGTTAGGGAAAAGGTTCTTGAGTGGAGACCATGATCCGAAAGACGTAGCGTAGCGTAGCGTAGCGACGACATCGTGAGAGTTGCTGGCATAAAGTGGATGCAGATGGCAGTGTGGAGTTCTAAAGAGGAGGTTAATGCTCAGCAGTGGATATCTTCCGGCTGATGATGATGATGATATAAATAAAGATATGTCGCATTTAAGAAAATATTGAGCTTGCGTTTGACCGCCACTTCGCCGATTTTAAACGCTGATGCGGTCTACGATGGAGCACACTTGCCCAGAAGAAACCAATTCACTCGCGGCTTAATAAAATTAATCTCTCATAAGTAGCGTATGTCACTTAATATTACCGAAAATTAATAACTTGAACATGCAAATGCAAAATAATAAATTTCCGGTCGGAGTTTCTATGCAAATTATTCATTCTAGGTGTACCGGTTATACGTTTCCGGTAGTGTTAATTATAATTCATATCCGGTCTTTGACGAATGTACACTACATTTGCGGTATTAACTTGAGAATCAGTTTGAGCCGTCATGTTATCATGTATCATGTTACATCAGTGTCATGTAACATGTAAAGTTGCCAAGTTCCAAGAATATTGAATCAGTTGAAGCTCAATGCAAATTTTGGCACGGTGGAAACGTGTTCGCGAAACTAGTTTTCGGAAAATCCGATGACGAAAGTTTACATTTAGGTTTAACTTAATTTTTAACACGAAATGAGCATGTTTCGGTGAACTTCTTTTTTATCAGACTGCCAGATTGTGCACGAAAAAGCGATACCGCTTGTTGATTTCAAAACCCCGTACAAAGAGCTTTAATTCCAATTTTACTGTGCAAATTGCTAGTCTGTTTTATGCGTTGCCTGAATGGGTGTTCCCCGTAAGTTTCAATCTGAGTGTCTTCAAATCGGATCCTATTCAATGCAAACAAACTAATAAACAAACAAACAAAATCTTTCCTCTTTATAATATTATTATTAGTATAGATTAATTAATTAATACATGCAGCACTGAGTCGTTAGGTTTCTTAGGAACTTTCTGGTTCATGATCGTCGTTGTTACAATATTGCCTATTTAGTAAAATAAAAAAATCCAAATAAATTATATTTTTAAGGTACGCGCGATTTATGCGACCCGGCCACAGCGGGCCGGGTCGCAGCGGGCCGGGCCGCATCGCAAATATCGCTATCATACATTTTATATGAAGTATTGCACATTATAAGCAAGTATTGCGCAGCGGGGTGGATTTCCATACAAAAAGGATGAATGCTATTTTTGCGATGCGACCCAGCCCACTGCGGCCGCCATAATACGCCCGGTCCTTTATTCTACGTTTGTTATTTTTTTGCAGGTAAACGAAATATTTTTGTTTACATATAATAAATAAAATTATAGAGATAAAATGTCTGTAATTGCGAGATATAAAACAAATTATGTAAAAAGCTTATTCCATCTCGCTTTGCACACAAAGGCAACTAGGCAAGTATGGGCAGAGAGAGCAAAACGAAACGCGCGCGCATTCACATTGAACAAAAAACCGCCGATTGCGGTTAAAGCTATAGTCGGAATAACTGGCTTAATCATACGTAAGTAATTCATGTGTAATATTATAAACAAAAATATTTTGCTAACTTTTACCAACCAATTCACTGGCGAGACTGGGTTTTTGGTGAGAGACCTAGAGCAAGGGTAGTAATAAAAAAAAAAACATAATTTTCCAGCTCACATAGAGAAATATGTTTTAAAAAAAAAAACAAATTCGGACAACTCAGTCAAAGTAATGCGAACACAAAAAACTATTACGCTTCGACTAGATTATAGTTTTTTGAAACGCACACAAAGTTAATAAAATTAAGGAATGTATTGGATACAATATAGCAAATACAAGCCAATCAAGAGAGTAGTTTTTCTGAAAGATTCCACAGTATTCGAGAAACTCCGTTTTATATGACAAAGGGAAAGGACATGAACGTTAAAGTAAAAGGCTTATAGGAAAAATGTCAAACGTAGGTAGTTTTCTCCCCATTTTTTTAATGTAATGAAACAAGAATTTTTGAATTAATGGTTTGTAATTTATAGTGCATAAAATCTATAAATATAAAATCAAAATTCACTCTCTCACTCACTCATCACGAAATCTCAAAATCTACTCGACCTACGAAGCTGAAATTTGGCAGGTAGATTCCTTATTGGATGTAGAGAATATTTTGCGAAAGGGCCGAATTAAAGGGATCAAAAGGGGGTTGAAAGTTTAGATGAAAGTACGGGTAACGGCTGGTAATTTTATAATCTCAATGTTTAATTTAGTTTTTGGCAATTTATTACAGTTGTCAGCGATCATTAGATAGCGTACAGGGTTATAATTACTGATATCTTCTCTAAAAGGCATTGTGTGTATGTATGTTCCCTATGGACTCCAAAACGGCTGTACCGATTATGATGGGATTTTCACTGGCAGATAGCTGGTGATATAAGGAGTAATCCACGTGGGTGAATCCGTGGACCGAAACTGGTATTTCATCTATACTAATATTATAAAGAGGAAAGATTTGATTGTTTGTTTGTTTGTTTGTTTGTTTGCATTGAATAGGCTCCGAAACTACTGAACCGATTTGAAAAATTCTTTCACTGTTGGGAAGCTACACTATCCCCGGGTAACATAGGCTATATTTTTTTTTTATTTTTTTTTAATAGGGATCCTTACTTAAACTCCAATAATGTAACCCAAGGTGTAAAAAAATAAGATTTTCAATTTTGACTTTGCGTGTTTGACATTTCTAAGACAGGACAACGTCTGTCAGGTCTGCTAGTAAACAATAAAGGACAATTGCTGACAAGTTTTTTTTTTTTTGTAAAGACATAACCCGATTGCATTGTATACAGTTGTAGGTAACTGAAAAGCAATAATTTGCCCTCTAATTCGATTTCATTAATACGTTTAGGCTGTAGCACGTGCCAAAAAACCTCATACATACAAACATACACTCGAAAAACATAACCCTCCTTCTTGCGCAGTCAGGTATAAATATCCGTTACCAAAGAAGCCGACATCAGTTTCTCAATACAGCTAAGAAGATTGACTGTACCGTCCATTAGGCACTCTTGTATTTGTTGAGCAATCCAATCTGTACAAGTAATCTAGCCAGTTTTTCTCCGGAAACTACACTTAAAGCGATTCCATTATTTTGAGAATCCGATACGGTTGAATATTAAAAGCGGAGAGGTCCAATATCGGCGTAGGTTGAGGCAAATAAATTCAATCCAATCGGAATATGCGAAAAGAACTGTCAGGGAGCCGCAAAAGGCGAACCCGTATAAATTTAGGGAAATATGAAAGAGACCCACGATAAAGTCAGAGTATTAGGGATGGGTATTATGGCCTATTGAAATCAATGAGATCTTTATTGAAAGTTCAGTAAATTGACCCTTTTGAAGCTGTGAGTAGTTACTTGCGGCGATCGAACGAAAGATAAAGTTTATGACGCCTCCTAGTGATTGGAACCGGCGACGGAATCTTTGTGGAACTTTATTTTTGATCGACTTCTGAAAGGAATTTGAATCCGGGCATTGTTCATTCGGATTTCCCCAAATCGTAAAATTAGTTGTTGGGTGGACCTTCAAGATCAGACAAAAAACGGGTTATGGTTGTGAGGGATGTTACTGCTAATTCAAGATTTTTCTTTCAGGTTCTAGATGTATTTAATTTAATAATTATAAGTAAGGAAACACTCTATTTTGGTTTACAACCTGTGTTTACAACCAAAGAGAATATAAATACTTGTTTACTATGACTAACTTTTTTACATAGAACTTTTAGAAAACTGTCACATAATAAGACTATTGCCATTTGGCCCATTTGTCATGCATAATTTATTCTCCAACAATGGTAAGGTAAAACAACCAGTTACAAGGGTGTCATTAAATTAAAACACTGTATAAAAAGAAAACATTAAAAAAATAAAAACAATGGTAAGGTAGCATGGTGAATGCGACCGTATCTGGCCCAAATAAAGCTTGATGCCTTTAGTCGAACTTACGCTGCATACGACCTTCCGATCTCTTTTGCATTATGTTTTTTAGAATAAATGCCAAACAAGCTACGTGCCACCTGATGATAAGTGGTCACCGCTACTTGTAGACACCTACAATACCCGGGGCATTGTCATTTGTCAGTGCGTTGCCTACCTAGAATGTGAATGCATGTGGAGTAATGGCTAGTTTATTGGTGTCACTACAAGTTCCTTATTGTGCGTTTTGTAAGTGTGCCGTACTTACAGTGAATCGGTTTCTTCTAGGCAAGCGTGCTCCATCGTAGACCGCATCGTTGCTTAATATCAGGCGAGATGGCGGCCAAGAACAAGTCTATCTACTATTTCTTTTTAAGTTTTTGCTCTAAGTAGTTTAGCTGTAAAGTGAAAAAAGTGGCCGAAACATGGAGACATTTGAACACGAATGATAATTTGTACTAAGGCATTCTCCCTTGCTTTTCTAATCTGAGGGTGAACCCAATAAGTTTATAGACAAATAAGTTTGGATAGGCCTAGTAAATTAAAATATATACATATATATGCAGTCATAGCAAGGACGTTGTATACCCACCCTATGAAAAATCCTTGACTCAGGGACTACCGTGGGAAGTGAAAACTAATACGTCAAATTAGCATGTCAGTGACGCGAAACCATAAGTTTTGTCCCTACCAGAAATCGCTCAACGCGGATAAAGAAGTTTACACTTCAAATTTATTCGTTTTTTTTTATAATTGACTAGCTATTCTACTTTCTACGTCTAGCTACGTTCAACCTCATATCAGCGTGATCCTGGATCCTGTGGTCAAAGATGTTAAACATTCTATGAAATTCTTCATGGAAACACCAAAGCGAATTCACCTTGACGATATACGCGTTATTAATACGGTTGTACTTTTGGTGAAAAAGTATAACAAACTCTTAAAACTATAAAGGCACTACATCTGTGATGAGACGTGTAAGACGTCTGCTGGCACACCCCATACTCGTATCATTAATCAAAAAAATTTCGAAACAATAATTTACATTTTACCGCACATAAAACAATATTCTTGCAAAATATCAGCAATACATTTCTATCACAAACACATAAAACCAGTGTAACATATTACTCACATAAATATTCACAGTGTAAGTGATACAAATAAAGATCTAAAAGGCAGGTCATGTATTTCAAAACCACTAACGCGTTTACGTAATTTATAACCCAGTGTATATCCAAGAAAGCACGAACGTTACGTATTACATGAAATAAATTACACATGAGACAAGAAAACTAATATCCCGGGTAACTCACTAAGGAATTCTTCGAGATATTTCTATGAAATCAAAAAATGTTATTGCGCAAGCGAACCTATGCCTACAATAAAAATATGAGTTATGACAGCGACAAAATCTAGATTATGTTTTTGGCTGAATTGTTTTATATTCGGAGCGATTATTCCCAACAACGGTGTGGTACGTTCTGACATTCGATAGAGTGATGTAAGTACGTAATGCAATTGGCAGAACCTCGAAGCGAAAAGGCGAATTCTTGCCACGTAAATTAGACTCTTGTTATGATGACCTATATAGGACTTAAATGAGGATGTCGGTATTTTTGAATTGTATTATAATTGATATGTCCGATTCAAATTTTTCAAATTCAAATTTATTTATTGACATTAGTACAGTAATTATCGTGGTGTCGATTTTTTTTTACATCTATCAGTATGTACAAACAATATTTACTCATTACTACTCATTATGTCTCTCAGATGCCTATGCTAGGTTAAAAACCTGTGATATAGGCATCTGCGCTCTTATAATACCTATTTTAAGTGTGTACCAGCTAAAACAGTCACAATTATAGCGCAATATAGGTGTCGTACAGAATTAATATGACAGAATTTAACAAATTTGATAATTGACAACTTAACAGATTTATAATTGATGAAAAAAAAAATATAATAGGTAATATGCTAATTAAGTTATCAGTTAAATACAATTAATTAATTAATTAGTAAATGCAAATTGTAAAATTACGTAAGAGTTTAAAAAAAAAATCGGATTGGCTAAATATTAATCATTAGTATGCATATGCTCATATTTTTGTGATGCTTAACTGAGGCTTAATGGATAGGGAAGGGAATTGAGACGGGATGGAGAGGATGAGAGAAAAAGATAAAAATAAATATGGATAAAAACTCAGAATTTGGCAGTCACGGGACGCCCGGCATATGTGAAAAATGATTATTAAGTACGTCCGTCACAGCATACAAGTCGGTTTTACTACCAATGTACGCCAATAGATGTTTCACGTCAAAAATCAGAACACATTTTTGAAGTGAAAACTTCTTTAGGCGCGTTGAGCGATTTTTGGTAGGGGTAAAACGTATGAGTTCGCGTCACCGACATGTTAATCTCATAATTATTCCAAAGGTTTAAGTATGAAAACAAGATCATTTATGATTTTGTTTCGCGCGAGAATATATATACGAGCACGGCCGGCGCTCGAGCACACCGCTACGAGAGTCGAGCCACGCACGGCGGTCGAGTTGGCGTAAAATAGTCTTAAGCCTTTACACATTTTTTTCATAAGGAATTTAATTTATGCAATAGATTTGAAATTGGGGTTACAATGATAACGTAGCTGTGTTCCTATACTTGGTTTTTAAATGTAATAAAAGTAATAAAACTCATTTGCTTGGCGCTGTCGGGTAAAATGACCAAATTAAAAAAAAACACCAGATATAATTAAATTGCTTTGTAACCATAATCTCGTAAAAAAAATATAAATATATTATTTGCGAAACAAAATCTTTGTGTTTGTAAATATAAGGTTCCTACTAAGGCTTTTACTTTACTTTAACTACTACTATGGTACCAAGCATAAGGGAGAAACAGTCAAAGTTTATATTGTCACGGTCATAAATACCGAATTCAGTATAGTCAGAAACTAAACCGGAATCAAACTCACAAGAGATAGTGGCATCGCATTTCGTCCGACCAAACGATTTAATGAAAGCTTCGTAGATGCATTTGAATTGAAGTGGTCACTGTGTTGTGGTGATAAGTTTGGGGTTTGGAAGATTCAGTTGTGTTTGCTTTGTTTCACCACAGCACAATATGATTAAATTTATCATAAAATCGGCCAGAAATTGTTTATTTTTTTTCGTCTCATTTGATCTCACCTTGTCTTACTGAGGCGTATAAAAATACGTACCAAAATTTTTACAAGCTTTTGTTTCACTTGCTATGCTTGTTAGTTTGTTTAAGTCAAATCTCGCAAGCTGAATTAGGTCCAGTTCCTCTAACCGATTTTGCTGAAATTTTGCATACACGTTCAATTCTGGAGACAATACAATTTGCAGAGAAAAGAAAAAAAAAACGTATCTTTTCTATGACAATGACGTCAATTCTGTTGTACCATTCTCTAATCTAAACTAAATTTAACAGCTTTAAAAATTTTGCCATACTTTTCTAAATTGAAATGATAAGAGACGCCGATTAATTTTAGTCCTGTCATTACATAGTAAATAATATAGTAATATTTTCTAAATGGCTGCCAAAATAAAAACAAACAATAATTTAAATAATAGCATATTTAAAAAAAAATCTTTAAATAAAAGCGTAGTAGTCTAAAGTAAACTTTGGTCAATTTATGAAACAAATTTACTTTTATGGCAATATTTTTTCAACAATTATTACGTTACTATAATTCTTAACGTATTAAATTTAATCTGACTAGAATCCAGGTTCATTTGTGATCCATTGCACTAATTGGCTCACAGTTGTATACGCAATGCCATTATGAAAAGACACAAAGCCTCGACATAACGATCCTAAAGTATTAACCACCACTGCAAAGTCAAGGCGATTCACAGGCGTACAAGCGTAGAAAAATTAACTCTTTCTAGTTTACCACAAGTTCAAATTTATACTTCACTAGCTGCGCCCCGCGGTTTCACCCACGTAGTTATGAAAAATGGCGATGATGCTGATGAATAGTAGCCTATGTCCGTTCCTTATATAGATTTACGACCGGCATCTTCTATCAAAAAACCGATATAACTAAAGCTCCTGCACCGAAAATCTGACAAAACATGTCTAGCAAACATTGGGCTTAAATTGGATGGCTTTATATTAGACATTATTCAGATATTTATTTTCCTTCTTAAATTTACGTTTTTTTACAACATTTCCTATAAAAACAAAATATTATAAAAAAACCTAAACCTAGAGTGCCGCCGGCAGCGGGGCAGGGCCCAAGCTACCGGTGGTTAGGGCTGCAGAGTGAGGAACCTCCTGACAATACGTGCCGTGTCCAGGATTACCGCCTTCTGCATCTGACCCTTGACCCAACCATCTAGCGAGAGCCTCTTAAGATGTTGGTCGAGGCTCTTCGCTATAAGACCGTTCACCGATACTACTATCGGGACAACGATCGTCGAGTCAACATCCCACATGGCGGTAACCTCGTGAGCTAAGTCAAGGTACTTGCTGAGTTTGTTAGACATTATTATTATTACGTATATACGGTAAACCAGGAAGGCTTGAATTTTCTACGCCGTTTGTATGCTCGCGCCTCGCCTCGACTTTACAGTGGGTGTTGGACTTTAAAATCTCATGCATACAGAACTACAACACGTTAACTGCTCAAATGCTCATACTACACCAGAATAAACAAAAACTGAAACCGTAGTGATGAGTTGCATTTAAATAAAACATCAATCCGCAGAGCATACATTCCTGTGTTAAAGTTAATGATTATTTACGGGATATTTACCGTGGTAAGTGTCTTCCCGTGAACATGGTGCATGTAACTGCACCGAAATATTGGAAGCTCATTCCAAACCTTACCACGGTAAATATCCCGTAAATAATCAAATAACTTTAGTGAACAACCGTGATAGTTTAAAACAGTATTTCTGTGAAGTGGCAGGTGGCTAGGGCACATATCACACAGAACAGATGGCCGACGGGGCCGAAGGGTTCTTGAATGGAGACCACGGACCGGTAAGCGCAGCGTAAGACGTTCATTCACAAGATGGCCAGACGACCTAAAAGAGACCGCAGGGAAACGCTGAATGCAGGGCGCTTCCAACCGGCCCTTTTGGAGATCGTTGGGGAAGGTCTATGTCCAGCATTGGACGTTCTATGGCTGAAATTATGATGACGAAGACATTTTGAAGTCAGGTTTTTTTTAATGATAATAGTTATTATACTTGCTTTAAGGATAGAACTAGCGTGCACACTGCACATCGTACCGGAACATGACTAAATTACTTCGTAGCACGTCTTTGTCCAGCGGGCTGGTTACTGTCGCATATCTAAATACAATAAAGCATTTGCAATACTTGCTTTACTGGGTAATGTTATACAAATTAAAACATTTATGGAGTATCTAATTAGTTGCATCATGCCACTTGTACGATGTTAAAGACAAACCATATGAGTAGCGCAAATACATGTATAGTTTTTGAGTAGTACGATAGTTTATATTTGTTGTGTTTTTTTAACTGTATAAAGGCTTGCGTTTGCCCTCCACCTTGTGTTTTGTTAAGTGATGATGCGGTCTACGGAAACCGATTCACTCGCAACTTGGAGGCAGCCAGTAACTATCAGGGAACAGTCGTACTGCGTGAGGAAACCACCACTATAATAATATGTATCATCATCATCATCATCATTTCAGCCTTAGGACGTCCACTGCCGGAAATAGGCCACCCCCATCGATCTCCAAAAGGGCCGGTTGTAAGCGGCCTGCATCCAGCGTTTCCCTGCGGTCTCTTTTAGATCGTTTGTCCATCTTGTGGGTGGACGTCCTACGCTGCGCTTACCGGTCCGTGGTCTCCATTCCAGAACTT
Organism: Agriopis aurantiaria; assembly: GCA_914767915.1. NCBI lineage: Eukaryota > Metazoa > Arthropoda > Insecta > Lepidoptera > Geometridae > Agriopis > Agriopis aurantiaria. The sequence goes on from OU611990.1 coordinate 6,789,671, forward strand.
TTCGGCCCCAGCGGCCATCTGTTCTGCGTGATATGTACCCTGCCCACTGCCACTTCAACTTGCATTATAATATGTATAATGCAATCATATTCCCAGTCACAGCAGATGTTTCACTCCCCGTAAGCCAGTTCAATCATTAACATAAAATGCATGAGTGTGGAATTGCAGTCGATTCAGCTGGCATTGTCTTTGGAAACGGAACACAAAGCCAGCCGGTATTTTATTACTACCGTATGACCTGGAAATCCTGGCATGGGTGAGAATTAGCCAATTTTAACTGTGCTTGGTAAAACGACTGAAGCTCATGTGGTTCAATGAAGTTTTGGATGTAAAGTTATCTTAGAAATGTCTTCTTATTTCGATTCAATGTTTCGTTATAAATTTTTTTTCATTTTAAATTAAGTTTTTGGATCAGGATTTGGCTTCCATAATGACACTCTCCGTGGCTTAATTCAGATATCAGGTGGAATTCAGTCCAGTCAGCGTGCAGGGTGCAGGTTGTAGCACACTCTACAACCTGTACTTTGCATGCTGAGGACTCAGAGACATTCAGTCTCACTTTACCATGTTATCCCGACTTCAATCTACTTGGGACCGAAGTCGGTTGAGAGTTTTCCAAGTGAACCATGGTCCTTTAAAGCTTGGCGCGCTCTTCGTCAGGGACGATATAATTGGGAGGTGGACTATGCAGTTTTATCGTAGAAAGGTTATACAGCTGTTTGTAGGTTTGTTTTTTACTTATTTACGCAGTAACAGAGCAACGGCTCGAAAATGTGATTAAAGACATATTTTCCTAGAAAAAAGATAGGTTCCTAGGGCAATATCCGCGCGGTTGAAATTGTTAATTTATTATGTTCTAGCTGATGTATGCGACTTCAAGCGCGTAGACTTTCAAACAAACCTTTAACACCCTTTGCCTGCATTATGTAGGCACTTTTGCAAAATAGTTTTTAGTGGATCTTTACACCCCATAAGAAATCTACCTGTCGAGTTTCAGCTTTGTAGGTCAAATAGTATTCGAGATTTCGTGATAAGACAATGAGTGAGTGGTATGTTGCTTTTGCATGTATAAATTTGTGTGATATATTAAAGGATGACAATAACTATCATCAACACTTCATCAGAAATATAACGTCTACTGCTAAACATAGGCCTCCTCCTTAGAACGCCAAGCTGAGCGATAGCCTGCCATCTAAATCCACTGAATGCCCGTTACTCTCACGATGTCGTTGATCCATCTATATAGGCCTACCTACGCTCCGTCTTCCTTGTTCGTGGTTTCCTCTCAAAAGCCTTTCTTTTCCATCGGTTATCGGTTATTCTTCGAGCGATGTGGCCTGCCCAATGCCACTTTAACTTGCAAATCTGAGCAGCTATGTCAGTGACTGTGGTGCTCTTCGACAAATATCCTTGTTCCAGATATTATTGCGCAAGGTAACTCCGAGCTTAGCTCTCTCTATTGCTCGTTGTGCTGTGTGACTCTGAGTTTATCCAAAAGCCCAACAAATTAAAGACCACATCTCAGTAGATATCACATTTCATCACACACAATAACTTATAAAGGCTGGTAATGTTGCGATTATCCATAAAGATACCATTGACCTATTACTACACTAAGTTCAAGTATCATAACGACTGCTGGCTCTCTTCCTAGAGTGATTTCAACGTGGTAATTTTTCACAGCAAGTACGGTGGAACGGTGGCGATAAACTCTCTTGTAGAAAGCACTTTATTTCAATCGATATTTCCGAAGTGGCTATAGTTTGCTGTAGGTATAAAACTTAATATAATAAACACGCTTTATGTGACTCGCACGAGGAGATGAGGAGAAGCGGGACAGAGGGGGTCGACACCGTATTGTGCATGAGGCATGATAGTTAGCGTCTTTACCGCTAGATGGCTCTGTCAGTATGATGACTCTGTCAGTATTATTTGCACCATTGAAGAATTTTGCTATCCAGCTCCCGGCTCCATTATCAAGCCGTCGCGCGGAGTCTGTGTGGAATTCAACAGAACAAATCAAATAAGCCTAAACTCTAGGGATTTACTAGAAGCTATTGAAGAGTCTTACTATCCCCTCCTGGTGTCATTCATCAGACGAATTCATCAGATCAGAATCAGATGGTAGGTAAGTACCAAATTATTGTATAGTTATCCGGATTACACAAACTTCCAAGCAAAGTTTCGAATCGATACGAATAATAAGTAGCCGGTTAAAACTAAACACAAACAGGTAAAAACAGGTGAATATGAAGCTAATTTAAGCGTATTAAAAACTGAGTCCCAAAAGGAAAATTTAATCCAGCTATTAACATCAGTTCATCATCAGGCGGTACTTCATATTTATTAACCCCTAAAACCCATAAATAGTGCGCCAAACCACCGAGAGCTAATACCTACCTACCATACCAACGTTAGTCCATTCAACAATACCCAAGTTCAATACATGTTTGTAGTCCCACACACAAAGATACACATACATGTACACGGATTATTTACGCATATACAAGCGCAACTGCAAAGCTATTACCATGACCACTAATACAACATTAATCATATACAATTAGGGCTGCCTTCTGTTTTAATCTTTATTACAGTTATAGTTTTAATTATGAGGTACAAACAGATCACCTTTTGCGCAGTACTGGATGCAATGAGGAATCTTGGGTGACTATTGCTTTGTTTTAAAGACTGGTTTTTTATATATAAAAGGTTTGCGTTTAGTCGCTACTTGCCTGATTTTTTTACCACACATTTTTTATCGTTACGAACTTGTAACGGCTAGCAAATATGCCTATTTTCTTACTAATTTTAACCAGTATCAGTTCAGCATTATGCTAGTGAAAAGTTAACAGATAAAGCGATAGAAACATAGGAGATCCGATGTGCCTGTGAGATTTTATGTAATGTAAATATCATAACTTAGGCAATGCAGCAACCCTATTCAATGCAGGTTGAGATTGTAAGTGAAATTACGGTCATGCATATTTCAAAGAGAGTAACGGTAACCGTGTCACATCTAGATGTGACCTAATAAGACTAGGTAATGCGACTCCAGCTTATTCCTACATGCTAGGAAATTCATGTGGTGTGAATGACGTCACATTTGGGACAGACCAAAAGTTGGTTCATTTTAAGCTTCAGTAGGACCTCTTATAAGTTAGTTCTGGTCACCCGTCTGTCTTTTTGTCTATTCATCTGTTTGTCGGTCTGTCCGTCCTTCATAATTTAATACCCCTCAATTTTAAAAGTATAATAAAATAAGGTTGGGTCTTGTGCTGATGATGATGATTCGTTTAGTTGTAGATAGAGCTAGGAGAAGGGTAGGTCTGCACCCCCCACATGGTGTCTTTAAATAAGTATTTTAAAATAAAGTTAAGCAAAGTGGGGGGGGGGGGGGGGGGGGGTCTCACCCTCTCATAATAACACATAATAAACTCGTAACTTAAAATGCCCAGATACCCGGGCGTCGTAATAAAATCTAGTTTAATTCAGAAATCATAACATTTTATTCATTATCTGGATTGTCAGAATAATTGCATAATTATTGAGAATTTTAACCATTTCAATTTATTGCGAAACACGGCAGCTCTGCAGGCCTAAATAAAATAGACCCTAAATAGCCCGTGGTAGCCTTCTGCTAAGTTTGAACTTTTCCAATGCCATGCGATACGGTTAGATTGCACCATCTTTTTAGAGATTTATTTTACTATAAATAACTTTGACTAGACTTTGACTGACAAGAACTCAATCTTTTCTCTTTTGGTGGAAATTTCCGACAGCAAAACAACAAAATCATATCTTACTCAGATTCATTTTTCAATGCAGTAACCTTTGTTTTGTTTACGGAACTGAGGGCTAATTTATCTTGTCAACTGGAATGATGATCGAAATGACAAAATTGTTGGCCCCAAAAGTCGTTAAACTGGAACGAACATCAATTCGTGAGTCTGAGAAGATTTATAAAATTATCAACGAAAGCGATAGACAAAGGGCGGAATGGAGAATCAATATTTCACCGGCATTCTTCATTCTGTCTGAGGCTCTGTGGCCAACGATCTTAAAGGCACTACCTTCAAAACGCGATGCCTAAAAATAACTAAAGATTTTTCGTAAATTACCTACCATAGAAAATTTTTGAATTGCTTGATGAATGTCTACGCACATATCAATTTCTAAAACATGGAGTTTTCTAAAGTTTCATGCCTCTAATATTTCAAGAATGTTTTCGGGCTTATATATTTATGTTTCTATATAACCTGCTATAGCCTAAGCAGATTGACCGACATTTAATGTGTGAGGTGTCTCTAGATTAGTTTTTATGCTAAAGTGTCATCTTCTCTTCTTCTTCTCTTCTTCTCTAAATAATATAAATTGAAGTCGCTTTCCGCGTCTGTCTGTCTGTATGGCCGCTAACTCCTCCTAAACCACGCAACGGATTTTGATGCGGTTTTCACCATCAGTTAGATACATTTTCAAGGAAGGTTTATATATTTTATTATAGAAACTGACGTGGTTTTCACACATTTTATTTATATTACACGGTTAAAAAGGTTTATATATATAACTAGCGACCCGCCCCGGCTTCGCACGTAAATTACACCCATGCGAAGCTGGGCAGGCGGGTCGCTGGTAATATTATATAAGCTACATACATTGCAGTTGGGTATTTTTTTAAAGTTGATTTCGGTACTTTTTTTTTTGTTAAGCGCACGCCTATCTATTATACGCTTGCGCTTGGCCGCTATCTCGCCTGATGTTAAGCGACGATGCGGTCTACGATGGAGCACGCTTGCCCAGAAGAAACCGATACTACTTAGATACTTGTTCTGTATCTAAGTAGATACAGAAAGTTCTCTAATTGATTTGTACTAGTAATATACCTACAGACGACCGACGACCCCTTGCTCGGCCTCGGACGAGGCGTAACAATCTTCGCGTCTTTAACCACAATTGGACATAGGCGCGTGAAAGAAAATGGGGAAGGACTTTACCCAGCAGTGAGACGACAAGCTCATCAAACAAAATGCAAACAAGTAAAGCAAAAACATTATTTTTCTAATTCGTTTCTAAATAACTTCGACCCACATTTACATCTTTTTATTTCTTATTTCATCATAGTAGGTCCCAAGATCCGCCATTATGAAACTGAAGAAAAGGATTTGCGGAAGGCGCTCCTAACATTATTTATTCTCCGGATATTAGCAGTCAGTGGCGTGATTTACATAAACTGAATGTTATTATTGCGATCATATTGCGGTGTAGGTTCTAAGTTTTTTAGACCTGGCCGGCGCACAGATAGACCTCAAAAATTATCCGACCATACCCGTAACCTCATGGCTGATCGACGCTCGTTACAACTACAATGTTCCGATGACGCTGACTCATATAGGCAGCTCAATAGACAAATTTGGAAGTCATTGCGGCACGACATACGTACCTTTAATACGAACAGTATTAAAGAGACGATTGAGCAAAACAAAGGCTCCAAAGTGTTTGCAAGACACATGTCTATTGGGCAAAGCCAGCTGACAAAGCTGAAGAGGGAAGATGGTAGTGTAGCGTCGACCAAAGCCGAGGTATTAGGGGAAATCGAAAGGTTCTATGGACAGTTATACACTTCGGTTGCTAAACCTGTGAGCAGCTCGGCCAAAGACCCAAGAGCCAAGCTGAGCCGACACTATACCGAAGATATCCCGGACATCAGCCTGTACGAGATTAGGATGGCCCTGAAACAGCTCAAGAACAACAAGGCGCCGGGGGACGATGGAATCACATCAGAGCTTCTGAAAGCGGGTGGAACACCGGTACTCAGAGTCCTTCAGAAGCTCTTTAATTCTGTCTTACTCGAAGGTATAACGCCAGAAGCATGGAACAGAGGCGTGGTAGTGCTGTTCTTTTAGAAAGGTGACAAAACCTTGCTGAAGAATTACAGACCCATCTCGCTTCTGAGCCATGTTTATAAGCTGTTTTCGAGGGTCATCACGAATCGTCTCGATCGCAGGTTCGATGACTTCCAGCCTATCGAACAAGCCGGTTTCCGAAAAGGCTATAGTACCATAGACCACATCCACACGCTACGCCAAGTTATACAGAAGACCGAAGAATATAACTTGCCACTATGTTTAGCGTTTGTGGACTATGAGAAAGCCTTTGATTCGGTCGAGACATGGGCGGTGCTTGAGTCTCTCCAGCGATGCCGTATTGACTATCGGTATGTCGAAGTGTTGAAGTGTTTGTACAATAACGCCACCATGTCGGTCCGAGTACAGGAGCAGAGTTCGAAGGCAATTCCATTGCGAAGAGGCGTGAGACAGGGAGACGTTATCTCTCCGAAACTGTTCACTGCCACAATGGAAGATGCCTTCAAGCTCCTGGAATGGCAAGGACTCGGCATCAACATCAACGGCGAGTACATCACTCACCTTCGGTTTGCCGACGATATTGTGGTCATGGCAGAGTCGATGGAAGATCTCAGCATGATGCTCGAAGGCCTCAATCGAGTCTCCCAACAGGTGGGCCTTAAAATGAACATGGACAAGACAAAGGTCATGTCAAATATCCATGTTGTGCCCACCCCAGTATCAGTTGGGAACTCAGTTCTTGAAGCTGTTGACGCGTACGTCTACCTAGGACAAACAGTCCAACTAGGTAGGTCCAACTTCAAGAAAGAGGTCAATCGGCGAATCCAACTCGGCTGGGCAGCGTTCGGTAAACTACGCAACGTCTTCTCGTCCAAAATACCTCAGTGCCTTAAGACGAAAGTCTTCGACCAGTGTGTGTTACCAGTGATGACATACGGCACTGAAACGTGGTCTCTCACTATGGGCCTCATAAGCAAGCTCAAAGTCGCACAACGAGCTATGGAGAGGGCTATGCTCGGGGTTTCTCTACGAGATCGAATCCGAAATGAGGAGATCCGTAGACGAACGAAAGTCACCGACATAGCCCACCGGATTAGTAAGTTGAAATGGCAGTGGGCAGGGCACATATCACGCAGAACAGATGGCCGATGGGGCCGAAAAGTTCTGGAATGGAGACCACGGACTGGTAAGCGCAGCGTAGGACGTCCACCCACAAGATGGACAGACGACCTAAAAGAGACCGCAGGGAAACGCTGGATGCAGGCCGCTTCCAACCGGCCCTTTTGGAGATCGATGGGGGAGGCCTATGTCCAGCAGTGGACGTCCTACGGCTGAAATGATGATGATGATGATGATTGCGGTACAAATTTCTCTGTGTTTTCTTGGTTTAGTTGGAACGGTTAGATTTATTATGGTTGAAGCAGTATCAGTAACAATAATTACTATTATGCATGAATCATTTTAATGTATGCAATAAGATGGAATCTGTTGGATTTCCTTGAAGACAGTGTAGTTTTTCGTTTAAAGGTAGCGAATAGTCATATATTTTTGACATGGCAAAACTCGAAAGTAGTTATATTTTTTAACCGACTTCAAAAAGAATGAGGTTATCAATTTGACTGCATGTTTTTTTTGTTGTTGTTGTATGTTTGTTACGCGATTACTCCGCTAATTTAGAATTGTTTTTGATGATTCTTTTTTTGGTTGGTAGGTCATATCTCATAGGTGGTCCCATATTTTTTTATATTTTTTTGTTTATGTTTTTTCCTACTAGTTTCACATTTAAGGGAAATGCTGTCAAATAAATAATTATCGAAAAATTGCAATTCAAATTATGTTTTTAATCTGTTAGTGCGCAGGGTACCGTTTCCAGAAATGCGCGGATTCCCTTACTAATTCGAGTTTTGCCGCTCAAAGTAATGTGAATATTGAAATATGTAAACGTAGAGGCAAGCCCTTAAAAAGTTAACATGTTCTCTATAATACAGTCAGATTCAGTTAATTTATTGCTTTTATGCAGAACTGTATTATTGCTTCCATGGTAAACGTAACCCCAAAGTTGCGGCAACATTTGGTCAAGTTTTGCACAAAACAGGGTCGATTTGCAAAAGAGGGGGAAGGATTGTGCTTTACAGCGGGTTGAATATGCTACCAATGATCAATTAGAGCATATTAACATTTAGTAGAGAGACAATTCATAGTCCGCAAAAACAGGGAGTCACAGGGAAACGCTGAATGCAGGCCGCTGCCAACCGGCCCTTTTGGAAATCAATGGGGGAGGCATATATCCAGCAGTTGACGTCTTATGGCTGAAATGATGATGATGACAGTTCATAGTATGAGTTTTCTCGGGCATAAAAAACTAGGATTAGAAGGATGGCATTTATTAAAAGAATGTCTAGATTCGAAAATAAAAAGTGTTAGACGTGAAACATACAAAACAATACACAGCGTAAACCTATGTTTGTCAACAGTAGGTATATAGCCCGTTGGTCCAGTTGGTAGTGAACTTATCTTCTGAGCTTGGGGGCGTGGGTTCGATTCCCACCTAGGACAAACATTTATGTGATGAACATTTGTGTTTGTTCTATATCTGATTGTTAATATCTATTTAAGTATGTATTTAAAACTATGTATGTATATCAGTCTCTGGCAGCCATATCACAAGCTTTGCTTAGTTTGGGGTCAGAAGACCGTGTGTGAAAAATGTCGCGAAATATTTATTAATTTATTTTATGTATGTGCAATATGCAGTTGCACTAAATGTAAAGACTATCAACATTATAAAACTTATCGAAATATTGAGCTAGAATAAACCGTAAAAGTAATCAGCAAACAAAGAAAAATGCGACTTCGTCACGTGTATCGTGTCGTTGTGTGTGTCATAAGTGTCGTCGTGTTAGTGTCGTGAAAGTAAAAATAGTAAAACTTTGATGAATTCTAATTTCGAGCCCCGCTTTCATTCTACCCCAGTACCCCATCTGATGTTGACTGACGACGCACTCTATTAGCACGCTTTTTAGATATCTCATCATAAGGGCTGAGCTCCACTCCAATGACCTCGTCAAAATTGCGTCATTTATTTAAAAAATCGCAGGTGCCCGTATATTTATATTCACGGTATCTCATTACGGGCTGGCGTTGTGGGCGACAGATTTATTGTGCCTGTTATAAAATTCACGTGTCACTGCGAGAAAAAGATCCTGAGATGTCCAGTTCGTAAATTCATACACTCGGTACATTTGATTACAAATTACGTCTGATTGTAAAGTTGTGATGGTATTCCATTGAATATTGTAACAGCAACAATATTCTGCTAGTATTGAAATGCAAGCTTACCTTTATTAACAAACCGAAATACAAACTCAAAAACGAACTACCTACCTAATCTACCTAGTCTATAATAAAAAGCAGTTGGATTGCTTATAGACCGATAGTTAGTAGGTAGATAGATAAAGGTCTGACTAAAAATAAGCCAAATGCTCAACCCCATTACCAGTTGGCAGCGTACCTGATATGCTGGCGACATTACCACACTAAATAGCAATAATTGTAGGTAGTCTTGTAGTTAAAGCTTATTTCAATCATTTTGTCATTTTGATTCCGTACGTATTTAGACACTCTTACAACCAGACACTCTGATAGATTTTTTTAAATCAGATCAGTCTCCGTCAGATTTGGTCTCTAAGGATCCAACGTCAAATTTAATAGTCAGGTAGAATACAACACACACATGCATGTATTAATCATAAGTATAGTTTATGGCAGCTATAAGCTTACTTTTATTTATATTTGTTACTAGCTGACCTGACAGACGTTGTCCTGTCTTAGAACTTTCAAACACGCAAAGTTGAATATTTTTTATTTTTTTTACACTTTGTTTTACATTATTTGAGGTTTAGTAAGGATCCCAATTTTTTTTGAAAATATAATATAGCTTATGTTACCCGGAGATAGTGTAGCTTACCAACAGTGAAAGAATTTTTCAAATCGGTTCAGTAGTTTCGGAGCCTATTCAAATCAAACAAATAAACAAACAAACAAACAAACAATCAAATCTTTCCTCTTTATAATATTAGTATAGACTAGCTGACCTGATAGAAGTTGTCCTGTGTTAGAACTGTCAAACACGCAAAGTTAAAATTGAAAATCTTATTTTTTTACACCTTGGGTTTACATTATTGGAGTTTTAATAAGAATCCCTATTTAAAAAATAATAAAAATATAGCTTATTTTACCCGGGGATATTGTAGCTTCCCAACAGTGAAAAATATTTTCAAATCGGTTCAGTAGTTCGGACCCTATTCAATGCAAACAAACAAACAATCAAATCTTTCCTCTTTATAATATTATTATTATAGTATAGATGACTACTTTCGTTACCTCTCACTGGCTACAAACTACGTAAAATCTCAGTAGACGTGATTGAATATAATTTCTCCCAATCCAAAGTTGTAAATCCAAAATCCTTATTCCTTACTGAATAAAATATTTACAAAGCAGAGAGAAAATAAGAAAGATTTCTTATCGGAGATTTGCTAAGGTATATTGCATTCTCATGTGAGCTAGCATTGCCATCCGAAGTGGCTATACTCGTAAAACGAAAGTAGCTTAGCGGGCCAAATAGGCAAAACTTCATGTGGACGTAATATTTGACCCAGACAGAGTTATGGGCCTATACTTTTTGATGACAAAGCTGAGGCTTGAAGATAACAAGGTACATGACATCGCTCACTTTTGTGGCGATGTAGGTAATGATCGTAAAGTAAGCTTCGAGTAACGTATCCTAGACAAACACGAAAAGTGATGTATGAAGCATGCTACAACAAATACCTTACGGTGCGGTTCGTCAACGACTCAAAATGTTGATGTGTACCTACGGGTTGTTTGTTGTAACAATCGTCTTTGTTTTAACATGACTGAGCACGAATCAAAGTTATGTAAGTTCATCCTGAAAGTTCACCCACATAATACCATATAGATTTATAGAAATTGCATACTGCGTTTTACGCGATCTTTTCTGCCTTACATTTTCATACTCTCACATACTTAAAAGCTCACCATACGTAAATACAAAAGGCAGGCTGTCGTTCAGTGTGGAGGTTAAAAGGGGAGGCCTATCTTCAGCAGTGGACGTCTTCTGGCTGATGATGATGACGGCCTAAAAGCTACCAACAAGCTGCCAAGCTGTTCCTATGGCATTTCTGAGTAACTATAGCAACGGGTTCTTCAAAAGGGCTGTTAATAGAGTCTTTGAGAGTCGGCAACGAATCTGTGATGGTGTTACAGGTATCCATAGGTGTCGGTGATCGTTTACCATCAGATGGCCCGTTAGCTTATTTGTCACCTGTCATAAAAAAAAGTAGAACAGAAAAGGCGTCTGTGAAAGTTTTTTCCAATATCTATACTGATATAAAGTTAATGTTTTGAAATTAAAATCTTAAATAAGATAAAAGCTTTTTTAACACCCCGTTTACTCCACAGAATAAAAATGCTTTTCATCTAAAATCTTATTGTGAGTGTGAAATTGAGCAATTTATTAAATTTAAAGTATAAAGAACCTTTAATATTCGCCAGAGGGTGTGTAATTTTGAATATAATATTTTATTTTTCTCCTCAAAACCTTTTCAATCTTTAGAAACTTGAAGAGTTATGCAAATATGAAGAGATCATTTTCAAACTAAGTATTTAGATAGATTTTTATAGAAGAAAGTATCTTGAGACACCTTTTAACTTTATGAAAAAAAAATTTTTTTTTTTTGAGTATCGCTATGCGGGTAGTTGCAAAATGACTAACACTCCGCGACCGCCGCGCCCCCTGCGGGCCGTAAATACTTCGGGCAAAAATGAAGTCGGCTTTCACTCGTCGCTATTTCACACTGTCTAGGTAACAGCAGCTAGCGATGACCCTCAAGTTTGAAATATTAATTATATTCAAAGTGCATCCCTCGATGGCAAAGAATAAACGAGTTTAGCTCAGAGTTTGTTGTTTCAACGGTTAGCTTGGGGATGTTTGACTGCGGGTGTTGAACTGTCTAAGCTTGCGCTGTTGGTGTTTGAAAATTTGACTAACTGAAACGACACTGAAATAATGCACAAGTAAATTATATTTTTAACCGAATTCAAAAAGGAGGAGGTTATCAATTCAACTGTATGTTTTTTTTTGTATGTTTATTACGCGATTACGCTGCCTATATAGAATTGTTTCTGATGTTTTTTTTTTATCAGGTAGGCCATAAATCATGGATTGTCCCATAATTTAACATGTTTGAGTAACACCTTAGCATTGCCACGCATTCTGGGGCCTTACGGCCAACGGCTTACTTGGTATCAAACTAACGTTAAATTCAATTTTCGATCAGTTGGAAAATCACGCGAACGTGAAACTTAACGCGCCCAGATACGGTTTGCGGTCGCGTGATTTTCCAACTGCGCGGATTTAATGCTAGTTCGATATCGAGTTAGCCGTTGGCCGTAAGGCCTGGTGCCTTACGGACAACTGCTATTACAGGCACCTAATCCGCTCAGTTGGAAAATCACGCGACCGCAAACCGTATCTCGGTGCGATAAGGTTTGCGGTCGCGTGATTTTCCAACTGAGCGGATTAGGTGCTTGTAATAGCAGTTGTCCGTAAGGCCCCTGTTCTCTCCGGTGTAAGCTTTTAGATCTGTTTGGTTTTTATTTTTAAAGTTGTGCTATTGAGATTAAATGTTCCTACTTTATTTTTATGGAACCTGCAACAGTTTTTTTTTTATGTTTTGTTGTGGTGTTTGTCCTGAATTCCTGATTAGGTTAAAAAATAACTTTAACTAACAATATCAATAAAAAACTTGGGACACACCAATAGCCATTCTACCTGGAATGATTTTTAGTACGGGATGTTCCATACAAGGCCGCTTACGTTACGATGGTGGAGATAAATACAAACCTACCTTAAAAGGTTTGTCATCATATCATAATATTACCCATATTTCTAAAAACTACAAGTATAGCATATTGCCTACCTATACCTGCTTATAATGTTGCAAATATTTATTGAAAGCCGCATAATTTTCTCTTTATACATTTGTTCAGATAATAATTATAGCATTTATTTATTTTATTGCTATACTAAAATGAAGTTGAATGTTTATTTAGAACAATGAAGTTTACATAATTATATTTGTAATTAATGAGCTTTGTTCATTATATTAGGCTGTGCAAAAAGCAAGTTCAGAATAACACAATAATTAAACTGATAATATCAATTTGTATATAATGATGAAGTTTAATTCCGCTTCTATATACGTCGCTTCGTGTACAATAAGTATTTTGGGATAAATTATTTTTCTCTATAGATATTTGTGATGCTAATTTAAACCTAACCCGTTTCCTCGGTGCACCTTGTCGACACGTGTTTCGCCTTTTCACGCGTCATCGTCAGGACGTGTTGACTCTCCGAGCACGATGCCGAGAAAGCCTGCCCTGCCCTGCCCTGATAACATCACCGTTAATCAAAACAAAACGCACACGTGGACGATGTTTTTTTTCCCGACGACACAAAGCAAGTATGTATGCATGTTTATTTACATACAAAACAATACATAGAATCAAAGCCAAAAAAACATAGGTTTAGTTCCACCAACATTTATTTATTTATTTTATTTATTTATTTCATTCATTACAACTATTTTTACAGGCTTAACCTAATACAATAGTGTAGTTTACAAGTTAACATTTTAAGATATTAATTACTATTATAAAATAAGTCAAGTAGTTAAATAATAATACATGCATTAGATTAGATTATAATGTCATTATATTAAAGTAGTCAATAAATCAGTTATTCAATTATTAATTAATTCATAACACAAAATGGAACAATACCGCCTTTTTAAATTCTACAATAGAACACACAAACAGGTCTATTTTCTTCGCAACTTGATTTAGTGCTTGAAACATTCGAATCAATGGGCTCTTAGCAAGTAAGTTAGTCCTACCGCGGGGGAGGGAGAACAACTGCTGCCGCCGGCGCGCCACGTACCCGTCCGGCACGCTCAACTTCATCAGACACAATATTTCCGGATTTGTCAAAACGCCTCGGAATACTCTTAGCATATAATATGCGAGCGCCCAGTTCCTTCTTATAACATATTATCTACAAACTGCGTGAGAGACCTACTATCGGTATTTTCTACATAACAACCTGTCTTGACCCTAATAGAGGGAACGGGAGGGAGGAATTTTAATCGTTATAAAAATAACCACAAAGGCTAGAAGAATAAGGTGGGAGCTTTGCTCCCGCCTTGGCCTTCTAACCTAACTAACAGAATTCAGATCTGCCCTGATTGAGGGACCGGAATGGAGGATTTTACATGCATGGTGGTTAAATATTCCAAAATAAACATCACCTAACTAAGACCAAAAAAAGACGGAAACCGAGTTTAATTTAAATACCTTACTACTACTTCTAAATTTCTGAACATAGTATGAAAGTAAACACATAATATAAACTAAGTGAATTACTAAATATATTTAGGTTCATGTATAACTTACAGATTCTGCGAGTAAGAAACATAATAATATTTTTACTAAACTATTTGCTGAAGTAGCTACAGCGTAGACTAGACAAAACTTGCTCACCCGAGGTTCACTGCAGCCTTTTGCCTTTTTTATTATTTTAACTAGCGCAGCCAGACACTATCATAGTAATCTCTGGAGAAAATCGGGAATAAACGGCACAAAATACGTTGCTGTAGCACGCTCGAGCCACTTTACTAGTAATACATGAGTGTTTGCTCTGGTGTGAATTGCAATTGCATCTCATAAAAAAGTTTACTCACTCTACGACATCAGAGTGTCAAGTACGAGTTTTTAACCGACTTCAGGAGGCTTCTTGCTTTGGCTGGAACCGACTCCAAAAATAACTGATTATAAATTATAAATAGGTAAGCTAAGGAGGTAAGGAGGTGTATCAATAATTTCGTTGATTGTCCTTTAATGCTCATTGCTTTGAAGTAATTTTAATATTATTTTTTACTTTTGTTTAAGTTTGTAAATGTAGGTATAATAATGAAGTATAGTAGTGTTTTTTTCCCTAAAAATTTACTTTATTTCATTTGCGTTTACTTACTTGATCGTATTAACATTAACAACGATTTGTAAGAAGTAAGAACAGCGCCATCTAGAGCCATGAAAATGTAACTGCTTTTAAGAAATAGAAATAAAGCAACCAATACGTTTTTTTTAATTCTAAATTTTATCAAGATCAGTTCAGCCATTTTTGATGTTTAGTTGTCGAATGTAACAACTAGACAGAGTGGGAAATGCAGACATAGAAACAGTTACTTTCAAATTTGTATCGTATTAGTGGGATGTGATTGTTCAGTTAGGTAAGTTCAACTTAGGCAAAGAGGTCGCCCGAAGAATCCAACTCGGATGGGCAGCGTTCGGGAAATTGCGTGACATCTTCTCGTCCAAGATGCCACAGTGCCTAAAGACAAGGGTCTTTGACCAGTGTGTGTTGCCAGTGATGACATATGGCACTGAGACGTGGTCCTTCACTGTTGGCCTTTTGGAAAAACTCAGAGTCACACAGCGGGCAATGGAGAAAGCTATGCTCGGAGTTTCTTTGCGCGATAGAATCCGAAACGTGGATATTCGCCAAAGAACCAAAGTCACCGACATAGCTGTTAAAATTTGCAAGTTGAAGTGGCAATGGGCAGGCCGCATCGCTCGGAGAACCGATAACCGATGGGGAAGAAAGGTTCTTGAGTGGAGACCACGAACCGGAAGACGCAGCGTAGGTAGGCCTCCCACTAGATGGACCGAGGACATAGTAAGAGTCGCTGGCATCCAGTGGATGCAAAAGGCAGGCTGTCGTTCAGTGTGGAGGTTAAAGGGGGAGGCCTATGTTCAGCAGTGGACGTCTTCTGGCTGATGATGATGATGATGAGTGGGATGTGATGTTTTCTTTTTTGTTCCAATCCGCATTGGGCCACCGTGGTGGATATGGCCCAATCACCCTTTCGGGGGTAGGCTAAAAGTCCAGCAGTGGACTGTTAAAAGGCTGATTATGATGATGATGATGATGTTTTCTTTTTTGTTGTAACTCAATAGGTACCTACTTACTTTTTAGGGGTTCGTACCCAAAAGTTAAATACGGGACCTTATTACTGAGCCTACGTTGTTTGTTTGTCTATCTGTCCGTCCGTCCATCCGTCCTACCTGTTAACGGCTGTATCTTTGGAACCGTAATAGCCAAATGAAATTTTCACAGAAAAAGTAATGGTACGGCGGATTAACTAAGAAATAATAATAAAGTGAAAAAATAGAAACTAAAGGGTATACACCATACAATAAATGTACTTAAATGTAATGTAAAAACGGTAATATGTACAAGCGTGAAACTTGGCATTATTGTAGTACACCTTTTAAAGTATAATAACATATAATAAAAATGGAAAAGTGTAAATCGGTGACAAATTCTTATTCATTACCAAGTTAAACAACGTAAAGCGCGGTCGGTACTTGGATGGGTGACCGCCTCGGCGTGATGTTGTCTTTTTGCACTACTTCTTGTATTTTGTGGTACGGAACCCTCAGTGCGTGAGCCTGAATCGCACAGGGAAATGGACAGATGGAGAATGGAGATGGGGGAGATGGACAGACGACCTAAAAGAGACCGAAGGGAAACGCTGGATGCAGGCCGCTTCCAACCGGCCCTTTTCTGGGAGGCCTATATCCAGCAGTGGACGTCCTATGGCTGAAATGATGATGATGATGAAACAAAGGAAATCTTGAATGTCAACATTTAATTTTATATGCATTTACATGCGAATAGGGATGTGCTTGTCCAAACACACTCATGCCGGAAATCTACCCAATCTTTAATTATGTGGGTTTCAATAAGTGCCACCGTTTACGTTCCCTCTTACGTGATATTTGAATGAACCTCTGTATAATTAGAATGCGTAATCCTACTGCAAACACAATTCTCGAATAATGGCAAAATGGGAAAAGCTTTCATCAGCAGCTTCTTTTGCAAAATGAAGAATGTTAAAACAAACTGGCCAACTTCTAGTCAGGCTCGCACACTGAGGGTTCCGGACCACTTTTGTTAGTTAATCCTCCGTAACGTTACATATTATGTGAAAATTTCAACTGTCCATATATTACGATTCGAAAGATACACACGTTAATATGTAGGACAGACAGACGAACGGACGGACAGACAGACAATGTAGGCTTAGTAATAGGATCCCGTTTTAGCCCTTTGGGTACGGAATCCTAATAGTGTTAACACACGTATGGATTTGGTTGACCTCAACCGCCGTCTGACCAACAGGAGAGAAAGAGAGGGAAATATGATATTCTCACTCTTTCTCTCCCGTTGGTTGGACGGTGGTCCGTCAACCAAATCCATACGTGTGTTAACACTATAATAAATCACAGTAATGACTGCAATCAAAGTAGGTAATAGCTGCCAATAAAATGCAGTCAAAAGCAATTGGCTCCAAAGAAAAATCTTATAACCAAATGAAGGCCTACAAAAATGCTATTGGAATACATCTGTTCAATTCACATAAGTTAAGTTAAATCGGTGCCAACAAGCACGATACCCCAGAGCCCACCGATGAAATGTAAATCGAATACAATCCTTTTGTTAACGATAATGAGCGGGGAAACGATTCCGTCCCGAAACGGAATAACACCACCAGCATCGCTTGATCTGCATACGCTCTTCTGAATCTAAGACGTGTGTAAAAGTGTCGTGGTTCAGCAAATAATGGTGGTGGATAGGGTAGAGCTGCCGAAATGGTAGGCCTCGGAACGATAGTTACTGGCACAATTAAGCTAAATGATACGGCAGACTTTCAAACTTGGTATTCGAATGTATCGATTATTCGGAGGCTTTGGAATTAAATGGAAATGAGCTGAGAACTCAATAGTTCTGTAAGTATTGTGTTAAAGTATTTAACAAAAAAATATACAATTGTAGTTTTATACGTGTACAGAATAATTTAGAATTTACCATATTATTATTGCGGTTTTTGTGAGAGAACTTTGTGAAAAACTTTTTTGTTAAGTTAAGTTAAGTTTTTTTTTTTTGCGGTTTTGGGCGATTTTTGGTAGAGGTGAAACTTATGAGTTCGCGTCACTGACATGCTAACCGCATCGACATGCTAATGTGATGTATAGTTTTCACTTCTGTCAGCAATCTCTATGGCTGCCCATTTTTAAACGGACCAGGGGTCTTACGGACAACAGCTAATTGCGGCACCTAATCCGCTCAGATGGAAAATCACGCGACCGCAAACCGTATCTGGGTGCGATAAGGTACACGTTAAGGTACACCAACTAACATTGGATACATTTAAAAAAAATATATTTTTACATAATCAGCCAGAATACGTCCACTGCTGAACATAGGTCTCCCCCTTGAACCTCCACACTAAACGACAGCCTGCCTTTTGCATCCACTGGATACCTGTGACTCTCACAATGTCGTCGGTCCATGTAGTGGGGGGCCTACCTACGCTGCGTCTTCCGATTCGTGGTCTCCACTCCAGAACTTTTCTTCCCAACGGTTATCGGTTCTTCGAGCGATTTAACGAAATTTATTTTTATAACAAGTAAATTAAATTATTAAAAAAATTACACGTCTTCATTCTATAAATAGTATGTAACTGAAAAGTAACAGCGGCGCGCTGCGTACCTATTTATACCTTTACTCGTAGTAGATACAGAGCTCTTTCATACCACTTTATCGCGTAAACTACTGAGTATGATTAATAGTAGTGTTATATATTTTTGAAATCTGCTGAGCTCGCTCTACATAATAATGTCAATCCAATCTTGACCTATTTAGCAAAGTTTACTTACTATTTTCCACAAAAATATTGCGGACGCCATCTTGATATCTTGTACCCTATGTCACTTCCCGTACTAAAACGATTCCAACGACACCTCACATATCGAAATCAATCCGTTTAGGATGTAGGTCGTGCTAAAAAAAACATCATACATACATACACTCGAAAAACATACCCATCTTGCAAAGTTGGGTAAAAAGAGAGACAAACATGCAATCCGCCTGATGTCTGATGGTGAGCAGAAATTGCCGCCTATGGACATTTATGTACAACAATAGCGGCGGTGTTGTCGGCACTTTGCCAGGGTATCTACAAGACAGGAGTGAATAGTCACCTCATTGACAAGCTTGTCCATATCCACACAATCACATTCCAGGAAACCAGTGGTCAAACGCAAGCCCAGTTTGTTCTTTCCGAATTCCAGAAAAAAGAAGCAAATACATTGTTTTTTTCTAAGTAGCGAAAATCGTCACCATGGAAAATGGAGGCGAATAATTTAATCTTGTCATTTAGTTTTATGACGTCATTTGCTGAGCTCATTCGGGTACCTCGAAAAAGTGTCGTTATTTGTTTTTACGGAGATAATGCGCGTCGTTCTTGGCATTTTGTATCATTTCGTTAGCTATCACGTTCCAATTGAATATTGTGTACTATTTGGATGATGTAATCTCCTTTAATGCTTAAAGCCATCTAGCTGCAATTACTTTCGTGGTCTGATACTCAATTTTATTGTGGTGTATAATTTTGGCACCCAATATTATTTTACTTTTTTGAATTAGTTTACTGATATTTGCGTTTCTAGTTGTCCAGCAATTTACCTAGACAACTTTTTCTTGATTTCGTTATTAGGATTTCTGAGTTTTGAGTCAAATTTTATCACGATCAGATCAGCCATTAGTCGTGAAAATATAACAGACATACAGAGGTGGAGGGATAGAAAGACAGCAAGGCTTCGTTTACAGAAACGCGAGGCGTCGTGCGGGCACTGCCAAATGCTTTAGTGTAAATAAAAGGCCATACGTTTGAATAAGACGAGCTTCCACGTCCTGCGTCTGTATAAACGAACCCTAACCTCCTTTGTCATTTCTATATCAGTGTTATAATGTAGGTATGTGAAATAAGGAACGCTAAAAACTTTGCAGCCTATTACAGAAAAACTATTCCATAAAGTTTAGATCCGCATTTAACGCAGTATTTTCTAAAACCCACATAACGAATGCAATTTGTTGAGGTAGAAACCTATCAACTTAACCGTGCACTATCTCCAATTCTGAGAAAAAGCAAACTCGTCGAACACTCAATCGTACCTACAAATATAAATGAGGTCTTCCGATGCCAAAGGAATGGTTAAGTGCAATCCCGCAATTTCTCGACTTTCCCGCATTAAATTTATCTAAACTACTCAAAATTGTAGTTGATTAGATAGCTCCTACGCCTTTAGAGATACGATTCAATATTAATCTTGCAAACTTCTTCTTAGCATGTAGGTAGTAGAATATAGAAACTAAAAGTGGTAAGATATGTGGCCACCTTTACCGAATTTAATCATTTGAAAGTGGCTTGACTATGTGAAACTAGTAAGTATATCGGATAAATGTTGTGTGAAAATTAGGTGCTGATATGAGCAAAAAAAAAGACAAAACTAGGATGACCAAGGAGAGCCAACCGATCAATCTAAACTTATTTAGAAAACTAGCAGACCTGACAGACGTTGTTCTGTCTTAGAACTGTCAAACACGCAAAGTCAAAATTACAAATCTTATTTTTTACACCTTGGGTTTCTTTATTGGAGTTTTAGTAAGGATCCCTATTTTTTTTTAAATTATAATATAGCCTATGTTAACCGGGGATAGTGTAGCTTTCCAACAGTGAAAGAAATTTTCAAATCGGTTCGGTAGTTTCGGAGCCTATTCAATGCAAACAAACAAACAAACAAACAAACAATCAAATCTTTCCTCTTTATAATATTAGTATAGATAAATGTAAAAAAAAAAAAACATTAAGGGTAGTGAAAACAATGGTAGAAGATCGTCAAGGCTATATGATATTATATATATATATATATTTATATATATATATTTTTTATATATCCACAATAGATCTATGTTTTCCATACATTTACTAGCTCGTCTTATGGTAAATGACGGTGTAGCCGAGGAACACGTTGATATAGAAGAAATATATTCACTCTAACCTTGAAGATGCCTAGAGAAAAAAAAGAGCAAAAAGAGCCAAGCTCTTGAACAATGTTGATGATAATAATGGTGGTAGAGCATTTCATCGCTTGTCATTCACATTAATTTCAATAAACTACACAGAGACTAAAGTGATAAGAGTCACACTATGCGCGCCAAGTTTCAGTATCATTCAATTAAGTCCTCGAAACAAACGGCAGTTAGATTCCCTTCTAAGGCAGCCATTCCACCCTTTCAGTTTCAGGCAAGTGGAAACACGTAAACGGAGCACAAGCAATTCGCTGACCTGGAAATCTTAGTAGTTAGACGGATACTGGCAGATTTAGTTACATAAACCAACCATAAACTTTACCTAGAAAATTAATGTATTGTTTTCAAATTACAAATATTATTACTCAACTCAACTCTATTTACTCAACTTTATTTAACACTAGGATTACCTAATAACATTAACAATCAGAACAAAAAAATTGTTTTGTAATTTTACGAAATACCCCATTCTGAATAAACCATTTTCCGTATAACAAAATAAGATAACTCGAAGTCAATATGATTGTTACAAAATAATTTCACTTTTTTTTTCATCCATTATGCATATCATATCTAAAGCCTCCAAAGGGTCTCCTGTGCCCAAAATATAATAAACAAATTAACAAAACATATTTAACTAACATCGGGATTATCATGGTGTTCATTTGAGATTCGGATTGTGATTACGATCGTGTGCCATCCCGTTACATTCACTTACTCGTAACACGCGCGTGAGTAAGATGGCACGCGATTGTGATCACAATCCGAATCACGAACGGACAGCCATAATAATCCCGATGTTAACTAAACATGTTTTGGTAAAACACTGTTTTAAACTATCACGGTTTTATGTTTTGGTAACTTGTATTATAATATTTTGGACGCAAGAGACCTGTGCAACTTGAGAAGATCGATGCACATAAGTGCATGCTGCTTCGCACTTGCGGCTTTATTCTAAGCTGAGCAGGTTACTTGCACCGTGTGCAAGACGCATCAGTAATTATACGTAGCACCGCAGCATAACTTCACAAGAAGCAGTTTCAGCCTAAAGATTAATTAGTTGTGGCGTATACGCCCCGGCAATCTTGAAATCTGCGTGCATCCGCTCTAGAAATAAATAATTATCTCGCCCGAGTATGCAAAGTTAATTAATATGAATAACATCTTTAATGTGAGCTAGAATTGCTGGAGTCCAGTCGCGAAAAACATTACGCAGGTGAAAGTTGTGCAACCAAAATTATGGAGGGCGAAAACACTGATTCAGAGAAAAAGGTACGTCTATAACAGCGTATCCAATTTCCCTTTGTAGAAACTGTGAAGTCCTTGACAGCTTCAAGTAAGTGAATAAAGCTTCAAGTTATGTTTAATTGACTTTCAGAGACTTAGCAACGCGCCCTTTAAGGGCCCGTACCCAAGTTCAATAAATTGGCTCTACAATATCAGGCTCAAAATGTATGTCAATCAGTCTTGACGTAATGAAATTAACGCTATACTTACACGGCCAAAAACTGTATTGTATAAAAACTTACAACGGAAAGCAGACACGTCGAATATTTGTAAAAATATTGTAAATGTAACGTTGTGTTTTTACTTGACTATCCAAAAAAGAAGTTTTATATATTTTTAGGGTTCATGTAGGATGTATAAGTAACTGAGTATGTTTCTTAATATTTCGTTCCTTTATTCCTGAACGTCTAGACCGATTTTGATGTATGTGGTATATTTAGAAGCCTTGTATTATTTTAAGTGTCACAAGCTAGTCAAATCGAAAACCACTTAGTACGCCTATGGAACATCAATAGAACAAGACCGATAGTTGTTTTCCAAAAAATCTAAAATATTACCAGATTCATTATTAAAATTTATTGAGCAGATTCCGAAAATATATAAAAATACAGTAAAATGTACAGTAGTTTACTAAAATAGAAACTATGGCCTACACAATGAAGATTTGTACAGGATTCATGAATAAGAATTTTCTAAGTCCACTTTTTCATTGTCAAAAAAGCCTTCGCTACTCATAATTTTTACTAACTTCTTTTCTAAATGGA
This sequence comes from Agriopis aurantiaria, assembly GCA_914767915.1. Classification (NCBI taxonomy): domain Eukaryota; kingdom Metazoa; phylum Arthropoda; class Insecta; order Lepidoptera; family Geometridae; genus Agriopis; species Agriopis aurantiaria. The sequence continues at coordinate 6,812,665 of OU611990.1, forward strand.
CATGGGCGGGCTGCACTTAAACATCTTGTTATCGTGTTGCCAATAAATTAACTCTTTAAGTATCTCCCATAAATTTCCAAGGGAATGTATTTTCGTTCCAGCTCTGGTACTTTTTTGCCAAGTGTTACCAGAGTATACTCCGTATTTTATACTGATCTCTAAATGTTTAAACCAAACTTACATCTTGTCGAAATAAATGTAGTAATAGTTAAATGAATTAAAGGATTTTCACTCATCACCTAATTTTTACATAATTTAAAACCATTTTGTTATCCTTATCATCGTCATCATCATCATTATCAGCCTATCGTGTTCTCACTGCTGGGACAAAATCCTTCCCTCAGGAAGAGAGAAATATGAGCAATAATCATCGAGATAGAATTCCTATGGAATCACAATCTTTCAGTGAAAACAGTCAAATAACGTTCGAGCGTCATTGTATCAAATATATTTCACAATGCCACATATACTCCAATTTAGACGTTATGTCGCTTGCATAATGCATAGTGTTCAATGTTAGCTGTCCGCTTTGTTATCGTAGCTCAGTGGGCCTAGTGTGAGTTTTTCTAGTTGCGTTAACGTACACGACCGCGTTAGCGTTAACCACGATTTGTATGAAATAAGAGCAGTTTCATCTACATGGCGCCAGATGGCGCTGTTCTTTTTTTCATACAAATCGTGGTTTACGCTAACGCGGTCGTGTACGTTAACGCAACTAGAAAAACTCACACTAGGCCCACTGGTATCGCGCGGCGTTGAAGTCAGATCGCGATTACCTTGTAACTAGCCAAAAAGTCGGAAAAATTCGTAGCGTGCGCCGAGTTTTGGTTCGGATTTTTTTAGCACGATTGGGACTCTATAAGAATTGTATCTCGAAGGCCTTTATCCATCATGCTGGTCCTGTGTAACTCCTTGGTAACTGTACATAATTTATTTAAGTAATAAATGAGTTATTGGTGCAGGGCCGAGGATTGAACCGGGTCGTCAGATTGTAAAGCGCACATGCTACTTCTCGGCCACCATCACTTATTTAATTAATTATGTAAAACCAGTTATCCTACTAGTTTTACATAAATCAGGATAATGTTGAATATAAAAATAAAATGTTGAATTTTATTAAAATTTTATGTGATTTTACTTTTAAATTTTAAAATTAGCAATATGTAACAAAAATTTATGCTATTTAAGTTTTGGTATGAATTTACGTTACCACATTAACCGTTATTATGAATTTAAAACGTTCTAATTGATAAACACAATAAAATATTTGTAATATTTCTGTATTTTTTATTCACGGACATTATGAAAATAAACCCATACAAATCTTTAGAATGACCAAGAATACTCCAGTAATACATTCCGAAATTCATAAAGTTTGCGGTGAACTCAAACCGGAAAATTACTTGTTGAGAGTTTGAATTTATTTCACAGAAAGTTCTAGCGATACATTTTCCGGGAAGAATTATTATTTATCAGAAATTTAAAAGACTTTTTAAAAGAAAACAGCTTCGTTTTAAACTTTTTTATGACGAATGTTTCGTAATAAAATAAGACACAATTTTGTATTATTTTATTTTATTACGAAATTTAATGACCACTGCTAACATTTGCCACTGTAACATTTTTGCACAATCACACTACGAAAACTATTTAAAAATCGTGAGTGTATTAGTTTACACATACGATGCTTTTATTGATTTTACTATTGAGAGTATTTACCATAGAAATAATATAACACAATACTAGCTAGTAATTTTATTAGTAACTAGCAACGCACCCTGGCTTCGCACGGGTGTGTCTTATTTTTTTACACCTTGGGTCACATTATTGGAGTTTTTGAAAGGATCCCTATTTAAAAAAATATATTATATACCCTATGTGACCCGGGCCAGTGTAGCTTCCCAACAGTGAATTTTTTTTTGAAATCGGTTCAGTAGTTTCGGAGCCTATGCAATGCAAACAAACAAACAATCAAATCTTTCCTCTTTATAATATCAGTATAGATTTACAAAAAAGGTTTTCGTGTTTCTGATCTATGTTAAACTTGATGAATGTCAGCAGCATAATTACGTAATGAGATTTTTTTTTAAAGTTTTAACCTTATGATACGTACTGCCCAAGAATGGAACTCGCCGTCCTCCTTGTTCCCTCTGAACTACAATTTAGGCATATTCAAGGCTGGAGTAAATAGATTTCTTCTAGATCAACGTGTTCCATTATTGGCCACACCGTCGCTTGTCATCAGGTGAGTTGGTGGCCAAACGTAGTTTTTTTTTATCAAGCATGAATTGTGGCAAGAGATCACAGCCGCCTATAAACACCTACAATACCCAAGGTATGGTCAATACGTTGCTGGCCTCTCAGGATTTTTACGCTATGTATGTAGCAGCCCAAATTGTACTTCGTTCCACAACTTGCGGGTCCGTGTCAGAAATATTAAATTAAATCTAACAGTGCAATACTTTCACTAATAGCTAAAGTATGTGGACAAATAGTCGCGTAATTGCATACTTGTTTTGTAAATTGTCAAGAGAAATGGTTGGGTGCGTCTCCATTAATTAACTATTTAGGTTCGTCTGTTCTGCGTTTTTTAAGATGCTTCCGTGTTTTCTCAGAGTAAATCCAGAAGCGAGCGTCGTCGCAGCAGCAACCGCCTTGAAGTCGAAGATGCTCGTAATGAGATTAGGCAATTCAAAGAGAATCTACTGCAATCTGTAGCCAGTGGAGAGTAAGTTATCCAGAACTTCTCAGTACATTTTGATTAATAAGACTGCGTTAACCACCAATAAAAGCTCACCAGTCTGAGCTACGCTACTTCTATCGTAAATTTTTAACATTTTAGAAAATTTAAAATATACACTGCTTGAGTATTAAAAAAAATTATTGGGTATTTATTATCTTTAGAATAACATTGCAAATAGTATCAACTAATTTTCGTATTGAGTATTGTGTGTGTTCTATACTAAGATGTGGTCCTTTGTGAAAACCACGCTTTCGACGAATTTCTTTGCGCGATAGAATCTAGAACGTGGATATTTGCCAAAGAACCAGGGTCACCGACATAGCAATTAAAATTTGCAAATTTAAGTGGCAATGGGCAGGCCACATCGCTCGAAGAACCCGATAACCGATAGGGAAAAAAGGTTCTTGAGTGGAGACCACGAACCGAAAGACGCAGCGTAGGGAGGCCTCCCACTAGATGGACCGACGACATTGTGAGAGTCGCGGGCATCCAGTGGATGCAGAATCCAGGCTGTCATTCAGTGTGGGGGTTAAAGGAGGAGGCCTATGTTTAGCAGTGGACGTCTTCTGACTGATGATGATGATGAATTTTCGTGTTTATATTTTATAGGATGGCTGAAGAAATGGAAAAAGCTTGTTATTCGAAAAAATTTCCAAAAGATTCAGCTCGGGCTTAGAAAAGAGTTATTTATTGACTTGTATAGCCAACAGGCCTTTTACATGCTTTAAATGTTTATCGGGACTTACAGAGCATTATTTTATTTAGGTAAAAATAGGTACCTTTCGCCTATTTTTACCTAAATAAAATGATGCACGATACGTCCCGATATTCAAATTGTGAAAGCTTAAAAGGCTTCTTACCGTTTTGAGTATGTTTTCATGTTATCATGGCTTACATTATCTTACTGAGAGATGCTCTTAAAAGTAAACTCTTTGAGAACTTAGTATTGTTTGTCTTTGGATGTACTTAGTTTGTTGTTATTTCTGTAACCGTCTATTGATATTCGATGCTTTGAACTAATAAAAACCTTTTGATTACAAAATTAAATTATATACAGAGATCTCTTGGCTCGCGCAGTATTTAAATCCAATACAATTGAAGAACAAATTTTAAGCGTAATAATTAATTTAGAATGTCAAAATACTCATTGCTCTTTGAAACGCTGTCGGCAGAAATAGCGGATATTAGATTTCAAGAATTCAGATTCCGTACAAGAAAATAGGCTTTTCAAAATCAAAATTTAAATTCTAACATTTTCGTAGCTCATTTCAAACTTTGGCGATTTCATTTTCGCTAAGCCTAAATTGATTCTCCTTGGTTGTAAACTGTTTTATTGGATACTGAAGCAACGCTAAAATATCTGTAAGTGGAAAAAGTTTGCTCACTTTTATTATAGTTCGTTAATGCAGGAATTAGAGAAATTTATTTACGCTGAGTTTGTTAGTCGTTTTATTTTATTTGTGTAGTTTTCGCTTTATTTGGTACATTGAAAATATAAAGATTGTGTACAAAAGATCTTGCCAAATTGATTGCAATTTAGAACTTTTTAACCGATTTGTAAAAAAAGATGGAGGTTCTCAATTCGGTGAATTTTTTTAATGTATGTACATTGACTACGCCGGCATCTGGGTACTAATTTGCGTGTTTCTTTTTTTATAAGATACATTTCACAATTTTTAGGGTTCCGTACCTCAAAAGGAAAAAACGGAACCCTTATAGGATCACTTCGTTGTCCGTCTGTCTGTCTGTCCGTCTGTCAAGACCCTTTTTCTCAAGAACGCGTTAAGGTAGCAAGTTGAAATTTATACTAAATACTTGGGTCTACGGTTTCTTTCGGCTGTAAAAAAATAAAAGTTGTAAGTCAACGCAATCAAAAGATATGAACGTTTATGTCGCATATTTTGCGATTTCACAGGGGAACCAAAACCTATAGGGTACTTCCCGTTGACCTAGAATCATGAAATTTGGCAAAAAGCAAGGTCTCATAGCACATATATAGGAATAAATCCGAAAGTTATAAATATGAAGGTATATCATTTAAAAATGATTATTTTGATATTACAAATTTACATTTTGTAGTTGGAATGTATGGAAGAACCTTATTGTCAACTACCAACTTAAGTTTGTCTTTCAATATTTTAACTTCAGTTAGTTTTTTTTTTGGTCTCGCGCTCTTAGGGTTCCTTTATGTCGTATATTTTGCGATTTCACAGGGGAATCAAAACCTATAGGGTACTTCCCGTTGACCTAGAATCATGAAATTTGGCAAGAGGCAAGGTCTCATAGTACATACCTATAAAGGAATAAATCCGAAAGTTATACAGATACAGATACAGATTCTTTATTCATAAATTTTAGAATTTACACGTCAGTGAGTTTAAGGTACATCTAGGTACTTATATGTATAATTATAATTTGTCATTAATATACTCTTTGACAGAGTAATATGCTTTATCGATCAATAATTGTCTTAATCTGGCCTTAAATATGTTGTTGGAAGCTGGCCTTAAATATGTTGTGATAAATTTGAAGGTATTTAAAAATAATTATTTTGCTATTACAAACTTACATTTTGTAGTTGGGATGTATGGAAGAACCTTATTGTCAGCTACAAACTTCAAAGTTGTCTTCCCAGAGACTGTGGGATCGGCCGATCTGCGAACTAGCATGGAAATCGCTACTAGATACGTGTCCTAGTATTGCAGATCGCGCTCGTATTCTTGCTGTCTCTGTTTGGGAATCGGGACTTTGGTTGCAAGCCATGCCCTCTTTTAACACAGGTAGCCTTTTAGATCCAACCGCATTTCGTCTAGCTGTCAGCTTACGCTTGGGCGCAAGGTGCTGTGAGGCCCATCGCTGTCAGTGTGGTACTGCTGTTGACCAGCTCGGTCACCATGGTCTCTCTTGCTCGAGAAGCGCTGGTCGTATTGGCCGACACGCTAGCCTGAACGACATCATACGCAGGGCACTTTCCACCGCCAATGTCGCAGCTGTGCTCAAACCGAGTGGTCTTGCGCGTGACGATGGAAAGAGGCCTGACGGTATGACAACTTGTGTCGATACTTTGGCGCCGTCACATCTTCCTGAGACACAGGGTAGGGCTGGCGCGGCTGCTAATTCGGCAGAGCAGCACAAGCGTCGCAAATATGCTAACCTCGGCAGTGGTTACATATTTGAGGCGTTTGGGGTCGAGACATTGGGCCCTTGGGGACCGGGAGCTCACCTCATTTTCAAAAATCTTTCAGAGCGCCTGGTTAATGCGACGCGTGACCAAAATGCTGGCGTGTTTCTGGCTCAACGCATTAGCATTTCCATTCAACGTGGTAATGCCGCCAGCATGTTGGGTACGCTGCCAACTGGTAGTGGGCTTGAGCATTTGGATTGTCTTTAGACCTTCAACGGTCTATGGGCAGTCTAACTGTATTTGTAGTGTTAGTTTTAGCTTGTATTTTGTTTAGTTATTAAAGGCACTTGCCCAGTAAAAAAAAACTACAAACTTAAGTTTGTCTTTCAATATTTTAACTTCAGTTAGTTTTTTTTTGGTCTCGCGCTCTGAAGGTTCCGTCTAACGGAACCCTCAGAGCACGAGTCCTACTCGTACTTGTCCGGTTTTTTTTATTAATTAGGGCTCAGTAGTTTTTGAACCAGGTCAAATAATAATGGATACATTTGCTCTAGTGCCAACGATTTTCGCGATAAAAAATACCTGTAATTACAATACTTTTGTTTTGTCTGTTGTTCAGGCGTTTTGTTCGAGTCAAAACAAGGAGGTATTCATGCATGGATGTGATTATTGTGATTAATTGTGTGTAGATAGCCGGAACAGAGTTAAAGAAGGTTTTAAGCATTCCACCATCATAAATGTTTCATAACAAATACAAAAATAAATTATGTTTAAAAAAATAATTAAAAAAGCACAAAACACAAACATTCTAAGTACGTTCTACGAGCGGCTTAACTAGATTTGTTGTTATTTATTTAATTCTATGTATGTTAATTCTATGTTTCTGCCCGACTTCAAAATCCGTGTAAAAATATTATTTTGTTCTTTGTAGGGGCATATTAATTCTGAATGTTTGTGTTTTATGATTTTTTGAAGTTGTTTTTTTAAAGATAATTTATTTTAAAATTAAAAAGTAAGCTTGCGTTTGACCGCCAACTCGGCGATGATACGGTCTACGATGGAACACGCTTGCCTAGAAGAAACCAATCCACTCTCGATTTGAAGACACCCAAGATTGTAACTATCGGGAAACACCCATTCAGGCAACTCGTTTTACGAACAATTAAAGTGGAATCAAAGCGCTTCGTACAGATTTTTGGAATATCAACCATAAATCGGTGTCGATTTTTCGTGCCCACTTTGGCAGTCCGATAGAAAAATAGAAATAATAGATCATGCAGTTCCGAAGCACACTCTGAAATGTATCCAATAAAAAACCGATAGACTAGCAACTTTGCGCCGATGTTTAAGACTAAGAAGTTGAGTCTCTACTACTTTCGTTACTGTTGAGATTCTTGGCACGTTTCTCAATAGATTCCAACGTTCCAAGCTGGTACTTAGCTGAGCCATCCCAAAGGTGATAGCAATTATTCTATACACGACCGAACTTATGCTTGGTACAGTGAAAGCAACTGTTCCGACGTGAAGTACCGTCGCACCTTCGATAGGATACTCAGCCAGTCTTGAAATGTTTAATCAGAAACAATCTTCAAATCCTTTCTATTTCCACCCAGAGATCAAATCAGCGTTCATTACACAGTCTTATCTGAATACGCCAAAAGAATTCAAACGCTACTGATTACTTTTATTTCAGTGGCGGGATAGCGGAAAACGGAACGGAAATAACAATTCCACAGCAGCCGCGGTCCCGTTCCGCTTCCAGAGCTAGAGAAGCTCTCTGCATACCTCCAAATGTTCAAGCTGAGATGGATGAAAATAAAATCTTCGAGCTAAAAGAGGTGAGAGGTTCTTTATAGACACCTCTTCTCAGAGACACCCCTTTTTTCAGTAACACATAAATTTTGCGTTGGTTCATTTTGGGTAATTTTGAGTGGAGACCACGAACTGGAAGATGCAGTGTAGGTAGGCCTCCCACTAGATGGACCGACGACATGAGAGTCGCTGGCAACCAGTGGATGCAAAAGGCAGGCGGTCTTTCATTATGGAGGTTAAAGGGGGAGGCATATGTTCAGAAGTGTACGTCTAAAAAAAGTTATAAAAGTTATTCTATTCTATTCTATTCTATTCTTCTGGCTGATGATGATAACGATATTAATTTTACTTTCAATTTCTGACTGTGTAATGTGACTCGGCTTTAGATATAAATCTTCTTCTATATCAACTTCTCGCTGGCGAGAATTATCACAAGAAAGCAAGATAAAACAATTTTTAGTTATAAACCCTTATCAGACGTTTCCGAAAAGGTTAAACCTCCACAGTACAGTTGCATTGTAAACAGCTTGTACAAAAATACATACAACTAAATTGTTGGTAAACTACATCTGCAATGTTATATATACTAATATTATAAAGAGGAAAGATTTGATTGTTTGTTTGTTTGTTTGTTTGTTTGCATTGAATAGGCTCCGAAACTACTGAACGGATTTGAAAAATTGTTTCACTGTCGGGAAGCAACACTATCCCCGGTTAACATAGGCTGTATTATATTTTCAATAAAAATAGGGATCCTTACTAAAACTCCAATAATGTTACCCAAGGTGGAAAAAAATAAGATTTTTAATTTTGACTTTCCGTGTTTGACAGTTCTAAGACAGGAAAACGTCTGTCAGGTCAGCTAGTCTATACTAATATTATAAAGAGGGAAGATTTGATTGTTTGTTTGTTTGTTTGTTTGTTTGTTTGCATTGAATAGGCTCCGAAACTAATGAACCGATTTGAAAAATTCTTTCACTGTTGGGAAGCTACACTATCGCCGGTTAACATAGGCTATATTATATTTTTTTTAAATAGGGATCCTTACTAAAACTCCAATAATGAAACCTTAGGTGTAAAAAATAAGATTTGTAATTTTGACTTTGCGTGTTTGACAGTTCTAAGACAGGACAGCGTCTGTCAGGTCAGCTAGTTACTTATAAAATAGTAAGCCAGACTGAGTACTCGTTCCTAATCAACGCCACCTGTGCTAATGAGAAGCAGTAACACCAAGAAATTTTATTTTTGCTGACGTGTTGTTTCTTGTTAGCGTTATTCAGAATGCAACCTCATTGTGATGGTTACACTATGATGATAAATAGCTATAAATATCTGATTAGTTAAGTTGTATTTGAACTAATTTTGTAACTATAATGCGATTAGGTGTGTTGAACAATGCGTAAGTGTCATAATTGAGTTTTCATAGTCCATGAAGGAACTCTTTTTTTTGTTCGTGCTTAAGCTTCATGTGTCATGTCTGAACTTTGTTTAGGCTTCGAACACGCGAGATAGATTAATGTATCTGCAACACGTGGGGATATTCAGTGGCTTTATACTCAAAATGTATTTACCTTTTCTATTGTTTTTGGTTTCATTATTAATCTTAGTTTTAAAATGCTTAAAAAGAGTAGACGATTCGCGGTGCTTGCGCGATTACCACTTGCGCGAGCACCACGCACCGCCTGCGATGAGCCTCAACTCTTTCTGCTTAGTATCAGTGGCAGTGGAAAATGCTTATTAGTCTTGCTACAACTCAAAAGGGCTACAACTCATCCTCTGCGACGCGCAGCGGTGCGAGCACCACTAACTCAAGTTTACTGCGCATCGTCTACAACTGGCTTAAGTTACCTCATTTTCAGGCTTTTCTTCTATTTGATATGGATGGTGACGGATGCATCGACTGCAACGACCTTCGTGCTACTTTGGTCAGTCTTGGAGACAAAGTGGATGAGCAGGTGGTTCGGAACATGATGGCAGAGGTACGTGCATTGAGATACTGATGAGAGTATTGTGTTAATGGGGCTCACCTGTCTTTCCCACCAGTTCCCTTGCTTGCGCATTTTCTGCATGAGTGAATATGCAAGAAGTGACAAAATTATCTTTCACCTATGGCGGGTAATTCAAACGTCAAACAGTTTTTTGTCTTTTTAGCTATGCCGCGTAATTATTGTAAACGATCATGATGTTTGCGCAAATTGATTATTATTCTTTACAAAATCTTGTAACCCTGCAAAGCCACAACACAGGCTAATTTCTAGCTTGGGTAACAAGGCTCCTCATCATGGAGTATGGAACAAACTATTGTTATTTTTTTATGATCGACGTTTGTAGACACCAAATAGATATATAAATATTTATCTCTAATGCACATAATTACTTACATTTGCCAGTAAACAATTTTTTTGCTGTTTCAATCGGTTTATTGACAATGTGTTAGTAATACAGTGTGCAACTGATAAATAGCTGTACATGGTAATGCAAAGAACAACCAACGATTTGCGCAAATGCGGTAGAATTTTACAATAATTACCTGGCCTAGCTACAAGGACAAAAAACTATTTGAAATTTGAATTTTCCGCTATAGGTGAATTTTTTTTTACTGTATTGGTTTTCATTCAAGCGTCTAGTCTGGAATTTTGAGATTGGGTTAGTGGGACCAACGCCAACACCAAGAATTGTTTTAACTACAATATTATTATTATTGTTTTATGTATGAACACAAATTACGTCGGACGGAGTGCTAAAAGTTTCGAGGTCAAGATGTGAATGGGTAACTGTCACAGCGTCAAAAAATACAATGTTTACATGCAATTTGTAATAAGGGTAAGGTGTATCAGGGTCTAAATAATCTACTATATAAAAATAAGTCGGGTTTTCCTTCCTGACGCTATAACTCCAGAACGTACAAACCGATTTCCACGGTTTTGCATTCGTTGGAAAGGTCTCGGGCTCCGTGAGGTTTATAGCATATAGGTTTATAGTAGCGAGGCCGAAGGCCGAGCTCTACGCATACGAAGTAGCGGGATTCAGCTTGTTATTATATATTACTTTTTTTACTTTATGTATGTCTACCTATTACTCAAATATTTGAGAACCAATTTACGTGATATTTTTTTTATTATGTAGAAAATACTTTCAGGATAGTTTCACAAAAATTTCAATATCTTTGGCTAAGTAGTTTTTGTGACAGCTCTAATAATACTTATAATATTGTTCAGCACCTGTTGATTTCGCAACAGCAATAATTTTGATAGAACGCTTACTAAATTTGATAATTTGACGTAATAATACGATAGCAAGCAAACAAATATTATATAAGATAGTTTATTACTGTAAATAACATTTATCAATACAATAAGGTTCCACCGTTAAACCTATCACACGGGTGTCAACTCGGTGCCAGCTGGCTAATTGTCCATGCGTTTTGAATTTATGGCTAGCTTGTGATATTGGACTTGCAGTAGTAACTGTAGCCAGTATGCTGTAATTACATGGTCTTTATGCAGCTAAGCGATGAGACGAGTAAGTTTCTCGCTTAATGGTAAGAGTCACACTTGCTCTTAAGAGTCGATACCACGTCGTCACCTCAAATCCAAGTTGCGCCACTGGGCAAAACAGTGACAAATGTATGCGATCTACTATATACAGAAAGAGACACACTCAAATCGGCACTCAAATTGAAGCGACAAAATGGTAAAACTCCAAATCACTCAAGAACCATTTTAATTTAAAATTATACGATTTTACATTACTAAAATAAAATAAAATAAAAAATAAATGGCCATTAGAATATGAAACAAACTGGTCAAGTTGGGCTCACGCACTGAGGGTTGAAATTGCTGTGGGTGAGTCTTGCGTCTGCGATTACAATAATTTTTTTTACTAGCTGCATCCCGCGGATTCAACCGCTATCTGACAAGAACCATAATTTTATCCGGGATAAAAAGAAGCTAATATCCAAAAGCCAATATCCAGGTTATTAGTTACTTCCATACCAAGTTTCATTAAATCCATTCAGATGTTACGGAGTTCGGCGCGGACAAACATAATACTCACACACAAACTTTGACATTCATAATATTGGTGTGATAAGCTAATAAAGATCAGCAATGAGGAGATCCGTAGACGAACGAAAGTTACCGAAATAGCCCACTGGATTAGCAACTTTAAGTCGCAGTGGGCAAGGCACATAGCACGGGCGCATAGAACAGATGACCGATGGGACCAAAAGGTTCTCTAATGGAAACCATAGACCGGTAAATGCATCGTAGGACGTCCACCTACAAGACGGACAGACGACTTAAAAGAGACCGTAGGTAAACGCTGGATGCAGGCCGCTTGCAACAGACTCTTATGGTGATCGATGGGGGAGACCTATGTCCAGCAGTAGATGTCTTAAGGCTGAAATGATGAAACTAAGATAAATAATACGGTTTCATAACAAACTTTAGTATGATCATTGTCTGGTGGAACTTATAAAAATTATGTACCTAGTGGTAAAATAAAGAAAATATTTTAAAGTTACTTTACTCTTCGTCTCTATCAAAGAATAACACTCATCTATTTAATGGTGTAAAAGCAAATTTCTCTTAAACATCAACCATTTTACGAGACCAATAAACTGTTTATCTCTACCGAGCTAAAAACTTAATTTAAGATCATCCGTTTACTCGTCTGAGAAAACTCACGTAACCGCAAAAGTTCTCTAGGAGAAAAAAGAGCTCTTAAAATTAGAGATTCTCAACTAGTAGAAGTCAAGGAAATAACAAGTTTACTGCTAATATCACTCCAAAAATAACTGATTATAAATTGTAAATATGTAAGTAGAATATATGTAATCATAATTTCGTTGATTGTCCTCTAATGCTCATTTCTTTGAAGTTATTTAAATATTATTTACTACTTTTTAGTTTCAGTTTGTAAATGATAGGCATAGTCATGAAGTTAGGTTCTTTATTTTTTCAAAAAATTATCTTTATTTTATATCTTTTTTATTTTTTTCTTTCTTTATTATTTATTTATTTATTTTATTATTATAACTTCCATATTTTTTATTATAGGCTCCAAATCCATTAGACTTCGACGGTTTCGTCAATCTCCTTGGCTACAGAACTCTGGAGCTGGACTCTGAAGAGACTCTTGTGGCAGCACTATCGCGCTGGGACAAGGACAACACGGGTTACATCTCAGAGGAAAGGTAAATAACTGGACCTTAAAGTACTCGCTACTCGATCATATAAACTGGATCAACTTATAAACGCACCAAACACGAATAAGAACCCCCAAACTCACTAGAACGTCGTGGATTCACTATCATGTCTTGCTATGGTATTGGTCGGTGAGGAAATGGTCTAGTGGCCGTTGGCTGTCATATCAATTTGTAAAAAGTATATTTTTTGTAGCGATGGTGGTCAAGCGGTAGTATGTGTACTTCACAAACTGACTACACGCGGTTCGATTCTTGGTCCTGCACCAATAACTGATTTAGTATTTAAAAATAAATTATGCGCAGTTTTGAAGAAAACACTGTGAGAAAACCAGTATATCTGAGAGCCTCAAAAGTTCAAAAGACTTATTTATTTTATGTTATTAATTGTATTGTAGCCACATTACACTATTGCAAACAAAAACATTATGTAAGTACATATATTCAATAGAATAGAAGATTAATAGAATAAAAACAATTGACAGGCACAAAATAGTTATAACATGGTCGCGAGCAGCTTTTGCAAGACTTTTTCCCTTTCCCAAAACCCTTACCGTTACAAAAGTTTATTATTATAGTTTTAAAAATTTGACCTTATTAATTGTAGTTTAAAAAATAATATTCAATTATAATCATTCGAGTGCATGTTACTACGAAGGTTTATAAAAAAAAAACACACAATATGTAAAAATTCAAAGCCATATAAATTTGCGTAAAATTATTCTCAACGGAATCCAAATTGCATATTGTACTTAATGCGACGTTGAAGCAAAAATACACTAGCAATTTATAAAGAAACGGTTTTCAACGGAATCAATTAATTCAATACTTATGTAAAGCTTCCAACATAGACATGTAAGCGATGAAATCCTTCAGCATCCCTGTCGCTATTAATAATTAATTAGTAATGCGAGTATATTAATTAATTCAGATGCTCGTGTGTAAGTTGCGATTAGTGGCTTTCAAACTAAGAACGGAGCAACTTGTAATCCGGCGGCTGCCTACTGATGCTTGTTTCATTTTGCGTTCAAGTTTAACATATATTATATTATCTGAAGTTGCTAATGACGATGTTATTAATGTATCGCTAAACTAGAACTGCTTAGTGTATGCGTATGGCTCTTTTCTTTCATAAATTTATATGGTTTATAGGCCGTGCGTTTTTTTAAATTAGAAAAATCAAAAAACCACAGAGGGCCATTCTTTGACAACCTGGCAAAGTTTTTGTTTTCTTGATTTTTCTAATTTAAAAAAAAATCGTGTAGTAGATAAAATGCAGTGGCCTGTGTGTAACAAAAAAAAGGAGTTAGCAAAAATTAGAAAAAAAGGTTTGATGAAGCGTGATGATGATGATGATATAAAAGATATAATACAGCGTATATATTTTTTTCAAGCTTTTATTTAACTTGTCATGTTTGTTAGTTTGTTTACGTTGTGTTTAGGTCTAATCTTGCAAGCTGAATTAGAAACAGTTCCTCTAACAGATTTTGCTGAAATTTTGCATACTCCTCTAGTTCTGGTGATATTACATTATGCTATAACCAATATAGTAATAAAAAAAAAAAAAAAAAAACATCAGACAAAACGTATTTTTTTATTTTTTATTTTACAAAATGTTACTTTAATTTTACAAAATGTACAACTTCCTCCTTTTTGCTATATTCAAATTTAACACATCACTGAACAGAGTATTCTGTATTCTAAATTTACCCAAACATTTTCGTGGTTATAATTATAACCTATCTTGCAAATCTCATAATTCTTCTGTACCAAAAATACAGCATCCAATTAGTGCATGCTTAATGTTTCCTCTAATGTTTCATTTACATAGCTTCGCAAATTTTGGATGGCTCCCAAAACAGCTTTAAATCACCAGAAGATATGTTGCTGTCCGAATAAGCACGTCATGTCACAGAAAATTTAATACAATCATGTTTTACAAATGTTTATCTCTAGGAAGATGTGTTGGCCACGATTTGTCACGTTACTCATTTGCATGCGATGATTACAGCTATGCACTATACTGGTATCTTAGTATCCATCTTCATAGCTATCTGAGTGTATTCCAGAGAATCAATTTTGATAAGAATCTTATACCGACTACAAAAATAGATGTTTTCAATTAGTCTGCATTTAAGTGTGCGTAAGTTACGCGATAACTCCACCGATTATGAACCGATTTTCTAGATTTTTAGATTCTGTGTTATTGCTATAATTTGAACTGAAGGTGTATGCAAAATTTCAGCAAAATCGGTTAGGAGGACCTGGTTCTAATTCTTCTTGTAAGATTCGACCTAAACAAACTAACAAACTTAGTTGAATAAAAGCCTGTATTAAGTTATTCCACGTCGAAATTAAACGTGATTTTACCCTCTCTCGCAGGTGAGTAATTAAAAAAAAATTTGCTTGTGTTAATTCAGAATATAGGCTTGATATAGATTGATAAATTGAGTGCGAAAAAACATACACACTTAAACTCTTGCATATTTACTCATAAATTAATTATGGTCGTAAGCCATCGATATATGTGTAAATTGATGTAGGTGCTACGTACTCGTAACCACATGACATGTTTTAATCCCTTTGGTCAAGTATGTCTGCATTTTACAGACGTTTTATAATTATATCAAAAGTGTAAGAAGTTTTAATCTTCGACAATTGATAAAATAAGATGATAATCTTCAAAAGTTCATCTTTTAACTAAACTATAATTCAATATCTAGCGTATTTTCGTTACAATCGCAAGTGAAATATTTAAGCGGACATAGATTCACTAGATTCTTAAAATGTACAGTTCTTAGTAAGTTTTTGTTCTTTTACGAACGAAAATAATAAATTAAGCCGTGTTCGTTTCGGGGTTAATTATTAACGTAGCAACCTATTCCAATTCACAAAATACTCAGCGTTTTCCTTGTATCTATCTGAGAGTATTTCAGCCTTCAAGATAAGTCATTGGTCCCTAATAAATCTGTTATCTAGACACATTTCCAGGTAAATTTACGCGCACAAAAATGCCGTGAAATATTTTATGGGGAGAATTGTCCAATCTTTTTTTTTACTTATGAAATATTTCAGCAAATCATCTAATTTGTAGGTTCTAGTAGACGAAGTCAGAATTTAAATTAAATAATATTTTGATTACATGCGTGCCAAATCTGTGGGTTGGACATTATCCTGGATAAAATATACCTTTACTTATTATAGGCAATTACGGTATCGGATCGAGAATTTTCAATAGATTCAGAAAAAAAAAAACCTTAAACTTGAAGTAAGTTTATGTCAACATCAAAATGTTTAACTACCCGCCTTTTTCACGCTAAGATCCCGACACAACGAGTATGTTGCACAAGTGAATTTGGACAGAAAATGCGTCTGATATCAATTGATTACAATAGGCATGTGTCTTCATGTTAAATTTATTACAAATAACCGGCTTATCGAGGAATATAACTAAATACATTACACATAATGAAAAAATAATTTAAATAAGCCAATTTAAATTGGCTGATAAATCTCTGAGATATGAGCGTTTAAAGTTTTAGGTGGGGATAGGGAGGGGATGCTCTATCCCTTTCTCACAAAGCGTGTGTTAGCATAGCATTTGTGAATATATTCAGGCCGAACTAGAGTATGACAACATTTATATTCGTGGCCAAATTTTTTGCCTATCTATCGATGTGATCCTCTTCTAGTCTTTTATATTACATCTTTAGCTCCACTTATTTGCATTAAATTCAGATTTTAATTAACAGTAATCATAAAGCTCGTTGTAGTATAATAAATTGAATCTATGTCGGAGACACCTGACTGATTACCATCATGAACTCTGAAAATAAATCGGGCCGTGTCCAAGCCATTATAAAAGATAAATTGAATGTTTAAATAATTCTGTTCAATAAACCTTTTGACTCGACAGTACATTAGTATTCCACGCGCGATTCCGTCCTTAAGCCATTTTATGAGGCTAAGAAATAATTACATTTTGATAAGTAAAATGAATGTAAAGTAAGAAATAACTATACGTTCAAAAAAGTTAACTAGAGATTACTGAGTTTGGTTTGTGCGAGTAAAGTTTGTTTTAATATTTTTCAATAAATAATTTTTCATTTTATTTGTGTGTCGGTTGAGACCATCCTTACACCAAGTTGCAAATAAAGAAGTATTTTAATGAGGGATCTTATACGTAGTTCGTAAAATAGTATAGTTGATTTAAGCGTTTGAAAACAATTGGAACTGTCTCTCAATTGAGGCTGCTGGAACACACCGTTAGGTCATCATCCTTATTTCAGCATATCTATTGTTCCCATTGCTGGGACTCAGGCTTTCTCACATATAGAGAAGTCCACCATGCTGGTCGAGTGCATGTTGGTGAATGTAAATCTATGTCTTTGAAGTTTTGAGGTTCTTAGACATATTGGCACTACGTACATATCGATGACGATTTTAAATTTGAGGTTGGTAGCTAGCCTGTTAAACACTAAAAAGTGTAAAGAAACCACAAATTAAAAAAAACTATTTACACATTAAAAAACATGTGCGTATGTATGTCTGTCATGTCTTGTGTGTCTATCTGTGGCATCGTAACTCCTAAATAGCTGAACTGATTTTGATTTAGTTTTACTTTTGCTTGAAGGATGACTTGATCGGGAGTGTTCTTAGCTATAATTTAAGAAAATGCTGTCCAGCCCTTTTTTTTTTTTTATGTATACTTGTGTTTAGTTAATAAAGGCAGTTGCCCGTAAAAAAATAATGATATTAATTGTATCAATTTTAGGATTCGTCATGACCTTATGACTTGGGGCGACAAGTTTACCGAAAAAGAAGCTGACTACGCCTTAGACGAAGCACCTACAATCCAGAAAGACGGCAACACTTACATCGACTACGTCCGTTTCTGCAGTACATTGTCTGGCTTGAGAAAACCAAATAAATCAAAATGAGGATAAAATAACAATTTTAAGGCTAAACTATTTGTCTTGTACTATTTTCTGTTCTGTTGAATAATCTCTGGCTTCGAAAATTTGTTAACATCAATTTCTATTATTATTTTAATACTGATCAAATTAAATTGAATTTATTACGCAGTTAATTGTGTTTTAATTCACTGGTCACACATTATTAAATGTACAAATCTCATGGGTTTCAAAACTGTTGCTGATTTATTTGATTCAATGCAGTGGTGTGAAATGAAACAAAAAGCATTACTTATTTAGTTAAAAGTTTTTAAACTGCAGTTTTTTTAGGTCAAGTCTTACAAGCTGAATTAGAACCAGTTACTCCTAACCAATTTTGCTGAAATTTTGCGAACTCTTTTAGTTCTGGTGACGATACAACATGCTATATGTAACATATTCAAAATAACCGCTGCCACAAGATGAACCCTGTTAATATGGGTATCAAATGAAAGAGCATTCAATTCAAAATCTTTCACATTTATATTATTTGTGTCAATATCAAATTCAATCGCAAATCACACTAAATTTATAAGTACGAAAGTGTATGTATGTGTATGTTATAATACCTATATACTCATATAATCATACAATAAATTAAGTAATGTCAGAGATAAAATAAAAATAAAAACAATTAAAACCAGAGTAGTATCTAATTTTACCTTTATAGTTATACATTCTTTTTCGGTGTCATGGAACGCTTGATTGACAAGCCAGCGAGCTAAGTTCGACATCTCAAGTATACTTAGCCTATGTCTCAACCACATCCTCGGGAAGCCTATTTGCAGATAATTGTGCCATGGCATGATATGACTCAACTTTGTCGACTTGGCGAGTAACCGTTAGCAGGCTGTGCTTGTGGCGAGCAGTGCGCTGCTGGGATGAACGTAGCGTTTCACCGACCCCCGTATACGACTTAAAATGTATTCGCATATATATGGCTACTTACATTATTACTATCGATGACAGAGTAATTATCGTTAGTGAAATGAAAAAGACCTTAGCCGACTGGTTCTGCGAGATTCGAGCTATCACGTGGACGGCTCTTTTTTGGCATGCGAAAGCGCGTTTCTACTCGGCACTCTTAGCCCTCACAATTATATAATAAGCAAAAGGTGAATATACAATAACAAATACTAAAATCAATACTAAATAAATCAGCTTTTCAATGGAGCATGTCTTGAAAAGGACACTAAAGTTTCAGCACTTAGAATTCAAACTTTGTAGATTTTTGGACTACATTATAATATTACCAAAATTTTGTTAGTCAATATTATGACAAAATAGTCAAATTCTTAATTTATTAGGTAGGTAAATCAGAAAGTTTTGTCATTTTTATTCAAAGTTTATTTTTGAAATACCAAAGTTGGTGCCATTCGTTATGAAGAATTGACCTTTGACAAAGTTTTCGGTGATTTCGCTACAATATTCGACAAATTTCAATATCTTAATGGATAGTCATTTCAATCTCCCGGATTGAAATCCAAGTTTTGACAGTTACTTGATGCTATAAGTTATCGATGAACTTGCCAATTGATTCTGTGAATTAGTGACTTTCAATATTAGTAAAGTAGTTGCTTTTTCTTACAGTTGTCTAATTTTGAATTAGAAGACTGAAAAAGTCATCTAATCTGGTTTGCTCACTTAATTATTCGGTAAATTTATTCACTTTATAAAAAATGTATCGTTTTGAAAGGTATTTTAGTAGACAAAATTCTAACTCTATATACTGGGTTATGTGGAAAGGATGTACTAAGCCGAAAGGAGTCCATAGTACCCATCATTATGAACAACATTTACTATGTGACCAATACTTAAACAGAAAAAAATGTCAGCTGTCCCATAAATTTTCTCAAGTGTGAATGGCCGTTTTCTATGGAAAAGTTGCTCATAATGATGAGTGCTATGGCCCTCTTTCGGCATAGTAAACCTTTTCCGCGTAACCCAGTGAATAAAAATTAAATTCTTTTCGTTGGTAAGCGCATCACTTAAGGACAGCCGATCCGATTTGGCTGACTTTTTTTTAATGTTCGTAATAGTTCGAATAAGGTTTTTAGGGAAAGAAAAATTTGAAAAATTACAAGGATTATTTATAAATTGAAAAAAATAATGAGTTTTTTTAATATGGGATTTTGGTATGAACTAACTCAAATAACAAGACCATACAACTCAAAAAATATATATTGAAATTTGGTTAGGACAAAGTCTATAGGATTAATTAGTAGATAATAAAAAAAACTGCTTTTAAAGCAAGTATAACGGCAGACAAACACCATGGCCACCAGAATTACACGATAAGGTCCCTGGTCTTTATAGGAGAATGTATAAATACTCCGAGGACAAGTTGCCCGGTCTAAAGTTATGGACAGACATTTTCTCCTGTTTGCGTACAAAATCATCCGAATTCAAATCGATTTTTGTTCCTTAAAAAAGCGTCCTAAATAGATAACAAGTACTCACTCGAGATGCTCCTTATAGATGTCGAAGTCTGTGAAGACGAGCTCGACGATCTCGTGCGGCGCCGCAAGGAAGGTGTAGAGCAGGCAGTCGAGCCGCGCGGGGTAGGGCCGCGGGTAGTCGGGGCTACTGAACGTGCCGCGCTCCTTGCCGTACGTCGACGTGAACCGGACGCACGAACAACCTGACGAAAAATAAGTACCTATTAACAAACCACATTAAAACGAGTAGGGGCTCAAACAAAATAATTGATATTGGCTTATCAACCTTATTATTGTTCATCATCATAATCATTTCAGCCATAGGACGTGCACTGTTGGACATAAGCCTCCCTCATCGATCTCCAAAAGGGGTGGTTTGAAGCGGCCTGCATCCAGCGTAAAGCAAGTCCGCATTCAGCGTAAGTTACCAACATAGTCCACCGGATTAGCAAGTTGAAGTGGCAGTAGGCAGGGCTCATAGCAAGCAGAACAGATGGCCGAAAGGTTATTTAATCTCTTAAAGAACGAGCTTCTGAGAAGAAAGGTTCTTTAATCTATTAAATAACCTCATAGAAAGACTATGGACCGGTAAGCGCAGCGTAGGACGTCCACGTCCACCCACAAGATGGACGCACGACCTAATGAGACCGCAATTATTGTTTGGGCGAACATAATTATCCGCCTCATTGGAGTTGGCTAATAAACTACTAAGCATAATATGTGTAACCGCATAGTTGATAAAGTTTTTGTGTGACCATCTCGAGAGCTTTCTCTACATTATAAAAAGAAACACGTTAATCGGCTTACAAATGTCACAGAAATAGGTGCACATACAAAAAAATAATACGGATAGAATTGAGAAACCCTTCTATTTTTAAGCCTGGTTGGCAAGCTTTGTTTCAATAAGTTTAAGATCATTTTTCTTTGCTGTTGAATTATGAATTTGTAACGTGGCAGTCTTCAACCAATGGCAAACTTCCGAGGTAAGCTAACTCTTAGATGCTTGAGTGCAGAAATCGGTGCTGAAGCTGGAAAACTTCAATAGTAGAGATGGTAGACGTGTAAAAAGGTGTTCCACGGTGTTTCCGAGCATTGGCATAAATCGAATTTTGTTTGGCGAGTGGAACTAGCATAGGTTATATTTTTCTCAGCATACTGAATCCAAACGTTGTTTGTATAATATATTAGGCTAAGTAGTTTAGGTGTTTAATGTTATTAGCTTGTATTTTGTTTAATTAGCTTTTTATTGAATAATAGGCTTACGCTACATTGACACCTCCTTTGATGTTAAGCAATAAGACGGTCCACGTTAGAGAAACTTCGTTTAGAAGAAACCAATTCACTTGCAAGTTGAAGACACCCAGATTGTAACTATCGAAGAACAACCATTCAGGGAGCACATTCCACAGCGATTAATAAAGGCACTTTCCCAATGAAACAATTAACAATAGGGTTTCTTCGGCAAGAACCCAAAAAAATGCAGAAAGTGACCCGAATAAGTAGAGAGCCGATAGATTAGAACTACAAATTAAATAGTCAAGTTTTTGAAAGAAAAACACTCTTCAATATTGAAAGTACGAGTAGGTATAAGTAAATCTTTCGCTTAACACAATTAACCGTAAATCCTTCGAGAAAAGAAAGCCCTAATAATTAGAAAAGTACAAGAGCGTGTGCCGCAAATCGTTCCACGTAAATTGGGGTAATTCACGGTGGTAGGTGGTGAATTATTCTCTCGAATCGATTGCTCCCTCTGGGTAGGAGGTAATTATGTAGACTATTGTTCATACGGATATACGGGCTATGTTTGTATAGAGTGGCTTGTTAGTTGCAATTATGTTGAGTTGTTAGCGCTAATTGGTAATAAAAATTTGTTTGGAACGATTTTTCTACAAGATATCTTAACATTGTTTACATAATTATTATGCTAAAAAACTATAAATAATCACTGCAAAATTTTATAACATGGACAATTGAACCTTTGTTAATATTATTTCACAAAATGCCTCATTTTCTTTACTTTCTATTACGGATATTTTGACTCGCCAGAACTTCAAAATATGCATGATTCCTAATGTTTAATTTATTACAAATAACCGGCTTAGTGATGAATATAAGTAAATACATTACACATACTGAAAAAATAATTTGAATTGGCTGATAAATCTCTGAGATATGAGTATTAAAAGTTTTAGGTGGGGATAGAGAGGGGATGTTCTATCCCTTTCTCGCAAAGCGTGTGTTAGTATAGCATTTGTATGGCGCTCCTGAGCCGTGACGTCACGGCTCAGTATAGTGCGCTCTCTGTCTAGCATGAAATTAAATTAAATTAAAATGCTTATATCTTATTTATGTTTGAACTAATTTTAATTTTGTTTTTGTTGATGTGTTCTATTTATGATCAGCTTTTTTATGAGGTAATAAAAAATATTAGTCATCACGCCTATTATACCTTTTTACGAGCTTTTATTTATCTTGCAATGTTTGTTAGTTTGTTTAGGTCAAATCTTACGAGCTGAATTAGAATAAGTGCCTCCTAACCGTGATAATACAATACGCAATTCCCAATATTATTTTCAAAAGTCAATTGTTTTAAAACATTTAAATAAAAATAACACTATAATTTAAACAAAAGCTTGTTAAAATATTAAAAAATATTTACATATTTATTTATTTATAACTGACTTTGAAAAAGGATGAAGGTTCTGAAATATTCGGCCCATTTTTTTATGTACAGCGATTACGCCAGCATTTGCATTCAGCATTCAGCATTTATACTAATTCAGGCAAGATGGAGGTCAAACGCAGGAGGCCTATTATTTTTAAAAAATAAAATAAAAAAGCGTGTTTTTTATCATTTTGAAGAAAACCACGTGGTAGACTCACTAAAATTTCATTAATTTTATTAGAGCTCATTAGTTTTTAAACCAGCTGTACGACAATAAAATGAAATAAAAAACACACACTTTCAGATTTCAGGCGAATCAAAGTTGTTAAAAAATTAAGCGCTAAAATTATCCTTTAACCAAATTTTTTAACAAGGCCAATACTATGTATCATGGGTACAGTTGTGCATAATACCTACTCTACCAGCTCACCGCCCGTTACGTCACAGCTATTTGGGAAATGGTCATTGAATTGAAAGCGGCTTTGCCACCCGGAGGCATTATCGGGCATATAATTATCAGACTGGTTAGCCTAATTATGAGCCAATTTTAATGGCTGCAGGAATTAAATCATAATAAACAGTGGCTACTGTATTGATTTTTTACTGGTTTATACTGGGTGTAACTAAATGCTCCCGTAGCCGAAACGTTATTATTTTATTGTTTTTTTGTGGTTTTGCTTCGTTGCTAGAGACGTGTAAATATTACAAAAAGGAACCAGATCGCTTTATTTTCAGAAGCAATAAAGCACCTTATTAGGAAGTAATATTAGGCATAACAAGATTTTTAACATCTAATGTCTCAGGGCATTAGTCTCGTTGGTATAATTGCTTATCATCAGGCGAGGTCGTGATCAAACGCAAGCCTATCTTCTATATATATAAATCAAAGTCAGGTTAGTTACACAATTTATAACTCTAGAACGACTGGACCGATTTTCATGATCTTCGATTTGTTGGATTTGTCTCCACCCGCTTCAAAAGGGAGATACTGAATTATAATCAAATAACGTGTATTTGAACAATTTTATTGCGGTGGTAGCCCATTTGGGAGACCGCTAGACTTGAAAGCGTGAGGTCGCGGGTCCCAACCCCGGGCCCGTACCAATGAGCTCTTTGGAGCTTATGTACGGATTTTCATACCACTGGCTTTTCGGTGAAGGAAAACATCGTTAGAAACCCTGCATACTTACTGAGAAGGAATTCAATCGCGTATGTGAATCCACTAATCCGCACTAGGCCAGCGTGGTGGATATGGCCCAATCACCCTTTAGGGGTAGGCTAAAAGTCCAGCAGTGGACTGTTAAAAGGCTGTCTATGATGATGATATGATAGCGACCCGCCCTGGCTTTGCACGGGTGCAATCCTGTACAAGTGTACATGCTGTAAAGGGCCATATTGATCTATATTAAATGCACAATGTATTTAAGGTACTTAATTAGATAAGGATTAATGCTGTATTGCTTAAAATCGCTTCGTAAATAAGCCACTATTTCTCGTAAAAAGTAAAGGATAAAAATGGTTATTGTGGGTTATCCCTAAGAGATAGACATATACTATTGTGGATTTTTTTGTAGATTTTTTTAAGATGTACAATACTGTAGTACATTTTTTTGATCTATCTCGTAGGGTTCAGACAGCACGTGCAATGTAAGCGCAAAAAAAATTTGTTTATTTACGACATCACATTAGAAACATCTAAAACTATCAGTGTTTCTCTAGTATTATTAGACATGTATTATACATAATATAAACTTTTCTCTTGAATCACTATCTATGATTCAGGCATCTAATATCTCGAGCAGACGGTTCCACCGGCACTTGATATGTTCGTCGATAATACGTACGAACGCTATTCTATCTATTAAAAAACCGCATCAAAATCCGTTGGGTAGTTTTAAAGATCTAAGCATACATAGGAACAAACAGAGAGAAGCGACTTTTTTTGTACTATGTAGTGCCAAAGTATTAAAACTTTTCAAGATTTGGCAAGTGATTGTCTTAAAAACTGGCAAACGGAAATTTAATCGAACCATTATTTCATAATTTAATTAAAACTCCATTCTATCATAGACACATTGTAACCCATTTAATACAAATCTACATAGAAAATCTAAATCAACCAAACTAAACATAAACGCTCTTCCTTCATCTCTTCACCGCAAATTGAATAAACTATTACCACCAAGATCCTATCAAGAGCAATTTTCATTAGGTAAGTTAACTCTAGTTAGCGAATTACTCTTTGAATTGAACTATTCCAATTTAAACTGAAACTAGACGTTCGATACGAGAAACTGCGCTATATTTGCGTCTCATCTCCTTTGAATATACGTGTTCAAAGTGTTGGTAACACCTTTGCGAGAATATTGGCCGCGCGCGATTTAGCACCAAATGTGGTGGTAAAAAGCGACACTGTTTCCTAGTTCTTTTATTAGACTTTCTAAAGTAAACAGTGTTGTTTGATAGTCAGTCAGAATCCAGCTGAAGTAACATCTTCTTCGTCTAAAAATGTATAAGGTTATTTCCCAGTTATACACGATCCACGGTTTCACCCGCGCTATATACCTACCTCCTTGAAACAACTGTCTAGATAGCGACAGCAACTTCCTTTGACGTAGATGATTTTTTTCACTCTCTGATGTAATATTATTATGTCAAATAGACACAGAACACATGACTTTGATCCTTGTCCTTGTTTTTTTTTATGGAACACAAAAGAAACTGATACATATATACATACATACATACATACATACTACACACATACGTACATACATACATACACACACCTTGCCTTTTAATATAGATAGATAGATAGATTACTCAAATATCCTTCAGATTTCTAACTCAAGTTCATTCAAGAAAATAGATAAAGATACCACATATTTTACCAAGCCCTAACTACAAAACTTTTATTAGAATCTGTCCTAACAATTTGACTATTACAACTACCGACCTTAAATTTACTGTTAAAGTTATCACATCTAAGGTTGTTAAGCTGAATTGAGAAATAATTAAGGAATCAAGAGACTTAAGAGAAAGATTTAATTTTTCTTCATGATTCTCATTGTAAGCTTAATTTTACCTCAAAGATACAAATTGTTAAATTAAGTTAGTAGTATATGAATGAAAATCTACACCTATTTAGTATCAGAATTAGGATCAGAAAATATTTTTTGAGCGTTTATTAAAAAC
This sequence comes from Agriopis aurantiaria, assembly GCA_914767915.1. Classification (NCBI taxonomy): domain Eukaryota; kingdom Metazoa; phylum Arthropoda; class Insecta; order Lepidoptera; family Geometridae; genus Agriopis; species Agriopis aurantiaria. The sequence goes on from OU611990.1 coordinate 6,838,800, forward strand.
TAACTGCTAAAATGATTCCACCCGCGTGGACAAAGCCTCGGGAACAATTTTTTTTTTCCGGGATGAAAAAGTATATTAGGTAACCCTCCAACTCTATGCAAAAAAATCACTTCAATTCATTGCTCTGTTGCTGTCTTCAAATCACGAGTGAATCGGTTTCTTCTAGGCAAGCGTGCTTCACCGTAGACCGCATCATCGCTTAACACCATGCAAGTTGGAGGTCAAACGCAAGCCTATTATTAAATAATAATAATATATTTTCCAAGTCAATTGCAGGCTAATGTTATTTATGGAACAGTGGGAACAAGCTGAAGTGGCAGTGGGCTGCTCATGTCTGACCGACCGACCGATAACTATTGAAATGAAGAATGCAAATAGGCAAATGTAGTGTGAGATGCCTCGATGATGGTGGAGTGACGATATACGTAAATCAGCTGGTAGAGACTGGAAGCGATAAACCGAAGATGACCAAAGAGGTGACCAAAGAGCTGGCAATTACCTCAGCCAAAAAATAAGATTGGCCAATCAACGTCATAATGTCACTAGCTTCCTTGGCACCGCGGAAGACTTTAATAAAAAAAAATTACAATTTATGACGATTATAATAATATTATAATTTAAATGAAATTGACAATTTTTTTTTTGAAATTGTTTCAAGTTAGTTATCAGTTTTTAATTGTAGTTTATCTAATATAAAAATAATATTGTGATATTAAACTCGATAGAAATACCAACAATACACATACAAAAATTCAATTTGCCTCCAAATCATTCCAGATCCATGTTGAGCGAAACTCTGACTAATATAAGTAGGTAGGTAGTTGATATAATTTTATTTATATTTTTGAACTTATTTTAGCCTTTCTTTTCCCAATGCCCAAGAGAACGTCTAGACAAAAAGTATTTTCTTTTGCAAATAATACAATAAATTTTGCCCATACCTGCCAAAAAGAAGGAAAAATAACGAAAACGTACAACCAAATCAAAATATGTCAGCATTAATACGAGGAATGGATATAGGATCGTACACAATAGAAGTCACGAAAATGATATTACTGTGCCGATATCTACCAATGTTATACATCAATGGCCATGTATTTGCGGAAGCGGAATGCCTTTGATAATGGCAAATAGTTACGCGTTTCTGAGGAAATCATATCGAGGGTTTTCCTCTTGAGCATTTGTAAGTGTAATAACTGTGGTTGAGATCAAATGATTTGCAGAGTTTTTTTACATATATTATATAGAAAAATAATTGCTTCCTCGTCACTGGTTACAAAATTGCAGTTAAAATGACGGCTGGTTTCGTAAAAAGAAATGTGTGATCGACGTACGGTAATGCTCGGGTCCTTACTAAACACCAATAATGTAACCTAAGGTGTAAAAAAATAAGACTTACACCCGTGCGAAGCCGGGGTGCGTTGCTAGTTTACTATAATGCACAATACACATTAAAGTAGCAGCGGCCCCTGCACTTAGATTGGTTGTAATGACAGCTCAAAAGTTTGGAGGCTGACAGGAAAGCGACCGTAGCTTAGCGGAAAAGCTTCGGCTTTTCGAGACGTAAACTCAAATGGCGCAAATTCAAATCGTACTGATCGTCAAAGTTTTGAATTGTCTATAACATTTTGATAATTACAATCAAAATGAAAATATATTTTTAGAAGTTGATAGAAAATAAAAGTTAACTAACACTAACTAACAAAACTACTTAGCATCATAAACATAAAACAGTTGGATAGCCCATAGACCTCTGAGGGCCTAGAGGTAAACCTAATGTTCAAGCCACAGAAAAGAGAAGAACGGAAATGAGAAGAAAAATCTGTCACCAGGCATTATGAGTGAACCTTGATTGAACATTCTTATTTAGATCAACGCGTCGAACTCCGCAACCCTGTTGCTAACTGATTTCGAATGACTGACGTTTCGTTTATATGGGTGCAACTGGCTACAACAAATTTCTTACAAAAATGCCTAGACAGCCGTTCTAATTTAAACAACAAAAAAAAACTTTTCCGTGGTTCAAGCCAACTACCAGTCGGCAGCGTACCCAGCATGCTGGCGGCATTACCACGCATAAGTATAATGATTTATATTCATCATCATCATCAGCCTGTAAACGTCCACTGCTGAACAAAGGCCTCCCTCGTAGAGAGGGGTGTTGCCATAATCCCCACGCTTGGCAGGCGGCTTAGGGATCGCAGTACGTTCACCGTGTACTAATAGGACGCTGCTGCCCATCCTCCGGTGGATGATTTATATTACTATATATATATATTGTTTTATTATATGTATAGATAAAAGTAGATTAATGTTTAACTTAAATTTTAGTGTAGCTTTAGAGTGAATCGTGCCGAGCGGTTATCTCCCCGTCCGGTCCGGCCGGTGTCCGGCGAAGCGGTTCCAATTTCCGGAAGCCAGCTCACTCCAACTAACGACCGTGCCGAGCTGCTATCGAGGAATTACCTCCTTCTAATTCAACTTTGTACGGATTTTGGGTAAATGATTTATTTACCGGATAATTACGATAATGGCGACTATGGAATGGTAACTCTTGAACAGTCTGGTGTTTGAGACGATTTAACATATCGAAAGAGGTGACAAAGTTTGTAGCAAACAAAGTTGTGCCACTCGGGCGTACATTAATTTTATTACCTTTCAAGGGAGATGTACGAAATTATTTTTATTGGCAACAGAAACACATATTCATAGTATATTAAAAACTACAATTTGTACTGAACAATTATTTGGATGATACGTTGTTTTCCAGCATCATTTCCCTTGTGATAAAAATACAGTCCTTTATTGTCTATATTTTTTGAGCTACTAGAAGATAGAATACTTCAGTAATAAGTAAAGAAGTAACTGAAATTTAATCTTTACAAACACAGACTTCTTGATTTTGACTTCCTATTTGCTTAAATAAAACCGTGAGCTAATTGAAAGAGTATTGCGTCAGCGCAAGACGAAAAGTAAATGAGACTACCAGGGGATCGCTAGGAATGGTGCATTAAAAAAGAGGTCTATGCCTAGCAGTACTTAAATGATAATAATGATGATATTTTAATATGTTAAAAGGTAAATACGGCAAAAAAAAAAGAAAAACAAATCCAGGATTCATAATAGTTTTGGTTATTTCATACAAAACAAACTTACAAAAACAAGAACACAATAAGGCCAACATTAAAATAAAATTTGACCACATAAAACATGACATGTAACAATTTTATTTTTATTTTTTATTGTTAACCTCTATTGTCCCAGTGCTGGGCAAAGGTCTCCCCTAATTCCTACCAAAAGCTACTTAATTAATAAAAATAATATGTTTTTTTTTTTATTTAATTTTTTTAATACTGCGATAGAGGACTGTTTTATTTATCTGCAATAATATGTACTCAAAATTCAATAATAAGTACTGAGTAGAGTTCCGCTACTGAGTAGGGTAAATCCGACGCAGAAGCGGATTTTTTTTTCCCGTAGAACCTATCGATTATATAAGTGGCCTTACGACTTTATTCAACATTCACAATTTGAATGAGCTCTCACTCTTCGTCTTTTGAAGTGAATTAACATGCACATATTTCACCCAACACGTGACATCTCCCAAAGCTCTGTGGGCACCATCCAGAACAAAGCAAGCTTTCTAACGTGAAGCAAAATTATCCTTTGTGTACAACAGACGTCTCAAACAATTACTCTAATTATTTGTCTGGTTTAATTAGTCCTTTTGCTGGGTTGCGGCAATTTCTTTTAGCTGGCATGCTTCCACAGAATCTGAAATTCAAATTTTATAATTCAAGGCTCTTGTAACTGAAGTACCATTAAGGATATAGTTGGTTTAACAATTTTAATAGATGAGTTTTTTTTTGTACACTTCGTTGGTTCGTTGAGTTTGGATCACTTCGTTGTCCGTCTGTCTGTCCGTCTGTCTGTTCGTCTGTCTGTCCGTCTGTCAAGACCCTTTTTCTCAAGAACGCGTAAAGGTATCACGTTGAAATTTATACTAAATACTTGAGTTTACGGTTTCTTTCGGCTGTAAAAAAATAAAAGTTGTAAGTCAACGCAATCAAAAGATATGAACGTTTATGTCGCATATTTTGCGAATTCACAGGAGAATCAAAACCTATAGGGTACTTCCCGTGGACCTAGAATCATGAAATTTGGCAAAAGGCAAGGTCTCATAGCACATATATAGGCCGAAAGATACAAATTTGAAGTTATATCATTCAAAAATAATTATTTTGCTATTACAAACTTACATTTTGTAGTTGGAATGTATCGAAGAACCTTATAGTCAACTACAAAGTAAAGTTTGTCTTTCAATATTTTAACTTTAGGTTTTTTTTGGACTCGCGCTGAGCAGAGCACGAGTCCTACTCGTACTTGTCCGGTTTTTTTTATTTTATTCAATGTTTATCAATGGTTATCAACAACTATTGTTCTATCTTTGACATGTTGTCTGAGTCATAGGGTGGACGGACAGACAGACAGACAGCGTAGGCATAGCAATAGGGTCCCGTTTACACCCATTGCGTATGAAACCTTAAAGGTACTACATTTGGTAGGTAGGTATAAAATTAACTGCAGCTGCGGAAGTTCGTACATAGGACAGACGAAGCGAACTGTTTCATGCCGCATCAAGGAACACATTAAGGCAGTAAAAAACAACGAGAGACACAAATCTGCCATAGCTGAGCATCTGCTGGACGCAGGTCCTAACCACTGGATCGAATTTCACAACCCTGAAATCCTGTCCACCGAACGCCATTACATACCAAGGCTAGTAAAGGAAACTATTGAGATCTCGAAATGTCAGAATTTCAATCGAGGTGATGGTTTTCAACTCGCCAGTGCGTGGAATCCAGTATTAGGTTGCCTCAAAAATAAAAATAAAAATTCGCGTTCAAAATGTGTTCAAAATACTATACGCAGTGATACAGTGGGTGTGTTTTGTCGGGACTTAGGTTCGAGTTCGAGTTCCAGTGATAACCGTATCAAAAGACTAAGAAAGAGGGTAGATCGTTATGTCTGCACCTAACTTTTTAACTGTTCTCCAACCACCCGCATTCTTCAGTCTTCCCGTGAACATGGTGCATGTAACTGCGCCGAAATATCGGGAGCTCATTCCACAACCTTACCACGGTAAATATCCCGTAAATAATCATATAACTTTAGGTATAAATTAGTTGTTGGTTTGTCCGTTAGCATTCGGTTAGTCGGATTTTACCTTTTTTTATTGTTATTTATTTCAGGATGCCTTTTATCTTCAAATTTTCACACATATTGGCAGTTGAAGATAACATTAAATAAAAATCCTTTTATGCTGTTCATAAATAAATAGGAATAACCTGTTTCAAACAGAATAATAAAAAAGGTCTTACCCTCATATTCATAGACTTAAATAAAAGTAGATAGAATCCTCACGTCACCCTCAAGTGGTGTTTTGGCTTTAAAAAAATCGTACAGGGTTTGACTCCTCGGCAAATATTTTTCAAAAGTAAGTATAAAATAGCAAACCTTTTGAATTGTACATACAAAAACAAAACCCAAAGTAAATGTAGTTTGCATTATGCAGATAAAATTCAGAGTGCCTTAGATTTTGAACTGTCAGGGAGTTATTATACTATGGGAGTTATTAGTTCTATACACAATAAATGTGCTCAATAATGACTGAATAAAAACCATACTAACTATTAAAGTGATCTGTGAATTTAGACTACGTTTTAATGACAACATAGAATTTAAAATAATTTGTTGGTATTTATAAAATGTATCGAATTTTATAAAGGTAAATTTTGTATAGGTACTTTTCGTGAATTTGGTACTAGACCCGACATCCAAGTTTGTAAACCGATGATTTTTACAACTAATAACTATAGCCCTTACTAGAAATAACCTAAAAATTATGTTGTGTAACATAAATTAAACAGTCGTTTCGATCAATACGTACAATAATTATTATTTAGAAAACAACAGTAATCGACTTTAAGACTATACCTACATGTACAAACTTAAACTAATAAGTAGATGGGCTTTTAAATCGACCGCACATGCACCGATGAGAAAGCTTTAAGAGAAATGATACGGTTGCGTAATCTTTCCAACAATAAATAAGTTTTCTTTAAGAATAGGTACGTATTAACGTAGGTATAGGTATAATTATTATGATGCCTCCTTACAAATACATACAATCTTCTTTGTTCTAATGTTTCTGTGCTGACCGCCCACATTAAACTTTTGCTCAAGGGAACACAACCAAAACGTCATCTGTGTAAATCTCAGAAGAACTAATAAAGGTGTAGGTACATAGATTCAGTATAAGTACTGTAGGTATCATTAGTCATTGGTAGGTATATATTATTTGTTTTTGGTGATTTGTCAAAAAGTGCTAAATTAACTTCGATTACATTTATATGTGACCACCTGTTAGCTTTTCAGCCAAGAAATCACCTTTTAAACTGTTTTACACACAATTCGTTTACACTTGTTATCGCTTCGAGGTTCGAGCAAAGAAAAGAGGGTGATTGCTTTTTTTTTTTTTTTTTTTTTTTTTTTATGATTGACTTTTACTGTTGGCCTTTTGGCCTCTACAGCTTGACCGGACTAGTTAGCGAACGCAGAGTGCGTTCGGCATAACTTGGTGGTTAAGTTTATAGGCGACTAGCACAAGGGCACCTCGAAGGTACGAACCTCGGCTTGGGCCGTCGCCGGGAGTGGGAATCAGACTTGCCCAGGCACCCCAGAGGGGGTGTGCCCTGGAGCCCTAACGGTTTGTTGAACTGAATGATTATTTGGAGAGAATCTAACCGATCTTCTAACAGATCCTGTGGGTCTACGATCCTGCCGGCGGGATCGCTGTGTGTGTGTGTGCCTCTGGTAACCGACGCCTGTACCAAAAACTGAATATTTCCTATTGCTAAGAGCAGTCGGATCGGGCGAGCCCAGCGCCGCCGCGGTGACGACGGCGATGGGGTCGTCCGGGTCGCCCAAGATGTTTCTAGGGAGGGTGATTGCAATGCAACCGCCACTTATATACTGTGTTCGTTGGCAGTCGACGAAAGACTGTCAACTGTCAACGAACACGTGTGAACTTCGCCAATACAGTTTCATTATAATGGTGTTGTTAGTTCATCTATACATTAAATGATTAAACTAAAGTTGTTTTACATTCGGCCATCCGACTCAATTACACGTCCTCGTGTATACGTGTCATGTATTATATGATAATAGACATTATACGTGTTAATTAAATGTGTACTTTACAATCTTATTTTGAAGTCTTATACTATCGTTTTATGTTACATAATATCAGAATGCAACTGCATACTGAAAAGCACATCATATCAGACTAAAACCGAATCTGGTTTAGTTAAGTCAGTACGCAACTGCGTACACTGTCTCTTACGCAACTGCGTACATCGGCTCTTACGCGACTACGTACACCGGATCTTACGCAACTGCGTACAATGTCTCTTACGCAACTGCGTACATCGGCTCTTACGCGACTACGTACACCGGATCTTACGCAACTGCGTACAATGTCTCTTACGTAACTGCGTACTGGAGGCTCCGCTGCAGGCTCAGCTGGCAGGTTCGACGGCAGGCTCAGCCGCAGGCTCGACAGCAGGCTCAGCCGCAGACTCCGCGGCAGGCTCCACTGCAGGCTCCGCTGTATGCTCCGCCGCAGACTCGACCGCAGGCTCGACAGCAGGCTCAGCCGCAGGCTCGACAGCAGGCTCAGCCGCAGGCTCGACGGCAGATTCAGCCGCAGGCTCGACAGCAGGCTCAGCCGCAGGCTCAGCCGCAGGCTCAGCCGCAGGCTCGACAGCAGGCTCGACAGCAGGCTCAGCCGCAGACTCCGCGGCAGGCTCCACTGCAGGCTCCGCTGTATGCTCCGCTGCAGACTCGACCGCAGGCTCGACAGCAGGCTCGACGGCAGGCTCGACAGCAGGCTCAGCCGCAGGCTCGACGGCAGGCTCGACAGCAGGCTCAGCCGCAGGCTCGACGGCAGGCTCGACGGCAGGCTCAGCCGCAGGCTCAGCAGCAGGCTCGACAGCAGGTTCAGCCGCAGACTTCGCGGCAGGCTCCACTGCAGGCTCCACTGTATGCTTCGCCGCAGGCTCGACAGCAGGCTCGACAGCAGGCTCAGCCGCAGGCTCGACAGCAGGCTCAGCCGCAGACTCGACAGCAGGCTCAGCGGCAGGCTCGACAGCAGGCTCAGCCGCAGAATCGGCGGCAGAAATTTGCATATATAACAATAAGTACACTAATCGGATATATAATCTAAAGAACTTTTAACATGAGCACAGTTATTTAGTAATTAGTATTAAATTAATCATTAGCAAAGAAATTATAATCAAGAAAACGCAAGGAATAAAACAGCCACTTTGTACAATAACTATTAATTAGGGCTCTAAAAAAAAACATGACTAGCAAACAGGTTTTGAACCACTTAACAAAAGACAAATTACACTCTGTGGACATGAGAAAATAAGAAGACATCTGTAACTTATTAATCCCGATTCTGATTTGTTAGCTTTTCAGCCAAGAAATCACCTTTTAAACTGTTTTACACACAATTCGTTTACACTTGTTATCGCTTCGAGGTTCGAGCAAAGAAAAGAGGGTGATTGCAATGCAACCGCCACTTATATACTGTGTTCGTTGGCAGTCGACGAAAGACTGTCAACTGTCAACGAACACGTGTGAACTTCGCCAATACAGTTTCATTATAATGGTGTTGTTAGTTCATCTATACATTAAATGATTAAACTAAAGTTGTTTTACACACCTTTGAGGTAAGACCTACCAAACAAAAAAAGAATCATCAAAATCAATTCAAAATTGGCGAAGTAACCGCGTAAAAAAAATAACTCATTCAATTAATAACCTCCTCCTGAAGTCGGTTAAAAATAAATTGGTGACCACGTACAGTGTAATCTTAATTTACTCAGAAAATAAAACAAAATTAGCCATTCGCAAACAACAGATTCGAGTCGGTAGTTTGTTTATCTCACACAAACACGACTTGACCTTTCCCCATCCAGTTTTATCTAAAGGTGAATTGGAACCGAGCAGCTTCATTTACGTGTACAATTTCGACGTGACAAGATGAGATTCTTTCTTCTATTACTTTTAATTATTCAGTGGTGTGACGCAAGAGTTGCGTCGAGTGAGACAGATGTTGTACCCAACGTAAATACCAATGTGAAAGAAAGAGAGCCACTGCATTATCCTTGCGTCTTCAGATCGTTGCAGAGTGGAGATCCTTACCCATCCGTGGTTGTGAGGTGGCAGAACCAAGTGCAGCGACTGACCTGGAACGCTAACGGAGATGTGAAATATGATCAAGACTACAAGCAGCCGACATTATCTTTCTCATATCCGTCTTCAAAAGGATTGTCAGGTGATGGTGGTGCCCCAACTACGACTGCCAAGCCTTTTGCAGATGCTCCACTTGTTCCAGATAACTACGCGGCTCAAGATATAGTGGAATGGTTCAGTAAAGAATGTGTGAAACCATATTAAGGCAAGAAATAAAGTTTTGTGGCATGTAATTTGTATAATTGTAATTATTATTGGTTACTTCTGTAACTTACCCTGGTGAAGTTTGACTTCTGAGTAATTAAATTATCAAAGACAACTTCTCATTCATTAGCATGGAAATTTAGGTTAATTTACTTAATTTTACTGAGTTACTAGAAAATCTCGACAATAATTCATTAAGACTAAGTTTAGTTACCTGCGAGTCTTGTTCAGAAAATTTGATATTTCGTTTAACAGTATATTCATGTAGATAAGTAATTCGTTTTATTCATTCATATTAAATTACCTACTTAGAAGCATTCCCTGATTACGAGTAAAACAGCGTCAACAAATCAAAGTAGTGCAAAAAAGCCATCCATCCTACTAATATTATAAACGTGAAAGTTTGTATGTATGGATGTATAGATGTATGGATGTATGGATGTTTGTTCTTCTTTTACGCTGCAACGGAACAACGGGTCGACCTGATTTTTTGCATGGGTATAAGTTCAAGAGCCAGAGAGTGACATAGGCTACTTTTCATCATCACCATCACCATTTTTCATCACTACTCGGGTGCAACCGCGGGGCGCAGCTAGTACATTATAGATGCGTCGAAGTCTCGCCCTGCTCGACTTGATTGGCTGATTCTACCACGCACGTGTAAGATGTGGAATGACTTACCACCTTCGGTTTTTCCTCCAAAATATGACCTGAATTGCTTCAAACAAAGACTGAATAGGGTAGGCAATGCTACGGGTACTGTTGGTGTCCATAGGCGGCGGTGACTGCTTAACATACGGTGGCCCGTCGCTTGTTTGTCTACTATTACATTAAATACCTAATTATACTGTTATCATAAGAGAGATATAAATATTATAATTTTCCATTATTTTTTTTCTAAGAACCATAGTCACCGACATAGCCATTGATGTAAGTAACCCTTTTTAAAACAGTCATTGGACCTATCTATTAAAATTTGCAAATTGAAGTGTCAATGGGCAGGCCACATCGCTCGGAGAACCGATAACCGATGGGGAAGAAAGGTTCTTGAGTGGAGACCACGAACCGGAAGACGCAGCGTAGGTAGGCCTCCCACTAGATGGACCGACGACATTGTGAGAGTCGCGGGCATCCAGTGGCTGCAAAAGGCAGGCTGTCGTTCAGTGTGGAGGTTAAAGGGGGAGGCCTATGTTCAGCAGTGGACGTCTTCTGGCTGATGATGATGATGATGATGAATAAAAAAACTTAGTAAAAGTAAATGTTTAGGCATCTGCAATATTCAATTAAGTGTGACGTCTTTTTTTTCTTTGTAATCTTCTCAGAAAACCACTTCATTTGATATCCATACCATGAGGGTGCATAAAAAATAACTGGTCCGCCATCTTTGGAAGAACGCCATATTGGATTTAGGATGACGTCACTTAGCTAACTATGAATTGTCATCCAAAATATAACGTGTATGCAAATGTTCAGCTCAATCGGTTGGGGATGACTGTTTTTTAAATTCAGATGCAAGATTTAACTGTACACAATTCGTACGTAAATCGCACGAAATCAAATCAAAATCGCAATCGTACACAAGATTTCTTTTCGAATAAAAGGGCTTGGGCCTTACGGGTAACTCTTAACGCGGGCTCTAATTAGCGCTGAATTAGCGCAGTTTGGAAAATCACGCGAACGTGAACCTTAACACGCCGAGATACGGTTCGCGGTCGCGCAACTTTTCTCATCACCAAACAGAATCGCTTAAAACAGGTAGCCGTATGGCCCCTATACTCTAGCGTTCTATAGCTACGTAAGAAATGTATTATAGTGTGCCTGTGTGCAATAGACAAAGCAACGCTTTCGTGTTTGCGGTTTCCATTACTGTAAGTAATGTATACTGCCATCATGGACCGGAATCCTTACAAACTTAGATCACTAATCTTCTTGCAGCTACTTTATGGGCAGGATTAGAAGAGGTAAATCTCGACAGTTTTGCCATGGCTTTAGTTAGTTTGCAAACTATTTCGATTGTGATAATACACGAGTGTTGGTTTGGTTTTGATTGTGTTCGTATCAGGTAGGTACCTATAAGTGTTTGCAAACTGTATAAGTAGGACAATGTTTTAAACTATCACGGTTGTTCACTAAAGTTATATGATTATTTACGGGATATTTACCGTGGTAAGGTTGTGGAATGAGCTCCCGATATTTCGGCGCAGTTACATGGACCATGTTCATTGCTCACGGGAAGACTACGACGAGACGGGATGTTTCTTCCCGTGAAGCTATAGGTGCCTGATACGAACACAATCAAAACCAAACCAACACTCACGTATTATCACAATTCTCCCCGTTTGGACTCCCCCTATGGGTACACAGATTTGATCGTAATGCAATAGCTTTGATTTCATCAATACTGGATCCTTATTCACAAATTTTTAAAGACGGTTTTTGGCAGCTTTACTTTTAGCAATAACAAATCTGTCAAAAATCGTAAATTATCAAAGTTTTTGAAGAAAGTTTTCGCAAAAAAAATTAATAGGACCTGTTTTAACGTATTTGCAACCAATTTACTCACAATTGGTACACCTTGAGTACCTTTGATTAATATCCCAAATAAGCAGTTGCTCACCTAAGTTAGCCAAGTGTAGGAGAGCACGTAAATAATTAATGCAAGACCACCTTCACATTGTTTTAGCCCCGGCTTGGGCTGTGATAATGTAGAATTTGTGCCCTTAAGGGTGGCATTGTCTGCGGCCAACAAACGCGCAAAGTTTGGCCATAAACGACGCTCGTGCTTTAGATTGGGATATTTATTGCTGAGGCCGACTCTGTAAATACTTTAACTTGAATTACTATCATCACGCTAAGTCTTCTTTGATGAAGGTTTGACTGAATCGAATTCAGAATTCCTAGCATTGTTGTTGTACCCTATTCTATCCATTTCATATGGAAGGAATGCTGACAGATGAAATGATACAAAAATCAAAAGCAGTAAATAAAAAGATCATGGATGGACGTGACTGGGATGGACTGAGGTTGGCAAGAAGACCTTTGCTCTGTAGTAAATTATAATAAGGGGTGATTATTATGAAATGAATAATTTAGTACATATTTCCTTCAGCATTTTTTTAAATAAAAAGAGCAGCAAACAAGCATCTTGGCCACCTGATGATAATCAGAAACTGCCGCCTCTGAACACTTGCTAGCATCAACATAGCTACTAGCTATGTTGATGGTGATTTGCCAGCCTGGAGACCTCTCCAGAGCCTATGTTTCGTCAATCGTAGTTGTAGACACCCTTTTTGAAATGCTTATACCGTCCGTCGTTCCTTTCTGACCTCATGTTATTTTCAAAAATCTTTCAGTGCCTCGTTAAGCAACAAGTTACCATTATAGCCACCGTACAAGTACTGCCATGTAGCGTGGTAGTGCCGCCAGCATGTTGGGTACGCTACCAACTGGTTAGATGTGGGTTTCAGCACTTTGGGTATTTGAATTATTTCTATAATTATTATTTTAATGGTCTATGTGCAATCCAGCTTTTGCTTGTATAATAGGCTCATTTGGTTAGGTTTTATTGTCCAGTTAGCTTGTATTTTCTTTAGATAAAAAAAACTAAATGACATCAAACTTTCATTATCTTTGGTAGACAAAAAATGTAACAAGTTAAAGATCTCATTAGTAAAGTTGCAGATATCTTAGGAACACTCAAAATGACACGATAACAAAATATTATGTGAGTAATATATTTTGCCGGATTTTGCGTTTCTTTACATGGTCTTGGAACATTAATTGACAAGAATTTGCTTATAAAATACCTACTACATGTTCATAACTACAAAATTAGAAAAACTGTTATTTTTTAAATTTATCTGCGTTTTTTTTAGTTTTTACACCCTAGAAGTTTGATTTTATCTGGCTTTCAAGCACTTAATGTTACTCGAACAAACAATTTCCAATCACAATAATATTATAAACGCAAATGTTTGTTTGTAAATGTATAACCGCACTTGTGTACAGGCTAAACTGATTAGTATACAACTTGGTATGAAGTTAGCTTAAACCCTGGATTAATACATACTTTGTATCCCAAAAAATACGGTTCCTGATAGTGAATGCAGCAACCAGTATATTAATATTTTTAAAAGAGTGCTATACAATTAGCAGATTACGCGGGACTTGTTTTATGCATTGTGGTTTTATGTGTTGCTCTTAGCAACGGGAGAAAAATGCGAGCTACAGCCGTGTCTTTACGAGAGTCATAATTTAATATAGATGAAAACATCCACTCAGGCTTTATTATTTCATAAAATATGACAGCTGGCGATGCTAAAAATATATTCCATAAAGAAGCGGCTTAGTGGTGTGGACTAAGTAATCCGTAAGTTCCAACATTTCGTGACCTGTTAACCCCTGTCATGCTGTCTGGTTGGAGGTTGGATGTAGACAGCCACATTTAATATTCAATTAGGGACCATTTGGCCATTCATCAGTCTGACGTTTAGGGATGTCGCTACGCCTGAATGCCATGGGCGAGTGCCCTTTTGGGGATTGTCGTTTTCTTGAAAACGGTGCTCAAATTAAACGATACTATTAAATAAAATACCACGATGAAACTAAAGCGGATAACATAAAAAAAGACAATTTGTTTCTTGGTTTCGTCTTTTAATAATAATGTATGGTACTTTAGGTTTTAATCAAGTTCTAAAGACATATGATTTTATTTACGGGATATTTACCGTGGTGGTGGTAGCAATATCGGGAGCTTATTCCACAACCTTACCACGGTAAATAAGCCGTATATAATCATATAACTTTAGTGAACATCCGTGATAGCTTAAAACAGTGTTTTATTCAAGTTTTGTCTTTTTCCTAATAATGTAAAATTTTCTTATTCAAATTATCATCCGCGAGTTGACTGACGATCAAAGGCAAAAATATTGTTTATAAAATTAGAGCTTTATTACAGGCACAAAAGTAGCATGTCAGGCTGTCATGTTTTGAATAAAAATTTAAAAATAGTTAGTCTTGTATAATCCTGAGTATAAATGATTGGCTTAACTCCAGTCTTGTCTAGTGTAACAAAACGGACGTGACGTTGCCTGCGAAACTACGAATGACAACCAGCCAGCCGCCATGACACACCCCTTCCCTCACGCCATGCCACTGTCAAGCTCGCCAAGCCTTTGAGGGGAGTGTATATATAAGCCAGCCTGCCAGCTAACTCTCTCTCTGTTCATTTCGATTGCTGAATAAATGAAGTAGTCGCCACTCTGAGTGTTTTATATGTCATCCCGTTTACATTCAGAAGTGGGATAAAGAAGAAAATTTAATACCTACGCGCACTGCGGCTTCATGGCGCTTGGTCAAATTGATTCTGATCCTGGAAGAAGACTATATAATCCTGTCTATAACGGCGAAGTTACTGCTTGAGAAGAATTTACGATGACGTAATTATGTACTGCAAGAAAGTTGACTCTGCCAAGCTAAAGCATCGTGCTACTTAGTTGGCCTGATGAAAAACGAAGTAAAAATGCAGAATAATGTCGCCACAATCATGAAGATCTAACACCACCCACCCTGTTTTCTCATCATTCGACGCCACGTACTGAGCAAGAAGAAGAAATAAGGATATTACTTGTTGCCGCTTCCGTGGCATTTAAACACGGCGAACCCTACTTTTTGCCCGTGACCTTACTACCCACTGCGTGCGAAAACTGTGACATCGAAGATTTCAAGATTCCATCTCGGGCCGCAAGACACGTGGCAAGATACTACTGTCTACCTGCCTACCAGCCTGCCCGCCTGCGTGCCAATCTGCCTGTCTGCCTGCCAGCATGGGGCCTGCATCCGTGTGGCGTGTAGCAGCCGGGCGAGGTCCTAACCTAACTAGGGCCTAAAGCAGCGGAGGCCAGCCTGCATCAGTTGGAGCTAGCGAGAAGCCTTAGCCTAATAGCCAGGTGTGTTTGTTTCTACTTGCCATTATGCTTATGAGATATACCTATTTTTGACCTTATTGCCACTAATTCAAGTTAGTATTAGAAAATTTACAAGTATATGACTTCAAAATATGACCATTAACTGATAGCAGTGAGCAAACCATGCACATTTCCTAAGTAACTATCGTACCTAATTGCCTAGTTCCAATTCCGATAGATTTGATTGTACCTACAGACGTGATTTAGACTGTACAGAAGAAAAGACGAAAACTAAATCATTGTCTTGGCCCGTGCTTTGCTTTCTAATTTGCATATTATTAGTGACTACTCATTGGTAGGTCAAAACGAAACAAAAAAAAATTGTATCAGATGCACTCGAAAGTTCGATAATTTTCTTCCGTGATCATAAAATAAAACTGCAATGGTTGGTAGATTGACGTGCAATCACACTCCTTACGCACAACTTGAGGGTAATCCCAATAGTACGTGCTTATGAACATGTAAGATTTAGGCTAAACAGCCTTTACATATCATACATAGATTAGATACAACTATTCACTCCAGTTTAATCGATGCCGAGTTTGTCTAAAGATTTATAATTGACTTTTACACTTTTGATCAGAGAAACTACAAAACCTGTAGGTAGATTAGAAAAATTACATTGTGGAAGTGCTAGCTTCGTTAGTTCGATACCTCATTTTATTTCTAAGTCGAGTCTGTGGGTAGGATGGAAAATAACTTTTATTGTCATGTCTGCGAGTAGACTGGGGAATTTCTCGCGTTGCAAAATAGTAATTTGTGATGGAATGTGATTCAGATTAGGTACTGGTGAATTGGACTGGTGTTACTAATTGAATCATGACAGACAGAAAATTAGTCATTAAAAACCTGATAATTATTCAGTTGGCGAAAGAAGCCTGATTTTCTGGAAATAAATCTATAGTGAGCCTAGCAAATAGCAATGCAAAGCCTAGTCATGACATCTCTACTGAGCCTAGGAGATATGACAACCTTCGACATAGATTTTATTTACTAGAAAATTTTACATAAAGTTGTATGTTTCAATCTTGTTGACGAAGTATGTCAAAGGATTCTTTAGTCGATACTAGTCTTGGAAGCTGTACCTAAAATAACGCACACCTTAACGCAAAGGGATATTGCATTTCCAGTACTGAGCATGATAAAACCACAGTTAAAACTGAAACACATGGGGGTAGCTTATTTCAAATCTATGCCGTGTCGATACTCAGTACCACGTCGTCAGCTCAAAGCCAAGTTTTGCCCCTGCACGAAACAGTGACAAATCCGTGCGATCTGCGCCTGCAGGAATTATTACGCAAGAGTCGGCGCACGCCTTAGAACTAAAAAAATAAGTGCAAGCAACAAATAATAAAACTGTAGATTATTAAGGAACCATTTAAGTTTCAATCATGTTTCCAAAATTACATTAAACTTGTTTATGTCCTCAATTAACTATTAATAACCAAAATATGAATTTGTTACTGTTAGACATACTTAACCGCGCAAATTGATGCAACGCAACTCGAGTATAAACTATGAGTTGGTTGATTCTCACGAAAGTAATGGTTAGGTACTGATAGCAATAGTTTGCTGATAGCATAGGAATAGCATTGCCAGTTTAAAATTAATTTGGTGCTTAATATGCAAGGTGTAGGTACCTTAATAAATGGCCTAACGCCGTCGTTTTAGTTTAGTTGTTGTTATGATGTACCTTTAAAATAAATATAGGACTGTCAGTGCTATAAATTTATATGAGCACTTGAAGTACCTACGTAGTACGTACCTTATATTCATTCTGTAACAGGTGTGTCAGATTTGATGTTTGCCACGGAATTGTGATATTTTTTAGATAGGCATAGCTGTTATACCTTTACTGCTCCAAAGATGAACTTAGTACTTACCATTCATTAGTTGCTGTCTATATTTTGATATTATGGTCAAGTTACAAATAAGTAGTATCTTCGTATGAATTGCAGCGAGAGGAATTTGCTCTGTAAACGAATCCTTAATTCCTTACATAGGTTTCGGGGATATCAGGTACAAACATTCTAGTTCAAATATGGTATTATACCAAACGTGACAACGCTGTACTGTGATGCAGTAAAGTACTTCTGATTAGAATGATACCGAACTCTGATAAATTGGAGTATTGCGCAGTAGTAGTTCTGTTTGTTTCAAATTATGTTGCTGATAGTGCCGATTGTTCTGATGGTGATAGTAATTAATTCTTATAGGTTTGATAGTGCGAGTAGCTCTCATTATTCTAATAACCCAGTAGTTCTGATAATTCTGTAGATCTAACTCTCCCAGTAGCAACTGCCAGTAGTTTTAACATCTTCGGTAGTATATTGAAAATAGTTTCGGTGGCTTCAATAGTTTTAACAGCCTCAATAGTCTTGATAGTAACTATAGCTTTGATAGTAACTATTGCTTTGGTGGCAACTATTGCTTTGGTGGTAACTATTGCTTTGATGGTAACTATTGCTTTGATGGTAACTATTGCTTTGATGGTAACTATTGCTTTGATGGTAACTATTGCTTTGATGGTAACTATTGCTTTGATGGTAACTATTGCTTTGATGGTAACTATTGCTTTGATGGTAACTATTGCTTTGATGGTAACTATTGCTTTGATGGTAACTATTGCTTTGATGGTAACTATTGCTTTGATGGCAACATTGGCAACTATAGCTTTGATGGTAACTATAGCTTTGATGGTAACTATAGCTTTGATGGTAACTATAGCTTTGATGGTAACTATAGCTTTGATGGTAACTATAGCTTTGATGGTAACCATAGCTTTGATGGTAACCATAGCTTTGATGGTACCGACAGGTTTGATGGAACCAATGAATCACTGATCGTTATAAGCTATCATCAATAAGCCCTTAATATTGCCAGTGGCCCTTAATATTGCCAGTGGCCCTTAATATTGCCAGTGGCCCTTAATATTGACAGTGGCCCTTAATATTGCCAGTGGCCCTTAAGATTGCCATTGGCCCTTAATATTGCCAATGACCCTAAATATTGCCATTGGCCCTTAATATTGCCAATGACCTTAAATATTGCCATTGACCCTTAATATTACCACTAGCCCTTAATGTTGCCCGTAGACCTTATAATTGCCAGTCGTGTAGTCAGCCTCAGACTGCACACATTGTTAATTTATTAGAAACTAAACCTTGTTGTTTGTTCCCAATTGCGGGAGCAATTGTTGCAGGATGGTCGAGTGTAACAAAACGGACGTGACGTTGCCTGCGAAACTACGAATGACAACCAGCCAGCCGCCATGACACACCCCCTCCCTCACGCCATGCCACTGTCAAGCTCGCCAAGCCTTTGAGGGGAGTGTATATATAAGCCAGCCTGCCAGCTAACTCTCTCTCTGTTCATTTCGATTGCTGAATAAATGAAGTAGTCGCCACTCTGAGTGTTTTATATGTCATCCCGTTTACACTAGTCTCTATATCTGGTGGGTCCCAGTAGTGTCTCGCAGATAAAGTATATAATGGACACCTCTTGCATAATTTACGTTGTAGGAGGGGGGAACAAAATTTTGCATTCATTTGTTTGTAAAGGTGGCGGAATGTATCAGTATTTTATTTTTATGGGCGCTAAACAAAGCGGTATTGTTGACTCCATGGGCATTTGGGAAGGTTTTAAGCTCTTTTCATACACAGAATAAGAGGTTTATAGCATAGCTACCTACCTATTATTTTGCTTATGAGTATAGGTAAGTAGTTGTTGCCAGCTGATATTTCGCGATTTCAGGGTTGGTCCCATAGTAATAAAAGCAAGCAATACAAGCTGTATATAAAAGCAAAATACGAGTCTACGAATTAGTACGAATTGACTTTTACAGAAAAAAAACAGAAATAAATTTTATAAGTTTTTAAGTACAGTTTATCGCAACGTAGTAATAATTATTAGGTCAAATGCCATCAGACTAAGTCAGTTATAATATTTTTCTTCTCTTATTACCGTTTAAAGTTGCATTTGTTAATATTTTGACAATGCCATATCACAAGATTTGGCGTGAAATAAAACCATAATAAGACCTGCGCAGCATCAAAAAAAAAATTTATATAAATATAATATTTCAACCAGAAAAGAGCACATATGCTTATTCAACTTAAACAAGCGAGAGCATTCAGTTGCTGACAGCTTTTTCGCCTAATGTTTTAGGCTTAAAATGTTAACATACTCGTACTCTTATGTTTAGGTCTAATCTGAGGTGCGTATATAGAAAATATTATCATAAAATGGCTTACACTCACATTATGTTTATCGGTCGTGACGATCGACTGGTTTCGGAACCATTAGAGCTCCTTCATCAGCGAATACGCGCGCTCCTGGAGTCGGTCTACCGCGCACTGCGCACGCGCACTAGGCCAGGGTAGTTTTTTTTTTAGTTTTATTTATAGTAGGATGAAATCCATTGGAAATGGGAGAGACTATAACAAAAATGAAAGGAAAAATATTTTACGGGCGACCTGAGGTTGGGAAGTGGAGGGAGGGGGGGTTTAAGGGTAAAAAACGGTTTATCTCGATTTCCGGCAAAACTACAAGTCCTATGGAAAAAAATTAAATGGCAAAGTTATTATACAATATAACGTGAGTGTAGGCCGTTTTGTTATGGTTTGTAATGAGTCTTCACGCGTCTTTTGATGGAGGGTTCTTCAAAATAAGCGTGCTCAATCCTGGTCAGCGTTTGGTTAACATCTGACACAAATTATTACAAAACGGTTTAACGGCTTACATTCACGCTATGTTGATCGGTCGAGAGAACTGACTGGTTCCGGAACCATTAGAGCTCCTTCGTCAGGGAATACGCGCGCTCTTGGAGACGGTCACTCGAGCACAAGAGTTTTGATGAAGTGAACATCAAACATGATGAGAACAAACGCAATCAGTCGTGTATTTGATTCTGCTTCATCATTTCTCGATAAAAATAGAATCAATCTGACGACAAAGCTTGCACGAGCTTGAACAAAGGCTTGTCACTCATTCCTGTATGACACAGACATGACATGAGGCTGCGATATAGTCATATTTAATTCATCATTCGGTCGATTATACTGGTTTATTGCGACCGGCGGGAGTATCATTATTTTTATTTCTTCATTGTACTGGGACTGATATTGAGTAGAGTTTACTTTTAATAAAAATACACAACAACATATATTAACTTATCTTCAAGCCTGATTTTGCGTGTTTATACAATAAGCACACAATTATTATTTTTTATTAACTAAGCACACAATTTGTATCAATGAGGAAGTTTGTGTGTAAATGTTTTTGTTTGCACTCAACTCCGTAAAAGCTAAAATTTATAAGGAGCTCATATCTAAGATCATATATCTCAGATCTAACATACAAAGAAGACCTTAGAAAATTATCGATCGTGTTCATACGTCTCCGTGTCTCCGTTCAGCCATAGGACGTCCACTGCTGGACATAGGCCTCCCCATTGATCTCCAAAAGGGCTGGTGTGAGCGGCGGTGGACGTCCTACGCTGCGCTCAGCAGTCCGTGGTCTCTATTCGGGAACCACAAAAACTCTAATTACGTCTCACTCACTCGTTTTTCACTCACACTAAGAAACTTGAACTAACACCAAATCCACATGCAAAAAAGGGCGGCAAGGTCATCTGTAGGGTGACTAAAACCATCAAATCTGGTTTAGGTCTAATGCGTTTACATCTGCCACTCCACTTTATCCATATCGTTCTTATTTATCTGATCTGAAGGTGAAGCCGTGAGGAACCACTAGTTTATTATAAAAAATATATATTTAAATTCAATGCTTTACTCCCCTTTTGACCAAACATTATCTACGTACCCTTGAGGCCGATAGATACGCATATTTGCTAGCCATTGACATATTATTATACCCAACTCAGGGTGTTGTAAATTTTACGGCCCACTGGCTCACGAGCGTAAGAGACCCTTAAGTTCCTAATTGGGTTCATCGCCTCTAGAAATGTCGAAACTTTTTACAATATCTCTGGAAGCGTTCCATCCATACTTTTGTGATACGAGGGTGCCTTTTATGTAATAACATTAGGAAGGTCCAGTATCTAAAGAATGTTACGAAATTATATTGGTTCTACATTTTAGACAGTTCGTAGACCCTTGGTTGATTATTTTCAGGATTAAACAAAAAGAGAATGTATACTACCCAATTGGTTTTCAATATCTTTATTAAGTTCTAATATTAATATCATAAAATTTTGTTACACGCTTAATTGTATAGAAATTTTATCACTTTTCAACACAATTGGACATATTTCAACGTCAAATTTTCAGAGAAGCATGGAAATTGTATTTTTATTATTCTACTAGTTAAACATTTTAAAAGACATTCATTCAGTGAAATTAAATTTTAAAAAATGCACAAAATGCGTAAGTATTCATATTATTTTAATTAACGGCATTTCTTTAATTATGTGAAGCTAGTCTAATAAACCAGCCAAGTACGAGTCGGGCTCGCGCACTGAGGGTTCCGTACCACCACAAAATTCAATAACGAAATTACCATTTAGAACTTGGTAATGAACATAAACTTGTCATTGACTCGCACTTGGCCATTTTTATTATTTGTTGTTATATTTTAGAGTGTGTACTATAATCATGTTAAGTCAAACTATAGAATTATACTATCGGGAAAGTATTCACCATTAATATTTTTATATCCTCAACTATTTACCTATAACAAAAATGTGAATTTGGTACTGTTTCTCATAACCTTGCAACGTAATGCGTATATGCAATGTAACCCAAGTTGAAGACATAACTACACATCACCAGAAAAAAACTCTTTTCATTATGAAATTAGGCATAAAATTTCATATAATTCAATTTTTTCGGGCTATAACAGTCGAAGTCAGTTCAGAAATTTCATTAAATTAAATCGTAAAAAAGCTCTTAATCGATGTACTCCTATTAGTTAATGCGAAGCTCAGCTGTAAAATAATCTCGCAAGACATTTGAATTCGTTAATGACGCTTATCCCTACTTTTAGTTCTTTTTTATTGCCAGTAAAGTGGAGAGTACCTATTTTAGACCAAAATACAAAACTCTCTTTCATTACAGTGCCACTTTAAGTAGGTCTTTTACGCATTTTTTCTGCTCCGTTTTAAGGATCGCTTTTCAATTGTTTCGGCAATTTGCTAGTGAAAGCTAGCAATTAGCTTGAATGCTACAATTTGAGTGTTTTATTCCAATCGGGAAAATGCTTTTATTTTTCTTACCCGCCAATTAAACTGTCAGAAATATTTTTTGGGGACGCAAATTACGTAGCGGATTTCTTGATTTCAAAGGCTGTGGATCATTTTGAATTAATTTCCTTTTTCAATGCAGGCACTTTTTAGAGATCCGTAGCCCGACAAAGAACCCTTACAAATTCGTTCTGTTTGTCAGACGGACGTCTGTCTGTCTATCAGTCTATCCGTCTGTCCGTCTGTCCGTCTGTCCGTCTGTCCGTCTGTCCGTCTGTCCGTCTGTCCGTCTGTCCGTCTGTCCGTCTGTCCGTCTGTCCGTCTGTCCGTCTGTCCGTCTGTCCGTCTGTCCGTCTGTCCGTCTGTCCGTCTGTCCGTCTGTCCGTCTGTCCGTCTGTCCGTCTGTCCGTCTGTCCGTCTGTCCGTCTGTCCGTCTGTCCGTCTGTCCGTCTGTCCGTCTGTCCGTCCTACCTTTAAACGGCTGTATTTTTCGAACCGTAATAAATAGCCAGTTGTTTTTTTTTACAGAATATGTAATATTACGGCGGATTAACTAAGAAATAATAAATAAGTCAAAAAGTAAAAACGAAACGGGGAGTTTTACGTATTTTACGTATTTTTGTATTAGCTCTAATGTAAATTGATATAACGTACGAGCGTCAAACTTGGTATTATTAGAATACACACCCTCTTCACATCCTCTTTCCACAGATTGAAATGTAAAGAGATGCATATAATTTTAGGCTATCAAATTGGTTTAGTGAGCGGAACAACAAAATCGATGCCAATGTCAAACAAAATATATAAAACAAACCGAGATACACACAAGCACACATTTGTTATAATAAAATTTTCAATTCACACGGTCAATTTAAGAAATAATAAATTCATTAAACGAACACTGTCAAGCAAATCTATAAACGTGGTGGCAGTAACAGCTTTGCTACCGAGTTAGTTAAAATGGTTCACATGTCGCCACTACTTGAATACTATGACGCGAGTGTTCACACAAACGCAAAGTGCTTCTAACAATGTGTTCAAAGCAAAACATACTACTCGAAGAGCATTATGCAACCTGGAAAGACGTGTCAAAGATTTCAGACTAAATTGAAGATACATTAGTGGCACCGCAGGCTTTTAGGTTAACGGTTAAGCGCAGTGCAGTTAGAGTTGTTTAGGACTGGCGTTTCCCGGTTAGCTTCTATTTGTGACACCGGCTGTAGATGAAAGCACGGTTAATTGGTGAACTGTGTTAACAAACATATTGTGAAACGATAGTCAGATGTAGTATTGTCATTTATTTTATTTTGAAAATTATTGTGACGCTTCTTGCGAAAATTTCATAGTTGATTGATTTGAATCAGGCGTTACTTAGCGGAAGTCCATTTTTAATTTGTATATGAATTTCTAGTGTAATTCCGCTTCCACGTCGTTTCGAGTACTACAATAAAATTTTTGGGACAAACTATTTTTCTCTATAGATATTTGTGATGCTAATTTAATTAAATATAATTTATGTCAGGTTAGGTTTAAATTTGCATCACAAATATCTATAGAGAAAAATAGTTTACCCCAAAATCTTTAGCGGAATTACACTAGAAATTAATATACAAATTGAAAATTTCATAGTTTTCTTGCATTCTTCGTAACAAAAAAAATCTTGTCTAATATTATGATGATACTTTTCCTCAGTTTTCGTTAACGTTGGGTCAGCATTTACTTGTGGAAACGTTACAAAAAAAAAAAAAAAGTTTTTTAACTAGTTTTAGCAAGTATTTTGTTTTGCAAATGCCTCATAAAAAGAAACTCCTTTTTTCACCTCCTCAGTACAAAAGTTGTTCCTGATAGAAAACGTTATACTGTCAAATTCCTTGAATTAAACTACGCAAACGACTGACTCGCCAAAGTCTACTTTCAACCGCAAATTACAATAACAATGAAGAAACTGTTTCGTAAGCTGCGCCAAATGGGGGTTAATAGTTATCGCAGTGCAGTTCTGGAGATATTAACTCTAGGTTTCGCCTTAAGGCTAGATACCGGCTGTGTTTTATGTGTGCGATAGACAAGCTAATTGTGAAAATTGAATAACTGCTGGAATGGTTTTCCAGAGACGTGTACATAAAGCACAAAAGGACTTGGATAGCTTTGTTTTCAGAAGCAATAAATCACTTTATTACAAAGAATAATAAGATTTTTAACATCTAATATTTCAGAGGATAAATGCAGTACATTGCCAGGGTTTTAAGCTGCTGAAGTTCTGGCACTGAACTATCATTGACAAAGGTGATGCTTACCATCAGACGAGCGACATGCTTGTCTCGTCACTCAATTGCATATAAAATCAAGAACATTGTAAATATCGCGATAATTAAATTTGATCGCATTGAAATCTGTCGAGATTTCTCAGACAGACATTGCAGTGAAATAATTAACTGTTAGACAAGATACATCAAAAATGGTTTAAAATTTATTAAATAAAATTCTTGCAAGGCAACTATAATGTTACTAATAACATTCATTTCCATTTTTTATAATACCAGAATTTGTCCTCGTAGGGCGCCCATCAGAGGACAAAAAAGCGAAAGAAAAATTTACATTACCCGCCTGGTAGAACTGAGTCTCCTGCAATTCCCGAAAACAAAACCAGGCTTAAATTACAAAAACAAATGCTGAATATAACCAGGAAAAAAATGTTTTAAACCCTTTTGTAATATTAAACAAAGAGAAATGAGAATTGCTCAGGGAGACTGTAAAGCGATAATAAATTGAGCGCATAACTGTGGTATTATTTTCTCGTGGTCTGATTAATTGTTCCTCTTAGATGTCGCACTAAGATAGGCATGCTCAAGAGAAAGAGCCGCTATGGCACCAATTGAGGGGAAAAAACCAGAGAACGAATATGATTGAGCTTTACAAGCCCGTATGTGCAAACTCATACCGCAATAAATTAAAAAATGCTACTAACTACTAAATAAATATAATATATATGATTATTCGGGAGCTCATTCCACAACCTTACCAAGGTAAATATCCCGTAAATAATCATATAACTTTAAAATAATTTGAATTCGAATATTTCCTGACACAATATTATTATGGGCAGTTTATGTGTTTTATATTATTTAGGAGCGATGGTGGCCAAGCGGTAGCATGTGCGCTTTATAATCTGATGGAACCCGGTTCGATACCTAACTGTGAAGGAAAACATGGTGAGGGAACAGGTATGTATAAAAACCTCAAAAGTTCAAAAACTTAATAACATTTACCAACATACACTGGGCCAGTATGGTGGATTAGAGTCACAGACTAGGTAATGCTATTAAAGCCATCATATTGTTAATTTTTTGTAATTAAAATTATAGTATTGTTTTTCTCGTTGCTTAGAAATCAGGCTGAAATTTCGTGTAATATCAAGGCATATAAATATATCATTTGATACATTTCCAGAAAAATGCACAAATATCAAATCGTTTTGTTAGGTATAGTGACAAACAGGAGCTTTGGCCCAAATAGTGACTGCTAATAAAACTACTTATTCTGTCTCAAGTGAATAGTTCAAAGAAGGTAGGTAATTACCTTCTTCTAATAAATAGCTCTTACCAGGGACAAGGTCTTGTAATTAAGTTCTTACCAATCCAAGTATCCATTTTATTGGTATTGGATAAAATCAATAAAAGCCAGACGGTTCTAACATGATCCAATTTGTTTTCTTATCTTCGCGACTTGAGTTACGTTTACCTTGATTACTTTTTGTGTCCATAAATCAAAAGACAGTTGGAGAAAATAGCAGAAGAAGATGAACCTAAGAAAGTAACATATAGGTCATAGTATTCATCTAAATTTGCGTCACAACAACATTGTCATCGGGTTAGTAAAACGTTTTGTGGGCGTTTGAACGTGGCTCGCTAAAGTGAATTTTAAAGACGGTAAAATTGTATTTTTGATCTCCTAGTCCAAAATAAAAAAATTACACAAAAATTGCTTGAATTTTGTATTTGAATAATATACAAAAGATTTATAAAAATTCCGTGATTTTTCGAAATGTAAAAATGCGAGCGCAATATCTATGGCGGAATCTAAAGTTTTGCATAGCCATAAGCGTCCTTCAAGTTCAGTCAGCTCGTCACTGTCTTATGACTATGGCACAAAATTTATATTTTCTGTGGACCCCGGGCATTTCAATATGATCTAAACACCTCGACGGAAATAAAAATACGCCTATTAGTCGGGGATTGGGTTTAAGATATAAAATAAACCAGTACTAAAATATAAAACGAAACTAATAATAACATGTTATCTATCAAAAATTGGAAAAGATCTATTTAATGAGGTTAGAAAAAATAAAAATACACTAACCATTTCTTTACCATTTCCTACAAAATCTTGTACCGAAACTTCACCGTTTTGTGCAGGGTTGGCTTCAACTTACCAACATGAACTTCGACTTATGCTCCCGGCGGTCAACCCTCAATTAGTTCAAAAAGCACTAAATATTCTATTACTCCATAACTTCACCTGGTATGTTTATTGTCAGGGCTATCTGTACTTCCGGAGCAAGTAAAGTCTTGGCAGTGCTGCATCTTTGTTAATATTCCATCTCATGCATACGACAGAATTCAAAAAAGCACTTAAGAATGTTTTTTCTGTGTTACAAAACTATATCATTATTATATTTCAAATCACTAATCAATTATGTTTTACATGTCATGAAAATGTGCACTTTCTACAGGTTAGTTTGAGTCAATCTGTAAGTAGGGGAACCCTACCAAACTGAACCAAATTAAACTCTCCCCTCCCCCCATCGATAACCGCGTAGCAACCTTGGAGTAATTGTTACCACGTACCGACAAAGAATAAGACGGACTAACTATCCATAGATATTCAACGTTTTTATTAATACAGGGTTTGAGTTTAGAATGTAATATATAACTCATATCATTATTATTATTTTTATTATTCTTATAAAAAGAACGGAAAACAAGCTTGATGGTAAACAGAAACCACCGCCTATGGACACTTGCAACAATAGCGGTGTTAAGACGTCCAGCCCGGAGAGGTAGTATAGACACATCGAGATACAATATAATTATCTCGACGTTTAGATGCCTTTTTTAAAACGCTTCATGTTAAAACGAAGCACGGCGGGAAAAGCTTAAAAATAAATAAAAAAATATTGGCATTGTAAATCATTCACAAATAGCTACACTAAAACGTGTTGATTAAACAACGAACCATGTGTAGGTACTTCGACTTTGACTATAGCAGTTTATCCAGTCTGTCACGTTAACGACTTGGTAGGAAGCCAAATCTCTGTCTCACAGTTCCATGTCGCCTCCGGTCCATCCCTTCATACATTATTCAAGGCGGACGGCATCATACGCTTATATCGGTCGAGCCCTACACGGTATATTGCTTTATTTCCCTGCCGTAAATAATACGTGTGTAATGATTTTCTTTGTTGAACCAGAATTTTGATATTATTGCCATTTTCGGCGATTATTTGCAGAAAATTCTTGTTGGGAAAGCTTTTTTTCGTTTTTTATTCGAAATAGATTTACTCGCTTAGAGACGTTCATCTGATACGAATATCTTATTGATAACGTTTTCAATTGTAAACGCCAATTAGATTAATAAACTTTGCTTTTAAGTTTTTGAAAAAAAAAACAACTTGACTGGAAGTTCAATAAATGAGATTAATTCCCTATATTTCCCAGCTCCAAAATTTAGATAGGAACAAAAGTCGAAGAACCCGAGAAAAATCTATTTCTTAAAAATAATCAGTTCGTAATCGTCGGAGATAATAGCGCAACATGCACAAAAAACAGTGAACCTTTTTTTTAACCGACTTCAGGAAGAGATTATGAATTCGACTGTATGTTTTTTTTTAAATATGTTTGTTACGCGATTACTCCGCCAATATAGAATTGTTTTTGATGATTCCTTTTTAGGTCGTTTGAATATGTGTATCAAACTTGAAATTATTTCATAATCTGTAAGAAGAAAAAAAAATTGATGAGTATTCTTCCTATCTGCCATAGTTCTGAGCCTTCTCCAATACTTGTGCAATGGCCCGTGGTTACAATTCAAAAAACCTACTTTATTATACGTTGACTACAAAAGATAAAACAAAAGCAATAAAAGCACAAGTCAACTGCAGCGTAATGCTGTCTTTGTTACCTGCGGCTTCTGTAACCGAATCTGCATGGCGCACAAAAGGGACTCGCGCTAACAAAGTTTGCAATTCCCAAAAAACCTGGCAAACAAACGGGAACACAGAACTTTTTGCACAAAAAGCATTTTTTCTCTACTAGTATACCACCAGCCTTGTTCTCGTGATGAACATTAACCTGTTCAAAAGCTGAAACGTTTTTCGTTCTCGTACTATTAAAAGTTTTGTCTTTCAATGAGAAATGCAGCCAACCCATTTTAGATGCATTTTTCCTGTTTAGTTTGAGTGAAACTTTATGGGTATTAACTTAAAAGTTTAATTACCATGAATGCACTGATGGTAGAGTGAATTTTCCTGTTAGAACTATAACTTATATTGCTATACTAGTTTTAGTCTTAAGTAATGATCACGAATTAAGTTTATTTTCTTTCTTTCTTTGAAATCAAAATTTGGTATCATTTGTGAACTCAATCATCAGATTGCTTGTCTGATTTGAAATTTTGAGTCTTTACTACCACTTTTTTCAAGTCAAGACGAGGAAATCACTTGATAGATAGATAATCTCTTATTAAATTTATTATATTATTTATACCAGGAATCAACATCGTCCTACCAGCTACCCTTACTTATCTGCAATCACAATCACAATCTGGGTGTCTTCAAGTCGAGAGTGAATAGGTTTTTTCTAGGCAAGCGTGCTCCATCGTAGGCCGCATCATCGCCTAACATC
The DNA here is from genome assembly GCA_914767915.1 of Agriopis aurantiaria. Taxonomy (NCBI): domain Eukaryota; kingdom Metazoa; phylum Arthropoda; class Insecta; order Lepidoptera; family Geometridae; genus Agriopis; species Agriopis aurantiaria. The sequence continues at coordinate 6,868,394 of OU611990.1, forward strand.
AGGCGAGTTGGCGGCCAAGCGCAAGCCTAATTATAATAATAAAAAAAAAAAAAAAAACTGCTTTCATTTACCCTGTAAATGGAAGCAGTTTTTTTCCCCTATTACTACTATCACCACCACCACCATTCCCCCATCACTTGCTTAATTTCCTTAATGGTAAGTACCATTCTTCTAGGCATCCTGTACGGCATCATACATCACACTGCGTTCATCACTTTGAGACAGTAATGCAGGTACTTGGTGAATCCTTGTTGCGTTGAACTTAGTAAACTGAAAGCAAACACTCTTCTTTCTAGTATTTTTTTAAAATTTATTTTCCAAAAAGATTTACATGTTAGCAAAGAATATGCATAGTTAGTTAAAAATCAACTATTGCGTACATTGTGTTTGCAGTGGACCCCAAACTCGGCTGGCCTAGCCGTCTTGGTGGCCCTATAGTAAATATATAATTATATTAGAGCACTCTGAAATTCTTTTCTAAATATAATTTTACCCCTGAAACCACAGGTTGAGTATACCTAGGGTTTACGTTCTACCTGGCAGGTAATAAAAGCGGTGTCCGCACATAATCTCACCCTGTAATCCTCACGTGTGGTTAACCTCACGCCGCGGTAGAAATACTAAGGCTAGTATATCTCGCTATGTCCTAGATACAGTTCTACATTTAATAGCTCTAGCAATAAAAATGTAGAACTTTCTCTGGTTGTCTGAGATGCTCTAATCTAGAAGTAAGAAAATATTGTATTGCAAGAAGGAAATTGACATGAAATAAATTCCGTGGAATTTTAACTGTGTATAATATTGACTGATGGGACTGAAAGGTTCTCGAATGGAGACCACGGACCGGTAAGCGCAGCGTAGAACGTCCACCCACAACATGGACAGACGAACTAAAAGACACCGCAGAGAAACGCTGGATGCAGGCCGCTTCCAACCGGCCCTTTTGTAGATTGATGGGGGAGGCTTATGTCCAGCAGTGGACATAAGCCCTATAGCTGAAATGGTGATGATGATGATGATGATAATATTGATTATAGATAGATTACATTTGTCAAGCAACGTAGGAGTCAGCCTAGATAATTTCGGTTTCAAATACCATATTACCGCTAATCAAATTAAAATGGTCTGCCATATTTTAAATCGCACACTTTGCCATTTACGCAATCTTTTTTGCCTTACATGTAACTTAGATTGGTTGCAGAGACAGTAAAAAATTTGGAGGCCGACAGGAAAGCAACCTTCTAGCTTAGCGGAAAGAGCGCTCGAGGCGCAAACCCGGATGGGTGCAGGTTCGAATCCTGCCGGTCGACCATTTTTTAAATTACCTATGACATTTAAACAGTACATCCATAAGTATTACATATATTATAATCATTCGGGACATTTTTGCACACACGGTCATCTGACCCCAAACTAAGCCAAGCTTGTAATATGGCTGCTAGAGACTGATATTCAACATAATATTTTTAGATATCGTAAATAATATTTTTTTAAACTTTCGCGATTTGACCACTTGTTTTAAATGTTTGTCGGGACTAATACAAAAATACAAAATCGGAAAAACATCCGGATCAAACCGTCGGAGTCGTTTATCGGGAATAATACGTGATAAGTCCCGATAAACATTTAAAACATACTGAAATAAATAATATTAAAACACCCAGATATAGAACAAACACAAATGTTCATCACATGAATGTTTGTCCTAGGTGAGAATGGAAGCCACGCCCCCCAGCGCAGAAGGCAGGCTCACTACCAACTGGACCAACGGTGCTATCAAGTTTGGAACATCACTTGAAATATAAAATTTAGGTACTTGTAATACTAAAACTTTTCCTGCTCTGACATAAAGCCACTCCCCTACATACTGAATTAATTTTCGTATGTAAGCGTTCACCTCGCATTATTCAAGCGTAAATTGTAGTCAAACATTTGCAGATTAAGATTAATTTATATGTAAATGGATTAGGCTGAGCGATAGTGTCAATTTTTATTACTTTTAATAATAAAAATTCTAATAGTAGTTAAACGTACGCATTCCCCCCTCTGCCGAGGTACACGAACAGTCCAGACAGAAATTACGATACGTAATTTCGTGGGACCTAGTGATGTGAAACATGGGAGATCATTGAACAATCCTGATTTCATTCACTTGAAAGCATATATTTTATAGCATAAAAGCATATATATTTTTTTTATTTATTTTTTTTCATTATACACCACATCACTACTTTTCGTGTTAGTGTGCAACTAAATAATAGTGTAACAACAGTCATTCTCTGTTTGTGTGCTTGTATTGATTATTTAAATATGTGCCGTATCGTTTACCTCACCTCCCGCGAAATTTGGCGGAATGATTGTAGTACTGGAAGTACGCCTCACCATCTCCCGTTCTGAATTCTGAAAGGCGATTGCACTGGGGAATTTTTACTACAAGTAAATTTCACCTGACGACGCAATACAAAAAGAAGAGTTATGTAACGTGTATGCTTCCAATGCCTCAACTAATGTCTGTTTGCAAAATATAATCCGCCAAAAGTATCGTTGTCAGGTTTTATTTCTTTTAGCAAACAATTGTAACTAAAAAATCTGTAACTATAATGCAGTTTTAAACAAAATGTTGTCTTAGGTCAAAACAGCATGGATTTTTATTAATAGTATAATAAACAAATAATGATCTAGACATGAAACTGGAAGAATTTCATGTCTAGTTTTTTTTTTATATGTTAATTTGCCTTAATTTCGTTAACTTGTAAAAGTATTTTGAGATTTAAAATGGTCCTTATCGATTCACTATTCGATTTTTGGGTAAGTTTAGAAACAGGTAACTAAAATCTTCTGTGTCTCCCTGACTATTCGGAAAACGAAATTGTTTGCTTATTGGTGACAATAGGGGTGTGTGCTGTTTCTAAATGATGTATAATATTGATTCGATGTAGATTTCATTGTTTGGATTGCTATAACAAGGCTTCGATATTATCTTAGTGTAAATAGGTAGTGTAAATAATTTCATCCTACAAATGTAGCAAATCGTATTTGGCTATTCCTAAACTTTGTTGACGTTGGGATATTTATTCAGATATATTTTAAAGGAAATTTAATTGTATTATGTTTTAGTAAAATTATCTACTGAGATTTTTGGCTTGAGATGAAGTTAACCGGCACAAGAAAGTTGTCGGTCCAAAGTCCACTAGATACAAGTGGCGTACAAATAGCTGAGCACTAAACTCTTCCCGGTTTCCCGAAAGATCAAAATGGTTCCGCCGGGCTTCTGCACTACGTCGCGCCCACGTCGTTCCTCGACTGTTCTAGGTCCAGTCCAGGACGATATCCGGCAATATACATAATTATGACAAAGCGGTAAATCGTATAGACACCAAAACAGACGCCGATCTTAACGGAATTTGGCAGGATAATAGTGTACATCATAAGGACGGACATAGAGTACCTACGTTTCCCTACTGAAAATGCAAAAAAACTGGAAAATTGCGCTTAACACCGTGGGATTCAGCTAGTAATATTAATTAATGTATGTATGTGTGTGTTTTAGTTATTTTAATTAATGTTTTTGTATCAACTAATTAATCGTCTTTTTTATAGGTATAACTAATAATTACGATATTTTTTGAATTTTCTATTTGTACTACATATACATAATGATAACGATACAGAGCTACTAATATTACTTAAACATCTATTATGCAAGTGTTTTTAAATGTGTGTATGATAAAGATACTCGTGTTTTGTGCAAATAAATTATCTGTCATCATCATCATCAGCCAGGAACCGTCCACGGCTGAAAATTTCAGAAAACTTCACTACGCGACGGCTTTACCTTGCGGGTGAAACCGCGGGGCGCATCTAGTTTGTAATAAATAAAACACCAGTCAACTAGCCTATTATGATGATACAGAATCACTATCATTATAAGTCATATCGTGGAGTTATCTTCGCATATAAAATCTGTTAGTAATAAAAGAGAAACGTTTTGTAAGAAAACGACATGGGAAATGTTACCACAATACCATAACACAAGCATTATCATGTTTCCCGCATCCCAACTTTCCCAACACAAAAACTGTTTACTCTAACATCCCCAGTGTTTACCCACAGGAAGCCCACAAACGATGGCGGAACGGTAGAACACCCTTCTTAAGTATTTACGCGACAATAAAAATACAAGTCGATATTTCTGATAACAGGAAAAGAGGGGACCGAATAGAAATATTTATTCAGTCGTAAGAACTGCGACATAAAAAGGCACTTATCTCCCTCAAGCCAACGCTCTTCAGACGTAAACTGGGTACCGTTATCTGATGATATTAGCATTACATGTCCTTACAAGGGACACTTAAGTAAGTGTCCCATCGCGTCGCCAGCAAAGTACTTACTTTTCTACCTAAGGGTCTTGGCCCGACACTAAAAAACGCTATTGCTCTATCTCCCGCCAGACAGTGACTTGGCGAATCCGTCTAATATGGAATCTTACTTTTCTTTTGAAAGTTACTTTCTTGTTAACTGCGGCAATATTGGCAATGTATAATGTTGATGTTTTTTTGTCTAGGGAAGTACGTTTCTTCTTATCTTTGCAGACCTATAATTATGATTACTATGGAAACTCGTAGATGTAAATTAGAGCTACACTGAAATACGTACAGTATGGCAATAAAACCAAGTGATGGCCTAGAATAGACGCAACATTAGGTAAAGTAAAGTTGTGGCAGAATGGTGGCCGAAGTAAGTAAGCTGAGTTTTCGTCATCTAGCTTCGAAAAGGGGCGACAAAATTGTTACCATTGAGGGTCAAATCTGAACTCAAAATAATTATTAGCTAACAAAATGACTAAAGACTGCTCCACGAGCAGTGTGGACTCATCTTGGTCCAGAGGACGACTGCCCGAGGGAGGGTGTCGGCACAAAGACTCGCGTTTGCAGCGTCACCAGCACATATGGTGTCTTAAAAAAGCCTGACTAGGAAAACCCCCGCGCAACAGCATAGTCAAGGACCGAGGTAGATGAAATATCAAAAGAGAGGCCTATAACCATCAATGGGAAAAGGAAGGCGAAAGGATGACGATGATGGCCCAGGCTAATAGCGGTAGAGTTCAAGCTGAAGTTAGAAGTATTCTGAATTAGAATGAGGTATTCAAGCGTCATAAAAAGACAATAATCGATTAATGCAACTGACAAGAGATCAACAAAACTACTCAGCAAATAGAAGAGCTAACGCCTAGCAGTTGGTAGTTCAAGGGTCATGGTAACTATGTACTCACTTGGATTGACAGCATGCCCTTCATCCACGACATGCATAGAAAGGTGAAGCAGCACCAGCACTGTTGCTGACAACTGAAACAACACAAATAGATAAAGTTATGAAAATGAGCCAGAATAGAGTTAATTAATTAGAACCAGTTACTCACAAGTTTTACCTATAGTGCTTTATTTCGCCTTTCGAGACAATAAATTATTATAGTAAAAAAACTAAAAAACACACTTGTCCATTAAAAAGTCCAATATCCACCTCCCATACATATGCAACTCGCAACCTCCTGGCTCCATTATTAGATCAGGTTTATTAGATTGTCATCCGTATCACCTATACTACTAGATTTTTAATTTTGTCTGTCTATAACAGTGGTTCCCAATTAGTTTTTCTTGCGTACCACTTCAAGAAAGACCTCAAACTCACGTACCCCTCGAGCTCAGCTCAAGCACACCAAATCCATTTGCAGTCTGGTCCGGTTCAGTTAGGGTGGACCAGTAAAGTATGAAATTCTATGAAAGACGGAAAGACGTCACGCTGTATCCAGTCCGTTGGATGTAGACGGACTACAAACAGACTGCATACGGTGTGACGTCTTTCATAGAATTGTGTACTTTACTGGTCCTCACAAAGTGCGTCTGCACTGGACCAGACTGCACCTGGATTTGGTCCACTCCAGCATTTATTGCAGGAATGATAAATAAAAAATTAAATAGTGTTACCGAGATACTGATAAAATTATCTTAGTCAAGATATTGCCGCGCGTCGCGTACCACTAATTGAGAACCACTGGTCTATAACATTTAAATAGTTGACTGAGTGAAGAGATGTCTCAGATTCTAATGGAACAAGTGGACATTTCTGTGCCAGGTTTGTTCGATGATAACTCGCGTATCGTTGATCCTATCTTCATAAAACTATGTAGGCAAGTATTTTATTACAATACAATTTTTAAGTTCATATATGTGCAAAATTAGGTTCCTAAAATGTATGGATCACGAGGTCACAGTTCGGGGTGAACTACTCAATGAGATTCATATAAGATCATTGGAACGTCTAGTTAATCCTAAAGTATGAAACAACACTGTAGTGTAATGCAATTTATACGCATCTTATCTTCACAGATATCTGTATATGTGGATTCATGTACCTGCACTAATTATTCGACGCACACATGTCGCTTGTGTACTGCACAATAGACGTGACTATGCCTGACTGTATAGCTGATCTAATCCAAAATTAACATTCCATTGTACACGCGTCCACGATGATTGCTTCTTAATTATGTAATTAGGAAATAATTAATGCTGACCCGACAAACGTTAACGATAACTTCAAACTATCGTATTTTTTCCATCCACCTGATAGACTAGAGCTTTTAAGGCCATACAGCTTCATCGAACTATCACTTTAATACCAAGCGGAAAGAAAATGCAGCTAAACTAAATTGAGTTACTTATTGCATTTCTTTTATTTTTTTACATTTGTGTAATGAACATTTGTGTTTGTTCTATATCTGGTTGTTAATATCTATTTAAGTATGTATTTAAAATCTATATATGTATGTATATCAGTCTCTGGTAGCCATATCAGAAGCTTTGCTTAGTTTGGGGTCAGATGACCGTGTGTGAAAAAATGTCCCGAATATTTATTTATTATTGTAATATCATTGTCCTGTCCAAAATGCATAAAAAAAGCATTAGCATTAGTTGTTCCAGAATTTTCCGAATATTCGGTTTTTTTGCTACCTAAGTATTCTGGCAAAGAAATGCAATTAGGTCAATTAATTTTATAGTTGTTGCGAGAACGCATGGCAATTGATTTATATAATATAAACAAATAGGTCATCGACCGACGACGACAGTGAGAATCATAATATATTATCATAGTCATTACTCACACATATTATCAGACAAAAGTGACGCTAAGCATCATATTCATAGACGTAAATACAGGTACCTCTAATCGTCACGTCACCCTCAAGTGGTGTTTTGGCATATATAAAAAACATACAGTCGAATTGATAACCTCCTCTTTTTGAAGTCGGTTAAAAACATCATGTGAGACATCAAAACGTCACTTGAGGATGACGTGAGAATTCGATTGACCTTTATTACGTCTATAAATATTGGTCGCGAAGATAGCTCAAGAATTTTGGAAACTAATATATTTTTTCGAATTTGTATGTTTTTTTTAACAATATTAATATTCGTTTTTTTTTTTGTTACAATTATCGGCTTAGCACGATGGTCCTGAAGAGCCCTGTATAAGGCCATAGTATAAAGTCAATGCCTAAAGTCTCCTTGAAGCCAAAAACATTCTCAATCATTTACTTATCTACTAAAATTTTGCGTAGCGGTGGTTAGCCACAGTTTTCCGTAAGGGAAACAGCATTAAAACCTTTTTCAAAACTAAAATGCTCACTTAAATGACACCTTCCGTAAGAATTAAAGCATTAAATTTGTAAGCTCCAGCAGTATACAATGTTACTAAATTGCATTAACATTCTCTTTGTCCGCGTCCAAGAGAGAAATGAAAAATATTGTATGTAAACCGTATGGAAAGCTTATTCCTGTGGCGAAGACTGAATGAAAGTGGTACATAATGCTTAAAACTGTCATTGCATAATGCAGCTAAAGTGTTGTTTTTAACCGAGCGAATAAAGATCTCAGATTCTAATGGGACAAGTCGGCGTTTCTATGTACGGTTGTATATTTGATCAAAGATAACTTGCGTAACGTTAATCCAATCTTTGTAAAATTTTGTAACCAAGTAGTTCATTCCAATATTTTTATTTAATTTTGAATATGAGCAAAATCGGTTTAGTAATTTCGGAGATACAGGGGTCACAGTTTGGGGCGAACAATTACTTTTAACTTTATTTATTCTTTCCTCTTAAGAGAATTTTGGCGTCGCACGTGTTATGCATTTGCCAGTCTCAAATATAGAAATATTAGCAAGTTGTATCAAATATATATTTTCAAACAAGTCACAGTCATAGTGAATAATAAATTTTTTTTTCGGTTGATGCCATAATTACATATTTTTAAACGAACATTGTAAGTTGGAAAGTCAGTCGCTGGCTTAGTAAATCAGAAGGTTATATTATATTTATCAAAAGACCATGTTATGATAATTATTGTTCTTAAATTGACGGTGTTTGTAATATTCCGTTAGTGTTCTAAAGAAGACAAATAAGTTTATTAGAAGCTTTCTTACATACAAAATAAGACGTCATGTCAAGTCAAGTCGGCAAATAAAATTTCGATCGCAAAGTATATAATTTCCCATTTTTAGTTAGGCAGGCTTACCCTTCACTCGCTTTGTGATGTTTATTTTTAGCTTCATTCAATGTGAATTAAAATTAAATGCGTAATTGTGAGGTGTTACTCAGTTTCGGTGTACCCTTTTGGCTGTTTGCTCTTGCGAAATGGCTAAGTTCCATGGGTGTACAACTTAGCAGTTTGAATAACGTTAGTCAGATTTAATCTTGCATATTATTGCATAGTTGATATCAGACAAACAAGGAAAATATGCTATAGTACAAATATCGTTCTTGCCTCCATGTTTCATACTTTTTAGGGTTCCGTACCCAAAGGGTAAAAAACGGGGCCCTATTACTAAGCCTACATTGTCTGTCTGTCCGCCCTACCTTTAAACGGCTATATCTTTCGAACCGTAATAGATAGCCAGTTGAAATTTTCACAGATTACGTAATGTTATAAATTAAATGCGGATTAATTTAAAAAAAAAAGTACAAACGAAAGAGGGGTCTCCATACAACAAACATATTATTTTAACGTATTTTAGTATTGGCTCTAATATAAAAATGGTGATATGTACAAGCGTCAAACGACACGATTATAGTAAACACTCTAAAGTATAACAACAAATAATAAATAATGGCCAAGTGCGTGCGTGCGAATTTTGTGGTGTTAAGGAACCCTCAGTGCGCTAGCCCGACTTGCACTTGGCTGGTTTATTATACTATACTGCTAAACCGCTTAACCGGTATGCGCTGGAATTAGTTTGCAATCAGTACATTACATTGATTTAATTTTATAATACCCTACGAGTAACAATTAGCATTTTATGAATTTTACAACGACTGCACGAATACTCGAGACTACATTAATTATTCCATAGAATCATTTTCGTTTTATTAAGTTAATCTAGTAAAAAATCAATCAAAAGGCCAGTCATGAATATGCAATCAAAATTTGCTTGTTAGGCTATGAATATGCAATTTAAGTCTTTGTATCTTTATCTCAATTCTTTATTTTAATAATCTAAATAGGGTATATCAAACAAAGAAAATAAAAAAGCCTTAATTATTAACACTAATACTAATTATTACATACAAATTATCACTAATATAATTAAAAATTAAAAAAAAAGATGTTGTCCGTGTGGTAAAGTGCCAAGAACGCTGGCTGCATTCCCGCGTTGAATTGCTAAAGAAATTCTCTGCGCGAGGAATGAGCCAGCTCTCTTATCACCAGCGGCGTCGATTAAATGTGGCGAAATTTTTTTAAAAAACTTTTTGGTACATGGGCCCCATGGACCAAAAGTTTCGACGCCCAGCGGCACAAATATATATTCACTTGAAAGTGATGCATACTTGCGCCGCTTGGCGTCTTCTGCGGCCTCCGCCGCGGCTCCAGCTTTTTGAATTGTCCCCCTGAGGTGAGAAGGGGCTAACGTATCGACGCATGTAGCGTCCCAAACGAGAGCCCTTCCCCGCTCCCAGGGGATCAGAGTTAAGCCATCAGGGCGCTTACCATCATCCCGAACTATCCCCACCAGCTCGAGAACAGCAGGGATGTTGATGGTGGCAAGTGCCCGTTTGATGATATCATTTATGGAGCCGTGGCGGGAAAATCTACCGGCACTACGTTGGCAGTAGAGTCCATGAAGTCCATTTTTATCGACGCCGCTTCCACACGGACACAAATGTCGTTCGACAATAGCAGCTCCTAATCGAAGACCGATGGCGATACGGAAGCTGCCATTGTCGAACAGAGTTCCGAGGTTGGCAGAAGGAAGGGCATGGAGCCACTGCCCGGACTCATGCTCGAAAACAGCAAGAAGCCTTGCGCGATCCTGGTCACTGAAAGAATTTTGAGTCAAATCTTGTTGGACTTTCTGTACCAATGGAGCATCCCATTTAAGTTCGTTTGAAGGAAAAATTTAAGTACTTACCTACTGCATTCTTAAATTGCCCGGAGATGTTTTAATTGTTTGGTTGATAGGTAAATAAAATACTTTTACCTTGTATAATTTTAATTGTCACCATCATCATCATCATCATTGATAAACAAAAGGTTACACGGACCGATAATACTAAGCAAAAAAAATTACATCCTACTTATTACCCTGTAGTAGAAACCTGAAATTGCGAAAAAATACATTATATTTCATACGTTGAGTATGGAAGAAATTTCAATGGTTCGTGTAAATTTTTTTTTCATGTTCATTCCATCGTTTAAGTTGTTCATATTGATAAAAACAATGGTCTACTTTCAGCTTAGTACAACCATTCCGTGTTACTCTGTATAAATCATCCGAGCTAAAACTGCACGCCCTTGTATGTAACGGAGTATGTAGATGCTAATTCCTGTATTTATAGCCGGTACCTGTTCTAGTCTTCACCTTCAAGGTTATTTTTAAGCCGTGTTTTGTTGTTTTTAGTTGATAACATAAGGTTACCTTAAGGTTCCCTTATTACAGTTACCTCATAACTACCATCAAATTTTTAAACATCCACAGATTAAATGACATCATCTATGACGTAATGTCTTACTTTCCTTATTCTCCTCGTTCGAAGATGAATGAGAAAACCTTGAAAGACCAATAGCAAACAAAACACTGAAACATACACGTTTATGACAAGAAAATATAGTAAAATCCAGATCGGTTTAATTTAAAATTTAATAAAACACTGTTTTAATATATCACGGTTGTTCACTAAACGGTTGTTCATCTTCGTTGATCATCGTCTTCCCGTGAACATGGTGCATGTAACTGCGCCGAAATATCGGGAGCTCATTCCACAACCTTACCACGGTAAAAATTCCGTAAATAATCATATAACTTTAAATTTAATGTTTCATTTGCCATTATTTTATTTATTCAATTACATCAATCGTGTCTATGTCTACAATGCAAAACATGAAGAAGGCTTGGATAACCAACACAGAATACCTTAGCAAGGTGAGGCTTAAGGGGAGGATTCGAGGTATCGTTATTGCGTTTATATATAGGGGTAAGAAGAGGCGAGCAGTTTTAACTTTTTAGATCTATAGATACAAAGCTAAAGTGCTTTCAGTGTTCGTAAAGGTAGAAAAATTGTGATACAAAATTGTTTCAAAGTACCAGCTGCAAAGAACTTATTGCTTTCTTGGCGCCTTGCCTCCAAGATAACGTTTTCTAAATAACTGACAGTTTGTTGGCACGTGTAATTTTAATGTATCTACTACTATACTATTTCGCGACAGTGCACGTGGTATTACTGCGTACGGTATTTGCCAACGTGCAACATAATAAGGGAGAGTCGTAAACACATACGAAGGCCGGACGTATCACAGCAAATTCTCACCAAGTATTTACTAAACTGTGATAAAATTCCACAGATTAGTAAGTAGTTTGTGCTTTACGATCCGTCTGACGTTACGATGCGACTTTGTGGATAAAGTAGCCTGCCACACGATGTTTTCCTTCACCGTTTTTGAGCGACGGCGTCGAAATGGCACATAATTTATTTAAGTATTAAATAAGATGAAGGGCTGAGGATTGAACCAGGTGCCGTCAGATTGTAAAGTGCACATGATACCACTCGGCCACCATTGCTCTAGAACACTTGGATCACAATTAACAGTACAAAAAATTGCATCCAACACAAAAACACATTTTTCAATATAAAATACAGTGACGATAGTTTAGTGAGGCACAGTTTTACATTGCAGTGTGCAGTAATATTTATGAATGGCGAACAAAAAGTGTAAATGCCAATATGGGACAAACGTGCATGAAATACTGGGAGCAAGAAAGAATGTAGGTGTTTTTACTGGAAAACGAATCTGCAGGGATTTCACAACAATAAGTAATTTAGACTATCTGTTAAGTCATAGACGGTCTAACTTAGAAAGGTCAATTAAGGCCGCGCTCTTCTCAAATTTTTTACTTAAAAAAGATAAAAATTCGCAATGTACAATTTAAAAAAAAAATGATAGCGCATTCTTATTGGAATAACATTCCAAACATTTTAAAGTAATTTTTGTTTTATTTTGGCGGAAAATATCGAATAATATTTTTTTTCGAGTTTTATTGTATCTCTTCCACCATCCTATAAAATATCAATACGATCATTGCATTATACCATTGCAATGTTATTTCAAGATAATGCCCAATCTATATCCTTAAATTCTTGCTGAGTGACTTTTTTTTTCATCTTAAAAGTTTTATTTTAATTTTTTATACTTATAAATTAGGCTTGCGCTTGGCCGCCCACTTGTCTGATGTTAAGCGATGATGCGGTCTACGATAGAGCATGCTTGCCTAGAAGAAACCTATTCACTCTTGAATTGAAGATAGAACGTAGATAGAAATTGTACCCAATAGCTCTGGTCGACGTTTGAGAAATAGACAAGATAAATTAACTTAGTTAACACTTAAAACCTTCGTCATCATCAGCCCTGAGTGACCCACTGCTGGGTATAGGCCTCCCTTTGTTTATGCCACACTCCCCGGTCTCTCGCTATTCGCATCCACTCGTTCCCGACAGTATTTCTGATGTCGTCAGTCCACCTCATCCTCGGTCGGCCTGGGTTCCGCCAACCTAGTCTCGGCCACCACGCAGTTACTGCTGTACACAACCTTCCATGCTACGTCTGGCCATGTGTCCTGCCCAGTTCCACTTAAAACCTTAGATTATAATAATAGATCTAAGCTTAAAATTAAGACCGTAAGTTTACTTCAAGTGATAGAAAAGATAGTAATTATTTAGATCTTCCCGCTTCATCAGGATATCCAAGTCACACACACACACACATACACACACACACACACACACATCCCTTTCCTGTAACTTACAATCTTTCCGGCACCCCGCATGAAACATCGCTGAAAAATATTCTATCTTGTCCGTTTTTACCGGGACGAGTTAGTTCTAAACAAACTTTCTGGATGTGGCACAACTCACGAGCGTGCTTGAAATTCAGAACAGCTGCGGTAGAATTTAAGTTTTATTTTATTTTAATCTAAGCGGTACACTTGATGGTGTTTTAGTTGGTTCGCGTAGAGCAACATCCATTTGCGTACGTGAGCGTGTATACGACCTATATACCTACCACCATTTTGTTGACTTATGTACAGCAAGGATGGTAAAAGCTAGATTTCGTGTTATGTATACGATATAAAGTTTTTGTTATCATTTGTGGTTAAAAACTATGAATTCAAGTAGTAGTACATATTGTTTCATCATCAGCCAGCAAACGTCCACTGCTGAACAAAGGCCTCCCTCTTTTTCTTTTTTTTGTTAAAATTTTCATGACCGTGGATTCAATGTCCTTTAGTCGTAATATTAAACAGTTTACTTAGTCTTAATAGCGTCAAACAAGTCATAGTCACAGTCAGAGTCAAGCTAAGTAAGTCACGGTCAAGTCTAACTCATGCCCCTGTAAAGTTGTGGAGACTTTACAAGAGGCTCCTATGGAGTTTTGGAAACAACACGAAAAGACACGTTTCACCTCGTTATATCACTTGCCCACACTCGAGCACGTTTACGAGCACTTAATGAATAATAATTCACCATTTAGTACACATTAACACTCGAAAATACACAAGTTTAGGAAAATAATCCAACGAGCCGACATGTTTTTTCCACGTTGGCGCCAAAACTCAAGGCCTCACTCTTAGAGAAGGGTGTTGCCAAGCGTGGGGATTACCCCACCCAGGTGATAAATATATTTAAGGATATCTTTGTCCTAATTATTATGAACAACTTTTACTTTGGGACAAACTATGATAACGCGAAAAAATGGGGTCATTCAGTGATGGTATATATGAGAATTTTATATGGAGTGGTCCGAACTGTTCTCATAAAGTTTTACGTCTAAGAAAATTTTCTACTAAATAGTAATACTTTTAAATTATTAGTTTTACCTTTTTTTGGCAAAACAACGTTCGTTTCATCACTCTTTAAGTCGTCAGGTAAGTAATCACACTATCACACATCACACTAATATTATAATTGAGAAAGTTTGTGTGTCTGCGTGGGTGTGTATGTTTGTTACTCCTTCATACTGAAATAACTGGACGAATTTGGGTGAAATTTAGAATATAGCTTATGTCTTGGATTAACATATAGATTACTTTTCATCGTCATTGTCATCACCATTTTCATGACTACGCGGGTGAAACCGCGGGGTGCAGCTAGTTTATTGTATTTTAACATCCACTTCCTTACAGACCTTATTCTTTAGCAGACTACATTAATTAAATACAAATTGTAAACCCCGATTTATAAAATGGCAGCGTCAGTGGGACCGTCTTGCTATAAATCCTCAGACTTACCCGGGACAAAGTTAAATGGTGGATTTAAATACGACATTATTAAAGTTTGGAACCCACTCGCGAACTTGAGGGTACCTGCTACTGTTGCAGCTTTAACTCAAATCTTTGAGAACTTCAGGTATTTGAGGAAGCCATCTCGAAGGAATCCATAAGGAAATGCTTCAGAAAATGTGAAAATCTATATACAGTTTTACGCATTTAGACTGTCCTAAGCTGAAAGGAGGTCATTGCAATCAACATTATAAATAACTTTTGCTACGGGACCAACCAAGAAATCACGAAAAAGATATCAGCTGTTCCATACATTTTGACAAGTGTCAATGACCGTTTGTTGATGATGATGATGATGTTAGTAGATTCCTAAGATGTGAAAAATTCCGCTTTTTGTGAAAGAAAGGATTTTGCGAAAGGGTAGAATTAAGGGGGGTAAATGGAGGTTAACATTTTAATTAGAAGTTTACGAAGTCGCAAGCAACAGCTAGTAAATTATATAATAATTCATATGTTATACTAATAAGTTTCATGATATTTAACTGAACTGTGTAGTGATAATAGCTCAGTGGTTGGCGCGTTTGACTTCCACACAGCAGGTGTGGGTTTAAATCCCAACAATGAACTGCTGGTGAAGAAAACCATCATGAAATGAACCGGCATGAAATGAGGAAAGTGCGAGTCGGGCCCGCGCTGAGGGCTCAGACTATAATTCTGGCGTAGGCGATAATGGTTTAAGTCCCATCACTCTTATTAACATCTTAATGAATGTAAAAGTCTGATCAAAAGCACATTCAACATTTTCATTACGAACAGCTTAAGCAAAAATGTCTAAAACCGTTATAAGGAATTTTGTGGACCAGATACCGTAATATCCAATAGCACTGAGAAAAAAACTTGTAGACAAAAAATTTTGCAGGTCACATCGTATCACTTAAGTAAAACATTCAAGTGAAATGATGCCAAATGTTTTCTGTGTTTGGCAAATATTATTTAACAAATTTCAGCGCCAAGCTCAATATCAGGTTTGATAAAACTGTTCCCTAGAATAAAATTGTTTTAAAACTACCTAGAAATGATCTTCCACTAATGCCCTGGAGGGATTGGAGTATTGCGATAGTAAAACCATTGTTTTGAAGAAAATAGAGAAAAATTCGTATATTGTGTCATATCTTGGCAACGGTTTGTATGATTGCTTGTACTGAGCTATTGTGGAATGGCATTATCATAATCATATATCATCATTTCAGCCGTAGGACGTCCACTGCTGGACATAGGCCTCCCCCATCGATCTCCAAAAGGGCCGGTTGGAAGCGGCCTGCATCCAGCGTTTCCCTGCGGTCTCTTTTAGGTCGTCTGTCCATCTTGTGGGTGGACGTCCTACGCTGCGCTTACCAGTCCGTGGTCTCCATTCCAGAACCTTTCGGCCCCATTGGCCATCTGTTCTGCGTGATATGTGCCCTGCCCACTGCCATTTCAACTTACTAATCCGGTGGGCTATGTCGGTGACTTTCGTTCGTCTACGGATTTCCTCATTTCGGATTCGATCTCCTAGAGAAACCCCGAGCATAGCCCTCTCCATAGCTCGTTGTGCGACTTTGAGCTTGCTTATGAGGCCCATAGTGAGAGACCACGTTTCAGTGCCGTATGTCATCACTGGTAACACACACTGGTCGAAGACTTTCGTCTTAAGGCACTGAGGTATTTTGGACGAGAAGACGTTGCGTAGTTTACCGAACGCTGCCCAGCCGAGTTGGATTCGCCGATTGACCTCTTTCTTGAAGTTGGACCTACCTAGTTCGACTGTTTGTCCTTGTGTACGCGTCAACAGCTTCAAGAACTGAGTTCCAAACTGATACTGGGGTGGGCACAGCATGGATATTTGACATGACCTTTGTCTTGTCCATGTTCATTTTAAGGCCCACCTGTTGGGAGACTCGATTGAGGCCTTCGAGCATCATGCTGAGATCTTCCATCGACTCTGCCATGACCACAATATCGTCGGCAAACCGAAGGTGAGTGATGTACTCGCCGTTGCTTCGAACTCTGCTCCTGTACTCGGACCGACATGGTGGCGTTATTGTACAAACACTTCAACACTTCGACATACCGATAGTCAATACGGCATCGCTGGAGAGACTCGAGCACCGCCCATGTCTCGACCGAATCAAAGGCTTTCTCATAATCCACAAACGCCAAACATAGTGGCAAGTTATATTATATATTATAATCATATATATATTTAAAAAAATCTAAAAGCCCCTTGGTGGAAGAAAAAGTGGCTAGTATGCTGGCAGCATTGGCACGTTGAATGGCAATGCAATTGTTTTGGCCTAATTAGGCATCAGCATAGCATTCTGGTCACCAGTTGTCTCCACCAAAGGTTTGACCAGGTCCTCATACAATTCGAGACCGGCCCGCCTCCATGGTCCTAAAGTCCCAAACGGCCACAATTTTTCATAATTATTATATCAGTCAACATCAAAATAGAGTAAAATTATTATTTGTCAATTATAAATCGTTGGAAAAAATTCCGTTTTGAGATGATTTAGGGTGTCACTAGATATTAAATTATATACTATTTTTTAGGCTTTTGACCATAACTCATCATCAGCCTATTTAATGTTCGTCCAATGCTGGACGTAGGCCTCTCCTAAAGAACGCCACAAAGCACGATGTACTGTTTTTCGCATCTACTTACCACCACCCGCCTTTCGCAGGTCATCATTCTACCTGGCTGCAGGGTGTCCTACTCTATGTTTGCCGATACGCGGTCTCCCATCTAGAACCCGTCTACCCCAGCGGTTGACAGTTCTTCTACAGATATGGCCAGCCCATTGCCACTTCAGCTTGCTGATCCTTTAGGCTATGTCGGCTACTTTAGTTCTACCATAACTCACTTGGTGGTAATTGGTGGTGCGGTCGAAAAATTTAAAAACACACCTAGCTTGCAAGGTAGCTAGGCGACATATTTTCAATTTGAGAGTGGAACCTCGACGGCTGAGCATTAGATAGTACCATGATCCAAGAAAACAAGGTCTAGCGCTCTGGGAGTTGTCCCGCAATGACGTCACTGTCCAGTCGCCACTTTACTTTAACAAACACAGATACTGGGAAACAATTTTTTAATAATCTATTAAATAAAATACAAAAAGCATTTCAATTGTCATCTGGTTTGTCCACTCAAGCAAGTTAAGCACGAATTGAATATATTAAACACAATTTTATCAAAACCTCATTAATTTATTGGATTTCCACAGCTAATATACGGATATTGGGGAGTTATAATTTCACGCTACTGTTAACACAGAAAATTATAGAGAGTCCACCATTGTTTCGTGTATCGTCATCTCTCAAGAACTTGTTGTAAATTACTTATTCCGCTCTAGCTTATGCACGTGTACGTGTATCCATAACATTGATGACATCATAGCGGGACGCCCACGTGAAATTTTTTCTCGGAGCGCTATACCTGACGGAGTATATTATTATACCATGGATAGTACTTCACCACGCTATCGCTATCGCTTTTATTAAACAAACTTTTAGCTTTAGCAAAGAAAATGTAATCTGCCATCGTGTAGCGGCGGCCATATTGAATTTAGTGTGATGTCACTTTATCAATTTCTACTCTTCAAGCCCTTTCATTTAATACCCATATTAACAAAGAAACAAAAACTACACCAAAAATACACCATTCGCCAACATTTGATGAGGGCATTTTTAAAATATCGCAATATTAGGTATCAAACAAACAAACATACAAACATTACAAGTTAAATAAAAGCCTACGAAAACTCTGCGAGGGGAGAACTTGGGAATAAATGTTGAAAATTGTATGCAATAAGTACCGTTTAATTCTGGTTATAACTTTTAATCACCGTATACTAAATCAAAGAGTCCATGAAGATTGAAGATAAGTGCGACCGCGAAACACAAAATTCGTCATAATTCTTGCCAAATTTTAATCCCCAAAGCCGGGACTTTCATTTTACAAACCGCAAATGTTTCTTTAGTATCATATATCATCTTGAATAAGGTTTTAACTAGTTGATTTATTGGTCCTCTGCTCCACTTTAACTGGGAGATAGCTGGCGATTATTTTCTCCAGGTCGAACTAAGACTCGATTTGCACATGAACATGGCAAATAACATGATAAGTGAGAGGCATATACTCATGCACTGGGCCAGCATGGTGGATTAGGGCCCATCCCCTCTCTCTCTCTAAGAGAAGGCCTGTGTTCCAGCAGTTGGAACATGATAAGCTGATGATGATATACTCAGCACTTATCATAGAGGGCACATGATGAAGGTAAAGTAAATGCTATATTTCTGCAACTACATAAAAATAACAAAACACAAACGCCCAAAAAATATCTCACTCATTTTTTGTCACGCCGCGTCGTAGTAAACTAGTGTGTATTTATAGCATCTATGTATATATTTATATATATAGGCAATGTGTGTATGTATGTTCCCTATAGGCTTCGAAACGGTTGGACCAATTTAGACGGGACTTTCACTGGCAGATAGCTGATGTTATAAGGAGTAATCCCCGCGGGTGAAACCACGGGATGCAGTTAATTGCTAAGTATTTAAGAGTCTGCTTATCAAGTCACGGTGATAATAAATTTGATCAGTTTAGTCAAAATTAAGTATTTTGAAGAAGAAAAAAATGAGCACAGAAAAGAGAAGACGAATTTTTTTTCTCTTCTGTGGTTAAGAGCCTCGAGATAAATGACACTCGAGATAATGACGTAAGAATTCTAATGGTACCACTCCCAACAAAATTTATTTATGCTTGCAGTTATGTTTGAATTAAGAAACCCCGTACATGAACCCTAAAATCATTACACTTCTTTTTATCATTACACCCAAAGGGTGTAAACGCGGGACCCTATACTGAACCTACGCTGTTTGTTTGTATATCTGTCTACTTGCATGATTATAGTACACATTCTAAAGTAAATGCGTTAAATAAATAATGGCCAAGTGCGGGTCGGTAACAAATTTTTATTCACCACCGAATCATGCAACGTCAGGCGCGGTCTGTACTTGGATGTGTAGCCGCCTGGGCGTAATGTTGTCTTATTGCAGTACTTTTTGTATTTTGTGGTGGTACGGAACCCTCAGTGCGACTCGCACTTGGCTGGTTTATTTAAGCAGTCGTAGTCGTGTCAAGATGGACCGACGACATAGTAAGAGTCGCTGGCATCCAGTGGATGCAAAAGGCAGGCTGTCGTTCAGTGTGGAGGTTAAAGGGGGAGGCCTATGTTCAGCAGTGGACGTCTTCTGGCTGATGATGATGATGATGATGATGATGAGTCGTGTCAAAGTTAGGTAAAAAATTACGTCAAAAACTTTACCTGTTTAAAGTTGTGACTAGGTGTTACACGAAGCTTTTGACGCAATTTTAACATAGACTTGCTTTAGAAAGAAAGGCTCTAACCTCAACATGCTTGTGGGATAAACCAAAAGTAAGTTTTTTAATGATACTATGACGATGCATTTCATGCCGATTTCAGCTGCAGCAAATATTGACTGTTGTTGGGCTGAATTTTGGTTACGGTATATTCCCAATGAACCCCACTAAAACAGGCACCATTGGTGGTGGTTAAAAAAACGGACAAGTACGAGTAGGACTCATGCTCTGAGGGTTCCGTTGGACGGAACCCTCAGAGACCGAGTCCAAAAAAAGGACTCCAAGAAAAAAACTGAAGTTGAAGTATTGAAAGACAAACTTAACTTTGTAGTTGACAATAAGGTTCATCCATACATACGAGTAACAACTACAAAATGTTAGTTTGTAATTGTAAAACTATATTTTTATATGATATAACGTCAAATTAACAACTTTCAGATTTATTCCTTTATATGTGCTGTAAGGCCTTGCCTCTTGCCCAAAGTTAATGATTCTAGGTCAACGGGAAGTACCCTATATTTTGATTCCCCTGTGAAATTGCAAAATATGCGACATAAACGTTCATATCTTTTATTGCGTTGACTTACAACTTTTATTTTTTACAGCCGAAAGAATCCGTAGACCCAAGTAATTAGTATAAATTTCAACTTGATACCTTTACGCGTTCTTTAGAAAAAGGGTCTTGACAGACGGACAGACGGACTACGAAGTGATCCTATAAGGGTTCCGTTTTTTCCTTTTGAGGTACGGAACCCCAAAAATGCCCAACCACCTCTAGTGGTGGTAATTAAGACATAACAAAACATCATTAACAGCACCTTATTTGAAGTTGTTAAATGCTTGGCATTATTATTTTATTATCACGATTTTATTAACTTACGTTTTTGTCGGTTTGCTTGTCTGTTCGATACAAACTATAAAATCGATTTCAAGCTAATATCCCAATGTAAACTTTATTAAAAGTCTTTAACTGTCGTTAGTAGGTCGAAATAAATTAATAAATAACAAATAAGAAAATAAGTAAATAGACAAAACTAAATTTATAGTATTTTTTTTATTTAAAAAATTTAATAAATAGTTACGAAGTGTAAAAAAATGTTTATGATTGTCTTTAAAATTAAATGGAATATTTATAAATTATAAAAAAATAATTAAACAAATTAAATCTTAAAGCAACTTAAAATAACAACCTAAAAGCTAATCGTTTAAAATCAAATTTTGTGGAAGGAACGCAGTCTGTCCAAAAGGTGTGTTTAGCTTCTTGGCTTTACCCCTAGTGAGAGATTGTCCTTTATTTTTAAACCAGCGCTCTTACTTTGTAGCTTGTTTTAAATAGGTTTCCGTTGAAAAACTTATTTTGCATGAGATTAAAATCGGGCTGTAAATTAAGGTCGAGAAAATATAAATGAGCTTTAGCTGGGTGCATTTTTACTGTAAAAATAAATTTGAGAAGGACTGCTAATTAGGCGTCTACAAAAAGCGTGCCAAGTTGTTGTTACAAAGGTGTTTCACAGTAATAGCTTATCTATCGATAGAGGCTTATTTCTTTGAAAGAACTTAGAAATTCCAAACGTTTTCGTACTTTTACAATGTAAACTTTACAAAGGATAATTTTCTGAAAGAAAAGAGGTGTTTAGAAAACATTATTATTATTATTATTTTCTACGAAATACGTGCAAAGTTGTTGTTACAAAGGTGTTTCACAGAAATAGCGTATCATCAACAGAGGGTTTCTTTGGGTTTAAATTTATTTTCTCGTCTCATAACAATACAATTTAGATTATTTTAAAAAACCACGGCTTAGATTACACCCTTCCGCGTAAAACAAGTTCGTCACGGGACGCTCGGCAGATGTGAAACATGACGGTCGCGACGGCAAAAACAGAGTGTGCAGCATGCTGGGTACGCTGCCAACTGATAGTGGGCTTGAGCATTTGGATTGTTTTTAGACCTTTAAGTTACTGGTTTTTTATAGTGTTACCGTGTATTTTGTTTAGCTAATAGCACATGCCAGGTGAAAAAAATACATACCTAATACGTTATTAAACGCAGATATACAATAAATCTTAATTTAATTGATTAAATGCTAATGGATATCGTCGGCCGATGACATTCCATCTCAATTAACTGCGGCGTCGGCCTCCAGTGACTCGTGGCGGCGCGTGGCGTGGTGTGTTCATCGAAATTATAATCTCGCGGGATGCAGGATTGGATGCTGCCAGATAATGAACCTAGATTTATATATGTTTGTACATCATACTACAGCTGCTGCGGTGATTTTGTTTAGGAGCAAAAATCCTTCAATGCAATCGTTCAATTATAACGATTCATTCTGTGAATAGGGTTGCGTTTCGCCGCCAATTCGCCTAATGGCGATGATGCTGTCTACGATGGAGCACGCTTTGCTTTGTTAAAAACTAAGTCTATACCTATATCTAACAAATAAACTATTAATCTACTAACATACAAAAAATTATAATCACTGAAAATTCACGCCGTAAAAAGCGGTAAACTGTGTATTTTCCGCAAGACAAAAGCCTAGTTATGCAAGAAACTTTTCCTCTCGAGCGACAAACACCCAAAACACTTTCTAAAACAGTAGATACCCCAAATCGCTGTCGTTGCGAAGAGATAGCCTCTATTTGTTAACTCCAGCCGAGCAAAAGTCCGGCAAACTTTTTACACTCCACGACACCGATCACGCCACTGGCAGTAATTATGCTACCGGACAGGTGTTTAATCTGAGGTGGTACGGTTTTATAAGAGTGATAGTAAGAAAAAACTAGTTGCAAAACAATCGAGAATAATCTAGTTCAAAAACCTTAAGTATTTTATGTAACTTATCTGTAATTTTTCACTCTATTAGTGAAAAGAACCACAAAACAAAACTGAAACCTCAAGTAGAACTTTTAAATTAATTTAATTGCTCACCTCTACGTAAGATGGACGCTTGTTGTTGTATATCGTGATTTTTCTAGCTTATTTGGTTTACTCTTTCACAAATAGCACATAGCTAAAGTCATTCAGCACCATAATCTGTGCCATTTGAATAAATAGCTCAAGGGCTATACAGATTGTTGCCAAAAATTCAATATTATTTACATGCTGTCGCTAGTCGTGCTTGCGTCTTTCTGTCGTCGATTGTAAATAAAACTGGGAATTGTAGTGCCTCCCGTAGTCGGGTAGAGATAGTCAAGTATTATGCTCATGTGTGTCGATTTGCTCCAACTTGGAAAGAGGCAATCGCTCTAAATCAGGTCGTTGGCCTACGGTTCTGTAATATCGGTATTTTATAGAAAAGTACAGGTTGTATAAACGGTTAAGATCTTTTGTCTTTGAGAAGATAAATAAACCTAAGGTGACATAACGCTCTATTAAATGACCTCAAAAACAAGGATATCCGATAAATTGCAATGAAACAATTATCTAGGCTACAGGTAGCCTTATCGCTTAAAGCTATTACTTCCAGGCAAATATGCATAGAAAGGGATTACACCTAGACCTAGGCCAAGGCCGCCACTTGTGGCACTAGCTCTAAAATTTATTTACTTGTATGTAATTTTTATTTCTGGTGTAAGAGTAGAGAACGAGATCACATCACTTTTACAAAGGTCTCGGGCTTAACTAGAATGCCAATTGTCTACTAAAATCTACCAATAAGACCTAGTCATGGAAATTTAACGTTTTTTCTGCACATTTCAGTTGCTTATTTTATTTTAGATAATTTTGGTCGGTTTATTCGGTTTTAGACCGACTTTGGATTTGGAATGAGATGGATTTTGAAGTCGGGCGGAATCTATAACATTTTATTATCAAACTAAGTTCTTTTGTTTTTGTAGTTGTTCCCGCCGACTTCAAAATCCGTGTAAAAATATTATTTTGTTCTTTGTAGTGACATATTATTAACTTGTTGTTTTAACATTATGTTTGTGTTTTGTGGTTTTATGAAGTTGGTTAATGAAAGCATTTGCATAAAAAATGGATAGCCAAATGATGTTATTTTAAATCTAATATGGCGGCCTCCCAAAGATGGTGCTGACCAGTAATTTTTTTATGCATTCATGATATGGGTATCAATTGGAAAGAGTTTGCTGAGAAGAATACGAAAAACAAAATAACTCACATTAAATTCAATATGGCGGACGCCCCAAGATGGCGGACAATTTCTTTTATCTACCCTCATGATATGGCTATGAAATTGAAGGGTTTGCTGAGAAACTAGGAATATATTGATGTTAAAAAGTTTTTTTTAAGGCAAGCTTTTTCTGTCTATGTTGTGATATTTGATTGTTAAAGAAATTGACGATTTTTTTTTTATCGAATATGCAAAGTATCGATGTGGTTTCAACAACAACTGTTTTCAACTCGCCAGTGCGTGGAATCCAGTATTAGGTTGTCTCAAAAATAAAAATAAAAATTCGCGTTCAAAATGTGTTCAAAATACTATACGCAGTGATACAGTGAGTGTGTTTTGTCGGGACTTAGGTTCGAGTTCGAGTTCCAGTGATAACCGTAGCAAAAGACTAAGAAAGAGGGTAGATCGTTATGTCTGCACCTAACTTTTTAACTGTTCTCCAACCACCCGCATTCTTCAGTCTTCCCGTGAACATGGTGCATGTAACTGCGCCGAAATATCGGGAGCTCATTCCACAACCTTACCACGGTAAATATCCCGTAAATAATCATATAACTTTATGCTAAGTATATTTAGAATATTCTAAAAAAAGAAAAAAATACCTAAGTGTGGACAATTAGGAGTCTATCCCGTCTATTGAACTTCCCGTAGAGTCGGTAATATTTTTTATTTATTTATATTAAATAGGTATTATATATTTGTATGTATTATTTGTGTTAAACATGTATTATGTTTATTTATAATCCTACTAGATAAAAATTTAATGTTCTAACCAAACAATCTCCGTATAACATATTATGTTTACAGAACAATCCCGAACCTGCCACAAAATCATCCCATCTAAACAAATCCCTACGTCCCTTACAATAAATAGTGTAATCAAATTTGCGTCTGAGTATTGGACCCTTATTTAATCACCATTAGACCCTTCCTGAGCAATTGACGGGTATTAGATCTAGGGGCTACATGTGGACGCAGTGAGGTAGAATAACGGCTTTCTAACTAAGATATACGCGCACTTAGAGGAGTGGGTAACACTGCGCTTTCAGGTGTGATTGCGCCAACTATATAATTAAAAACAAGTAGCCAGCCCAAGGATTTCTACTGAGTAAAATACCCACATCTAGCGTCAATCGTAAAGGAAAAGTTCAGCCACATGTTTGTGAGGATAAGTCTTAGGGGTTCTTGAGTAAAGTGACTTCCGGCATGCAAGAATGCAATTACTCGCGCGTCGGTTTCTTATTTTAGCTTCTACACTTGAAAAGTTTGTTAGGAGTTTTTACAACAGTTGTTATCTATTAAGTGGTTTTAGGATGAGGATGTGGTGGACTGACGACATTAAAAATACTGTCAGGAACGAGTGGATGCGACTAGCGAGAGCCAAGGAGAGTGGCATAAACAAAGGGAGGCCTATACCCAACAGTGGGTCACTCAGGGCTGATGATGATGATGACGATGAAGTTGTATTACCTATCTATACTAACTGCGCACAGCGGTTTTACTCACGTGGACATTCCTTCAGAAACCGTAAATTTTCCGAGATAAAAAGTATCCTATGCCTAGCCTTTCAACTATGTCACGTGGACCAGCTGTTATGTTGCTGCGTAAACTTTAATTTTAACTAACAAATATCGTTCGTAAATATGATCAAAATCAGTCGAATATATATCTAGGGGTTGCAAGGTCTCAGTTTGGGGCAAACAACTAGTTGACCGAGCGAAGAGAGGTCTCAGATTCTAACGCTACAAATCGGCGTTTATATTTTACTTTTGTATATTTATACGACGATAGTTTGCGTGTCGTTGGTCCAATCTTTATGATTTTTTGGGCATGTAGTTCAATTTAGTACAATTTTAATTTAAAATATGAGCTAAATTAGTCAATTAGTTGCAAAGATATAGGGGTCGCGAAGTCTAAGTTCGGGGCGAACAGCTATTTAGGTCGTAATCAATGCGTAATTTTATTTAAAATCTTTCGCGTAAATGATAACAATAACGCATAAAATCTCTGCAACTTTTTTTACTTTGAGGAGTACTTATTTCCTTTTTTAGGTACTACGCAGAATTTACCCTTTAACATTTCATTAAGTTTTCATTAAGTTAGAGTGAAGCATTT
Source organism: Agriopis aurantiaria (assembly GCA_914767915.1). NCBI lineage: Eukaryota > Metazoa > Arthropoda > Insecta > Lepidoptera > Geometridae > Agriopis > Agriopis aurantiaria. The sequence goes on from OU611990.1 coordinate 6,894,892, forward strand.
GCCTTTATAAGTACCGATCGCTTCTATTTGTCTGTGTTTCCACTGAATTGAATGAAAACCATTACTCTCTCGAGGGTTAATAACAACACAATAGAATAAACAGAAGCTAGATAAGTAGTGATAAGGTCGTATATAGACGCATTTCTCCACCCACTATAAGTATATTTTAGCTCTATAGGTAGGTAGGTCTATTTTACCTGACTCATAAAAGATACACAAGGCCCTTATTCTCTGTCACAAGAGATTCCTTGCCATAAACGCGTGACGTCATAACATGAAAACGTCATTGAAAATTGACTCTATGTCCTTAGTCTATATGACCACAGAAACCCGTGACGCGGCCGTATTTCGTTATAAGCGTGCAAGTTTGCTAACGCAATGAGTTTAGTAATGCGCTCGTTGTGAATGGTCAAAATAACGTAGAGCAAACGCGTTTCGTGCGTGTTATTTAAGAGAATGTTAGTAGTATCCAATCAGAAGACGAGTTTGATTCGTTCGACGCGTTTTAATTGTGTAACCATTGTTACCGTATTTATAACACGTTTACACGGTTATGTGGTTTCATACAGAATTAGGGCCCTAGGTTTAACGTTATGTGAAGGTATTCCGTTGTTATGACTTACATAACACAGAAATAGTTTATGCGGCAGAGAGATTCCTTGACAGTGTTTTGGTTCGATGTTTTAAGTTTGTGAAGACATGAGATTAAATTGTGGTCAAAGGTTGACTTAACTAACTTGCACCTTCTTGTTTATTTTATCCGAAGCTCAGTCTGCATTTCTGATAGATTTTTTGTATAAATTGATATCATTTTTATTTGTAAGTATAATCTGTGTATTGAAAACGCGAGATAGGTACTAGGCCTGTTTTTTTTTGCACGACCAAAAAAACAAATTGTTTTTGTTATACATTATTATTGTTTATAGCCTAGCTATTGCTAATTAAAAATGCAAGGTGTCATACTCGAAGCACAAGTTATGAAATTTTATGTATATTTATTTGTAAAATATTTTGTGTTTTGTGCTGGGTTAAATTGTTTCTTTTTTATACAAGCTTTTATCTAACTTGCAATGTATTCTTATATGGTTGGTGAAATTAGAACCAATTCTTTCAAATCAATTTTGTTGAAATTTCATTTATTTTTGGTAACATTACATTATGCAACACCCAATGTTGTAATATTTACAAAATGGCCGCCAAAATAAAAATAAAAAGAAACATATCTTGCAAACAAACAAATCTTTCCTCTTTATAATATTAGTATAGATTGAGAATGAAAAAAAGCTTGTTTAATTAGATAATAGGTTCGCCTTTGAATGTCACGTCATCTGATGCTAAGCGATGCCTTAAGGCATAGAATAAAATATTTCTTTTTCTTCTCTATTCTGTGCCTTAAAGAAACCGATTGACTGGCGACTTAAAGACGTCAGGTTGTCTCAAGTAATTCCTATCTACGTAACATGCTTTACTGGAATATCTCCAAAGTTGAATTCACGAAACTCTATCCTAACTTCCGGGAATTGACAATCACTTACGAAGCTGACTCACTCCACGCACAGCTATACAATAACATTGAGCTGGAATAAGATACGAAACTTTACGTGAACTTCAATTGACTGTACAACTTTTCTTAAATGATATTCGCTAAAGTGTTGCACAAAATAAAACAAATTTATTATGAAACAACAACTGATTTACATCAACTGTGGTGACTTAGTATAATTATCGAAAAAACAATTACCAAATATGGAAACACTATCTAAGCCTACAATGTGTAATGTAGTTATAGATAGAATTTAGATGTCGGTAGATAGTAAAACAAATACCGGCAAACATCTTAATCTAAAAGAGCGTAGACGTGGAAAAGTTCCAGGCTCAAACGCAAGCAATTTTTAAATGATAAAAAAAGTTGGCACGTTTACACTTGCACATACCCAATCTCTAGAGGTCAATATTCCCGATCCGACCGAAAAATAATCAGCTATTTCATAAATTCGTTGAGTGTTGTTAATAAAATGCATATAGGGAAAAACTGTTTTTTTTTTAACGATTTGAGTGTTGATTCCATAACAAAAGTTGTTTATAATATATATATATATATATATAAATAATATATATATATATATATAAATAATATATATATATATATATAACTATATAGTTGAATCGGAGAGTTGAAGCCCGCGGTGTTACCCGTAATTTTCCAGTATTTTCGTTTTTTTTGGGGAAAAGTATACTAGGTATGTCCTTCCTCATGATGCACACTATCTTCCTGCCAAAGTTCGTTAAGTTCGGCCTAGCCGTTTATTCGCGAAAAGCGAACAAACAGACTGACAGTTACTTTCGCTTTTATAATATTAGTTAGTTATAAGATGATATCCTCGAATACATCCGTATTCTAGAGATACACCTTTAGAATTCTATTCGTCTACTTGGTATATTGGAAATCGATTAGCTAACATAAATCGACTTAGTTGGCATCACTACTATAGTCTATGCCTAGTTTTGACAGCATATCTTTTTAGATGTTGTCTCTCTCTCTTCCTTGGGCGCAATATGGCGTAGGTTGTTAGACTAGCTTTGTGAAACGCAATTAATTAATAATAAACGTGATCTACCGAATTTTGGGGCTTTTATTGATGAATTACAATATGGTAAAAATAATAATATCGCTTTACCCAAACTGCAGTAATCCACGCAGTCGGGTGTGCCTACAATACGGCGGTGTTTGAAACTTTGCGCGAATTCGATCAACTTCGAAGCGAGTTGCGATGATAATCCCCGTGCTAGCGCTGGAGCTTGATGGAAAAACAACAGACGTTCCGCACGTACTTTGAGCAACTTTTGTATTGGCGTGTTGGTATTCATAGCAAATCTCAAATTTTAGAGAAACCATAAAACCAAAATAACCTTAGAACTTGGGCTGTATTTCAAGCCAAGTCACCTGTAAACCTCAATTACAGGTGACTTGGCCCTCTTTTCCGACTTTAGCAATTTTGGTCATTGAAGTTTAAATAAATAAATAAATAATATAATAAATATTCGGGACATTTTTGCACACACGGTCATCTGACCCCAAACTAAGCAAAGCTTGTGATATGGCTGCCAGAGACTGATATACATACATATATAGTTTTAAATACATACTTAAATAGATATTAACAACCAGATATAGAACAAACACAAATGTTCATCACACAAATGTTTGTCCTAGATGGGAATCGAACCCACGCCCCTAAGCTTAGAAGGCAGGGTCACTACCAACTAGACCAACGGGCTATCGAGTTTAAGTGTGTCTACTTCCATGGTTAGCTATAAATTATAAAAATGGTGTCATATTAAAATTTAATGTATTATCTAGGAACCCCCAAAAACCAAAACCCGATTAAGGACATTTCACTCGATAGAAAAATTATATGAAAGTAACACTGATTTGCGCTTTTCTCCCTGTTTTTTTTATACGTTCAAATGGTTATTCATTAAATTATGTCTGCGATATCTTGATATATAGATTACATAATTATGAAGGAAGCCGCATAGTTACATTTTTCATTACAGCTATACTTTTCAAAACACATGAGAAAATCCTCAAAAATAAAAGTAGCATAACGCACGACTATGTGTAATCGCCATGATTTTGCTCCGCTAAATGCGACTTTAATACAATAAAATAAGCCTTACGGTATCTGTAGTAATAAACGTTGCTTAAAAGTGGGAAAACCTTGCCTTTAGAACTTTGATAGTGGACTACCATATGTCATCACTGGCAACACACACTGGTTAAAGACCCTTGTGGAGTTTTTGGCGCCAACGTGGAAAAAACATGCCGGCTCGTTGGATTATTTTCCTAAACTTGTGTATTTTCGAGTTTTAATGTGTACTAAATGGTGAATTATTATTCATTAAGTGCTCGTAAACGTGCTCGAGTGTGGCCAAGTGATATAACGAGGTGAAACGTGTCTTTTCGTGTTGTTTCCAAAACTCCATAGGAGCCTCTTGTAAAGTCTCCACCACTTTACAGGGGCATGAGTTCGACTTGACCGTGACTTACTTAGCTTGACTCTGACTGTGACTATGACTTGTTTGACGCTATTAAGACAAAGTGAACTGTTTAATATTACGAGTAAAGGACATTGAATCCACGCTCATGAAGATTTTAACCAAAAAAAAAAAAGACCCTTGTCTTTAGGCACTGTGGTATTTTGAACCAATCATTGGGCATAATCCTAGAATTACAATCTAGGAATAGGTGACAGTTCACAAAAGCACTTTTATATCAATATAAAAGTAACCATCCAGCGTAATCCCTCAAACAAAACTACTTTCAGTTAATCACCTCCAGTTATTCGCTTTCGCGTGCTAATCAGTATTCTTTCCCCAGCCGAGGTAATAAGATTTTCATCCGCTCTAGCGAGTATTATTGTTCTTTCGCTTGCTATTACATTACTTACATGTACTGCATACTTTATTCTGAGACCTTGGGATAACTTTGGCCAACGCTTGATGTAATGGAAGAGGAATGTTGGCGATAAAGTTCTTCGTCTGATGAAGATTGAATATCGGGACGGGGATAAATGTCGTGTGATGTTTGCTTACAAATAACATGATTGTGAAATCTATAGTGCTTATGACGCACTGCGTGGTTCTAGCAGATTACAAAGCCTAAGCAGATGAACTGTGTTTTTCTTGGGTGGGTGATCTGGAGTCGTATTTAGAAAATAGAAAAGTCGGTAAGTTGTTAAATTTTATTCAGGTTCCGATTACTTGTCCTAGAATAGTTTTTTTTTGTTTGTTCGAAAGTTGACTTGATCTTGAGTATTCTTAGATATGTTTCATGAAAATCTGTTCATCCGTTTGAAGTTCCTCAGCTCTTTTATCAGGGGTCTTAAAACAAATTCAATGTATACTTGTTTAATACTTCGTAAATCTGTTTCGCAATAAAACCTGAGTTCAAAATGTAAGTGTTAACTAAAAAAAAACTACTTATTTTGTAATATTTTTTAGGTGAGACAATATACATTTATATTCATTTTTACAACAACAAAAACTGCTTCTCAGGACGTAGGTGAAATTCAATAAAAGAGATTTCTCCCCAATTTTTTCAAACTAAATGTCGAATATTTTCTACAAACATAAAAGAACTCTAGAGAAAAAAAATGAGATTTAGAGATTGTAAGAATATCTATAAGAAAATATTAAATTCCGTTCACAATTAAACACGCACAAAAAACAGTGGAATAGAGATCCAATCTTTTTCAGTCGGTTGAAAATGATTTATGTGTGTGTTAAATAACATTTTGCAGAAAAACCTTTAATTTTTTTGTCATGTCCAAACACTTGATCTCTTGGTCGGCTCTATTTTCGTAACAATAAATTTAGACGGCTTTTCCAAACTAAACTTATTGGTTCCTGTTCATTTTTCACTGCATAAAATAAATCTAGGAAGTTACCAAACAATTTCATAAGTCTAAGCCATTGGTAAGGAGGTAAATCTATGCCAAATTTACGAGCTAGCCACAACCGACTCGGCCATACGTTATCATCATTTGGCCGTTCCATGTGGGCGCCATATTGCCCCCTTTTATTGCATAAGTTAGCTGCGAGATGATTTGTGCGAGTTGAACATAAATTTGTTTACGGCTGATGTTTAGTTCTAGATAACATATTACGGACAAGTGCATGGGGAAGGATTTATTGAGGGTAGTAGAAACTTTTCAATGTGGTTCGGGTCGAAAATATTTTGTAGCGGAAATAGGGTTTAGACTCGGTTTCTCGAGTATTCGATGAATATTGAGTATAAAGGAGGTATTGCTACAAAGTAGTTTTTGTGGGGATTAAATAGCCAATCTTTCTGAACTCTACTATGTAATCTACTTACATAATTCTATTCTAATTCACTACGTGATATAGTTAATCTGTTTTGGTTTATATTACACGGGAATTACTTATGTATGATACACCGATTAATCTGACAACACTTTCAACCACATTTGGCGGTGTTTTTTATTGTGTGTGTGCGCGCGCGACTCCGTCTCGATTAGTATTTTGTTTTGCTTTGTGTTTTGTTGATTTGTTTTTCTTTGCCTTGTTTTGCTATACATTGTAATATTAATACATGTATTATCCCGCCTGATATCAATTTGTTTAATTAATTAAATATATCTACATATCAAAGATTGGTTTGGTTTTTATTCGAATTTTCCAATTAAAATAAGATCCATAGAAGTTCAACACCAAAAAACCAAAACAAAAATAATCTCTAAAGACGAAAGTCTCTAACGAAGATTCCTAAAAAAGAGCTGCAACACAAACGGTAAATTTAGTACTTTTTTTCGGAAAGAAGACAAAAAAGGTTTAGAAACATTCACAAGCAAGAACGTTGAGACGCTGAATAAATAAACATCATACACTTACACGTTTGACGGCCATATAAATACGATATTCAACATCGCTTACGACCTTCGTATCACACTTCAACTCACACGGTTAGAGTCTAGAATAGCTATTCTAAGTTAGATCATAAAACATTAACGGCAGCGAACCAACTTTGGCCAGTTTAGTGCCAGTAACGCTGCCGTAAACTAATTCGAGTGAAATCTCGTCATACATAAAACGGATGTGAAGACGTAACATTTACGTTTTATAAGAGATCATGTCTATTAAGAGTGGTGATACTATCTATAAGATAGTACGTATTAATATGCAAACTGACATGTTTTTCACATATTCTGTTTAAATTATATGGGAATCAAGGGAAGTGGCAGAGCGGTAGCACGTTCGTATTAAAATCTGACGACGACCGATTCGTAACTCGGCCGATGACTTGTTTAGTACATAAATACATTATGTGCAGTTTCGATGTCATCGCTCAAAAGCGGTAAAGGAAAACTTCGTGAGGTAATCGGTATGTAACCAAGACCCTCAAAAGTTCAAAGACATGAGATGCACTGGGCTAGCATGGTAGTAGATTAAGGCCCATCCTCTTTCTCTGTGTCCCTGTGTCCCAACAAGAACAAGGCTGTTTTTTTATAATAGGCTTGGGTTTGGCCGCCAACTCGCCTGATGTTTAGAAATAATAATGACATCAAAAGGTCATGATAATACGGGAACTACTCACGTAAACTCACCCAGTAACTCCGACTATAGTTTCTACCGCATTCGGCGGTCTTTTTTGAGATCAGCGTGCATTTATTTCCCGTATAATATCTATAAAAAGATATTGCATAGTGGATAGGGACTGCAGCGGCAAGCAACATAGATGTTTATGAACGAAAGTAAAATGTGGACGTAAGCGCCAGCTCTTATAACAGTGGTCGATCCTAAAATAAAATAGTGAACAAACGTCCGTTCAGTAACAGAATCGAACGTTTTTTAAATACTGAACTCATTAAATACCATGTTTGAGAAGAAACGTTAAGTAAATTCTGTAAAGCTAGACGCGTAATAAAAAAAATGAAATTAGTTTATTAACTATATGGTTTAACAAAAAAGAAACAAAACACAGCCTTAAAAGATTTTTTGAAATTTCACTATCTCGAAACTTGTCTGCCTAGTGTGTTATTTAATGGAAACAAAAAATAAAAAATTAATCAAAACTAACGTATAGTACACCAATTTTTTTCTTCTTTTTGTAACAAAAAATAGAAATAATTTAAACTAATGTAGTACATCAGTTTTTTTTTTGGTTCAATTAAATAAGTCACTATCCAGTGAAGTTTTGAGATAGTGAAGTTTAAAAAAAATCTGTTAAGGCTTAATTAAATTAAATTTTTAAATATTTTTTACGTAAGAAAACGTGTGTGTTTAAATTTAAATTTTACTAAAATATTTGCTATTTTTGTTTATTAGTACTGCTTGGGTTTTACATTAGTTACGAGTACATAAAAAATTGTGTTTAAAAAATATTAAAAATGTTAAACGTTATGTTATGTGTATAATTTGTTTATTATTATTAAATATTATTGTTTTATTTCTGGTGTACTCAATAAAGAGTTTCTATCTATCTGTCTATCTATCTAAAGTTGAAATGGGGTAAAAGATGCAAGAAACTTTGTCTCCTAAATGCAAACCTGCATTAAACAAAGGCAACTAAATTCAAATTCTCTTTTAAAGTATAAATTGTCTCAAGTTTATATCTTAACATAACTTCTACAAATCTCAAACCACTTACAAAACCGTGTACCGTGTAGGTTAGTCATGATATTCCACTTCTCTTGTTAAACAAACCTACATATCTGTTCAACTGCTTGTTATTCCACGTAAGCTGCTTAACCCCTGTTTATTTTGACAATATCCGCCAAGATTTATGCGGTGTGTGCCACAACCGATGTACCACACAAACTTGGAAAACACAAAATTGAAATAGGTCAGTGAGATTTTGCTTTTAATCAATTGGTTGCCACCAGACAATGGTTAGCAAACACCACCAGCAAAAAGCACCAGGCAATGGTTAGCAAACACCACCAGCAAAAAGCACCAGACAATGGTTAGCAAACACCACCAGCAAAAAGCACCAGACAATGGCTGGTGGATCCGTAAGCGCAGCATAGAACGTCTACCCACAAGATTGATAGACGACTTAAAAGAGACCGCAGGAAAACGCTGGATGTAGGCCGCCTCCAACTGGCCCTTTTGGAGATCGATACGAGGCCTATGTCCAGCAATCTTATGGCTGAAATAATGATGATGATAAGAAAATGATTAGGCATATTTTAGCATGCCAAATTTGACAAAATTTCTTGTTAAATCATCATAAATAAATTGATGGTACCCTGATGTATGCTCATAATGATGATGACAACGTAGAAACAATCTCTAATATCTATATAATACTTAACTTCATAATTAGAGTAGTCATTTATGACATCTACCTGGCGTGGTTGTGCGAAACTAGCCCGTAGACACATTGATTGATTTAAAATTAGTTGTATTGGACTCATTTTAAACTTGCGAATAGTTAAAAAAAATTTTTTTTAATGTTATTACTATATAAGATCTAAGTTTGGCCTCTAACTCACCTGATGGAAAACGATGCTGTGGCGGAAGGTGGAGACTTAGACCTAAGAGGTACTTGTTCAATCTGACCTGGAAGATACCCAAATTAGTTTGGTTAGTTTGATTTGGGTTTATGATCACAAATTAGAATTAGATATCTACTCTATTTTATTATCTTTCGTATAGTTAACAATTAGCAGCCTAGACAAGGTGTTTTACCATATTTAACCATGCAACCACTTAGCATCAAAAGAGTTGTGCAACGATAAGTGACGACGATAAAAGTCGATATAAGTGATAACGGTAAGTGTTAACGATACGTTGTGTAAAACGTAATTTGGTCACAAATAAACTTTTACTTTCTTTCTTCTTTCCTTCTTTCTTTATAAGTTACCAAAAAAATTGTCCAATAATAATATTTAAATTGAATTAGAAAATTGTAATTTTTATCAAACATTGGAAACTCTTAGATCAGCTCAATATCAGTCGTGTTACGACCTTACGACCCATCTCCATTGACAAAACAACTTGGCTATAAAACGCAAGGGATAATAGGTTTTGTCGCGCCAAACTAGATTTATGACTCGATAGAACTTTCAACTGCTAACGTTTGTAGGGCGCAAAAAACAAGATCTTTTCACACAGAAAAACAAGTTACTAGTATCTCAAACCTTAATTTCACTATCGGTTTTTCGGAAAATATATCAAAAGATGTTACAATTTACACTAAAATATTGCTTTTCGGTTTTGGCACGACTGACAGTTTAAGCTTAAAAACAAATAAAACTGGCCAAGTGCGAGTCGGGCTCGCGCACTGAGGGTTCCGGACTACCACATAATATGTGGTGGTACAGAACCCATTATATTGTTAACTACTAAAGTACAAAAAAGTAGTGCAAAAAGACAACATCATGCTCTGGCGGTCACCCATAGGAGTACCGACCGTGCCCGACGTTGCACTGAAATATGTCACAGACTCGTACTTGACCAGTATTTATTATTTGTTATTATACTTTAGAGTGTACTATAATCGTGCCAAGTTTGACGCTTGCACTTATTACTGTTTTTACACTAGCTGGAGCAAATACAAAAGTACGTTCAAAAAACTTTTTGTTGTATAAAGCTCTATAGATTTTACTTTTTGACTTTATTAAAAAAAAATTGGTAATTTGCCGTAGCATTACACAAATTCTGTGAAAATTTCGACTAGCTATATATTACGGTTTGAAAGATACAGCCGTTAGAAGGTAGGAGAGACAGACAGTAATAGGGACTCATTTATTTGGGTACGGAACCCTAAAAATAAAATACTTTAGCCACAGAAAATTATAATGTAAATTCATGCATGTAAAATAAAATTAAGCTTCACAAATCCTTCAATGCTTGTTCGGCTATTTCTTTACACCCAGGCATTTTGTCGTCTCTTGACGACTTCAATAAATGACTCTACTCTCTATAAGCATAGTGCAGGTGAACCTTTACTTGGAGACTCTATTTTATGACGGCAATAAAAAACCGAGAAATAGTCGTTGTTTTGAGGCAAGGGACGAAGGTCGAATAAATTGTGTGTCATCCTGTTTCCAGACGCAGTAAGTCTCTTTTGTGGCGTTGTAAGCACCTTTAAAAACCAATCCGTGAAGAAAGGAAGCACTAAAACCGGGACAGTAAAACTGGTTTTCTATTTGTTTTCGAAAGAAATTCACGTAACTGCTGTCATAAGACAAGTAACTAGAACTGAGAAGCTAGATTTGTCCTTTAAAACACGACCCTAATAATCTACTTTACTAACTTTTAGACTAAAATGTTGGCATCGCAAATTTATGAGATGTCAGAACAAATCTGCTACGGCGTAGCACGTTTGCTACAGTTCGTAGCTAGTTCTACAAATAGCGTCACTATTTTTTTCCTCTATAAGTATTTATTTTAACTTGTTGAAAGAAAACAACAGACCGTGTGATATTTTATCATTTTAGCAATATTTTCAGATTCTACGTAGTTTTTGCAGATTTCATAAGATGATTTAATGAAAATACGAGTATGAAACACAAACTGATTTAAAATAACTACCCGTAACTTATCCACTAGTATTAAGAACTTATTTAATGACCAAAGAAAACGTTCCGGAAGTTTTCATCTAACTGACGTCTGACTGTTATCTTAACTGCTGTTACCGAAATTAAGGCCTGTTTTCACAGCTATATAGATAAGGCGATGTCCACATGCAATGTTGTTAGCCCACTAAATCTTCGTTAAGCGTGAGACGACATATGGCGGGGACCCCTGTCGTGAGGACACCGCCCTACATAATAATAGCTACGATATACTCTTAGGCTTTTAAGAATTTTAAAAGCAGCTTGCATGATAATTTATCACGATGTATTGTTTTGAAGGGATTTACTTAAGATAAATTATCTTGACGAGATAAATTTATGTGGGTTTGAAAAAACTGAACATATGCTGCTTAATTTATTTTATTCTTAAATGATGTGGAAAAATAAAAGAGCGACATAAAATACTAAAATACTGGTAAAACAATTAATATCGGTAAAAAGAATAACGAAAACTAAACATTGTTAAACAATGAGTTTGGTTGAATTGAGACTAAACTTCTTGTTGACAATTCAATACAATCATTGGCCGGCCACTCCACCAGGTATTCTATTCCGAAACACAAAGGTACACAAGCCTACGTCATCGACGCTTTGTTGCCAGCAGCATAAAATCATAAATCCCCAATATACGTGTCCAAATCCTCCATCATCATCATCATCCTCTGGGAATCCGATTAAACTATGTGGTTTTGATATCAATAATATTTCATGATCATCATCATCATCATCAGCCAGAAGACGTCCACTGTTGAACATAGGCCTCCCCCTTTAACCTCCACTCTGAACGACAGCCTGCCTTTTGCATCCACTGGATGCCAGTGACTCTTACTATGTCGTCGGTCCATCTAGTGGGAGGCCTACCTAAGCTGCGTCTTCCGGTTCGTGGTCTCCACTCAAGAACCTTTCTTCCCCATCGGTCATCGCTCGGAGAACCGATAACCAATAATATGTATAAGATATTAAATTCGTGTTTAATTTGAATTGCTTACTAAATGGACAAACAAAATTACAATTGTAATGCTTTTTCTATTTTATTAAAAAAATTGTTAACAAATTTGTTTCCAGATTTATGCGTTTATTGCAATGAAGTGGCAACTGGACTGTGACGTAGGCTTGTGTCACTCCTGGAATAGCAAACCTTGTTTTCATGGATCATAAATATAATAATGATGAGTGAACATGAGGAAAGAGGTTATTAAGGTTTTAATGCATAGCGATTTATTTTAATGTTTTTAGAAGGTTATTTAATCTATAGAATCACAAAAGTTTTTTCATGCCTCACAGTAGCAGCCGTCGGTAAAAAAGCAATTTGTAAAAATGGATGGGCGTAAAAAAACAATTACTCTAAATTGAAACTAATTTAAGTTAATTAGAAGCAGCCGTTTGGTCCAAATTGACTAAATTTAAAATGAGGTTTACCTTTTACCCAAAATTATTGAATCTGTCAGGCACAGAATAAATGTTTTATGTTAAGTTGATGCCTATTTATTTACGCAAAAAAAACCATCTGTCAACTAAATCTTTTCAATTAATTAATTAACTTTTTATTCAAAACAGTGGATAAATTGCTGCAATTTTTTTCCCGCCTTTCAAAAGGATAATAATGCGTCTCGCAGACCCAGTGTCGCCAACTTTGTCCAGATTAATTGTCGTATTTTATTACCTTGAAGGGCCACTGCGTTCTTTTGAATAAAAAGGTCTTTGTTTTGATGTGGAAATTGCCACTTTGTATTTAAAGACAAAAGGAAAAGACGAGAAACTGAATTTGTAAAAAGCGTCATTCTACTTCACCAAGTAAAATTTTTAGTAGTATAAACTAAAATTAAAATATATCCAATTATACCTACTAGTATGTAATGCATACTTTTTTTCATGACCAACAACAGAGTCCTTCAGTCGCAATTAAAATTTTATTTATATTTGTTACACAAGTTTACATAGTATTAAATAACGTCAAACAAATCATTGTCACAATCAAAGTCAAGCTAAGTAAGACACGGTCAAGTCAAACTCATGCCCCAGTAACGTGGTGGAGGCTTTACAAGAGGCTTCTATGGAGTTTTGGAAACAACACGTAAAGATGTGTTTTGCCTCGTATGTCACTTGGCTACGCTCGAGCACGTTACTGAGCACTTGATATTTAATAATCCACTATTATTATACAATAACATTCGAAAATACACAAGCCTAGGAAGATAATACAACGAGCCGCCATGTTTTTTTATGTAGGCGCGCCAAACTTTAATTCATACCTGCATTATTTAAAATTGCCTTAAAATTAAAATTGTAAAATTTTTAAATATTTTTTAGGTACAAAACGTAAAATGTCTTCAACAGTCAGCTTAATGGAATACACAAGTAGGACGAGTATTTTGATTCAACTTCAATGTTTTACTTTTGAAAAGTTAATGTCTCTGAAGATAATGAGAAAACTTGGAGTTCCAGTTTTCAAGTAAAAGTGGGTGAAATTCCAGAACTATTAACGAAATTTTTGGATAAATGTTTTTTTAAATTTGAAACAATGAAAATTCTTCTTGGTTTTCTTGAGTTAATGAACTTTAACCGTGTTTTTTTACCGACGAAAGGAGAAAGTTGTTAATTCGACTGTATGTTTTTTTTAAATGTTTGTTCCGCGATTACTCCGCCAATTATGAATTGATATTGATGATTCTCTTTTTGTTTAGTAGGTCATAAATCATGGGTGGTCTTTTTGAAAAAATATACACAGATGTCCTTTTGATTAGTGGTTCAACAAAAGTTTGATGAGTACTTTCATCTCTGTTTTAACTGTAATTTTTTGCTTTTTAGTTTTAGTTTGTACTTATAGATAAAGAGTTGAAGGCGGTTTTTTTTCATATTTAAAAAAAAGTTTTTATTATACAGTTTAATTACATATTAGATTAATCGCCACGCTGTTACACTTGGTTTATTTTAGTTTACTCACATGTTCCGTTTAGTTAACAAAAATAAGTACCCGTTTACTCATGAAAAAGAAACACATAGGTAAAAAAATACAAAGAATAAGCTTTGATAAAATTTATTTTCTTTCTTTCTTTCTTTCAGTCTTTCTTTCTTTATTAATTAAAAAAAAACAAAATAAAAACAGTCGAATTGATAACCGCCTCCTTTTCGAAGTCGGTTAAAAAACTTTTTAAACAAGATTTTTCGTATTCGTCTCAGCAAACCCTTTCATTTGATGTGAACATTTTGTCCGCCATATATAAGACATGTACCTATATTTTTTATTGGCATTATATAATTTTTATTTTAATAATCTAAATAGGGTATATCAAACAAAGAAAATAAAAAAGCCTTAATTATTATCACTAATACTAATTATTACATACAAATTATCACTAATATAATCAAAAAACAAAAAAAAGATGTTGTCCGTGTGGTAAAGTGCCAAGAACGCTGGCTGCATTCCCGCGTTGAATTGCTAAAGAAATTCTCTGCGCGAGGAATGAGCCAGCTCTCTTATCACCAGCGGCGTCGATTAAATGTGGCGAATTTTTTTTTAAAAACTTTTTGGTACATGGGCCCCATGGACCAAAAGTTTCGACGCCCAGCGGCACAAATATATATTCACTTGAAAGTGATGCATACTTGCGCCGCTTGGCGTCTTCTGCGGCCTCCGCCGCGGCTCCAGCTTTTTGAATTGTCCCCCTGAGGTGAGAAGGGGCTAACGTATCGACGCATGTAGCGTCCCAAACGAGTGCCCTTCCCCGCTCCCAGGGGATCAGAGTTAAGCCATCAGGGCGCTTACCATCATCCCGAACTATCCCCACCGGTTCGAGAACAGCAGGGATGTTGATGGTGGCAAGTGCCCGTTTGATGATATCATTTATGGAGCCGTGGCGGGAAAATCTACCGGCACTACGTTGGCTAGAGTCCATGAAGTCCATTTTTATCGACGCCGCTTCCACACGGACACAAATGTCGTTCGACAATAGCAGCTCCTAATCGAAGACCGATGGCGATACGGAAGCTGCCATTGTCGAACAGAGTTCCGAGGTTGGCAGAAGGAAGGGCATGGAGCCACTGCCCGGACTCATGCTCGAAAACAGCAAGAAGCCTTGCGCGATCCTGGTCACTGAAAGAATTTTGAGTCAAATCTTGTTGGACTTTCTGTACCAATGGAGCATCCCATAGTTTTTGACGTTTTGGTTCCTTAGGTATATCTCCATTGGGACAGACAGTTTTCCAGGCCTCAATTGCATCAGCAGCACAATGAATCCGAACCGATGGTGTTTTCAAGATTGAAGAACACAGTTTGGATACACTGTGCACAGATGAAAGAAAGGCCGGAAGAGCTACACTGGAAATTTTTCTGATTCCGATACCACCAGATCGAATAGGCAATGAAGCTTGAATCCAGGAATTGTTTTCGAGGATTAAATTTAGAATTTTTTCCAAAGATGTTTTGAGGGTGGCATCAAGGCTTTCTAAAAATTGCGTATGTTTCCAGATTGGGCATGCTCTTAAGATATAGGTGAAATTTGGAACAAAAAGGCAATATTTTAAAATGGTATAGGCGATATGAGAATTTAGAAAGCCCAATCTGTTGATGTTTACCGAAAGTATATTAGATTTCTTTTCTAAAAGAGGTCCAACACTATCCTCGAAAAGAGGTGCCCCCAGGAGGTAAAGTGAGTTCTTTTCTAAAATTTTAATTTCCGGTGCAATGTCCCTAAAGCTTTGAATAATAACTTCACGATCATGTTCATTGAATTTAGACGAAACAAAAAGCTCACACTTGCCTAAATTTAGCTCTAAATTTATTTTCCCAAAATTATTTATGATTCTTGTAAAATCATTTTTTACTGTGTCCACTTTACCTCCTAAAGTTCCGTCATCTAGGTACCAGACATTTAATTTTGAATTTAAATTAGATATTATGGGGTGAATTCCTAAACCGAAGAGAGCTGGTCCCAACGGGTCACCCTGCTGAACGCCAGCTTCTGAAGATAACTGTTTGTCATTATAGAATAATTTTGACTGGGAACTGTAACATTGCCAAATATAGTTATAGACTTCTGGTGTATGGATGTAAACTTCGTTCAGGAGGGTTGACCGGTTAATACAGTTAAACGCATTTTTCACATCAACCTTGAGCAGTACATCCGCTTCGCCATCGGTTGAAAGAAAAGTACGAACTGAATGTACAGCTGCCTCGCAACCTCCCCTACTACCAAATCCAAGCTGAATGGGTTGAAATAAAGGTGTTAATTTTGGAGAAATTTTTCTACAGGCTAGTTTGGAAGCTAGTCTGCGAAAAGTACATCCAATAGCAATAGGGCGGACGCCACCGTCTTTTTTATTAAAAGCGCAGAGACGTGCCCCAAATAGAAAAGGTTTAAAGGTATCAGAAATAGATCCATCGAACAAAAAGTTGCAGAATTTTGTAATGTCATTTGCCAAAGTCCTGCCTACGTCCCCGACGGATACACTGGTCAAATCTTTAAGATGTTGAGGTGTTATTCCGTCGATGCCGCCTGCAGATCCATTTGGATAAGAACATAATATATAAGAACCTTAAAAGTTTAAAGATGTATGACATGCACCAACCATGGTATATTAGGGCCCATACTCTGTCTGTGACAGAAGGCCTGTGTGGAGTGGAAACATGATAGGCTGATAATGATGAAGATGAACTTAAAATATACCATACATGATACATACAAGTATAACATAAAAGCATGCAGAAGTTTGGGAAACTAGGTGAGGCCCAAAACTTGGATGTAGGTGAAAGCCAGCTTTGTTTTCAAGTCGACAGCTTTGTTTGTATGGTAAGTAATGTGCAAAGTTATCAACGGAAACTAAGCTACTAACAATTTTCTTGGTAGTTATTTTTTACAGTAGGCTACAGATTGCAGGTGCGTGCTCACGCGTTTTTCTACAGAAGAAACTAGTAGAATAAGCATGGCAGTAATTATAATTTAACGGATATAGAAATAAGGAAAATTTATTTTGACTTGGCTAGAAATGCATGACTACAAGCAAACTGAAAATTATATTAGGTTTCTATTGCTAACATTAATAAAATTCGCGTATGTACACACAAACGCACACACATAAAAGCATGCACGCACGCACGCATACACCACTACACACAAATACGCCCCCACACAATTACATACACACACTTACGAAAAATTCTTTGGTGTCAAATAAACGAATTTGATTTTAAGACAGATAAAAAAATTCGTTGAACCCAATGACTTACTTACATCAATGGGTGAACCACTACACACCGCACGAACTGCCCTGCAGCTGTGCTATTTAGGTGCTGCCAGCGTATATCATATGTAGTGGTTCATACAATTGTAATTTTATACCATTCTCCCTCTAAACGCCGTATTTTATTCACTGAAACCAGTGATTAAAAAGTACTTTTAATCACTATTTTGGTGTTTGAATTTAGAACACACCAATATATTCAACCTCCATCTCAATGCTATGCAACCTCCTTTTTCGCTTAATCTTTCTTTTTTTTTGTAGTCATGGTATAAAGAATAGTATGCAACTCTTGAATAAAACGGATTTATATCGAGAGCCATAAATCAATCGCGCCGCTTAGGGTACTAACACTTGAATCACTTGCTACGCTCGTGATTCAATCATCATGAGTCACTCCCTAAGCTCGTGATTCAGTCGTTAGAATCCTTCATTTGCTCGTGATTCATCTATGGCCCTTGCTTTAAATCCGTCCTTTATTCACTAATTGCATAATATAATATTATAGGCTTGCGTACTATTACAATATACGCGGGCCCACGTTTAAACTGATGTTGCTGACACGTATTTGGTTATTGAAAGGCTTTTTTATACTTCTATGGTTTATATCTAAGATCAGAAAAACAAAAGAGCGTATATGCCTTGTTCTTATTTGTATAAAAAATATAGTTCGTGTTCAATAGTCTCCAATTTACATTTTTTTAAATCACTATACCGCTCACGTAAAAACCGTAAGCTCACTACTTACTCATTTTTACGCACACTACGAAACTTGTAGTAGTAAATCCCAGGAATGAACTAATAGACAACATGCAAAAAAGGGCGACAAGGCCACCTGCTGGTTGAGTTCAACTACATTAAGGCAGCAAGCCTGAATTAGATGAGATGCGTTCGCACCCGCCACACCATTTTACCATATCACTTGTTTGCCTAATCTAAGTTTTAAAAAAAATATATATTATAAATAATAGGCTTGCGTTTGACCACCATCACGCCTGATGTTAAGCGATGATGCGGTCTACGTTTTATTATTAGTTTTATGCTAATGAAACAAAGATGAGTCCATACTCAGTATCTACACAGTCTAGTATAAGGTATAAGTAGCTAAAGTAACAAAAATAAGATTTGATATTCTATTATCATTTCACATATAATTTTAGACACACAAGATGTCCTTTGACGGCGTGAAATATTAAGGTCTAGAACATACGAAAGCCGATATCCCACAGATATCTCTGTGACAACCGTGAGGTAGACGAATTTATTACTACCTTAGTAGTTTATCTACGGAACCCAAGTCACAAAACTAAGAAGGGTTCCGTAAGCACTCCGTCCCAGGATACATTTGAATAATTCTCAAACTTATCCAGAAGCTATTTTTGATGTCTTCTGAGATAGAAAATCAAACAAAAAAGGTCAGATAATGCTGCGAAAACCAGCTTTCATCGAAACAAGGCTGACAATAATGCCTCTATTAGAGCTACTGTAACTTTTAGGCCGGAATTTAAGGATTTAAGTGGTCCTATTGTAAAATTTGTTCATAATTATTATGAGTTGACCTTTTTCGACTTAGCACTACCGTTTCGTGTGACCTTGTACACTTTATAACTGAAAAAGTGCTATAGTTTCATTGCAGTATAATCGATTTACTTTTTTTTTATTGCAGTTCCAAAGTCACGGAGAAAACGAGAAGATGCATTAAGTCGTTAAGCCAAGAACACATCGTGTCGTCTTCGGACGCGACACCTATTGTGCCGCTGCCTTAAAGCACTTTGTCATACGCCCTTTGTTACACAACTAATGCCCCTTAATGTACTTCCTGCTTTAGTGCGGAAACGGGGTGCGGAATTTTTATTATTTTAGAATGTCTTCGAGAAATATCGGAAAAGGTTTATGCAAAAGTTTGGAGACTATTTTGGTTGACGTATGTTTTGCAAAGTTTAGTTTTAAATTTGAAGTAATACAATGTAAGAATTATATTTTTGGGCAATTGGGTTATTTTTCGCCTCATGTTACTCTTTTATTTAAAAAAAAACCCGAAGAGGGTATTGTGGTCGAACGTCGTATTCATTTGCGCAGTCAAAGTCAAACAACGTAAAGTACGATCGAGTCCAAGTCATACCGTAGTAAAGTAGTGGAGACTTAACTAAAGGCTTTTCTGAAATAACATGAAAAGACATGTTTTACCTAGTTACATCCTACAATTGAACACTTTCATGAACGCTTAATAATAATCCACATTCCATAAAAGACGTTATAGACGTAGGGATTAAATCTGCCAGGCTCAAACGGGGGGTAGGCAATGCAAGCCGAATCAACCCGGGCAGGTGGGAGAAGATCATCACGGAGTGGGTGCCACCGAATAGTCGGCCCCCGCAGGTTGCCCATCCAATCTAGATCCAATGGCGCAACGAGCTTGGAAAGTTTTTAAATAGATTGGTTAGTGTTGGCCCAGGACAGAGACCAGTGGAAGAAATGGGGGAACTTTTGCCCAGCAGTGGGACAATACAGGCTATCATACAAAATCACTATTATTACACATGCATTATCAACCTATCATGTTCTGCTGGGACACAGGCTGTCTCTCAGTCAATTCCTATGGCTATTCCACCATGCTGGCCCAATGCATATTGGTGAATTTCATATCACAATGAACTTTTCAGGTTCTTGGACAGTCCGGATCCCTTATGATGTCCTCGTTCCTTGTTTTGTAATAATGACATCGAAATTGCACGTAATTTATTTAGGTACAAAATAAAAAGTTACTGGTGCAGGGCCGACGATCGAACGGGGTGCCGTCAGATTGTAAAGCGTAAATGCTAATTATAGCCATTGATGAAGGGCCAGAACTATGAATTACTATATTAGACTTTGGATCTAAAATGCATAAAAATCATCATCATAATCAGCCTATCCTAGGCCTCTGCTGAACATATGCCTCTCAAAAGCAAAAAAACCCTAGAAATATAATTATTCATTTCCACAAATAATGGCGTTTTATCACAATGTAATCAGTAAACGACAAATAAATAGAGCATAACAAAAACGCAAAATAAGCTGCTAAATACTAAACAGGTTATCAAATCCACCGGTAATCCCCTCGCTTAAACCTGCCGAGTGTACTCGTGACTACGTTTAAAATATTGCTTTCAGTATTTTGCATTTGTTACTATGTGTGTCGCGTCGGATTAATATTTTTAAAACATTTCTCCAAACGTAGAAACGTTCTATAAATAGAAAGTAATGCAACTTGTTTCATGGCTTCCAGAATAAAAAACTAAAATTTTGCAAGCTTTTATCTTGCTCCGTTTCGTTTTTCTCCATGGTTTTGCCCCATTAGCCTTGAACTCTTAACGTCCCAAAACAATAATGTAATTAAAAAATATTTCTTAGTTTGTTTTCGTCAAATCTTGCAAGCTGAATTAGAACCATTTCCCCCTAACCGATATAGGAAAAGGAGAAATAAAAATAAAATAAAAAAATAAATAAAAAAAAACAACGAAATTAAATATGTATTTTTATTTGGCGGTCATTTTGAAAATATAATAATGTTGGGTATTGCACATTGTATTATCACCAGAACTAAAGGAAATGCTGGTCTAATATTCAGTTACAAGATTTGTCCCACACATACATACATACTAACAGGGCAAGTGAAATAAAAGCTTGTAAAAAGATGTGTCGCAGAACACTAAGCAGAGCATTATTGTTTGTAGTCTCGCTCTTAGCTTACCTTTTAACATATTTATGGAATGCGTATTTTACTTTCCACGTGTGTGAGTCCACGTGTCACGCGTCAAGGGACTTGAATATTCAGAGCTAAACCTTGCTGTCGTGAATGTGACTCAACTTTTCGAATTTTGGTTTTGTACACAACATTCTAATGAATTAATTTAGACTGACCTAAAAAAACGTAATATATAAATAAAATAAATATTTATTTCGGGACATTTTTCACACACGGGCATCTGACCCCAAACTAAGCAAAGCCTGTGATATGGAGACTGATATACATACATATATAGTTTTAAATACATACTTAAATATATATTAACAACCAGATATAGAACAAACACAAATGTTCATCACATAAATGTTTGTCCTAGGTGGGAATCGAACCCACGCCCCCAAGCTCAGAAGGCAGGTTCACTACCAACTGGACCAACGGGCTATCTAAACGGCTATGTATGTACGTACCTATGAATAATATAATTAAAATTTTCATATTGATTCAAACAAGTTTACATACATAAAAAATAATTCTAGCATAGTGTAGGAGTATATTAAAATTTAATTTTTTTGAAATTTGTTAGGTTCAAAATCAGTTTTACTGTACATTTATAATGTTAATTCATTCTGCTTATATTTTACATAAGAACATTCAACTATTTTATACCTTACAAAAATGTTGATATGCGCAAGCGAGATAGAATATAGGTATACAAATCGTATGCTCGTAACCTGCTTCGTTACGAAAAGTTCGAGAAGAAATACAACCCCATCAGCACATTCTAAAATAATTGTCCAAAGACTCGCATTACCAAAGTGGCTTTAAATGACATCAATTATAAGTCCATATACAAACACATTATGGTAAACCGAGCTCATAACGTGGAACATTACAACGCGCCATAGATAATGCCGGTGCTGGATCAGACTTTATAGCACGAGAACTACCAAAATGATCCATTTATTATGCCCATTAACAGCCCTATCTGAGCGAGTATGGAAATGACGTCAGACGTATTTATGAACTTGCGTGATATGAGTGTTGGCGGTCGGCTGGAGGGCAACTGGTACAGCGAACAACTTAGCTGTTCACTTTTTGGAACCCTTCATACATACTATACTAGTCAACCCTAGTTTCTGAGTTTTCCTACCCGCTCAAAACCTCAAGAAAGGAAGAGGATCTACTATTATTATTCAATGTTTTCTTGTCTAATTATGTCATTTTAAAAATTGACAGACATCTGGTAATATAATCACAAATAAATTTTATATCGTTTAGGTTGAGCGTGTGTGAGCGTGTGAATGAATTTGAATGAATTTCTTAAAGAAGCAATTGTAAAATACCTTTACCTGTACCTTTGACACAAATTCATCAAAGTTTTTTTTTTTTTTTAAGGTTTAGAAAGTTTACGTCTAAAAGGCTATTTACAAACGTCTATCAATAGAATCCACCTTGATTCGCTACCTTTATTAACCTTTCACAATAAAAATAAAATCCGGAAGCATTTGGGGCTTTCTTTTACAGGTTATTTTGATTGTAATTTACCAAAGAGCTTTAAGAAGCCCGCTATTTATAAATCTGTTCAAAAGCTTCTCAGATTAACTTGGAAAGTTTGGTTCGTCTCTTTACTGAGTTCACGTGTAGTTGTACTGTTGTTTGTCGTTTATTTTATGTTGTACTTATACTTTAGTTTCTTTTTCTTTTCTTTGCTTATTGCTTACTAGATTCTGTCCACGGCTTTGTTCGTGTAACGCGTCCTACACATCAATTTCATCACGCTTCTTACCACTCTCGTCCAATTTTCTCACGTTCCCGTCTCTTCTAATTCCATTTTTATCCCTCTCCATTCAACTTCTGTTCCGCGTCCACCCTATTTGATCACACTTCCACCTAGCTACCACCATCGTCAGCCAGAAGACGTTCACTGCTGAACATAAGCATCCCCCTTTGACCTGTTTGACAGAACGACAGCTCGCCATCCTTATCCACTGGATGCTCGCGACTCTCATAATGTCGTCGATCCATTTATGTCATAATGTCGTCGATCCAGTAGGATTCCTACCTACGCTGCGTCTTCCAGTTCATAGTTTCTACTCAAGAACCTTTCTTCTGCATCGGTTATCGGTTCTACGAGCTATGTGGCCTGCCCATTGCAACTTGCAACTTATGTAGCTTACTACCATACCGGTTCTGTAATTCGCAAGTCAGAAACTCAGTAGTTTTTAAGATAAAAACTACTGTATATCAAAAAATAAGTCTTTACGAGTTATACTATTAAAATAGTAACAAGCAGGTGTTCAATAATTCCTAAAATTGTGAATGTAATTAAACGGTTCGGTAATTTTTGCAAGTGAAACTTATTTCAAATACTTGTACTTCTTAGATGAATTGTATGACAGATACTGCCATACAACTAAATCTAAATAAATTCTAATAGATTTAAATCTACACATTTATTATAATGTAGGGATAATAGTTTATTTGTTGGGTGGAAAAAGTCCTAATGGCATAATTTCCACAAAAAGGTACAAGCTACTATAGCACGTCCGCTGAAAGAATGCGTCTGACAGTTGTCATAACATTGTAAAAAGCTGAACGAAAACAGTAAATACTGATCACTTTTACTTCTTTGAACGTAAGAACGCTGGTAGGCAATACACTAGAGTAAAATATTAAAAGGAAAAGTTTTCATTCAAATTTGTACAATGTTATTGATTCTGTCAAACGCATTCCTTCAGCGGCCATACTGTAGCTCCACTTACATAGTTGCCATCCCGATTTTTTTACAATCCAAAGCGAAAGCTTTTCTAGTAAAGTATTTAATTTTCACTACTCCTACAGTAAAAACTGCATTAACATGGAGCTTGCATTTAATTAGCGACACTGAGTACTGAAATTCCGGGGGAAATGAAATAGTCATTATACGCGGTAGTCTCTCACCACTGTCTGTGTCCCAGCGCTGTTAATTGTGTTCCGAGTAATTACGAGTAAATCCAAGATAATGAGACAACTCTGAGAGCAAGCTGGCCGGAGCAACACTGGAAACTGGGTCCAAGCAGAGACAGGCCTGGCTCACTCCGCACTTTAGGTATGAAGCTACAAGTACGTGACGGGACCCGTCTAGACGAAGCTGCCGCGCGATAGACAGAGATAACGCGATGATAGACAGAGAGGTTAATATAGCTGTAAGTTAGCGCTCGCGCGTCCTGAATTGCATTTTATTGTGTACTAGCAAGAGTTGCTACTTATTTAAATGATTTTTCGGAGTGAATCTTCTGTACCTGTACTAATATGTATACAGTGTCACAGACTACATAGATGTAGAGATACCGGTCAATTTTGTATTCTTCTTAACGTGTCCATTTCATAAGTTATTAACTGGATAATTCGTCTATTCCTAACACGTCCTATTCCTAAGTTGTCGTACAAATTCCTGATTCGTCCTCTTCAGGAACCCTCAGTGTGTGAGCCCCACTCGCACTTGGCATACTTATTTAGAATTTTTAATTAAGTTATTTTTGTAGTCTGTGGTAGTTCTGAAGCTCATATCGTACTGGAACCGTAGTCCACTTTAAAAGATGTTTTTCTCAAATGAATTTCCTTTAAGAGATTAAACACCGTGTTTTGTATCCGAGCTCACTTTTATTGGATTAGAGATCTAGCTAGGAACAACTGAAATTACAAGATGTAATCTCAGTGAACATCCCACAGGAATTGCGATAGTAACATTAGAGAAAACTAATCGTTTTCGCGAAAAAATAGTAGCCATTTAACAAAGAGTAAGGTACCTGTCTGAATAGCAGTTTTGCGCAGAGCTCTTTTGCGAAAAGAACAACATATAATAGATAGAAGATAGATAGGAGAAAATAGAAGATATTTAATTAGTTTTTCAATTATTGTAATAAATATATATCTATATATTTTCCATAATCACTACGACTATGTAAGTGTACAACTAAGCCAACATGAACTACGAGACATAAAACTCGTCAAACTGTCAACATCGCATTTTTAATGATTCGATCCCAATTATCTGTTTTTTCGCAGCAAGATGCGTCACAATTGTTATGACGCCGGTGGTTTGTTAATTTGTGATTGAGAACAATCGCATTATCGTTATTCGCAGTAACGTATTAGTACAGTTTATCTACTCTACTTTGGGTTAATGTTCTTTGTAAATCCACTTGTCACCAATAAAAACTAGTGAAGCAAACCACGCGTATGGATATTCTGGAACCTTCACACTAACATTATAATTGCGAACGTGTATAAGTGTGTATGTTTAGACCCGGGTTAGTATATCCTAAAACTGGGACTACAACCACCGGAGGATGGGCAACAGCATCATATTAGTACATGGTGAATGTACTGCGATCCCCGAGCCACCTGCCAAGCGTGGGGATTATGGCAACACTCCTCTCTAAGAAGGAGGCCCTTGTGCAGCAGTGGATGATACTGACTGGATGTGATGTGTGTGTATGTTTGTCCGCAATCAACTACATAACGGCTAAACAGTTTTCGCTGAAATTTGGTTTGGAAGTAACTTATAAATACCCTAAATTGACCCATATATTCTATCTCGAGAAAAATTACAATTCCTGTAGAATAGCAGGTAAAATCTCGCGGTGCTCCCAGTAAATAATATTTCTGTCATCTACTCTCATTAACATGCTGATGATAACGGTGATAGAAACAATACCGAGTTGTGTAGAATTGCCACCCATAACGTTATGTTACTCTACATAAATGCCTTCTTATTTACCTACACAATACACCGCATTCCCACATAACCATTAACCTTTAAAACCTCGGTTACATCCGCAAGCTAAAGCTACTTAAAGTGGTCTAAACGCACTGCCTTAATGAAAACCAAACAACATAAAACCATCGCCATGATTTAATATAGTTGCCGTGAAGGGTGAGGCATGAGTCGTGAGACACCGAGCACGTCATTAGGAGTGAGTTAATGAGCGAGCATGACTTGAAAGGGGTTGGGGAAAGCCACAATCAAGAATAGTACCTACTATGTCAATTCATGAAGTGTAAAGCTGTAAAAAAATCTTTGTAACAGAATTCACTTCCAGACTATAGGTAAAGCGAAATCTTTGCTTTTTGCATTTAGTAATAGAAGCTATAAGGTTTGCTTATTTCATTGGAAACGGACGCTATTTAATGACTTACTAAATACTAAACTCGAAAGTAATTATTACAAACTCTAATAGGTAACAATACAAAACATTGTAGCTCTGCTTTTTACATTAGTTGAAAACTGTGTTGCAAAAGGTATCGTCTTCTGAGGGTGTAGTTGTTTGTTGTACAAAAAACAAATACAAATACGTACAAATACAAATACATAATATTACAAATATATTTTATTTTTATTTTATTTTCATATAGTTAGGTACAAAAATAATCAGCAAACTATGGTTATATAATATTAATGACAAAATATTTAGATATAAATAAATTTTTTTGATGTTGAAAAACTACTTGCGAAATTAGATCATAAGATCCGCCATATTGGTTTTACCGTGACGACATATATACTATGACACGAGGAGTATTAAGACGCGTTGATAGACACCTCATTGGTCAAAATATAATAAGTAGATCAGGAGTTTATATACAGAGAACACACTTAAATACATACATACATGGCCAAACTCATAACCCTCCTTTTGCCGTAGTAGCAAAAAAACCGATAGACTATCATCTTTGAGGTGATGTTAAGATTTAGAAGCTTAGTCTGAACTAAAGATTCATTGCTGATGAGCTTCTTAGTACGTTTCTCAATAGACTCCAGTGCCTCAAGCTGGCCCATGCCAAAGATAGCGTAAAACGCCTAACATAGCACTGGTGAGTTAATAAATCATGCTTTATTTTAAAACGTATAACTCAAAGTTATCAAGAGCATATATCATAGCATACAGCAATATAATTATGCCAGTCTGCTATCAAGGAATACAAAATGAAACTGCTTGTAACAAAGTTGTAGTCATGGCAGACATTTCACTGGCAGATTTCAAGGCTGCCTTTTATTAAATTTAGCACTGCAACATTGTTTCGGAGCGTAAAAGGCAAACAAAAGAGAATCGATGATGCAGCTAGTAAGCACTAACTCCATCGCTCCTTTGTAAGTAAGTTTTCAGTTGTTCCCGTTCGCTATTGTGAGATGTTGTACTTTAATTTGGGAGTTGCACAGTTCTCGATACCAAATTTTATTTTCATTCTATTTATTTCAATGGGGAGACACATTGCTTATTTATCTCGCCAGATGGTGCATTATCGCTGGTGTTGTTTCACTGTCAAAATTGTCAAATATCAATAGATAATTTTAGTAATTACACAATAAATTTCGTCTGGTATTAAAACATGCCTCTGTGTAGTGCATTTCAGTGTAAAAATAAAGGTACACGCCGTTTTCCTTCCGATGAGAAACAATAATATTGATAATTTTATTGCATACCTACCTTGCCACAAGATCAGCTTTTTTACCAGCTAAGGAAGCATTTCTTTTCTTAAATTCTTTTTTTTAATTTCGCCACTGTCATTAGAGAAAACGTTTTACTGTTTAAAAGCAAAGTTTATTTTTATTGTTAAACTCTAATAAACCACAAATGACAGCACCAGCAAAGGTCCATCTGAGATTAGTTTTGGCTGTGGCTTCTCATTAGTAAAACACGAATTACACTAATGATAAATCAAACAATTTTACTTAACTCTAGCTGAGCCCCGCGGTTTCACACACGTGGATTACTCCTTATAACATGAGCTATCTGCCAGTGAAAGTCCCGTCAAAATCAGTCCAGCCGTTTTAGAGTCCAAACATACATAGACACATTGCCTTTTATATATGAAGAAGAAGATTTTAACACAGTTTCACAATGACGATTTCGTTTCTCAATAAGTACATAATATATTGCACACATAACTATATAGTAGTTCGCCCCAAACTGTGCGATTCACGACCCTTTTACTTTGCAACCTCCTCATATTTAAAAGGTATGATTGTCCAGTCAAACAGAAACCGTAGGCTTAGTGATAGGGTCCCGTGTACGTCCTTTGGGTACGAAACCTAAAAATTTGTGAGTTTGTCATTCTGATCAGAATCTTAAATAAATGATAAGAAATCTTAGAGTTTTATTTTCATTTTTGCAGAATCTATACATACAATATAATCTTTAGTCTAGTGCTGTTACTAAATTTTATTTCAACTGGCCAAACCTTGAATAGGTTTTTTTGACTCTTGTATTACGAGTTACGTAATTCACCTAGTTCAATCATCCAGCTCACGTAAAACAATTCGAAAACGGATCAAACTCAATTTATCAAAGTTCTTTTTTAACATAAAAACCAGCCGTGATTTAGGCTTAAAAGGCCTGAGAGGTTAAATCAAACAAAATTAATATTTATTCGTAAGTAAACCGGCCAAGTGCGAGTTGGGCTCGCGCACTGAGGCTTCCGTAGCACCACAAAATTCAATAACGAAATTACCCGTTATAACTTGGTATTGAACAGAAACTTATCACCGACTCGCACTTGGTCATTATTTACAAATAAATATATTTTTTTTTGTTATATTTTAGACTTTTTGAGTGTGTGTGCGTGTGTGTGTGAATCATGCCAAGTTTGACGCTTGTACGTATTACCGTTTTTACATTAGAACTAATACAAAAATAGGTTTGTTATATTGGGACCCCCCTTTTGTTTATACTTTTTGTCTTTTTTATTATTTCTTCGTTAATCCCCGTAATTTACATATTTCAAGTGGCTATCTATTACGGTTCGAAAGATACAGCCGTTTAAAGGTAGGACAGACAGACGGACAGACGCACAGACAGACATCGTCGGCTTAGAAATAGGGTCATGTCACGTACACTTTGGGTACGAAATCCTAAAAACTAAAGGTATAGGTATTTATTTTTTGTTTTTGTTGAAAAGAGAGAACTAAGAATGATGCAAATTGATGGGTCAGTTTTCTTTAATGAAATGTTTAATTAAACCTTTTACTCTCATTCAAAAATGCTTAACCAAATGAGATGGCGTTACAAACAACCGCGAGTGAAATATAGCTGCTGCAGCAATACCGCACAATATTGAATATTTATCGTCGTAGTGGGAAAACAACGAAGTGCTATTTTAATTTTCCTCATTTCTTTCGACAAACAAGTCCGTTGTTTATACAGAAAATATTTTATAATGTTTTATGGCTATGTTTTTCTTCTGCTCCAACTAATAATCAACATAAAACCTCGTGCAGATGATTTCTACTTTGTATTTAGGTCATCGCTTTGATGAAGTGCAATAAAGCTCCTTGGATACGTGCTCAATAGCTATATAGCTGATATACCTACTTGAAGGAATTCAATGGCGTATGTGAATCCACCAAACCACTGCCACTGCCGCACTGGGCCAGCGTGGTGGATATGGCCCAATCACCCTTTCGGGGGTAGGCTGAAAGTCCAGCAGTGGACTGTTAAAAGGCTGATTATGATGATGATGATACCTACTTGCACTAGTAGTGTTCAAATTTTGGTCATCGAACGGTTTAGCTCAGTGGTAGCACGTTTGCCTCTTGAACAGGAGATTCGGGGCTCGATTCCCGGCTAGGCAGATTTTTAACACAGAAAATCCTAATGGAAAGCTTTGAGTTTAAAGCGTTATTTCTTTTATTTTTAGGATTCCGTATCTCAAAAGGAAAAAACGGAACCCTTATAGGATCACTTCGTTGTCCGTCTGTCTGTCTGTCTGTCTGTCTGTCTGTCTGTCTGTCTGTCTGTCTGTCTGTCTGTCTGTCTGTCCGTCTGTCAAGACCTTTTGTCTCAAGAACGCGTAAAGGTATCAAGTATATCAAATTTATACTAAATACTTCGGCTGTATATAAATAAAAGTTGTAAGTCAACGCAATCAAAAGATATGAACGTTTATGTCGTATATTTTGCGATTTCACAGGGGAATCAAAACTTATAGGGTACCTCCCGTTGACGAAAGAAATAAATGACGATCTGTAGTAATCATTTATAAAAAAAATATTGCATGAAACAAACAGCAATAAAAATAATTTTATCCGAACCTTCCAGTAATCGTCCATTATTCAAAATAACGTAATAAAAATGGCGGATAACATTGCAGCAAAATAACCGTTTTCAAAATAATCCATCTCTAAAAGCACTCAACGAAATAAAATCGGGACGTATTCGCACTAAACTCTGGAGAAGAGAGAAGTAAATAAAATTCAAATTATATCGTAGCTTCGCAAATACCTATTCAATTAATCGATGGCCGTCCCATCCGTACGTTCGGAGGCCGAACGATCCGAACTCGATCTTAATCTGGCTCCGGTTAACTTGTGGAACGAGATTAAGTAGTTCGGGAATTAGCGCTAGACCCGGATTCGACTAAACAACCCATAGATTTTCTTCCTCATTTAACTTTGCCTCCCCGATGGTCGAGATAAGTGGGGTTCCGGACAAAAATACGGCCACTATCCACGCTTGAGGATTAAATTCCACCAAGACTTGCTGTTACGAAGCGTATGATAAGCGCAGAGGTAGAGATTAAAACATTCTTGTAAAAGCTTTTGGGACTTACGATTTAAGATACCACAATGTTATACGATTCCATAGTGAATTTCTGAAATTGGAATCTTAATTATAAAATGATACAATATCCTACTACGATAGTAGTCATAATGTCTCCGAGTCTTTGACCATACGCTAATAGACAACTCAAGACTTTTGCACCAAATAGAATAAAGAGACATTCACTAAATATACAACAATATATCAAAACTGAATTAAAATTAGTAAAATATGACATTTCGATTCAGTGAGACGACTGATAAAGTCATCTAAGTAGCAAAATACGTTGCTTAACTTGGTAATGAACAGAAATTTGTCACCGACTCACACTTGGCCATTATTTTTTATTTATTGTTATACTTTAGAGTGTGTACTATAATCATTCCAAGTTCGACGCTTGTACGTATAACCGTTTTTACATTAGAGGAATTACAAAAAAAACTAAAAAATACATTTGTTGTAGGTACGTCCCCATATCAAACGTATTTTTTCGTTTTTACTTTTTGACTTCTTTATAATTTTTTTATTATCCGCCGTAACACTGCATATTCTGTGAAAATTTCGACTGGCTGTAGCTATCTATAACGGTTCGAAAGATACAGCCGTTTAAAAGTAGGACGGACAGACTGACGGACAGACAGAAAGACATCGTAGGTTCAGTAATAGGGTTCTGTGTTTTACCCTTAGGGTACGGAACCCTAAAAAACATCAAATGCGCGAGCGAAATCGCTGCCGGTGCTCTGTCCCGGAATTATGGCCTTTAAGGCCATGCATTTAGACCCGACAACAAGCAGGAGACAGCAACGGCGTTCTCTCGTATCAGAGACCAAGCCTCACTCTGGGTCGATGCGCCAAAGGTGTAAGTAATTGAGATATATTCGTTTGTATGTTATGATGCATTTAAATTAAATAATATTAATTCTTTAGCTTTTGCTCCTTAAAATCTTGCTATTAGTAAATTTATTACGTGCCGCGAATGCATCATCAAATTAACTAAAGTTAAGAGTTAATTAAATTCATGCACTGCAGTGCAGTGTTTTTATCTAGCATTCCTAAGTAAAATTAACTGGAAACTTCTTGGTGGCAATTTTTACAGCAAGATA
Organism: Agriopis aurantiaria; assembly: GCA_914767915.1. Classification (NCBI taxonomy): domain Eukaryota; kingdom Metazoa; phylum Arthropoda; class Insecta; order Lepidoptera; family Geometridae; genus Agriopis; species Agriopis aurantiaria. The sequence continues at coordinate 6,926,648 of OU611990.1, forward strand.
AAAAAATTAGAAGCAGCTTACTTACATATTAGTAGAAGTATTCGAATCTCAGCACGCGTCCTAACGTTGGCTGTATTGTCCCTACTACCACCTTTTATTACCTGTGTTGGTTACTCAAAGTATTCGTTGATTCTTGCGCTAACATAGTGTATTATGGTGAAAAGTATGACAAGTACCGTTATCGGGAAAAGAGATACGAGAACCGTTTCCGGGAAAAGTGAGAAGACAACCATTCTTAGGAAAAGAGTCACGAGAACCGTCCTGAGGAAGAGAGCCTCGACAACCATTCTCAGCTTAATAATTACAAGAACCGTTCCTGGGAAAAGTTTCAAGAGAACCAGTCACACGTTGGTGCAAGAAAGAAAGAAGCCAACACGGCTACTATTTGAATGTGTATGATGGTGCGGTTTTCAAGTGACCGTTTTATTTTTATTTTATTTTTTTAATGTTTAATTTTTGGTGGCTTTTGTCTATGTCAGCCCCATTGTATCCTGACAAGTCATCAATTTCCTAAATAAATGTAATTTAAACATTACGTATAATTAACCAACTAGGTAAGGTTGTGGTGTTATAATGGCTTGTAAAGCCTGTAAAAAAGAATTTGCCATTTTTGAATCCAAGGGGTAATACATCTTATACTATCTGATCCAAATTCCAAGGAGGCTAGAATGGTTTACGGTCTGGCAAGTGGCCGGTTTGAGTGGTTGACTTTTCTCGCAGTAAGAAGATAATAGATACTCTTGGACTGTGTTATAGCATTCCTTCATAATTTGCAAAATTGAGTTATTTTTACCAGACTGCGCAAGAAGGAGGGTTATGTTTTTCGAGTGTATGTATGATGGTTTCTTTGGTATGCCTTACAGCCTAAACGGCTTAATGGATTTCGATATGTGAGGTGTCATTTATTTATATTTATTTAATGGTGGGAGTGACATCTCTACATAGTATAAATTGAAGTCGCTTTCCGCGTCTGTCTGTCTGTGTGTCTGTATGGCCACTAACTCCTCCTAAACCACGCAACGGATTTTGATGCGGTTTTCACCATCAGTTAGATACTTTTTCAATGAAGGTTTTTATATATAACTAGCGACTTGCCCCGGCTTCGCACGTAAATTACACCCGTGCGAAGCCGGGCGGACGGGCGGGTCGCTAGTAGGGTACACGAATTAAAATGGCGTTTGTGGAGAAAAAAAATGAGGGGAAAATAGTAAGTAAACTTTGCTAAATAGGTCATCATTATGTAAAGCTCACTCAGATGATTTAAAAAAATATACAATACTACTATGAAATATTCAGAAGTTTGCGAGATAAAGCGGTATGAAAGAGCTCTCTATCTACTACGAGTAGGTATAGATAGGTACGCAGCGCGCCACCCACTGTTAATTTTTAGTTAAGTACCTACTATTTGCACAATGCAGTCGGGTATATTTTTTATAATTTAATTTACTCGTTAGTACTAGGTACTACTGATATAAAAATATAACTCACAACTGCGAACGCTGGCTGCAGTAGCAATACCTGTGCAACTCTCCAAGATGTACACAGTTTATTTACCGGCATCGCAACCACCTGCTTTTGCAAGCTTTATTACTATCCATGCAGCATAATATTTCAACATCATACCAAAAATATACTGGTTGAAACATAACTATGCGAAGCCGAAAGGGTGCTATTTTACTCATACAAATTTAACCGTGGGAGTTGGGAGCAACCCTGAGATCTCGAAAATAAACTGCTCCATAAGATAATATATGGAACTACTGAATTTATCCGAAATGAGGAGATCCGTAGACAAACGAAAGTCACCGACATAGCCCACCGGAGTAGCAAGTTGAAGTGGCAGTGGGCAGGGCACATATCACGCAGAACAGATGGCCGATGGGGCCGAAAGGTTCTGGAATGGAGACCACGAACCTGTAAGCGCAGCGTAGGACGTCCACCCACAAGATTGACAGACGACCTAAAAGAGACCGCAGGGAAACGCTGGATGCAGGCTGCTTCGAACCGACCCTTTTGGAGATCGATGGGGGTGGCCTATGTCCGGCAGTGGACATCCTACGGCTGAAATGATGATGATGATGACTGAATTTATCGACTTAAACAATAAAAGCCATTGTACATACTGTGTACAAGAACCTCTTTTCATTTTAGTATATCAGTTCTGTTCCACCCCGTTTCTCTGCACTCATATAGCTCAGGCACAGGTTTTCATTTTACCCAGTGCATTTTGAACGCGGTTTCAAATAGCGCTACAGGAAATTCTCCCTTGTATCTTTTATGCAGTTGTTATTTATATGCAAGTTGAACGTTTTAACGTCTCGGGGCGTCTCAAACTTCAGACCGAGATAGTGTATTTCAAACTTATCTGCGGCGACGGATGCCTTGTTCCGTGGGTGCTACATTTTACAGATTAAGTTTGGAGCGGCACGAAAAATTCTCTGTTGCATTATTTTTTTCTTGAATTATGCAACTGACTTGTTTGTTTTTCGTTTATTAGCTGATAAGGTTTCTTTTCAACTTACATCAAAAAAGGAGATGTTTTATTTTTGTTACTCTAATAATATTCACCGTTGATAAACTGATTTTAATCATTGTTTATTGAGACTTATCACGCATTATTTAGGTAAAAATAGGTACCTCAGCAGTTTTCAGTCAGGTAGTGACCACGGCCATTGTAACATGGTCGAAACATCAAACGAAAGATACCTATTTAATACCTAAATAAAATAATGCGTGATAAGTCCCAATAAACATTTAGAACATAATTATGTTCAAATCGCGAAAATTTAAAAATTACTATAGTCTCATGTTTTAAACGTTTATCGGGACTTATCACGTATTATTTAATTTAGGTAAAAAATATATACCTTTCGCTCGACGAAGCGAAAGCGAGCGAAAGCGAAAGCGTAGCGAAATTACTACTATAGTCTCCTAAAGATAGATGCCGATGATTAACATGCCATCCATGAGGATGATGATGATGATGATTTAGTTAACAACTATTTTACTTAGTACCTAAAAGATCAGAATACAATATTATGTATTTAAGGCGAGGTTTTCCCAGTTTTAAGCAACGCTTATTACTACAAAGGCCTTAAGACTTAATATATTGTACTAAAGTCGCATTTAGTGGAGCGAAACCAAGGCGCTTACACACATTCGTGCGTTTCGCTACTTCTATTTTTGAGGTTTTTCTCATAATTTTCGATAAGTCTAGCTGTAGGTAATGTAAAAAGTAGTTATGCGGTTTGCTCCATAATTACGAAATGTGTATATTAAGATATCCCACAACTCGTTTAATAAATAGTAATATGAATGATTCCAAAAAAAAATTACGGAAATATTTTCCGTTAAATCAGTGTTACTTTCATATTTTTATTCTATCGAGCAAAATGTCCTTAATGTTGTTTCAGTCTTTAGGATTTCCTATATAAAACATTCAATTTTGATATGACATCATTTTTGTAATTTTAAACTAACCATGAAAGTAGACACACTCCAACTAAAATTACCAAAATTGCTAAAAGTCGGAAAACTTAACAAAACTAAGTTAGCACTGAAATTAAATGCCTACTTCTAACGGATTTTATCGCGTGTATTTTACATTAAGTTAGAACGTTATTTTTAAGTATTTAATTTATGTATGTAATAATCACGAAAATCTACGAAATCAAAACTAAGTTAATTATGGAACAAAAACTACATTAATCGCCACCGTAGATGATTGTTATTGTTGCCAATATTTGCACTTTTAAGTGTATTGCCAACCACGCTTAATAAATAAAGCATTCAACGACCTACATGAAATTAAATTTGCACACTAATTTATATGACAATCGCAGTCATATAACCAGGGTCAATATTTGAGCTTTTGTTTAATGATAACTGGTTTCGGGATATTTGCGCTACAATGAAGTCCAGGGCCCCGATTCTACTAAACCAATTGTTTTTAACTTGTATTTGATTTTTTTTGTTTTTTTATTGCCTCAAAATTGACAGTTAAAAAAATACTTTAAGTGTCATAAGTGTCAATTTTGGGTCTGAAGGTATGTCTGTTTAAACTCCAATCTCTTTGATTAAGTAAATTTGGATAGGTCCTACTCATACTTGGCAGGTTGTTCGACAAGGTGTAATTAAATTTTGATACGGTTAAGTTTATTAGATAGATAGATAGAAACTCTTTATTGTGTACACCAGAAATAAAAGTTACAAACAGATGGAAAACACGAGCTAGTGCCACAAGTGGCAATCTTACGAGTTAAGAATTGAAGAGAGCTATTCTGTACTTACCCAATAAATTACAATACAAGGCTTATAATAATAAATACGATACAGGTTTTGTAAAACTTATTTTTACCGATGCAAGATCGAATCGAGGATTCGTTCCTGCATAACAGTCTGGAAAACGACCATAACTCCGTTAACTTAAAGCAATCAATGGAGGAGTTTAACTGGGTCGTTGACAAGGTTTTTTAATTGGCCAAATGGAATGGAATGGGTCATTTCAAATGGAAATTATAAGGCATAGAACACTTTAATAAAAATTAATCTTGTAAACTTACTTATCAATAAATATTAGGCTTACATTTTCATCTATACTATTATAGTATATATACATAATATTATATTATATATAAAAAGAGTTGTCCAGACGCCTCGTAGATGTGACAGGTGACCAAAGAGCTGGTGCTTACCTTGGCCAAAGAATAAGTTTGGCCATCCAACGTGGTAATGTCGCCAGCTTTTTGGGCACATTACCCGAAGACAGCGATCTCAATGCAGTTTTTTATTTATAGTTTAGGTAGACAGTTTAATTCCTAATATATACAGTTATGTTTATTTTTATTGTATTTAGTAACTCTAATATGTAATATCAATTATTTATATATATATATATATATATATAATATTATAAAGAGGAATGATTTGATTGTTTGTTTGTTTGCATTGAATAAACTCCAAAACTACTGAACCGATTCGAAAAATACTTTCACTGTTGGGAAGCTACTCTATCCCCGGGTAACATAAATTATATTATATTTTCAAAAAAAATAGGGATCCTTACTAAAACTCCAATAATGTAACCCAAGGTGTAAAAAAATAAGATTTACAATTTTAACTTTGCGTGTTTGACAGTTCTTAGACAGGACAACGTCTGTCAGGTCAGCTAGTATTTTATAGAGCGATGGTGGCCGAGCGGTAGCGTGTGCGCTTTACAATCTGACGGCGCTTGGTTCGATCCTCAGCTCAGCACCAATGACTCATTTAGTACTTAAATAAATTAAGCGCAGTTTCAATGCCATTGCTCAAAAGCAGTGAATGAAAAACACAGTGAGAAACCGGTATGTCCAAGAATCTCAAAAGTTCAAAGATAATATATGATATTCACCAACATGCCCTGGGCCTGCATGGTAGATAAGGGTCCATGCTCTCTCTCTCTCTCTCTCTCTCTCTCTCTCTCTCTCTGACAGAAGGCCAGTGTCCCAGCAGTGGGAACGATGATGAAGGTATATTTGTGTAAATGTGTTGTGCTATATGAACAGCTTTGCATTTGACAATCAATTTTCGTAGAGCGTTCCGCAAACTTTTAATGAAATTGCGTCTGAAAAAGTAACGTTGAATTATCAAGTAAATTACGCTAATCTCAGTCAAGTTTTTTTAAGCTTCATTAAATCCCAACACTTGATCCAACTCCGTGCAAAACTTGGTAATAAAGTGTGTAAGTGTCGTAATTCTGAATTTCAAATCGGTGGGAATCCTCTGGTGGCAATTTCGTTTTGGTCTAACTAACTTTTTAGTAAGTTTCGGTACATCTGCCTCTCGAGTTATGATTGGAGACGGGGCCGACTTTAATATTTAGTTATTTGATGAGTTTCACAAATTTTATTACTTAGCGAAATTGCATTTTAAGTGGGCGGTAATTTGTCGAGTAGTTGTCATGCTTTGCAACTTTTTAGATGTTTTTTTTTTTTAATTTATTTTTCATAAATAATAGGCTTGCGTTTGACCATCATCTCGCCTGATGTTAAGCGATGATGCGGTCTACGTTGGAGCACGATTGCCTAGAAGAAACCGATTCACTCGTGATTTGAAGACACCCAGATTGTAACCATCGGGGAACTCCAAGGTGTTTCAAAATGTTGAAAATAATCATACTAATAATATAAATGCGAAAATGTGTTTGTTTGTTCCTCTTTCACGCAGCAAAAGAGCAACAGATCGAGATTATTTTTTGCATAAATATAGGGCTACGCAGAAAGGGTGTACCAAGTCGAAAAAGTGTCACTTTACTCATTACTATGAACAAATTTTACTACGAGACCGGCCATAAAATCGAGGAAACAAAATCCATCCATCCATCGTTCCATAGAAAAAAGTCAGTCACACTCAACAAAATGTATGGAACCATAGAATATTCTATATACAGGAAAACGTAAAATTTTACCACTAACTAGAAACACACAAATAAGATATCAAAGTCATAATAACACAATCAGAATCATGGGTAGGAATAAAATCAAACAAAAAGTTATGGTTGTTCGCATTCCTGCTGGGAACAGAAACCGACCTAAAAGCTTAATTGCTTTTAGGTCAGTCTCTGTTCCCACTGAACACGGAAATTCTTTGATCAGACAATATTTTGTTAAGGATACCTTGTACCAAAGTGTTTGGAAAGTTATTGGCATTTTTATCGGTACTTTAATCGGTCACTTGCGGTAAAAAAAACTATATTTTCCCATATTGGGAAAACATAATTATAGGCTACTTTATGTTTTACCGTGGTGTATTCTTTTATTTTTAGTGCAAAGATATTTTTTTTCTGGGTTATCTATCCTTAGACAATGACTAACAAAATAAATTCAAGGCCGTATTTCCACCCTCCTCCTCTCCGTAAACGCCCTAGAAACATCTTGGGCGACCCGGACGACCCCATTGCCATCGTCATCGCGGCGGCGCTGGGCTCGCCCGATCCAACTGCTCCTCGCAATAGGAAATATTCAGTTTTTGGTACAGGCGTCGGTTACCAGAGGCACACACACACACACACACACAGCGATCCCGCCGGCAGGATCGTAGACCCCCACGATCTGTTAGAAGATCGGTTAGATTCTCTCCAAATAATCAATCAGTTCAACCAACCGTTAGGGCTCCAGGGCACACCCCTTCTGGGGTGCCTGGGCAAGTCTGATTCCCACTCCCAGCGACGGCCCAAGCCGAGGTTCATACCTTCGAGGTGCCCTTGTGCTAGTCGCCCATAAACATAACCACCAAGTTATGCCAAACGCACTCTGTGTTCGCTAACTAGTCCGGTCAAGCTGTAGAGGCCAAAAAGCCAACAGAACATGTCAATATAAAAAAAAAACGTATTTCCTAGAACACCAGAATAAAAAGATTACGAGCAACAACATGCTTCTTGCCACGTAAAACGTATAACCCCATATCTTCATCATTCGTGGTTACCCGACCAGATAAAATGAGAATAAAATCTAGATAAATAGTACAGAATGTCAGAAAAAAATATTTTATGTTTATTTAATCCGTAAATAACACAATACAATTCAAATACAAGCGAGGGTGATAGTATTTTTTTCTTTGAGAAAATATTTTAGTTATCTTTTTGTAGGGGTTTTATATGTACTCTTTATTAACAGTTTTTTTTCTTGCTAAGACATTTTTATGGCTAATAATGATTTGCCAATGTTTTCTTTACACCCTGAACCTTAAATACTGGGAAGTTGCCAGATCTACTTGCCTGCTTTAAATACAGGGTGATGAGACCCGACTCTAGTAAACTTGAGTGAATAAAAAGTGGGGAACATTCCTCAAGACAAAATTACGCGTTGAACTTTCACGATGGGATTAAAAACTTTTTTAATATCAAGTTCTAATGAGGATTTCTTCTGATACAGTCTGCATTTAAAGTCCTTTGTGACCTTTAGTGATCTTAAGTAAGTAAGGATTATGTAAGTAATTATTTTCAATATTTTTATTATGTCCACCGAAAATGAAAACCAAGTATACCTAGCCTGGTTTTCTTTTTCAGTTTCATCCACCGGATTAAAAAGGCTATGTCAAGACAGGCACTGTGCTAATTCCATATCAATATTAATTTTTGTGGTTTTTTTATTTATTGTATGCTTGCGTTTGATCTCCAACTCGCCTGATTTTAAGCGATGATGCAGTCTACGATGGAGCACGCTTGCGTAGAAGAAACAGATTCAATCTTGATTTAAAGACACCCAGATTGTTACTAGTGAGGAACACCCATACAAGCAGGGCATTCCACAGACTAGCAGTTTCAACAATAAAAGTGGAATCAAAGCACTTCGTACAGGTTTTCGGAATATCAACCATAAAGCGGTGTCGATTTTTCGTGCCCACTCTGGCAGTTCGATAGAAAAATGTGTAGAAAGGAATTCGATCATGCAGATCCGATGCACACTTTCCGAAATGCATGTTATGTTCAGCCTTTAAGAAGTTGAGTAGGCAAACATACATATACACACACAGACACACAAACTTTTGCATAATTATATAATATCAGTGTGTCTTTCTTAAAATCGACGTATTCCTGATATTTAAAAAATATAATAGGTATATAATTTCTCACATATAAAATCGTATTACGAGTACCTACATCTCATTATGATTTACTAAACAAATCAGTAGTATATAAAATCAATTTTGATTCATATTTATCAAATTATTTAATATTTCAGGCATAGAGAATCAAACCAGGAATTGTAAATATCACACCACACACCACAAAAAATCGAAAAAAAAACCGTCGAAATAGATGGTCTTGTAAAATAAGGCTAAACGTGCACAAGTTTAAAAAGCGGACGTATAGAGTTACAATTTAAAATTGTCTTGTCTAGATAAACCCTTTGACTTGCAGGGTACGACATGCTTAGTCAACGCGATCAAATTAGACAAAGTTCTGGTTGCCTTCGTGCTCAGCCACCATTAAGGCATGAGATTCAAGTTTTACATAAAGATATTTTGGCCTTTGGATTACTATATTTCAGCGGTGAAGAGCCGCAAAATAATAGGTACAATCATAAATCACTCTGGTTATTGTTGCGGAATTAACTTTGTCTCTCTGCCCGTTTTCGTCACCTATTACATAACCAAATGGCTAACAACCAGTTTTGATGATATTTAGCAAGGAAATATTGTACCTCATGAGATTGACATGGAATACTTTTTACCGGAAATACGGGAAATCTGGTAAGCAAATGGCAAAACTGGTGAGTTCAGCTAGTAATAATAGAAACAAAATATTTCCAAGCTTTCAAAGTGGGCACTCGCGAAAGTCGAGGAACAAAGAGAGGCGTAATAACCGCCGCTTCAGCGACGGCGTTTCGAAACTTTGAAAAACGAAAAATAAAATAAATTTATGTTCTAGGGTGCTTGTTGTTTCGAGCCCTACATGAAACAGGGAAGTATAACGGAGACAAGGAACACACAATACGATATAGTTTTATACAAAAGATAAGGCACAGACGTCAGCGTGTATGTGATACTTCATATATTTGCATCTGTAGGTTTTATAAATCATAAAGTTAGTGCATTTAATGCGAAAAGCGCATTTCGTAGCCCAAATACACTTTTCAAAACTTTTATCATGAAAACTAACGTGGTTTTACACATGTTTTCACTATACGGGAATTACTCACGTAAGATTAATCTGGTTACTCCAGTCTGCCAAATACGGTTTAAACTATAGTCATTAATAAACGGTTTAATCTTACGTAAGTAATTCCCGTATAGTAAAACAAAATACTCATTGTATATTTCACAAAATATGTATATTTCTTTGTGTACACGTCGTTTTCCAGTTACATCCAAAATGCAAGGTAGAGCTGCGTTAGTTGCTAAGCATCCGACGCAAGTTGATATACCAAAATTACTTCAATAATGTTGCGGACGTATCTTAACTTATTTACCTCCATTGCACTAGCGCGGGGTGCCATGGCGAACCGACATCGCCTCAACTCTGTTCCTGAAACAATTTAAATTGCGTTTATCGCTTATAATCCTATTTTGCTAAAGAACTTTAAAACTCTCGCCAAAAAAAGATAATCAAAACACCTGTTAAAACTATACTAGAGTCAATATTAACAGTACCTCAATTCGGTCCATATGTAGATGTACACTGATTTCTATATTTATGGAGCAATTTTCGTGTAACTTTTTTATTATGTAGAAGTAGCTATCGAGGTGGTCCCAAAATGTTTTAATTTTCTGTGGCTATGTAGTTTTTCAACTTATAAAATATGAATAATTTCAATCTTCGAGTGATTTGGCAAGTTTGGTTGAACCCTTACTAATATAGAAGTTAGTGTAAATAGAAAATTATTGTGAATTTTTGATGTATAGGTGCCATAAAACACCTATTATGCCTTATAACACCTAGTTACAACGTAACTCAGTACGGAATAGCTAATACTTTTGTATTTAATATGTAGGTAGTCATTTTTTAAACGAGTTACACACCGAGATTAGTATTCCACAGAACTAAAGGATTTTGCTATGAAATAGCGCATACCTACATATTAAATGGATTGTAATAAATATTCAAGAGCTATAACCGTTTATTTTAATGGATAAATAACAAACGATCGCATACACCATTTAGTCGGATATCAATCAAATACACAAACAAGCATTGAAACACTATAATTTTCTTTGTTGACATGAAGTAAGTGGTGATAGGTAATATTTTGTACTTGGTGATTGATTGAAAAAGTATACGACTGCAGTAGAATTCCGGTCGATAGCACCGTTGGACGGTCAAAGAACAACACGTACGTAGGAAAGTAAACATTTAGGGAATTGAGTGTTCATCTTCAGCCAAAAGACGTCTTGCTGAACATAGGCCTCCCCTTAGAACTCCACACTGAACTACAGCCTGCCACCTGCATCCACTGGATACCTGTGACTCTCACAATGTCGTTGTTTCATCTAGTGTTTACCTACGCTGCATCTTCCGGTTCGTGATCTTCATTCAAGAACCTAACTTCCCTATCGGTTATCGGATCTTCGAGGAATGTGGTCTGCCCATTGCCACTTCAACTTGCAAATCTGAGCAGCTATGTGGGTGACTGTATTTCTTCGGTGAATATCCTCGTTGTCCTGGATTTTATCACGCAAAGAAACTCCAAGCATAGTTTTTTCCATTGCCCGCTGTGCGACTCTGAATTTTTCCAATAGGCAAGCAGTTAAGTTGAGTGTTAGGTTAAAGAAAATGTTCTCGAAAATTTATTGAACATCTAGACATAGACATAGGTTAATTGAATGGAAGTAACTAACTAATGGAGAAGGTATATAATTATATAGAAAAAATATTACGACCACACTTCAAAAGCCAGTGTTCACTTTAAGCCCAGGGGATATCAAATTCAGAAGAACACTATTGAACTGCTAATATATGTTCTGGGCCGAAAGTTGTCTGCACCACTTTACTAGGGCTTGACTTAGACATAAAAACTTAGGCTTGACCGTGACCAACTTTTATTGATTCTGACTGTGACTTGTTAGATGATATCCTAATATAACTTAAAAATATTTCAATACTATAGACACCGGCAAATAAACAAAATATGAGACGTTAATCTTCTCATGAGAAAAATAATAATAATAACGATTTAGTACAGATTCAGGACTATGTAGGAACAAACCACATAATAATAAAGAGTATAGATCCTTCACGCGATTTACAAAGCGTACAAGGCAGTCTGTTAAATAGTATGTAGCCTTTGGAGCCTTTTACAGGTAACATGACGCGTGTACTTTAAAATTGTGTACAAGTCTGCAATTTGCCGTCCTGTCAAAAATATACCTATCTGTTTCGTTCTGATAACAACAATTTTAGGCATATGAGTAAATAATGTTTGCATGTTTAATTCGTTTATGCTAAATTTGCACTACTTCTATGCTTTAGGTTCTTATTCTGTGGAACCAATGATCTTATGGAACAAACACTCATTTAATTTTTCAATGCAAAAAATACATATTAAGTAAGCGAAAGAGATTGCATGGAAAGCTCGTATAAAACCTTTTATTTGGCCAACCCAAAGCGAATTTAATAACACTCCGATTAACAATCCCCAGCAACATAAATCATAACCAATAGGAATAAAATAGACCAAAAACCTCAACATGATTACTCCAAATAACAGTCATTGTCCAGCTGTTATAGGCACTTAATTACGCTCTCGTATTATTCTGAACGGCCAGTGGGTCCAATTGTTATCAGGGCAATGGCGATGCTTAAAAAATAATAAATTTCTCTTTTCAGATTGCGTGTGGCGACCAACAGTCCCACCACTTCACTGCCCAGCCTACAAATTACCATCGGCATGAAAGCCTTAATGATTGAGGAAATTTGGTAAATCACTTCATATCACAACGAACAATGCTACGAATAATAATGGAATTTTGTTTTTTTTTCTACCCCTTTATTTGTGCCCTTTTGTTGTTGTAGTGGTTTCGTTTCTCGTTTTATTGGATGAAGTGAAAATTGAATTGTGGATAACTTGAGAAAAAGTCCATTGCAATGACGCATCAAAGTGGTTGTAGTCGTATTTATCCAGATCACAATTTAGTTAGTTTTGTAACATATAAGAAGCTTTTATTTAACTTGCTTAGTTATAGGTCAAATGATCAAATCTTGGAACAGAATTTTAAAACAGTTATCCCCAATTGATTAAGCAGAAATTAAGTATACACGTTTCGTTTGGATGACAATGAATGTTAAGCTAAATGAAGTTATTCCAAATCCAATATGGCGGACTCCCAAAGATGGCGGACCAGTTATTTTTTATGCACCCCCATGATATGGATATCAAATTAAAGTATTTGCTGAGAATACGAAAAATAAAATGACGTCACACTAAATTCAAGATGGCGGATTCCTCAAGATGGCAAACAACATTTTCTTATCTACCATTCTGATATGGGTATAAAATAAAAATAAAAGAGCTTGCTGTGAAGAATACAACCAAAAAACGAAAAGCTTGTTTTTAAATGTTTTTTTTTTCTGTGTTTTTGTACCTACCTATCCATAGATTTCATTAAAACGACACCGTTAAATAAAACAAATGGTTAAAAGGGTAAAGTCAAATGGAAATGAGGGCTTTTTTCTTGCAATTAATTCTGAAACATAAATTAACCGAAAGCTCGGCAATTATTAGGTTTATAAATACTTTTGTGTTATAAAATGTTTTTATAATAATTATTATGGCCATTTTACATAATTAATACATTTTGATTGTTGTTCCCATGGACACAATTTATCAAAATAGCTACAGCAAATGTTTATTGTGTTTCTAGTTTCGCAACATTTTGTTGTTATGGCCTCGCTCTAATAATAATCATCTCATTTAAAAAAGCAAAGTAAAAATGCATATAATTATGTGTAAATTTCTTTAAAGAGTCCTTGAGTATCATCATATAAAAACTCTCGTGAACACTCACTATGAGGTAGTATGTACGTACTAGAACAAACTACCTCAGTGTGAACACTTCACTTTTGTTCGATCATATGATTCATGTATGAATGGAACTCACTATCATAAAAAAAATTCATCTAAAATATTTCCTTCTTTCTTTCAATCTACCTTTTTTTCCACTTAGTACTCTTGCGTTTGACCGCCAATTCGTCTGATGTTAAGCGATGATGCTGTCTACGATGGAGCACGCTTGCCTAGAAGAAACCGATTCACTCGTGATTTGAAGACACCCAGATTATAACTATCTAATGCATATATTTGCAACACAGTGTTTCAGCAAACCAAACTGTAGGACCACGGTGTTTTTATACTAAAGTGTTTTACAATATTATGTTTATCATCAACCTAAATCAGTCCACTGCTCTGGTCGTAGGCCTTTTCCAAACTTAACTTAACCTTTCTGTCCAAGTCATATCCAAAGGCTTTTAAAAAAACTGTTTTTTTTCAACAGATACTACTTTGTCACAAAAACTGCTTTCTCGAATTGTAGGGTGTCCTAAATTGGGACCAGGTAGGTAAATACGCACGTAACCAAACTTAGTGCCGGTAAAAAACCTTGTTGGCATAGCAATGCTTTCCCGGATCATTGAAACTGTAATACACGTCGTAAAACAATGTAATCGCGGCCAAACGAGTTCCACATGTAAATGGAAATCAATTCACTTTATATCGGCAAACAAAGCTCTGAAGTGTTCAGTTTTAATAACAATACTTTGTCGCTACCAGTAATTAGTTTTTCGTGTTGGACAAATTGTAGCCAAAATACATAAGTAAGAAAGCTCTATAATTGGCACGTATAATTGGTACGTAGTATATTAAAGTAGTTCATAAAGAATATCCTACTAATATTATAAACGCGAAAGTTTGTATGTATGGATGTATGGATGTTTGTTCCTATTTCACGCTGCAACGGAACAACGGATCGACTTGATTTTTTGCATGAGTATAGTTCACGAGCCAGAAAATAACATAGGATACTTTTCATCATCATCATCATCACCATTTTTCATCACTACGTGGGTGAAACCGTGGGGCGCAGCTAGTTATTATATAAATATGTCAGCCAAGTGCGAGGGCGCACTGAGGGTTTTGTACCACCACAAAATACAATAAATAATAAATTGAAAAAACCGACTACAAAATTAGTAAAATATGACATTTCGATTCGGTGAAATGATAAGGTCGACGTTCCAACAAGGTTTTTTTTTACCTACTCGCACTTTGCTATTTTTTGTTATATTTTAGTTAGGGTACTATAATCATGCCAAGTTGACGCTTCTATACGTATTACAGTTTATTGTATGGGAACCCATTATACAACACTATCCTTACGTTTTCTTTTTTTACTATTTGTTAGTTAATATGCCGTAATATTACATATTCTGTGAAAATTTTGACCCTTTGGGTACGGAACCATAAAAATCAGGGAACTGATAATTGAATAATTAGTCCACAGGCAGTTGAAGGTCTCAAGAGAGTCCAAATGCTTAATCCCACTACCAGTTAGTAGCGTACCTAGGAAGGTGACGTTGAGCAGAAAAAAGACAAATAAATAAAGATACTTCGTTTTGTTTAAGTTTAAGCTTAAAATAATCACAGCCTGTTTTATATTTTAACTTGCTAGTCAAAATAAAATGCCGAAGTTCTTTGAGAAGATAAAGAACTGTCTAGACAACAAAAGAGTCGCCTCAGGCTCTTCGACAGAATTAGATCCAGAGAGAAAAAAGCGAAACGAAAGCTTCGACTGAAGACCAAAGCATTTTGTCTTACTTTGTGCATGTGTCACGAAAACAAACTACTGGGTTACACGTAATGGCGATACCAACCAGAAAGAGGTCATTGGTACTCATAATTACTGTGGAGTTGTACTTTTACCATGAGACAGTCCTGGGGCCTTACGGACAACAGCTAATTGCGGCACCTAATCCGCTCAGTTGGAAAATCACGCGAACGTGAACCTTATCGCGCCCAGATACGGTTTGCGGTCGCGTGATTTTCCAACTGACCGGATTAGGTGCTGCAATTAGCTGTTGTCCGTAAGGCCCCTGAAGCCGAGAAAAAAGTATCAGCTGTACTTTATTTCTGTGGGATTGTCATTTGTTTATGAGCTAATTTGCGATTTCAGAATTAGTTTTATAGTAAAAGTTGTACAAGAGTACAAGGACCTTCGTTCGGCTTCCACCTCTGCTATAACTCTGTATTTATTTACTTTTAACAACTCGTCTGCAGTTGTGTTTGGCCCATGCTTATTTGGCATAATTGAATAGATGGTCAAGTCAAACAGCGGGGGTTGTGAGACGGTGTCGAAATCGCTAGCGTATCGCTGACGACACGTCCGCTGTACTGTATATAATTATATCTTCTACACAACAGTTACATTTACTGCGTTACGTCACGCTAGCGCCCCGCCACCGTCCCGTCACGTCAGCTGCGTGTCTTGGCCGTAACCGCTACATCTAACAACTCGTCTGCTGCGCTTGGCCGTCATAATTGACATAATTGCAAAGTTAAAAGCTTACATTTAACGCTCACCTTTTCAAATATTTACTTTAGCACCCAATTAATGTGTCAGGAGTACATTTTCCTTTTCAATCTAACCCTGTTGTACATGCGTAGGGTGAGCTTTGCGCATGCTTTATAAATAAAAGCAAAAAGAGTTATTTTCTTTTAATTTGATTTTTTAAATCTTTGTTTTTTTTCAGTGTTTTATTAAATTTCATCATGATCAGCGAGAAAACGTCCACTGCTGAACAATCTGAACATAACTAATGATAGCGACATTCTTTTGATGTCGTCGGTCCACCTCATCCTCGGTCGGCCCGGGTTTCGTCAACCAGGGGCCTTACGGCTAACTATTTAAAGCAATCCAGTAAAATGTAGCACGACCGCAAACCGTATCTGGGCTCGTTAAAGTTCACGTGATTTTCAGAACTGCGCGGTTTTAACGTTAGTTTCTGACCGCGTAAGGAGTTGGCCGTAAGGCCCCTGGCCTCGGTCACCACTTGGTTACTGCTGTACACCACCTCACATCATTACAAAAAATTCACGTAGTTTTGAATGCGTATTGTGCGCGTGAGTCGTGTATTTATTGGGAATTCACGTAGTTTTGGAAGCGATTTTGGCGTCACTTTGACAGTGCGCCGTAGGGACTATGTATTTTTATTTGCTCTGAGACCCGCATCTATGTAAGTAATAAGCTGAGATTAAATAAACGATTGATTAATTGATTTAACTTAGTCCAATTTGCTGCAATAACATTTAAAAAAGCCGAATAAAAACATTTTCCTGTAACATTTTCATGTTCTTGCTACAGTCTTACGTGCGAAAATCTAGTGAAAGTGATCAGCATTCGTGGTTTTCAATTAACTCATAATGTAATTGCAGCTGACAGAACAAATTTAATGTAAACCGAGTTTACAAGTAATTAAACATGTTGCTTTTCACAAATGTGTAGTAATCTCAAAAGCGGTCCCTTACCGACCGTTTCGTGATGCCAACAGCAAAGCTAATTTGGTTTATTTTTCTCTCTACCTGCAAATTAAGGCTAAAATTATTCTAATTTATAATTTTGCTTAGCCGTTGGAATCGTAAAAAGGCTGATTATTCAAAATTGTACGCTAAATAAAATGTTGAGAGCTCTATGAAAACGCTCGAAACGTTTTTGTAAGGAGTTAACCAATTTTATATTACTTACGTTTGAGAAAAACGAATACCTCTTAACCTAAAGAAGCTATTAATTTCGAGAAGGAAAATCCCAAGTGTATTCCAAAGGTTTAATTAGTAAACTAATTTGCAATTTAATCATCGAGACCTTTTGTTCTCTTACATATTATATTTCCTCTATATTCTTGGTATAGAATACAATGAGTTAGCAACAAATCTGTTCTATCTATTACGCACTTGTTCCACTGCTGATGAACAAGCGACTGGCTATTTACTATTTATACAATGTGCCATCCAAATAACGCAAAATTTTAGACACCTCAACAGGTTTTTAAGGTTCCGTAGTACTACAAGAACCTTTATACGTGCGTTCTGTCCGTCCGACTGTCTGTTGCTTAAGTCCACAGAGCTTCGTTCGTTCGATGTTTTGTATAGCAACCAATCTACAGTACTCTACTATATGCGTGTCTCAAAACGCTCTTGACCAGTTATTATTACTAAAATGTAGCTAACATGATAAAATAAAATAACAGTAAGGATAGTAAAAGATTTGTGATTTCTCTTTCTCTCTCTCTCTCTCTCTCTCTCTGTGTGTGTGTGAGAAGGCTTGTGTCGCAGCAGTGGAAACATGATAGGATTATAGTGGTAGTAACGATGACAAATTTTCTGCGGTAATAAATATTTTTTGTAATTAGTAATTGTTTAACATCTTAGAACAGTTTTTTTAATACCGATCATATTTGTTGCTTAGCGACACTCGCTTTGGCAATACAATACCAGCAAGTATTTTTCGGTGCGAGTAATTCTCCAACTAATCTAAATAAACACTCGCTTTTTATTGCTCGATGACTCGCTTCTAGTATTTAACTCTCGCTACTCTTTGGCGGTGGGACAAATACCTAATACATTTGAAATACAGATAGATACATACCCTATTTTGATGACCATTCTACGCCGGTTTTACCTAACTGGCAAAGGTCCAATCCTTGCATCCATCTCTTTCACGATCTTCCGCAACAACAACCCGCCATGCCAAGTTACTATCGGATCATGACTTTGACCCACGAATCTGGGACACCAAAAACACTCGACCTCGCTATCGGTGCCCAGGATTTAAGTGAAGTCTAATCAATAGTTGGGGCAGGCGTACATGACTTTTTAACAATGAGAATGGACTAGGCAGGCATGCGTTTGACCACAATCTCACCTGATGGGAAGCGATGATGTGGTCGTAGATGTAGCACGCTTGCCTAGGAAATTACTTATTCACTTTTTTCTTGGACAACCTCGCATTGTACTTGTTTAGAAAGATATACACAGGCAGTGAGGTGTAATAATAGAGACGTCATAGGCTAACAACACGGCTTCAAAAACCGAGTAAACGCAACATTTACCATAGCATAACTTACCTACGCATGTATATGTGCATTTTCTGAAATAAGGGAAAGAATATGAAAAACGTTTTACGCTATATCTGTTAGAAAGAGACAAAATACAATTTGTTGTGGATACTCGGAGTGGGTGACTGACAGAGAGTTGAACGAAGTCGGGCAGCCAGCCTTGCATTCGTCTAGTCAATATGGTGGCGGGCACAACCTATCTACAGGTAAAAATATCTTAGGACACAGGTAAGGAACTTCACACCTTTGTTGTTCTGTTCAAGAAAGGATTAAAAACGCTTTCAAAGGAATTAAAAAAATATGATTGCTTCATGAGGACATTTATCCCGGGAATGCGATATCTAGAATATTACAGGTAAAAGTGAAACTAGTACCATTTACTAGTGGAACTAAATCTTGTCTAAGCTCCAATTGAATGTAACTATTGCGTGTACAAACATCATTATGCCACCTCCACACGTAGACAGTCGAATTCACTTGTTCCAGAGTTACATTACAGACACGCACTCTCCCAAAAACACTCCTATACTGAAACCAAGGGGTGGCAATTGCGTGCAAAGATAACAATACTATATGTTATTACACGAACCTTGATAGTGACCATTCTTAGTTTACTAAGCAGTAATTAAATGAAAGAGGGATTGTTCGTAGTTAAAATTGATATGAAATTCAAATTAGGGACATTTTGTTTTATCGTTGACATTTTAAGTGCTTGTTACGTGTAGGCTGGCTAGTAAGGCATTCTTGGTATGTAATTATGCATTTGTAAGGAGAATTATGTACGTGTAAGCGCTAAGACACCAGAAATTATTAGTGAAAGAATATTTTTAAAAAATTACTTGATATTTTTGACAATCATGCTTCATGTTCATATTAATATTATAAACGAAAGTTTGTTTGTATTTTGGGTTTCATACCCAAAGGGTAAAAACGGGACCCTATTACTCAGCCTACGCTGTCCGTCTGTCCTTCCTACTGTTTAGCGGCTGTATCTTTCGAACCCCTAATATATAGCCAGTTGAAATTTTCACAGAATATGACGTTTAATGACACGGCAGATTAACTAAGAAATAATAATAAAGTCAAAAACTAAAGGGTACTTGTTATCAAATCCTATTTTTACACTAATATACATGTTTATAATATACTAGGAACGCACCCCGGCTTCGCACGGGTGAAAATCTTATTTTTTTACACCTTGGGTTACATTATAGGAGTTTTAGTAAGGATCCCTATTATTTTTGAAAATATAATATAGCTTATGTCACTTGGGGATAGTGTAGCTTCCCAACAGTGAAAGAATTTTTCTAATCGGTTCAGTGGTTTCGGAGCCTATTCAATGCAAACAAACAAACAAACAATCAAAATCTTTCCTCTTTATAATATCAGTATAGATATGTAATATAATTTTTTTACATGTTGGTTCAGCTCCAATGACAATGCATTTTTATGGTTAGCATGACCTGAATCCAGGATTAACTCCAGATAAAGGAACTCTTCAACGGTCAACAGCACAGACATGAAATTTTGTGTACGATTTTTTAAATGATATCCAGTTTAAGTTTTACCATGATATGCATGGTTGCTGCACTCAGGGTTGGGTCTTGAGCTTAACTAGGAAACTCCACAATGGTTAGCAGCACAAACATGAAATGTTGTATACGAATTCAATTATGATAACCCATTCTAAATAGTGTCATGGTGACATAACATGGCGGATTACAATTTCTTTGCTAAAGCTAAAGCTTTACTTAAAAAATTTATATTTTTTAAATTTTATTTTTATTGGTGAAGGCGTCGAATGTCCAGAATACTGGCTCTTATTTCACCCAGAAGTTGGGCATTGCCATTCGACGTGGCAATGCCACCAGCATTCTAGGGAACTTACCCTCCACTAATAAAAAAAAATCGGGACATTTTTGCACACACGGTCATCTGACCCCAAACTAAGCAAAGCTTGTGATATGGCTGCCAGAGACTGATATACATACATATATAGTATTTAAATACATATTCAAATAGATAATTAACACCCAGATATAGAACAAACACAAATGTTCATCACATAAATATTTGTCCTAGGTGGGAATCGAACCCACGCCCCCAAGCTCAGAAGGTAGGTTCACTACCAACTGGACCAACGGGCTTATAAGATGGTCTTTTAGTTTAAGTTTTTAGTTTTTTGTTATTATTTAATTTTATGCTAGGTGACCAGACAGACGGCCTGTCTTAGAACTGTCAAACGCGCAAAGTAACAATCTTCATTAAGTTTTCAGAAATTTTCCGTTTTTCTGCGCAATTTTCTCCGTAAGAACATTCTACAAATAAAGATGAATGAAATCGGTAAAGTCGTTCTCAAGTTATGGCGTGACCAAGGTAAATATGGATTCATTTTTATATATATAGATGGACGACTAACAGCTGCTAAATCACAAGATATTAATTAATACAGTTCAGATAATAAAAAAATACGATCATGATACTTGTTAAACACAGGACCCAAACTCGAAGGGTTTACTGGAAGCTGTTAAAAAAACTAACCACCTCCTGGCTCCAGCGGATCAGTTTGATCCGATGATGTTGCCAAAATATTGTACGAATAGTCTCCTAAACTATCAAATTGATACGACAATTAGAAGAAGACAATTAAAATTGGTTTCTAATATTTGTTAGTTACAAATAAAACTAATAAAAGCGTGCTAAAAAACAATTACTTAATTTTTGAAAGCCTTGTGCAGTATTTGTCATCTCCGACAATACCGAAACCACAGACAGTCAACCAACCACAGAATACTTATGGTAATACACCAAAAAATAAAGACTTAAACGTGTACAAAAACCCTTTAAATCCATTTCATTTGTGGACGGTATACGTTTTTGCATCCCCTTTCATCGGACCGTGGAAGGCAGGGCTTTGTACTTATTCGATTAGCATATAAAACGTTCAGCTGCACCGACAATAATTCATACATTTTAGGTAATAAATCTAGTAAATGGACCGATGATAAATAATGCAGTACTGGGTATTGGCATGGTACGGCTATGGCTTTACCTTGTGGACAGAGTCTTTTTCTGCATGATCATACCACGTACTAATCGTTTTGATTCTGTATTTCTAGTCCGTACTGCCGCGATATTGAACAACACGGCTTCTTTCTTGCCTGAACGATATATTTTACTCAATCAAGGTTAAAGTTAATAGCTCAGGTATCTTCTTAGTCTAATCCAGTAATCTTCTCGATCTGCGGTGCTTTGACCCCACAGTCGTTTACCAACAAGCGAGTAAAAACAGAATATTTACTAAATAGGTTTTGTCATGTTTTTATTTACGAAAAGTAAGAAAGAATAAATCATTCTGATAATAGTATATGTTTGTCCGAAGACGTCATTCTCTATTCCCTAAATATAGACGTGGCTGGAAAGGACAGACAATAACGACGGAAACATAAGTTGTTCATTCCGGAACAAAGATATATGATAAGATGTGTGTGTAGTAAAAATTTAAACTCTATGCCTATCACAATTAACAATACTCGTAAATAACCAGATAGTGGAATTTAAACTTTTATAGTCTTAATGTGTACTTTATTGACGAGTGTTATTTAAGTGTTTTTTTTTTTAAATTATAGTTAGGTTTGCTCGCGGCCGCCATTTCGCCATGATGTGGCTGCAATGAAGCACGCTTGCCTAGAAGAAACCGATTCACTCTCGACTTGAAGACACCCAGATTGTAGCTAACGAGGAACACCTTCAGGCAGCGAATTCCACAGACTAGCAGTTCGCACAATAAATATGGAATCAAAGCGATTCGTACGTGTTTTCGGAATACCAACCCTTTGACAAATATACTTACTATCAACCATAAAGCGGTGTCGATTTTTTGTGCCCGCTCTGGCAGTCCGATAGAAACATGGGCAGGAGGCAATTAATTAAACAACACGCCGTAACAAGTAAACAAACAGGTGGGTTACAACTAAAGATTCGTATACCATAATATATATATATATATATATAATAGTAGCGGTCCGCCCCAGCTTCGCACGGGTATAGATTATAGCCTATGTCACCCGGGGATAGTGTAGCTTCCCAACAGTGAAAGAATTTTTCAAATCGGTTCAATAGTTTCGGAGCCTATTCAGTGCAAACAAACAAACAATCAATTAATCTTCCTCTTTATAATATTAGTATAGATTTGTGACACACATTCTATATTTCATCTAAACTGTCGGCCAATACTCTCGCAAATATACAGATTTTGATTTGATTCGATTTTCAAAACTGCATGATAATTGTACATCATGCCCAACTGTTTCAAATGAATACTCATGTTTATTGTCCCCACTATTACCATTATACGTGTTGTTATGTTACCGTTTTCAAGTTTTAGTTTAGTGACGTTAGTTGTATAGGCAGTAGAAAGCCTTTATGCTCGCTATACCGTCACTCATAAAATTGTTAATAGTCCACATGGTTCCATTGGAAATAGAAACCTGTGTTTGATGCAGTAAAGTGTAAAATCTTGTGGTCACTATGTGGTGGTGGTTATTTAGGTCCATCTATAACTGGGGGTGCGAAACTTCATTCAGGCGTAACAGAGCCCCTACCACAGATATCCACTTTTAGCTTTCAAATCGATATTTTCTATTTCGGTATCCAGAGAATGGGCAGTATATCGTATCAATTTTTAACAGATTTTGTTTCCGGCTTCACTCTGTTCATTGTTTATAGTTTTGAAAAAGGTAATAACGTAATATATGTACAGGGTTACGCGGAAAGGGTGTACTAAGCTGAAAGGCGTCCATAGTACCTATCATCATGAACAACTTTTACTATGGGAGCAATTCGCGTAAAAAACCCTTTCCGCATAATCCAGTATATGATAGACTGGCTAGGCGTTTGATAACAGCGCAATTGACGTGTAAATGAAATTGATGTCGAAGATGGTAAAAACGCTTAGTCTGGAATGGGAATTGGCTCTGAAGTGATGCTGGTGGAATACGTAACGTTACGGCGGATTAACTAAGAAATAATAAAAAAGTTAATAAATAAAAAGGAAAGGGATCCAACATGGATATACGTAGGTATATCCATACGATATACGGATACAACAAACGTATTTTTTTACGTATTTTTGTATTAGCTCTAATGTGAAAACGGTAATACGTACAAACGTCAAACTTAGCATGATTATAGTACACACTCTAAAGTATAACAACAAATAATAAATAATGGCCAAGTGCGAGTCGGTGACAAGTTTCTGTTCATGACCAAGTTATAACTGGTTATTTCGTTATTGAATTTTGTGGGTACGGATCCCTCAGTGCGCGATCTCAACTTACACTTGGCCGGGTTTTTTTTCAATTTATACTAGTTATTTAATTTTTGAAACACATCAACAAGCCCATTGGTAATTTTTTTGCCCGAAACTTTATTACTCGTCCAAAGACAAATTCAAAGTACAGAAGTGAGTAGTGTGAGTAACTAGACCGTCTTTTCAATCCAGATAAGTTTTTCTAATACTGGCAACTGTGACAATTTGACATTTAATCGATTAAAATTTAAGTCCAAATAATTATAAATGTGATAAAAAAAAAGATTTACAAACACATGGAGGGTGGATCTAATACGCAATTTACAAAAAAAGTTAAATCAATTTAAGCTCTGTGACGTTATAACAATGTCCAATTTTAGTTACAAAAAAATTTGACTACAAGCACGGATTACCTAAATAGTTGGTACAGTTTTATTTAAGTTTGTGCTATTTTGTCAGTACATATAGTAAAGCTAAGCATCGATACAAACAGCTCAGTTTTTCGATACTTACTTATTAAAACTATTATGTATATCTATGAAAAAAACTACTTTGTTTCGGAACACATCAATAGTTTCAAATAACCCAACATCTATAGTCTCAAATATCATAGTTTGGAATTTTTTTTAAACTGATTTTGTCGACGACAAGTGTCAGATTAGTAGATTATTCACAACCGTGATTTTACTGCAGTTGTAAAATCAGTTTAGTAGATAAACACGTTAAGAGCCTATTATCACATATTTACGAAAAAAACAACGTAAATAAATTTTTGGAGTTCGGATTTTATCAAATAGAAAAATATAAATAACATTCAATTTCTACAATAAATAGATCTGCATATTTTATTGAAAACATTGGCTTCAAATTTTAGATAATCTCAACATACCTATCAAATCATCATCATCAGCCAGAAGACAGCTACTGCTGAAAATAGGCCTCCCCCTTTAACCTCCACACCGAATGACAGTATGCCTTTTGCATCCACTGGATGCCAGCGACTCTCACAGCTATCAACTCATTACTTCCAATTTGCTAAAGTAGTTTTTCAGAAAACTCTCGTAGTGAAAGTTTGAGAGTGGGTTTTGTCAAATTACTGACATAAAACAAACAATTCTAATGTTACGGTTACTTATTTTATGTTCGTCTCGACAATTACGGCTTTATTTTCCGGTTTAATCCATGTAAGTACCTGATATTGAACGATTGCATTTGAATCGATTAATTAAGAAGGGGAACACGTCAGGGTTTTTCACATAAGGCATTTTTGATGGAATTCATTTTTTTAAGCCAAGACCAAGAATTATATCAGTATATTCGTTTAAAAATTATATGAATACTAAGTTTTACATCTAGGTAAGAAACGGAACATGTCCAAACCAATTGTTTCCTGAAAAATTAGGACATCGTGACATATTCCCGTTCTTAATTAACCGATTGCATTTTGTAATACGGTTCTAGATGTAGACAGGTTTGTATTCACATTCCTGAGTATTATACCAGTGTTATTTCTTCAAACCCTTAGTAACGTATTAGGGTGTTACTCAACTAGTGAATATAATTTCGACCTTCCACTGCGCCAGTGCCCCACTCACCCCACCGCATAGTTCCGCTGAAATAGTCAAAGCAAACTGTAAAGCTTATCTTATACCTGTTAGCTAGTCACATGGAACTTGGGGTTTAATAGAAGTAAATACTAGTAAAGTCGTAATGAATGGTAATTTCTAACTAAATACTCTGAATACTCTCTTATTATAATATGCTGCTTGGTTTGTATTTCATTTATAGACAATATAAACGACACCATCTAAATAATAATAAAATATGCATAACTAGCACCTAATAAAAAAAAAAAAAAAAAAAAAACTAAAAATTAAAATTAAATACTCTGAATACTTGCTCCGCAATAAATAATTACATTCTTTGCAATGTATTTCATAAACATATACAGCGTGTATTCAACTTGTAGGACACAAGTTTGCTATATTCGAGAAGAAATTGTGCCCTCGTACAAAATTACTGATCACGATCTATTTTGAATGAGGA
The DNA here is from genome assembly GCA_914767915.1 of Agriopis aurantiaria. Classification (NCBI taxonomy): domain Eukaryota; kingdom Metazoa; phylum Arthropoda; class Insecta; order Lepidoptera; family Geometridae; genus Agriopis; species Agriopis aurantiaria. The sequence goes on from OU611990.1 coordinate 6,952,585, forward strand.
TGAAAAAAAAACATAAACTTAGCTAGCTTTTGTTTTACATTTTGTTCTCTTTGATGGTGCTTTGATGGGTAGATCAACACCTTTACACGACAGTTACATTACAAAAAAAAAAACTCCAGTAGAATAATTATTATTGTCTATGCAGTGTTAAATGTAAATAATAACGGACTTTTATTTTATTAGACCTAAATTTACTATATTAACACATTTTAACAATGTTAGCAAACTTAACTGTTTTTGTAGTGTTAGATAGTATTTTTTTATCAAAAAAAAAAGAAAAAAACTTTTTTTTTTTCAACGAAACAAAGATACATTTCTAAAAACGGCAGTAACCGATTTTTTCTGCTTCTACTGCTTCATCTTCGACCACATCGTCGCTTACCAACAGGCGAGTTGGTGGTCAAATGCACAGTTATATAATCAAAATCTATATAAAACTAAATCAACGCGTATAAATCTTTAGCCTTTTAAAAATAAATGCAGACACGATATTTAGAGAAAAGGTAATTGCAGTATTATAGGTATTTATAGGTATTTTCACTGTTAGGTAACAATAAATAATGAATAATAATAAATATTCTGACCCCAAACTTAGCAAAGCTTGTGAAATGGCTGCCAGAGACTGATATGCATACATATATAGTTTTAAATACATACTTAAATTAATATTAACAACCAGATATAGAACAAACACAAATGTTCATCACATAAATGTTTGCCCTAGGTGGGAATCGAACCCACGCCCCCAAGCTCAGAAGGCAGGTTCACTACCAACTGGACCAACGGGCTATAAAATTCGGTGATACCAAAGATAATGTGATACGTACAAAATTAATGCAACAAACAGCAAATATTGAGTCTATCTGATTACAATTATCAGAGAACGGAATAACATTGTTATTTCCAATGAACAATTCGATTAGTTTCCTCCGGGAAATGAGACATTTGTGAATATTGCCATATTTTGTCCGTAATTATGTTACCGGTGTTTGTCTGGCATTCGTTACAAATCGGAGGATCGCCCTCTTTCTCAGAAGTTAAGTAGATTATCCCTGTGACAGACAAGGAAAATTGCTCTATATTTTATGTTTAAATGTTGATCAGTTTCATGAAATACGGCCGAAATGATTGTGAGTTTTCTTTTTATTGCTGTCAAGCGTCATCGTCATCATCAGCCAGAAGACGTCCACTGCTGAACATAGGCCTCCCCCTTTAACCTCCACACTGAACGACAGCCTGTCTTTTGCATCCACTGGATGCCCGCGACTCTCACAATGTCGTCGGTCAATCTAGTGGGAGGCCTACCTACGCTGCGTCTTCCGGTTCGTGGTCTCCACTCAAGAACATTTCTTCCCCATCGGTTATCGGTTCTTCGAGCGATGTGGCCTGCCCATTGCCACTTCAACTTCCAAATTTTAACAGCTATGTCGGTGACTCTGGTTCTTTGGCGAATATCTACGTTCCGGATTCTATCGCGCAAAGAAACTCCGAGCATAGCTCTCTCCATTGCCCGCTGTGTGATTCTGAGTTTTTCCAAAAGGCCAACAGTTAAGAACCACGTCTCAGTACCATATGTCATCACTGGCAACACACACTGGTCAAAGACCCCTGTCTTGAGGCACTGTGGTATCTTGGACGAGAAGATGTCACGCAATTTCCCGAACGCTGCCCACCCGAGTTGGATTCTTCGGGCGACCTCTTTGCCTAAGTTGGACTTACCTAGCTGAACAATCTGTCCAAAATAGGTGTAATGGTCAAGCGTATATAAATGTATCCATAAAGAAATACTTTATTTACTAGAGACCACAATGCTGGCGTCTATTTTGATTTAAAAAAATTGCATTGCTATTTTCGTGTAATTTTTTCACAAATTTTGAAACTATAAGCCGTCAAAAAAAAGAACACGCATTTTATCGGTTGAAAGTGCTAGTGAAACACTGTGTAATTAACAGTTCAGGCTGTTGAGCTGAGTAAATTGGACACAATAGCGAGGCACCAAACGTCAGCTCGCACGTCAACATATCACACGCATCCCCATTCATTACATGTCCTTGCAAACAATACTTTGTAAATAGATAAACAACCTAAATATCTTTATATACACACTCAGAGTCACACAGCGGGCAATACAGAGAGCTATGCTTGGAGTATCTTTGCGTGATAGAATCCGGAACGTGGATATTCGTCAACAATCAGCTCATTCGCTTACAATCAGTCGAAGTCAAGGAAGCTCCAAAGAGTGGACGCTTACTGACCTATTTGCTCTGACAGCTGCAATAACATTGTAAAAATAGAATAAAAACCATGAAGACTGATCACTTTGGCTAGTTCTTTCAATGTAAGACTGTAGCAGGTACCCGATGTACTTCAGTGAAATATTAAAAGACAATATTTTATTCACCTTTTTACAATGTTATTGCACCTGTCAGAGCATATAAATGCTTGGACCGAGTTTAGGATATCCTTGCTGCACATCGGGCGTGTTTTCAAACCTGTCAAACTGTACATTAGCTGTCAAAAATAACGAACATCCCATAGTCAAATATTCCATTTTAAGCATTGGCGTAAGTAAATATTTTAAGTAATCAACGCGCCGCACATCACTTAACCTTGTTTCCCATCCCCAAATAGAGGTCATTGTTATCATTGGTCTTAATACATATTAAATGTTGCACTCTACGAAAGAGGATGTGAGTATGAACTGACCACTAGAAGCGTGCCCCATCTAAGACAGCATCGTCACTTACCATTAGGTGAGTTGTGGTCAAATGCTAGCCCATTTTATCATTAAAAAAAAACTTTTTGACTGCGACCCAGCGATGAAAAACTTATTCCTTACCCGTGTTACTACCAGTACCCGGTAACACGGATATTTTTTGCCCATGTTACTAATAACTACTTAAGTAGTAGTAACACGGGACACTTTATTTCCCATGTTACAACTGACCAAATTCTGATAACAACTCTTTCCATTTTCTTTGATTAGAAACAGTTTTTATCAGAATTTCGTCAGTTGAAACATGGGATCATGGGAGACAAAAATTGTCCCGAGGTACTACTAGAGTAGTTAGTAGTAACACGGTCAAAAAGATATCCGTATTACTACTGGTAGTAAGCCTGGTAGTAGCATGGGTAACGAACAACTGTCAGAATGTCAGGCGGTATCGTGATGCCGGCAAGAAAACAGGAGATTACTAAACTAGCAGAAAAATGGAATACATAGCGTTCTCAATAAACCTACCAAGCAGTGGGTATGTGTGTATTGTGTATGTTGTTGATGATGTGACATCATCATCATCATCAGCCAGAAGACGTCCACTGCTGAACATAGGCCTCCCCCTTTAACCTCCACACTGAACGACAGCCTGCCTTTTGCATCCACTGGATGCCAGCGACTCTTGCTATGTCGTCGGTCCATCTAGTGGGAGGCCTACCTACGCTGCGTCTTCCGGTTCGTGGTCTCCACTCAAGAACCTTTCTTCCCCATCGGTTATCGGTTCTCCGAGCGATGTGGCCTGCCCATTGCCACTTCAACTTGCAAATTTTAACAGCTATGTCGGTGACTTTGGTTCTTTGGCGAATATCCACGTTTCGGATTCTATCGCGCAAACATGATCTGTGTCAAGATGTGACATATTGAGCATCATTAAAATAATAATCGATATATTTATTAATTTATTTACTACTCTATTGCACACTTACAAATTATGTAGAAATGTACAAATGGAGGACTAAATGCTAAACATTTTCTACCAGTCATCCACCAGGTTGGAACAAATGGCGTGCTTCAAAAACACCTTATAAAAGACAAAAAGAAAATAAACAAAAGGACTAACTATAAAACTAGCATTGCTTGACTATCAAATACACTTCTACACAAACACTTAGTTTATGATATGTATTGTTTACGTATTAAGAAGGCAATATTATATTATGTTGATTTTGATTATCAATACTGATACTCCCAGTCACTCCCCAGAGTGGTTATCTATAATGCTACATGGTATAAATAATTTATTTCGTACGAGATATGAAGTATGAAAGTTATTAATGTTGAATATTTTATGGTCGTCGAAATATTATGTACCAAGGTAATAATGTCGATATGATACAATATTCATATTTGGTCCATATTATAGGCTTTCTAACGTCATTTAAAAACGTACTCCAAAGAATGAAATGTTACCTAGCAGTGCATTACAGCATAGGTTTTTGCAGGGCTAAAATGTAAAAGGTTGGGTAGCACTGAATTGTGTGACGCGTAAGTTCTTTCAAGCGAGCAACTTTCTGGTCTCATAACTCAACTGCAAAAAAAATGCGTATGATTCCACGTTCCACCACCGTCTGTGGGCAGCTAACGATGACTCTCAATACTTACAATCAGATGAGCCGCCTGTTTCTTGGCCATTCTGTATTTAAATAAACACCGGCCGAGTGATAATCAAACTCGCACCGAAGGCACAGCCGAAGGTTCCGCACCCAGAAATGTGTTTTCTTTTTTTAATCCCCCGAATAAGGGTTCAAAAGATACATCTCTGTCAATAAGTAGGACATCTGTCCTACAGGCAGGCAGCGTTGGCTTAGTAATAGGGTCCCGACAATGTATGATTATGGAACAGTGAAAATAAAACAAATACTGCCTTAGTTTCGCTTTTGGATTGAACGTAAAAAAATGCTAAGTATTTTCTTCATTAATGAAACCAACTAATTATAGTACTATCTTTCAGTGACCAAAATGCTGGCGTGTTTCTGGTTCAACGCATAAGCATTGCCATTCAGCGTAGTAATATCACCAGCATGCTGGGTACGCTGCCAACTGATAGCGAGCTTGAGCATTTGGATTGTCTTTAGACCTTCAATGGTCTATGGGCAGTCTAACTGTTTTTGTAGTGTTAGTGTTATCTTGTATTTTCTTTTAGTTAATAAAGGCACTTGCCTTATTAAAAAACTTCTTATAAGTGTAATGATAAATGTAACATTTAATACAAAATATAATAAATAAATAAATATTCGGGACATTTTTTCACACACGGTCATCTGACCCCAAACTAAGCAAAGCTTGTGATATGGCTGCCAGAGACTGATATACATGCATATATAGTTTTAAATACATACTTAAATAGATAGAAACAACCAGATATAGAACAATAATGCGTAATAATGCGTCGTAAAAAGAAATCATAATAAAAGAAATGCTCGTAAAGTTATCGACGTAATAAAAAGGAAACTGTGTAATGAGCTTTTATTAGTACAATACTCATAATTTTAGCCTTAACACAACTGAAATGCTTATATTTCTTGCAGAAACCATTTGTGGCGGATTTTCTCAGTAAAGGGAATCGTTTAGGTTTGGCCCAAATTATAAAAGTTTAATCTTAATTACGAAATTTGCGTAAACTATTGACTATCTTTGAACGCAGCCCACACAACACAATGTTCTACTAATTGACCAAAATATGATATAAGTATATACTTCTTAAATTTTTCCTAAAAATAGGTAACATGTACCTATATAGGTACATAACATAAAACACGCGGAAAACAAGTATACCCGATGCTACTGAAATATGATGCTACTGTTTGAATTACACGATATAATAATATCAACTCGTTAAAAATTTAATCATCATCATAATTTTGCGTATATCAGTCCGATGCTGGATATAGCCCTCTCATAAGGAAAACCACTCAGCCCGATCTTTGGCTTTTCACTACCAGCTGCCTTACGAATATTTTACTCTCGAGTCTCAGGGCGTCCTACGCTACGTTTGCCAGCTCGTGGTCTCTACTCTAGAACATCTACCCCAACGGTTATCGGTACTGCGACTGTAATGACAGGTCCACGGGCATTTAAAAAAAAAAAACGGAAAACATGATTGCGGCCCACCTAATGGTAAGCCGAAACTGCCGCCTAGAGACACCTGCAACACTAGCCGCGTTGACAGTGCTTTGCCAGCCTGGAGAAGTAGTTGAAGACACCCTTTTTGAAACGCTTCATGTTGATGCTAATACGCTATGCTATGTCGACTCTTTGGTTTGGTTCTCTGGCGAACAACAATTTTACTAATGAAGTTATATGGTTATTTACGGGATATTTACCGTGTCTTCCCGTGAACATGGTGCATGTAACTGCGCCGAGATATCGGGAGTTCATTCCACAACCTTACCACGGTAAATATCCTGTAAATAATCATATAACTTTAGTGAACAACCGTGATAGTTTAAAACAGTGAACTTTATTAATCTTCATAAATTCACAAGTATACTCTAAGGCACGCCAACCCATTAAATGAATTCGAGAATTTTTTTAATTCGCTTTTATCTTAACCCTTGCACCACACACCGACTCCGAGGGACGCCATCGAGTGCTAAGTTCGCGTGAGCTAAAGTTTCACCGCGACTCCTTTTAACACTTCTGCTATTTACATTTTATTACTCTATGTAACCTCCCGAAGTGCCAAACCACTTTATTTGTTTCGTTTATTTATTTTATGTCGTTTGTTCTCCAAATTAAGTAAACAACTTTGATTCTTTTACTTTTCTCGAAATGGGTTTGAGTTGCCGGATTCTTTGTTCGGCACAGTATGGAAGTTAGACGGAATTAGTAACTCCGGGATTGGTAAACAAGCTTAAGTAGGAAGTTTTAAAAAATTGGGAAAAGTAAGATTTGGTTTATTTGAGTCGAGATTTTTGTTCGCTTGAACGTTGCTAGCGCCTTTGCGACTTTAAATTAAATGACTTTAGTGAAGTATTTTTCACATTGTATGGAGTTTAATAAAATGTGATTGTTGACATTGTAAGATCTATACACAGATCAAGTAGTCTACAGGACAAGTAGAAGGACAGCACGCTACCATCCGTACTAAAATTCCGTGGACATTCCAAAAATGTGTACGCAACGATTGTGTTCCACATTTATGATGCGTACCTACTGCCCAAAAGTGGAAATTCAAGTAGATTTCTTGTTTCCTGAGAACTACAATAAGTAGACATTTGACATTTTCAGAGTCACGTACGATTCGCCGAAACACTTTTCGACGATACAACCGTACACAGAATTACACGGTTTGCCGAAAAATTCAAGGCTAGCTTAGACTAGTTTTTTTTCTAAATTGACGTGTTCCTTTGTCGCCCACATCTTCGCTTACCATCCAGCGAGTTATAAGCCAAAAATTGATCAAAAAATCAATCTTTACTAATGTCCATTTATGAATAATTTTCATTTAAGATCAGATCTGCATGATTTAATTCCCTCCTGTCCATTTTTCTATCGGACTGCCAGAGCGGGCACGAAAAATCGACACCGCTTTAAGATTGATATTCCGAAAACCCGTACGAAGCGCTTTGATTCCACTTTTATTGTGTGAACTGCAAGTCTGTGGAATTCGGTATGCTAAAAAAATTAACCTATGCCAATTCCAAAACCATTTCGAGATTTTATCTTACCAACCCTTATTTTTCTACTCCGACCTTTTAAAACGATAAGATGCCATTTATTTTAACATAAAACTAAGAAATCATTCGACTTTCATTGTCCTCTAAATGACGTCACATTGTAGCATTTTATTTTCTGTGCCTTTTAAGAATAAAAATATTATACATTTGACACACTGTTCGTCACACAGAATAGAATATTTTTTCATTTCTGTGGTTTGACTGTCTGGTTTTTTTCAGGGCTGCCAATATGGGGTGCTTTTTTAGGCTTCTCAACGCAACGAAATTTTGTGCTATATGGTGACGTCACATAATTTCAATTTTCAAAAAAATATTGTAAAATAACTACTCAATAGAAAACAAAAATATTGAAATTAGTTTCTTAAAATAGCCTTATCTACGAAATAAAAATATTAAAAAAATACAAAAAAAAACCATCCATTCAGGCAGCTTCAAATCGAGAGTAAATCGGTTTCTTCTAGGTAAGCGTGCTACATCGTAGACCGCATCATCGCTTAACATCAGGCGGGTTGGCAGCCAAAGGCAAGACTTTTATTTAATAAAAAAAGGAGCAGCTAAAGGCGTGCTACTATATAACTCGCGCAACTAAAGGTTTTTGAAAATTAAAAAATCAATTAGTAAAAAAACACTATAAATTTGAATCGGGACTTATCACGCATTATTTTATTTATGGGATAGTTGTTAGAAGTAGCTGTTATCGTGTAACATTATGGTTTTTTTTGTCTTTATTTTTAATGAGGGTTTGGTCAGACATTATGTCTGTATTACATCTAGGTTTACCAACAAACTGCAATAAATATATTTTGATTTTGATTTTGATTTTGATTTTACCATGCCACCCTCATATCATTATGATTATGACTGTAACCTATCTTTTGAGAGGGCCTTATGTTCCTCATGTATTGCACAGTGCATTGCGCTATTTCAATTTAGAAATTACAAAAGCAGCGACAATGCGCAATGTCCCGATCTACATTGCGCGTTCGTTTCCACTCTCCAAGTTTCTAGGGCACAGGCACAGTCTACAATGGGATGCCAGTAGATTAAGAACGCATGGAAAATGGGCCAGGAGTCTGGTGAAATGGTTCTTGCGCTGGAATGTTTGTGTTTTAATCGGTAAGAGTGCAGACTGGCAAACACTAAGTAGATATTGTTTTTTGTGTGTATTAAATAGAATACCAACTTTATCGAGATACGATTCCTATAGTATAGAGTCACAATCACTCAGTGAAAACAGTCAAAAAACGTCCAAGCGTCATTGCACATACATTGTCCAATAATCATAATCATAATCTTTATTCGGCACAAGGAAAAATACTAACAAAACAATTGAATCCACTGGCTCCGAACTAGTAAAAACCTGTGTTCTGGAAGCCAGTGGCTTCTCCCAGTATTTAAAAATAAATATTATAAATAAAGATATAAAATTAAATATAACACATATTGAGTAATAATTTCTAAATAGATAATTGAATGCCACATTTACTCCAATTAAGCCGTTATGTCGCTTGCATAGTGTTCAAAGTTGGTAGTCCGCTATGTCATCGTAGCTCTGGGATCGCGCGTAGTAGTCGGATCGCGGTTACCTTGTAAGTAACTAACCGAAAAGTCTGCGCAATTCGTAGCGTGCGCCGAGTTTTGGTTTGGATTTTTTTGGCACGATTGTGACTCTCAATGTATTGTATCTCGATGACCTACTTAGAACTTTTTGGATATTTAGATGTTTCTGGAGCCATACTGGTACAAGTATCTCGCCCTCGTGCGTGTGTATATAAAAAACTATCTTATATTTCTATGAAACTCATGGAATTTGGTAACGATGGTTCTTAATAGCCCCGTTGGCCTAGTTGGTATAGTGAACCCCACGTTGTTAGTTGGGTTCGATTCCTACCTAAGGCAAACATTCATGTGATGTACATCTGTGTTTGTTTTATATTTGGGTGTTATATCTATTTAAGTATGTATTTAAAAATATTAAATATTTTATTATGTATATGAGTCTCTGGCAGCCATAGCACAAGCTTTGCTTAGTTTGGGGTCAGATAAGCGTGTGTGCAAAATGGTCCCGAAAACATTATACCTACTCTATTTAAGAACTAAATCACACCCACACAGTGGACGTACTGCGATCCCCAAGCCACCTGCCAAACGTGGAGATTATGGCAACACACCTCTCTAGATTGATTTGATGGTTTTGGCGCCAACATGGGAAAAAACATGTGGTCTCGTTGTATTATTTTCCTAAATTTGTGTATTTTCGAGTGTTAATGTGTACTAAATGGTAAATTATTATTCATTACGTGCTCGTAAGCGTACTTGAGTGTGGTTGAATGATATAACGAGGTGAAACGTGTGTTTTCGTGTTGTTTCCAAAACTCCATAGGAGCCTCTTGTAAAGTCTCCACCACTTTACAGGGGCATGAGTTTGCCTTGACCGTGACTTACTTAGCTTGACTCTGACTGTGACTATGACTTGTTTGACGCTATTAAGACTAAGTAAACTGTTTAATATTACGACTAAAGGACTTTGAATCCATAGTCATAAAAAAAAAGATTGATTTGATTTAAGAACCACCGCAATAAAATCTAGGTTTTTTGATGTTGAAGGATAGCGGGGAGCGGTGAATGGAAACACGCGACTAGTCCGGACCAATATAGTTTAATGACTAACTTAAGTAATGGTAATAATTAAGTAAAAACTTAAACTTAAGTAATAACATGTATTATATGTAACTATATCTAGGTACCTACCTACTTACTACTAACACCTTGCAGTTCAAAGAAGTATAAATTGATTGTTTAAGCTCCTCATAAATGAGCTGATAATCTTCAAACAGCTGCACAAATTATCTTGAATCATAGTTAAAAACACTCTCGATTAAGTCATCTTTCAAACAAATAAAACTTAATTAAAATCGGTTCAGCAGTTTGGGAGCTACGACGCCACAGGCAGACACAGAAACACAGATATATACAAACACACAGATCCATACGTTAAACTTATAGCGGGGGTCTTTTAGTGTCGGGGGTTAGTAAAAAACATAATCGGTTTATCCGTAAAATGGTAACATTAATACAGACACAAACAACCTCGGAGTTTTGGCGCCATTAACGTGAAAAATACATGTCGGCTCGTATCATTTTCCTAAACTTGTGTATTTTCGAGTGTTAATGTGTAATAATGGTAGATTATTATTTATTAAGTGTTCGTGAACGTGCTTGAGTGTGGAAAGAGATATAGAGAAGCATGTCGTTTCTTGTTTTTTCCAAAACTCCATAGAAGCCTCTCGTAAAGCCTCCACCTCTTTACTGGAGTTACATGAATTTGACATGATTGTGACTTACTTTGCTTGACTCTGACTGTGACTTGTTTAACTATATTAAATAAAGACACGGGCAAAAGGCCTCTATAGCCAGACCAAAAACCTAAACAAAAAAAACACTAAAAACCTCCTACCCTTAAACGCATAACTTTCTTCGTTTCGTCGTGGGTACCTAAAAAGGGTTCAATCACACGAAACAACGTGAAAACAAATTTCAACAACCTTTCACAATACTGCAAACAACACTTTGAAGCCATACAATTTCCATGTTGACATTAAGGCAAATGGAATGATTTTGTTGAAATGTAAAACTGGTTTGTAGCCCGCAGTATGAATAAACTGCTGAAAGTTGTTTGCATGTTGCCAGTTTGTGTTTTGGTTTGGGTTCAAATAGAGAATTTAAGTATGACGAACATGTGATGTTTTAATTAAATACAGACACATGCGTCATTCACATACTAACATTATAAATGCGAAACTGTAGTTGTGTACACTGGCAAATACACAAGACGTGCGACGCCAAAATCCTCTCATGAGGAAAGGAAAAAAGGAGTTTTGCCGCCAACGTGAAAAAAAAAACATGTCACCTCATTGTACTATTTTCCTAAACTTGTATGTTTGTAATGTGTTTTTTACTGGGCAAGTGCCTTTATTAACTAAACAAAATACAAGCTAAAACTAACACTACAAATACAGTTAGACTGCCCATAGACCGTTGAAGGTCTAAAGACAATCCAAATGCTCAAGACCACTACCAGTTGGCAGCGTACCCAACATGCTGGCGGCATTACCACGTTGAATGGCAATGCTAATGCGTTGAGCCATAAACACGCCAGCTGTTTGTGTTTAATGTGTTTGGTGGGTTATTATTTATTATGTGTTTGTGGACGTACTGGAGTATGGGTAAATGATATAACGCGGTGAAAATGCATGCGCGGTGGAAACGTATCTTTGTGATGTTTCCAAAACTCAATACTTAGAAGCCAAAGATCTTGTATATACCCTAAAGGGACCACTTCCATAATAGAAGCCTGTTGTAAAGCTTCCACCACTTCAGTAGGCCATGACTTTAATTTGACAGTGACTCACTTTGCTAGACTCTGTCTGTGTCTATTACTTGTAAGACAATATTTTATGAAATTTGATAATATTTTAATACTTGAGACCGGCAAATGCACAAGAAGTGCGACGCCAAAATCCTCACAGAGGGAAGAATTTAAAAAAGGTAAAGAGCGAAATGAGCTAACTTAATTTCATTTTAATCACCCATAAATTGTAACCAATTGCGCTAGCTACGTATTCGCATAATCGAGTTGAAAACAGAAAAATTAAGGCCATTTGGCAGAAAGCTTATGCAGATGGAGCTAGAACGTGAAAAAAATGGCAGAATGGAGTTAATTAACTAAGAAACTGTCAGTGTGAGAGAGCTTATGTTACTTCATGCTTTTGAAAAAAAAAACTTTATGTGTGTTTATTGAGCTAAAAGTAAGTTAAGGCAGGTACTCATCTTTATGTACTTTTACCATAGGGCTGACCCTGAACTCACATAAAAACTTCTATTCCATAAAAAAATGGCATTTACATTCAATAAAATGTATGGAACAAGCTTAGATTAGGGACAGGTATATTTGTCAAAGGGAACAGGCTTATATTTATGTAGTTTCAAGGTTAGTCGCATTGTAAACTTATAATGATGAGTAACACCACTTCTTTTCGGCTATTGCCTACAAGTAAATAAATGTACATAATATTGAAAAGTTGTTACACATTAGTGAATATTGTAGCTTTTTGTTTCAGCATTTCACCTATGAAGAGTTTGTTATTGAAGCTAAGAAAAATCGAAGAAAAAATAACAGCGGAAATCGGGTCAGCGTTCAAAAATGTCTGAACAAAAAGTAGAACAATCTAAGCATTTATTATACATTTATTGCGACCTACATTATAAGATTAAAATTAGTTTCTTATTATTACTAAAATAAAAATTCAGGATACATTTTTTGTAAATTTTATACACGCCTTCATAGTTTTTATTTTGTAAATAAATTTTTAAAGTCTAATATTACTTCTCCCACACTGCTTAAGTATTTTGATACTCTACATTTATAAGTATGGGGAAGTTAGTAATTTTGTACACTTTTGTATAGGCAGTTAGTTACTCGTAAGTTAGAACCTGAAACCTTATTGTGTGTCTGATGCAAGGACTTTGTATACCCGTCGGTGACATTGATTGGCATGCTATCTTACTCTCGCCTACTTACTAGCACTATGCACGCGAGCGAGATAGTAGGCGAATAACCTAACCGGTGGTTATAACCTGTAATGATAGTCCTGTAATGAAGTTGGAAATAAAATAAATAAATAATAATAAATAAATAAATATATACCTATCTATCAATACATCACAAACTAGGTAAAGCTACTACGTAGCCAAGTCTTTGTCCGTAATCTTTCCATGCATACATTTTTCTTCGGCCACACCGTCCCTTACCATCAGGCGAGTTGCCACACGGAGATCTAATCTATAATAATAATTTAAAAAATACATTGCAAGTATATCTAGCTGGCTTATGTAATGAAAGTGACTTTTAAGCTTTTGCTATTTGAACACACTCATGTTCTAAACATGTGTTCAAATCGCTCACTATCAGATGTTTATTTTTTTCAAGTAATTTTTTTTTTTTGGTTGTTGGACACATAAAAGAGAAGTAATAAATATAATAACTTGGAACTTGGACCTTACCTTTTTGGCACCTTTTTGGGTTGGGTGTCAGTTCTTTGTCCGCATCACAGTTGCTGATTTCAAATGACTGACGTTTTGTCAAGGATCTTATATATACCCTAGATAGGTAAAACGTCTTTGCGTTTCGTTTATATGGGTGCAACTGGCTACAACTTTCATACAAAAATGCCTTTAAAGCCGTTCAAAACCGCCGTTTCTGTGGGTTGGTTGGTGGATGTTGTTGGTGTTATGAGAAACATATTGCGCAATAAATTACAACAGACATTTAAAACGTAGGCTTACCTAATTCCTATGATATCCTCTCTTTGCCCTTTTATTACTTTACTTGTGTTGTGTTATAAGATTCTGATAAAATTCTCAGCTTGAATAAAACATCTGCTCTATGAAAATTTAATTAACTACAATAAGAATAAAAGGGGTGGTGTGAGGTTGGGTTGTCTACCTCTGTGAAATGCCAGTGAACTTGTTGTGTTGGGAATGCTCGAAAATAAGTATTATTTTGATACTAATCAAAATAATTAACTTGAGTTCATCTTGAAGTAAATATTTTTAAATTAAATAGAGCTAGTAATAACGTTATTATTACAGTAGAAAATAATAACAGATCTTTTATTGTGATTGTTTTTTTTTAATCATAGCATAGTGTATCTTACTTACACTATGCTAATTATTAAAAAAACAACCGACCGTCTTTTTTTTTTTTTTTTCAATTAGTACCGCAAAACACGAATTACACTAATGACAATTTGTATTACAATAACGAATTACTTAAATAATATGAATTTATAAACAAAAACTACATAATCATATAAAAAATCAAAATACTGTAACTTGATGCAATAACGACACAAGCATAGAGACAAAAAAGTTGTCTATGGTACCTATAACTACAACGAGCACCGTTTTTACAAAGTCAGTAAAATTTAAAATGTACCTACTATAACTCACGCCAAACTAAAACTTTGATTTCATCATAAAATACTGCTTCCCATCAGAGTGAAACCTTTTAGCACGTTAGCTTTCATTTTATTTGCCGTCATGCTGACAATTTTAAAATAACTAGCATGCATAGATTCCATAGATTCAGTATAGATAGATTCAGTATTAGCATGTCAGTTTTAATTCACGAAGTGTCACGTAGCGGTTTTATCTGATACCTATAGACCATAGATTCAGTATAACCCTCTACGCTATAGACTCAGAATACAGCCTATAGACTAGAATGGCAGTCAAACCCAAGCCGATTATTCATTTTTTTTTTTAACTTTACTAAAATCTCAGGATAGCAGGTATATTATGCAATTAGTGAATAAAGGACGAATTTAAAGCGAGGGCCATAGATGAATCACGAGCAAGGAAAGGGTTCTAACGACTGAATCACACGGAGTGATACATGATGATTGAATCACGGACGTAGCGAGTGATTCAAGTGTTAGAATCCTGAGCAACGCGAGTGATTCATAGCCCTCGGTATAAATCCGTTTTATTCAAGAGTTGCATACTACTTATACTTTATATCATGACTACGAGAAACAGAAAGATTTAAGGAGTTTGTATCGAGTATTTTTTTGCGCAAAGAGGTTGTATAGCATTGAGATGGAGGGCGAATATATTGCTGTGTTCTAATTTCAAACACTTAGTTTTAAACACATAGTTTTTATTCACTGTTTTCAGTGAATAAAATAATCTTTTTAGAGGGGGAATGGTATAAAAAAATAATCGTATCAGTACTAAAGTATATAATTAATCTGTTATGAACTACCGAGTTGAACAATGACGGATTGGAATGTGGATTGGAATAAAACAATCTATGACAAAACGTATAAAACTTTTTAAAACGGCCGGTGAGTCGAGCCATGGCTTCTTCTTTAACGTTTATTCACCAATAAGGTTCATATTGCATAGTGGAATATAGATGCCATACACAGGCTGGCATCCTTCTAGCTTACACTTGACTAACCTTTGTTAACGATCCCTCTTTGAAACATAAATTGGCTTGGCTAGGTAGGGTATGACTACGAAACTCTAATATTTCACTCAGTATTCTGAATTTTATAGTACGTATCCTCACTTGTACGGTTTTGAGTATTGGTGAAAGGATATTTCAAACGGAATTTACTGACCAACTTAACTGTAGCGTTGGCCAAATAATTGATGTAAAAATTTTCTACTAATTACTGTTATAATGGAAACTGACGTAGTTTTCACACATTTTATTTAAATTACACGGGACTTACTCACGTTAGATTAAGCCGGTTACTCCGACTATAGTTTCAACCACGCGCGAAGCCGAGCGCGTGCATTCACCTTGAAAAAGACAGCCTAATGTGGTTGAAACTATAGTCGGAGTAACCGGCTTAATCTTACGTGAGTAATCCCCGTGTAATATAAATAATATTACTGTTAGTTTTCTTCTGAAATAAACAGACCAAGTGCGAGTCGGGCTCGCGAACTGAGGGTTACCACGAAAAAACACAAAAAAAGTCCAAAAAGACAACATGATGCGCAGGCGATCAACCATCCGAGTATTGACCGCGCCCGACGTTTCTTAACTTAGTGGTGAACAGAAATTTTTCACCGGCTCGCATTTGGCCATTATTTATTGTGTGTTATGTGTATGTTGGTTTACTACTATTATCTATTAAAGTTCGAAAGATGCAGCCGCTAAAAGGTAGGACGGACGGACAGACACACAGCGTGCCAACGCCCTCCGTCCTCCATTAGTAATAGGGTCCCGTTTACACCCTTTGGATACGGAGCCCTAAAAACGATGGTTGCTCTCTCATTCAACTTTACAAATAAGTTGGTCGTTCAGTTGGATGTATTCGTTTATATAATTATAATATGATATACGTATTTGTTTCCGTATCGAATACCGAAATTTCTATTCATATAGGTAGCCAGTTCTTCTAAATACCCATTACAGTGCAACCAACGTATTTAAACGTTAGCTAAATAAAGGAACTAAAATATTACACAGAAGGCTCTCAGTTTTGTAAAAAAACACGATAGTGGCGCCTCTATTCAAGTTCCCCTGATATTTTTATCGTATTGTATGGGTACGACGCGAAGTATAATGCTTCTTGATTGTTGAAACGCGATGTTTTTATTTTATAAGCGTTTAGGAACAACATATCCTTTTCAGGTAATATCGGACGTTCGATAGAAGAAAATATTTTATGTTAGGTATGGTCGGCTACCTCATAAACATGACGTTCTGTGTTGTTTGGAATTATTTTAGAATAGTCAGAAAAACACATACATTGGTACATAACATTCTTACAATATTTTTTTGTTATTTGTTATGGCATAGGTCTAACAAACTGTCGGGCTGTCAAATGGTAAGCAGTCACCTTCGCCTATGGATACTTACATGTAACACCGAAGGCAAATACGTTGCCAACCCTTCAAGAATCTATTAATTCGCTTTTGGAAACACTCCATGTTCAAGCTTCTCGGACACACCGCGGAAGGTAGCTCAACTAGCTTTTATTTAACTTGCAATGTTTGTTAGTTTGTTTAGGTCAAATCTTGCAAATTGAATTAGAACCAGTTCCCCTTAACCGATTTCACATACACTTTTTAGTTCCGGTAACAATACAATATGCAATACCCAATAGCGATAGCAATATTTTCAAAATGGCCGACAATTTTTTTTCAACAAAAGCTTGTTACTTGCTCTATAATTAATTTTGTCTTATAATAATAATAATAACATGTTTAGCATCATAGTCAGCCTATTTTAGTCTACTGCTGGACTTAAGACTCCCCCCCAAGACACGCCACCTGATGTCAGGGTTTTCATTTCATAGCGTATAGGATGCCCTGAAATTCGATAGAGTGAAATAGGCAGGCAGCTAGCAGTGTCTTATTTACAGTAGGTAACTAAGGATTACAAATAAAAAAAATCATTAAAATGCTATAGCTTTTCTTTTTAAACAGAGACATTATTCGATGCTGCGCCATCGGGTATAGGTACGCCCTAGCGCTCTATCCACTAAGCTATGGCAACCCTGTTGGCCTCCAAAACTCGTAGAGTTTTGGCGCCAACGCGGAAAAAACATGTCGGCTCGTTGGATTATTTTCCTAAACTTGTGTATTTTCGAGTGTTAATGTGTACTAAATGGTGAATTATATGGTGAATTATTATTCATTAAGTGCTCGTAAACGTGTGGGCAAGTGATATAACGAGGTGAAACGTGTCTTTTCGTGTTGTTTCCAAAACTCCATAGGAGCCTCTTGTAAAGTCTCCACCGCTGTACAGGGGCATGAGTTCGACTTGACCGTGACTTACTTAGCTGACTCTGACTGTGACTATGACTTGTTTGACGCTATTAAGACAAAGTAAACTGTTTAATATTACGAGTAAAGGACATTGAATCCACGCTCATGAAGATTTTAACAACAAAAAAACAAAAAAACAAAACTCGTGAGCAGTTCCAAACAAATAATTTAAATAAAAACTTGTGCTTCAAACAATAATACAACACATGAAAATGTCAACTCATCTCAACACGAGATTATCATAACGTAATACGCTTTTCAACTTGGAATATTTGCTCGTTCGCATTGTTCCACAGTACTTAACGCTTGCTGAGGATTAAGTAGTCAGATAAATGTCTATAGAATCTTCAGAGTACCTAAATGATGAACCAGTATCTCTATCTCTATCTCTTCTTCTCTATCTCTTCTTTTCTCTATCTTCTCTATCTCTACATAGTATAAATTGAAGTCGCTTTCCGCGTCTGTCTGTCTGTATGGCCGCTAACTCCTCCTAAACCACGCAACGGATTTTGATGCAGTTTTCACCATCAGTTAGATACATTTTCACGAAAGGTTTATATATATAACTAGCGACCCGGCCCGGATTCGCACGTAAATTAAACCCGTGCGAAGCCGGGCGGGCGGGTCGCTAGTTTATTATAATTCTCAACCGATTCAAGTCATTTTTTTTTTATACTTCTTACATTTGTGCCGGGACATCATCACTATTAAATTTCTTGTCTCACTTTCGGGTATGTATTTAGATAATTTAGAAGATAGTAGTAGTTTAGTGCTTTTGCTCGGTTTTTATCATGACCATATATACATAGTCCTTCAGTCGTAATATTAAACAAGTTTACATAGTATTAAATAGTGTCAAACAAGTCATAGTCACAGATAGATTAAGCAAAGTAAGTCACGGTCAGGCCAAACTCATACCCAGTAAAGTGACAAATACTTCAGAAAAGGCTTCTATGAATTTTTGGAAACAACACGAAATACATGTTTCACCTCGATAATTATATCACTTTACCACATTCAAGCATGTTCGCAAGCATTTAATAAATAATAATCTACCATTATTACACATTAAAATACTTCAGTGCCTTAAGACGAAAGTCTTCGACCAGTGTGTGTTACCAGTGATGACAAACGGCACTGAAACGTGGTCTCTCACTATGGGCCTCATAACCAAGCTCAAAGTCGCACAACGAGCTATGGAGAGGGCTATGCTCGGAGTTTCTCTACGAGATCGAATCCGAAATGAGGAGATCCGTAGACGAACGAAAGTCACCGACATAGCCCACCGGATTAGCAAGTTGAAATGGCAGTGGGCAGGGCACATATCACGCAGAACAGATGGTCGATGGGGCCGAAAGGTTCTGGAATGGAAATCACGGACCGGTAAGCGCAGCGTAGGACGTCCACCCACCCACAAGATGGACAGATGACCTGAAAGAGACCGCAGGGAAACGCTGCATGCAGGCCGCTTCCAACCGGCCCTTTTGGAGATCGATGGGGGAGGCCTATGTCCAGCAATGGACGTCCTACGGCTGAAATGATGATGATGATTACACATTAACACTCGAAAATACACTAGTTTAGGAAAATGATACATTGTTGATTATAGGAGAATGAGCCGACATGTTTTTTTTTTCGCGTTGGTGCCAAAGCTCCTAGTTTAGTGCTAGATATCTACGTATCGAGTCAACTGGAACTATTTCAAATTATTGTTGTCGCTCTGAAAAGCTCTCATTATTCCTATAATTATTTATGAAAATATATAACGAGAATTAATTAACCTATCACATAGGCCTTCTATCGCGCAAGTGACGCATATTGCCAAATAAATACATCCACCCACTAAGCCGTCCATGCGGTTTGGTCACGAATCTGGACACGAGAAATAAGAGAGAGCAAACAGTGGAGTGCTGGTTGAAATATTTCCATCAGAATGGTTAAAAAACTCCGTTGGAAAATACGAGTAGAACAACAGCCGAAGTGCTTACGTATTTGAAATTTAATTCTAGATGTTTTGAGTTTGCCAATAGCTGCTGGCTTAGCGCTCGTTTAATTTTATGCCCTAGGTGAATTAAAAATAACTAACTATCGATTGTTTTTGTTGAATGTAATAACATGAACAGCCAATAAGAAGAAATTAACTATTTTAATATTATTAACCTTATTGTGCATAATTTAAGCCTTATCGGTTTTAGCAAAATATTAGAAAACATTACTAAACTATTTTTTTTTTCCTACTATTTGCAACATATTTGAACTTTTTCCCCCGTACTTTTGTTAATTAATATGCATCCTAAGGGAATACTTTTTTTTATTTATTAAAACATAGTTTTGAGAAATATGTTCCGAAACACGAATGGTTTACTTATGTGATAAGAGGCTACGGAAAATATTTTTCACTAAATATTGATAATCATTTTAAATATAGTAATCCCGTAGATATTGTAGAAAAAGACCTTTCTATCTTTAGATAATAATACCATAAGACTAAGTATTACGGATTCGTCGGAAAATGTACCGACACTTACACTTGCTTATTTTTAACAGTTGCTGAGTGGCGTCCTTAAGTTTGTATCACGAATCACATGTCAATGTGAAAATGTCACCTGTCCACCACCACTAAGGCGACAGGGAGTGAAGTTTGAAGTTTCAGCATTCGTTTAGAATAGCTTTTATTATGAGTTTAGAATATATTTCATAGTTAATGAATTCAATGTTTCATAGTGATAATTCATGTCCTGTTTCAACAAAACTGATGGCAACATTGACATAGGCGCAAAGTACGGCTCGTATTTCGGCGTGCGTAAATCCTTCACGTCAATTCCGCGTTTCGACGTACTGTCATTATCAGGAGGGTATTATTATTGCGGAAATAAGACACTAATGATGATTAAACCCACAGATATACACAACCAGATCGGCAATATATTTTAGTGAAAGAGACAACTTGATATGGCTCAGCACAAGTACGAAAAGGACATAAATAGATTTTGTTGTCCTTATCGGCGTGACCTGTTTTTGGTACCTCAAGTGTCAAAATCTGTAATAATCAGTGACAAACAAAACGGGTCTGAATTATATTTATTGCCTTTTTTTGGTGATTTAATGTGATAAATGCGTGTTTCCTCTGAGAAATAATTGTAAAAGATATTTTACAATGGTTGGTTGTAGCATTTTGGGCTGCAAGAAGCGCAGTGAGCGAAAATACGATGAAATATCATTTCACACGTAAGTAAACATATAAAGCTTGTAACGATCACCTAAATAAATTCAGGATATCAATTCGCAAATATTTTATTCATAATTAGTCAATTTTTAGGTCGATTTGTGGTCTAATTCTATGAATTTTATCAAATTATTCACTTAGAAAATAAATTATGAATGTTGCCAGTGTATGAAAGAAATTACCCACCGCAACTAACATAAATTATTCGTTCTGCAGGTTTCCAACTGATCCTGTCACATTGCTGAAAAAGCTGGCACATTGCAAGAAGTGCAAAATACCGACCCTTTTATGCCCATATGAATATGGTGAATGTTAATATTAAATATATATTAATGAGGCCACAGTTATGAAGCTGGAAAAGCAAAAGGCGATTTCGGCGAACCGATTCAAAAAGCTACGCGCTGTTCGTGAAATTTGTACTGTAAACATTAAAGAGTCTATTTATCTAATTATTTGGAATGTTATACATAATTCCATTCATGAAAAAACTAAACTGACCAAGCGCGAGTCGGGCTCACGCGCTGAGAGTTCTTTACAATCACAAAATACAAAAAGTTGTGCAAAAAGACAACATCACGCCCAGGCTGTCACCCATCCAAGTACCGACCGCGCCCGACGTTGCTTAGCTTAGTGGTAAACAGAAATTTGTCACTGACTCGCACTTGGCCAGTGTTTATTATTTGTTGTTTTACTTATGTTCACTATAATCCGCTAAATTTGACGCTTGTACGGATTACCGTTTTTACACTAGAACAAATCCAAAAATACGTTTAACGTTTGTTGCATGAGGGACCCCCGTTCCGTTTTAACTCTGACTTTTTTATTATATTTTATTAATTATAAAAAATCATGCTATGGTTACTTTACAACCTTTTTTCTAGTACTATATTCTAATCCTAACAAATAATTATAATAAAAACGCAAGTAACTTTCTGTCTGTTTTTACGAGGAAATGGCTAAGTCATGGTATAATAATATACTCCGCCAGGTATAGCAATCCGAGAAAAAATGTTTACGTGGGCGTCCCGCAATGATGTCATGATGTCAATTTACAACAGGTTCGAGAGAGATGACGATACACCACGTAAGAGCTGATTGAATAAAGTGGCAACTGGACAGTGACGTCATTGCGGGACCACTCTCAAATTGCTAGACCTTGTTTTCTTAGATCATGGGCAAGTCAAATTTTGTCAGGACGATAGGGTGTGTCATGAGGACAGACAACGTACTTTTCTTCCCAGAACATTGCAGGTAGCTCCGCGGGTTGCAGCAGATAGTGTATAAAATATAAATATTTAAAAGGTAGTATTGTTTCCAAAGTACTCATTGAAGATTCACTACCCATCATAGTAGGTAAATTACCCTAACTTATAGCAAATCATTTTAATGTGGCAACACACCTTGTTGAAGCGAGAGGCACTGAGCTAGCCACGCTCATTGAAAATCTATAGGTAGTAGATCTGTGATTAAACCCTTCGCACCCGGCTCCACTCATTCCGCATGTAATGAAGTGACGTATCTGACACGCCTGACGTTGAGTTGACGCATGACGTTACTGTCATAATGACATTGTGTTTTTCTTTTAATTTTTTTGGCGCCAACTTGGAAAATTCGTGTCTCGGCTTATTTTCCAAAACTTGTGTGTTTTTGAGTGTTAATGTGTATATTAGTGATCATGGCATGTAATTGTATGCAGTGAAACGTGTCTGTTCGTGTGTTGTTTCAAGAGAAGCCTTTGGATAAAGCGCTAATGCAAATATAAAATACGAAATATTTTATTGTTTGGAAAAATTGGTGCAGAAAAAATAATAAATTTAAGTAGAACTAAAGACAAAATAAAAGCTAGTAAACAATGTATAATTAAGGCTTAGATGAGTTAAAAAATAGTTACGAATAATTATTAGCAATTATAATAGTAGTCTGGCTAATGAAAGTAAGGACTGAAAAAACGCGGCAAAAATATGAACATTGGAACCCCAAAAATTTGTATGAAATACCTGGAATAATCTCACTAATAAATTATTAATTTTATTTTAACAGTAATAATTGCATTTCATATTAATTTCGGAGTTGCAATTGCAATGCGATTTTTTCTAAGCTTGGCGCGCTTTTTCAGTCTCTACTTTTATTAACCAGACTAGTGATGTAGTGATAAAACCACAACGATTTATTAATATTCTTATGCAGTAAGTGGTAAACAACTAGACGGTTTATCTGATGGTAAGCAGTCACCACTATTTTATTTAAAATGCACATAGCTTTTAAAAACGGGATTGTATTTTAGTTTTGACTATTTATATAAAAATTTTAATCACATATTTTTCTCAAAGCATTATCGTAACTTCTCTGCTGACAAGTATCAAATTCCTGGTCCTGCTCCAAAAGATTTTATCTGTATTCTAATCATGAGCTGGAGCCATCTCCATTCGTTTTATTACAATGAGCTGGCACCGGATCCGCTACTTCATGCGTATTGCAAGCCCTTTGAAATTGCATTCAGCGTCGGGTACGATCACAGTGTCAGCGGAAAATTTAATGTAAAGCCGTCGTACGGCATAAAATACTCGGCGTAATTAGATAATATAAGATAATTCATTTGCAAAAAACACGAGTATTTCATATAAGTACACATTTATAAACGCATGCACAATAGGTGGGTTAATATATTTCTCGGAATTTGCCTTAATCAACTAATGAGCTTCGGATCCCTAAACTAAGCTGTAGCTTATGCTTCAGGGATCCGTGCTCCCGTTGAAGAAACTTATTAAGTTATGATATATTAAATAGTTAAGTTGATCGTTTAAAAAATCCTATGTAACATAATTTATATAGTATATGGTCGTGTCGTGATTCGTGACAAGATATGAATACATTAGTAAACTTTACGGGTTATTATTTTATGTTATTTATGATATAGTTCACATACGCCTTCGTCAATATGCGGTTTGATCATTAATTCATTATAATATAGTTTGGATTTGCATTACATTCAAGCTAGTACCGAAATAAGTCAAGTCAAGAAAAAAAGGAAGTGGGCGAGGTATATAAACACGTATTGCACACACACCGACAAATTCTTACTAGACCTACAAACACACACTTCAATATTGAGCTACACAAAACTGCGAACGAGATGATCAATTGGACGACCAAGGAGGGGTGTAAGTACTAAATGAGAAATTATAAGGTATACACCTTCATATATTTATTCTGAGCCACCGAATGCGGGTAATACGTACAAGTGTCAAACTTGGCATTATAGTGCATTATAGTGGGATTATAGTGCACACTCTGTCAAATAATAAATAATTGTCAAGTGCGAGTCGGTGGCAAATTTCTGTTCACCACCAAGTTAAGCAAGGTAGGGTGCGGTTGGATAGTTGATCGAGTGGGCGTGATGTTGTCTTTTTGCACTACGTACTTTTTGTATTTTATGGTGGTACGGAACCTACGGCTGAAATGATGATGATGAAGATGATGATGACGGAACCCTCAGTGTGCAAGTCCGACTCGCACTTGCCCGATTTTTATTATTTTCGTTCACTCCAGTAAACGCTGTCACTGTTTGTATAGCCCAGCCTTTTGTATTTGGCTCGAGCGCTTGCAGGTCAGGTGGTATATAAGTTCCAGAGATTAACTCGCACGCGAAAAACTGTAACAGCCGATGGCATTCGATTGAAAACCATACAAATAATCTCTACAAGCCTTGTTATTTTTGGTACAGTCTCACATCATAATCATTGTATTGGTAATATTAGTTAAAGGGGCCTTACAGCTACCTGTTTTAAGCGATCTGTTTAGGTGATGAGAAAAGTTGCACGACCGCAAACCGTATCTCGGCGCGGTAAGGTTCACGTTCCCGTGATTTTACATACGGTTTGCGGTCGCGTGATTTTTCAACTGAGTAGATTTAACGTTAGTTAGGTGCCGCAATAGCAGTTGTCCGTAAGGCGCCAGTGCGTTCGCACCCACCACGCCACCTTACCATTATATATCTCTTATTTTTCTGATCTAAGGTTACAGTAATACCGCTACCTCTAATTTGTTTGTCTAATACAGACACTATAATTATTATCCTCCGTAATAAAGTAATATACTTTTTGAATCATTCTACTGGACGGTCATTATTTAACTGAGAGAAAAATGAGACGGGGTGTCGCCATTTCAAAAAGATTTTCACATTGGATATCTTAATAAGTCTCATTAGGGGTTGGGAAAAACTGGGGATTAATGCTTTTAAGAGACAGGGGACATAAAAATAAGTAAGTGACATAAAATTACTGATTATAAATTCTTACGTCTTTCACTTGCTTGATATATTTTCACTGAAGCATAATTGGATGTTTCCTTTTTAAAGCATCAAGTATTCGAATTAAAATTTAATAACTACAACTACTTAGTGCGAGTTTTTCGAATTGCGTTTACATAATCGATCGCATTAGCGTTAGCTGCGATTTGTATAAAATAAGAGCTGTGCCATCGCTCGAAGAACCGATAATTTATGGGGTTGAAAGGTTCTTGAGTGGAGACCACGAACCAGAAGACGCAGGTAGGTCGCCCATGGACCGACGACATCGTGAGAGTCGCGGGCATCCAGTGGATGCAGACGGCAGGCTGTAGTTCAATGTGGAGGTCAAAGGGGGATGTCTATGTTCAGCAGTTGTCTTCGGGCTGATGACGAAAAGCTGTGTCATTGGCGCTTCTGTTATTTCATACAAATCAATTTCATTATTTTTTTTTTTTAATTCATTTACGGATCCTGGGGGAATGTCCACCCAGGTGAAATCGCGGGACGCAGCTAGCAAATAACTAATTGCACTAAGATCGTTCTTTGTACAAACTTTTATTTACCCTGCAACATTTTGTTAGTTTTGTCTAAGTCAATCTTGCAAGCTGAATTAGAACCGGTTCCGCCAAGCTGATTTTGCTGATTTTTTTTATCTACCTACCTACGGTTTTGGCGATAATACAATATGCAATATCTAATATTGTAATATTTTCAAAATAGCCCTCAAATAATTTTTTTTTTTTTTTTTTAAATAAAAGCTTGTGTAATTCTTACAAGCTTTTATTTAACTTGCAATGTATGTATGTATATAACTATGTTTGTTCGTGTGGAATCTTGCAACTCAATTTTGAAGCAGATATCTTCAACCGGTCGAGCTGAAATTTGGCATACTTATGTAAGTTCGGTGACAATGCAATGTTATGGTACCTTCGAGCTTTATCAGCGTTCGAGCATCTTTTTAAATCAATAAAGCTTATTATTAACGAAACCGACGTGGTTTTTATACATTTTATTTAATTGAAACTGGAATTACTCACCTATATTATTAAACCGGTTACTCTGACTATAGTTTCAACCGCATTCGGGGTTTTTTTCAAGGTTGCGCGGCTGCGTCACGTTTTTTTTTCATAAGTGAGTATTTCCCGTGTCATATAAAAAAAGCTCATTTTATTCTCCTAAAATTTGTATGCATACACGTTTCTACAATAATTAACAACACAAAAATAATTTGCTGCTACACGCAAAAGTTTGCATTTATCGCGTTCTCGCAATCTTCTTCTCACGTCAGTCACGTCTGACCTCACAAACTGAAACCTCGACAATGAGAAATCCATAAGTCGTTAGACAAGTGTTTGTTTAGGATTGCTGTAGTCTTTAGTCCATGTCAACATGCGCGAGGACTTGGGACTGTCTTTGATAGGAGATTCCTTTTGTCCAAGTGCGTTCTTGACAACAAACTTTTGTGTTTACGTGGGGTTCTATACGGGAAGGAGAAATATTTTAAAGGTGTCCAGTTTATTTAGGCAAAATTTGCATGTTAAAGGGTCTACACGAGTTTAAGGATTTGGCCCTCTACACCGGATCATACTATGAGCTTACCAAATATAGCAAGCTAACAAGAACCGTATAACAACGCTTGCAAATCGTGGATTCACTGTCCTACTCTTACCTGTTTATTTATCTGTTTTACTTTCACTTCTCTCGTAGGTGTAACTGAAGTAGCACCCTAAGCGCAATAAGGATGGAGCGTGGACATGGCCCTGCTTTAAAGCAATTTCAAACTTATTGCTTCGACCAAAATAAAATGAATGGACAGGCCCAGAAGGAGCGCATTTTTGAAGATTAGAAAATGAGCGCCGGCGCTCACTTCGTGTCAGTCGGTCGCTAGCCGTACGAAGTGCGACACAAGACTATTGCTGCATGATAACGAAACATCTGACAAAATTATGCCTTCGTGTGCTTTCCTGAAGTGTTGCTTTTTGTTTTATGGCCTCCACGAGACAGGCTTTGTCCTAGTGTGGGGGGGACCAACAGTAAATTATTATTTTTAAGGTGTTACTTTTTTAAGAAATAAAAATCTCTCTCTCTCTCTTTAAAAACACAACAAAAAACCGCTATATTTTTTTTGTAACAAATATACTGTACATGGTTATAATTAGGTGTTGAAGTATATGTCCGACGGTTATGACTTGTTTTTACTGAACAAGTTCATTGGTTATGACCCGTCTATTAGATTTATTTTAGTCGAAGTCTTATTGATATATTTTTAATTCAATATACAATACAAAACATAAAAGGTCGCAAGTGTGGCCCTCTCTTTCTGCCGTCGCGCGACGACGCCTCTCTTTGTTTGTATAGTATTAAAAGGGCACTAAGGTTGAAATTGCTCTGAAGGAGACCCGCGTTCGCTTTAAATGTTGCCTAGTCTGCCACCGCAAAATAATGCCTACATTCACATCCAACCCGTACTTATTCCCCAAACGTCGAGAGAAATATTAAAATATTTTTCCAAGATACTTTTTGTGCTAGGTATATCGGCGTCGTTAGACATGACGGAAGCGTATAAAGTCGGAGATAGCGTAAAAAATAAGGTAAGAATTCTTAGGGTGGCGTTGACTCAGTACTTGAGAAGCTTCTTTCAAGCGCGCTCTGAATGGACCTCGAAACTTTTCTTCTGTAATGAAAAAAGTTATAGGTACATTCACTTTGTAGAAGAGGTAAGACTGTTAAGGGAAAGTGGATCTTGAATTATAGCAAATAGCTGTTAATTTTTAATTGTCCCTATTTAATATTATCTACAAAGATTAAACAATAAACCAACCAGATTATTTCTTCTCTGAAAAAATACGCAAGTAACCAAAAGTACAATGTCATATATTATAGGGTTTGAACCGACTGATAACATAGTTATTGCTAACTACCTACAATTCAATTGATGAGTGATGCTGGCCAAGCGGCAGCATGTGCGCTTTACAGTCTGACGGCACCCAGTTCGATCCTTGGCCCTGACTAATGACTTATTTAGTACCTTAATAAATTCGGGAAATTTTTGCACACACGCTCATCTGACTCCAAACTGAGCAAAGCTTGTGATATGGCTGCCAGAGACTGATATACGTACATATATAGTTTTAAATACATACTTAAATTAATATTAACAACCAGATATAGAACAAACACAAATGTTCATCACATAAATGTTTGTCCTAGGTGGGAATCGAACCCGCGCCCCCAAACTCAGAAGGCAGGTTCACTACCAACTGGACCAACGGGCTATCAAAAGGATGTGCAGTTTCAATGACATCGCTCCAAAAACGATGAAAGTTTTGCATGAGGATTCATGAGTAAAACCAGTATGTCCAAGAACCTAAAAAGTTCTAAGACATATGAAATTTACCAAAATTCTCTGGGTCAGCATGGTGGATTACGGTCTCTCCTCACTCTCTCTGAGAAAATGCCTGTCTCTCAGCAGTGGGAGCATGATAAGCTAAAATGATGATGATGATGATGATGTTGACCAACAATTCCTTTGTGTTCAACCTCAATTGTAATTTTCCACGAACACCGCTTTTATTTGCTTCGAGCTTTCATTCATATCGATAGAACTGCTGAATTCATGCAATAGAAGACAAAAAAAGAGTTTGAATTGAAATCGAAAAGCAATTTTAATTTAAAGCTGACCTATGCATGTCAATGTTTGGCGTCGGCAGGAGGGGCTTTGTTTACAGAGAGCGTTGTCCGGACAATGTATACTTAGTTAAAAGTACGTACTTGTTTGCTTATAGGTGAATCCGCCCATACAGGACCACTATAGCGAAATATATAGACGATAGATAGATAAATCTTTATTAAAAGACCACATAAACAAGAAAAACAGATATGTAATTTTAATTATACAAAGAGCCATTATTGATCGTTTTTGCTAATATGTATTAAGGAAAGTGCAGTTCTATAACGTAGAACTCAGAGTGCCATATGGCACTCTGAGTTTCAATATGGTGCCATATTGAAACAGAGTGCCATATTGCGCTCCCGATTGAAACAAATCAGTTGCCATTTTAATGATGGCATTTACATATTTACCTGATTTTATTTATATTACACGGGAATTACTCACGTAAGATTAAGCCGGTCACTCCAACGGTCGGTCGGTGCCAAGCGAGACGCAGCCGCGCTCGCGCATTCACCTTGAAAAAGACTGCCTAATGCGGTTGAAACTATAGTCGGAGTGACCGGCTTAATCTAACGTGATAAATAATTCCGTAAATAAATGTGTGAAAACCACGTCAGTTTCTATAATAATATTTACCTGATTTTATAAATATGGTTTTTTCCACATATTCTGTGAAAATTTCAACTGGCTATCTATTAAGGTTCGAAAGTTACAGCCGTAGAACAGATGGACAGACGGGCAAACAGACAGACATCGTAGGCTTAGTAATAGGGTCCCGTTTTTACCCTTTGGGTACGGAACCCTAAACACTGATAAATTGCTAGTAAAAACGAAAACGTGCGAAAACTGCTAATAAATACTTTTGTGAACACATGAAGAGCCATAAACCCATTACGGTTTTGCTCGTATTCGCATCTTTTCAATTCATGTCCTCTCAAAATATATTTGACATTGAAATCCTGCCTTTTAGAATAAAATGTTTCAATATAAACGGGATCCAATCCAAGGGAATTTCTTTGATTAATGGCACTCGAATGAAGCCCCTGGAAATTCAGGAAGGTGCGTTCTCGTGAATGAACAAAAGTAATTTGCATTATAATAAAAACAATGCTTGTCGCTGGGTCGGATTCGGGCCCGGTCGTGTTTTCTTCGTGCCAAGGTTGCAAAGATTTTGGATTTTTGAACGTTTTTTCCCACAGAATGTTAAGCTATTATTACTACGTAACGAAGACGTCCAAAAACTACTGAGTTAAAAAAATAAATTATGTGGGTTTTTCTAATGTTTATTATCCATATAGATAAATAAAAAAAGATTTTAAAAAAATTACTAAATACTGTAAGATAATTTCACAGAAAGATAGAACGAAAAAAAAGTAAGAAAGGTGGATAGTTGTTTAGTTAGTTTGTTGGTCTTTAGATAGTTCTATAATATAGATTGTTCGATTGCTGCGCTCATAATAATTGTAGTTAATGTTTTATGTAGTATTTTAATATAATATGTGTTTCTAATAATTCTATTGTATGTTCTATATGAACACAACTGTTGTGACTAAATACTTAATAAGACCTTTGTACACAGTTGAATAATAAAGTATTATTCTATTCTATTCTATTTTATTCTATTCTATTCTATTCTATTCTATTCTATTCTATTCTATTCTATATGATAAAAAAGAAACACATAAATTGGTTTACAGTTGCCGGCGTAATCCACGTGCACACGTAAAAAAATTATTAAATAATACGCGCTGAATTGAGAACCTTCCTCTTTTCCCGAAGTTGATGAAAAAGATGCGGTTTTCATTTAGATTTTTAGTGTTATTACAATTACTCTCCGACGCATTCGGCGGCTGACTATATTTAGTTACTTTAAATATTCATTCTAAGTAATTTTACATTTAAAGTCTTTTTTTTTTTTTTCCTTAAAGTCGCAAAAAAATTCAAACTGGCAACGTTGCCTCGTACAAATACGTCGTATACAATTTTATACCGTGTGTTACTCGTGGCATTATTTCAGATCGTAGCGACAAAAGGCTCAGTGCACTTGGCAACGAGCCTGGATCTAGCTAAGGATGAAGGAGGATCTTCTGGAACACATTTTTCTTTATTCGGGTCTACGCAAGTCATAAACTAGATTTACCTGCATGAAACAATCACTCGTTTTCCAAGATAGTAAGTAAGTAATCTGGGTGTCTTCAAATCACGAGTGAATCAGTTTCTTCTAGGCAAGCGTGCTCCAACGTAGACCGCATCATCGCTTAACATCTGGGGGTCTAGACAAGAGCCACACACTGTTAGCGTTCACGCCTGCGGAAAGATGAAATTGTATGAAAATGACATTAGCTTCAGATAATTTATCTCATGCTAATGTCATTGTCAATGTAATTTTCTTATCTTTCCGCAGGCGTGAACGCTAACAGTGTGTGGCTCTTGTCTAGACCCCCAGGCGTGATGGTGGGCAAACGCAAGTCTATTATTTATTAAAAAAGAAGTATGTTTTCTAGCTGCGGCTGGATTACGCGAAAAGGGTGTACTAAACCGAAAAGGATTCGTTATACTCATTATTATTAACCATTTTTACAATGAGACCAACACTGAAATCGCGAAAGAGAAATCAGCTGCTCTATAGAAAACGGTGACGACATATTAAAATGTAGGTATAGAACAGTTGATTTTATCCCTTTGTATACGTAGATATATTATACTTTAAATAGGCAATCTAATGACTGATAGGCATAGGCACCCATACTGGGTTACACGAAAAGGGTGTGCTAAACCAAAAGGGGTCCATAGTATTCCCCATTATGAATAACTTTTACTATGGGAGCAACCCTGAAATCGCGAAAACGAAATCAGCTGTTCTATAGAAAACGGTAACGACAAAAATGTATAGAACTAATGATTTTTTTCGCAATTTCAAGGTAGGTCAGAATTTTTTTATAATGTTTCGGACCTTTTGGCTAGACCATTTTAGCGTACTCCTGTATAGGAATGTAAGAAAACCCGAGTACCTAAAACTTTTTTTTCTAGATAAGCGTAGTCGATTGGAGACCGCAACAAACGCAAGCCTATATCATCCAATTAATATCTACAGAAGATAAAAGGTTCTAAAAAATTTGGACAGACGGACAGACAGACAGGCAGACAGACACAGACGGACCGACGGACAGAACGAATTTCTAAGGGTTCCTTGTCGGCCTAAAATTGGGGAGATAATCTATACTTCTATACTAATATTATAAAGAGGAAAGATTTGATTGTTTGTTTGTTTGTTTGCATTGAATAGGCTACGAAACTACTGAACCGATTTGAAAAATTATTTCCCTGCTGGGAAGCTGCACTATTCCCGGGTGACATAAGCTATATTATATTTTCAAAAAAATTAAGTATCCTTACTAAAACTCCAATAATGTTACCCAAGGTGTAAAAAAAATAAGACACCCGTGCGAAGCTGGGGTGCGTTGCTAGTATCTAATAAATGTTTTTATACATTCTATACATACCAAGTTACTTTACTGGTTCTTAACCAAAGTAACGTTTTCAAATTAATCTTCTAGTCCTTACTTAATTACCAGTTTAGAATTTTGATTCAAACTTCTTAAATTGACATTTATAAACAAAATTGCGTTCAATAATTTCCCCAACGAAGTTAAGTTGGCTCTGAAAATGAAATTAGCTCAGGAAATTCGATCAAATGGCGACCGACTGACTTTTGAATATAATTGCTTATTTCCAACTTTCTGCTGCGGCACCTACACCACATTGTAAGGATACAATTTTGATTTTCCATTTTGGCTTCCTCTGCTATTTATACCCGACATTGGCAAATCCAAAAGAGGGTATTATAGATAAGTTGTAATTAAATTCTATTCAATTCAATAAATTTATTTCAGTAAACACATTTCCATATCTATACTATAATCTATACTAATATTATATTAGATTACTTATTTAGTACTTAAGTAAATTATGTGCAGTTTCAATGCTATCGATCAACAACGCTAAAGGAAAATATCGTGAGAAAACCGGTATGTCAAAGAATCTCAAATGTTTAAAGACATATGACATTTACCAACATGCACTGTGTCGGCTTGGTGGATTTAAGGCCCATTCTCTCTCTATGAGAGAAGGCCCGTCTCCCAGTAGTAGAAACAAGATAGGCTCGTAATGATGTGATATAAATAAATCTATCTCCGCTTTGTTATCTATACTAAATACTAATATTATAGAGGAAAGATTTGATTGTTTGTTTGTTTGTTTGCATTGAATAGGCTCCGAAACTACTAAACCGATTTTAAAAATTCTTTCACTTTTGGGAAGCTACACTACCCCCGGGTGACATAGGCTATAATCTATACCCGTGTGAAGCTGGGGTGGACCGCTAATTATACAATAAACGCTAAACTTTAGAAGTACTTCAATTTGTCAATTACTTATGTACTAAGCTAGTGAACCGTTAACATATTTGGTAGCTTCAACACTGCTACAAAACCTTTTCTGTGTTTGTAATACTGTATTATGCACGTCAAATACTTCAAACTAAATTGAGTTCACGATAGAAATCGAAAATTAATGAAATCTACGAGCTTTATATTGACAGAATAATTCAATGTGTGGTTTTGCAAATAGTGGCGTTATTTAGTTTCAAGTATACCTAAGCAAATTCTAGTGAAAACCCGTCGCACAACCCCAAATTGTTCAACAAGTTAAATAGTTTGTGGAAATGAAAATAAAATTATTAGGTAAATAAAAATTAAAAATTCACAAGTTTTTTGTATCCTTCTCAGTAAACCCTTTCATTTGATCTATAATTATGATGATAGTAGACAAGAAAAGTTTGTCCAACATCTTGGGGCATCCGCCATATTGATTTTAGTGTAACGTCATTGGATAAAAAAATTAGATATCCCCGTTGGTCCAGTTGGTAGTGAACCTGCCTTCTGAGCTTGGGGGCGTGGACTTGATTCCCACCTAGGCCAAACATTCATGTGATGAACATTTGTGTTTGTTCTATATCTGGGTATTATAATCTATTTAAATTTGTATTTAAAATAAATATTATGTATGTATATCAGTCTCTGACAGCTATTACAAGCTTGGCTTAGTTTGGGGTTAGATAACCGTGTGTGCAAAAATGTCCCGAATATTTATTATTATTTTTCATATTCTTCGCAGCAACCCCTTTCATTTGATACACATAATATTATATCATAGGAGTGCTTAAAAAATCACCGCCATATTTGCGAGTCCACCATATTGGATTTAGAATGACGTCATTTAACTAACCATGCAATGGCATCGATTCTGATGCACTCTAAACTAAACTAAATTTGACAGCTCTAAAATTGTTACCATCCCTCTCACATATTAAAATGAAAAGAGAGGCTGATAATTTTAGTCCTGTCAGATTGGTTTAGTTTACTGAGTGGTATGAGAGCATCAGCGCCAGTGTCATCCAAACTAAACGTGTATACAAAATTTCAGCTCGATCGGTTGGGGATAACTGTTTTAAAATTCAGTTACAAGATTTGACCCAAACTAACAGGCAAGTTAAGTAAATAAAAGCTTGTAAAACATTCATGGCATTCGGTCTCGCGCGAAAGTTTCTGTGCAACTATGCTTGTAATTCAACGGCTGATTACACTACTTTATCCCCTTGGTAAATAATCTACTAATACTAGCACTGCACGGCGGTTTTACCTGCTTTACTACAGAATCTGCTAGTTTTATCAGCATAAAGTAGAAGCCTTAAAAATAATACTCTGTTTATAAGCTACCCCCGTACCTCATCAAAACTTGTTCAACTATATTATAGAGCTGACTGGATACATAATTATGCATAATGTGATTCAAGCCATACCACACACATTCAGGCACATCGTTATGTGCCAAACACGTATGTGTAAAAAAACTAATAGATGTAAACTAACACAGTACAGATATGAACCCTGTAAAGAACGCCTTCGCTCATGACTCTGCAGTTTTTTCACCGGTTTCAATATTAAATTCAATCCATTTGCCAAAGTGACACCATTGACACGTGTGGTGCGGAAGTGCGCCGGGGCAATTTGGAATCCATTAATAATATTCAAAGACACGCAACGGCTTGCCCGGGCATTCAGGCTACTAGGGCGTGCTCGTGGTTTGATAATGGCAACTGGCCGGCTATTCTTGCAAGCAGGCGATATTATCTCTGTCCCCGTCACACTTATGTCAGTCCTAATGAGAGTGACAATGACAAAACTAAATTTGACATTTCACTGTTTTAAACTATCACGGTATAGGGAGCTCATTCCACAACCTTACCACGGTAAATATCCCGTAAATAATCAAATAACTTTAAATTGACATTTTATTACAAATTATGCTCCAAGCTTAATTTCATCGAGTTTTTGTATGAAACTCGTGAAATGCAGATAGTTAATTGTTATAGAAACTGACGTGGTTTCAACCGCGTTAATCTTACGTGATTATTTCCTGTGTGATATAAACAAAATTAAGTTGTTCTTTTCAGGCACGTACACAAAGCGAAACAAAATACAAGCTAAAATAGAGCCAATTTAATAGATCATATTTGACATCTGTCAGTCTTAGCAAAGTAAAGTCACAGTAAAGAGAAGTAAATAGAACGGAAATGAGAAGGAAAATCTGTTACCAGGCATATGAGTGAACCTTGGCGTTGAACTCCGAATCACAGTTGCTAACTGATTTCGAATGACTGACGTTTCGTTTATATGGGCGCAACTGGCTACAATAAAGTTCTTACAAAAATGCCCTGACAGCCGTCCTAATTTAAACAAAAAACAAACTTTTCTATAAATTCTAAGTGAAAAATATAAGAAATTGTGCAGTTCTAACTTTTTTAAATATATTATTCTTACATGGTCACGTTGTTGAATATTGAATTATTGATGAAATGGCAAATTTAATTTATCAAATTGGCCCTACTTCAACTTTCACTAAATAACTAACATATGAGTACATATCTTACACAAAAATTGTCCACAAAGTCGTTAAAGTTCACAAAGCTGGTAAGGTTGCAAAATTTTAAAAATTTAACACCATAAGAACAATAATACTATAAAGGAAGTTTCAGTTTCTCTTTTTACGAGGCAAAGCCTCCATTCTTTGCTATCACCTATAAACTAGGATAAGCCTCAGCTTCAGAAAGCTCCGACACAGATACACGTGTGCATTGCATTTATAGTAAGAGAGCCGGCGATGGTATTAGACTGTAGTTTTTTCACTAACGAGACCTAGTGCCTGCACTAGGTCTCGTTAGTAGTCGATATTTGCTTAGGTGTATCACTATACACCTAAGCAAATATTTGTATACTAATAATGTTACCAACACCAGTGTTTAAACAAAATAAAACTTACAAAAAACTTTAAAAAACTTAATTTTGTGCTTACGTTTTTCCGTAACGTTCCGTACGTTTCTAGTGCTTAAACATATATTTATGACTAAACTTACTAAAAGTCTCGGTGTCGTTGTCTAATAGATTACAGCTAAGCAGAAGAGCTATATTTTAGGGAGAATTAAATGTAATTTACTTTTTTTTAATAATCACAATAGTATATTATCGACTTTTTTTGTAACTAATTAACAACCCACCTGGTAAGCCCGATTTTTTGTTCATATAAGTATCATTGACGACCAGCTCTCCCACTACAAAGTCGGTGGTTCCGAGCACACGTGTTGTGAACAACTTCGGTGTTTGTTCTCAATCCAGTCCGCTCCAGACACTAGCTGCTGGCCTCTTTCTTGTCGATAACACTAACTAGAACTGGAGAAGTTTGGAGGATTCCAGGGTTAGTGTTGACTAATTTATTTGAATTGCATTGTGTATTGAATTCGTAAGAACATTAGGTGGCTTCTTTTTTGGGTTTGATTAGCTTAAATCAGTATTTTGAAATAGCTACTCCAAAAGGCAAATCGTTTATCAGATTTGTCAGATTGCAGCTATTGGCAATGTTCGAATAGAAACCTACAACGTTTATGAGTAGGTTTTTTTAGTTACCATAAAAACAGGACCAGTACTTACGTAATAATAAATTTCAATCCTATAGTCCCAAAGGATTAAAAATGTAAGAATTTGTTGAAAAAATGTAAGAACTAG
Organism: Agriopis aurantiaria; assembly: GCA_914767915.1. NCBI lineage: Eukaryota > Metazoa > Arthropoda > Insecta > Lepidoptera > Geometridae > Agriopis > Agriopis aurantiaria. The sequence goes on from OU611990.1 coordinate 6,989,694, forward strand.
CCAACGCAACGTAAACAAAGAGAATTTATTTTCTCTTCGGCTTGTCTCAAGTGGTTTAAACAAGGTTGAGCTTTTATTATAATACAATATTAAAAATACCTCCAATTGGATTTTCTTGCTCTCTTTTACTTTAATAAACTCTCTTGGGGATATTTATAGCTATGATAGCTTAATTTTCTTTATTTTTGACTATTTTTACTTTAAAAGATTGTATTCTAAAAATTTCAGATGTTCAGGGTTACATGGAAAGCTGGCGGTGGTACCAAGCCAAAAGGCAAAGGTAGGTTATTCAACGGAACCCTCAGAGAACGAGTCTGGTTACTCTGTTCTCGTACTTGTCTGTTTGAGATAAATTTTTACCATAGGATCAACATGTCAGGGTTGATCCTATGGTAAAAATTTATCTCAATGAAAACTGTAAAAACCTCCTTTCGGCTTGGGACCACCATTCCGTGCAACACTGTAACGTTTGGCATTATACCTACAGCTTGCCTTGCCTCGCTTTTAGCGATAAGGCCGCCACTTGTGGCACTAGGTCTTAAGTGTTTTCTATCTGTTTGTAATTTTTATTTCTGGTGTACACAATAAAGAAATAAAGAAAGAAAGAAAGAAAAGAAAGAAAAGAAAGAAAATAAATTTTATTCGACAAAGTTATTTTTTGTTTCTATCTATTTTGTACATGCGAAATCTTATGGGTAGGCAGTAATATTTTCTTCCGTATAGTAGGCATGATGACTAATATATTTTTTTACCCTAAAAAAGCTGATAATAAATAGAGCACATCAACAAAAACAAAATTAAAATTAGTTCAAAAATAAATAAGATATAAGCATTTTAATTTAATTTAATTTCATGCTAGACAGAGAACGCACTATACTGAGCCGTGACGTCACGGCTCAGGAGCGCCATACAAATGCTATACTAACACATGCTTTGCGAGAAAGGTATAGAACATCCCCTCTCTATCCCCACCTAAAACTTTAAATACTCATATCTCAGAGATTTATCAGCCAATTCAAATTATTTTTTCAGTATATATAATGTATTTACTTATATTCATCGCTAAGCCGGTTATTTGTAATAAATTAAACATTAGGACACATGCCTATTTCCTCGTTCCTTTAATAGAACGCGAAACCACAAAAGACAATAGTATAAGTACAGAAGATTTACTTCAATTTACTATCTACAAACAGTCCATAACTCTTCAAGTGTTTCATATCTTTCTTTTTATTAAACTCGTCAAGTAAACCAACGTGTTAACAGAACTCGAATTACAAAACGCGGTCGAAACTCAACCCGCCGCGACACCAACTTGGACGTGTGTCGGCATAAAATTTATTTCGCGCAAAAACTTGTTCAGAGCTTATTAAGTAAGTTGGTGGAAGTTTTTAAAGGCGTTGCGGTGTAGCCGTCCGTTTGCTGTCAATTACGTGGCTCGTAACTTGGTTGCATGCCATCAATGTACAAACTCTTGCGAGAATATTGAAGTGGGTACTTAACACTGCTCTGCGCCCATTCAATGATAAGCAATACGTAGGTATACTCCTAGTTTCGGTAAAGTTAGCACATTAGTATTGAGTTATTTTTAAACAGTTTTGAATTCACTGACGTGTCATGATGTCAGATTTTAGGCACCCGTGGGTGCCTAAGGTGCAACGCTGACTGAAGAGTAGAAGCAACATCGTGTGGTAAATCATAATCCAGTTCTCACTTTATATAACTTTATTCATAGTCTTCTTCTTTATTCCTACTTATTACAGTTTTCAGACCAATATGCTTTCGCTATGAACGCTCAAGCCAGACTTAAGTCCCTCTTGCCAACATCCTACCGCATTATCTTTTTCCTACCCCCCCCTCTATTGCCGAGACTCCCGAGTCAACACGTTTCCGACCGCCATTTTATATAAAAAAGACTGTTAGTCAAATTAGATACCAACTGATTTAAAACCAAGAAATCACAAAGAAACAGTTGAAATAAGTTAGAAATCATGACACTCGGCCATCCGGCAACGTGATGCCTCCCGGCATTACATATAAAAATAAATAAATTACCTGAATAATAAATGTCCATTTTCCCTTTTGTTAAACATTTTGCATCAGGTTTATTCAACACTAATTATTTATGTACTAATATATTTATCATGACACTCGCAGCTTCCAAGCGACCGTAGAAAAATAGGTATTTCCGCGTAGTGTAATTTATTTGAAAGTTGACGTTGTATGTGATTGAGTGAGTGTCATTGTAATGTTCATCATCATCATTATCATCGTCATTTAAGCCGTAGGACGTTCACTGCTGGACATAGGCCTCCCTCAATCTCCCCTTATTGTAATTGGAATGTTATAATTAATATGGTTCTAGCTTATTTATTTTAATTATACTATTAGATTTATAAAACTTGTGTTTGATAATAAAATTATTTTGATTTGATTTTGTATAAAACTCAACTTTTCCCAGCTTGCCGTAAATTCAAAATTATCCCATCGCGCTTCCTCGATGCGTAGCACTTATTGCTCGCCTGCAAAGCGAGCGCCTGAGTTGTCTCCTATACTGACTCGCCTCTTTCGTCTCTCGATTGAGACTGGTCAAGTGCCGAAATCTTGGAAGCTTGCAAACGTGCAACCTGTACCCAAAAAAGGTAGTCGTGCCGACCCTGCCAACTACAGGCCAATCTCGGTCACGTCCATACTTTGCAAGACTATGGAACGTGTCCTCAACAACAGGCTCCTGGCGTATCTAGAAACTAATGATCTCCTCAGTGATCGGCAATACGGATTCCGCCGAAACCGGTCCACTGGGGATCTTCTAGCGTATGCCACACACATCTGGAGTGAAGCCATCGAGAAATACGGAGAAGCGCTCGCCGTTTCCCTCGACATTTCGAAGGCTTTCGACAGAGTTTGGCATGACGGCCTTATTAGCAAGCTCTCCTCTTTTGGCTTATCCGCTGGTTTTATTGCGTGGATATCGGACTTCCTGCGGGATAGATCAATTCGAGTTGTCATTGATGGCTGCTCGTCTGATCGAATGGCAATTAATGCCGGTGTCCCCCAGGGGTCAGTGCTCTCTGCAACGCTATTTCTGCTGCACATCAACGATCTGCTAAAGCCCGGTACTTTTGGGTACGCAGACGACAGCACAGTAGTAGAGAGCTATACATCCAATGCACGAACCAGTGGGCCTCAAATCCAGTCTCTCAGAGAGGCCATGGTCGAGCGCATGAACCTGTCCCTTAAGGCAGTCTCCGATTGGGGTGATGCCAACCTGGTCAAGTTCAATGCTGCTAAGACCCAGGCGTGTCTGTTCTCCGCCAAAAGGATGCCATTCCAACTGGCTCCTACTTTCCGGGATGTATCCATTCCGATAACTGACCAGCTTGAGCTTTTGGGCGTTTCTCTGACATCAACCCTCAATTTTTGGCTCCTATATTGAGAGCAAGACTCAATTGGCTGCAAAAAAGTTGGGTATCCTATCGAAGGTGCGACGGTACTTCACGTCGGAACAGTTGCTATCACTGTACCAAGCACAAGTTCGGTCGTGCATGGAGTACTGCTCTCACCTTTGGGATGGATCAGCTAAGTACCAACTTGAGGCATTGGAATCTATAGAGAAACGTGCTAAGAAGCTCATCAGCAATGAATCCTTAGTTCGGACTAAGCTTCTTAGTCTTGAGCATCGCCGTAAAGTTGCTAGTCTATCGGTTTTTTATCGGATACATTTCGGTGAGTGTGCATCGGATCTGCACGATCTAATTCCCTCCTGCCCATTTTTCTATCGGACTGCCAGAGCGGGCACGAAAAATCGTCACCGCTTTATGGTTGATATTCCGAAAACCCGTACAAAGCGCTTTGATTCCACATTTATTGTGCGAACTGCTAGTCTGTGGAATGCGCTGCCTGAATGGGTGTTCCCCGATGGTTACAATCTGGGTGTCTTCAAATCACGAGTGAATCGGTTCCTTCTAGGCAAGCGTGCTCCAACGTAGACCGCATCATCGCTTAACATCAGGCGTGATGGTGGTCAAACGCAAGCCTATTAATTATAAAAAAAAAAAAAAAAAAAAAAAAAAGCATAAGCATATTCCCTCGTTCTTCTATTGTCCCTATATAACGCTAATCTCGTCCATGTATTCCCGCAAACGCAACTTGTCGCATGTCCACCAAACCGTAAAAGACCTACTCCACCCGTCGTCACTGAGTTATTATAGATATTGCTTTTAAAGTATCCGTAAAGTAAATATTTGTTACCGATGAATCATACCAAATTCTATTAAAAAGTAACCTCAGTAATTCCAATAAGATCATCTACAATAACTTTGACTGTTATTGTAATATCCCACATAACTTTCAATTTGAACGAACATACAAAATAAACAATAACATCCGAAGGCGCAATCTGTACGAAATCACGAAACACGAGTCTTGCTTAATTATCTTGAATGTTGTTCAACTTGTACAAACATTCTGCGGATCATTAATTGGTACGAAATTGGTGTAATTCTCTCTGACAAATACTGACGCCAAACGAGTATTTAATTCAAAATTTAATCATGAGAAGAGTCAATACACATCATCAGCCAGTAAACGTCCACTGCTGAACCAAAACCTCCCTCTTAGAGAAGGGTGTTGCTATAATCCCCGAGCTTGGCAGGCGGCTTTGGGATCGCAGTACATCATCATTTCAGCTATAGGACGTCCACTGCTGAACATAGGCCTCCCCCATCGATCTCCAAAAGGGCCGGTTGGCTGCATCCAACGTTTCCCTGCGATCTCTGTTAGGTTGTCTGTCCATTTTGTAGGATCTCAGTACGTTCACTGACTACAACTACGACTAATGGGATGCTGCTGCCTATCCTACGGTGGTTCTAGTCGCAGTTTTAGGACATAACCGGGTGAAGAGTCTATAACCCAAATCAGAAAAGAAAAACTAAATTAAATCTATTTCTGTTGTAAGATGCATCAGGAAAAATAACGTTAATTCCCCACGTCACTACCAAGTTGCACTACTATTAGCGGTGTGAGAATTTGTGTTTTTTTTTCCTTTTGCTTAACTGTCCTGGGGATCATTTCAGAACCTGTGTTATTAGTGGTCACTGTTCCTCTAATTCAGAAAGACATAAGTGTGACGGGGATACAAACAATATCGCATGTTCAATAATTTCCAGCCGTATGGTTGAGCCATGGTTAATTTAAAACGCTCATATTTTCATCCCCCACGACATTACTATCTTAACTTCCTGTACAACCATAAAAATTAATAGAAAAAGAATTGTACTTACTAGAATTGGTATTTAAGTACTAAGTATGCAAACAATTTGGAATAAAAATGAAAATTTTACTAAACGCTTGTAAAGTTATTTTCGTCATTTGTTCTGTTGAAGTGTTACATTAGTAACATTTCAACGAAATTTTAAACATTATTAGTACATTAAATCAGGTCATATCTTCAAAAATATTGAAATGTACGAGTGAGATAGAGGATGCAGGAACTCTTAAACTATAATAATTTATTATCTGTCTATATATTATGTATATAAAAGACGATGTGTATATGTACCTATATGTATGTATGTATGTTAATTCCCTATGGACTCCAAAACAGCTAGGCCGATTTTGATGAAACTTTTAGGCAATCTGCAGATTAGCCCAACGAGTGACCCTATGTAAGTTTGGTAGCGATCAGATCAACTTTTTTTTGTTGTTTTAATATTTTCCCTACAAACAACAAGAATTGTAGAGGGGTACTTAGTATACTTAGCCTATGACAAGAATTGAAGTACATTGATATATTACATCATAGAAGAAAAAAATATCATCAAAGTCAGGAGGTTGCTGTCGCTACCAAGGAGGTTGCATTGTTTTCACCGTTCACTGGCAGATAGCTGATGTTATAAGGAGTAACTAAAGCTACTTTAACGTGGGTCTCAAGACATCCGCCAGAATTCATGAATACCAACTCTACTGATCGGGTTGAGAGGCGTGCGTTGGTAGAGGCCTATGTTCAGCAGTGGAATAGTATAGGCTGATTATGATGATGATTAACTCTATAGTAAATCTGCTTCAAACTGTCAATAAACGCTGTCTGTTGGTGCTCAATCAGATTACCAGTCAGCAAAGAGCAGGAATACAATTCCTGAATACGGCGCGTCTTTAAAGGCATCCCATTGAAGATCAGCAACAATCAACGATGCGGTAAAGGCATTCGAACAATGCTCGAATCGTGTTCGAATCTGAGAACGTAACCTCCGGCCGCCACTCACACCGCGCTGTAATCGATCCCTTCAGACCAATTAATTTAACGTATTGCCACGCAAGCATTCGACCATTCCCTCAACGAATGATAGATGTCATTTTGTACAATGCAATACAGTTATTAACACTTTTATATTTGAATGAAACAATTTTATAGCTGTCCCATTCATTATGCATGAAATTTTGCGTCGACAACACAAAACACGATGTTTAAATATGAATGAAAAACATTTTTGCTGTAAACGTTTCTTTTTATTGCACTTTTTACAGTGTTTTGCAGCATACTGGAAAAAATAACGAATAGTAGTTGTTTTTATTTTTTAAAGACCAGATTAAAACCTGTGTAAACGAAAAATTAAATTTAGAATAACTGTTAGGTTTCACACCTGACTCTTATTAATTGTGATAATTACAACTGAGTGTTGAGACGGTCAAGAAGTTCGCCAGATGGTAAGCGGCACGCTTGGCAATAACAGCCCTGGTGGAGAGCATAGTGTCCTACGGGCTGAGTAGCTACGGTCGAACGTTCAAAACGTATATAGAACAAATTTATAACCTACAGTATAGATTGCTTAAACTGATTGTCCCACGAAAAATTAAACAAAAATATAAAAATAATCCGATGGGATTATTTAAATATTGTGAAGTACTACCAATACTCGATAAAATAGACTATTGCATATTAAATGAACAATTCTTTAGAACTGAAATCCAACATAACAAAAAATATCCAGTTATTACAAGAAGCATGACTAACAAAAAACTCGTTATACCTACATTCAGAAACTTTTACGGGAAACGTACCTCACAATATATAATCCCTAATCTAATAAATAATTTACCACGCGAAACCTTTAGCAAAATTACACCAGTCAATATTAAACGAGTCTTGCAAAATTATTATATTAGTAAATTGCACTGATTCGGAGCATCATGTATAAAGTTCTAGGAACGAGCGAGGGCCGAGTGCTTTGTTCTACTGGCGACGACATAGCAAGCCGAAGCCACCCGAATGATCCGGAGTGACGGGCATGCACTCGCTCGGCTATTTCCGATGTAGATACATATTATTATGTTTACTTAATTAATGTTCTAATTATTTAAGCTGAGAACATGTCACCCAGATAAACCTCTGCGAGGTTTTTTGGTGACAGCAAACATGTAATATATGTAACATTATGTCATAAATAAATAAATAAAAAAAAAAAAAAAAAAGTTCAATGCCCATTATTTAGAACTTTAACAGTTTGAAACCCATCACCTCCGTCACTTCAGACTCATTTACCATTCCGTTAGGCGTGTTTACCATCTTGAACTCCACCGTCACTTAAGGGCTATGCTTCGTACGTAGGTTCTTAACACCAGATGAGTAGGGATCAAATCTATCAACCATTAAAAAAATCTGCGTTTCAATGAACTGCGCTCACCATTCTGAGTTATTACTTACTGAAATAAAACTCGCGAACCTAACATCATCTACTACAGATATTCCATAATCTAATAAAGCCAAAAGGATTAAATGAGTACTGCTCAGGGAATAATTCCAAACATATTTATCACCTAACGTAATCACAGGATGCTTATATCCAAAATAGGCTGAATTAGTTTCAAATCCCCAGATACTAAACGTAGATAATCTGATAATGAAGGTTATACTTAGATAATTAATGTAGAGGATTGCGGAGCTAACGTGAGCCCTATAATTTACTCTATAATTAACCGAATAATGATTAACAATCTCTCAGCTAATAATTTTTTATTGTCTTTTTAACGATAAAATATAACTCAGTATCCATAGCACAAATAACACGGACCCAAGGTTACAAAATATTAGTGCTTCAAACGAATCAAACGCGTCTTCGTCTTCGAAACGCACTAGCTTGCTCCACGAGCGCGTTACGAACTTCATTGTCTTAGCAAACTTGACGTTGCCAATTCTAAGCAGATAACGTAACGTGGCCGCGTTACGAGTTTATGTGGTCATACAGGCTAAAGGCACAGGATTCATTTTTCAATCACATTTTCATGTTATGACGTGACGTGTTTATGACAAGGAATCTCATGTAGCTTAGGGAATAAAGGCCCAGTCTGATATAAATAAATAGTTTGCCTTGAAGATAAACACATTTTTCACGGTACGTAACTATAGTAGTATTGTTGCCTGCGATTTCGTATAAACTACTTACTTTGATATAAACTAACAAACTCAAATTTCTCGGTCTTTTTGCAAAAAAAAAAATTAGCTGAAAAGCTACCCCACAAAAATCTGCTTCTATTTCAGCTCCATAGGTCAAGTCGTTTTTGAGATTTGCGATAAGTCAGTCAGTCAGTGATTGAATGATACAGAGGTATTTGAGTACCTATTATGCTTTTATATGAAGTTTATTATATAAATATTGCGATGATAGCCGAGAGATAGCATGTGCGATTTACAACCTGATGGCACCCGGTTCGATCCTTGGCCCTGCACCAATGACTTATTTAGTATCTAAATAAGTTATGTGCAGTTTCGATGCCATCGCTCAAAACAGTGAAGGAAAACATCGTGAGGAAACTGCTGGTCTGTGGAATGCGCTGCCTGAATGGGTGTTCCCCGATGGTTACAATCTGTGTGTCTTCAAATCACGAGAGAATCGGTTTCTTCTAGGCAAGCGTGCTCCAACGTAGACCGCATCATCGCTTAACATCAGGCGTGATGGTGGTCAAACGCAAGCCTATTAATATATTTTTTTATTGTCCAAGAAACTCAAAAAGTTCAATACGACATTTACCAACATGCACTGGGCCAGCGTGGTGGATTAGGGCCCATCCTCACTCTCTGAGATATACATGTGTCCCAGCTATGCGAACATGATAGGCTAATAACACAGACTAGGCAAAGCTACTACGCAGACTAGCGAGTTCGGCCCAGCTATTCTAAATTTAGGGTGGATGACGATTCATTCTGTTGATTTGTTTTCTCTACATCTCAGCACTGACTATACGGAAAAAACTATAAGTAATGTGAGTGAAAATAATCTAATACATTTTAAAATTTTCCCTAAATCTTTGGCTGATAACGATAATAATGATGGCATAAATATTATCAGCCTAATATTATGAGAGCTGTGTGTTGCCAGTGATGACATATGGTACTGAGACGTGATTTTTAACTGTTGGCCTTTTGGAAAAACTCAGAGTCACACAGCGGGCAATGGAAAGAGCTATATTTCTTTGCGCAATGGAATCCGAAGCATGAATATTCGCCAAAGAACCAGAGTCACCGACATAGCTGTTAAAATTTGAAAGTTGAAGTGGCAATGGGCAGGCCACATCGCTCGAAGAACCGATAACCGATGGGGAAGAAAGGTTCTTGAGTGGAGAGACCAAGAACCGGAAGACGCAGCGTGAGTAGGCCTCCCACTAGATGGACCGACGACATTGTGAGAGTCGCTGGCATCCAGTGGGTGCAAAAAGCAGGATGTCGTTCAGTGTGGAGGTTAAAGGGGGAGGCCTATGTTCAGCAGTGGACATCTTCCGGCTGATGATGATGATGACGATGACGATGAAATACTATAAGATAAAAGATAATTTTCCAGAAAGATAGAAAGAAAAAAAGTAAGTAAGGTGGATAATAAATAAATATTTTTGGGACATTTATCACACACGGTCATCTGACCCCAAACTAAGCATAGCTTGTGATATGGCTGCCAGAGACTGATATAGATACATAATTATATAGTTTTAAATACATACTTAAATAGATATTAACAACCAGATATAGAACAAACACAAATGTTCATCACCTAAATGTTTGTCCTATAGGTGGGAATCGTACCCACGCCCCCTAGTTCAGAATGTAGGTTCACTACCAACTGGACCAGCGGGCTATCAACATCGGCTGTCTTCTGGCTTATGATGATGAAATATTATGACATCATGAACTCAGATGACGCACAACTCTACATTGATATATAATGGGAAAAATACGTGGACATTTTATGGCCCATAATAATAATCAAACTTTACACCACAGTGTGACTTACATAGTAGCGGCTCCTTTGTATGCGAGTCGGTAACCGGTCATGTTCCACGGAGTCCACATTGCATCCACATTCTCTCATATTGTCGCCGTGTCTGCTTTGATTTGTGATAAAACTATACCACTGACATTGTGAACGTGTTAACGACGTTGGATGCTATACGCTACGAGCACTTATCGACTGGAATTGCAACTTTTACAATCCTTTTGGTACTTTTAACGTTACTATAAAAGACCAATTCCATAGACACGATTCCTGCTACCAAAAGAGCTTTGATTTACGCGTGATTTGTTTTCAGTGCCTACATTACTTAACTCTTTTCTCAAATTTGGTATTTAATGTGTCTATTATTTTTTTGTGGAAACATCTTTGATGAAAATTTTACTTTACGCACAGGCAGCCAGTTTTTGTGTCTGAGTTTTAATTTTTTTTCTCCACTAAAATATTAATGCACAAAGGTTATGTTAGATTTTACAGACAAAAGGACTACTGAAAAAAATCTAAATATATTTTGGAATCTTCATTGAGACCTAAGAAATGCTAAACTAAAGATAAAAAGCCCTAATCTTCTAGTTTTACGTTCTAAAACACGTTTGGAGACTGAAAGTACATATTCCTTCCTACTTATGAAAGTGGTGTAAAGGTGTGTGTTTATTGCAGCAATTTTCATTCTTGGAAGCTTAGTAGCTAGATCGTACTTAACCGAACACTTGACACGAAGTAGCACATTAGAGATTGCTAAATGATGTAATTATCTTAAATATCATAGCGTTAAGTGAACATCAAAGGTCTGGAATGGCTCATTCTCGAGACCCTTTGTAATATACAACACAACGTTCATATTTTCATTTCTAAATGGTATTATTACATGCATCTTTAAACTCCTGGTGCTTGTGGCGTAGGTGTTCCTAAAAGGGTCACCAAAGATCGGTTAGTCTTTAGATGGGTGACTGTGAGTGGCATTTACAATGATACTCAATTAATTATTAATAATAGTATAATAATAATACAATTTTTTTTTCAAAAACTTAGCCTATTATTGCTTACATGATTCCATAACAAAATATTGTAACACTTGTTACACTGTTTGTATTGATTTGTGTCATTTTGATTTAACTAGGTAGGTAGTTTATGATTGTGTTGTACAATTAATTAAAATCAGACACAAGTTCAATAAATCTAAGAGTTTGGTAGAGGCTTGCCTTTGACCACCACCTCGTCTGATGTTTAACGATATGATGCTGTCTACGATGGAGCACGCTTGTTTAGAAGAATCTGATTCACTCGTGAGTCCCAGATTGTAATTATAGGGGAACATATATTCAGGCAGGGCATTCCACAGACTGACAGCTCTCAATAAAAGTTGAATCAAAGCACTTTGTACGGGTTTTTTTAAAATATGAACTCTGAAGCAGTGTCTTGTTGCCTTTTTGAGCCCACTCTGCCAGTCCGATAAAAAATGGACAAGAGAGAATTTACCTACTATGTTTACCATCCTTACATAACATAAGGTGAGATCAGGTCAAAATAAATAAACAAAAAAGTTGCCATATCCAATCTGATCAATATAGACCTAACAAATATGGACACATGCTATCGTACCTAAGATTAGTGTGTGAATTTCATAATTTGTAATAAATTATTTAGTATTTAAAAGTCTCAGGGTCCTACGCTAAGTTTGTTGATTCATGGTCTCTCCTCTAGAAATCATCTATACCTTGTGTTGGGGACTTACGGGAAATGGATGATGGTGGCTGCGTTCTCGATCCTTTGGTTTAAACCTGAGGTGAGCTGGTCGCGGTGATGGTGATCGCAAACTTGGCGTGTGCACCAACCGGTTAGTAATCGCGGCTGCCGTTGAAGCACTAGGCTGAGGACGCGCGAGCTATCCAGGCGACGATTGACAGCGGAATGAGTGACAAAAATGGCGGGGAAAGCGAGGAAGCGTGTGTGTGTGTGTGCGTGTGAGTCTATGAGTTTCTTTTTTCTATTACAGGTTATAAATATGGCTCAGACACCTTGAGTAGAGTAAGACGTTTTCTAGGGTAGTATTTTATACCTACATTTTATCATTATGCAACATAAAATAATTAAATATATAATTAATAAAAATAATATAATTAATATGGTTCTAGCTTATTTATTTTAATTATACTATTAGATTTATAAAACTTGTGTTTGATAATAAAATTATTTTGATTTGATTTTGTATAAAACTCAACTTTTCCCAGCTTGCCGTAAATTCAAAATTATCCCATCGCGCTTCCTCGATGCGTAGCACTTATTGCTCGCCTGCAAAGCGAGCGCCTGAGTTGTCTCCTATACTGACTCGCCTCTTTCGTCTCTCGATTGAGACTGGTCAAGTGCCGAAATCTTGGAAGCTTGCAAACGTGCAACCTGTACCCAAAAAAGGTAGTCGTGCCGACCCTGCCAACTACAGGCCAATCTCGGTCACGTCCATACTTTGCAAGACTATGGAACGTGTCCTCAACAACAGGCTCCTGGCGTATCTAGAAACTAATGATCTCCTCAGTGATCGGCAATACGGATTCCGCCGAAACCGGTCCACTGGGGATCTTCTAGCGTATGCCACACACATCTGGAGTGAAGCCATCGAGAAATACGGAGAAGCGCTCGCCGTTTCCCTCGACATTTCGAAGGCTTTCGACAGAGTTTGGCATGACGGCCTTATTAGCAAGCTCTCCTCTTTTGGCTTATCCGCTGGTTTTATTGCGTGGATATCGGACTTCCTGCGGGATAGATCAATTCGAGTTGTCATTGATGGCTGCTCGTCTGATCGAATGGCAATTAATGCCGGTGTCCCCCAGGGGTCAGTGCTCTCTGCAACGCTATTTCTGCTGCACATCAACGATCTGCTAAAGCCCGGTACTTTTGGGTACGCAGACGACAGCACAGTAGTAGAGAGCTATACATCCAATGCACGAACCAGTGGGCCTCAAATCCAGTCTCTCAGAGAGGCCATGGTCGAGCGCATGAACCTGTCCCTTAAGGCAGTCTCCGATTGGGGTGATGCCAACCTGGTCAAGTTCAATGCTGCTAAGACCCAGGCGTGTCTGTTCTCCGCCAAAAGGATGCCATTCCAACTGGCTCCTACTTTCCGGGATGTATCCATTCCGATAACTGACCAGCTTGAGCTTTTGGGCGTTTCTCTGACATCAACCCTCAATTTTTGGCTCCTATATTGAGAGCAAGACTCAATTGGCTGCAAAAAAGTTGGGTATCCTATCGAAGGTGCGACGGTACTTCACGTCGGAACAGTTGCTATCACTGTACCAAGCACAAGTTCGGTCGTGCATGGAGTACTGCTCTCACCTTTGGGATGGATCAGCTAAGTACCAACTTGAGGCATTGGAATCTATAGAGAAACGTGCTAAGAAGCTCATCAGCAATGAATCCTTAGTTCGGACTAAGCTTCTTAGTCTTGAGCATCGCCGTAAAGTTGCTAGTCTATCGGTTTTTTATCGGATACATTTCGGTGAGTGTGCATCGGATCTGCACGATCTAATTCCCTCCTGCCCATTTTTCTATCGGACTGCCAGAGCGGGCACGAAAAATCGTCACCGCTTTATGGTTGATATTCCGAAAACCCGTACAAAGCGCTTTGATTCCACATTTATTGTGCGAACTGCTAGTCTGTGGAATGCGCTGCCTGAATGGGTGTTCCCCGATGGTTACAATCTGGGTGTCTTCAAATCACGAGTGAATCGGTTCCTTCTAGGCAAGCGTGCTCCAACGTAGACCGCATCATCGCTTAACATCAGGCGTGATGGTGGTCAAACGCAAGCCTATTAATTATAAAAAAAAAAAAAAAAAAAAAAAAAAGCATAAGCATATTCCCTCGTTCTTCTATTGTCCCTATATAACGCTAATCTCGTCCATGTATTCCCGCAAACGCAACTTGTCGCATGTCCACCAAACCGTAAAAGACCTACTCCACCCGTCGTCACTGAGTTATTATAGATATTGCTTTTAAAGTATCCGTAAAGTAAATATTTGTTACCGATGAATCATACCAAATTCTATTAAAAAGTAACCTCAGTAATTCCAATAAGATCATCTACAATAACTTTGACTGTTATTGTAATATCCCACATAACTTTCAATTTGAACGAACATACAAAATAAACAATAACATCCGAAGGCGCAATCTGTACGAAATCACGAAACACGAGTCTTGCTTAATTATCTTGAATGTTGTTCAACTTGTACAAACATTCTGCGGATCATTAATTGGTACGAAATTGGTGTAATTCTCTCTGACAAATACTGACGCCAAACGAGTATTTAATTCAAAATTTAATCATGAGAAGAGTCAATACACATCATCAGCCAGTAAACGTCCACTGCTGAACCAAAACCTCCCTCTTAGAGAAGGGTGTTGCTATAATCCCCGAGCTTGGCAGGCGGCTTTGGGATCGCAGTACATCATCATTTCAGCTATAGGACGTCCACTGCTGAACATAGGCCTCCCCCATCGATCTCCAAAAGGGCCGGTTGGCTGCATCCAACGTTTCCCTGCGATCTCTGTTAGGTTGTCTGTCCATTTTGTAGGATCTCAGTACGTTCACTGACTACAACTACGACTAATGGGATGCTGCTGCCTATCCTACGGTGGTTCTAGTCGCAGTTTTAGGACATAACCGGGTGAAGAGTCTATAACCCAAATCAGAAAAGAAAAACTAAATTAAATCTATTTCTGTTGTAAGATGCATCAGGAAAAATAACGTTAATTCCCCACGTCACTACCAAGTTGCACTACTATTAGCGGTGTGAGAATTTGTGTTTTTTTTTCCTTTTGCTTAACTGTCCTGGGGATCATTTCAGAACCTGTGTTATTAGTGGTCACTGTTCCTCTAATTCAGAAAGACATAAGTGTGACGGGGATACAAACAATATCGCATGTTCAATAATTTCCAGCCGTATGGTTGAGCCATGGTTAATTTAAAACGCTCATATTTTCATCCCCCACGACATTACTATCTTAACTTCCTGTACAACCATAAAAATTAATAGAAAAAGAATTGTACTTACTAGAATTGGTATTTAAGTACTAAGTATGCAAACAATTTGGAATAAAAATGAAAATTTTACTAAACGCTTGTAAAGTTATTTTCGTCATTTGTTCTGTTGAAGTGTTACATTAGTAACATTTCAACGAAATTTTAAACATTATTAGTACATTAAATCAGGTCATATCTTCAAAAATATTGAAATGTACGAGTGAGATAGAGGATGCAGGAACTCTTAAACTATAATAATTTATTATCTGTCTATATATTATGTATATAAAAGACGATGTGTATATGTACCTATATGTATGTATGTATGTTAATTCCCTATGGACTCCAAAACAGCTAGGCCGATTTTGATGAAACTTTTAGGCAATCTGCAGATTAGCCCAACGAGTGACCCTATGTAAGTTTGGTAGCGATCAGATCAACTTTTTTTTGTTGTTTTAATATTTTCCCTACAAACAACAAGAATTGTAGAGGGGTACTTAGTATACTTAGCCTATGACAAGAATTGAAGTACATTGATATATTACATCATAGAAGAAAAAAATATCATCAAAGTCAGGAGGTTGCTGTCGCTACCAAGGAGGTTGCATTGTTTTCACCGTTCACTGGCAGATAGCTGATGTTATAAGGAGTAACTAAAGCTACTTTAACGTGGGTCTCAAGACATCCGCCAGAATTCATGAATACCAACTCTACTGATCGGGTTGAGAGGCGTGCGTTGGTAGAGGCCTATGTTCAGCAGTGGAATAGTATAGGCTGATTATGATGATGATTAACTCTATAGTAAATCTGCTTCAAACTGTCAATAAACGCTGTCTGTTGGTGCTCAATCAGATTACCAGTCAGCAAAGAGCAGGAATACAATTCCTGAATACGGCGCGTCTTTAAAGGCATCCCATTGAAGATCAGCAACAATCAACGATGCGGTAAAGGCATTCGAACAATGCTCGAATCGTGTTCGAATCTGAGAACGTAACCTCCGGCCGCCACTCACACCGCGCTGTAATCGATCCCTTCAGACCAATTAATTTAACGTATTGCCACGCAAGCATTCGACCATTCCCTCAACGAATGATAGATGTCATTTTGTACAATGCAATACAGTTATTAACACTTTTATATTTGAATGAAACAATTTTATAGCTGTCCCATTCATTATGCATGAAATTTTGCGTCGACAACACAAAACACGATGTTTAAATATGAATGAAAAACATTTTTGCTGTAAACGTTTCTTTTTATTGCACTTTT
The DNA here is from genome assembly GCA_914767915.1 of Agriopis aurantiaria. Taxonomy (NCBI): domain Eukaryota; kingdom Metazoa; phylum Arthropoda; class Insecta; order Lepidoptera; family Geometridae; genus Agriopis; species Agriopis aurantiaria. The sequence continues at coordinate 7,006,261 of OU611990.1, forward strand.
TACAGTGTTTTGCAGCATACTGGAAAAAATAACGAATAGTAGTTGTTTTTATTTTTTAAAGACCAGATTAAAACCTGTGTAAACGAAAAATTAAATTTAGAATAACTGTTAGGTTTCACACCTGACTCTTATTAATTGTGATAATTACAACTGAGTGTTGAGACGGTCAAGAAGTTCGCCAGATGGTAAGCGGCACGCTTGGCAATAACAGCCCTGGTGGAGAGCATAGTGTCCTACGGGCTGAGTAGCTACGGTCGAACGTTCAAAACGTATATAGAACAAATTTATAACCTACAGTATAGATTGCTTAAACTGATTGTCCCACGAAAAATTAAACAAAAATATAAAAATAATCCGATGGGATTATTTAAATATTGTGAAGTACTACCAATACTCGATAAAATAGACTATTGCATATTAAATGAACAATTCTTTAGAACTGAAATCCAACATAACAAAAAATATCCAGTTATTACAAGAAGCATGACTAACAAAAAACTCGTTATACCTACATTCAGAAACTTTTACGGGAAACGTACCTCACAATATATAATCCCTAATCTAATAAATAATTTACCACGCGAAACCTTTAGCAAAATTACACCAGTCAATATTAAACGAGTCTTGCAAAATTATTATATTAGTAAATTGCACTGATTCGGAGCATCATGTATAAAGTTCTAGGAACGAGCGAGGGCCGAGTGCTTTGTTCTACTGGCGACGACATAGCAAGCCGAAGCCACCCGAATGATCCGGAGTGACGGGCATGCACTCGCTCGGCTATTTCCGATGTAGATACATATTATTATGTTTACTTAATTAATGTTCTAATTATTTAAGCTGAGAACATGTCACCCAGATAAACCTCTGCGAGGTTTTTTGGTGACAGCAAACATGTAATATATGTAACATTATGTCATAAATAAATAAATAAAAAAAAAATAAAAAAAGTTCAATGCCCATTATTTAGAACTTTAACAGTTTGAAACCCATCACCTCCGTCACTTCAGACTCATTTACCATTCCGTTAGGCGTGTTTACCATCTTGAACTCCACCGTCACTTAAGGGCTATGCTTCGTACGTAGGTTCTTAACACCAGATGAGTAGGGATCAAATCTATCAACCATTAAAAAAATCTGCGTTTCAATGAACTGCGCTCACCATTCTGAGTTATTACTTACTGAAATAAAACTCGCGAACCTAACATCATCTACTACAGATATTCCATAATCTAATAAAGCCAAAAGGATTAAATGAGTACTGCTCAGGGAATAATTCCAAACATATTTATCACCTAACGTAATCACAGGATGCTTATATCCAAAATAGGCTGAATTAGTTTCAAATCCCCAGATACTAAACGTAGATAATCTGATAATGAAGGTTATACTTAGATAATTAATGTAGAGGATTGCGGAGCTAACGTGAGCCCTATAATTTACTCTATAATTAACCGAATAATGATTAACAATCTCTCAGCTAATAATTTTTTATTGTCTTTTTAACGATAAAATATAACTCAGTATCCATAGCACAAATAACACGGACCCAAGGTTACAAAATATTAGTGCTTCAAACGAATCAAACGCGTCTTCGTCTTCGAAACGCACTAGCTTGCTCCACGAGCGCGTTACGAACTTCATTGTCTTAGCAAACTTGACGTTGCCAATTCTAAGCAGATAACGTAACGTGGCCGCGTTACGAGTTTATGTGGTCATACAGGCTAAAGGCACAGGATTCATTTTTCAATCACATTTTCATGTTATGACGTGACGTGTTTATGACAAGGAATCTCATGTAGCTTAGGGAATAAAGGCCCAGTCTGATATAAATAAATAGTTTGCCTTGAAGATAAACACATTTTTCACGGTACGTAACTATAGTAGTATTGTTGCCTGCGATTTCGTATAAACTACTTACTTTGATATAAACTAACAAACTCAAATTTCTCGGTCTTTTTGCAAAAAAAAAAATTAGCTGAAAAGCTACCCCACAAAAATCTGCTTCTATTTCAGCTCCATAGGTCAAGTCGTTTTTGAGATTTGCGATAAGTCAGTCAGTCAGTGATTGAATGATACAGAGGTATTTGAGTACCTATTATGCTTTTATATGAAGTTTATTATATAAATATTGCGATGATAGCCGAGAGATAGCATGTGCGATTTACAACCTGATGGCACCCGGTTCGATCCTTGGCCCTGCACCAATGACTTATTTAGTATCTAAATAAGTTATGTGCAGTTTCGATGCCATCGCTCAAAACAGTGAAGGAAAACATCGTGAGGAAACTGCTGGTCTGTGGAATGCGCTGCCTGAATGGGTGTTCCCCGATGGTTACAATCTGTGTGTCTTCAAATCACGAGAGAATCGGTTTCTTCTAGGCAAGCGTGCTCCAACGTAGACCGCATCATCGCTTAACATCAGGCGTGATGGTGGTCAAACGCAAGCCTATTAATATATTTTTTTATTGTCCAAGAAACTCAAAAAGTTCAATACGACATTTACCAACATGCACTGGGCCAGCGTGGTGGATTAGGGCCCATCCTCACTCTCTGAGATATACATGTGTCCCAGCTATGCGAACATGATAGGCTAATAACACAGACTAGGCAAAGCTACTACGCAGACTAGCGAGTTCGGCCCAGCTATTCTAAATTTAGGGTGGATGACGATTCATTCTGTTGATTTGTTTTCTCTACATCTCAGCACTGACTATACGGAAAAAACTATAAGTAATGTGAGTGAAAATAATCTAATACATTTTAAAATTTTCCCTAAATCTTTGGCTGATAACGATAATAATGATGGCATAAATATTATCAGCCTAATATTATGAGAGCTGTGTGTTGCCAGTGATGACATATGGTACTGAGACGTGATTTTTAACTGTTGGCCTTTTGGAAAAACTCAGAGTCACACAGCGGGCAATGGAAAGAGCTATATTTCTTTGCGCAATGGAATCCGAAGCATGAATATTCGCCAAAGAACCAGAGTCACCGACATAGCTGTTAAAATTTGAAAGTTGAAGTGGCAATGGGCAGGCCACATCGCTCGAAGAACCGATAACCGATGGGGAAGAAAGGTTCTTGAGTGGAGAGACCAAGAACCGGAAGACGCAGCGTGAGTAGGCCTCCCACTAGATGGACCGACGACATTGTGAGAGTCGCTGGCATCCAGTGGGTGCAAAAAGCAGGATGTCGTTCAGTGTGGAGGTTAAAGGGGGAGGCCTATGTTCAGCAGTGGACATCTTCCGGCTGATGATGATGATGACGATGACGATGAAATACTATAAGATAAAAGATAATTTTCCAGAAAGATAGAAAGAAAAAAAGTAAGTAAGGTGGATAATAAATAAATATTTTTGGGACATTTATCACACACGGTCATCTGACCCCAAACTAAGCATAGCTTGTGATATGGCTGCCAGAGACTGATATAGATACATAATTATATAGTTTTAAATACATACTTAAATAGATATTAACAACCAGATATAGAACAAACACAAATGTTCATCACCTAAATGTTTGTCCTATAGGTGGGAATCGTACCCACGCCCCCTAGTTCAGAATGTAGGTTCACTACCAACTGGACCAGCGGGCTATCAACATCGGCTGTCTTCTGGCTTATGATGATGAAATATTATGACATCATGAACTCAGATGACGCACAACTCTACATTGATATATAATGGGAAAAATACGTGGACATTTTATGGCCCATAATAATAATCAAACTTTACACCACAGTGTGACTTACATAGTAGCGGCTCCTTTGTATGCGAGTCGGTAACCGGTCATGTTCCACGGAGTCCACATTGCATCCACATTCTCTCATATTGTCGCCGTGTCTGCTTTGATTTGTGATAAAACTATACCACTGACATTGTGAACGTGTTAACGACGTTGGATGCTATACGCTACGAGCACTTATCGACTGGAATTGCAACTTTTACAATCCTTTTGGTACTTTTAACGTTACTATAAAAGACCAATTCCATAGACACGATTCCTGCTACCAAAAGAGCTTTGATTTACGCGTGATTTGTTTTCAGTGCCTACATTACTTAACTCTTTTCTCAAATTTGGTATTTAATGTGTCTATTATTTTTTTGTGGAAACATCTTTGATGAAAATTTTACTTTACGCACAGGCAGCCAGTTTTTGTGTCTGAGTTTTAATTTTTTTTCTCCACTAAAATATTAATGCACAAAGGTTATGTTAGATTTTACAGACAAAAGGACTACTGAAAAAAATCTAAATATATTTTGGAATCTTCATTGAGACCTAAGAAATGCTAAACTAAAGATAAAAAGCCCTAATCTTCTAGTTTTACGTTCTAAAACACGTTTGGAGACTGAAAGTACATATTCCTTCCTACTTATGAAAGTGGTGTAAAGGTGTGTGTTTATTGCAGCAATTTTCATTCTTGGAAGCTTAGTAGCTAGATCGTACTTAACCGAACACTTGACACGAAGTAGCACATTAGAGATTGCTAAATGATGTAATTATCTTAAATATCATAGCGTTAAGTGAACATCAAAGGTCTGGAATGGCTCATTCTCGAGACCCTTTGTAATATACAACACAACGTTCATATTTTCATTTCTAAATGGTATTATTACATGCATCTTTAAACTCCTGGTGCTTGTGGCGTAGGTGTTCCTAAAAGGGTCACCAAAGATCGGTTAGTCTTTAGATGGGTGACTGTGAGTGGCATTTACAATGATACTCAATTAATTATTAATAATAGTATAATAATAATACAATTTTTTTTTCAAAAACTTAGCCTATTATTGCTTACATGATTCCATAACAAAATATTGTAACACTTGTTACACTGTTTGTATTGATTTGTGTCATTTTGATTTAACTAGGTAGGTAGTTTATGATTGTGTTGTACAATTAATTAAAATCAGACACAAGTTCAATAAATCTAAGAGTTTGGTAGAGGCTTGCCTTTGACCACCACCTCGTCTGATGTTTAACGATATGATGCTGTCTACGATGGAGCACGCTTGTTTAGAAGAATCTGATTCACTCGTGAGTCCCAGATTGTAATTATAGGGGAACATATATTCAGGCAGGGCATTCCACAGACTGACAGCTCTCAATAAAAGTTGAATCAAAGCACTTTGTACGGGTTTTTTTAAAATATGAACTCTGAAGCAGTGTCTTGTTGCCTTTTTGAGCCCACTCTGCCAGTCCGATAAAAAATGGACAAGAGAGAATTTACCTACTATGTTTACCATCCTTACATAACATAAGGTGAGATCAGGTCAAAATAAATAAACAAAAAAGTTGCCATATCCAATCTGATCAATATAGACCTAACAAATATGGACACATGCTATCGTACCTAAGATTAGTGTGTGAATTTCATAATTTGTAATAAATTATTTAGTATTTAAAAGTCTCAGGGTCCTACGCTAAGTTTGTTGATTCATGGTCTCTCCTCTAGAAATCATCTATACCTTGTGTTGGGGACTTACGGGAAATGGATGATGGTGGCTGCGTTCTCGATCCTTTGGTTTAAACCTGAGGTGAGCTGGTCGCGGTGATGGTGATCGCAAACTTGGCGTGTGCACCAACCGGTTAGTAATCGCGGCTGCCGTTGAAGCACTAGGCTGAGGACGCGCGAGCTATCCAGGCGACGATTGACAGCGGAATGAGTGACAAAAATGGCGGGGAAAGCGAGGAAGCGTGTGTGTGTGTGTGCGTGTGAGTCTATGAGTTTCTTTTTTCTATTACAGGTTATAAATATGGCTCAGACACCTTGAGTAGAGTAAGACGTTTTCTAGGGTAGTATTTTATACCTACATTTTATCATTATGCAACATAAACTTGTCAAAAGTATATCTTGAATAAAGATTCTTCGCTGGAGAAAAATTAAAGGGAAACGCAATTATCTTCAAACTTTTTCAGTGGAAATTCAATCTTGATCAACTTTTTATTCGATCATTATGAGAGCCTTTAATTAAAAAAGAATACGCTTCTTTACTTGGAAATAACTTTACAAAATGGAGTTTTAATATAAGCAACGGATTGAATTTTCGATATTAATTTTACTCAAACAAAAATATTTTAACTGGGTATTGTAGTATTTTCGGGTAGCGATTAAATAAAAAATATTTAAAAAAAACTAGTGATTGTAAAATTATTTTGTGGTAAGCGTGTATTTTTTTTCATTAAAATAGGCATTATTCTAAATAAATAAATAAAAAATTGTTATAGATAAAGATAAACACATTGTGGAACTTAAGGGCGTAGAACTCACAAAATCGCACAATGGCGTCTTGAAATCGAGAGTTAACTAGTTACTTCTTACATAAGCGTGCAGTACGCTCCGTCTAGTCCAAGTGTTTGCTTAGCATTAGGGCCTTATTCGTAACAATTTATTTTGTCTTATTAGATTTTGACATCTTTAGTATATCGAAACCACAGAAAATAGAAGTAAATAGAACATAGAATGAAAATGAAAAGGAAAATCTGTCACCAGGCATTATGAGTGAACCTTGATTGAACATTCTTATTTAGATCAACCACATAAAAGAGACCTCAGGGAAACGCTGGATGCAGGCCGCGTCCAACCAGCCCTTTTTGAGATCGATGGGGGAGGCCTATGTCCAGCAGTGGACGTCCTATGGCTGAAATTATGATGATGATGATGATTTAGATCAACGCGTCGGACTCCGCATCCTAAGAACTTGGACCTTACCTTTTTAGTTCTCAAAGTTCCTTGTCCGCATCACAGTTGCTAACTGATTTCGAATGACTGACGTTTCGTTTATATGGGTGTAACTGGCTACAACCTTACAAAAATGCCTTGACAGCCGTTAAAATTTAAACAAAAAAGTGTGATCCAAACTGTAGGCATTTGTTTTTAAAATGTGACGAAAAGTCTGAATAGGGTCACATGCCTATTCACATTAATTTTTTCAGAACGACCACAGAAAAGAAAAAAAACTTCTGTGAGAACGACGGCTTAACTTTAGGTAATAAAGACAATTGAAAACTTAAAGTTATATGATTATTTACGCGATATTTACCGTGGTAAGGTTGTGTGTCCACGGTAAATATCCCGTAAATAACCATATAACTTTAGTGAACAACCGTGATAGTTTAAAACAGTGTTTTAATTGAAAACTTGTCTTTTTATGTTGGAATTGAAGATTGAGTATGTCCAATGACAATATTAATTATATTTGGGTCAAGTTTCAAAAACCGTGAAGACAAAATATGTGTATAAAGGCCCTGATATGGACAAATGCAAGCCTATCAAGCAATAAAACTTCTTAGAAACTGCGCTGAGTTTTAACCTAATTTCGGTCACACTGATCGAATATTATATGCAAGCATGATGCTTACCATCAAGCGAGTGATGTGCTCGAGACAAGCACATCACTCACCTGCTCACTCAGTTGTATAAAAAATAGGTCAAACACAAAAATAACTTTCCCTTAGACTACGTATTATAATGTATCTTTCAAGTTGTTGGGTCGAGAACATGTCGGTTATTGATCAGCAATATTATTGGTTTGGGTCTATGATGTGGGACAGACAGCGCACTGAATTATAGCTATTCAAATGCGAGTAGTTTTACCCTTTTCATACAGCTTTATAAACCAGCTGCGCACCGGTTTTCTCTTCAATGTTATGCTAAAATATGTGCCTCAGATCCGGGCTTCATTCTGGCTCAATCGACATTATTTGAACTATATAAACGCGAAAAAACAAACGCAAACGCAATTGTGTTGAAAATAATAGAGATGGCAAAAGATTGAGTGTGACGGGACAGAAACTGTGCGTCCGATTAGGTCCGTTTTGTTGTAAAAACTACCATTTTATTATTGATAGCTCTTTGGGCACCTTAACTACAGACAGCTACCGTAATGCATTGTTTCATTTATAGTTTTAGAAAATCCATTTACTCAATTTTTGTTACTTGATAATTTGTTTTAATATCAATAAATGGTATAATATTTATAGAGTTTAATTTATAGTTTGTTTTTAAAAGTGACGTATAAGATTAACAAACTTGCTACTTACAGTTTAAAAAATGTAGTCATGTGGACTGCCGACAGAAGTGAAAACTTTACGTCACATTAGCATGTCCTAGCATGTCGGTGACGCAAAGCCATATGTTTTGCTGCTACCAAAAATTTCTCAACGTGGCGAAAGAAGTTTACACTTCATTTTTTTTTCACTACATAAACAAAGTAGGTAAACACAGGAAATCTGATCTACCTATTAGATGGATGAAGTTCTAAAAATAATTAAAATACTCAAGTCCACTATTACTTTGCAGTGTACCCAGCATGCTGGCAGTCCTAGTTAGTACCCACCTTAGTTAATTGGATAATAAAAATAAAAAACTAAAGCCAGTTGCAGACGACGCGCAGTAAACTCGCGCGAGTAAATACTCGCGCAAGTACTGCGCATCGCTTGCAAGGAGCCTAGAACAGTTTTAGTTTAGTGCGAGACTACTAAGCAACATCCACTTCCACTGCACTTTTTACTTAGTGCTACTGGAACTAAGTAAAAAGTGCTGTAGCTTGTTGCAGGCGAAGCGCAGGACTCGTGCAAGTAATACTCGCGTAAGTACTACACATTTTCTGCAACCAACTTAAAAAATAACAATACTGTATCAGCATTTATTTTATTTAAACGAGTAAACCTTGTTAGTGTGTAAACCCAAATAAAAGAGTCCTAAAATTTCACGAAAAATAAAATATGATTTTTGTGTAGCCAGTGAGTGTGTAATTTTTTTACATTTACATAAATTTTCCTGTAATCGTGTGGATTTAACCTCGGTAGTTCGTGAGCCTAGGTTGTCGCTGGGCTAGGTATTTGGGTTAGTAATTTATTACGCATGATGTACTAAATATAGAGATGGCGACTAGCAACACAACATAGTAAGCAAAATATTATATCAGGTTACACAGAACAGAGGCACTTGTAACTATTATATTATTATATTATGAACAGGTTTTAATATAGGATCAAACATGAGATCGTTGAAAAAAGTATCAGCTGTTTCATACATTTCTTGAGGTAATTATTTTTTTCTATGGAACAGCAGTTTTATGTGGGGGTTTGCTCCCAAATATAGCTAGTCTTACGCGGTATAAACTGATCCTTGAGGACCATGCAGCTACGCAATTGGCACGAAGTTGCATAGTGTCGTGAAGAGGTTTTTTTTTAACTGTCAGATGCCAATATTCACTTTGGGGTCATCGCGTCTCCCATAGGAAAAATCCTTCATAATGATGAGTACAACGACCTCCTTTCGACTTAGTACCGCTTTGTGTAGCCTTGTACATCAATAAAAAGCACGCCTTAATATAATACATTACGGTGAGTTGATTAATTTAAAAAAAAGTTGGCTGTGTTGTAGATTTTACCCCATGAATCAAAGCCAAAAGGTATTGTAGCTAGCATGCATGTATGTATGCTTTTTTTATATTGCAACCTTCAGCCTAAACGCCTATTTTAATAAATGAGGTGTCTATAATTCATGTAAGTTCTGGGATGGTCACTGGATCAGTTTCGTCATCTTATATAACAACTAGCAGCATCTTTTATAACAACTAGCAGCATCTTATATAACAACTAGCAGCATCTTATATAACAACTAGCAGACCTGACAGACGTTGTCCTGTCTTAGAAATGTCAAGCACGCAAAGACAAAATAGAAAATCTTATTTTTTTACGCCTTGGGTTACATTATTGGAGTTTTAGTAAGGATCCCTATTTTTTTTTTAAATATAATATAGCCTATGTTACCCGGGGATAGCGTAACTTCCCAACAATGAAAGAATGTTTCAAATCGGTTCAGTAGTTTCGGAGCCTATTCAATGCAAACAAACAAACAAACAAATCTTTCCTCTTTGTAATATTAGTATTTAGTATAGATAACAAAGCGGAGATAGATTTATTTATATCAATCACATCATTACGAGCTTATCTTGTTTCTACTGCTAGGAGACGGGCCTTCTCTCATAGAGAGAGAATGGGCCTTAAATCCACCAAGCCGACACAGTGCATGTTGGTAAATGTCATATGTCTTTATACATTTGAGATTCTTTGACATACCGGTTTTCTCACGATGTTTTCCTTTAGCGTTGTTGATCGATAGCATTGAAACTGCACATAATTTACTTAAGTACTAAATAAGTAATCGGTGAAGGAACGAGGATTGAACCGGGTGCCGTCTGATTGTAAAGCGCAATTGCTACCACTGTGATGGAATACCTAGTCGGGATAATTTTTTTGTTTTGTCTGCACAAATATAAGCACTATTGACATTCCGCTTTCGTGACGATAATTTCTCACGGAAATACTATGATACATGTGCAAGCCATAAAACTTTCTAAGTGTTCGCCTTACCAGAACTGCAACTAATGGGAGTTTTAATTTCTTTATCCTAAGATTGCCCTAACTATGAAAAAACCCTAGCCTGCACAATTTCTAAGATTTTGGCGTCATAAACATGTCAAACGGACCTAGTGGATATTAATTCTAAAGATAAAATGTAGCACGCTGAGTTGCGTAGAACTTAAGTGTCGAACGAATGTGTCAAAAGAACTCAGAACAAAAAGGGACCATTAATTTACTTGGAATATGTATAACAGATGTACGCGTCCTCTCAGGACCGAACGCCAAAATTAGGCGCACAGTGATTGATATGGAGTGAGCGAGTGTAGACGTGTTTATCTATCTAATAATATTGCAAATGGTAAGATTGTTCCATTGCAAGTGAGCTGTTAAAGAGTGTTATAATCAGTGAAGTTCCGGTAAGGACGCCTGTCGGTAAAGTACTGATATTCTATTCCTTACACTCAAGTCTGATCAAACTAATATCAAAAGATAATTAGTAACCTATGCTCAAATGGCCTAGAAGGACCCCATGTGACGGGACCTGACTCCTACCTAAGTCCATGCTATGCAAAGCGTATCACCTGGTGCTGGATCTTAATTGCGTGCGCCATATGGCCCGCTATGTATATTGTATATAGAATCATGAAAGTCTTTTTAAAGCGGTGTTTCACACCTAGAGTCGCTATAGACGTGGTACTGCTACCGCATTGTACGAATAGAAACAACAACAAACGCACTCAGGTGTACGCATAATTAATTGATTCATTACGACTGGAAATAAATGAACTTAGAGAGACAAGTAGATTCATTATTCTAATCCAGTCATGTTATCAAGTCTAAATGAAGGGCTTTTGGCCGAATGTATATATCTCTTGCTCACTCAATTCTTGTTGAATTAGAGGCCAATGATTTTATAATGTGCCGCATTTACTTATAATGTATGACTCTCATCTTTTACCTGGTTCCTTTAGAGCAGTAATAACTAATATGATCTTGGAAAGTATGGATGAACAAGTCACTCTACTTAAGTTCTCCTGGTCGCTATCTCCTGGCATTTTGTATTACCAGTGAGTAAATACAGTACTGATATTGCTACGAGCGTATGACCGCAAAGGAGAGCCTACCTCATTTAATTGGCGCCAACCAATTATAACAGCATCGCTGTTACCTATATAAATTATGCTCTAAATAAACTAGCGTCACTGATGTCTTTATTGTATTACTTGATATAATGTGTGTGTAATTTTCTGATAATTAATGTGTTGTTGTGGTATTTTACGATAAAACTTCCGTACCTTGGCCGTGGCAATTAACTATCAAGATTGGGTACTTCATAGTACATTTTAGCTTAATAATAATTCACATCAGACCAAGTTTCACAATGTAGCCAATAACAGTCAAACCCATTAAATCTAATCTTCTTATCAAATTATATTTCATAAAAATTAATTCTAATAACATTGTGAGAAATCTCTATAAATTATTATAAATCACTACCAAACAGTATTTGATCTAATAATCAATTAATAAACACCAAGGAACGGAGACTAATATAGCTTAATATAGGCTCAATTAAATAATAATTAGTAAAGAGAAGGGCGAACGCGATTTCATTCCTAAGGATTAGACATGTCATTTTCCTCCAGTTTTCGCTTCGGATACTCGCTTTCTGGAAAGGAAAATTACCATATCTTAATGCTAGCCGTTTAGTCGAGTGTCCTGCATTCCGTATTCCACATCTGGGATACGGGGCGTATAAATATACTATGATTATGTTTATTGCAAAAGACGAACAGATTGCATTATTTTCTAACAATAGACGTTAATTACATGATCAGTCTTAATAAACCCTTATATCGCCCAAATAATTTGTTTGATTTGCATATTTTATTCTACGAACCCTAACACCTTGGTAGGCAGGCAGGGTCTGGCATATAGTATCCCCACAAACGAAGGCCGGTTCAGCTGAACATAAACTAATGGAAGCTATTCCCAAGGACAACGAGTAACTTGTAACGTATACAGACGTTTCCCGAGTCATTCGATCGTAGTGATACTAATATGCCATTTTCACCTCTACAGATCTAAATCTAGGTCTTTCTGATAGACCTCATTCTATTAACGTTCGTACAAGGACGAGTCTTGGCTATCTCTATCTAGAACGCTACGTGCTGCGGCTGGACATCGGCGACTCCGTGCGACGATCGGCCACCAAATCTCTAGAACATACTTGTGGTGGGTATTGAATAAGTATCAAATATATTGAACTATTACTTGCACTATAGATAGGGTCCACTATGGCATGTCACCGCTTACCTGATGAGCAGAGACAATGGCGAATAGTGGCTAGATCATAAACATTAAGAGCTCCTGCTCAGAGTCACCGAGTGTCAGTGCCTTAAGCCGCCTTAGTGACTAATAATATGCATATTTCATCTAGTTAGATAAATGTTATTAAATATGCCAACATTGTTTCCCGTGAAGATCTGATAAAGCCATTAACGAACTAAATATCATTAACGTCATCTTGTTTTGGAAGAGTAATGTATCGACTAGGATTTACGGTATCTTGGTCGGTTGGGATAATCATAATATCCCTACGAGGCATAAAGAGTTTCTATGCTCCTTATTAACGTATCTTTAGGTCGGTAATACCGACTCAGCAGGTCTAAATCTCTCGTGCCGGTTTTTTTGTGGCTCTGGCTCGCATTTCACACATCTCACAATGACACATGCTAAGCTACGTGTCGCGGACGTAAGTTGACTTCGGTGGCCACCGAAATTTGCTTTTTAAATCCGGTACTTGTACGTATGGCGTACGAGAAGGCCGTACCCTAATGGTGCCGTCTTGTAAGGCGCGCTCGCCAAACTAACGATCCGCAGAAGCAGTGCTCAGCACTCTCCTTTTAAGGATATAGGCTAGATCGAGCAGAGTGAGCCAATTAAAATGTCAGTTACAGATTTGCACAATGTACCACAAGTCAGTTACTTGTCTGGATAATTATAATACCGCGCTAATTACTGAATTCAGCTAACCTTTAACTAAATTGAAGCTCTAGACTTTCAACGCTATCCTTCAAAGCTATTCTCAGCCGACAAGCCTGAATGTATACTTGTGCAATCGAGTAAAAGCCGTGGAGTTCCCGCTACTAAAGATATGGAATACTAATTATAATTATGTTTAAATGTGCTCATCCTTACAAAGGAATCACCACCTTTAACTGGATCTGTGTCGATACAATACAATAACCTTAATCACTTAAAGAAAAAAAAGACGATCACTTAAGAAGAGGTAGATTCTGGCGAATCACTAGAATCAGGTATAGACGAATGTCGTTTACCATTACAGAAATTGGCATGCCGCGATCAGGATATCATACCAAATAATGGTACTATGGGCCTGAGTAGGTCATAAATATTGGCCTTTCACAGACCAGAGATATGGTCAATACTCTGGCTTCGAGGCTGGGAAAATTAATATGGGAAAGAACCGCTGGCCAATGTATGGGCTAGAAATTACTCCTGCGACACAAGATCTTAAATTAATAACTGGCTTAACTGGGGGCCAGAAATTGGTGCTTGTGATCAAATTTTAGTTACGTGTTAGACAGACATAGCACGACTAAATTCAAGAAAGAGAAAAAAAAAACACAACGTAGAAATATAGGGTCCTCACGGGTTATTGTTATGATGCATGTACATGCTTTTCAGAGATCCAACCATGGAAAGGAGAGTCTGCGAGATAATAAAAAGACTTCATACTGTTTTACAATTTATTTAATTGTGTACGCCTTTACAGGACGTCTGATGACGGCGCCCTTATACGAAGACACGGGCATTAGCGAAAACTAACGTCTTAGTATTGTTTGTATAAGGCTAGAAATAAGCTAGGATAATAAATTCATAGTTTTGTATTGTTTCTATACGTTTAGGTATAGACTAGACTAACTCTTGGTCGAGGTTTCGTTTAAATTTAATATCAATTGTATATTAACAGATAAATGTAGGATAGGGTTTAGTCCCATTTATGTAATGTTCTGATGCTAGATACTAGGGTAACTAGGTCCGATTGACAATTACATTATAAACAAATAAGGCATAAATTAATACAACTTAAATTCAATCTACCATAGATGTGCAGAGGCTAATCACACTCCCCCGAGCCTGAAAGTAAAATTCAGACGGTCATTCTGGTGTAACTTCGGTAGTCTCGTGACGTCACGATGACAGGTAGAGTTAGAGGTAGGCGTGGAAAGAGGCAGTCTCCAAAGATTGTCGAAACGGTCAAAGAAGACAACAGGTTAGGAACGGAATCGGATACAGCGACTAAAATCGTTCAGGGAGCTCCCATCCCTATTTCAGAAAATAGAATATTAGAGCAAGTTTTGGAACGGTTAGACGAGTTTGAGAGGAAATTGCAAAGGATTAGTACAAGTAATAATCCTGCAAGTGGAAATAGTTCGGTCGGTGGAAACGTCTCGGAGTCGCCTTCCACCTCACAGCAAGGCACTTTAAGTAACGAACCACTAATTCTTGACAGAGACTCGTTTGCGTCAGGTAGTAATGGATCACAGAATATATATGTAATTCAGCCGACTGTTAGTAAGCCATCGTTCGATGGTAGGACAACTGCGAACCCCATATCGTTCCTGAAGAGATTAAAGAAATACATCAACTCTTTGAACGCGCCAAACCGTTCCATGGATATAGCGTTGGAATGTGTAACGGGACATGCACGCAGGATGTTAGAGATGTATTCGGATAAGTGGGTCAGTTTTGCGGATTTCGAATCCGATTTCCGGGGTAATTATTGGACAGAGCAGATTCAGGAGTCAGTTAAACATAGACTAATGAATGCGGTATACTCTAGTACTTCGGGAATGTCATTGTCGGAACACTTCGCTAGCCAAATCGATTCACTTCAATCGCTGACAATACCGTTTAGTGAACGGGATTTAGTTAACTCAATAATGAGACATTACCCGTTAGATATACAACAGTTGTGGTTCACACAGGTAGATAATCCTACAGTTATTAGAGGGGCTTCTTTTCTTAGGAACTTAGAACAAAATATAGTAACGGTACGGCGCGGGATACTGGGTAATAATAATAACTCGCATGGACCCAATAGGCGCGATAGGTTTAAAGAGACGCGCGGATCTAACGGAGTTAGGCCGTTAGCTGCTGTTATGACCGCTGATTCTAGGCGAGGTATGGGCGGATTTGGTCGTGGAAGGGCAGGTCGACGCGGACGTGGAAGTTATAGATCAAATAATTACAACCAAGTGGCGTCACCCGCGATTGAATGGGAACGGTCCGAAGTTAGTACAACCTCGAACCATAGGGCAGGGTTAGGTAACAACGCGGAAAAGGAGACTGTAGTAAACATCAGTCAGACAAAAAACTAACATTACATACACAAATCCATCGCGTGTGTATGGCTTTAGAGACTAATAGGGATGTTGGGAGTAACAGTATTGAGAATTTTGCATATCGTGTAATGGTTAATATGGGTTGGAAACCGGGACAGGGCCTAGGGGGAATTCAAACCGGAATCAAGATACCTATTAAAGCCAACCCAGGTACAAATCAAACGCAAACTGCACAGTTATTATCTACTGCCGCGATATTGTTGACTAGTCGGTTTTATGATACTGAGGTATACGAAGATGGCGCGTCGGGCTGCAATCATTGCAATGTGAGAGGTAGGGAAGTATACACGATGTTCCACGAATTGGATGAGTTATACGATGACGGTGGGCATTTCTCATTACCTAAGTTACCGGAAGTAACAGTTACACTATACGGAAGAAAGGTTTTCGCTTTGCTAGACACCGGAAGTCAGATTAGTGGGATAACTTGCGAGTTACACGAGTCCATTAAGTCGTTATCGGGTACGTTATCCGATATTCCGATTCCCACCGTAAATGTGCAAGGAGCGTTCGGGACGCGAAGCGAAAGCGCAAATCGATTAGTTTTGATAGACGTTGCTTTGGGGAACGTTCACGTAGAAACACCTGTACTAGTGTTACGGCGATTACCTAGGTCGATGATATTAGGTTACGACTGGCTAGAGCGTGTCAAGGGTGAAATAAAGTGCGGGAAAGAAAGAATACTATCCATAGAGTATCAAGGAGTACAGACTCAGGTTGAAATTAATTCACTACGTGCGGTTGTTAGTTCACTGAACTTAGGGACATCAAGCGAGGCACGCGTTGACGCGAAGGTCAATGCCGGAGCATCAGTATTTACGGAAAAGTGTCCACGAGATAAACTCACTTTTAAGTGCGACAAGGATATCGAAATCGGAGAGTCCTTGGGCGTGTCCAACTTGTCCGAGGAACAGAGGGTTTTGTTGATATCAGTACTACGAAAACATAAAGAAGTTTTCGCTGACAGACTAGGACTTACCGATAAATACGTACATACAATAAAATTAGTCGACGAAACACCCTTCGTAAAACGTAGTTATCCGGTGCCATTTGCACATAGAAAACAAGTAAGCGAAAAATTGGACGAATTAGAGCGACTCGGGGTAATAAAACGGGAGTCCACCCCCTATTGTAGTCCGCTGACGTACACTCGGAAAAGGGACGGCTCAATAAGATTGCTATTGGACGCGCGTGAACCTAATAAGAAAATGATAGGTGACTCAGAAGCACCTCCGATCACTTCGGAAATCCTTCAATCATTTCATGGCGTGGATTACATCACTTTAATCGATCTAAAAAAATGCATACTTCCAAATTCCATTACATCCTGATTCAACAAAGTACACGGGCTTCTCTTTTATGGGGAAAACGTACACGTACAAGGTCTTACCACAAGGTTTAAAGACGTCGGTTGCGGGTTTCTCAAGGGCTATGGATATTATACTGGAGGGAGTTAGGGAGTTCTGTGTGAACTATCTCGATGATATAATTATTTATACGGTGGGGGGGTTATACTTGCATATAAAGCATATTGAGGAAGTTCTAATTAGACTGAAGTGTGCGAACCTAACGGGAAGTGTAGAAAAGTGTAGATTCTTGTGCGTGGAAGTAAACCTATTGGGCCATGTGGTAAACACCACGAGTATAAAAATGGACCCAGATAGGACTAAGGCTATTAGAGACTTCCCAATCCCACGTACTGTCAGGCAGCTTCGTGCTTTTCTGGGGCTCATTAACTATTTCCGACGATTTGTTGCAAAATTCGCGGAAGAGACTAAGCCGTTGTACAATTTGTTAAAACAAGGTACCAGATGGACGTGGTCAGACGAAATAAACCTGTGTTTTGAGAAGGTGAAAGGACTGTTTCTAGATACCATTTTATTGATGCATCCTGATCCTGATAAGACCTATTATTTACAAACGGACAGTAGCAGTCTTGGAGTTTCGGGTTATTTTTATCAATTAACAGATACTCGCGAAGAACAAGTGATAGGGTTCTGTAGTAAAGCGTTCACAGATACTGAACGGAGATGGACGGTTACCGAACAAGAACTATGGGCTATAATATACAGTCTATCGAAATTCGAGACATATATGAAAGGAACCATAGGATCATCCAATTCGAGATAGGAGATTGCGTTAAGCTTAAGACTTTCCCACAATCTTGCACAGATAAGAAAGTTACGCAGAAATTCATGAGGTTGTTTGAGGGACCTTACTTGGTAGGTGCAATTCCATACGAAAATGTTTACACGTTGGTGCATCCAGATACAGGTGCGATCAGGGGAAACTATAATATCATTCATCTGTTCCGGTATTATGTTGCAAACACAAAAGAGTAGCGTGGGAAGCCTCTCTCTTTCATTAACGATAGTAAACACGGACAGATTAGCACGTGCGGTGGCTAGGTGACCGAAGCACAATAGGACATTAGTATAATGGTGTTGAGGGCTCGAGGGTGTTTGGGGTTTTTTTTTTGTTGTTGTTGTTTGTTTATAGTTTAAATGAGGCGCCTATGCACAATAGACTTTTGTTTTTTTTTAAGGGTTTTATGGCCTTACTTGAAGTTTTATTATGGTTGTTAAGGGTATAAGCTCACCAAGCGGCATCCCTTACAGCAGTATTACACCACTTAGATTACTACAAATACAAATACAAAATTTACAAAAATTTTTATTTGTCTCTTAATAACAGACTGTTTACTGTTTTAGTATTTGGGAAATATTACAAACAAATGAACAGTTTTCTTTGTCTGAAATATTTGGGGGAATATATGTGATGGAATACCTAGTCGGGATAATTTTTTTGTTTTGTCTGCACAAATATAAGCACTATTGACATTCCGCTTTCGTGACGATAATTTCTCACGGAAATACTATGATACATGTGCAAGCCATAAAACTTTCTAAGTGTTCGCCTTACCAGAACTGCAACTAATGGGAGTTTTAATTTCTTTATCCTAAGATTGCCCTAACTATGAAAAAACCCTAGCCTGCACAATTTCTAAGATTTTGGCGTCATAAACATGTCAAACGGACCTAGTGGATATTAATTCTAAAGATAAAATGTAGCACGCTGAGTTGCGTAGAACTTAAGTGTCGAACGAATGTGTCAAAAGAACTCAGAACAAAAAGGGACCATTAATTTACTTGGAATATGTATAACAGATGTACGCGTCCTCTCAGGACCGAACGCCAAAATTAGGCGCACAGTGATTGATATGGAGTGAGCGAGTGTAGACGTGTTTATCTATCTAATAATATTGCAAATGGTAAGATTGTTCCATTGCAAGTGAGCTGTTAAAGAGTGTTATAATCAGTGAAGTTCCGGTAAGGACGCCTGTCGGTAAAGTACTGATATTCTATTCCTTACACTCAAGTCTGATCAAACTAATATCAAAAGATAATTAGTAACCTATGCTCAAATGGCCTAGAAGGACCCCATGTGACGGGACCTGACTCCTACCTAAGTCCATGCTATGCAAAGCGTATCACCTGGTGCTGGATCTTAATTGCGTGCGCCATATGGCCCGCTATGTATATTGTATATAGAATCATGAAAGTCTTTTTAAAGCGGTGTTTCACACCTAGAGTCGCTATAGACGTGGTACTGCTACCGCATTGTACGAATAGAAACAACAACAAACGCACTCAGGTGTACGCATAATTAATTGATTCATTACGACTGGAAATAAATGAACTTAGAGAGACAAGTAGATTCATTATTCTAATCCAGTCATGTTATCAAGTCTAAATGAAGGGCTTTTGGCCGAATGTATATATCTCTTGCTCACTCAATTCTTGTTGAATTAGAGGCCAATGATTTTATAATGTGCCGCATTTACTTATAATGTATGACTCTCATCTTTTACCTGGTTCCTTTAGAGCAGTAATAACTAATATGATCTTGGAAAGTATGGATGAACAAGTCACTCTACTTAAGTTCTCCTGGTCGCTATCTCCTGGCATTTTGTATTACCAGTGAGTAAATACAGTACTGATATTGCTACGAGCGTATGACCGCAAAGGAGAGCCTACCTCATTTAATTGGCGCCAACCAATTATAACAGCATCGCTGTTACCTATATAAATTATGCTCTAAATAAACTAGCGTCACTGATGTCTTTATTGTATTACTTGATATAATGTGTGTGTAATTTTCTGATAATTAATGTGTTGTTGTGGTATTTTACGATAAAACTTCCGTACCTTGGCCGTGGCAATTAACTATCAAGATTGGGTACTTCATAGTACATTTTAGCTTAATAATAATTCACATCAGACCAAGTTTCACAATGTAGCCAATAACAGTCAAACCCATTAAATCTAATCTTCTTATCAAATTATATTTCATAAAAATTAATTCTAATAACATTGTGAGAAATCTCTATAAATTATTATAAATCACTACCAAACAGTATTTGATCTAATAATCAATTAATAAACACCAAGGAACGGAGACTAATATAGCTTAATATAGGCTCAATTAAATAATAATTAGTAAAGAGAAGGGCGAACGCGATTTCATTCCTAAGGATTAGACATGTCATTTTCCTCCAGTTTTCGCTTCGGATACTCGCTTTCTGGAAAGGAAAATTACCATATCTTAATGCTAGCCGTTTAGTCGAGTGTCCTGCATTCCGTATTCCACATCTGGGATACGGGGCGTATAAATATACTATGATTATGTTTATTGCAAAAGACGAACAGATTGCATTATTTTCTAACAATAGACGTTAATTACATGATCAGTCTTAATAAACCCTTATATCGCCCAAATAATTTGTTTGATTTGCATATTTTATTCTACGAACCCTAACACCTTGGTAGGCAGGCAGGGTCTGGCATATAGTATCCCCACAAACGAAGGCCGGTTCAGCTGAACATAAACTAATGGAAGCTATTCCCAAGGACAACGAGTAACTTGTAACGTATACAGACGTTTCCCGAGTCATTCGATCGTAGTGATACTAATATGCCATTTTCACCTCTACAGATCTAAATCTAGGTCTTTCTGATAGACCTCATTCTATTAACGTTCGTACAAGGACGAGTCTTGGCTATCTCTATCTAGAACGCTACGTGCTGCGGCTGGACATCGGCGACTCCGTGCGACGATCGGCCACCAAATCTCTAGAACATACTTGTGGTGGGTATTGAATAAGTATCAAATATATTGAACTATTACTTGCACTATAGATAGGGTCCACTATGGCATGTCACCGCTTACCTGATGAGCAGAGACAATGGCGAATAGTGGCTAGATCATAAACATTAAGAGCTCCTGCTCAGAGTCACCGAGTGTCAGTGCCTTAAGCCGCCTTAGTGACTAATAATATGCATATTTCATCTAGTTAGATAAATGTTATTAAATATGCCAACATTGTTTCCCGTGAAGATCTGATAAAGCCATTAACGAACTAAATATCATTAACGTCATCTTGTTTTGGAAGAGTAATGTATCGACTAGGATTTACGGTATCTTGGTCGGTTGGGATAATCATAATATCCCTACGAGGCATAAAGAGTTTCTATGCTCCTTATTAACGTATCTTTAGGTCGGTAATACCGACTCAGCAGGTCTAAATCTCTCGTGCCGGTTTTTTTGTGGCTCTGGCTCGCATTTCACACATCTCACAATGACACATGCTAAGCTACGTGTCGCGGACGTAAGTTGACTTCGGTGGCCACCGAAATTTGCTTTTTAAATCCGGTACTTGTACGTATGGCGTACGAGAAGGCCGTACCCTAATGGTGCCGTCTTGTAAGGCGCGCTCGCCAAACTAACGATCCGCAGAAGCAGTGCTCAGCACTCTCCTTTTAAGGATATAGGCTAGATCGAGCAGAGTGAGCCAATTAAAATGTCAGTTACAGATTTGCACAATGTACCACAAGTCAGTTACTTGTCTGGATAATTATAATACCGCGCTAATTACTGAATTCAGCTAACCTTTAACTAAATTGAAGCTCTAGACTTTCAACGCTATCCTTCAAAGCTATTCTCAGCCGACAAGCCTGAATGTATACTTGTGCAATCGAGTAAAAGCCGTGGAGTTCCCGCTACTAAAGATATGGAATACTAATTATAATTATGTTTAAATGTGCTCATCCTTACAAAGGAATCACCACCTTTAACTGGATCTGTGTCGATACAATACAATAACCTTAATCACTTAAAGAAAAAAAAAGACGATCACTTAAGAAGAGGTAGATTCTGGCGAATCACTAGAATCAGGTATAGACGAATGTCGTTTACCATTACACCACCCAGCCACCATCACTCATATGATCGTGATGGCTATCTTATCAGATCTTTTAATTGGTCATCATTTGCATGAGCACATCGTATACAGTTGTGTGCCGCTTTATATTGAGGTGTGCTTTTGTAGAATTCGTCAGTGTGTGCAATACGTGTTTACCTCGCCCACTTCAGTTTTTGGCAGACTTTTTTCGTATAACTATACTATATAACTATTTATTATCAAAGTCTAAACCCTTTCCTTCCCACCGTGACATTTTACATATCAAAGCCTCAATGGCTTTTTGAGCCTCCTTCAAATATTTTCAATATTTCAGAAGTAATGTTTCGCTTAAATAAATGTGACATTTATTTCCTTTGAACGCACAAACAAAATATACGAGCGTATATGTAACGGTGCCAAATGCTTGAATAGTTTCTTACTCTATTGAAATATATTTTGCATACATAAATGTACGTATAGTATTTAGTATCTAGAGCCATCTATGAGCTGCATTCTCACAAAGAGATGATGGATTTTGACAGGATCGCTGGCAAGCATGTAATAAACTTTTTTATCTGTTCCTTGTGGTACCAAGGTTTTCAGTTTCTTTACATTTAAGTTTTTCTCGACTAATAGAATATTATCAATTATGTAATTGGCAATTCTGTAAACGGAGCTCTATTTTTTTTACAAACTTGTAACAAAGTATTGTGACAGTTTTTCTATACTTAATGTCAAAACCAATTATGACAAAAATCTATACTAATAATAATATTATAAAGAGGAAAGATTTGATTGTTTGTTTGTTTGCATTGAGTAGGCTCCGAAACTACTGAACCGATTTGAAAAATTCTTTCACTGTTGGAAAGCTACACTATCCCCGGGTAACATAGGCTATAAAATATTTTCAAAAAAAAATAGGTATCCTTACTAAACCTCCAATAATTTATCCCAAGGTGTAAAAAAATAAGATTTACAATTTTGACTTTGCGTGTTTGACAGTTCTAAGACAGGACAACGTCTGTCAGGTCTGCTAGTCTTAAATAAAGCCCCTGTTACTTTTGTCTGTATGCTACGCAACATCTTCGCTGATATTAAAACGATGTTAATGTGTGTTCCATCGTGAGTCGCATCATAGCTCAAAATTAGGCGAGTTGGTGGTTGACCGCGAGTCTATTAATAAATTTAAATAAAACTTTCATTAAATAGACACTCAAAAGGGTTGTCCATTTAATTTTAAAGAAAATATTTCACATCTTTGGGTGGAAAATTAAAATATGAATACCGTATTTAGTATTTCATTCGCTTCTTATAAGGTCTGGTTTTTTTGTTGTTGTAAAAATTCACTTTTTCTTTTAATTCTTATTATGAACATTACTTAATTTATAAACGTTATCAAGTTTCGTTTGACCGTTTTATTGTGAAAGGTACTTGTTATATATCTTGTTGGATTTTTGGATTTGTTATATTTCAAAATAATAATATTAGACTATAGAACTTGACTATTGAAAGATAATGGATGAAATCTGTATTTAAAATTAGTATTTATTTGTAAATTTGGAATCTGTAAAATACACAATAATTTTAAATAAAGTTGGCCGTCACGGGACGCTCGGCATACGTGAAACATGATGGCATAACAGAGCCTAATAATGTTTGCCGTCACGCCATACAAGTTGGTTTTACTGCCAAAGCGCGCCAATAGATGTTTCATATTAAAAATATGTTTTGAACCAAACTATCCTACTAACTATACCCTACTTTATAACGTTAAATTCACGAAATTACGAATAGTTTTGCAATAAATATTTTTGTAGTGGCAAATAGTGGCCTTTATTAACTAAAAAAATACGACTTAAAAACACTAAATACCTAAACAACTTAGCTTATTATAAAAAAAGCAGTTGAATTGCTTATAGAACGTTAAACTTAATAATAACAAAGAGAATCTAAAAATTGAAAATGAAATTATGATCAAGCCAATGAACATAAAAATCCAGAGTGATTCAACTCGCACCGTTCAAAATTTACAGCGCTGTGACCTAGATTCATAAATCCATCCTCATCTCCACCATGGGCGTAATAAAAGCGAGTTTTAACTAATTAAACTAAATACGGAAGTCATTACTCACCTCCCTTTTTTGACGAGGCATTAAATAGGTTACCGTCAGGTACCGACACTATTCAGTCACAATAGTCACTCAAAGATCCATTGTTGCAACCACTAAAAATTTTAACTACTAAAAACAAACTAACACACGAAAGTTGTTAATTACAACTCGATGTTGTAACGATCGAAGTTGGCTCACGCGATGTAATCTCAGCGTAGTAGCGTAGCGGGTCTACGTCGTAGCGTCCGCGCTCTCGTAGAGACCGCGTAGCACTGACGCGTCACTCCTTTTCTAACCTTTTGAAAACTCACTTTCTCTTAGAAAGGTCTTACTAATGATACTAGTAAATGCTAATACGTTTGTCACTGACAAGTATTGATGGACTGGATTTGTTCGGTTTTGAAACTCAATGGAGTAATTTAAAGTCGCGCTGTGGCGACGTTTTGAATTAAAATGGAACGAGAATAACGTTATGGTAGAATTAGTTTAAGGCTATTTCTATACGATTTGGAAAGTAGAAAGAGTGTAGCGAGGACAAAACGACTTCACTTTACTTACAACTTTTTTTTAAAATAATTAATAGGCTTGCGTTTGACCAGCAAATACTTAATCACTTGATCTGTGACTACTATACGATATTATATGCTATGGTTTTCTCACGATGTTTTCCTTCACCGGCAGCTCAAAATATTTTCGGTGAATTCGGCGTAGCAGCTCAAACAGTGCACATTATGCTAACTCCGGCAGTGGTTACATATTTGAGCCGTCTGGGGTAGAATCATTGGAAGACTGAAAGCTCACCTCATTTTCAAAAATCTTTCAGAACACCTGGTTGATTCAAAGCATGACCAAAATGCTGGCGTGTTTCTGGCTCAACGTATAAGCACTGCCATTTGGCTTGGTGATGCCGCCATCATGCTGGGTACGCTGCCAACTGGTAGTGGGCTTGAGATTTGAATTATCTTTAGACCTTCAGTGGTCTAACTGATTATTTAGTATTAGCTTATATTTTGTTTAGTAAATAAAGCCAGTTAAATTTTATTTGAACCCACGTCCCACGGATTGAAATTCGAACGCGCCTACCACTAAGCTATCATCCCTAACATTACTTCACATGGCACGTTTAATATTTCCATCAAAAACGTAAATATAGAATTTCATTGCGAGTCTTACGAGCGCTCGGCGTAAAACAGTGTGTATAAAACCTTAAATATAGGCACGTACTTATTGAACCGTAAAAACAACGGCTCCGTTGAAATTCCCAGCTAAAATGGCTTAGCTCCTGATTTGTTTTATGAACATTACCTTACCAAATATCTAATGGCTCGTATAATAAATAGCAATCTGCACATTTATTGCTGCTTGCTACCCGACTGCCTAAAAAGGAGGGTATATGGTATATATACTAGTTACATAATGTAACATAATAATGTGAACTTAACTGATATTGACGTGACTTGTGTCAATACTTTAGCGCCGTCACATCTTCCTGAGACGCAAAGTAGGGCTGGTGCGGCTGCCAATTCGGAAAAGCAGTTACATATTTCAGCCGTTTGGGGTCGAGACATTGGGCCCTCAGGGAGCTTACCTCATTTCCAAAATACTTGTAGTAAATGTGTGCAAACTGCTTGGAGTATTGCTCCCATCATTGTTACGGAGCACTTCAGGAAGATATGTATACTCATATCATATGACACGAAGTACTTTCACCAAGTATCAACTTGAACCACTTGATGCATCACAGTGTAGAGCTGACTTTGGGTCTCTCTGTATCTTCGCATTTACAACAGGGAGTGTTCTTAAGAACTGTTTGATGCGGCATCGCGGTTTTACCATCGCACTAGCCGCCACCACCTGACAGCTCATCCACAAAGCTCATTCATAGATCAGTGGAAATCGCAGACTGTGCGATTCACGCGATCGTTCTTGCCTCTCACACTTGCAAAATGTGAAATGAGCTACCTTCCGTGGTGTTTCCGAGAAACTACAACATTGGGTTCTTCAAAAGGCGAGTTAATCGATTCTTAAAGGGTAGGCAACGTAGGTGGTGTGTCACGTGGTACGTAGGTGGTGTGTCACGTGGTACGTAGGTGGTATGTCACGTGGTACGTAGGTGGTATGTCACGTGGTACGTAGGTGGTATGTCACGTGGTACGTAGGTGGTGTGTCACGTGGTACGTAGGTGGTATGTCACGTGGTACGTAGGTGGTATGTCACGTGGTACGTAGGTGGTATGTCACGTGGTACGTAGGTGGTATGTCACGTGGTACGTAGGTGGTGTGTTACAAGTATCCATAGACGGTAAATACTTATCATCAGCCAGTCTTCGTCTCCTTGTTTGCCACAAATGGCAAAAAAAAAACCATTTAAATAAAAACTTGTTTTACTAAGTACTTATTTTTGTACTGACGCAGCGACCCAAAATGAGTTTTGGTCTCCGATACCCAAAGATCTCTTCTCTATCTTGCGCAAGTTATTCTTTTTACTTTTTATCTATTTTGGCATCATCATTGTTCATGTTACAATTATGACTTAGTCTGAAGATAGCTTTTAAATTTTCTCGACTCAACCATCCTATGAGTGCTGAGGACGGATATTTAAGGCGTTTGTCTCAAACAACTATATTAACAAGACAAAGATTTTAAGAGTTAATTATATAGCAAGTAACAAGACTGGTTACTAGATAGTTAGGAGGCGTGTTGTAAAACGTAAATTTCTGCGAAAACGGGCTGATTCTGAGAATCTAAAAGTAAGGTCATGTTTATTAGGCTTAATATTTACCGAGATTTGTTGTTTTTACTGTCCACCTGGGTGCTTGTTAACTAGACCAAACTTGTCTCGCCAAAACTGCACCGAGTGTTGATTGATGATTGAGTGTTGTATGGTATGTATGTCACGTTGTTATGAGTGACATGAAGTGTGTACAGAATAAAGACTGTAATTTAAAAACGTAAACTAGAATGTCGTCTTTATTTTATTTGACTTATTCTATTTGTTGGTTAAAACTTTGCCGTCTTCGTGGGTCTTGGCTTTTCAGCTAATTTCACCTAAGCCTGGCTACGTAATTAGTCCGCAATACTTTTTTCCGTGAAATTACGAGGCACCATTAGCGTGAATCAGACAGGACACAAAGTTAGATTAGTTGTAATCTACAATTCAAGGCACAGACCGACCAACTTATTTAAAGAGTTGGCTAAATGGTGGACTTAAAAAATTTCTACAGACAGCTGTCAGCTTCGTTTGGAAAAGTCGATAGTGGCACCCTCATTCAACACGACAGATAAATTCGCACTCTACTCGTTGTTTTACCTTCGCGTGTTTCATATTTTTAGCTTGAGGTCAGTGCACGGTCGTGTTGGTTTTCATTTTCGTGCGCCACACTCATATTTCTAAATACCTGAGCATAAAGTTTTAGAGCTTGGTCATTGATTATTTAGGTACTGTAAATATTTAATAAGCACAAAATATATGATAGTACGAGTAGTAGTTAGTCCACTTTATTTTCGAAGGTCCTGTCTCATATCAGCTTACGGTTTAAGGCTTTATTCAGCGCCTAATATTTCGTAAAATGATGTACGAAAAGTCAGTGAAGAGTATTAAAGGAGTACATGCTGTGAATTGAAGAAAATTATTCATTAAAAACTATTTACAATTTTTGTTTTCAGTTTACATGGTCTTTGATTAAGTGACACAGGTAAAAATACATTTTTAAGGTCTGACGGTAGTACGGTACAAAGTAGTGTGAACATTGCATACTAACTGCTTATGTGTGCAATGTTCTGCTTTTTATCTCAAGGTTTTTGCGTCTGTTACCATACATAGAGAATAAGTATGTAACGATATAACTAATTAGATACTTATAGTGTTTTGGAGAAACCATCGCGTTTTCTATGAACTAAACAAATAAATAAACATAGTTGGCTTACCTATACAATTTTTTTAACAATGATTGGTACAGAAATATTTAGAAACTTTAAAACTAACTAACCTTTCTATTTACAAAAACAAAATACGAATAAAAAAAAACAATACAATACAATAACGTAACATATACTAATAATGTTACGTTCGTATCTAGATTCGCAAAACCATTTAAAAAAATTATGCACCATATTTTTTTAGGGTTCCGTATCCAAAGGATAAAAACGGGACCCTATTACTGAGCCTACGCTGTCTGTCTGTCTGTCCGTCTGTCTGTCCATCCTACCTTTTAACGGCTGTATCTTTTGAACCGTGATAGACAGCCAGTTAAAATTTTCACAGAATATGTAATGTAACGACGGGTTAATTTTATTAAGAACGAAAACGAAACCTCATACATCAAACGTATTTTTTTAATGTATTTTTGTATTAGCTCTAATGTACAAACGATAATACGCACAAGCGTCAAACTTTGCATGATTATAGTACACACTTTAAAATATAACAAATAATAATAAATAATGCCAAGTGCGAGTCGGAGACAAATTTCTGTTCATTACCAAGTTATAATTGTGTCATACTTGAGCGCCTGTAGCCAAATAATTAACTGTGTCTGCGTAGTAATTGCTTCGACAATTTTGGAAGGCGTTATAGTAACTGGTAATTCGGTTACTTGGTCAACCTTATTGTATTTTGTGGTGGTACGGAACCCTCAGTGCACGAGCCCGACTTGCACTTGGCTGGTTTATTTTTTATTTATGGCAGGATTGTCCCTCATCATGACGCTGACTAGAATGGAGCACGACACCAGGTCCTAGAAGGAACCTGTATGCTTTCGATTTGAAGAGACCCGTACATAACTTTTCAGGGAATTCAAACTCAGTAGAGTAGTAGTAATTCAGTTCTCTATTTTCTATAGTGTACTAAATCAGTAAAAAAATTAAGTTAGGTCACTGACTTCATAACTCTTCCGCTGTCACGCAGTGGGCTGGTCAGCCGGTGACTGTATTAATATAATATTAGTTAACTTGCCCCAAGGTACTACGTTGCTGGCATTTCCATGAAAATGTAAAAAATATTTACGCTGATTATTGTACCGGATGTTTTGTTTGAGTAAAACTAGGTAACTACTTCCTGCACCTCCGTCCCAAGATAGTGTGATCAGCTGATTTGATATCGTGATCATCTTTGAAAGGCTTTACCCCTCTTTGAATATCTTTACATGCCTGAAATGTAGATAGAATATTTTATAGAATGGCTAAGTAGAAATAGCCTTGGTAATCGTAAGTGAAATGGTCCCTTCAAACTGTTTGGTAAAAAGTATAAAATTCAAGTTTTACCAAGTAACTTAAATTATAAAAAAAAAAATCCTTTCATCATCATCAGCCAGAAGACGTCCTCTGCTGAACATAGGCCTCCCCCTTGAAAGACAGCCTGCCTTTTGCATCCATAAATGTTCTACATGTAAAAAGCCCTTCTTTTCTCGTTTGTGTGGCGTGGTCACGAACATTTCAATAAAATATGCTCGCGGTGTAAGTTACGTTATACGGCGGTCTCGTGACGAACGCATAAGCAGTTATAGTTTCTAATTGGATAGTTTCATTTTCATAAAGGTAGAGTTATGATAATCATGGGCTATAAAATGTGAGCTTTGAATTGCTCTTTTAGGGCATGGCTTTACGAATAGCAAAAATTTGCTACCTCTTCCAATTTTTTATTTTTATTTAGGTTTTTTACAAAAACTGCTATCACTTGTGGGTAGTATGAGTACCTAATATCCGTTTACTAAAGGTGTCTGAGGTATGAGGAATTTGTACATAATTATGCTTTCTACACCAACATAATTTTATCAAACCAATATTTCTCAACTTTTTAGCCCACTCTAGAACTAGACGAGACTATCGTCAGAACTATCTCTTTTTCAAATTTTCAACATTTTGAAGAGAAAAAAAATCGCAGAATAATGGAATCTAATCAAAGATTAGGTACCTGTACCAAACCTATTATCTTTAGAATAATATTGCAAAACATTTGAAGTTATTTTTATGATTTGATTATAAAGCATTGAAATAAAATAGGAACATAAAAAATCAGGTTCATATATTATTATTGTGAAAGGCGAGATCGACAAACACTTGTGTTTTTTTTTTGCTAATAGAAAAACATTAAAGTTTTCTATATTATTTTATGTGTTTTTAAATATTTATTACTTTATTGCACACTTATACAAATAATGTAGAAATGCACACATGATATAACGTTATTGCCTTATCGGGTTTTATTGCCCGTCAGTGAATATCTATCTTCGAAAATGTGCGAGAAATATAATAAGGTTTAAGAAGTATTGTTATATAGTTAACACATTCAAGAGGTAGAGCATTGTTTGTTATAGAAACCAAGTCGTAACCTATTTGTTCAAGATTACTGACAATACCTCCCAGTGGACTATTACACACACAACGTTCTCGACTTTTAGTGCAGGTGACACCATAAAATACCTTTGTGTCCTATGGGCGTACTTACCAGCAGTGCCGTTAGCAGTTTTCGACGACACGACCATTTAACACTTGCACATTTCAACACTAACTGGACAGCCACTTCCCACCTCAAACTCGGCTGTAACACCAAGAAACAAAGCTCCAAATCGTGAAGCACCAGTACTTTTGATGCAGCAAACAAAATGGTACAATTATATGGGGGACAGGCATATTGGATGGGTGGAAGCCAGAAAAACCGCTGTGGTAAAAAAACACGTTTTCATATGTCGCACGCAGCGGCAGATGTTTTCCGTTGTAACGTGCTCACGTCAATGCAGTCCGTGCCAAAAAATACTGGAAAGGCATATAAGCTCACATGCTAAGGTTAGGCTAGCCTAAGTTACTTTAGTGATTATTATAGCTTTAGTATGCATATGGGAGAATTTTGGAGTCTATTTTATTTTATTTTTCCAGTCTACATCTGCATGCATCAGGCATCACTCAAAAAGAAAAATCGTTGATTTAATTTTGAAAAATATAAGAATCAAGCCTGATAAGATTTTTAAAATAAATTCCTATAGTGTATGAATAAATATAATATATTAAATATGTAACTTTTAATGCCTGATAGTTAACCCTTAGTACTTTTAACCCCTTCTTTAACTAATTGATAATAATGTTAATAAAATGGAATGTTATCTATGACATTGAAATTAACTGTTTATTAACTTGTATAACTTTTATTGGTAAGTGCCTTTATTAACTAAACAAAATACAAGCTAACTAACACTAAAAAACATTTTTACTGCCCAGACCGTTGAAGGTCTAAAGACAATCCAAATGCTCATCAAGCCCGGTAATTCAAACTCAGTCAAGATATTGTATTGTATTGTTTTGTGTTACGTTGCGTTGCGAAGCGTTGCGTTGCGGTTCGTTGCGATGCGTAGCTGTGTTTTGCCGTGCGTTGGGTTGTGTTATGTAGCATTGTATTGTATAAGAGATTGATAGATCGACACCTGTTGATAAAATGTGACGTTGAGCGTAGCTCGTCATCTCTTATTTTCCATTATCACTTTCAACGATAACAACCACTCAGTAATTACAAGTTTTCCTGTTATACGTTATAGTAAAAGTCCTTAAATTTTGTTCTAGCAGAGCAGTAGCAAAATGCAAATTTCTAAGTCATTATTTTGCTGAAACATCAGCCTAAAGTTAACGAATTACACTTCGTTGCAATAGCGTGAGTGTGAGGCTTAGAATTAGTGTGAAAATAATTGTATTACTTGGAAGAACTCGTGTGCACTTGGCCTACGTGATTAGCCTACTCATCATCATCATCCACAGCCTTCCTTATCGCACTGCTGGGTACACAGAAAAGCAGTGCCGGATTAACCACGAATTTTGAGTGAAACTTATTAAGATGCGGTATATTGAAGTTACTTGATGTCACAAAAACGTGAAACGTTACAACTTTTCCTACCAACTTTTTTTACCTCTTTGTAATTAAGAACTCCAGATGCACCCGCATATAAACAAAACGTCAGTCATTCGAAATCAGTTAGTAACTATGATGCGGAGTTTGATGCGTTGATCTAAATAAGAATGTTCAGTCAAGGTTCACTCATAATGCCGGGTAACAGATTTTCTTTGTCATTTCCGTTCAATTTACTTCTCTTTTCTGTAGCTGGGTATATATAGGCCCCTCTCTTGCTATATATCATCTGCTTCGGTCCCGTGCTAAGCGAGTCCAGCCTGCCTAACATGCGCACAGCGACAAAATCTTGTCGTCACTCTGACGAGCGAGAACGCGACACAGCGCCTACGGTTTCTTATACGCCTGTCACGCTTTGGCACGATAAAGAGTCTACAAAATTTTGTCGCGGTGCGCATGTTAGCCCGGCAGGTTTGACCCGCGATGATGACAATATCGTCGACCCATCTTGCAGTTGGACGACCAACGCTCCGCTTACCTTGCCTCAGCCACCACTCTATTAAAACTTTATTCCACATGTCATCACTCTAGCAAAGCGTCCTGCCCAGCTCCACTTTAATTTCATTACTGCGATTCTGACGTGTCGAACCTTTGTTCTTCGTAAAGATTCTTCGTCGGATAGCTTATTATTAGCCCAATATTCGTAAAATGTAAAAAAATCCAAAAAAAAATCATTAAAAATTAATATTTATAACTAAAACCTATCTAAAATAATCATGTGATTTTACGAAATTAATTAAGTATTATGAATTTTTAAATAATAATTAATTCGTAAAATTACCTGGTAGTATCATATTAGACAGGTAATTAAGTAACCTAAGTATATACTTACTTATTTACTAGCTCACCTAGAAGTATTGGTAATTTCTATGAAATTTTTGTTTCGCGTGAAAAATTTGATTCACACTAACTTATGATGTGAAACGTCTATTGGCACGCCTTGGCTGTAAACAGACTCATTATGCCGGGATTGCAATGTTTGCCACATTGCAATTCCATAACGTTTTCCTTTTTTAATTTCAGAAAAATCCAAAAACAAAATTTTTTTGGTAGATCTCCCCTGCCATAATAATAGAATAAGCTTTTTAATCAATCCATGAAAATTTACGGCTAGACCGATTTTGACGGGACTTTCACTACCAGATAGCTGGTATTATAAGGAGTAATCCCGGCGGGTAAAACCGCGGGCGCAGCTAGTATAGAATAAGGTACCGAGTACTTTGTTATAGCGGTAATTGATTACTTTACACTAGGGTACCTACTTAGGTAAAGGTTTTATCAGAGCTGGGGCCTACGGACAACTGCTATTGCGGCACCAAACTAACGTTAAATCCGCGGTTGGAAATCACGCGAACGTGAACTTTAACACACCCAGATACGGTTCACATTCGCGTGATTTTCCAACTAAGCGGATTTGACATTAGTTTGGTGCCGCAATAGCTGTTGTCCGTAAGGCCCCTAATCTCGATGAAATAATAATAAAGGTTTACCCCTGGTTTATTACCTGCAAAGATGATAATTATCATTCACTAAAACAGTAAAAAAAGCTGGTGTGGATGTTTCTGACATGTTTTTTACCCTAGCAACCACTAGCAAAACTATAAAAGGGGAAAAGAAAGGCGACAAAATTTTCTCATGCATTTAAGTTCTTGGTTATTTTTAATTAATTTTCCCGGTTGAGCAATTTTAACGTGTTGGTAATTTCTGGCGTGTCTTTATAGAGCACGGGTAGGTATAAGTCGTCGGTATTTTTTGTACCTACTTACCTATTAAAAGTTGCACTGCAGAGTCTGCAGACTCTTTAGTAACTGTAGCTGCAAAATAGGTAGCCAATGCCTATTTTACACCTAAAATGAACGTTTGTAGCTAAGAAACGGTTTTGGAATAAATTATTATAATTTAAAATTATTAAAACAAGAAAGAACACACATAGATAAATTATTTAAACAAAACAACCTAGGGCCTTACCTACGCCTAGCTTGTTTTAAGCAATCCAGTTTAGGCGATGAAAAAGATGCGCGCCCGCAAACCGTATCTGGGCGCGTTAAGGTTCGCGTTCGCGTGATTTTCCGAACTGCGCTGTTTTAACGTTAGTTTGAGACCGCGTAAGGAGTTGGGCGTAAGGCTCCTGAACTAGAAGAGTTTACGGGTTGTTTTAGGTAGTACACGCGGATCAACTACTTTGCGTTGTGCAATAGGTACTGTTCCGTAGGTACTTATCCTATGCAGGGGCGGATCCAGGATTTTCCAGGATATGGGGGGGGCCAAATCGATTTTTTTTGTCGAATGTATGGAATTGCTGGACAGGGACAAGTGGAAAGCTCTAGAGGAGGTCTATACCCAACAGGGGTTCTCATCATCGAACATGTAATTTTTAAGATAACAATGACGTGAAATAAATTCAAAACAATGTATAATCAATCAAATAATTCATAATAATAATAATATAATGTAAAAGTTGACATAATGATACATAAAATTTATTAATTCTATAATTGTAATGGATGAGAAATAAAAGGCTTTTTTATTTATTTTTATTTTATTTTTATTTATGGAATTGCTAGGTGTTTTGGGGGGGCCATGGCCCCCATGGCCCCCATGGCCCCTGGACCCACCAATGATCCTATGACGTCTCATCCTATTGTCTATTTTTTTATACTACTATATTTAGTTAGTTTTCTGTAAATTTAGTTTAAGGTATGATGTCTGACATGCCATTGTTGGCAAAAGTCCCCAAAATAAAAACAGAATAAAAAATTAAAATTAAAACCTATAGTTATAATATTCTTTAGTTAGCCTAAATTATATTCTTAACTCATCGGATAACATTTTATTCAATAATGATTGTTGGTGTTATACTGGTAGATAGCTATTGCATTGCAGTTTCACTATCAAGGTGTAGGTAATAATCCCTAAAGATACAAAGGTAACCTGTATAGCATATAATATGAGCTAGTTAACAATACACCGTCGACGAAAGTCAAGCTAGTTTGCGAATGGTATCTATCTACCTATGTATATCAATAGCTGCGTCCTGCGAACTGTGGAAGCGATACACGGAACATCTGGAAGCCGCGTGCACCGGATATTGTGTTAGTCGACAGTTTGTGAACCACAGATTATAGTAGTAGCTGTAGCTATTGTGAACTGCATCGCTGTTTATTGGCTAGAAACCACGTTATACGTACGTACCTAACTAGACACACGTAGGTATCCACACCTCGGCACCATTAGGGTTACCATATTATCAACATTTGAAAAGTCCTGACCTAAAGCCGAATAGGTATTTCAATAAAAGTACGGACATATTAGTATTTTATGTTAATTTTGAAAAGAAGATTTTTGTTATTAGTTTAAGGAGATGTTAATCAAGATTTATAATTTTAATTTAATTTATTTATGTATTATATATTTTCATAATTTATAATTATGCATGTTGTAGTAACTACTCTTGTTACATCGCCCAAGCCAAAAAGCTGGACAAATTACAAAGCCGGAAAAGTCCGGACATGTCCGGAAAAATCCGGTAGCCGGTAACCCTAGGCATAAATATACTTTTATTGCAGCAAACAAACTTTCTTTGACTTTACCAAAAAGGCAACTCATAACGTATACCTATAAACCTTTTATGTAATATTGACTAGAAAAAGGTGACGATGATCGTCAATTATTTAGAATTTGTGTAGTACTACCTACCTACTTCGAGAATAACAATGAACTTAGGCGTAGGGTCTAATAAATACAGCCCAAGCTTGCTAACTCTAGGATTAGCTTTGTAAGTTGTATTTATGACTAACCCTGACTAACAAGATGTGTGGTGCCAAGGCTCTAACAGCTGTTGCGCCGGTTATTATACAGCAGTTGACGTCCAAGTTTCAGACCTACCAACATCTACTATTTGTTTATACGTAGGCACCTACAGAATAGTCAAAACTTGGCCTGTACTGGGTTACGCGGAAAGGGTGCACTAAGCCGAAGGGGGTCCATAGTAACCCATCATTATGGACAACTGTTACTATAGGATCAAGCTGTTCCATTTAAAACGGTCATTCACACTCCTCAAAATGTATGGAGCAGATGATATTTATTTCGCGATTGCAGGGTTGGTCCCTAAGGAAAAGTTGTTCATAATGATGTGTAGGTACTATGGACCCCTTTCAGCTTATTATACCCTTTGCGCGTAACCCTGTAATTAATACATAGGTACATAGGTAAGTAAGTAGATAGTAATCTATTACACTATAGTAATAAATAGACTTTTAATTTTTTTTTTAATTTTACAGGTGGCTGACAAGCTGACGTTTGTCTATGGCAACACTACCTACGTTACCGACCTTATAGACTGTTAACAGCCCTATTCATACTTAGGTAGTTAAAAATGAGAGAAAGGGTGAGAGAGAGCCAGGCAAGCCAGGCCCCCATACCAGGCAAGGCTTGTTTACCATCTTCCACCACGCCGTAATTTAACATCAGGTGAACTGAGGTCAAACGCCTAGCCTATCAATCATAAAAAAATTATAATGCGCGAATAAATCTGAAAACCTAGCTGATTATACCTAGTGTTTTTTGCTAATCGTATCTACCTAGTTATAAGCACACTGAGCTTGAAGTAGCTTTTAAAGAGAGCGCCCGTGACTTATGCCTAATATCGCATTTTTCTCATTTTCACTTTTACACTGCCAGTTTTTTCGATAATAAATAACTGATCAAGTAATACGAACTAGTGCGCCATCTGTAGTTACGACATAACTTACGATATCCGAAACGAAATTGGGAGCCAAGCAAAAAATGTGTTTCATAAGCGTTGATCCGTTGAAATACTGCTACGTACCTATAGATAAGTTATCTATGTGGCTAGGACGTTGTACTTCAATTTTATCCTCCACATATTCGACCTCGACTTTGACTCGGGCTGATAATCGTCTCGGCTAAAATTGTTTTATGCACTCGTTGTGTAATACTTACCAATAGGTACTAGTATTTTTAGGGTTCCGTACCTCAAAAGGAAAAAACGGAACCCTTATAGGATCACTTCGTTGTCCGTCTGTCTGTCCGTCTGTCAAGACCATTTTTCTCAAGAACGCGTAAAGGTATCAAGTTGAATTTATACTAAATACTTGGGTCTACGGATTCTTTAGGCAGTAAAAAAATAAAAGTTGTAAGTCAACGGAATCAAAAGATATGAACGTTTATGTCGCATATTTTGCGATTTCACAGGGGAATCAAAACCTGTAGGGTACTTCCCGTTGACCTAGAATCATGAAATTTGGCAAAAAGCAAGGTCTCATAGCACATATATAGGAATAAATCTGAACAAAGAAGTTTTATCATTAAAAAATAATTATTTTGCTATTACAAACTTACATTTTGTAGTTGGAATGTACAGAAGTACCTTATAGTCAACTACAAAGTTAAGTTAGTCTTTCAATATTTCAACTTTAGTTTTTTTTTGGACTCGCGCTCTGAGTGTTTTGTCCAACGGAACCTTCAGAGCACGAGTCCTACTCGTACTTGTCCGATTTTTTTAATTTTATTTTTAAACTACCTATACCTGTGACCTATACCTATACCTATTTCCTATGACAATTGTTTAATAATTGTAATTTCCCGGTGTATATATATTACTCTATGATTGTAATTGTCTTAAATTTAATAGCGACATTCTTTCAAACTTTCTAAGTAAAAAAAATGGTTATCATTAAACTAAAGAGTTCTTCCTACACTTATATTTTACTAGACTATACTCGTAAACAAAGGTTGAGCTAATTGTTATTCCTCTGTGACGCAGTAGTTGAGACAAGAAAGTCACAATCGTGCCAAAAAAATGCTCGAACCAAAACTCGGCGCACGCTAAGAATTGTGCAGACTTTTCGGTTAAAAAAATCAAAAAAAAAAACATGCGACGTCTAAATTGGAGTAAATGTGGCATTATGAAGTATATAATTGATACAATGTATGCACAATGACGCTCGGACGTTTTTTTGGCTGTTTTCACTGAGAGATTGTGACTCTATATGAATTGTATCTCGATGTTTGTATCCAACCAGTTTGGCAACCTAGCTAGGCCACGAGGAAACGCCAGATCAATCGGGGTCCAGTCAGCTAATTTTGTATTAGCAGGCTGTAGGGAGTGTTGGATAACAAAAACTAGTTTATATTTTGAACATATTTATTAATAACATCTAAGTATATCCCTTTGTTGTAACAATTCAACCAAATGTACACAGATTAATCTCATGCATTTCAAAATTGAGATAGCTATGAGAAAAAAAGTTGACTGTACAATTAAACAATAAAATCCTCATTACAATCAATAACTAATATTATTGCATGCGAATTGACGAATTACAACAAAAACAACATCACCCAAACGTGTTTTAGTAAAAAAACTGCTTTGTACAAGCAGTTACTTTTTTATATACATACGATACATGTTATTGTCACAGCAACAAAATCACATAAGTAGTATCACACGATACAACCACAAATTATGTTAAACAAATAAATAATGTAACTGCAAAAAAAACTACTTAAAATAAACACCTTTTTCTTCGCACAGCGAATTCGTCTCACTATTATTAGAATACTGAACTCAAAATAATACTAAACGAAAATCTTAGTCAGGTGCAATGGATTCTCTGACACAATTTTACGACATCAATATTTATTGCAGAGGTATAAACATAATTTAAAATACTATGGTTACGTAATTTATATTTTGAGAAAGAAATACGACACATTATCAAAATTAAAATCCGACAGTTTTTCAAACAACTCAAGTCGGTGATACTTTCATTTTAGCGTTCACAACTAATTCTATCCAATCTAACCAAAGATAATTATAACCACTTGATCGCGCATGTAGTCAAAATTCCCTTTTGCAAAATGATGCCACGGCGGTCGCCCAGCTTGTGATTGGACACTCGACGCGACTCGACGCTTGTGATTGGAGAATCAAGTCATTCATTCAACTCGCGCCTAGGATTGGCCCCGCTCGAAATAGCTTAGGTTGACATGTTAGAACAGGGGTGTCCAACTAAATTTTGTGGTGGGCCGGATTTATTAAATTTGTAACTATAAATATTTTAAATAAATAAATAAATATTTTGGGACATTTTTGCACACACGGTCATCTGACCCCAAACTAAGCAAAGCTTGTGATATGGCTGCCAGAGACTGATATACATACATATATAGTTTTAAATACATACTTAAATAGATATTAACAACCAGATATAGAACAAACACAAATGTTCATCACACAAATGTTTGTCCTACGTGGGAATCGAACCCACGCCCTCAGGCTCAGAAGGTAGGTTCACTACCAACTGGACCAACGGGCTATCTCTATGGCGGGCCAAGAGATGTTTCGTAACTGAGCAAATCAAGACTATAAATGGTCAAGTAAACTGGTAGAAAGGGTATAATTATTACCTTTTGGCGGAATTCACAGCAGGTTTCACTTGTAACTGCATGCACAGGCACACTGATATAAATTATATAGATAATATGAATCTCCGTTCTTTACAAAATTACGTCTAAAAAAAGTTAAAAGTTACCCAACTTTTGACTCATTCGCGGGCCGGATTAGGAACCTTGGCGGGCCGCATTGTGGCCCGCGGGCCGTATGTTGGACACCCCTGTGTCACACACCTTTGCCTCATGCGGGGTAAAAGATGAACAGTCAAGTGGTTATATTGTCATTGCATCTAACGTACAACACTTATATGTCTTTAATTTTATGTGTTACATACTTTTCCGTAGATTCTTAACATTAAATTGATGTAAAATGCATAAATAGGCTTGACCTGAGTTAAGTATATGAAATGCTGCGTGCGGTGACTAGACTTACATTACTATTTTTATTCGTAAGTATACAAAAAGCAACAAAAAAAAACACACTATGATACAATTTCATTCCGCTAAAACAGTTCAATATATCAATGATAACAATAGTTCATTAAGTAGTAATATTAATAGAAAATGATGAGAATAAAATTATTTGCACATAAAGTTAAGGGGGAACGTTTTACGTACAAAAATCAATGAAATAGTAGCTCATCGAGTTTCAGAACAGCTTTGTCATTCAGCGTGGTAATGTCGGGTACGCTGCCAACTGATAGTGGGCATGAGCATTTGGGTTTTCTTCAGACCTTCAACGGTCTATGGGCAGTCTAACTGTTGTGGTGGTCATTGGCGGATCCAGCCCCCCCCCCCCCCCCAAAACACCTAGCAATTCCATACATTCTACTCAATTTTTCGATTTGATTCCTTTCGAACCTTGCAGGATGCTCATGGATCAGACTGCGCCCCCCCCCCCAATGAAATCCTGGATCCGCCCCTGGTTAGTGTTAGGTTGTATTTTGTTTAGTTAATAAAGACACTTGCCCTAGTTATAAATGTTATAAATAAGTACCTTAATATGTACTTACCTATGTGTTGTGTACGCAACTACTAAAACATAGTTTTCATTATAGATATGGTTAAAAATAATGTTGTTTTTTCCTCTATTAAGAGGATAATATTATTAGGAAAAAATTATCTTTTTAACTGCTGTTACGAAAATGGTAACCAAGTAGTTTCGCGTACACAATTACCTTGAAATGTATCACAAGAGTTTATTAAATAGCACTTCTGAAGCTCAGTAGAAGCTAGTGTTCCGCCATTGATTTTTATATCGTAGTTCCCCCTTAAGGTGACGCAATTTATGAAATTCAATTCACTTCAATTATATAATCTTACTAATTCTATATAATTGAAGTCCGATTTAGTTATTAGTCATGATTTCGACTGTTTTCATATAAACACTAGCATTTTTTACGTAACCACTACTCGTATTTTGCCGATGCCTATAGAGTACATTCAAATTGGCAATATCTAAATATTATAACGGCTTCCTCATATCATAAATGCGAATGAAATTGTAGTAAAACCCAGACAGATATTGCCAATGTAACTAGATATTTGCATCGATTCTGATGAACTAAACTAAATTTGTCAGCTCTAAAATTGGTGTCATCCTTCTCTCACATATTAAAATGAAAAGAAAGGCAGATAATTTTAGCTCTGTCAGATTGGTTTAGTTTAGCGAGTGGTATGACAGAATCGACGCCATTGCCAAATTAAACACTAACCAAGTTACATCAAATTTGGACATTGTGTCTATATGAAAACGGTGAACAACTGTGATATTAAAGATTTTTTAACAGTAAACTTGCATAACTAACCAAATTTAATTTTATGCATGCATTATTTTAGCATGTAAAATCTTTAATTCGTTCACAAAAAATCCTTCGTCCAAAATAAAATGAATGAACGGGCCATACCCATTAAGCTTGCTCAGTAAAAACGAGTCAAAACCGTCGGACATAATATACTTCAACACCTAATTATAACCATGTACAGTACATTTGTTACAAAAAATTTATAACGGTTTTTTGTTGTGTTTTTACACTTCATGAAAGCACACGAAGGCATAATTTTGTCAGATGTTTCGTTATCATGTAACAATAGTCTTGTGTCGCACTTCCTACGGCTAGAGACCGACTGTAACGAAGTGAGCGCCGGCGCTCATTTTGTAATCTTCAAAAATGTCTCCTTCTGAGCCCTTCCATACATTTTATTTTGATCGAAGCAATAACCAATGCAGCAATCATTGAACGAATAGTAAAACAAATAATTAAAAAGCCACCATTATATTTGTTTCTTACATCGAATACGCACAAATAGAACTTGATATAATATGTTAAAATGCTTCCTACCTGCTAGATACAACACATACGTGTAAATGACATGAAATACTACAATTAGATCCTATTCATAGATAAGTAGTAGTAATTACAATAAGCGCCATCAATTTCCTGTGATTACGGTCACAGAACTTCAGGCACGTCAAGTTAATGCTTTTTTGTATCTACTTGGGGCCTTACGACTACCTGTTTTAAGCGATTCAGCAGTGATCAGCAGAGATAAAATGCCATTTGATCAGTACTCGCTATGATCGATTCTATGGCATTTTATTGCCAACTGTACTTGCACTGCAGTTTAGGTGATACGAAAAGTTGCGCAACCGCATACCGTATCTCGGCGCGTTAAGGTTCACGTTCGCGTGATTTTACGCACTGCGCTGTTTCGAGCCCACGTTAAAAGGTAGCCGTAAGGCCCCTGATGTCACAAGAGCAATGTAGTGATAGTTTATTCGCACGGTCAACTGCTTTCGAAGAATTGTGACATTTTTGTATTGACGTCTGCTGTAAGACGACGGTGAACGAAATGAATTATGTTGGAGCATTGATCCAACTTAAGACAGGAAACACACGCAAAGTACGTGAACTTGCGAGGTCTATCCTGATTGAGTTCTATGGTTGTGTACGTAGCATATTCAGTTTCTGATTTTTTTATTGTCTTATAATAAAGCTGATCATAAATAGAGGGGTATCTATATTCACCTTTTTTTAAGTTAAGAAAAAAATAGGACCCATGCCTATTAGATTATTTAATACATTTTTTTTCATTGCAAAGTGACTGGACCTTAAGTCGTGACGTCACAGAATATTAGACTACATTAATACATTGGTAATACAGGTAAATACTTTGTAATTATTGTATTTTGGCCCACAATAAGACGCTTCAAGGTGTTGAATTACTGTTCGTAAAACTGTTTTCACATAGTATTCTGAGCTTTACTTATCGGTCATGCCGCTCGAACCAACTAAACTGACCAACTGAAACGATCTGTAGAGGGTCCAGATCATCGGTCACTTTAGTAACTTTTTTGAAATTATTTCAATAAAATTATAAAAAAAAACGACTTCAATATGAGTAAATACACCATTTCGTTGAATTGGATTTCGTT
Source organism: Agriopis aurantiaria (assembly GCA_914767915.1). NCBI lineage: Eukaryota > Metazoa > Arthropoda > Insecta > Lepidoptera > Geometridae > Agriopis > Agriopis aurantiaria. The sequence goes on from OU611990.1 coordinate 7,049,170, forward strand.
TTTTTTTATTTAAAAACCAAGCTACTGAACTGATTTTGCTGAAATTTCTATGGGACCTATATGAAAGTATATTTAGAATTTTCCGAATCGGTTTATAAATTCTGAGATAACAAACACAAAGAAATACAACCGAATTGTAAAATATTTGACCTTTTTTGAAGTCGGTAAAACATTAGCAACCGTGGCCCTCTTGGGAAATACCAATCGTATTTTCTCATGAAAACAGAAGTCTCCCATTGAAAAGTTTAATTCCTTCAAATTATCATTTTGAAGACAAATATTACGCCTTTTGTATTAACTAGTTCCATTTACAGGAACGAATTTGGGAGCGGCGATCATCTGACATGCTGCCTTATATATTGAAAACGGGCCTGTATACAAATAAGAGTAGGTATAACTTTCCTACTCTATAAAGTAGTGCTTGTTTACGTACCGGAGTTGTAAATAAAAATAAACGAATACTGATTAAATGTTTTTCGGTACTGGTTCTATCGGTCTCACGTTGAATTTCTCTTCGGGTTGCCATTCCCATGTGATCGGCAACGCACTCTCGTAGTGGAAATTGTACATTTGGTTTTGTACGTGGCTCGCCAAATCTTTAGGTTGAGGGTACACGGACGCGAGACCTGAAAATAATTTGGGTTATATTAGGGCAATAGAATAAACATTTAAATAAAATTTTGCCTATTATTAAAAAAAACTGGAAATGAAAATTACTATTAGCTATAATATTATATTGTGTAGGCTTAGGCCAATAGGTGGACCGACGACATCGTGAGAGTCGCGGGCATCCGGTGGATGCAGAACGCATGCTGTCGTTCTGAGTGCCTAGAGCGAATTTTTCTAATTGCGTTTCCTTACTCGATTGCGTCAACGTTGACTACGAAGACTTCAATTCTTGCCGTTTTTTATAAAATTTATGGGGAAACTGAATTTTCTACATAATTTTTTTTTCGTAAATTTAAGTTTCTTTTTTATTATTCTGATTTTCGGGGCGGAGAGGAATACAACAAATCAAAGACCATGAAAATCGGTCCAGCCGTTCTAGAGTTATAAATGGTGTAACTAACACGACATTGTTTTATATATATAGATAGAGATATATAGAGATAGATAGATAAGGCCTAAAGAAAAAAGTTCCGAATTCAGATAAATTAATAAAAATAAAGTGTTTAAAAACGAAAAAATAATGTTACCATAACCACATGCATAATTCCACTTCAAGACAAACACAATTGACCATTGTGTCACATATTAGTAACAGTAGGCCATCCCACGACTTTCTTCGGATTAGGTTTAAATTCTGGCTCAGGCCAAACGATCTTAGGAGGTAGGCTGTAATTATAGTTAAATTCGAATCGACATGCTTTGATATGCTGGGGCAAGTCCTTAGGCATGGGGTAAACGGAAGCGAGGTTCCCTGGGAAATAGGAAAAGGAAAGAGGGTTATTAGAATATGTTAACGTAGAAATCCCTAAAATTTTGGCTCCACATTTCTAGTGTGTGATCCAGTGTCAATCATAGTTAATTAAAATAACACCGGCCAAGTGAGAGTCGGGCTCGCGCACTGAGGGTTCCGTACCACTATATAACTTGTTAGTTACTGAAGTACAAAAAAATAGTGTCCATTCAAGTACCGGTCGCGCCCGACGTTGCTTCACTTCTGTGATCGTACGAGAACCGGCGGTGAACAGAAATTTGACACCGACTTGCACTTGGCCATTATTTATTATTTGTTGTTACTTTACTATAATCATGCCAAGTTTGACGCTTGTACGTATTACCGTTTTTACATAAGAGCTAATAAAAAATACGTTTGTTGTATTGGGTTGGGATCCCCATTTAGTTTTTTTCTTTTTGAGTTTTTTTATAATTACTTAATTAATCCGCCGTAACATTACATATTCTATGAAAATGTCTACTGGCTATCTATTACGATTCGAAATATACAGCCATTAATAGGTAGGACAGAGACGGACAGACAGACATCGTAGGCTTAGTAATAGTCATAGTCATTTTATTTATAAAGCCAATTTACATGTCAAATAAAAAAAAAAGTAAATAATAGGGTCCCGTTTTTACCCTTTGGATATGAAACCCTAAAAACAAAATGGCCTACTCTTCGAGCCTATCAGTGGTAAGGACTAAGTGGTAAGTGGTAAAAGGATCAGGATTATTATGGTAGGTTGAGGATATTTAGCAGAAATACTGATGGCCGAGGGCGATGGTGGCTTAGCCGTAGTGTGCGCGCTTTATAATCCGACGACAACCGGTTTAATCCTTGCCCTGCACCACTGCTTTATTTAGTATTTAAATTTAAATAAACTATGTGCAGTTTCGATGCTATCGCTCAACAACGGTGAAAGTAAACATTGTGAGGAAACCATATTTGCTCGATTTCGTATTTCCAAGAACCTCAAAAGTACAAACACATAATATGACATTCACTAACATGTACTGGGCCAGCATAGTGGATTAGAGGCCATACTCTCTCTGAGAGAAGGTCTGCGTCCCAGCAGTGGGAACATGATATACTGATAATAACGATGATGATGATGACTGATGTACCATATTCTGAAATTACTACATATGACAGCGTAAAATTTATTTATAACGCGTTTTATTTCGGTGCCTACTTATTTAATGCTGGAATCAACTGTATATATGTATCTAAATCATTATGTGAATGTATTTAGTACATTCGAACTTTTGTTCAGAGTTTGCATTTAGAACATTCAAACATACGTTTGGAGTTTGTATTTAGAACATTCGAGCATATGTTCATTTGTATTTAGAACATTTGAACATTCGTTTGGAGCTTGTATTTAGAACATTAAAACATTCTTCTGGAGAATGCATTTAGAACATTCAAACATACATTTGGAGTTTGTATTTAGAACGTTCGAGCATATGTTCATTTGAATTTAGAACATTTGAACATTCGTTTGGAGTTTGTATTTAGAACATTTGAAGATAGGTTCGGAGCTTGTATTCAGAACATTGAAACATTCTTCTAGAGAATACATTTAGAACATTCAAACATACATTTGGAGTTTGTATTTAGAACATTCGAGCATATGTTCATTTGAATTTAGAACATTTGAACATTCGTTTGGAGTTTGTATTTAGAACATTGGAAGATAGGTTCGGAGCTTGTATTCAGAACATTGAAACATTTTTCTAGAGAATACATTTAGAACATTCAAACATACGTTTGGAGTTGGTATTTAGAACATTCGAGCATATGTTCATTTGCATTTAGAACATTTGAACATTCGTTCGGAGCTTGTATTTAGAACATTGAAACATTCTTCTAGAGAATACATTTAGAACATTCGAGCATATGTTCATTTGCATTTAGAACATTTGAACATTCGTTCGGAGCTTGTATTTAGAACATTGAAACATTCTTCTGGAAAATGCATTTAGAACATTCAAACATACGTTTGGAGTTTGTTTTTAGAACATTCGAGCATTCGTCCTTTTTGCATTTAGAATGGCCAAACGAATGTTCAAATGTTCTAAACACAAGTTCTAATTAGACAAGGACATCCAGTTTCAAACGCACCGCACGTTTGTTTATAGGGCTTTCGATTTTTGTATCAAGTTTAAAGAATGATACATCAGAGCCATTTTATGAAAGGCTTTTTTTTTGAAGGTTAAGCTAAATCTCAAAACGAAATTATAGCAAATATTAACTCACCTTCGTCGTATGCCATCTTGGCGACTTCAATAGCAATAGAAAGAGAGACTTCGCCAAGTTCAGACAGAGAAGGGTAGATGCGACCGTGGTTTAGGTCATCTTCACTCACGTATTTAGCCAGGGTCTGAAATAAAAGAAAACTCTATCTAAATAAAAATATATAACTAAGTTTCTGTTCTCAAATCTCTTAATCATCTATACTAATATTATAAAGAGGAAAGATTTGATTGTTTGTTTGTTTGTTTGCAATGAATAGGCTCCGAAACTACTGAACCGATTTGAAAAATTCTTTCACTGTTGGGAAGCTACACTATCCCCGGGTAACATAGGCTATAATCTATACCCGTGCGAAGCTGGGGCGGACCGCTAGTACGTTATAAATGTGAAACTGTGTTTTTTTTCCGATGTTGATTTAACGAAGAAACGGATCGACGTAATTTTTAGGGTTCCGTATCCAAAGGGTAAAAACGTGACCCTATTAAGTCTACGATGTCTGTCTGTCTGTCTGTCCGTCCGTCTGTTCCATAGTAAAAGTTGTTCATAATAATGAGTTCTATAGACCCCTTTCCCGTCCAAGATACCACAGAGCCTAAAGACAAGGTTCTTTGTCCAGTGTGTGTTGCCAGTGGTACTGAGACGTGGTCCTTAGCTGTTGGCCTTTTGGAAAAACTCAGAGTCACACAGCGGGCAATGGAGAGAGCTATGCTCGGAATTTCTTTGCGAGATAGAATCCGGAACGTGGATATTCGGCAAAGAACCAGAGTCACCGACGTAGCTGTTAAAATTAGCAGGTTGAAGTGGCAATGGGCAGGCCACGTCGCTCGAAGAACCGATAACCGATGGGGAAGAAAGGTTCTTAAGTGGAGACCGCGAACAGGAAGACGCAGCGGAGGTAGGCCACCCACTAGGTGGACCGAAGACATTGTGAGAATCGCGGGCATCCAGTGGATGCAGATGGCAGGCTGTTGTTCAGTGTGGTTGTAAAAGGGGGAGGCCTATGTTCAGCAGTGGACATCTTCTAGCTGATGATGATGATAGACCCCCTGCTTACTACATTTGGCTTACTACACCCTTTCCGCATAGCCCAGTAGAGATAGAGTAGGACCGGAGAGTGACATATAATACTATTTATCCCGGAAAACGTACGGTTGCCTATGTCCATATGAGTGAAATCGCAACGCGCAGCGCAGCTAGTCTGCACTTAATTATAAAATTCAAAGTCCTGACTGATCATTCATTAAGAAAGGATTTTAGAACTACAGACTAATGTTTGTAAAGTACTCCGCCTAGCGGACTGGGCAAAAAACTGCAAGAAATAAAATGTTTTTATTCAACCTTTATGCTAATGTTTTCATTACAAGAAAGACAATGTTGATACGGGAGAGGTTAACTGAAAACAAGTTTGATAAAACTCAACCTTTTTATTGAACCTGTTATAAAAACTTCTAATTTCAAACAACAAGTCACGATCAACGTCACGTCACTCAAATCGACACCAGTCATCCATCAAAACATCAAACTGGAAAAATGGATACAAAATAACGAAAAAATATCAAAACCATGTAACGAAACCTGAGCACAAACCCGCCACCCAACCCCCATAATAAACACATAGCAGATTCCCAAAATGGCTATCCAGAAATTTGACCCTCCGACAAACACATTCCCCTACAAAATCTCCAAGAGACTGAACCTTATGAGTGTACCCAGGAAGAGCTTTATGTACGAGGGAGAGGGCATGCCAGCGTATAACCTCCATGGTATAAGGGAATCCGCTTTGAGAGGTCAAATGTCTGATCGAGTGAACGACGCCGCCAAGCCTTATTTGCGCCGCCTTATCATACTAAAGCGTCTGTACAGGACTCGCTTCACTGTCGAACGCTTGGAGCGCATAGACAGGCTGATCGAATCGTCCAACGCTACATGTTACTCCAAACTGGCCAACTGCACGATAGCTATACACAAAAAAGGCGACGCGAAAGAAGTCAAGAGAAAGCGAGGTTGGAGTGAGTCCGAATGGAAGAAACGAATGGAACACATTAACTATATTGCTTCCCCTAAGAGGGATTTCAGGCCACCGCCCCCTTCTAGAGGAATCCGCAAGCCGCTCAGTGAGCTCATGCATAGAATCAACCAGATATCTTCACTTCCCGAGTTTAAGCGTTACAGAAGACTCTCGAAAGAGGAAGGGTACAGAGACCCAATAAAGGTGGCCCCCAAAGCTCTTAAATACGTCATATCAGATAGAATTAAAAAACTATCAGCACCCAGAGCCATTCCGCAAGGCGACTAGCATAAATAAATAAAACTTGAAAAGCAATCTATCTGAAGAGTGAAATAGACCTATAGTCTATAGTCTTAAGCCATATTACAGTGAAGTTCCTTTTACATAAAATAAAGTATATTTACTTTTACTTTGCTTTCTTTATTATTATTTATTTATTTATACAAAACTATGGGCAGTTGGGGCACTGAGGCCAAGAGCTTGATCTCAGAAGTTGGCCGCAGAATACGAGATAACGGTGGCGACTCCCGCTCTGGCTCGTTTCTGGTGCAAAGATTGGCCATTGCCATTCAGCGTGGGAATGCTGCCAGTGTTATGGGCACTTTTGCACCAGGAACGATCCGGGGCGGGCTGTTTGACTAGATTAGTTTATATTATAATTAAGTAGTTTGTTAAATTGTGACGTATTAATTATGCGTATTAATAATATGTATTAATTGACATTTAAATAAATGAATCACATTGAAACATTAAGTAAGTACATTAGGTATAAAACTATTAAATGTTTATTTATTTAAAACACATAGTACGTCTAAAGGTTTTTTTTTTTTTTGTAATACATACATACATTTTTTGTTCCTGGGCAAGTGCCTTTATTAACTAAACAAAATACAAGCTAAAACTAACACTACAAATACAGTTAGACTGCCCATAGACCGTTGAAGGTCTAAAGACAATTCAAATGCTCAAGCCCACTACGTTACATTACGTTATATACACAAAATGAAGCGCGCGAACACACCAGACTGCTGTTGTAGACATAAGCGTATCGCGGAATAAAACCGGTTGTGAATAGTTTACTACAGAATACATATTAGTACTAAGACAAAGTTTAACCTACTCGTACAGTAGTCGCAGCGTTAGCGCGCCATACAACGAATACAGGCTGCTCCAGGCATTGGCGTATCCGGGGGGGGGGGGGGGGGGAGCATGGGAGCCATACCCCCCCCCCCCCCAAACACCTAGCAATTCCATAAATTCGAAAAAAAAAACAAATATCCGCCCCTGGCATGTTTTATTGTGTTAAGTAATGCTGTTTTAATTTCCATTCATCCAGGTTCAGGTCATTCATCTGATAAAGATCACTTTTAGCAATAAAACTTGGCATACACTATAGATGCAGAGAATACTGTCTACCAAATTAATGAAATTAAGTATCGTAAACCACCTAAATCTAAATCTACTGAACCGGTAACTTTTTTTAAAGTTTATTTCTTGACCACCGGTACAGAGTCCTTCAGTCGGATTAGTGAACAAGTTTAATACAAGGTATTAAATAACGTTAAACAAGTCATAGTCAGAGACAAGCAATGTAGGTCACGGTCATGTCCAAGTCATGGCCTAGTAAAGGGGTGAAAACTTTACTAGAGAATTCTGTGGAGTTTTGGAAACGTCACACAAATACATGTTTCACCTCATCATATTACTTACCCACACTCGAGCACATTAACACTCGAAATTACACAAGTATAGGAAAATCATACAATGAAGCAACATATTTTTAAGTGCCAAAACTCACCGGTAACGTTACCACACCAGTGTTACCAGTTTTCTAACACTGATTAGTAGATTTACTCCTCAGCGCGCCATATCATGTTAAGCGATGGTCAAGATAAAACACACAAGACACTTAGAATGTGTTATCATAATTGAACGCGTATACAACATTTCATGTCTGTGCTGCTAACCATTGAGGAGTTCCCTAGTCAGGACCCAACCCTGAGTGCAGCAACCATGTCATGGTAAAACTTAAGCCAGCTATTATAAAAAATACGTACACAAAATTTCGTGACTGTGCTGACCGTTGAAGAGTTCCTTTACCTGGAGCTAATCCTGGATGTCGATTCAGGTCAAGCTTACCTTAAAAATGCATTGTCATCGAAACTGAACCAACATGTAAAAATTCAACGCCGTAGGATAAGAGGAAGTGGTTCTAAATACGTTGCAAGATTTTTCCTAAACAAACAAACTCCCATACAAACATGGCAAGTTAAATGATAGCTTGTAAAATCCACTCTCATTGGTTCATTGCTAGGCACAGCCAATAGGCATGTGTCCCATTTTTTTTCTCATGAAAGGCTGACCGTAAATAGATCAACGAAAACAACATTAAAATTTGTTCTATGTCTAAAAGTTTGAAGTATTTTAATTTCATGCTAGACAGAGAGCAAACTATAACTCGTTATGACGTCAAGCCGTGCGCGCGCCATACAAATGCTATACTAACACATGCTTTGCAGGAGAGGGACAGCGCATCCGGTCTCTATCCCCACCAAAAACTTTAACTACTTATATCTCGGAAATTTATCGACCAATTTAAATTATTTTTTCAGTATGTGTAATGTATTTTATTATATCCTTGGCTAAGATTGTTATTTGTGATAAATGAAACATTAGGACACAAGCCTATTGTAACCATGAGATAGCCAATGGGAACAAAGATCACACAATTCGGTACCTATAAGGGGTAATATGTGAATTTAACACCTGCAAAATGTGGAATGAGCTACCTAACGTGGTGTTTCCGAGAAGCTACAACATGGGGTTCTTCAAAAGGCGAGTTAATGGAGTCCTTAAGGGTCGGCAACGTATTTGTAATGCCTCTGGTGTTACAAGTATCTATAGGCGACGGTGACTGCTTACCATTAGACGGCCCGCCAGCTTGATTGCCATCTATGGCATTAAAAAAATTAGGTAACTTACACTAGCGGCAGTCAGGAACATATTCTCCGGTATGTGGTGCGTGGCGGTGGCTATTACTCCAAGTGCTACTCCGGGGAAGATGTATGCGTTGTTCCCTTGCCCCGTGAGGTAAGTCTTGCCGTTGTACTCCACCGGGGGGAACGGAGAGCCGGACGCGAACACCACACGGCCCTGGAACAATTACACATAGCATTAACATCACCACAATAACTCATTCTCATAGGTGAGCAACGGGAAGTAACCTCTAAAATCTTGTAAAAAGCTAAATGCAATCCGCGACTCTGATTACTTTTCCTGGGTTTTTGAACGTACGACTAGCAGCAGGTACCCGATAAACTTCTTTCCTTTCTACTACAGGACAAGTAGGAAAACGGCCCACTACCACCCATACATTGTGGATTTTCCTTGGATACGTACCAAACGTTTCGAATTCACGTTTGTAATCCGTACAGCCAAGGATTGGAACAACCTGCCAGCTTCCTTGTTTCCTGAGAGATATAATCTGGGCCTTTTCAAGGCCAGAGTGAATAGGTATCTTCTAAGTCTGCGTGCTTCATCTTCGACCAAATCGTCGATTACCAACATGCGAGTTGGTGGTCAAACGCGGAAATATCCGCGATAAAAAATTATTTAAAAAACTTCAGAGAAATATTAAACGAAAGTGTTTTCGATGGCCTCGAAAACTGCACATAAATTGTGCCTCAAAAATGGTGAAGGGAAACATCGTGAGGAAACTGGTATGTCCAAGAACCTCAAACGTTCAAATTAAGACATGACATTCACCAACATGCACTGGGCCAGCATGATGGATCAGGGCCCATCCACTCTCTGGAAGAAGGCCTGTTCCCAGCAGTGGGAAATGAATGATTATGATGAAATAAGGAACTCCATAGAAACCGTAGTGCACATGCAGATATCAACACTTATCATTTTGATATGGCTATCATTCAAGGCTGTGATTAACAATGATGGATTATTTCATTTATCTTGCATATTATTATGTGAGTGCTTAAAGATAAAATCACTTTATTCTAGTATTTACTTTACCACATTATAAGTGTGACCGTGTGCATTTTCACACGTTATTTTTTATCACACTAAAATATCTATACTAATATTATAAAGAGGAAAGATTTTATTGTTTCTTTGTTTGTTTGCATTGAATAGGCTCCGAAACTACTGAACCGATTTGAAAAATTCTTTCACTGTTGGGAAGCTACACTATCCCCGGGTGACATAGGCTATAATCTATACCCGTGCGAAGCTGGGGCGGACCGCTAGTACTATAATAAATGTAAAAGTTTATGTATGTGTATCAACATAATCAGCCTTTTTAAAGGCCACTGTTGGACTTTTAGCCTACCCACGAATGGGTGATTGGGCCATATACATACACCACTGAATTTCTTCTCCGTACGTATGCAGGTTTCCTCACGATGTTTTCCTTCATCGAAAAGCCAGTGGTATGAAAATCCGTACATAAGCTCCAAAGAGCTCATTGGTACGGGCCCGGGGTTTGAACCCGCGACCTCACGCTTTCATGTCTAGAGGTCTCCCAAATAGGCTACAACGGCTAAAACTTCGGGGAAAACTGAAAGTGTTTTTTGTTTGGAATTTGGACAGGAAACGTTTGTCGGGTCAGCTATTTATTAATAAATAGGTCTTTACCTCGGTATGGTCGTAAGCGTCTTGCGCGGTACATTCGGCCTTGCTGGTGGGATTGGAGAGAGCAAAGATGACAGGCCTGTCGGTGTTCTGAGCCATTTGCTTCAATACGGCGGTAGTAAACGCACCGCCGACGGTAGAACAACCTGAAATTCAAAACATATTCTTGTACAGAGTGACTGAATTGACGAGATGTAAAATTGAAGGGGAGTGCTAATATCTACATAGTCTATCATACTAATATTATAAATGCGAAAAGTTTGTTGGTTTGTTTGTTCCTCTTTCACGCAGCAACAGAGCAACGGATCGACCTGATTTTTTGCATGGGTATAGTTCAAGGGCTGGAGAGTGACATAGGGTACTTTTCATCATCATCACAATTTTTTATGACTACGCCGGTTGAAACCGCGGGGCGTAGCTAGTACTTAATATTATAAAGAGGAAAGATTTGATTGTTTGTTTGTTTGCATTGAATAGGCTCCGAACTACAGAACCGATTTGAAAAATTATTTCACTGTCGGGAAGCTAAACTATCCCCGGATGACATAGGCTATATGTTTTGCTATATTTTTTTTTTTAATAGGGATCCTTACTAAAACTCCTATAATGTAACCCAAGGTGAACCGGGTGTCGTCAGATTGTATAGCGCACATGCTACCGCTCGCTTCCACGGCCAAGTCCTACATGTGCGAATTAAGGGGGGGAAGGGATAGAAAATTTATGTGAAAGTCGGCAAGAGCTAATTTGCAATAAATTCAACACTACGTCCGATATGGACCCGGGTATGTCCTAAAACTGCGAGGACCCGGGTATGCCCTAAAACTGCGACCCGGATATTTCCTAAAACTGCAAATAGAACTACCGTAGGATGAGCAGCTGCGTCTTATTAGTACACAGTGAACGTACTGCGATCCCCAAGCTGCCTGCCAAGCGCGGGTATGGCAACACCCCTCTCTAAGAGGGAGGCCTTTGTTCAGCAGTGGACCTTTAATGGCTGATGATGTGATGTCCGATAGCCTATTGGTCATAGTACTCACCAATAAGACAGCTAGGCTTGATTTTCGCTACAGCCGCCGCAAAGTCCTTCTCAGGCTCGCAGTCTTTGCCGAAAGCCTTCGCATGTTCCGGCACCCCGCCCTGCCGCTTGGTAGTGAGCAGGCCGTCGATGTCAAACATATAGACTCTGTCGCGCGCTTGTTTCTCTGTGAGGCCCTCGTTTACCATGGCCGAGCAAACCAGCTGACCGATGCCGTTGGATGCCTGTCAACGAAACAAATACAAATATATTGCCAAAAACTTAGAAAACGTTTAATTTGCCCACTTATTATAATAAATATAGTGCGAACTCTATATAGCTACTCTCGATTTAACGACAAACTCCCATCGAGATACAATACATATAGAGTCACAATCGTGCCAAAAAAATCCGAACCAAAACTCGGCGCACGCTACGAATTGCGCAAACTTTTTGGTTAGTAAGGGACCGTACGTGAGGCTTGAAAGGTTTTAGCAAAACTCACAAAATATCACAATCAATACACAAACAATAGACTTAAACCATACCAAGGGGAAAGGAAGGGGGAAGGGGGCTTTAAAAATGCAAAAAATAATCACGTGATTAATGGACGGGTACCCAACAAGGTAACCGCGATCCGACTACAACGCCGCGCGATGCCAGAGCTACGATGACATAGCGGACAACTAACGTTAAACACTATGCAAGCGACAACGTCTAAATTGGAGTAAATGTGGCATTGTGAAGTACATTGGGATGTACAATGACGCTCGGACGTTTTTTGACTGTTTTCACTGAGAGATTGTGACTCTATAGGAATTGTGATGCCGGCGTCGCGGTTTACCATCGCACTAGCCGCCACCGCCTGAAGGCTCATCCACACATCATAGATCAGTGGAAATCGCACACTGTGCGATTCACACGATCCTTCTTGCCTCATACCTGCAAAATGTGGAATGAGCTACCTTCTACGGTGTTTCCGAGAAGTTACAACATGGGGTTCTTCAAAAGGCGAGTTAATAGAGTTCTAAAGGGTCGGCAACGTATTTGTGATGCCTCTGGTGTTACAAGTATCCATAGGCGACGGTGACTGCTTACCATCAGGCAGCCCGTCTGCTTGTTTGCCACCTATGGCATAAAAAAAAAATTAAAAAAAATTATCTCGATGCGAACTCCCTAAAACCTCCAAGTTACTTGACTTTAGTCGGTTTACCTTGTTGTCCATACAATGGTACACTCTATACAGCATCACACCCACTCTAAATAACGACAACAATTACGTCATTATTAAGCAATAAACAGTACATTCTAACACCTCGTACTCAAAATAAAATAAAATTCTGGAGCAGCAAAAAACGTCAGATGAAGATAAAATACTATACGCAATAAGCGTTGATATCAATATTGTTGTTTATAAATTAATATACTACAATATATAATATTATAAAAGCGAAAGTAACTCGGGACCCGGGTATGTCCTAAAACTACGACCAAAACCACCAGAGGATGGGCAGCAGCATCCTCCTACTTGAATTGTGGATCCTCCTGCGATCCCCAAGCCGCCTGCCAAGCGTGGGGATTATTGCCAACCCCCCCATGACTGAGACGTGGTCCTTAACTGTTGGCCTTTTGGAAAAGCTCAGAGTCACACAGCGAGCAATGGAGAGAGCTATGCTCGGAGTTTCTTTGCGCGATAAGATCCGAAACGTGGATATTCGCCAAAGAACCAGAGTCACCGACATAGCTGTTAAAATTTGCAAGTTGAAGTGGCAATGGGCAGGCCATATCGCTCGAAGAACCGATAACCGATGGGGAAGAAAGGTTCTTGAGTGGAGACCACGAACCGGAAGACGCAGCGTATGGAGGCCTCCCACTAGATGGACCGACGACATTGTGAGAGTCGCGGGCATCCAGTGGATGCAAAAGGCAGGCTGTCGTTCAGTGTGGAGGTTAAAGGGGGAGGCCTATGTTCAGCAGTGGACGTCTTCCGGCTGATGATGATGATGATGATGATGAAAGTAACTCTGTCTCTCTGTGTGTTTCTTTGTTCGCTTTTAACGACTAAGCGGCTAGGCCGATCTTAACGAAATTTGGCAGGAAGATAGGTTTTGCATCATGAGGACGGACATAGGGTACTTTCCAAAAAATGCGGAAATACTGGAAAATTGCGAGTAACTCCGCGTGATTCAACTAGTTTGTAATAAATGAAACATTATCATTTCAGCCATAGCACGTCCACTGCTGGACATAGGCCTCCAGCATCGACCGGTCCAAAAGGACCGGTTGGATGCGGCCTGCATCCAGCGTTTCCCTGCGGTCTCTTTTAGGTTGTCTGTCTATCATGTGGGTGGACGTCCTACGCTGAAACATTAGGACGACTGTCGAACGCGATTTTGACAGCAACGCGCAATATTCTGGACCTTGAGGCCTTGACAACTGTTGTCAAGGTCTATTTCCTGTGATGATAACTCACAGATCCAGCTCCGAGGAACATGTAGATGTTCTCGCTGAGCTTCCTCTTGGTGATTCTGACGGCTGCCATGAGCCCCGCGACAGCGACGCTGGCCGTTCCCTGGATGTCGTCGTTGAATGTGCAGTACTTGTTGCGGTACTTGTCGAGCAGCCGCATCGCGTTGTTCAGGGCGAAGTCTTCGAACTGTGGAGAAATTACATTTATAGTGCTTGTCAACGATATTTAAGGCTGATATTTTCCTTCTTCCTAAAACAAATGTTCAACAAATAGCTCTGATCTTATTTTTCGAAGATGTAGAATGAAATTATTTCCGAACGGATATGAAAAATAACCCTATTTTTCAATATTTATGGTAACACCTAATTCTCGATTTTACCACATTGATAATGAACAACAATCGTCTCGAAAGATTATTGTGATTTATTTAAAGTTTATGCATAATATTTTATGCTTTGTAATTGAACCTGTTTGCCGGTTTGCCTTCGGATCGAGCACAGACGGGCCGCAGTGGGCCGGAGCGCATCGCAAAAATCGCTTCCATACATTTTATATGAAGTAACGCACATTGTGCCGGGGAGCAGGGGGCGGATTTCCTTATAAAATTTATGAAAGCAATTTTTGCGATGCGTCCCGGCCCGCTGCGGCTTGTCCTAATGTGCTCGAACCTTTATTGTGAAATACTTGCGTAAGAAATAACCAGTTAAGTATAATGTAGTTCTATTTTAACGAGGTTTCAGGACTAATGAACAATCGTGAACGAAACTTCATTGCATGACCAAAATGTGTTAGACGCATTATGTTGACGTTAATTGCGAGTCGATAGTCGATACGATAATAATGTCATGAGCTTATATCACTGATAGTGTTGATTGATGTGACATATATAGCTGCACCCTGCATTTTGTCCGCAATTCTCTAGTTTTCATGTATTTTAACCAATTTAAAAAAGGAGGGCGTTCTCAATTTGGTTGTATTTTTTGTTTGTTACCTCAGTACTTCGTCATATTATAAACCGAATTGAAAAATTAGATTTTTTTCTTTGGAAGGATAGACTTGATTGATGTCTATGGAACCAATTTCAACCAGATTGGTCCAATAGACATCAAATTTCATCAAAATCGGTTTAGTAGTTGGCAAAATGTGTCATCCGAGTAAACGAAATTGCGTATTTTCTAATTTTAAAGTCGGTTTTTTTACGTTGATAATTATTAACATAATAATTAAGTTTAAATAACAAGCTTACGTGATTCTTTAAACCAAACCAAAGATGACCCAAGCTCGAGGGGTTTCATGGGAGGGAGGGTCATTGAGAATGTCTACTATCTACCTCCCGACCCATCATTAGACACTGAGTTGATTCATGTCGGTTAGAGTTGATTATCTTTCCTCGTCTTGACTTGAAGATAAAATTGTATGAAAATGACATTGACAATGACATTAGCTTGAGAGATGTTATCTCTAGCTAATGTCATTTTCATACAATTTCACCTTTCCACAGGCGTTAACGCTAACAGCAAATAGGTCTTGTCTAACCCCCCAGGGAGGGTAGACAAGACCCACTAAGGCGTTAACGCTAACAGAAAGTGGGTCTTGTCAAACCCCCCCGTGCTACCTATAACTTAGAACTTTAAAATAGTACGGTTAAGATTTCAATACACATGCTGTCAAAATAACCATGCATATTGCATTGTAGTGTGCGCAGTCAGCCAGGTGGGTCAGACCTAGCGTCACGAATTCCTTGGCGTCTCAACAATATTATGACACCTATTTTATAATCGATCGCGTTTATAAATAGAAAACAACGAACAGGTCATTGCCCATGAATAAGGTGATATTTAGATGTTCTGAATGTTTAAATGGTTTTTCAACTGCAAGACTGTATTTAACTCTTGGACTATTATAACAGACTAGAATATAAAGGGTCACGCATATAGACTGTACAAAGCCGAAAGGTCATTGTACTCTTCTGAACAACTTTTACGATGTGACCAACCCTGAAATCGCGAAAAAAATAATGAAAACGCTACTGTTCCATAGAAAACGGCCGGATTTACAGTCGACAAAATGTGTGGAACAGCTGTTTTATAGCACAATCCATAGACATTAGATATTTTTCGAAGTTTAACTTAGGCACTGATTTAATGAAATGAGAAAGTTACCCTAAAATTATTTTATGCAATTTTAACGTGAATATCAACGCGATGTTTCAGAAAAGTAATACAATACTTGTTGGCTACTGAGCTAAGATAATATATAACCACTTGATGGCGCATGTAGTCAAAATTCCCTTTTGCGAAATGATGTCACGTCAGTCGCGGGGAGCAGCTTGTGATTGGACACTCGACGCGACTCGGCGCTTGTGATTGGAGAATCAAGTCATTTATTCAATTCGCATCTAGGATTGGCCCCGCTCGAAATAGTTTAGGTTGAGATGTTAGAGCATTTGTCTCATGCGGGGTAAAGGATGAGCAGTCAAGTGGTTATATTGTCATTGCTACTGAGTATGGACATAAACATAAGCTGGTCTTGGTTTCGCTACTCAGGCTGCATTTTCTCGTTGTTCCATTACTGTTTCTATGGCCTGCTGCTATAAGTAATGTATTTACTTGTGCGTGCATGTAGAGTATAATATTGGTAATATATTACAACGGAAGCTCAGGCCTTATCTCCGAGTAGGGTTACCATAACAATATTTTAAAAGTCCTGACCTAAAGCCGGATATTTTAATAAAAGTCCGGACATTTTAGTATGCTGGTTAGTTTTTATACATCCACATAGCTAGTAAAATACGCAATTTCGGTTACATTGATGACCATAATGCCATCCAAGATTGCATCCAAGTGACATAATTTCCCAGTTATTTTGATGTTAAAGCCAAACTACTGAACCGATTTTCATAAAATTTCTATGGTATATATATATATCTTTTCAATTTAAAAAAATATTTTTCCAAGTTTTCTAAAGTGGGTTTTTTTAAATGCTTTTTTTTTAAGTTTGTTCAACGGTTCGAAAAAAGATTTATTGTTTTGTGTTTAGAGAGCAATGAATTAATTTAGAGACGTTAATCAAGATTAAAAACTAATTTTATATAACTATATATGTTTTATTACTTGAATTAGATGTAATACGCCTAAGCTAAAAAAACCGGAGATTACATTACCGGACAAAGTCCGGACAAAAGTGTAAAAGTCCAAGCATGTCCGGACTAATCCGGACGGATGGTAACCCTATCTCCGAGGGAGTTCAATGTCACGCGTTCTTGTATTTGGGGTATTTGTCAATAATGGTTCCCGTACCATATTTTAGTCATTTCATATCACCATACAGTTGCTTAAAACATTGATACGGAAAGCTACGGATGCTTATCTTTCCGATTGCCAGACGATATACTTGTATTTTGGTTTGCTAAATCCGTATTATCAATATTGTAATCCGTAATCTTCGTTAACGACGTTTTCGCCAAAATAATGAATCAGATTTCGTTTGTGATAAAATTCACGTGAGACAAAAATGACACCTGAAATCGCATAGTGACTGTTGTTATTGACGCAAGTCCTTGGTGATTTCTTGATAAGATAACTTATCAGCCAAACACTGCGGTGTATTAATTGCCACCTTATTTTGTATACAGACAAGAAAAATGAATCTCTAATGATATTCAGTTTGGCTATTGTTAGGACAATAGGCATGTCTTAATTTTGTTTAATCTATCTATATACATAAAAATGAATCCCTATTTACCTTGGTCACGCCTTAACTTGAGAACGACTTTACCGATTTCATTCATCTTGTTTTTAAAGTTTCCTTATACTTTGTAGAAAGTTCTTACGGAAAGAAAAAATAAGAAAATTGAGCAGAAAATTGGAAAGCTTCAAAAAACTTAACGGCGAGTTTAACTTGGCGCGTTTGACAGAGACAGGACAACATCTGTCGGCTCTGCTAGTATTTCATAAAAAAGCTGATCATAAATAGAGACAATCGACGAAAACAAAATTAAAATTTGTTTAAAAAAAAATAAGTTAAACGAGTAATTTAATTTCATGCTAGACAAGGAGCGCACTATATCACGTGATGACGTCATGCCATGCGCGCGCCGCACAAATCACACGCTTTGCGAGAAAGAGACAGATCATCATTCATCATAATCATCATCATTTCAGCCGTAGGACGTCCACTGCTGGACATAGGCCTCCCCCATCGATCTCCAAAAGGGCCGGTAGGAAGCGGCCTGCATCCAGCGTTTCCCTGCGGTCTCTTTTAGGTCGTCTGTCAATCTTGTGGGTGGACGTCCTACACTGGGCTTACCAGAGACAGATCTTCCGCTCTATATCCCCACGCTCATATCTCAGGGATTTACCAACCAATTTAATTTATTTTTACAGTATGTGTAATGTATTTAGTTATATTTTGCTACGCCTGCTATTAGTAATAAATTAATCATTGGAACACATGCGTATTACATGGGCGGAACGACATCGAAACTAATACATCGTTAAAAGGTTTACTTTAGAAACTGTACCGTAATGCTTTTAGTATCGAATAACGTAGAAACCTAATTGACATTTTATGAAACCAAATACTTTGTTTTATAAAGGATCCATCATAATCTTCCATGGTTTTATGAACATACTAGCTGCGTACCGCGGTTTCACCCGCTGTTTTGAAGGAAGCGTAATTTTTTTTCGTGATGCTAATCATAATCATCATCAGTTAGTGAAAATCGAAAAGTAAAGCATACCTGAAGCAGAGTGTTCTGCCCGTATCTCATGACGCATGCCTCCATGAATTCGTCGATGAATTCGTCATATTCCTTGCCACGCGCTCGCTTCCGCCTCACGCCGATGTACAGCGGGTCTTCTAACAGTTCCTGCAGAAGAGTATACAGCAGTGTCACAATGGTCATTTTAAAGTGATTGATTTGTAAAATTTGTATGTGAAAAGTTTTTTTTTCGTGGGGGGGGTGTCGATATCGTGATTACGTCAGCAGTTATTATTTACTTTTTTACACAAACGGCAACCCACAAATTGTCTATGCTTGAAAACAAAACACACATGTCGGGAATTCCCACAAATAATGAATACGCATTTAAAAGAAAAGTGCATATAGGTACCAATGATTACGTAACATGGGAGGGGGGGAAGAGGTTTTCTTAGAGGGGGGGGGGGAAATAATTGTAAAAAAAAAATCTGCTTACGTAATACTTGAATGGCCCCAAAACTAAGTAGGCCCAATTACTAATTTTTCACGCACACATGGAAACTTGTAGCGACACCCAATAGTCCACACATCTACAGTCGTCTGCTGGGTGAGTTAAAGGCATCAAGCCTGATATAGGCTAGATTAGTTCGCACCCGCCACGCCACTTTACCATAATTTGCCTTGTATGTCTGATATGAGTCTCCAAACCTCAACAAAATTACACGAGACAAAAGTATTGTAGGTTATTACCGTATTATCTGTCCCCACGTCCAGAGTGATGGGCAGACACTGATGCGGCTTAATGCCCGCCAGGCCGGTGTAAAGCGACAGTTTGCCGACAGGAATGCCCATGCCATAAGCGCCGAGGTCGCCAAGACCCAAGATTCTCTCCCCGTCGGTAAAACATATGGCTCTCACATCGGGTTCCGGCCTATGAATAGAACACAAAGGTTGATTCGTTATCAATTATACAAAGTGTTATTTAAGGCCCTCTTTTCCCACTTTTAGCAATTTTGGTCATTGTAGTTTACATATGTCCACTTCCAAGATTAGCTTAAAAAAATGGTCTCATCAAAATCGCATGTTTTATCTAGGAAACCTTAAAGACCGAAACACGATTCAGAACATTTCGCACGATAGATAAAATAATTAAAGTAACACAGATTCTTCCTTTTTTCCGTATTGTTATATTTTTTTTGGATTCATTCAAATACCTATTTACTAAATGATGTCTACGAAATCTAAATATACAGATTGCATAATTATGGAGAATGAATTACGGCAATATTATGGTCATCTGTAGTAACAAGCGTTGCTTAAAAGTGGGAAAACTCGCCTTAAACCCTTTAAGGCGAGGTTTCCCACTTTTTCCCACAGAGCTTTATGATAGAAACCACGAATTCACCAACTTTTTTCACTTAGTTTGTGGCATGTCTTAAAATGCATGGAACACTCCAACTAATACGCCGCATAAGTAATTATATTTTAGCTCTCTAAGAAAATCTTGATTTTATAAACAATGCTTACTCCTATTTTAACGTCCATGAAACGTTATTCCATTCTTGTAATGGAGATTTATTTAATGAGCGATAAGTTAGATGACATTACTCATGGGAATCATGAAGCATTGTTTCATAAGCACGACCCTTTTAATGAATCATTGCAGTTTACATAACACATGAAAAGACGTCGCTATATTTTGTTTATATTATACGGTAATTATTCACGTAATATTCAACCGGTTACTCGGACTGTAGTTTCAAGTTTCACATCTGCAATCGGCAGTCTTTTTACATGTTTTACATTAGCTTCACTTGTAACTAACTAGCTAACTAACAATGTCATCATCATCATCATCATTTCAGCCGTAGGACATTCACTGCTGGACATAGGCCTCCCCCATCGATCTCCAAAAGGGCCGGTTGGAAGGTTAGTTACTAACAATGTAATGAAATTTAAACGACATCGCTAAATTTTGTTCATTATTATACGGGAATTATTCACGTAAGATTCAGCCGATTACTCGAACTATAGTTTCAGATAGTCCGTACATAATCTTACGTGAACAATGCCCGTATAATTGACAAAATTTGTAAAAACATCACGTCAGTTTCTATAATACGACTTTGCTACAATATGTGGTTTCACAACGAAATTATAAAACGGTTGCCATGTGCTAAATGTAAAAGCAGAATTTTAAAAAGTGCGCTTACCAATTTTTAAGAATACTGAATATGTGTCCTTTATCATTGATGGTGATGAAGAGGCCTCTAGGGCGCCTGTAGATGAGGCCGAACCTCTGGCACGCAAGCCCTACAGTGGGAGTGTAGACAATGGGGAGATACTTCTCAACGTTCTCTGATAACAGTCTGAAGAACAACTTCTCATTTCTGTCCTGCAATAATTTGAAAAAAGGCTGTAGATATTTCTATTAGATAATTAGATCGCTAATACTACTGGATCATCTTTATCATCATCATTATCAATGGCTTCCCTTTTCCCATTGCTGGGTAGAAGCCTCTCTCTTGCCATCCATCTGCCTTCGTCCTCTACTAATCGATTCCAGGTTCGACCCGCGATGGTGACAATATCGTCGACCCATCTTGCAGCTGGACGACCCATGCTCTCATTACCTTGCCTCGGTAACCACTCTGTCACAACTTTACTCCACTTGTCGCTCGCTTGTTAACTACACTATTGTATTAGGTTAATCCTGTAAGAATAGTTGTAATGAAAGAAAAAAAAAAAAAAAAAAAAATGCGAAAGTAATTCTTTTTCTATTCCTCTGTCGTTTTGTTACATTTTACAACAAAGCAGTTTAATGTTGATGAAATTTAGCATGGAAGTATTTGCGAATAGGTTTGACTACATACATAAACCATTGCTCAATGGTGCATGCACTGGCTAACAAGCAATAATGGTGAAAGGTGTGTGTTAGCGTTAAGTATTAATTATTATTTATAACAAATCCCTAATTTTATGTTTTTATATTCTTGATAAAAAAGTATGATCAAACTGGTCGAAATTAATACATTTTAATCGAACTTGAGATATGGGTCCAACAGCAGAATTTTTTTACCCCAGATAATGTAAAAAAAAATAGAAAATTGTAACTGAGCAGAAAACCGCGATAATGATCTCTCTTCGAATAAGCAGACTTAAAATTCTCGAGTTTGGGACATAAACTCAACTCCGTAACAGTTTAACGGATTTAACCGTTCTACACGGTTTCCGGTTGAAACACATTTTATCACAATCTTTCATATTTTTTTTTTGTTTGATTCGGGAGACTTATTTCCCCAAGATATTTAATACACTAGAGGCCAGGAACAATTTGTGCTATACTTATATTATTTCTTATATTATACAGGTACGATCTTAAACGCAATCTCTTTTTCAAAATGTAAAACGACCCGGCGAAGTATAACATCGCTTACTAATTCATTATTTACAAACAAAAATTAAACAATAACTAAAAAAGTTAATGTGAAACTGACTATACGAATATCATACGTCAGGTACTCAAATTCACCTTTTTAGAAGTACACCACGCATTCACTCTTAACTGGCGGTTAGGAAATTCAAAAACTACGAGGTCAAAATGCCAGCGCAAAATACAACTAAGTTTAGAACGAAAAACGATTTTGTCGTCGAATGTCATTCGTATTCGTACGTCAATAGTTAAGAGTTAAATTAAAAGTTGGTAATGTTATTAAAAGCGCAGATATATCTACTGAACATTCACGTAAATGTGAGCAATCTCGCGAATGATAAATTCAGATGAAGCAATACTCGTCGCTTAACTCGCAAAAATAAAAAAACAGCGAACGCTGTTTCATTTGTAATAAAAGCACAGGTCTACCTGCGCTTTAATAACTTTAAAACTCGTATGCAAACATCGAAAAGTGAATGTGAAAGCAAATAGATAGACATAATTTTTCATAACAGTTAACATCCTTTTCAGTACCTTTTCAATGAATGATACATAATTGAGTTAATTGCACTCATACTGGCACTCATTAACAAACAAGGTTACACAACACATAAAATTACACTATTAGCATACTATCTGCCACAGTACTATCGCAGTTATGGATAATCACATGAATACTTCAACTGAAGAAATACATACCTAATTCTATGGTTTATATCGGTAATGCCGACTCGGTAATATGGAAAAACACATGAGATTATACGTTGTAATCAATCTCTTTGGCTATTGTTGAATACTAATCGAGTAATACTAATACTAATATTTCTAAAACTAAGATAATGCAATTTCACAATTATAAGTCTACTCCAATTGATTTAAATATAGGCGTTGCAGGCTCTTCTATTACTGAAGTTCGACAGACTGAATTCCTTGGAGTATCTCTGGACACAAACCTTAACTGGAAATCTCATCTAGTAAATATAAATAATAGAATATCTAGTCATTGTTATGCTTTGTCAGTTCTGATAGATGTTGCATCTATTGAAGTTGCCATGAACGCATACTATGGCAATATATACCCTTTGTTGTCATACGGGGTTATCTTTTGGGGAAATTCCGTGAATGTGAAGCAGACATTTATACTCCAAAAAAGATGTTTGAGAACTATTTATAGTAAAAACAGCGATGACACATTACGAATGCTATTTAGAGAAAAACAATTACTAACCTTAACTGGTATTTATATTCTTGAGATATCCTTATTTGTAAGGCACAACAACGATATATTCAAAAAAAAATCTGAGATGCGAATAAGAAGTACCGCTATGCGGGGAAATGATTACCTGTTTGAACCGCGCTCGAATTGTACCATTTTTAAGAAAAGCACCTTCATCAGCGCCATCAACACCTATAACTTGCTGCCAAAAACTATTACTGACATTCCTAATACTATGCAATTTAAAACTAAACTAAAAAAGTGGTTGATAAATAATGTATTTTATGATTTAAATGAGTTCATTAATAGAAATAACTCTAATGAAATGACATTAATAAATAAACGATTTTGACAAATTTTCTATACAAATAACATGACTGAGATGAATAATAGTTGCGTCAACTTATGACGCAATTGTTATTATTATTTTATTGTTTTCATTTTGTATTCGCTGTTGACATATATAATTAACTTGACATCATAATCATATAAGAAATTGTTTAAAATTAAATTTTATTATTTTTGTAAATGTAAATATTGAATGCCCGATGTGGGTAGACTGATGAATACAGTTTTTGCACTAACATCTAGCATAATAATAATGTATCAGTTGATCAATAAATGTTTTCTGATTCTGATTCTGATTCTGAGCGTTTTTTACTTCACAAGGGAATTCACGGCCGGCATGAAATAGGAAAAAAAAATATTTGCCGCGTTGGTTCTCTTTTGCGCTGTTGGGGTCGGTTAGTTGGCGTCTAATAGTGTTAACACACGAGACGTACTTGGTTGACGAACCGCCGTCCAACCAACGGGAGAGAATGAGAAATTTTTCGCTTTCCCACTCGTTGGTTGGATGGCGGTTCGTCAACCAAGTACGTCTCGTGTGTTAGCACTATAAGGTTGGCGTGATTCTGAATGCGCCCTCGTTGTCATGACAAGTTTACATGGCAATTTATGTCAGTCATTGTTTTTTTTTTGTTGAATGATATTGTGGTCGTCCTGTACATATTTACCACCACCTGAGCATGCTATTATAAAAAAGTATTTTGATTCCAGTTTGATTGTGAAAAGTATCAATGAAAACTGTTCTACAATAGCATTAACTTATGTAACTCTCTACAGTGCGAATAGGAAAACTGAAAATATTCATTGTGGCCAATGATAGTTAAAATAATGTGGCTATAGCTTAGATTAACTACACAGATATGGTTAGTTTCCAAACAACGCCTACTCAAAACGTAAGCTACAAATTCGCTACGTGTGCTGTGTTTACTTGCCTCGTCACGCACACAGACGCATAAATTATGCGGCAATAATTAAGTAAATTTTTTTGGGAGCTCTTAACACTATCACCTGACTAAGAGCACTGACCACGGAACACTATTACAGCGGGCACTGACCGCGCGAGCGTCGTTTGGTGTCATATATGGCTCCATTTGAACGGCTTAAAGTTTGCGAATGTACTTGGTTTCTGTATATAGTTATTCAAAGGGCTATAGGTTTTATAAAAAAAATATTCTGGTTTATCTACCATTCAACGCTATGGATTAGTTCGTTTCCCTGTAAATCTAATAGCTGCCTTATGCCGATCAAACTGTTTACTGAGCCATAAAATAATATTACAGTTAGACGAGAGACACAGAAAGACACAGATGTTCATTATGCATTCTGTTGAGCTGGAAACTCAATAATCGAATAAGAAAATAATCTAATATTAAATTAAAAGTAAGCGGTATTAAATTAAAGTTTAAATAAAACAACTATAGGGTGTTACTGAAAGGGTATTCTAATGACAAAATTCGTCTTAGGTAGGCCAAGTACACATGGGTAATTTTTGTCGCCGCGACAGTTTCGTTCATCTCTCCGGTACAGTATATGCAAATTATTGGAGATGTATGGAGGTGCGTGCACGTTGCAACGCGACAACAGGGTAACAATTTTGTCCGCCGAGCTCACGATGGAACTGTCGCTGCGAAGGTCGCCTGAATGAAAACTTATGCACAACATATATAATAAAAAACACGCACATTAATGAATGTACCCTTTCAAAAACACCCGTAAGAGTCTACGTCACCAACCAGCCTCAACCAGCTAACACCTATAAAACATACTCATTGAATGAACGGTACCTTTATCATGGTTAGTCACCTGTAACTCGACGAGGTAGAGGTACTTATTGAGATTGTCCGCGTATCTGTCGATCGATATCCGACAGATTTCCAGCTGTTCTTCTTGGGTTTTGAACTTGGCAGCCAGAAGGCCATGGAGGCCCAACGCTTGCCGCTCTTCTAGTGTGAAAGCGAGACCCTGCAAAGATAAGTTTATTAGATAGTTGATTGAATCAGGCCGTACTTTGAGGAAGTTCATCTTCAAAACTGCTTCTGAATATGTATTGTGGTTCCGCTTCAATGTCGTGTCAATTACAAAAAGGACAGCTCATCAGATATGCACGTTTGGACGTCAATAGTTGATCGGTAGAAACTAAGTTTGAATGGTTAATGATCTTTTGTCAGTCGTCTAACCGACTTCGACGACGACTTCGAAGTCGACCTTGTTAACCAACCCTACCTGAGACATGATCGTCTTCTATTGGTCGTCTATTCGACTTCAGGTACTTAAATATCATGCAAAAATAATAATATAGTATGTACGTTGTAGATATGCCGATTACTACGACATTTGTAAACCTATTTACATGCTTCTTTTTTATTATGTCGAGGATGCTTTATCACGGAAGCACGGGTGCTTCAGATTATCGCTTCGTAGTCGCATTATTTTACACTAGCTGACCTGACAGACGCTGACCTGACAGACGTTGTCCTGTCTTAGAACTGTCAAACACGTAAAGTCAAAATTTTAAATCAATTTTTTTTACACCTTGGGTTACATTATTGGAGTTTTAGTAAGGATCCTTATTTTTTTTTTAAATATAATATAGCCTATGTTACCCGGGAATAGTGTAGCTTCCCAACAGTGAAAGAATTTTTCAAATCTGTTCAGTAGTTTCGGAGCCTATTCAATGCAAACAAACAAACAATCAATCAAATCTTTCCTTTTTATAATATTATTTTACATTTGAAAGTGAAGTTAGATTTATTTTTTATTACACCCTGTATTGTTATAAGGCATTCGTGGCATAGTGGGGCTTTTTGGTTAGTATGTAGTTTCTGAACCGTGACATAGTGGACACTGTGGCGTACAGGGATTAACCCAACTTGTCCTACCCGTGAAACTTGCGAAATTATGGTGCAACTAGATTTACCTAGGAAGTAAGATCTGCAGTACGTATAAAAACCTGATTTAAATATATTGATGAAATTCAAATGTGGGCTCCGATTATGACGCAATAAAAGATCTATTTTAACCTTTTGAACCAGTTTGGAGGTGTATAATAAACGTCTCATTCGTGGAACGTGGAGGAAAAAAATTTACTTTATTTATCAAGTTGCGACTATACCGCCAGCATAAATCGTGTAATGTGCTGCCACATTACACGATTTATGGCAACTTTACAGCAGGGTAAAACCATAGTACAAAAGATACCTAGCACCTACAATACTGAAACGTTCAGGTTGTTTTAAAAAAATATGTAAATAATAGGCTTGCGTTTGAGTTAGCCCTGGCGCCGGGGCAATAGAATACGGCACCGGTAACCCCTGCCTGTAGTAAGAGGCTACTAAAAGGGGACCTCCGGGCTCGGGATGGTCAAAGTTGGGGCTTTGACCATCCACATAAGCGTGCCCAGGGAGAGAACGACAACGTTGTGTGACCAACGTTGTCGTGGGTGGAGGGGCTGAGACAACACGGTTGTCTCGGGAGGAGCCGTAGCGCAGTGCCGAGGGCTCCGGTGCGTTCCTCTGGAGATCTCGGAGCCCTCTTGTCAAGCACTAAGGCTGGTCACCGGGGGGGTTTTAGTGGGTATAATCCCACATAACCTGGCTGCACCCCAATGCAGCAGGGTATCTTTAGAAGATTTCCCCCTCGAAAAAAAGAAAAAAAAAAAAAAAAGGCTTGCGTTTGAGCACCATCTCGCCTGATATCAAGCAATGATGCGGTCTACGGTGGAGCACGCTTGCCTAGAAGAAACCGATTCACTCGTGATTTGAAGACACCTAGATTATAACCATCGGGAACACCCTTTCAGGCAGCGCATTCCACAGACTAGCAGAACGCACAATAAATATGGAATCAAAGCGCTTCGTACGTACTTCAAACTGAATGTGCTAATTTTTTTCCCCATCGTCATCTTAATAAGTACTATTAATATCTTCTTATTAAGGTAAATATTTATATTTTTACTTGATAAAACCTAACCAGTTTAGATAGGGCCCCCAATTTACCTAGGTATGGTTGGCAATTTACCTATGGTTACCTAGCTACGCCTCTGGTCATAATGCCATGATTACAGGAATGTATAAGCAATAAGTACCGACACACATACGCTACTTACGGCATAGATTTCAGTAAACTTAATAGTCGCGAGGTTGTTTATACACAGAACTGGGTCAGTTGACGACCTATTTTACACTACAGAACACTAACTTATACACTTAATATCGAAATTTTCCATCGACACAATACTACAGCCTACAGATTATGTTAAACTAGCGACCCGCCCGCCCGGCTTCGCACGGGTGTAATTTACGTGCGAAGCCGGGGCGGGTAGCTAGTTATATATATATAAACCTTCCGTGAAAATTTACCTAACTGATGGTGAAAACCGCATCAAAATCGGTTGTAGAGATAGAGATATTAAAATAACGAGGCATTTTCATCGACAATTTTCCACTCACTACTGAGCAATAGATATTTGCTTTGGCGCTCAATCTGTTCCGTTCTTGTGCTAGTTTCGTACATTGCTTTCCACTAGCCCTCGTGATGTCAGTCTACCAACGGGTCCAGCGGGCTGGTAGTCTGGTAGTATCGTTAGTGGTGTCTGACGTCATAATATTAACAACAATAAAATAACATAACTACGATCAAATAACTACAATCTGGACATCTTCACGGCTAGAGTGAATAGATTTCACCTAGATCATGATCATCATCTGCATGATTTAATTCCCTCCTGCCCATTTTTCTATCGGACTGCCATGGTGGGCACGAAAAATAGACATCGTTTTATGGTTGATATTCCGAAAACCCGTACGAAGCACTTTGATTCCACATTTATTGTGCGAACTGCTAGTCTGTGGAATTTGCTGCCTGAATGGGTGTTCCCCGTCAGTTACAATCTGGGTGTCTTCAAGTCGAGAGTGAATCGGTTTCTTCTAGGCAAGCGTGCTCCATCGTAGACCGCATCGTCGTTTAACATCAGGCCAGATGGCGGCCAAGCGCAAGCCTATCTATTATATACATTTTTTAATTGTTTTATCTTCGGCCATAAGCACCGTCGCTTACCATCAGACGAGTTGAAGGCCAAACGTAGAATACCTTTAGATAAGTTAATTCGTAAATTTTAATATCATTTTTTCCTTCACTATATCAGTGTTCTTCTTAGCTGATGTGCTTTCTTACCATTTTCTTATCAAAAAACCATTTCTTACTCACTCACCTTATTAAGTCTAGGGTCCCTCAAATGGTCGATGCCCCGCACCATGTTGGGGCAGATGATATTTCCGGTCACCTCGTGGTAGTCCCGGTTCTGGATCCCATGATCCAGCGCTGAACATTTCGTCAGCGCGTACGCTAGCGCTCGATTTGAGCTTAGAGCGTTTGTGCAGCATCTGTGACAAGGAAATAGATTTTAAGGAAAAACGTGAAAAAGGAAATGAGCACTAAGGAAATGCTATTTATTTGACGCCGCGACCAAAAACGCGACGCGTAAATGCTAATTTACGAAGTCGTTCCGCATCTATAGTTAAATATGACCTACATAATTATGCATATAGCCAAGACTGCATAAGTTTTCATTACCATCATCCACAGTATCACTTATCCCACTGTTGAGAATACCTAAGCAATTCCCTTGATGCGCTTACTCGGTCCGGTCTCTGGTACAAGTTCGACCCTTGAAAACTCTAGAAGCACTATTAGAACAGTTGGATACATTCAAAATTAACACTGTATTTAGCCTAGCGAACTTCATTCATTATGCACCGACCAAAATCTTAAATTAAGATACAACTTATTTAAAATTCAATGATACAAGTAAAATGTTCTTGAACTTGGCAACGGTTATGTAAGCTGCTCGCTCAGGTAGGTGTGTCATTATAATGAAAATGTCAATACGCGAGCTCGTGACGAGACACTTCGAGTAGTTTGCTGTAGGTATTTGTTCCAATTCCAACTTAATTCCTCGTTGCTTCTCTTGAAATCCCACATCACATGATTCCTCGTTTTCCGACAGTATCACGTTTTGTTACTATTTCTCAAAGCATGTCATTCCATCACTAGCAATGGCTAGCTTACCTGTGACTTTCGTATTAACATTTTAAAAATGCTCACGATTATTTTAGTCACATATATGCTGAAGCTCATGTCCGCATTACGTCAACAAGTTACGTTCCGAGAATTTATTCTACCAGCTCCAAAGTAATTTGTCATGCGTGCAATTATACAGTTTTGCTATTAACTGTCCGTGAACGAGGCTTGAAATAATGCTCGTAATTCTGGTGAATCAGATGATTCCTTGATCAGTATTTTGCTGAGTAAAAGAGACATCTAGCAACGAATTGGACCTAGTATTTTATGGCCTTCCTGTGCAGTTCCAAATAGAAGCACGCATAGTAACGTAGTAAATAGTAGGAAGAGCGTCATTGGTCATCCTGTGGGTGTTATTACTGCATAGAACGGTTATGAAACAATACTAACTAATAGCATACCATACGCCAGTGCTATGTACTATGATATTATGCGCCCTTGCTTGCTCAGCGTATCACGAAAGACAATATCCGGAACGAAGATTCGCCAGAAAATATAGTTATCGACAGATTAGCAAGCTGAAGTAGAAATGGGCCGGTCATATCTACCACAGGATCGATAGCTGTTGGATAGACGTGTTCTAGAGTCGAGATAGTACGTAAAACAGTTAGCAGTGACTGGAAACGAACGGAAAACCGAAATGTAGACCAAGGGATCCTGTTGATGATTTTATTAGCCCCATGCAGTACTATTTAGGTTCTAAAGTTATATGATTATCTACGGGATATTTACCGCACCGTGGTAAGGTTGTGGAATAAATGAACTTTAGTGAACAACCGTAATAGTTTTAAACAGCGTTTTATTTTTATTCTTGTTTATTCAAAGGGATAAAAGTATACCTAGCTGTACACTCAGATTTACCTACTTAATTTCTAACACGCATATTTATGTACTTATATTTTCTCATTTCATTAGGTTTATCACAAATCATCGTTGAACCTAAACCAAAACAAAACGACGACGGTAATCTCTTTACTATCACGAAGTTATTTAATCCAAACCCATACAAGGTCATTGCCAATGCCAAAGCTGTTAGACGCGCATTCGTAGTATCTATAGATGGATGTGACTCAAATCGGTAGTGATGTACGCAGCTCTACTTACTTTGGTTTTAACCGGACAACGCTTGATATCAAACAGTTAAATTGGATTATAGACCAGGTAGATAATTTTTGAAACAATGTTTTTTAATAGTAGGATGAATCCCATTGGAAAAGGAAGAGAATATAACAAAAATTAAAGGAAAAATAATTTACGGGCGATCTGAGGTCGGCAAGTGGGGGGACATCCTACTATTATTTTTTTCACTTTTTTACCATTTTCAAAGGCTTCTGCACTGGTCTATTAATTGGCAAGACTGGATGACAGATAAGGCCTCACGAAATCGAATCAATGTAGAGTTGGTTATTCTGTATTAGCGTAGACCTACGAAGTAAATGAAATAACTTTCTACAAAGTATAGGGCCTTTCTACATTTAATTAATGTAACAGAAAAATCCAACGGGGGACAATAAATGCCGGGTAGAATAAAAATTACATAGTTATTCGTATTTTCTGCCTTTTGAATGTCACCAACTTGTTTTTATTGTCGTCTCTATATGGTTTACCTTTGAGTTCACTTTCATTATTCGAAAGCTAAAACAGCTGACAAAATCATGTCCTTTTATACACTCATGAATATTTTACTGCGACGGCTGCTGAAACCATAACATAATCGTAGATATTTGACTTACAAAAGCGACACATTTGTGGAAGATTTGAATTAATAATAGTTCAGCCGAGACTATCCTAATTTAGTAAATGGCAGTCTTGAAAAGATGAGTTATCTTTGGCATGACGTCTTTATGGCCCCTTTAAATGGCTATCCGTAGCAAAAACGTTTACTGCTAAAAAAATATGAGAGTAACTAGCAGAATGGTAGAGCTTATTAAAATACCCGACAATCATAATTATGCTATTTTTATTCCGGAAACAGGGATACAAATTTCCCTCTACCAAAAACCGGCCAAATGCAAGACTGGCTCGAGCACTAAGGGTTCAGTACCACCAAAAAAAAAGTAGTGCAAAGAGATAAAATCACGCCCAAGCGGTCACCCATCCAAGTACCGACCGCGCCTCACGTTGCTTAACTTGGTAATGAACAGAAATTTGTCACCGACTCACACTTGGCCATTATTTATTATTTGTTGTTATACTTTAGTGTGTACCACAATCATGCCAAGTTTGACACTTGTAAGTATAAAAAAAATTACTTATTACCGTTCTTACATTAGAGCAAATACAAAAATACGTTTGTTGTATACGTTTGTGTCCCTTTATTTTTTATTTTTTTACTTTATAATTTTTTGTTAGTTAATCCGCCACAACATTACATATTCTGTGAAAATTTCAACTGGCTATCTATTACGGTTCGAAAGATACAGCCGTTAAAAGGTAGGACAGACAGACATCGTAAGCTTAGTAATAGGGACTACACCCTTTGGGTACGGAACCCTAAAAATGCAGCCAAGGCTTAAGGGTATTACGGAATACGTATAATTGTAAATGGATAAAATTCATTATGGTTATAAAGGCACCTACTCGAGTGTTAGATATCGGTCGGACGTGGACAACGGTAGGTAATCGATACTTGATGATAATCAATGTCGGCGGTGGCTAAGTTTACAGTTTCGTTACCTCTTGAAAACACAGTTTATTATGGAATTAACGCAATAATCATTGAATACTGAATACTGAATGCTAAATTAAGGACGCTCAGGTAGGCTTATTAGCAATCTAGTCATACAAATGGCAGTTTTCCTGGACTGCCACTTGCAGTAAAGTACCTAATAATATAGGTGAAGAACTAGTGGTCTCTAAATTATTTAGTAAAATGAGATTGGAGAACATCTGGTGCGTCTCACCGAGTGATGGGCCAAGAGCAATGACGATATAAATTATCTTTGGCCACGAGGAACGATACCCGATACAACTTTGCGCTGATGAGACTTTGAAGCTAAAAACTAGGGAAACATTGCTTTCAAGCCGGTACTTGGCTAAACCATCCCAACAAAGGTGCGAGCAGAGAATTTTGCGCCCATGATACTATTTCAGACGCATATAACATTAGCTAATTTTTGGACAGTCGGGTAAGATCATTTCATAAATCTAGATGTTATGTGAAAAAAATATTTATTTCCCTTGGCGCATTTGCATCCATGAACATTTTACTGCGCCTTCAGGCTCCTTGATAAAAGCACAATTTCTATACATGTCTACATACACACAGCGTCAGCCCTGGGGTAGAGTGAGAGGAGCAATCGCTCTAGGCGCAAGATAGCAAGAGTCATCAAAATACCAGAATCGAAAAAAGAGTGAGCTTTTTTTGTATGTACTTACATAGCAAACAGACAATTTAAAATGGCGCTTCGCGCCTCGGGGCATGCTGGGCGACATAGCAGACGGCGCGGCGCACAAGTTTGCGTTGTTTGTAGCCAGTATAGGTATTTTGTTGTGGAAATAGTTTTTTTTTTTGGGTTTTTTTCGGGACATTTTTGCATATACGGTCATCTGATCCCAAACTAAGCAAAGCTTGTAATATGGCTGCCAGAGACTTATACATACATATTTATTAAATTATAGAACAAACAAATATTTATCACATGAATGTTAGTCCTATAGATGGGAATCGAACCCACGCCCCCAAACGCAGAAGGTAGGTTCTCTACCAACTAGACCTCAGCTATCGGCTATGTTTAGTTTCTAGCACATGGTATATTTTTTATCCCGGAATAGATTCCTGTACTAAAATTATCAGAATTGAAACGCGCCGATGGACAATCTCGCTCTACCTTGATCAAAGGCTAGGGCCGACGCTGCATACACACTTACACACCGCCGGATTCAATCTTCTTCTCCAAGAGTTCAAGAGCGACATTATCTGGAAAGAAACTTTTTCGTGCGCGACATGGTGAAACTGCTGTGGAGGCGCGGCGACTTGGGAACTAATGTAGAAA
Source organism: Agriopis aurantiaria (assembly GCA_914767915.1). NCBI lineage: Eukaryota > Metazoa > Arthropoda > Insecta > Lepidoptera > Geometridae > Agriopis > Agriopis aurantiaria. The sequence goes on from OU611990.1 coordinate 7,082,779, forward strand.
GGAATTTCGACGCGCGTTGCAGTGAGAATGATGCAAAAGCACAAAGCGGCCTCGTGTGAACGGGTTTAGTGGGAATAATCCTACGATTACTCCATGCACAAATTTTTCAGTAAATAGATTTATGAATTAAAATTAGAAACTACGATAACCTCGATATCATAATATGCTATGATAAACTTTGTAGGTAAGTACAAAATGGAACCTGCAACTAAAGGCAATCTGAAACTGTAGTGCTTTTCATGAAAGAAGTCCTCAAGACGCGGCGCTATCATCGCGTGTCAATCACTTATCACTATCATTTTTCGAGTAGCACTTTTACCAACTTTAGGCATCTTACACGACTCTAATTAATATAAATCTAACTAACGTCAAACACAGTAACAACACCTGACGACTACAACATGGAAATTTAGTTCCGCTGTTTGCCGTGAGACTTCTTTCATGAAAAGCACTCTAATTTGTCTATACTAATATTATAAAGAGGAAAGATTTGATTGTTTGTTTGTTTGTTTGCATTGAATAGGCTCCGAAACTACTGAACCGATTTGAAAAATTCTTTCACTGTTCAGAAGCTACACTATCCCCGGGTAACATAGACAATATTATATTTTCAAAAAAATAGGGATCCTTACTAAAACTCCAATAATGTAACCCAAGGTGTAAAAAAATTAGATTTTCAATTTTGACTTTGCGTGTTTGACAGTGCTAAGACAGGACAACGTCTGTCAGGTCTGCTTGTTTATGTATATTAGTGTTATGTAAGTGACTAATTTTAATGCTGATAATGTTAGTCCAGTAATCACTGAATAGGAAAGGGCGTTGGCCGCGCCGGCTCCGCGGTTGCGATATTTTTTGGCACGGATTCACGACGAAACTAAAACGTGACAAATCGTTAGTAGCGGTATTCATGTGCAGATTTTTTTGCATATCAATATTAATAAATAAAATCATTTTACGTTATCACTTCGAAACTTTACGCAAGTAAATTGCTGAACTGAACGTGATCAAATTTCACAACGAAGTAAGAAAGTAAACGAGTAGCCTTATGATGCTACAAGTTACAAATATAAGTTACTATGAGGGAGGACACGGCATTTTTTTCCCGGAAAATACGGGAATGCTGCTAATTTTATTCATGGTACATTTAGTTGACTACAAGCGCCCGCCTGCCCCTTCGCACGGGTGTAATTTACGTGCGAAGCCGGGGCGGGTCGTATATTATTATTAGATAGCCCGTTGGTCCAGTTGGTAGTGAACGCTTGGGGGCGTGGGTTCGATTCCCACCTAGGCCAAACATTTATGTTTGTGCTAGATCTGGGTGTTATTATCTATTTAAGTATATATATTTTTTTTAAAGTATGTATATCAGTCTCTGGCAGCCATACCACAAGCTTTGCTTAGTTTGGGGTCAGATGACCGTGTGTGCAAAAATGTCCCGAATATTTATTATTATTTATGATATAAACCTTCCGTGAAAAATTTGCTAACTGATGGTGAAAACCGCATAAAAATCCGTTGCGTGGTTTAGGAGGAGCTAGCGGCTATGCAGACCGACAGACGCGGAAATCGCCTTTAATTTATGAGAAGAGATAGAGAAGAGATTTATGTTGCTTTCCAAGTTCAAGGGTAAAATAAACTTACAATTCACCTTTTTTTACCTTTCTAATCTTTTTTAACTAATGCGTTAGGCCTATAAATACTAAACTCACTAACTTCTATACTTGGTCCGCCTCCTATTTCTGGCAGCTGCAATAGCTGTAAAAAGTGCTAAGCGGTATGAAAACCGAATAAATTCTGATCTGAATCTGAAATTGCTAGGCTTTTTAACGTAACATTATAGCTACAGTATGATACACTATGACATGTAAAGTATTAAAAAAAACCATAAAACCTTTTAAAATGTTATTGCATCTGTCACAGCTAAAAAAACGTGCTAAATACTACTATCCCGAGTAAACCGAGAACCAAATCGAGAACTTGGCCCAAGTATACGTTACTTTGAAGTTGAACTTTTTAAACTATTTTTTAAGGTTGACAGGCTAGGCGTTTGACTATAGTTCACCTGATGTTATGTGATGGTGTGGTTGTAGATGGTAAACACACTTAGCCTGGAATGAGACTTGGCCCTCACACTGAAGCTGCCGGAACACACTGTTAGGTGCTTGGTGACAGATTTTCAACTTGTGAGTTGCTAGACTGCCAAGCACTAGAAAGTATGCCAACACTAGGGTTACCAGATGAAAAAAAATATTCTCGGGGCAAAAACTCGGATGCTAAATTCGAAGGATACAGCCGTTAATAGATAGGACAGAGAGAGACGGACAGATAGACATCATAAGCTTAATAATAGGGTCCTGTTGTTACCCTTTGGGTACAGAACCCTAAAAATTATATTGACCTGTTCGAAACTGTTCAAAAAAGAGCCACCAAAATACCATATGCTCTTCGTTGCAAGCCCTAGGAAGAAACTTTAAAAGCTCTGCAGCTTGCTACTCTAGAAGAAAGACGGCCGCGCGGTGACGTGAATCAAACCTTTAAAATTCTTAATCCAGGTTCAGGTTCTACAATCTTCTACAACATACACAGCATCTACTGCACACCACATCCTCAGCAACAGAGTCGTTTTCAATTGGATCAGGTTGCCTGAGGACGTGCTGGACAGATGGATAAAAATGAAGAAGATCATCCTAACAGATAAATACAAAAATTTTACACTGTGTGTAGGCAGTGGTTGAATTGGACTTACTCACGAACCGGAAGGCATTTCAACAAAACTTCAAAACTTGCGAGCTTTTAACTGACTGTCCAAGCAGGAGGGTAATTTTTTGTTGTTGTATGTAAGCATGTTTCTGGGTTCTTTTGGGGTCTCCTGTAGCCTAAACGGCTTGACCGATTTTGACGAGTGAGCTGTCGTTGGAATCCTTTACGAAACGGAACAGTGATTTCACTAAATGGATCGGTGTTCCGGTGCGTTCCGGTCCATTTCAAGCACTAGATATAGGCACATCAGCCTATGCTGCTCGCCTATCATCGAATAAATAGAAAGGGTAGATAAGCATTGTACCGTTTTGTTTGTAAACAAAAGTATTCCAAAAGTATTTTTTGCCCAGCCTTTTAACAAAACACATTATTACATGTGAGAATGTGCCAACTCTGAGAAGAGCTGCATTATAAATAGAACTAGGTGTAATGTTATTTACTGACATTGTAAATGGAATTTTCTTTGGAAAATCATATCACACATATATTTTAAATGCGTAAATTTGCGTGTGTGTATATTTGTCCGCATTCAACTCTGTAATGGCTGAAAGGATTTGGAAGAAATTTGGTACCAAGATAGCTTAAAACTTGGATTATCATAATAGGTTAGAGGTGACATAGGTTACCCAATTTAAAATATATGTTTCATTTGTTTATGTGTCGTTAACTTTGTATTAAAAATACACCTAGACAACTGACAACTGCTATAACAATTTATAAAGTTGAATGAAAACCATAAATTCTGATAACTTTTCCTAGGTTTTTGAATGTAAGACTGAAGCAGGTACCCATATACCTACTTCAGTGAAAATTATAAAAGAAAATAATTTTATTCCATTAATAATTGGATGGTGTCTAGTTAAAATAATTTATATTCATGAATTTTTTGATGATGCTTCAATCAATCTTGGTTTAGCAAATTTGTAGGCATTAAATACCTATGTAGGTACAACTCATATATTTTAACTTGCAATCTGCATTCAGGGTTTTTTTTTCAATTATATGGTTGGCAAAATAAAGGTCAAATGTCAATACCAAACCACGGTAAATATAAAAAATACAGCCCTTATAAGGTAACAGTCAATCTTAGTAATAAGGCCCCGTTAACCGTTAACACCCTCAGGCTAATAATTTAGACCATAAAAAATATTTCAGAGGATAACAAATACAACCACCACAAAACTTCAACCTGGATACTAGAGGAAAAAGTAATGCGGTTTCCTCAAAAACAATAGGTACTAAGAGGTAGGTATAAGATCTACCATAGCAGTTAGCACATTGTTGTGAATTAAAAATAAACGCTGTACGAATTTTGACCTTATCAATAGGTAACTAACAAATTCATTTAAGTCATGAGACCTTGAAAATATATCTGCACGGCATCAGACTTGCCGAGAAAACGAAAAGATGCAAAAACAAATGCAAGTCGTTCCTCAACCGATTTTCGCGCCCCATTTTACCAATATTTATCACTGAAATAAGCTAAATTTACTGATACATGATAGAAGAACTTCAACCAGGGATTCCGTAGTAAAATTTTGAAGACTGAGTTACGGCTCCAATTCCGTGAAAATCTATAGATTCGACACAAAAACAGCTGTCAGGTTATGTAAACTCCCAAAATAAAAATCTACTTACATTAACGATCTCGGCACGGCAGAAAACATTTTCAATTATTTATTTCTACTACTTTATGCGCGTTAGTTAGTAGAAGAATGCACTGCTATTTTCGTGTAGCACAATTTAATTTTTAATTTTCAAAAAAAAAATTAGTAACGCCCTCCATCCATGTGGCAGTGATTTTTCTGACTGAAATCTGAATTTGTGCTGCCAGTTTCCTTCAATCTTCAATCCAACAAATCTATTTGGCCCGTAGAGTGAAAAGGAATAGAGACGCAGCTCGAATAATAATAGTTGTGCAAGCGAAATAAACACCGTTAGCAGAATGATAGTAAATGAGAGAAAGATAATATTTGTTGTCCCTTACTGGGGTCTTAGTCCCAGATTTGATGGTTTTCGAAAACTTTTTTTGTTTACGTATTGTTCCATACATTGCTGGGCTGAAAGGCATTCGAAAACTTTTTTCGTATTAGAGTGAAGCAATATATACCGGCGAATACTACTGATTTTAGTTCCTCCGCGTTTCCGCTGGATGCGCTTTATGTCTGGAACAATACGTACACGAAAAAAGTTTTCGAAAACAATCAAATCTGGGACTAAGCGTACTGGTGTATGCGATTCGTTTGTCTGCCCCAAAGCTCTTTCGAGGCAGACAAACAGACAAACGAATCGCATACACCAGTAAGGGATAATCTTTCTCTCGTTTACTATAAAATTCAGCTAAAACAAAAATTTGTTTTCGATATTTTGGTGCTTGTGCTTTAGTAGGTAAATATATTTTGAACATATTTTCACCTGCTAGTTTCTAGTGAGTTCTTGTAAATCCGACCTTTGCTATTAGTGAATTGCTGTATTTTAGGCTGTAAAAGCTTTACTTGTTGTTGTTGATTATCTTACGTGTTAGCTCAGATTTTGTCGAATTTAAACCTTAATTTATAGGACAAATTACAATTACCAAAAATTATTGCTATCTCATAGCTATACGCTGGCAGCTTCTCTATACCTTTCTCTCTCTACGATTTGGCCAGTATTGGGCAGGCAGGTACGATCATGATACCTACTACCCAAATATCATGGGTACGATTCATTCATACTGCTGGCATGACAGCAAGACTGTGTCAAGCTCAGAAGAGGAGTTTTGGTGCCAACGGGAAAAAATCACGTTGGCTCGTTGTAGTTTTTCTTTTCGAGTGGTAATAATGGTAATAATAATGGTGGACTATTATTTATTAAGTGCTTGTGAACGCGCTTGAGTATGGGTAAGTGATATAACGAGGAGAAACATAACTTTTCATGTCGATTCCAAAATTCCATAGAAGCCTATATAAAGCCTCCGCCACTTTAATGGGGCTTGGATTTGAATTAACCGTGACTAATTTTGATTGATTCTGACAGTGACTTTGACTTATTTGACGTTATTTAACAGTAAACTTGTTTAATATTACAACCGAAGAACTCTGTATCCATGGTCATGAAATAAGCTAACTTTAACACTAGAGTGCACGCGCGCTCTACTATGTAGAACGCACTTACTTTTTTAAGCGCCATTTATTCGTTCTTACACCTGACCCCCCGCGCTCCTAGATAAGCCTACTAGACAAAATTGCGGAAAGAATTAGTACGACGCCCACTTGCAGCGTGAGCGCATGTTCTTGTAATTAGGTGTTAAAGTTCGGCTTCTACTATTGTAGTACATGCGAGTATTGGCGTAATAAAATTGAATGTAAGTAAACATTGTCTTTGTTGACTTTTTTAGTTCATGATATATAAAAATTTAATGTTTATGTTTTGAAAAATTAGAAATATATATAGTAATTGCTATTTAGTATGTTATTGTGTCTATTTGATAATTATTATTACTTTGTTTTAGCAAAAAGATTGTGAGACGCAATTTTCTTTACGATCTTTCGTTCGAGCTGGCGAAACCCCTCATGGTAAGAAGATTGACCTTGGAAAATCTTCCCCGCGAATTAAAACAGAAAACTAAATGGCTTTTGGGGCATACAGAGGAGGTACCTCGGAATGATACTCAAAAAATGGGAAGAGTAGGCAAATGTTACCTATGCTCTCGAGCTCGAAATCGATCCACAAAAAAGTGGTGTAATCGATGTGCCAGGTGGATTTGTCCTGATCACCAAGTTGTGGTCTGTATCGAATGCGAGGATGATGGCCATTAAAGATAGTCATCGCTTATTAAAAGTATTCTTTTTCTGAGCTGATCTCAAATATGCCAAAAATGTTGATTATATTCTTGATCTCTTAAATTGTTCCTAATTTGATTATGTTATATTAAAACTGTACTTTTTTGTAATAACTGTGTTTAATAATAACTAAACAATAAATGTTACTCAGTTTTATCATTTTAAAACCACCCATTTTGAAAATACCCCAAATATTGTTTTCTACTATGGTAGAGCATGCGAGCACCCATGTCAAAAAAAGGGGCGCGTGCACTGTAGTGTTAATATTGTCAGGTGTGCGCACAGATCTACTACCTATAGATTTTCAATGAGCGTGGCTAGCTCAGTGCCTCTCGCTTCAACAAGGTGTGTTGCCACATTAAAATGATTTGCTATAAGTTAGGGTAATTTACCTACTATGATGGGTAGTGAACCTTCAATGAGTACTTTGGAAACAATACTACCTTTTAAATATTTATATTTTATACACTAGCTGCTGCAACCAGCGGAGCTACCTGCAATTTTCTGGGAAGAAAAGTACGTTGTCTGTCCTCATGACACACCCTATCGTCCTGACAAAATTTGACTTAGCCCATGATCTAAGAAAACAAGGTCTAGCAATCTGGGAGTGGTCCCGCAATGACGTCACTGTCCAGTTGCCACTTTATTCAATCAGCTGTTACGTGGTGTATCGTCACCTCTCTCGAACCTGTTGTAAATTGACATCATGACATCATTGCGGGACGCCTACGTAAACATTTTTTCTCGAATTGCTATACCTGGCGGAGTATATTATTATACCATGACTTAGCCGTTTCCTCGTAAAAAAACAGACAGAAAGTTACAAACTTACTTGCGTTTTTATTATAATTATTTGTTAGGATTAGAATATAGTACTAGAAAAAGGGTTGTAAAGTAACCATAGCATGATTTTTTATGATTAATTATAAATAATAAAAAAGTCAAAGAGTTAAAACGGAAGGGCAAAGGAAGGGCCCCCATGCAACAAACGTTAAACGTATTTTTGGATTTGTTCTAGTGTAAAAACGGTAATCCGTACAAGCGTCAAATTTAGCGGATTATAGTGAACATAAGTAAAACAACAAATAATAAACACTGGCCAAGTGCGAGTCAGTGACAAATTTCTGTTTACCACTAAGCTAAGCAACGTCGGGCGCGGTCGGTACTTGGATGGGTGACAGCCTGGGCGTGATGTTGTCTTCACAAACCAATTAACCAATTTATAGTCGATCCTCTATTGCACACCCCGTCTTCTACGTCTTCTATAAATCCTTTCCATCCTAAGGTTGCCTGGAAGAGATCGCTTTTAGCGATAAGGCTGCCAGTTGTTACACTAGTTTTTAAGAGTTTTTTGTCCTCTGTATCAAATTTCATGGTGTGAACAATAAAGAGTTAATCAATCAATCAATCTTTTTGCACAACTTTTTGTATTTTGTGATTGTAAAGAACTCTCAGCGCGCGAGCCCGACTCGCGCTTGGTCAGTTTAGTTTTTTCATGAATGGAATTATGTATAACATTCCAAATAATTAGATAAATAGACTCTTTAATGTTTACAGTACAAATTTCACGAACAGCGCGTAGCTTTTTGAATCGGTTCGCCGAAATCGCCTTTTGCTTTTCCAGCTTCATAACTGTGGCCTCATTAATATATATTTAATATTAACATTCACCATATTCATATGGGCATAAAAGGGTCGGTATTTTGCACTTCTTGCAATGTGCCAGCTTTTTTCAGCAATGTGACAGGATCAGTTGGAAACCTGCAGAACGAATAATTTATGTTAGTTGCGGTGGGTAATTTCTTTCATAAACTGGCAACATTCATAATTTATTTTCTAAGTGAATAATTTGATAAAATTCATAGAATTAGACCACTAATCGACCTAAAAACTGACTAATTATGAATAAAATATTTGCGAATTGATATCCTGAATTTATTTAGGTGATCGTTACAAGCTTTATATGTTTACTTACGTGTGAAATGATATTTCATCGTATTTTCGCTCACTGCGCTTCTTGCAGCCCAAAATGCTACAACCAACCATTGTAAAATATCTTTTACAATTATTTCTCAGAGGAAACACGCATTTATCACATTTAATCACCAAAAAAAGGCAATAAATATAATTCAGACCCGTTTTGTTTGTCACTGATTATTACAAATTTTGACACTTGAGGTACCAAAAACAGGTCACGCCGATAAGGACAACAAAATCTATTTATGTCCTTTTCGTACTTGTGCTGAGCCATATCAAGTTGTCTCTTTCACTAAAATATATTGCCGATCTGGTTGTGTATATCTGTGGGTGTGCGTTTACGGCACTTCTCCCTCTACGGTTAAAACTTACTTATACTAGATGAACGTCAAAACACCCGTTTAGAGAAGCCACTTGGTGAAAATTTAAACTGACAAAAAATTTACTGCCCCGTTTACGGGCGTCCGCCTGACTGGAAAATGTTCTGCTTATGTCAGATTGACAGCTGATGAGCAAGTTGAGGCGCCAACATGAAAAAAAAACATTTCGGCTAGTTGTATTATTTTCTTAAACTTGTTTATTTTCGAGCGTTATTAGTGGACTATATTAAGTTTTCGTCAACGTGCTCGAGTGTGGGTAAGTGAAATAACTATAATTATATATAGAGCGCCTGGTTAATGCAACGCGTGACCAAAATGCTGGCGTGTTTCTGGCGCAACGCATAAGCATTGCCATACAACGTGGTAATGCCGCTAGCATGCTGGGTTCGCTGCCAACTGGTAGAGGGCTTGGGCCTATGGGCAGTCTAACTGTATTTGTAGTGTTACTTTTAGCTTGTATTTTGTTTAGTTAATAAAGGCACTTGCCCAGTAAATAAACTATAATTAAGACTGAATCCATGGTCATGAAAAATAATAAAAGCTATTGTTGACACTATTTTGTAGATGTCAATTGAATTTGACAACCAGTTTTCACAAGCTGTGACTCCGTTCAGCGAACCCCCGCCAGTTTAATTTTTATCTGGTGAAAATTTATCTGGCTTCCGTAAACGCACCTCATCAAACTATCACGGCTTAAAACCACAGACTAAATACTCTACGCACCACAGATATACACAACCAGATCGGCAATATATTTTAGTGAAAGAGACAACTTGATATGGCTCAGCACAAGTACGAAAAGGACATAAATAGATTTTGTTGTCCTTATCGGCGTGACCTGTTTTTGGTACCTCAAGTGTCAAAATCTGTAATAATCAGTGACAAACAAAACGGGTCTGAATTATATTTATTGCCTTTTTTTGGTGATTAAATGTGATAAATGCGTGTTTCCTCTGAGAAATAATTGTAAAAGATATTTTACAATGGTTGGTTGTAGCATTTTGGGCTGCAAGAAGCGCAGTGAGCGAAAATACGATGAAATATCATTTCACACGTAAGTAAACATATAAAGCTTGTAACGATCACCTAAATAAATTCAGGATATCAATTCGCAAATATTTTATTCATAATTAGTCAGTTTTTAGGTCGATTTGTGGTCTAATTCTATGAATTTTATCAAATTATTCACTTAGAAAATAAATTATGAATGTTGCCAGTTTATGAAAGAAATTACCCACCGCAACTAACATAAATTATTCGTTCTGCAGGTTTCCAACTGATCCTGTCACATTGCTGAAAAAAGCTGGCACATTGCAAGAAGTGCAAAATACCGACCCTTTTATGCCCATATGAATATGGTGAATGTTAATATTAAATATATATTAATGAGGCCACAGTTATGAAGCTGGAAAAGCAAAAGGCGATTTCGGCGAACCGATTCAAAAAGCTACGCGCTGTTCGTGAAATTTGTACTGTAAACATTAAAGAGTCTATTTATCTAATTATTTGGAATGTTATACATAATTCCATTCATGAAAAAACTAAACTGACCAAGCGCGAGTCGGGCTCGCGCGCTGTGAGTTCTTTACAATCACAAAATACAAAAAGTGCAAAAAGACAACATCACGCCCAGGCTGTCACCCATCCAAGTACCGACCGCGCCCGACGTTGCTTAGCTTAGTGGTAAACAGAAATTTGTCACTGACTCGCACTTGGCCAGTGTTTATTATTTGTTGTTTTACTTATGTTCACTATAATCCGCTAAATTTGACGCTTGTACGGATTACCGTTTTTACACTAGAACAAATCCAAAAACACGTTTAACGTTTGTTGCATGAGGGACCCGTTCCGTTTTAACTCTGACTTTTTTATTATATTTTATTAATTATAAAAAATCATGCTATGGTTACTTTACAACCTTTTTTCTAGTACTATATTCTAATCCTAACAAATAATTATAATAAAAACGCAAGTAACTTTCTGTCTGTTTTTACGAGGAAATGGCTAAGTCATGGTATAATAATATACTCCGCCAGGTATAGCAATCCGAGAAAAAATGTTTACGTGGGCGTCCCGCAATGATGTCATGATGTCAATTTACAACAAGTTCGAGAGAGATGACGATACACCACGTAACAGCTGATTGAATAAAGTGGCAACTGGACAGTGACGTCATTGCGGGACCACTCTCAAATTGCTAGACCTTGTTTTCTTAGATCATGGGCTAAGTCAAATTTTTTCAGGACGATAGGGTGTGTCATGAGGACAGACAACGTACTTTTCTTCCCAGAAAATTGCAGGTAGCTCCGTGGGTTGCAGCAGATAGTGTATAAAATATAAATATTTAAAAGGTAGTATTGATACCAAAGTACTCATTGAAGATTCACTACCCATCATAGTAGGTAAATTACCCTAACTTATAGCAAATCATTTTAATGTGGCAACACACCTTGTTGAAGCGAGAGGCACTGAGCTAGCCACGCTCATTGAAAATCTATAGGTAGTAGATCTGTGCTACGCACAAACTAAAGAAAGGATAGACCACAGACAATTATTATTAACGAAAAAAACCCAATTTAGTTTTTGTTGTTCTCAAATGTCAAGTTTGACAGTTTAATTTGAGTTTGTCAGAGTTCTGTCACTTTTGTGTTGTCAGTTTTAGAAAGAAGAAAAACATAGGATCGGATGAATTTTACGAGATTCTTCATTTGTAAAATAAATTAGCACTATACAGCCAGACAAAATGATACGTGAAGATGATCCCCAATTCCGAATCACTCCATTCCAACAAATGGCATCAGCTTGTTCCGGTGCCCTTATAACCTCACTGTTTAGTAAGTTTATTTTTACGGCAATTCAGCTTGCATGTTGTATTAAAAACGTTTATTACATCAGTAAATGGTGATTTTCAGTGACTCCACTCGATGTAGTTAAGATTAGACTGCAAGCGCAGCAAAAAGCATTGCTCTCTAATAAATGTTATTTGTACTGCAATGGGTTGATGGAACACCTTTGCCCCTGCGGAGAAAGTGCGTGGATTCCACGACGGGTACATTTCCACGGTACATTTGTAAGTATTCTTACTCCTTACTACATCACTTACTTATTCCTTGCCTTATCTCGAGAGAGGTAAAAGTGGTCCAGTTGCGCCTGAAGATGATGATTTTATCTCTCACATTTCTGAATTTAAAACTACTTGCCTTATCTACTGACAGTCTGTATATGTAAACAGAAGCTTTTCTTCTTCTATATACCAATTTTACAGATACACCTATTGTTTGCTTTCCAAGTTACAAATAACATTAATCTGGCAAACTGAACAAAAAACTCATGATAAAACGATTATGTTTATCTAAGTGGAATGAAAAAACAAACACTCATCTTGTTTATTTAACAAGTAATATTATTTGGTTTAAACTATTACAGATGTACTCTTCTATTATAAGATTATTACTGGGATATTTAACATGTTTAAGTTTCCATCCACAACCTTATCATAGACAAATATCCATTTAATAATCAAATAACTGAAGGCATATTATTACAAGAAAATAAAAACCTGACTGCAAAACGTACCCTATATGACACTTTGTACATTGCAACAATACTATCACAAACAGACAAACATAAAAATTATGTAATATGAGGTAAAGAACATTACACTCCTTTTTGGGCAGTCTGAAAAATTATATTTTTCGTTTATCTTTTCAGGATGCATTTTATAAAATAGCGAAAATAGAAGGGGTTCCAGCATTATGGTCCGGTCTAAGTCCCACATTAGTGTTAGCGCTTCCTTGTACTGTGATATACTTTGTTTCCTATGAACAACTTCGATATAAAATGAAGACAACCTACAACAAATTTACTATGACCAGTGAGTATTTGATTATAATCAATCAAATTTATAAATTAAACAAGAAAATTATACATATTTGGAACCTTAACAAAATTATGAATCAAAATCAATATACATATAAAACTACACTAATCTAAACACTGTATTAAACTATCACGATTGTTCACTACATCCATATGACAACCACAATCTTATCACGGTAAATGTCCCGTTAGTAATTATATAACTGTACTACACTTGTCTAATAAACTCCTGTCCGCAAGCATTATTCCCAAAATACTAGCTGCATTGGATTGCAATACTGAAGCGTTAGGCCCTTTACTGACTTGTCGGTGCAGCTGCAGTACAGTATCGGCAAGCTCGGTATATGCAGTACCGAAAGCTTACCAAGCGCCTGCATTTCAATGAGTGCTCCCTAGTTGGTTTGGCAGCGACGCGGGTTTATTGCGCCATACCGCATGCCATAATAACAACTTGCATCTGCTGCTTAAAATATTACAGATAATTTTGCTATCTATCAAAGTAGATACCAATCCATAGTTATTTATTGTCTGTTTGCTGATTGCTTTATCTTTTTTACCTATTCTAAATGAAGCTTATGGAAAAGTTGTGTTTTTTTATTATTATTAAATAGGCTTGATTTTGACCCCCATCTTGCCTGATGATAAGCGATGATGAAGTCTACGATGGAGTACTCTTACCTAGAAGAAGATTCTAGAAGATTCACTTGCGACTTGAAGACACCCAGATCTGCATTGTAACTAACGGGGAACACCCATTTAGGCAGCGTATTCCGGATGCAATGATAGCTCAAGACTTTGAGGTTTGCACAATAAAAGTGGAATCCAAAGAGTTTTGTACGGGTTTTCAGAAAATGAACCATGCAATGGTGTCCCCTTTTTGTGCCGGTCAGGCTGTCAGATAGAAAAATGGGCAGGATTCATGCAGATCTGAAGCACTCTCTGAAATTTATTTAATAAAAAAAAAACCGGCCAAGTGCGAGGTGAGCTTGCGCACTGAGGGTTCTGTACCACTGCACAGTTCAATAACGAAATTACCAGTTCATCATCATCAGCCAGAAGACGTCCACTGCTGAACATAGACCTCCCCCTTTAACCTCCACACTGAACGCCAGCCTGCCTTTTGCATCCACTGGATGCCAGCGACTCTTACTATGTCGTCGGTCATCTAGTGGGAGGCCTACCTACGCTGCGTCTTCCGGTTCGTGGTCTCCACTCAAGAACCTTTCTTCCCCATCGGTTATCGGTAATTACCAGTTACAACTTGGTAATGAACACCGACTCGCACTAGGCTATTATTTATTATTTGTTGTTATACTTTAGAGTGTATACTATAATCATGCCAAATACGCATGTAAGTATTACCCCTTTTACATTAGAGCTAATACAAAAATACGTAAAAAAATACGTGTTTTATGGGGACCCCCTTTGGTTTTTATTTTTTTTCTTTTTTATTATTTCTGAGCTAATCCGCCTTAACATTACATATTCTGTGAAAATTTCAACTGGCTATCTATAACGGTTCGAAAGAAAGAGCCGTTTAAAGGTAGGACAGAAAGACAGACAGACATCGTAGGCTTACTAAAAAACTCCAACAAAAACAAAAAACCTAAGGTGCCTAAAACCTTATTTATTTTGAACATTTTAGCACACCAGCCAATATGGATTCCAATGATAGCTGGTGCCACAGCCAGAACCACTGCAGTTACTATAGTAAGCCCACTTGAGCTAATCCGGACGAAGATGCAATCTAAGAAGTTAACCTATTCAGGTACATGCAAATTATCTCCCAGTTTTTTTTATAAATGAATAGGCTTGTAGTTGACCACCACCTCGCCGAGTTCGAAGATAAGTGGCTAAAGGTCAGCCGCCATCTTCAATTTTCACGAAAATGTTGTCGCAGTCTGAAACCTATAGATGTTCACCAATGGAGGGTTATTAAATAGGTTATCAAAATATGTAAATAATAAATACCATTTACCAACATCACAGGTTAAAAAGTATTAGTAATGTAGTAGTAAGTATTGATTTTTGTGATAGCTCCTTAATCTTGATTTTTTTATATTAGTGAAATTAAAGGCACTAACTTTAAAAAAATAAAAAATCAAGGTTATAGATAAATCAATATATATCTTATAACCGGCGATATTACGACAAAATGCCAATAAAAAAAATTTGATCATCCCGTTGCCATCTAACAATATACGTACAGGTTTTAGACTGCAATAGCATTTTCAGTAAAAAAAATCAAGATGGGGGCTGAATATAGGCCACTTTCCATACTAAAATCTTCGAACCCCTTTGTGCATCGAATCTCAAGAACTCATAATCACAAAAAAATGCCATATCTGTTGGTTATTTGTCTATAGCATTTTGTACGCTCTTAACAACAAAAAAATTCTACACTACTATTGTTTATCTATTTTCAGAAATGATGTTAGCTCTGCGGCAAGCTATGAAGTATGAAGGTTACTTAGGTCTGTTCCGTGGATTGGGATCAACTTTACTAAGAGACGTTCCATTTTCAGGTATCTATAATTTTTCCTCACACTATGTCCTGCTGCTCAGTAGTTTTCTCCATTTACCTCCACTAAAACTGGGCTTCCTGGCTGCCCTCTTAAAATGTCACAATATAGACACTGTATCTTTTTGAGAAAGCCTTGGTATCACAGAAAATAGAAGTAATAGAATGGAAATGAGAAGGAAAATCTGTCGCCAAGCATTATGAGTGAACCTTGATTGAATATTCTTATTTAGACAACGCGTCGAACTCCACATCCAAAGAACTTGGACCTTACCTTTTTAAGTTAGGTCTGAAAGTTCTTCGCCTGCATCACAGTTGCTAACTGATTTCGGATGACTGACGTTTAGTGCAACTGGCTACAAAAAAAATCTAACAAGAATGCCTTGACAGCCGTTCTAATTCAAACAAAAAAAAAATACTTTTCTGTGCTTGGTATGGACTCATCTATAAGTTGAATACTTGGCACTTCAACCAAACCGTCAAAGAAAGTTGGTTAAAAACATTTGTACCAATCTACGATTCAATTTTGTGTCAAGTAGGGCTGGAAAAATCATTCGGTTTTCAAACCAGTTAAGCTACAAGATTTAGTATTGGTTTAATTTGGTTTAGTTGCGGCAGAGGTGGCAACATAGAAGCGAGCTTAATGAATTGCACTGGGTGTTCCCCGCACCATGCTCCAAAACAGGATGTGGTAGCCGTTGAATCTCGCAGAATTAACTAGTTAATTTAGATCTTTATAAAGTTCTTTATTTTACTTATTTCAAACCAAATGACACCGATAACCAAAATAAAGTGTTTGTCAACAGTTTTTCTTTACCTGGTTTCAAGCCTAACTATATCGTAATTGACACGACATTGAAGCGAAAATACACTGGAAACTGGTTTAAGAAATTGATTTGAATATAAGCTCCCGCAAAGTAATGTCTGCTTCAATCAATTAAAATTTTAGTTGATCACAATAATTGTCATTATTTTTAAACTTTCAGGAATATACTGGACGATGTTTGAAACAACAAAAAAAGCATTTGATAAGCCAGATTCGGAAAGAAACTCGTTTATGTTCAATTTCTTCTGTGGATCTGTGGCTGGGAGTGTAAGTATCCACATATTATTGCAAAATATATTGCTTCAGTTTGAAGAGCTTTCAGTCATTTTCATGCATAAAGTCCAAGCGATATTTTTTGGAAACTACTGGGCCCTTATTCACTTACTAAAACACGCATTTTCCAATTGTAATATATCTGTAAGTATATTAATTTTGCCAAAATGACTTTTTTTCCCCAAGAGCCTAAGAAGGAAGGTAATGTTTTTAGGCTTAAGTCTGTATAACACTGTTTTAAACTATCACGGTTGTTCACTAAAGTTATATGATTATGTACGGGATATTTACCGTGGTAAGGTTGTGGAGCTCGTCAGGAGCTCATTCCACAACCTTACCACGGTAAATATCCCGTAAATAATCATATAACTTTAAGTCTGTATGTTTTAAAAAACATTATGTTTCTATATTACCTCCTATAGCCTAAACGGCTTGACCAATTTTGATGTGTAAGTGTTGATTGGGCTTTATTCCCAGAGTGTCATAGGCGCTATTGGGTTTAAATTTCTTTTTATATTGCAAAACAAGTATTTTTAATAATAGATAGGATTGCGCTTGGCCTCCATCTCGCCTGATGTTAAGCTTAAGCGTACTTAATAAAGTACTTATAAAATTAAAACAAAAACCGACTAGCCTTTGATTTCGACCAACAACTTGCACTTCAAAATTCGTCAAATGTTTAGCCTACAAGAAATAACATATAGATAGATGAACACAACTCTGAAAAGCAATTTATTAAAAGTTCAATAATACTGTGATATAATGGCTGGACCTAAAATCAATTTTAAGATTATAGGTATATTCTATTTTACGTCACAGGATACATAATAGTGTAGTACAAGTACTTACATTGATTTTGATCTTACCTCTTATTCCTTTTCAGATTGCAGCATTCATAACATTGCCATTTGATGTCGTCAAAACGCATCAGCAAATAGAATTAGGAGAAAAGGAAATTTACACAGGTTAGTCATTAATTACTTTGACTGTAACAAACACATACCTAGGACAGACGCCCAAACTAGGCAAAATTAATATTGAGAGTGAGGCATACTTAGCATTTCTCTAAGCGTTTCGTTTTCGTTTGTCCAGAATTAATGATATTCGCCAAAAAAGCAAAGTAACCAACATGCTTTCCGGGCGCTCTATGGACTTTACATTAATATCTTTGATCATAGTTACCCAAGTTAAATTTGTTTTCAGATGGCAAAGTGCAGCAAAGAGCGTCTAATATGAAATCGATAGCTAAAAATATCTACAAGAACCATGGTGTGAAAGGGTTATTCACAGGTCTTTTGCCTCGAATATTCAAAGTAGCGCCTGCTTGCGCCATTATGATAGCCACATTCGAATACGGAAAGCAGTTCTTCCGGACATATAATACACAGAAGTATAAGGAAAAGATGCAAAGGTGAGACTATGACAAGATATTTTATGAGGGTAGCTGTAAATTCCCAGGTAATCTTTGATATTCTATGCAAAAGCTCTGAACTAACCCTCATATTCTTAGACGTACTAAAGATCACTCGAATCCTCACCACTTGAGGGTGACGTGAGGATTCAAGGTACCTTTATTTACGTCTATGAACATGAGGGTAAGAGCCCAGCTCTAATGGCACTAATTAACCACCGCTAATTATCTTTATTCACTGCATGTTTTTACATCTACTAGGTTTACTTTTGACCGAAATCTTACCTGATGGAAAGCGATGATGCGAACGAAGATGAGCATGTTTGCCTATTAATAATCTATTAACTACAAGACTTAGGATATTGCAATACGATAACTGTGTAGTACTGTAATACTGCAGAAACAGCTAGACACGTAACGTGACTAAGTTATCTGAAAAGTTGAAGGCCGTTCGCATTTTCTGAATAAATTGATAGGATCCCATGAAATTTTTTATTTCTTCATTTACAATTTAACTGTCAAGATGGTTAGTATGAATGCCTAAATTTGCCGAAGCATTGTTACGTATTCTGTGGCTATGTTGTGAACAGTAGATTAGACAACTACTGAAATAATGAGTCTTATGTTTTCCTAATTATTATTTACAGTGAAGGAGTAGATCTTAAAATTATTAAGAGGGATGATGAATAGTTAGCTTGAGTTTTTAAGCTTATGTTCTGGTATGTGAGATACATAAGCTTTATAAAATCGTAATTAGATCTTGTAGAGTTGACTGTATCTCATATAATTATCATACTATTACAAAAATCTAACCCTGGCTGTATATTTTCGACAAGACAACCTGAGACTATAGCTCGGGAAGTTTACGATAGCGTTACTATGCATTTTAGGATTTATCCAAAGGTCACATATATTTGAGACGACCGGCGACCTAATGTATACACAGTGATAGCGAGTCAACCACGAACCGCAATCGGTTCACCTACTTGTTCTAAGGCGAGGCGATGCCGTTGCTGAATAGTATATATGCGGTGCAGTATGGAGTTAATTTTATAGAAAAAATTACTGAATGGCTTGAGTTGGAGCGATGCCGATTCGATGCTGAGATCTTTTTAACAGAACTAGGTTAAAATCTGTAAACCCGGGCCAATTTTTTTTGTTTTTTGTTTTATAGGATTGCACTTGACCGCCATCTCGCCTGATGTTAAACGATGATGCGGTCTATGATGGCATGCTTTCCTAGAAGAAACCGATACACTCTTGACTTGAAAACATCCAGATTGTAACTATCGGAGAATACCTATTCAGGCAGCGCATTCCAGTCTAGCAGTTTGCACAATAAAGGTAGAATCAAAGTGCTTTATATGGGTTTTCGGAATACCAACCGTGACACGCCATTAATATCAACTATGTCGCCTTTATGTGCCCGCCCTGGCCGTCTGATAGAAAAATGGGCAGGAGGAAAATAGATCTTGCAGTTCCGATCTACTCTCCGAAATGTATCTGATAAAAAGCTGACAGTCTAGCAACGTCGCACCGAGACACAAACAGTCTCAAATAGATTTTAAATTTGTGGGGCAAAACTGGGTAAGTCACATAATAATTATCTCTCGCCGAGTGTACAGCCAGGGTATGAATGACTAAGTGTGGTCAATTTGTCTAATATAGGTATCAAGAATAAATTTATTTATGTAATACTGTTGCATTAATGATTGTAGTTTAAAAGTATGAAGTATCGTCTTACTATCAATTTTAATTGATTTGGGTTAGAATTATTACCTAGATGGAAAGGTACTAAAGTAAAAGTTGAACCAGTACAGCATTTAGATAGTGGCCACTGCTTACCATCTAATGTGTAAATACTCGATAAACTAATCTGTTCTGTATCTCCCTTTAATTGTTTCACTATATAGAGTTACCCTCTTCTGTAGCTTATCCAGCATTTATTCATAAGAGAGTTGCCCTCTTTTGGATAAATGCGCGATATGCAAATCTACACTACAGTGCTTTTCATGAAAAAGTCACACGGAAAACTGCGGAACTAAATTTCCATGTTGTTCCATGATTTTTATTGAATTGCCATTGTTAAAGAGTCGTGTACGATGCCTAAAGTTGTTAAGTGCTGCTTGAGAAATGATACTGCAAGTGATTGATGCGCAATAACAGCGCTGCATCTGGGGGACTTCTTTCATGAAAAGCACTATAAAATAGTAATTTTTAAACTTTCGCGATTTGAACACATGTTTTAAATGTTTATCGGGACTTATCACGTATTATTCAATTTTGGTAAAAAATATGTACCTTTCGCTCGACGTTTCGACCATGTTACAATGGCCGTGGTCACGAGCTGACTGAAAACTGCGGGTGAGTCCGGCGAGAAGAGCGGGTGTTTTGTTCTCCTACCCTCACTTGATCTTGATAAAACGTGATAAGTCCCGATAAACATTTAAAACACTATAAAATAATAATCTGACAACTTACTGTACTGATACATATTATACATGTTGAATTTATTTTCCAGGCCGCAGGAGATCGTTTTGGTGAATCAGTCTTCCAATAATACTGGTTTTTCCTAATTATCATCCAGCTGTACACGGGGGAACAAAATATTGCACTGACGCAGTACAAGAATGTTATGTTATGCTAGACATTGCATATAATGTGACAGAAATGTTAGACTAGGTAAATTATCTACAAATTACTTTATAAATTCTACAGTTTGTTAACTGTATAGAAAATAGATATTTTAATTTGTTACATTCTTTTAATTGTTTAGTTTTTTATGTCAAATGACAAAATTTTATCATTTATTATGCACCATGATTACTTTATAGCACATTATGTAATTGAAAAATTAGCTGACTACCCTGTAAAAGGTTTTAACTTAGGAAGAAACGAAAAAGATAATCGTTTTTAGAATGGTTAATTAGATCTTATGGGTATGTATACCATTATTTTATTTATTCTTGAGGCCCTATTTCAGGTTACACACATCGTGTGGAAACTGACTAAATGGGTTAAAGTAAAACGTTATGTTGTTCGTGTGATTTTCCGAAATGCGCAGTTTCAGCTCTAATTCGAGCCCGCGTTTAGTTAGCCTAACGGCTACCTGTTTCACGCGATATTGTTTAGGTGATGAGAAAAGTTGCACAACCACAAACCATATCTTGGTGCGTTATGGTTCACGTTCGTGTAATTATGAGAACTGCGCCGTTTCAGCGATAATTCGAGCCCACCTTAAGAGTTAGCCGGAAGGCCACTGGAATGCACATGTAAACTCGAATTTCGGTCTGACAATCTCTTTCATAAAATCACAATAAGTACCATTAAAACACATATACCATTGTTTAAAAAAGTATGTGACGTATTGGCCATGCCTGCTAGAAAGGAACAGAGTGCAATCCAAATTAAATTGCATGTGGGATGCCATTTAATTTGGATCGATTGTCTTTCTGATACTTCTGTATAATATTTCGATGTTTTAACCCATTCAAACTTCGACCAAAATAAAATGAATGGATGGGCCCAGAGGGAGGGATGGGAGCGCATTCCTGAAGATGACAAAATGAGCGCCGGCGCTCACTTTTCAGTCGGTCTGTAGCCGTAGGAAGTGCGACACGCGTCTATTGTTACATCATAACGAACATCTGACAAAATGTGCGCAATGTGCTTTCCCGAAGTGTAAATACACAACAAAAACCGCTATCAATTTTTTGTAACAAATGTACTGTACACGGTTATAATTAGGTGTTGAAGTATATGTCGGGCGGTTTTGACTAATTTTTACTGAGCAAGTTCAATGTTAATGTCCCGTCCATTTATTTTAGTCGAAGCATTCAAATATGGTTGAATACCAATAGAAATTGGTATGCCATGTGGTCATTTAGCCTTAATTCCCTGAAAGTAAGAGAAGGGGGATGTGAGGGGCCCACAGTGTTTTCCCAATCACCACAAATGTGACAATCCATACATTGATGAAAACACAATGATTGCAGCTGCAAACATTTATGTTACCAAAGTTCACTATTGAAATATATGCTTAGTTTAAATATGTGTCATGAAATGTATGTAATTCTATGAATGCTTTACATAGTTTTATTACAGAGATATTTATGTAAATATGAGTTGTAAATAATATGCTGTCTGTAAATAATGAATTGAAATGCTAATACGATTTTTATTTTCTTACATCCCATGCGAATTGTTGTAATAGAAAAATTCTGAGACAATGTTTATTTTTGACAAGGCTTATTGTTTCACTTAGCGGTAGATAACCTAAAAGTTGTTTAGAGGATATAAATTGAAGTAAAACGGTTGCTTGTACTAAAAATACATTTATTACCTACAACTAATGTGCAATAGCTCCTAGCGGTTCAGCTTTGATATTACCAAGGTCTAATCTGCTGTCGATAGATTCATCTATTTGTCCAACAATTGCGACATTATCTCCTCTTATAATGTGAAGTCCGAGCACGACTTGCGCAACTCCTGTTGATGATGAGAACACTCTTTCGTGAGACTCGTCCAAAATAATGTTTATTGTCTGATCAAATCCTTTCAAGGTGCCGATAAAGTTCCTGCCGTCCGAAGTTATCACAGACACAGTTTGATTCACATAATTTTCGAGACCCGAAGCCATGATCTTTAAAAAGTGTGAAATATAGCAGCTAATTCACTTTTGTTTCTAGGTCTACAAACAATAACTAGGAGTTTAGCTTGTTGCTATCTATTATTTCCTTCGCTTCGATTTGGACTTCGGCAATTTCAAAATCTAAGGTTCCAATTTTTTGTTGATTCATTTGACTTTGACACTTGGTACTTACATAGGGTTGCCAGATCATATCTGAATCAAAATCTTGAATTTTCGAGTGTTAATGTATACTAAATAGTGAATTATTATTCATTAAGTGCTCGTAAACGTACTCGATTATAGGTAAGTGATATAACGAGGTGAAACATGTCATTTCGTGTTGTTTCCAACACTCCTTAGGAGCCTCTTGTAAAGTCTCCACAGAGGCATGAGTTTGACTTGACTGTGACTTACTTTGCTTGACTCTGACTGTGACTTTGACTTGTTTGACGCTATTAATACTATGGAAACTGTTTAATATTACGACTAAAGGACATTGAATCCAAGGTCATAAAAATGTTAACAAAAATTAAAAAGCCTGAAAAGCTGTCTGTCAGTGTCAGGTCTGTCAGTGGCAATCAGCACTAGTCACTAATCAGCAGTAAAAAAAAACAAGAGTTTTGGCGCCAATGTGGAAAAAAACATGCTCGTTGGATTATTTTCCTAAACTTGTGTATTTTTGAGTGTTAATGTGATATAACGAGGTGAAACGTGTCTTTTCGTGTTGTTTCCAAAACTCCATAGGAGCCTCTTGTAAAATCTCCACTACTTTACAGGGGCATGAGTTTGACTTGACCGTGACTTACTTAGCTTGACTCTGACTGTGACTTTGACTTGTTTGACGCTATTAAGACTACGTAAACTGTTAAAGATTACGACTAAACATAGCGACTAAAGGACATTGAATCCAGTCATGAAAATTTTAACAAAAAAAAATGTCAAAAAATAAAAATCCATTGATTTGAATGTTACCAATATAAATTGAATAATTCGTTCAGTTTTGTAATTTGTATCATTCAAAGTATCATTAATCACGAATAACTAGCAGGGTGATTGATAAATAAGATAAAACCTTTAGAATAACGGTTTTAATTAGCAAAATACAAGTTAGATTTTCAGAGTGACTTGACTATGACACAAGGTGGATTGACACACAGATTGACAGCTTATAAATAACCTATGGTTTCATCAACAGAAACTGCAAGGAGTTTCTGCATGTTATCACATTCTTCCAGGCTGAAAACTTAAGCTGCCAATGGTTTAGCTGAGCACGTAGTCATCGAAGCGACTTGGTAGTCGCCGTTCCCTTGATGATCTTCGCTGTTGCTCATCTATAGGTGGTTCTGTAATTGGGACTGTCTCAACTGTCTGAATATCCGCCTGACCTGCGTCATTTGAGTCATGAGAATCAAAGAACTCTTCGTCACTAGATTCTCTTGTTTCATTTAATATTTCAGGCATTTCCTGTTCGATCTGACTATCTTGTCCCAATGGTGCTAAATGACGGTTTGAAACAGTAGATTCTCGACCATCTTCAAGGCGAACATAAGAATAGTCAGGGTTTACATGGAGTAATGTTACTTCTTCAACGATTGGTTGATATTTATTCGTGCGGTTAAATTTTCGCATTAGCACGCGTTCTGATTCTGTCAACCAAGTAGGTATAGATACTCCATTCGACGATCTCCTGGTATGGGTAAACATTCTTTCATGCGGCGTACAGTGAGTGGCAGTGCACAATAAAGATCGTATCGAATGTAAAGATTGGGGAAGAACTTGTTCCCAATTTTCAATAGACTTGTTACTAGAACGAAGGGCTAACTGTACTGTTCTCCAGAGCGTCCCATTGAAACGTTCTACTTGTCCATTTCCTCTAGGGTTGTAAGGAGTAGTTCTACTTGAAGCTATTCCTCGTGAATTCAAAAAACTTTTGACTTCTGCAGACATAAATGAGGTTCCTCGATCTGAATGAAGGTAGGATGGCAAACCAAATAACATAAATATCTCATTTAGATGCTTTATCACCGTATTTGAACTCATATCAGCGCATGGAAACGCAAATGGAAAGCGTGAATATTCGTCAATTACTGTCAGGATGTATTTGTTCTTTGTATTAGAAGGCACGGGACCTTTGAAGTCAATGCTTAGTCTTTCCATAGGTGATGTTGCTTTGATTAATGTAGGATCAGAATCAGCTCTGTAAAATTTCGGTTTTATTTCAGAGCATATCCGACATGAATTAGTCATATTTTTGACT
Organism: Agriopis aurantiaria; assembly: GCA_914767915.1. Classification (NCBI taxonomy): domain Eukaryota; kingdom Metazoa; phylum Arthropoda; class Insecta; order Lepidoptera; family Geometridae; genus Agriopis; species Agriopis aurantiaria. The sequence continues at coordinate 7,107,514 of OU611990.1, forward strand.
TCTTCGGTAGAGTAAGGCAAATTCTTTGATTTCACCCAATGGTTCATACGCGCTATTCCAGGATGACACAATGCTTCGTGTAAGGATTTGAGTTTCTCATTCCGCATTGGTATCGTTGTACAAACACGTGAAAGTGCATCAGCAACATCATTCTGTTTTCCTGGACGATATACAATATCATACTTAAAGGGAGCCAAATCTAAACGCCATCGCTGTATTTTTTCGTTCTTAATTTTGCTCGTCACTTTGTTGTCGAACATGAATGATACAGAGCGTTGATCAGTAATAAGACGAAATGGTTTGCCAATAAGAAAGTGGCGCCATTTTCTTAATGATTCCACTATAGCGTAAGCTTCTTTCTCTATAGCCGAGTGGTTAAGTTCACAATTGTTCAACATTCTGGCAAAAAATGCAACTGGACGGCCAGCTTGTGATAAAGTTGCTGCAATTGAATGTTGCGATGCATCTGTTTCCACTGTAAATGGTGAATTATGATCGATAGCATGGATAGTAGCCTTTGCAATATCAGTTTTGAGTTTTTCAAAAGCTCCAATTAAATCGTCTTTCAGTGGAAATACTTGCGTATGTGCAAGAGCATAGATCCTTTCTGAAAAATTTGGTATCCATTTGCTGTAATGTGCAAACATGCCTATAGCTCTTCTAAGTGATGGTAAATCCGATGGTGGTGGTAGACTCAATAATGGACGTAAACGTTCACCATCTGGCTTGATTAAGTGATCCTTTATATTATATCCCAATATATTGATGGAGTGCTGCGAAAACTTGCTCTTTTCTCTGTTAATAGTTAGGTCATATTTTTGAACAGCTGTCATAAATTTACGCAAATTTTCGTCATGTTCCTCCTGATTTTTTCCACAAATCGTTATGTCATCAAGATATGCGTACGTCCCTTTCAAATCCTCCATACGAATAACCCAATCGATGGTTCTTTGGAAACTTGAAACTCCGTTTGTAACCCCAAATGGAATTCTTCGAAATTGATAAAGATTTCCTAAAGCTTCAAAAGCTGTGAAATGACGTTCTTTTGGCAAAATTTTGACTTGATGGTAAGCGCTTTGCAAATCTAATGCACTAAATACGCTGTATTTAGAAATCTGAGACACCATTTCTTCCATGTTTGGTAGTGGATAGGCATCTAGTTGTGTGTATCTGTTAATCGTTCGAGAATAATCGATAACAAGTCGCTTCTTATGATTAGTACTCTTTGAAATTAGAACTTGTGCCCTCCAAGGAGAAGTACTCTCTTCGATTATTCCATCAGCTAAGAGTTTGCTTATTTCTTCTGCAATGAACTTTTTATCTTCTTCACTATACCGTCTAGATTTTATGGCAATAGGCTTACAATCTGGAGTAACATTCGAGAACAAAGGTACAGCCGGTACAGATGCTGCAGCAACACTACATACTTTCATAGGGTCCTTTGCTCCTCCAAAAGAAAACTCAAGCAAAGAATGCTCTCCTAGAACATCATGGCCAATGATGAGATCTGCGCACAAGTTTTTCACGATGAGCAGGTTGAGACCCTCGTAACTGTGATCTCCAATTTTAGCTGAGGTATAGGTCTGTCCCTCTACTTGAGACGTGAGAGAAGTTGAGGCCATTGATATTGTTTGATTGCAGTGTTTTTTTCTTAGACGACAAAGCTTGAAGAAATCATCATCTATAAAACTGACAGAACTGCCAGTATCTATCAATGCTTGAGCGCGTATCCCTTTGATGTAGGCAGTCACTGTTGCTTTCTTCAGAGAATCTGGGGATGCGGCTATAATGCATGCCGAGCTGTTGTTATTCTCATTGCCTTCATTTACAACTGCAGCAACCTTGCTAGGTTGCTTACTTCGACATACCTTAGCGTTGTGTCCTTTTTTGTCGCAAATTTGGCAGGTGGTGTTGAATGCAGGGCAATCTTTTCTAGAATGTATAGGCCCTCCACAAAAAAAACATTTTCTTTTATGGGACGCTGCTGCAATTGGTTCCTGGCGTTCTTGTGGACTTTGAATAGTGCTTACACTTGGTACATTAAAGCTCTGCGAACTAATCTCAGCCATTTCCAACGATAATGCTTGATTGTAAGCTTCATCAAGTGTTAGTGATAGATTCTCAAGCAACCGTTGTCTAATCTTGTTTGATTTAATGCCAGCAATAAATGCGTCTCTGATACTATCTTTTTTATTAGTCTCCGCATCAACTTTACCAAATTCACAGTCTTTAGCCAATAACTTCAATGCTCGTATGTATGCGTCGACATTTTCTTCGTTATGCTGCTTCCTAGTCGCAAGCATGTGCCTAGCATAGATTATATTCTGTGGCTTGATGTATATTTTGTCTAAAGTGTTTATGGCAGTTGCATAGTTGGTACACTCACTGATAAATGCGTAAATTTTAGCAGATAGATGGTTGGTCAATAAGTTAAATTTCATTTTGTCATCTTTGACATCAATCCCGCTGCATGACAGGAAAATTTCAAATCTTCGTCTCCAATGCTCCCATTCTTGTGAAGCAGAGCTGTCAGAAGGATCAACGTCCAACTTATCCGGACGCAAATATTTTTCCATTGCATGGATTGCGTATTTGCTAATTAAATTGATAAATAAGATAAAACCTTTAGAATAACGGTTTTAATTAGCAAAATACAAGTTAGATTTTCAGAGTGACTTGACTATGACACAAGGTGGATTGACACACAGATTGACAGCTTATAAATAACCTATGGTTTCATCAACAGAAACTGCAAGGAGTTTCTGCATGTTATCACAGTGATAATATCTCAAATGAATATAGTGAATGAAACACAAAAGTTCTAATAGTTGCTAATTTTGTACAAAATGTCCAATACTATCGTGCAATATGTTCTGCTTCGCGGCGATCTTCTCAAGGAGTTAGGATGGACAATCGGTGCTGTAGTAGCTCAGGCATGCCACGCTTCTACTGCTGTTTTACATGTATACAGAGAGGATGAACACACAACTCATTATTTAAGTGATTTGGATAACATGCACAAAGTGGTTTTGGAAGTAAGTTGCATTTGGATTGTCTTTAGACCTTCAACGGTCTATGAGCGATTGGTCATCGTCAAAGCAGCTAAGTAGTTTAGTTAAATGGTTTCAACTTGTATTTTGTTTACAAGGAACATGTCGGTTAAAAAGAAATTGTACATACTAGAAAATAATTATATCTCCACCTGCAGACCTAGTACGGGCCGTGGACAAATGATCTTGCCACCGTTTTTATCCGGGCGTAGACACGACAAAGCTAGAATATGGATAAGTTTGTATTTTTCACATGGGATAAAAATGGTGGAAAAATTATTTGTCCATGGACCATGGTCAGTGCAAGGCCTGCTGTAGTGTTTGTAGTGAAAATCTTGTGTATCCTTTGTAGTGGGCTAGAGGCATCAAGAAGATGTTCAACAACGAAGAAGATTCTATTGCTCATCTGTGAAAAGTTGAATTTACATTGTTCTTTGGCTAACCTTCTGAATATAATGAGGATCAGTAACGTTTTTAGTTGAGAATGCTATGTACAATTAATATTGTATAGTGCCAAAATGTACAAACACCTTTTTTGTGTTATCATACTAGTTCTATTGAATTTGCTGTTACTTTACTGATCCTCATTATATTTCCTTGACCCAACACAAGACATTGGCAAAATTGCGGCAACGATTATATCCAGTGGTGGCCCTAGGGCAGTGCAAGCTGCGAGCGGTGCGACCCCACCTAACTCGCTCATGTGAGGGGCACTGAAAATGCCCAACCACCAACCAACTATAGTCCTTTTCAAAAAGCATGGCACTTGACAGGTTGACTCACACTTGGCCGGTTTATTGTTACTAATATTATTCTCATCCATCTTACTGCAACTTCAATAAAATTTAAGTTGACAAGTAAGACAATTATACGAATGAATAAATTGCAATTATTACATATGTGGTCAGTCTGTCTAAGATACTGAAATATAAGGATGTAAAAGAATGTATGTTCCTCTCTGTGTCTATGTAAACCTTACCACAATTTAGCTACTGCATAGAGAGAGCTCTATCTTAGTGCTTAGAAAGGCGCTAATTTGATATCTTGCACCACCCAAAAATTTACCTAAGGCCGCCACTAATTTTACCTTATGGACTTAGAATTCTACTGAAATCATCTAGCTTTATTGAAACAATATTAACTTTATTTTTACAGGTACCCAATGAAGCTGCCCTCAAAAAAGTAGCTGAGAAGTTAAAAGAGAACTCCATTGAACACAAACTTTGGATTGAGCAACCAGAAAATATACCTACCTGCCTGGCAATGAAACCTTACCCGAAAGATCAAGTTAAAAAGTTTGTTGGGAAGTTTAAACTGTACAAAGAAACTTTAAGTGCTAGTGCATAGGTTAGGCCTAAGATAGTTTTTTGTGTGTATAATGTTTGTAAATTGCGATTGCAGAGAAATTTATATTAAATTTTGGTTATAAATAATCTTGTTTAAAAAAAAAATATATTGACAGGCTAGTCTTTTGCCCATAGCTCACCCTGCTCACCTGATATTATTTTGATCCCAGTTTTTATTAGGTGCATGTACATACTACGCGAACCAAAAATAAAATATATGGAAGGGCTCTTGCGGCTTTGGCAATTCAAAAGATGAACTGTGCTACGTGTAAGAAGTTGAAAACTATTTTGACTGTGTCAGGCCTTAGGTATATCAGTATTTAGATCTTGATCCAAATTTTGCTAGTATAAATACTTAACCTCTCAAGTTTTCTAATGTCTCGAGCTGGGATTATTTATACCATACCACAGACCAAGGGACAGGATTAGTCCGGATTATAGTTACTTCAGAACAAAGATAGAGTTATACACACCAACAACACAACACCAGCCTTTGGCGAAATGTACAAACCGTGAGAAGCTTTAGCCGACATTTAGATTTTTGACAGTGACATTTATGTCAGTTTTTTATCTTAATCTAATGCGTTCCGAATTAGCGCCAACAACGTTATGTAGTTTCGCTGAATCAATGTGATTCGGAACGTAAATGTAAATCACACTGACAGACACCTGCCTGCCTGACATTCCGGTCTGTTGACACTTGACAGTTGACAGTTTATACGCTCGATCCGATCTGAAAAGTGAAACCACTAAAAGTTTTTGTTGGAATATTTCCAGATAACAGCATATTTCGTGTTGATTTATTGCTAAAATCAAAAAATATCTTAAGCTATTTACATTTCGGAGTCCTTCTATTCATGGTATGTGCTCATTTGTCCGCTTGTTCACTAAAACTTGCATCTTTCGAATACTTATGATCTCATAGCTGCGTTGCCTGTTTGTCATTGATGAAATAAACCAGTAACAGCATAACACTCGCCCCAAATCGAGTTAGTTCATTACTTCTACGTCTTTGATTACCCATAGGAACCCATGTTTTATCTCCAACACATTCTATTTTAGTATGGATTGTTGATACCTGTCTTGACATATTCAATACTTACTCAATGCCATACAATACAATATTGTGAGTCATTTTTCCTCCTGTTGTTGTTAACGATGGGTTCACACAATCACGTGTATGATGGCCACTGTACATCAATCATAATAATCGCTTTAAATCATTGAATTATAAACACATGATTTTGAGCCAAGTAGGTACAAAATTCACGATAAAGACGTTTTATAATATTTTTTTGAAATACCGACACAAATGTAATTTCTATGTTTTGCCCTGAATATCAATAGAGTGATGATTATATGTAAGGCAGCTAGCAGTGGCTGCAAGCGAAAAGTCAAAGATGGGTCTTAGTGGCGTATCTTGGGAGAGGCTTACGTTCAGCAGTAGACTTAGATAGGTTGCTTATGATGATGATGATGATGTTATAACCACCTGATGATAGATGATGATGATGTTGATGAACTGGTGATGTTCATTTAGTTTTGCAACAAACATAATATGCACAAATTTCCTTAATAGCCATATTACAAAATGCAATCGTTAATTTTGGGTACCTGCCTAGATATTTGGGCATAGATAAAAAAAAATTGCTGTAATTTGTCAAGACAAATATGAAACAAGTAAACCGTATCATTAAAATTGTAATTGTATGTCAGTAATTTGAGGAAATCCACTCTCAAACTTTCCCTCCGAGACTAATACGAAAAACTACTTTTGTGAATTGGAAGTAATACATTGATATATTGAGTTATCCCATCACTTTAAGGCATTATTTTCAATAAAAAATACATTACTATTTATAAAAAAAAAACAAACTATAGATCTTTCTATTTGATAGAATCAGAATGCCAAAAATCCAGTATTCATTGCTTTTTTTGTCATTAAATGTGAGAATGTGAATATGCGAATGGGTCCTAATAGTGTGGTTTTGTCTACTTTTGCTCTAGAGTTTTTTTTTAATGATGAAATGGGCTAGCGTTTGACTACAACTCACCTGATGGTAAGTGACGATGCAGTCTAAGATGGGGCACGCTTGCCCATGAGGTGCCTATTCACTCTTGTTTTGAAGAGACCCAGGTTGTACTTTATAGGGAACACCGAGGCAGGAAGCACATTCCATTCCTGTGCAGTTCGTATTAGGAAGGAATTTTGAAAATGCTGCGTGTGGACTTTACCAAAGTTCACAATGTAAGGATGGAATGTCCGCCTCGATGACCTATGGTGGAAATTGGTTGACGGGGTCAGCTGAGTTGAGAGAGTGATGTCCGTGCGGTAGCATGTGCTCTTTATAATCTGACGACCCTTTTTATCCTCGGCCCTGTACATTTAGCACTCAAATAATAATAAATTATATGCAGTTCAATGCCATCACTCAAGAACAGTGAAGGAAAACATTGTGGGGAAACCGGTATGTTCAAGAACCTCAAAAGTTCAAAGACATATGACATTGACCAACCCGCACTGGGCCAGCGTGGTGGATATGGCCCAATCACCCTTTCGGGGGTAGGCTAAAAGTCCAGCAGTGGATTGTTAAAAGGCTGATTATGATGATGAATGCTAATAAGCACATTATTGATGCTATGTAATATTTACAGGTGTGAAAAATGGCGTCAACAAACACCCTGCAAAAGGCCATTGACCTTGTCACTAAAGCCACCGAAGAAGATAAAAACAAGAACTACGAAGAAGCGTTACGTCTCTATGAACATGGAGTGGAATACTTCCTTCACGCTGTTAAATACGAAGCTCAAGGCGAAAGAGCTAAGGAAAGTATCCGTACCAAGTGTCTGCAGTATTTAGACAGAGCTGAGAAACTGAAAGAATATTTGAAGAAAGACAAGAAAAAGCCTATAAAAGATGGAGAATCTAATTCAAGAGGGAAAGACAAGGACAAAAAGAGTGACAGTGGAAGTGATTCCGATGACCCTGAAAAGAAAAAGCTTCAAGACAAGCTAGAGGGGGCATGTATTATTGAAAAGCCTCAAGTAAAATGGAGTGATGTAGCTGGCTTAGAACTGGCTAAAGAAGCACTGAAAGAAGCTGTCATTCTACCAATAAAATTCCCACATTTGTTTACGGGCAAGAGAATTCCATGGAAGGGTATCTTGCTATTCGGCCCCCCTGGCACTGGTAAATCATTCTTAGCTAAAGCTGTGGCTACCGAGGCAAATAACTCGACATTCTTCTCTGTGTCTTCTTCTGATCTCGTTTCAAAATGGTTGGGTGAATCTGAGAAATTAGTAAGGAATCTGTTTGAGCTTGCCCGTGAACACAAACCGAGCATCATTTTCATTGATGAAATAGACTCACTATGCTCATCCCGTTCTGACAATGAGTCTGAATCTGCTCGCAGAATTAAAACAGAGTTCCTGGTACAAATGCAAGGTGTTGGTAAAGATATGGACGGTATATTGGTTCTTGGAGCTACGAATATTCCATGGGTCCTTGATTCTGCTATTAGAAGGCGATTTGAGAAGCGTATTTACATACCTCTGCCAGAAGAGCATGCCCGATTAGACATGTTCAAACTATACTTGGGAAACACCCGGCACATGTTGACCGAGCAAGATTTGAAGACACTTGCTTCTAAAACCGAAGGTTACTCTGGAGCTGATATAAGTATTGTTGTTCGTGATGCTCTGATGCAGCCTGTACGTAAAGTGCAATCAGCTACACATTTCAAGAAGATATCTGGACCAAGTCCGACCGACCCTGATACTACAGTTCATGATCTGCTGACTCCATGTTCACCCGGTGACCCTGGAGCTATGGAAATGACATGGATGGAAGTACCGAGCGATAAACTTGGAGAACCACCAGTTACTATGCACGATATGCTACGATCTTTAGCGACGTCCAAACCTACTGTCAACGATGAAGATATGGTTAGGCTGAAGAAGTTCATGGAAGACTTTGGACAGGAAGGTTAAGAATTTGATGTAGATCTTTAGCGACCCGAATTTGTCTGATAATAATGTAATTTTGCAATTATTGTCATATTTAAATGTTATTATGAAGCACTGTGCCTAAGTCCAGAAATATGCTGTGACCATTGATGCGTCCCAGCCTTGTACATTTATAATCTATTCTTGATTTAGGCAGTTTATTCTCACAACGCTTATCGGCATCTTAACTGAGCAATAATATGTATTTATTTGACTAATTTAGGCAGAGACCTCCATATTTTAGGAACGGCCAGGGTGTGTACATGTTTGGTTTTCCGAATCATACTTTTTATTTTTATATGAAAACTAATTTAGTTTATGCAGTGCTTTTGTATTCAGTTGTTTTGTAGTCATATATGATGACTTTCACAATGTCGTATCTCAATTATTTAGGCTTTGTCAACGATTATTTCTATTTTATTATGCACATACATAATTGTTACCTTCACACTTATTTAGGCAAGCAACTCAAAATATGTAAGTCATTCATAAGTCATAAGTCAAGCGGCCCGCGAAGACAAGTGTCAAGCACAAGTGATGTACAAAAAAAATACTTTCTAGGTCGTGCGGTTCGCTGGGCCGCAAGTGGCCCGTTAAATCGAGTGTCAAGCACAAGTGGTCAACAAAAAAGTTCTCAATAATAATTTAGTCCTGCTCAGAAAGCACCATGTACGGGTCATCACAAACACTTATAGTGTATTCAATAGCATCCTAAAATATGAGTACTTTGCAGAGAACCCCATAATATTTCTATAGGACCACGGTGGCGAAACCGCGAGCGGTAGCTAGTAAGTCATAAGTCATTATGCAGCCTCCCATGGTTTCACCTGCTATTCTACAGGGACTTATGTAGTATAAAAGGTAGCCTATGTGTGAAGTACCTAATTTCATTCAAATCCATGAGTGTGTCTGTGTACCAATACACACGTTTTTTATCAGATACATTTCGGAGAGTGTGCATCGGATTTGCTTGGTCTAATTCCCTCATGCCCATTTTTCTATCAAACTGCTGGCAGTGATCTGACTGTGGCTGCAGTGGGCACGAAAAGGCGACACCGCTTCATAGTTGATATTCCGAAAACCCGTACGAAGTGCTGTTTCCACTTTTATTGTGTAAACTGCTAGTCTGTGAAATGCGCTGAATGGGTGTTCCCCAATAGTTACAATCTAGGTGTCTTCAAATCACGAGCGAATCGGTTTCTTCTAAGCAAGCATGCTCTATTGTAGACTGCATCATCGCTTAACATCAGGCGAGTTAAAGGACGAATGCATACCTTTTTTTTAAAGATACAATCTTTTGCATTTATATTAGTGTGATTTGAGTTTCTTCCCTAAATATTTGTGTTAAATTATAATTCTTGTTACAACTTACAACACAGATTATGTGTTTTGAATAATCTTCAATTAAAAAAAAAAAAAAATTATAATGGAATAGAAAAATCTAAGCCGTATGAATTCTAGATAATAAATGTTGTGATATAGATTTGGCATACTTTATTCCGTTAAGACTCTACTTATGGCTTCAAAATGAGCAACTTATTTAAAATGGTATATGTATAATATTAGGTAGTTGCGTATTTTATTGTATGATAGACTTCGAGATATTTCTTGTTTTATAGGTGCTTCGGAAGTAATTTTTTGTAATGCAACTACATTTGAAACCTATGTCTTGCCTAATCCAAAAAGACTGTATGCAGACAGATAATCTGTTCAATTGTTTTCTTCTGAACTCGATGTTTGCATCCTATAATAGGCTATTGGACTGTTTGTTTTTAATTATCATATACAAAAGCTGACCACAAATAGAGCCGATCAAGGAAAACAAAATAAAAATATGTTCAAAAATGGCATCGATTCTGATGCACTATAAACTAAACTAAATTTGACAGCTCTAAAATTGTTGCCATCCTTCTCTCATGTATTAAAATGAAAAGAGAGCCAGATAATTTTAGTCCTGTCAGATTGGTTTAGTTTAGTGAGTAGAATGACAGAATAGACGCCATTAAGGGAGTTGTGAGTACTTTAATGTCTTGCTAGACAGAGAGCACTTTTCTAACAAATGACGTCTCTAGTAATTAGGCCAAACTAACTCCACATTGACACTCATTTTGCGGGAAAAGGACAGAGCATCCCTTCCTAATCCAACCAAAAACTTTTAATGCTTATATGTTAGAACTTTCAGTATACATATTAAATTTAATTGTTCTTCTCACTAAGCCTAATATTTTTAAACAAACAATATTATAGCCTGTTTACAATCTGTACTGCAAAAAATAACTTTGTGGCTTCGGAAGCACCTTATTCTTAAATTTATACATACTATGTAATATCTACTTAGTTTATTTATAATGTATCCTTTGTTTTATAAGTTGTTAAGAGATTAAAATGAAATAAAACCACAACTAGTAACTGTTTGCTTTTAATAAGTTTAAAAGATTTAAATATACCTACTCTGATAGCTGTAAGAATTTTGATTGATAATAGTGTAGTAGGTAAATTGTTTAATTGTAGGCACAAAATTAATAAAAATAGTGGTAGGTAGGTAGGTACAGAAGAAATAATATACAAATCAATACATACTTTTAAAAATTTATTCGTATAGCTTGAATCACAATATTTTAACACAAACAATGGTAATTAATATTAGCAAACTGATAGGTCTCTCCCAGGCTGCGAAGTTAGTTTCTGAAACCAAACAAGATTATTCTAGTTACTGTTTTTAGCTTAGTTTCTTGTATTTGAATTTATTTGGGAACTAGCTGAGGCCCTGCGATTTTTCATTCCCGCATTTTCCGGGATAAGTACTTAAATAGTGACTTAGCTGATATTGTAGGTACCTATGCCATTTCTTGCCCAATTTAATCGAGTTTTTTTTTTTTATATTGAACAGATTTCCATTATTATCGTGTCAATTTAACCCTTACGGTGCAGACTGCAGGTGGACTAGCAGGTGATGCCGCTGTGAAGCTAGTGTAGAATGAATAAATTTATGTAAATACCTAATCTAAAGCCCGTTGCAGACCATGCGAAGTAGCTAGCAAGTACAAATAGGCGTTCGTAAGTATAAATAGCCACTCGCGCGCGAGTAGGTACGTACTCGCACGAGTGCTCGAACGAGACGAACGATGCGCCGCTACTTGTACCTATTTCGCCTGGTCTACAGTCAGTACCATAGATAGCTAGTCCATACTATAGTAGGTAGGTATACCTACTATCATTGTTAAGTCGATCTGTATCAGTTAAAAATTACTTAAATTACCAACTAAACTTACCTACTTCTTTCCAATATTTTTTTTAATCCGCAGCCCCTGAATCTTGCCGTCCATAGCCTGGCCTGGCTTTATAATAAATCTGACAGTGAAAGTTAACCTACCCACGACAACAGTCCGTTCGCGTCTATGCGACCCGATGCTGGCGACGCATCGCAGCTTCATCCTCGTCTTAGCCGGTGCTCGGAGCCCGAGAGTCGACACTAGCAGCCCCTGCGGCGCGGGCTTCGCCCCGTACGCTATCAGCCACGATCTGTCCGTTACCTGTAAAAGAAAACGTTTTTTTATTTGATTATATAGCTTCGTTTGATGTTAGGTGATGATGGGGTTTACGACAGAGCACGTTTGCTTAGAAGAAATCGATTCATTCGCGACTTTAATACACCCAGATGGTAACTTTCAGGAACCAGGGCATTCAAGCAGCGCGTTTCACAGTCTAGCAGTTCGCACAATAAAAGTGGAATCAAAACTCTTCGTACGGGGTTTCGGAATATCAACTATGGAACGGTGTCGCCTTTTTGTGCCCGCCCTTGCTGTCTAATAGAAAAATGGGCAGATCTTCAATTATGATTTTGGAAAACGAACCCATAAATTAGATTCTACGGAACCTTGTTACTGTGGAAACTTCATGACAACTCGAGGGCACTAATCGACTGATCTTTCCGGAACGCAGATTAGGGCTGGCGCGGCGGCAGAATCTGCAGAGGATCTCAAAAGGCGCAAATATGGTACACTGGATAGTGGATACATTTTTGAGCCTTTTGGGGTCGAAACCATGGGGCCGTGGAGATCGGGAGCCAAAAGAATTTTCAAAGATTTGTCTTCACGTCTGGTAGATGCAACTCGTGACCAAAATGCCGGCCTCTACTTTGCTCAGTACAACGCGAACGTGGTAATGGGGCCAGCATTTTGGGAACAGTTCCCACTGGTAACGGTTTAATAGAATGATAGTTAGGTTTATTTTGTTGTAGTTATTTTTTTTTTAACGTTTGGTAGTAATAGTTTTAGGATTTAAATATTTTTCGTGTAAATAAAAAATAATCGACTGATTAAATTTAACCACATGTCAGATGATTGCAAAGTTTCTAGTTTTACACATGGCTGTAGTGCTCGGCTACCTACCTAGCATCTTTTATACCTAAACTCTGATCATAATACTACCATGTCAAAGGGTGTAGGTATACTAAGTAGGTACCTTTCACTTTACCATCCTTATAAACGTATAAAAAATCTGCCCACGACGCCTGAGAAAGGTGTGTTTCAACAGCGGCACTTTAAAGCCAGTTCGCAATCGTCAAGACAAGTAATTATATTCGACCACACGTCAAGATAGCCTATGGAAAAATAAACACGAAAACCTCCCCGGTGACAAGTCTTAGTCAACCTACCTCCTTGATAAAAAGGGCTACGAGATCTCCAGAGGAATACCTACATGGACCACTGCGCTACGGCTCCTCCCGAGACAACTGCGTGTTTTCTCGGCTCATCCGCATACAACAACGTCAGTCCGGTCACACAACCTTATCGTCCTCTACGGGGGGTTATCTTGGGTGGATGTTCATACCCCTCACTTAACACTTTCGACCATGTCGACCCCAGAGGTACCTTCAGTAATACCTACCGTTTTATTACCGACAAGGATAATTGGAGCAGTATTCTATTGCCCCGGTACCAGGGCTAACAACTGGGTAAGTACCTATATAAGTATCTACCTATGCATCCTGTTCACTCGGTAGGGATAGGTGGCTCGGCTCACCTTTTGTCCATCAATGACCCATTGCAGGTCAGGTGCAGGGAAGGACTTGGCAGAAGAACAGTTGACGTCGAGTTGATCTTGCAACTCGTAGGAGCGCTCGTGGCCCGTGATGCGAGGGCTTTCCCGAGGAAAAACTGAAAGTCATTAAATTACTGTTAGTTGTAAGTACTTGTGCGCGCGCGGCTGCGCACTAATGAGCACTTTTTAAGGTTCCGTACCCAAAGGGTAAAAAAGGGACCCTAATACTGAGCCTATGCTGTCTGTCTGTCTGTCCGTCCGTCCGTCTGTCCTACATATTAACGACTGAATCTTTCGAAACGTAATAGATAGCCAATTAAAATTTTCACAAAAATATATGTAATGTTACGGTGGATTAACTAAGAAGTATTATTTGTTAGTTAATCCACCGTCACAATATAATTATATTCTGTGAAAATTTCAACTGGCTATCTATTACTTACTATCGAAAGAAACAGCCGTTTAAAGGTAGGAAGGACAGATGGATGGACGGACAGACAGACAGACATCGTAGGCATAGTAATGGGATCCCGTTTTACCCTTTGGGTACAGAACCCTAAAAACGATGGTTCCCACAGTGCGGTTCAGCAAGATTATCAGCTAACGTAATCTCAACCAGATTATTTTGTCATGACGAGAATGTTAGTTAAAAATTCTACGCTGCCGAGTACTTATCCTACTTGGATACATAACCAGTAGGAGGTCACGTAGTGTTGCTATAACAAACTGACCATAATGCGTCTTGCGTGCGAAATCACAACCTAGGGCTACGGGGGCTACCACAACCTCAAAGACATTGTTATAATAATCTTACATTGAGCTTTGTCTCGCTCTCTTGGCTTATGAGAGAGCACGAGAAAATTCAATGTAAGGTTATTGTTATAAGAATGTTTTAAAGGTAGTGGTAGCCCATCAGGATGCATGAATCAAATAATACGTGCATCATTCTCAATTTGCGCAACTTAGATGCGCCGTGTAAAAGACGCATTAGCTACCTAAACTTAAATTTTTATGATGTCCCTAGAGATGTTCACACTCTACATGACTCTACCGCTATATAAGAAGTCAGTGCCTCAGTGGGTGTAGTTTGATAGGTCTAGCTTCAAACTAAAAACCGAGATTTATACCACAGAATATAAAAGAAGATAGGGACAAAAAAACGAAAAATAAGGTCCAGCTTTATACTAAAAACAGAGAATTTACCTATACCATAGAATACAAAAGCAGATAGGGTCAAAAAACCCCCGAAAAATATGGTGCAACTTTATACTAAAAACCGAGATTTATACTACAGAATACAAAAGCAGATAGGGACAAAAAAAATAAAAATAAAAATATCTAAGTTCTTTGCGCTTACAAAATCTAGCCTCCATACAAACATTTCTCACACGTTTCCTAACTTATTCGTTTAAAAATCATAATAACGGTGATAAATGTTTGTTATGTTGTACGTTTTTGAGGTTCTTCCGTCATAAAGAGAAATAATGGTGCGTATACGAAAATTATGAGCCGTTACTTTTATGTTTCAATTTTGTTAGCAGAATTGAATTTCGGGCGGATAGCCGTTTGACGTTGAAATGGAAGTACCGACGTGGGGGTATCACGATGGGCGTTAAATCTGATCACACCATAATCGCCGAAACCCACTCTTTGAACCCTTTGCTACAGCGGAGGGTTAAGAGCTACACTTAACTTGATTTAGATACATTTTTTGTTGCTTATTATTTCCGTTATTTTCAACTTACCCTAGGCTGTTTTAAAAGCCACGTATCCCCACTGAAATTGTATAATATAATATAATTTGACCACATTTGATATATATCTATGAGTATAAAATATGTGACCACAATTATATGGCTTTGGCTACGGAACTCTACCATATAAGTGTCGCGACACGCTCTAGGCAATTTTTTAAACAACAGCGGATTTCGAAAGCTGAAAGAATTGTAAAACAACTGTGCGATAGGCTTTGAGTATGGATCTGTAGGAATCCATACTCAAAGGCGAAAGGCTTCTGCTCCTTGTAGGTAGCTATTTACATGACACACCCTAATTTTACCGTTTCAGTAAAAGTCACCCGGTATGTATGATGAATAGTTATGTAAGCAGGTACAGATTAGCCAGACGAGCAAAATCTATACGATCGATCGGTTTACAATCCAACGATGCGCTACATACTTTCTCCTAATCGTTTACAGTGCAGGTGTGTTCTGGGGCCTTACGGCAAACTGCTTACGCGGTGTCAAACTAACGTTAAAACAGCGCAGTTTGGAAAATCACGCGAACGTGAACCTTAAAGCGCCCAGATACGGTTTGCGGTCGCGCAACATGTTTTTACCACCTAAACTGGATTGCTTTAAACAGCTAGCCGTAAGGTGTTGTAGATTAGCCAATTTTATGCAATTAACTAAGCTCTATGTGGATTAAAATCTGACCTACTTACAATAAACCTCCATATAGGATTCAGCCTGTGCAGAGTGGAAGGAAGGCGCCTCCTCTGACACCTCACACCGGTACAGTCCTCGTGACTTCAGGGTCAGCTCTCGAAGGTGGACGCGGCGGGCGGTGGATTTCTCTAACTGGGAGTAAATAAATAAAATAAAGTAACTTCCTCAGGCAAATCTAATTGTGACTGATAGGGTACCTATCTAAGTTTTGTTTCTTTTTTATAGTTGTAGTTTGTGTACATTCTGTATTAATATGTATTTAGTTTTGGCGCCAACGACGACGTAAAGAAACATGTCGCCTCATTGTACTATTTTCCTAAACATAAGTATTGTATGTATTTTCGAGTGTTAATGTGCTCCAGTTTGGTTTCAAAGTGATGTAACGAGGTGAAACAATCACTCCGGCCACTTTCGAAACCAAGTTTCGAAAGAATTTCGGAAACGGAACTATAATTCCGTAAAAAGAAAAAAAACCGTAAAAAGTTTCTCTGTCAACCCATTGTCGTTGCACAAACATTTGTTTAGTGTGCGGCCTGCTTTATGATACATCTACCCTTTCTTATGTGGAACAATAGAACTATAAGATGTTCAATCGATACGTTTTATTTTATTTTTATATAATGGTAGACAAACAAGCGACGGGCCACCTGATGGTAAGTAGTACCGTCGCCTATAGACACCTACAATACCCGGTGCATTGGCGGTGCGTTGCTTACCTTTGAAGACTCTATTCACTCTTCGTTTGAAGCAGTTGAGGTTATATTTTGGAGGAAAAACTGAAGGTGGTAAGCCATTCCACAACTTACAGGTGCGTGGCAGAAACAATCGATCAAGTATAACATAAGATAAGATAATATAAGATAAACTAATTACGGCCTAGCGAGTAACAGGAAGTAATGATAAGGGCATAAGGCCTACGTTATCTCAATCAACTAGACTCGAAGCCACAAAGCCCTAACTTGTAACAACTTTACTGTAATGAAGTTGATAACATACGAGCATCTTCAAGCAATGAAGGCTCCGGTCCAAACTTACGCCGTTGTCTGTCGCTTATGTATTCATGAACACTTTACCTACCTATAAAACTAGTTAGAGCTTTTGTGCAGAGACGTATTGTTTACTTTCCAATATGCAAGTCGAGAATAAAATAATCTCGGAGCGGATTTAACGTCGAATGCGTGTAACCTTTGGAATGTTTAAGCAGGATTGATAAGTACAATACTACTATAATTAGAAAAGGTTAAAATTTATTTCCAAGATTTGTATACGTAAATAGTTAAGCTAACAAAATCGCTGTAAATAAACACCGGCCAGGTGCGAGTCGAACTCGCGCACCGAGGGTTCCACTCCACACCCAGAAATGTGTTTTTCCATTAGGTCGGTATCTTTAGCGCGCGCTCGACTCGCTTTTGACCAGTTTTTAATTAATTTTTTTCTTTAGAATGTGTATTTTTATCATGCCAAGTTTGACGTTTGTTTGTAGGTATTACCGTCATTATTACCTACATATTACCGTCTTTGCACTAGAACATAAATAAAAAAAGTTTGTTGTATGAGGATTTCCCTTTATTTTTAACTTTTTGAATTTATTACTATTTCTTAGTCAATCTACCGTCTCATTACATAAATGCTGTGAAAATTTCAACTGGCTATCTATTACGGTTCAAAGGATACAGCCGTTATAAGGTAGGATAGGCTGCAGACAGCGTATGTAATATGTATAGTAATAGGGCCTCGGTGACATCTTTTGGGTAAGGATCAGTAATAAAATTATTGTTTTTTTTTAAACTAGTTTTTGAGCGTCCTCCGTTTAGGAGTTCCTATGGCCACCCACCAGTAGGACGTCCACCCACAAGATGGACAGACGACCTAAAAGAGACCGCAGGGAAACGCTGGATGCAGGCTGCTTCCAACCGGCCCTTTTGGAGATCGATGGGGGAGGCCTATGTCCAGCAGTGGACGTCCTACGGCTAAAATGATGATGATCATGGCCACCTTCTGTCTCCATCATCAGACCAGCTCAATGGTACCATAACATTGCATTGTCACTGAACTTACATAAGTATGCCAAATTTCAGCTCAATCGGTAGAGGATAACTGGTCTAAAATTCAGTTGCATGATACCACACATACTAAATATAAGCTTGTAAAAATGACTTACATCAACTCTAACTCCGTCCAACTGATGTGCATGCTGAGGTGGCCTCAGTCGTGGCATGTACCGGTAGAACTCTTCAGTGTCCCGGTACCACTTGACGGAGTATAGTCTGCCACCTTCTAGGTCGTAGTCACAGATGAGAGTAACTGATTCACCACGCTGTTTCAACGCTGGAACTGTTAGGCCGACGACGCGGAGGCAGATTGATACTTGAATAGATAAAGAAAAACTCAAATTTATTAATTATCGAAGCGCTTTGAATCTACTTTTATTGTAAAAAGCGCTAGTGGAAAATGCTGTCTGCATGGGTGTTCCCCAATAGTTACAATCTGAGTGTCTTCAAGTCACGAGTAAGGTATATCGGTTTATTCTAGGCAAGCGAGCTCCATCGTAGACCGCATCCAACATCAGGCAAGGTGGCAGTCAAGCGCAAGACCATTAGGCTCAATGAAAAAAAAACAAATGAAATCAGATACTTGCTTGCTTGCTTTATACTGTTTAGTCAATGATATGGCTTAACTATTGTTAAAAATAAATCAGGATTAAATTCTGTTCTCTAAAATAATACTTAATCGTACTTGCTGATGCTACAGACCTACAAGAAACTTCATTGGTATTTTTTTTTTGCTAGCATTATATTTTAATTAACATAGAGTCTTAAAATAATCGACGATGACCCACCGATGAGTCCGATGACTGTAGACATATGTTTTTGTAGATATATGCCGTCTTACCACAAAAGATTTAAGAACGCTTTAGACAAGTGTTTAGCAATTGTTTCACTGCGAAAAATATGCTAAACACTTGTCTAAAGCGTGCTTAAATCTTTTGTGGTAAGACGGATGAAGTTTACCGTTAAATCTGCCAAAACATAAACACTTACTTTTCTCCGCGAAAAACTAATTTATCCTACCTTTTATATATGTGTTCAACAAGTAACAAACAGTCCAGAAACGCCTCATATTTAACTTTCAGAAAATCATGATTCTGGCCTGTGTAATAATGCTCTCGAAACCTTCTGATTCCATTTTCAAAAAAAAGTTTTTCGATTTTTTGTAAATACTTATTTTAAAATGTAATTCAAGAATAAAATACGTAGTTTAAGTCCAATATTGTAAGCACTATAGTTTTTTCATGGTAATATAGAATGGTAAAGCTGGAATACAGAAATAAATTAATTTAAAGTTTGGATTTTTGTATGAAACTTTCGAGTTTTATAAACTTGCGCGTTTCGTAGCCAGCGAGCGGCTCGTAGCGCGCACTGAGTGCAACTGTTGCTACGAAGTGAGCAAAAGCTCAAGAGTAATATCAGTATGGACGCTATAACGATATGACAATGACATGCGGCCTTATTATGATTCTTTGATCGGGATCGAGATTGCATGCCGTCCCGTTCGTATCTATTTACTCGCACCACGTGCGTAAGTGAGATGGCACGCGATCGCGATCACGATCTGAATCATCCATTTTAAGGCAGATGATTAGCATAATTATGATACATGGCATTTTACTTGGTTGTAAACTGTATCACAATAAGAAATAAAAAAACGTGACTAATAAATGACGCAAAATGAACCCACATATACGTATCATATTTACCAGTCGAGTCGAGCTCCCGACCAGTTTCAGACCTAGGTTAGGTTGATTAGGTTTTACTAATTATATTGACTTAAACCATTTAAGTGTTTTGCAGATGAATCCATAATTTTTTTAGTTAGTAAGCTGCTTGAGATTTTAATGGCCCTCAGGAAAAGTAATGCCATACATACACCACAGTTGGCAGGAAGAAATTACATTAAATAATGATATTCGATTGTAATTAGGGTCACCATATCAAAAATTTAAAAGTCCTCACATTAAGCCGGACATTTCAATAAACTGAAGAAAAAAAAACGACTTTATTGAAATTTACGTTTTTTGTATTAGCTCTAATGTAAAAACGGTAATACGTACAAGCATTAAACTTGGCATGATTATAGAAAACATTCTAAAGTATAATAAAACATAGCCAAGTGCGAGTCGGTGACAAACTTCTGCTCACCATCGGTTCTCGTACGATCACCAAAGTAAGCAACGTCAGGCGCAGCCGGTACTTGGATGGGTGACCGACTGGGCGTTGATGGGATGTTGTCTTTTTGCACAATTTTTTGTACTTTTGTAGCTATGGGTGGTACGGAACCCTCAGTGCGCGAGCCGGACTCGCACTTGGCTAGTGTTATTTCTCACATGATAAGGATTGTGGAATAAATCTCACACTCCATACTGCTTCTTACAATGTATGTTACTACGCTCGTAGCCGTAGAGCTACGACCGTAGTAGCGTAGTGTGAATAATTAAATTTTGTTAGACAACTTTTGAGTAACGGATAGTATAAGCACATTTTGTGGTTTCTTTTAGAAACATTGAGATACTACAGCTTCTCGTGTAAGAGCAATTAAAATTACTCCTTGGTAAAGCGGCTTGCAATTAAAATATTAAATGCAATGTAAACGGTGTTTACAAGCCTATTTAACTATAATATACTCACTGCAAGTTTTTTTGATAATACAATACTGAAGCGGCAGGCAACAGAGGGATTTATAGACGAATGGGAAATTGTGAGCATACGCAAGTCCATAAATGCTCATATGCCGTCAGTTGTTACGGTTGCATAATGCATGGTACTTTTCTCAAACATTACATTCACGTAAACATAATCATATCAATATTATAAATGCGAAAGTGTGCACAGCAGCGCCGGCAGAGCGCAGACGGCGACGGCATGTGCCGTGGCGGTAGACGGCATTACTTTACAGTATTCATTCGTATGAGACCGATTCCGACATAATAAAATAAATAAATAATTATTACTGTAAATTGCTGCGATACGCCTGTCACTGCTGCGCGGCCGTCTGCCGTTGCCGTCTGCGGTCTGCCGTTGCATGCGGAGTTCCACCTATTATTATAAAGGTATGGTTCCGAACTCGGCAGCACGCAGCAGTGTCGCAGGTCCTCTTACATAGTCTACTCATACTCATACTCTTTATTCATAACACAAGTTACATGTCATGGTGTAATTAGCTAATTGCAATAGCTTATTTGATTAGCTAGCTAATTTGATAGCCCGTTGGTCTAGTTGGTAGTGAACCTGCCTTCTGAGCTTGGGGGCGTGGGTTCGATTCCCACGTAGGACAAACATTTATGTGATAAACATTTGTGTTTGTTCTATATCTGGTTGTTAATATCTATTTAAGTATGTATTTAAAACTATATATGTATGTATATCAGTCTCTGGCAGCCATATCACAAGCTTTGCTTAGTTTGGGGTCAGATGACCGTGTGTGCAAAAATGTCCCGAATATTTATTTATTTATTTATTTTATAACAATTTAATAATAATAATAATTATACATCATACTGTCAATAGTAAATAATACAAAAACATCAAATTATTAATAATTACCAATTCATCATCATCATCATCATCCACAGCCTTCCTTATCCCACTGCTGGGTATAGGCCTCTCTCTTGCTATGCCATCTGCCTCGGTCCTGTGCTAATCTAGTCCAGGTTCGACCCGTGATATTAATAATATCGTCGACCCATCTTGCAGCTGGACGACCAACGCTCCGCTTACCTTGCCTCGGCCACCACTCCGTTAAGACCTTACTCCACCTGTCATCACTGCGCCTAGCAACGTGTCCTGCCCAGCTCCACTTCAACCTCATAACCGCGATTCCGACGTCTCGAACCTTTGTCCTTCGTCGGATTTCGGTATTACGAACTCGGTCTTGGAGTTTGATGCCTAGCATGGATCTCTTCATGGCTCTCTGTGCTACTCTGATTTTCTGCACAGCCTCATCTGTGAGAGTCCATGTTTCGGCACCATAAGTCATGGTGGGCAGAACACATTGGTTGAAGAGGCGAGTTTTCAGACATTGTGGCATATGACGTGACTGTGGTCAATAAAAGAGTAAAAAAATAATCGAATAATAATATAACAATAAAAGTATTAATAATTAATTGCTGCATTACGCTACAGTATGCAAAAATTCACCCACCCTATAAAATGCTTGCTAAAATGCCTACATGCTCTCTAGGTGTCTATGAGATAACATTCCGAGGCTGCGGCTGCATTGCTGCCGCGGTATTGCTGCGTAGCTCGGAATGTATTCTCATAATTATTATTATAAACCTATAGAAACCAAAAGTGCTGCGGTGTAACCTTTATACTTCGGTAATGAATTTGTTTGCCTCGGCTAGCTCAGAGTTCGGAACCTAGGAATACGGGTTAGCTAGGGCGCCATGCACTTAAATTTATTTTATTTAAGACCTAAGTGCAAAGGTCTGTAGATTAGATTTAAAAAAAAAAAAGATATGAAAGCCTGATCTGTGTATGAATAAAAAAAAATATATTTTAATGTTGGTTTATTATACTCACTACAAGTTAAGAACTTAAACTATTAACAAAGATCAAAAGGAACCAATATAAATCCACGGAGATTAATTGTCCCCTGCGTTACTTTAAATAAATTTACGTGGTTTCGTGGTGACAGGTGGTAAGAGTAGTCACCTTTTCATAGAAGACGTGAGTTCAAGGTGCAACTAACTAAAACTGCTCGAACTCCACTTCGTTACTTCAAGTACATTGTATAAATTTAGAAATAAAAAAAAAAAAAAAAAACTTATAAAAACAGGTTCTCACGCCCGCTCTCTAACCCCCCACCTAAGGTCCTCAGCAGCCGAAAACACAGCGTGCCACTACAAAAAGGATGAAATTAGCAACTAAAAACGGCTCCTAAAATATAAGTAGGTACTTAAAAACTAAAATTTATTGTTTAACATAACTTCAATTGTGGTTTCTTCCGAACTATTGGCAAAATAATTCCAGTAAGTCTTGGATCCAAATGAATTGATGCATTTTGAACACAATCAAAGGTATCTAGGAAGATGGATGGGGTACATTCACCTGCGCTGTCAACATTACTTGATAAGTACGTGGTTCTAAACATCCCCAGTGTACTTCGTAAGCCAGCTGAGAAGCCTCCAAGTCTGCAGATGTGTAGCTGTGTAGCCGAAACACACGATGAGCCCACCTGTGCTGAATGTACTGGTGAGCGCACGGCAAGAATGTGCACGGCCCCCAGGACCGAAACTACGTCTGAAATTAAATAAACGCAACGATAAATGCCCATCCAAAGTATTGCACCATTTTCAATCGACATGATCAACCAGAAACCCAATCGATAAGTACTACAAAAAAAAAAAAAAAACATCCACGTTTAGTGATACTCACTCGGATTTTCACAAAATGTATAGGCACGAAATTCCTCCTTAAGTCAAGTTATCCCTGCCTCTTATAGTTTTGCTATCACCCAAGCCTCACTGGAAAAGAAGTGTTAGCGATTAGAGATTGAACAAATACCGCAAAATCCGCGACCATCTTGTCATGCTGTTCAAAAAAAAACAAACTTACCTGTGACAAAATGTAATACAATCATGTCCGTGTGAAATGAACTGCACCTCCACAACGTTGGTACAAAAGTGCTCCACAAAATGTTCGAAAAACTGATAAGTTGGTACAAGCACTGAATTGGTAGTACCCAAAACTAGGCTTATCACTTTCACGTTCTCACGGCCTCTTTTCTTTTTATTTTATTCAAATCCCGACTTCAAACCCTCTTTTCTGGAAAAAAAAAACGCTGGTTTGCCCTTATAGAAAATATTAAAAAAATGCCGCGATTTGAATACAACGCCCTCTGTCTGCAACCTCACAAAGCCATAGATCAATGCCGTTCAATACTTTTAAAATCACCAAGTGAGCTAATTCTGCCATATACTCATAGATGTCACCGCACGTATTGCAAATCCTAAACCTTATTTAGCTGATTGCATGAAAATAGCTTTTTAGATGCAACAATACCACAATGCTTACAAAAAAAAAAAAAAAAATTTAGCTATTGTGTGTTCACTGAAAGAAACTTTCCAATAACTCAAAGTTATTCCATCTATGGCTCTGCTTTTAGCAAGTCCTTCACATGCCATCTACCCAACATCTTTTTGGTGAAAAAATCCCTCAACTCATAAGTAACCGCCGAAATCTTTCTGGTGACCATACACTTTTTAAACTTCGGAGCCAACTTTTTCGCGAAGAATTTCGACGCATCAGAAAGTGGGTATTCTCTTTTCCATACTACCTGGCCTTCTTCATATTCCACCTTACTTCTGTTTTTATTATAGTAAACTCTGCTCTTATGGTAAGCCTTCTTTAATGCTACATTAACCTTTTCAAATATGGGTTGCAGATGCTTCAATGAAGTGGCGTACTTATCTCTACTCACAAACTGTAGCTCATCTACGTTCAAATCTCTGGGTGGATACCAATCCCCAGACAATATAGCCTCCCTTCCAAAAGTCAAAAAGAAAGGAGTATAGCCAGTCACCTCGTGAACTGCAGTATTTATGGCAAACTCTATTTTATTTACATGCTCAGACCAATTCCGATGATCATCACCCACTAAAGATGCTAAAGCTGTCACTACTACTCTGTTAATTCTCTCTGAGGGATTGTTTTGTGGAGTATATCTGCAATTGTAAAATAAATGCGGAATTTTATACTTCTCCTTCAAATCCTTCATGTGTTTGGAGATATACTGTGGTCCATTGTCCATGATCAAAACTGCCGGAATGCCATACTTTAAAATGAAGTTATTTTCAATCGTAGCGACTACTGCCTTGGCCAGAGAGCTTCTCATTGGAAATAACTGAGTGTACTTAGTAAAATAGTCTGCAACAACCAAAACAAATTTGTAGCCCGCATAACTGCGAGGTAGTGGTCCCAATAAATCAGTGGAAAGAACTTGAAATGGTCTCTGTACCCTCTTTGGATTTTCCATCAAACCTGGCGTCAAAATATTGGTGCTTTTATAAGCTAGACAGATCTGACATTTACTTACATATTTCTTAACATCCGACAACATTCTAGGCCAAAAATAACTCTGTGCTGCCCTTCTGTAAGTCTTAAACACCCCAAAATGTGCCGCGTCAGGCCTGTCATGGCACTGATGAAGCACCTCATTTCTGAGACTCTCTGGGATCACCAACTTCCACTCACAGTCCAGGGACAAAGGATTCTGAGTCCTGACCCTCTTACACAAACGCTCGCCCATCACCCGCCAATCTGGAAATTTAGCTGGAGTATTATTGACCCTCTCAAACATGTTATGATACCAGTGATCTTTGGTATTGTTATCGGTTGATTGGTCAGTCAATAAACTGAGAATTGGTGCTCTAGACAATGCGTCAGCTGCCGCATTCTCCACTCCTTTACGATACTCTACCACAAAATTGTACTGAGAGAGCCTAATTGCCCACCGTGCTAGCCTTCCAGTAGGAGACTTCAAATTCACTAGCCATTTGAGACTACTGTGATCAGTGAACACCTTGGTTCTAAAAGGAGAACCATCTATATAACCCTTGAACTTTTCCAGGCCGAACAAAAGTGCAAATAGCTCCTTCTCAGTCGTAGAGTAATTTCTTTCACTACGACTGAGTGACCTGCTAGCGAAAGCCACCGGATGTTCTCCACCCTCATCGTCGAACTGCGACAAAATGCAACCAAGACCAACATCAGACGCGTCAGTGCTGATTATGAACGGCCGATCAAACCTAGGAATAGACAAAATTGGGGCGGATATCAAAAGGTTCTTTATTTCATTAAATGCTTTGAATGCATTTTCATTGAATTGGAAGGTTTCTCCCTTCCGTAGTTTCTTCGTCAAATTTGTGAGGGGTTCTACATTTGTTGAAAAATTATCGATAAAACGTCGATACCACGATACCATTCCCAAAAACCTTCTCACCTCTTTCTGAGTGGTGGGCATTGGGAACTCTAAAATTGACCGCACTTTATCCGGATCCGTCCTCAATCCTTGTCTATCCACTATGTAGCCCAAAAACCTGAGAGATGGACGACAAAACACCGACTTCTCAAAATTTATGGTCAGTCCTGCCTCGCCGAGCCTGTCATGAACCTTGTGGAGCAACTCCATATGAGCTGCAAATGAGTCTGAAATTAAAATTATATCGTCAACGTAATAAAATACGTTGCTCTGGAATTCAGGACCAAATACCTTGTCCATTAACCTCATCATTCTGGCCGTGCTATTCACCAAACCAAAAGCCATTCGACAAAACTGATATGATCCCAGTCCTGCCACAGAGAAACAAGTCTTCTCACGTGAGGATTTTTCTAAATTTATCTGGAAGAAAGCACTCTTTAAGTCTAGTGACGTCATGAACTTGGCGTTATTCAGTGAATCCAAAATCTCCTGCACTCTTGGCATTGGGTAAGAGTCAACCTTAGTTACACTATTCAATTTCCGGCTGTCCAAACAGAATCTGAGCTCTCCGTTGGCTTTTGGCACCAGAAGGACTGGACTGTTCCACGGAGATGTCGCTGCCTCAATAATACCCAACTGTAGCATATCGCTTATTTCACCTTTCACATAATCCCTATGGTAGTGCGGAATAGGATAACATTTTTGCTTAATAGGCTCACTGTCTCCCGTATCTATCACGTGCTCCTCCAGTGTGGTGGCTCCTAATTTCCCTTCAACTGCGGCCAAATCCCTATACCTTAAAATCATGCTTTGCAGCTCCATTCGCTGGTCGTCTGTCAAATCACCCATTTCATGCAAATGCAAATCTGTCACATTCAAAAGATCTAAAGTTTGAGTACCGGCGATGCTCTCATTCCTGTTAAAAATATCCTTGCAAAGACTGAACATCTTCAAAAAATCTACCCCTAAAATCAAAGGTTGATTGATGTCCTTGCAAACATAAAACTCCAACATCCTCACCTGTTCAGCAAACACGACAGGAATGGTTACCAATCCCAAAATAACCAGCCTGTCACCATTACCCACTGCAACAGTACTCTCTGTCTTTCTAAAACTAAAACTTAAATTGAAATCCAACAGAGTTTTATACGCGTTCTCACTAATGACTGATACTGTTGCCCCGCTGTCCGCTAAAGCATTGCATTGTAAACCTAGTATGCTTACAACTATGTATGGACGAGGATCATCATCGCGATGAGTGAACAGAGGGGAAACCACTTCGCGCTTAAAGAAAGAACTCACAAAATTCAACCACGACCTCCATTCCAGGTCAGAAGTTCGAGCCTTCTGTCTATGCATACTTACTTCTGACCCGGTTTCCCGTTTTTTGTGCAGCCACATTCCGTTGAGATAACTCCTGGCTTTTTACAAATGAAGCAATGCTTGCCCACGTACTTTTCACAACGAAAGTACGGATGGTCACCATCGCATTTCTGACACTTGGATGAACTTAAGTTATTTACAGACCGATTCCCGGCAACGGGTTTGCTTTTAATTCTGCAGACCTCAGGTATTATAGAGTCACTTCCCGGATTGTTGAAACCTCTATTGTCACACTTATGACGAGCAAGCTCCAATTTAGCACATACCTCCTTTAATTCTTTTATAGATTTTATTTCCACCAACGCCAACCTAGCTACAAAGAAAGGATTCATGTTAGTAGTGATGACATCCACCTGTTCAGACTCAGGAACAATCTGTGAAAGTCTAGAAAACAAATTCTGCATTATGTTGATATATGTGTTTATTTTCTCATCTGACCCTTGCAGCCTGCCCTGTATTTGATTTAAAAGCGAACGCTCAAAGTCCACAGGCAAGAATTCTCCTTTTAAAAATTCCACCAACAAGGCGAAAGAAGACGTATCAACGGAGTTGTTCCTATACCACAAGAGAGCCTCACCCTTTAATAAATGTGCAAAGTTTTTGAGCAACTCCTCATCCGATATGCCTGTAGATTTCCTATAATCCTCCAATTCAAACAAAAAGTCATGCAGTGGAGTGATACCATCAAATGAAATCTTCCACTTATAAACCTGCAAGCTTCCTTTTTGCGAATTTCCAGCTGCTGGCACTAAAACCGAAACTCCAGCATTCCGCGTTGAACATTCAGCCACAGCATCAGTGGAACGATTGCAGGCTATAGATCTAAGAGCATCTTGCGTTCTTAAAATGAGCTCGGTTTTTCTAGCTTGCAACTCCGCTGGAAAAGCAATTAACTTATCCAACCTCCATGAAACATGTTGCAACTTAGCCACACACTTTCGCTTACAAAGCGAAGACACATGGGAAGATGCCAGAACCGCACTCAATTTCTCCTCACATATAATCAACTCCGCGCTCACGTCCAAGGTCATTAAATATTTCACAGCGTCCTCCTGTTTGAACACGGTCTTGTTGGCTCTAAGGAGCTTTCTCAGTTCATCAACCGTTAAATCATCCTTTGCCAGATCTAAACCTCTGCTTTTACTTTCAAAAAGCAATTCCTCTCGTAGTAAATAGTCTACATCCATTGTGGGAGTCATTTTGCCAAAAGTTTAACAATTTAAGAAAATAATTGTATACCTAATATTTTTTTTTTTTTTTTTTTTTTTTTAATATTCAATTATATATATTAAAAAAAAAAAAAAAAACAATTACTTCTTAACATAACTATAGTAAAGTAAAAATAAACATGTTTTTCAATCTGCCTGTAAGCAGAAATCGTTTGCCAATAGTTCGTAGAAAATTATATGCTGTACCCGTATTTCTAAAGCCCTGCCCGTTGAGGCGCCAATTGACCCTGAGATTAAGAGTCTCATGCTCTACCGACTGAGCTAGCCGGGCGCCAATTGTAACCTTTATACTTCGGTAATGAATTTGTTTGCCTCGGCTAGCTCAGAGTTCGGAACCTAGGAATACGGGTTAGCTAGGGCGCCATGCACTTAAATTTATTTTATTTAAGACCTAAGTGCAAAGGTCTGTAGATTAGATTTAAAAAAAAAAAAGATATGAAAGCCTGATCTGTGTATGAATAAAAAAAAATATATTTTAATGTTGGTTTATTATACTCACTACAAGTTAAGAACTTAAACTATTAACAAAGATCAAAAGGAACCAATATAAATCCACGGAGATTAATTGTCCCCTGCGTTACTTTAAATAAATTTACGTGGTTTCGTGGTGACAGGTGGTAAGAGTAGTCACCTTTTCATAGAAGACGTGAGTTCAAGGTGCAACTAACTAAAACTGCTCGAACTCCACTTCGTTACTTCAAGTACATTGTATAAATTTAGAAATAAAAAAAAAAAAAAAAAAACTTATAAAAACAGGTTCTCACGCCCGCTCTCTAACCCCCCACCTAAGGTCCTCAGCAGCCGAAAACACAGCGTGCCACTACAAAAAGGATGAAATTAGCAACTAAAAACGGCTCCTAAAATATAAGTAGGTACTTAAAAACTAAAATTTATTGTTTAACATAACTTCAATTGTGGTTTCTTCCGAACTATTGGCAAAATAATTCCAGTAAGTCTTGGATCCAAATGAATTGATGCATTTTGAACACAATCAAAGGTATCTAGGAAGATGGATGGGGTACATTCACCTGCGCTGTCAACATTACTTGATAAGTACGTGGTTCTAAACATCCCCAGTGTACTTCGTAAGCCAGCTGAGAAGCCTCCAAGTCTGCAGATGTGTAGCTGTGTAGCCGAAACACACGATGAGCCCACCTGTGCTGAATGTACTGGTGAGCGCACGGCAAGAATGTGCACGGCCCCCAGGACCGAAACTACGTCTGAAATTAAATAAACGCAACGATAAATGCCCATCCAAAGTATTGCACCATTTTCAATCGACATGATCAACCAGAAACCCAATCGATAAGTACTACAAAAAAAAAAAAAAAACATCCACGTTTAGTGATACTCACTCGGATTTTCACAAAATGTATAGGCACGAAATTCCTCCTTAAGTCAAGTTATCCCTGCCTCTTATAGTTTTGCTATCACCCAAGCCTCACTGGAAAAGAAGTGTTAGCGATTAGAGATTGAACAAATACCGCAAAATCCGCGACCATCTTGTCATGCTGTTCAAAAAAAAACAAACTTACCTGTGACAAAATGTAATACAATCATGTCCGTGTGAAATGAACTGCACCTCCACAACGTTGGTACAAAAGTGCTCCACAAAATGTTCGAAAAACTGATAAGTTGGTACAAGCACTGAATTGGTAGTACCCAAAACTAGGCTTATCACTTTCACGTTCTCACGGCCTCTTTTCTTTTTATTTTATTCAAATCCCGACTTCAAACCCTCTTTTCTGGAAAAAAAAAACGCTGGTTTGCCCTTATAGAAAATATTAAAAAAATGCCGCGATTTGAATACAACGCCCTCTGTCTGCAACCTCACAAAGCCATAGATCAATGCCGTTCAATACTTTTAAAATCACCAAGTGAGCTAATTCTGCCATATACTCATAGATGTCACCGCACGTATTGCAAATCCTAAACCTTATTTAGCTGATTGCATGAAAATAGCTTTTTAGATGCAACAGCGGTAGCACTGTTGCGGTAGCACTGCTGCGTGCAGCCGAGTTCGGAATCATACCTTTAACGTGCATGCTGTTCTCGCAAACGTAAAAGGTCATATTATTACTTTGGAAGAAATCGAATTTGGAAGGCAAGATAGCAGGCAAGATAGTTTTTTTTCCAGTGTACTACTTATGTTGCACAGGTTACCTGCAACGTGTGCCAGACGAATTAATAAAATAAGTAATTTAATATTTTCCGGCTTCAGTTATTTTCATTCGCTTAAAGAATCAAGTTACCAATTCATTTCTAACAGGGTTTCCGCTCTTCGAAAATTAATTTTCGTAATTAATTTAGATTCGCTACGTTTTCCGCTTCGTTCAAAGGGAAGGAGTTGTATTAATTAGTTTAATGATATTTTAAGAAGGAAAGTTAGGAATAATTTTGCTACGAATTAAAAATTATAACCGCCTATTGCTTATTGTGATGTTCTTCACAAACTTGTAGCATTTTCAAAGGTACCTGATTAGTTTATTAAAATAATGCCAGTGTTAAACATTTAGCTGTTTCAATCGAAGTATTTTTTATTTGGTAAGTACCAAAAGTATAACCAGTGACTTTTCAGTTTGACCACATTTTCCAAATATCCCACTTTATTGAAAATTTAATAATGATTTTTCAGCCCTTTACTCGTGTACATGGGTTTGTATCCACGGATCCCGGTATCGGTTTGAATTAGCCACGGATACCGGCGAGTTGTATCCACCGATACCGGGATCCGTAGGTATCAAGCAGAGGTAAATTATTACATGTTTTCACATTTAAATGTTACTAGCTGTACTCCGCGGTTTCACCCGCGTGGATTACTCCTTATATCTTCAGCTATCTGCCAGTGAAAGTCTCGTCAAAATCGGTACAGCTTTTTTGGAGTCCATATGAAAGTGCGTATGTAATATGTTTGTATTTGGGAACATACATTCCTAAATACACACATTGCCTTTTATTTATATTATATAGAATAATATATATTTTTATACCATGCACTCTTTACTTCCACTATTCAGTCAGTATTTGAACACACCTAACTCAGTTCTGTATAATAACTGTCATTCTTCGTTTTTCCCGATCGCCTGTTTTAGAACCACCGAATATAACCATAAAATTATTATTGAACGACTTTAACTGCCGATTAATTTTAATTAACCGCAAATATAAACACAGCCAGTACACTCTCGCTAAGCTTAAACGGCAACGGAGTATAATCTTAGTAAATAAGACGCCATATAAACCGGCCAAGATATGAAGACGCGCGCCAATTTTCATTTTTGTACAGGAAAACCCCAAATATAAAGTCGATGTAACGATGTAGGTACGTACCTGCACACTAGAGCAATATGAAAGAAGAGTAGCGCGGGAAAGTTCATATTATTATTATTAACATTGTGAAAGTAGAGTATTTATCTTGCATTGTTATTGAATGATCGATTTCCCATAAAAGTATGTACGCCTGTCAATGTCACTTGACGCTTGAACAATAAAATTCATGAGCCCAGTTCTTGCCAAAGCTATCTCATTCGCATATGTGTAAAAAAAAATAGAAAAAAAAAACAGTGAAAAAAAAACTATAGAGCATTTTCTTTAATGAACATTGCAAATGTATAAAAGCAACTTTCATTTGGATAGTTTATATTTTGACAAAGGAGATCCAAAGAACGTTTTTTTAAATGCAATAAAAATATATAAATAGAAATTGTTATTCTATAAAAAAATGCGCAATCGGTTTTTTTCAAATGCCCAATTAATGATTTAAAAAAAAAACTCTTTTTGGGTTTCTTCAAGTCGCGGCGGAATCGGTTTCTTCTAGGCAAGCGTACTCCATCGTAGACCGCATCGTCGCCAGGCAAGGTAGTCAAGCGCAAGAGAATTATCCAATAAAAAAGTTGAAAAAGTGCGAAGGGCATCATTCGGCTCCTGCGCGGAAATTGGTCTGCACTTTTCTATTCGGTTTGTAACGGCGAGAGTGGACAGCCGGTATAACAGAAAATACGTGGCCGCTGTTCCTGGCGTTTTTAATTATGTTTACCTCTCGCTTATATTTAATAAATTAATACCTTAATTGAATTATGGGGGTAAGTACGGCATTGTAATTATCCAATTATCCATTAAGTTATTTATGTATTTTTAATAATTAATAATTTCCTGGTTTCGGAAAACGACGTTTTTAGCAAAGTGTGGTCTTGGATTAAATTATAGCATAATATTAAACTCAGTAAATGAAAATAAATTGTGTTTTTAATGTAAAATATGAGTATCCTAGCTCAATGACCCAACCAAAAGTTCAGAGACTCCCTGGACAGGCCACCTGATGAGAGTGGTAGAGCAATATCAACACACACCACAAGATACACCTTGTATCTTGGCCCCAATAGCCGTCAACCCGTCGGCCGGCCTAGATATCGATGGAAAGATGCCGTAGTCGAATTTGCGCGAGCTCCAAGCTCCAAGTCACCGACTGGCGTGAGACAGCGTAAGACCGGGACCGATGGCGTTCTCTTGTGTCGGACGCTGAGTCGGCTGAGTGACAATGAATTAATCTTTAACTGACTTCTTCATTAAAGTCAGCAGAAGTTAGCACAAGATTATGCTATTATCGCTGATTACATTATACATTCATCGGTATACAGATTTACGTAAACAGCTTATTATGCGGTGCCGTCCGTAATATCGCACCGTTTTGCTTATGAAAGTACGTATTCAGGGAAGGGCAGACAGCCCCATTTTATAAAAATGTACCCGCTGACTCTTTAGGTCAATTTGACCATCAAACAAATGACGATCGTACGACTAGTTCGTATGCGATACGTTGTTTTATTTTGAACTAGCTGTTGCCCACGACATAACATAGCCTGTACTTCAATCTGGTCATAGCTAAGCATATTCGTGAAAAATGCATTGAAATCCGCCCAGTGGTATAGGAGATGTGCGTGCGCAAACAAACAAACAAACAAACAAAAATTCTAAAAAATGTCTTAACGTGTTACTGTTCTGCTGCTTATTTTCAGACAAACTGTGTGATTTTTTTGTTGATATCTCTCAATTACAGATTTTTTATCTCTACGATTTTATTATAACTAGACTAGCTACGCGCAACGGTTTTACCCGCGTGGACATCCCCAGGAACCATACATTTGTTGCGGGATAAAAAGTATCCTATGTCGTTCTTTGACCCTGCGACTATCTCTATACAACATTTTGCTTTGTTGTTGCAGAGGAACAAACTAACAAACACACTTTTGCATTTATAATTTTAGTATCATACGATATTTTAGGAGCATTTAAGCAGTCCGCACTGCAGACTGCACTACAAAATATTATTTCCAAAGAGCAACTTACAGTCATCCGAGGCGGAGCAGCGCAGCGCAGAGGTGAGATTTTGGTCAATACGAGGTTTCACGGGACGATGGTACTAAGCTGAAAAGAGGGCATTGTATTCATCGTTATGCACAACTTTTACTTAAGGATGATCCCTGAAATCACGAAAAAAAAACAATTATTCCTCAGAAACATATCATTCACACTAAACAAAGTCTAAAGGTAGCATTCCGATCTTGGCGACCGCGAATGGTGGTAGCGACCGCGTCGCGCGACCCACTGAAAGTATGAATTTATATGGAGTGCTAAACAATGCAAGCGACCCATACGTTGCGTACTGTTTTTTTTTTTGCTGTTACAGGGTTGGTTTCATTTTAAAAGTTGTTCATAATGACGAGTACAATGATCTCTTTCGTGTAACCCTGTATACACACAAAATATAGCTTATTTTTTATTCATATCACACACACATTAGCAACTATTTAACGTTCCCTGCTGGACAAGGGCCTCCTTCGAGAGGGGTGTTGTCATAATCCCCACGCTTGGCAGGCAGCTTGGGGATCGCAGAACGTTCACCGTGTACCTACTAATAGGACGCTGCTGCCCATCCTCCGGTAGTTGTGGTCGCAGTTTTAAGTATTTTTTATCCGGGTATTTTTTATTCAATTCTATTTTAATGACTTGTGTCACTTAGGTGGATAATCTGCCAACTCCGAGTCTGCCACTCCTTGCTTATTGAACAGTATTAGTAACAATGTTATTATTTTACTAATTTTAAGCACAAAATATTATTATAATTTCTTTACTTTCAATATCATACATACCAAACAAGTAGGTATAACACGTCGCCCTGCGTCCGGCCCTGTTTCATCCGAACACGGCCGTTTGTGATATTCGCGGTTTAATTTAAGCTCCGAACTCGGATTTGGCTCGTATTTTTCGCGCTTGTTTACGTGGAACGATTTTAATCAGTTTTTCCATTATTAAAAACGTTATTAACGGTTTTATAACGGTTTATGGGGTTAATATCACTGGTTTTATCAGCTTAATTTATTTTCTTTGACTTTGCAAAAAATGAGATGATTTTGGTGTTGATAAAATTATTTGACAAACATTCAAAGTTATTCATTAAAATTATGCGTGGTATTTATTTTAAATACCCGCGACTTGGTACGCGTATGGTTTGACTTTTGGCCTCGCCAGTAAATATAATTTTCAAAAACCCTTTCTTAGTGCTCGCCTATATATGGTAGATAAAAACACTTGTGCACAAGTTCTTGCCTCTAGATTCAGCGGTTTTGCGTTGTCTGTCAGTTTTTATTAATATTTCCATATGCTTACAAAAAAACTACTTATCATTATTGCTGCATAAAGCCAGCAATAATGATAAGTAGTTTTTTTTTTGTTGCAGACCATGCGCAGTTGCTTGTGCAAGCACTTGCGCAAGTACTCACCCCGGCGTGGCTACGCGCACAGCTCGCATGCGAGTACGTATTCGTGCGAGTGAATGAGACTTGGATTTGGTTGACGGACCGCCGTCTAACCAACGGGAGAGAAAGAGTGAGAATATCATATTTCCCTCTCTTTCTCTCCCGTTGGTGAGACGGCGGTTGAGGTCAACTAAATCCATACGTGTGTTAACACTATAACGATGAGCAGTGGGTGTCGCGAGAGTAGGGCGGGGAAATGAAGCTTCACTTGTGCGAGGACCAGCGCGAGTGCTACTAAGCACTTCCTCTGCCACTTACACTAAGCAAAAAGTGTTGTAGCATGTTGCGGACGATGCGTAGTAAATACTCGTGCATGAAATCCAGGGTGGGTGTTTGTTGCAAAACGGAAGTGACTCCAAATAAACGACGCTAGGAAGTGATAAACTTATAGACATATTCTCCGCTGAGTGTTGCAAAACATACAGTTTATCACTTTTTGTTTTCACGTACCTTATGTGTATATGTATATTAAACAGTCATAAATAATTAGGTACTATGACGCATTATATTGAACTTGTATATCTTAGATAATATTTTAGACGCGAAGCGGCCTTGACACTCAGTCAGTGTCAAGGCCGCTTCGAGGTAGAGTTGCGGCGTGCAAGCTGTGTGGACAATAATAATTATTATTTTGTCAGTTTATCGTAGATTCAAAACTGTCCCGTTGCATTACCATGCTGCATCGCATCTTCGCCTTGCCTTCATCATCATCATCCGCCAGAAGACATCAACTGCTGTACATAGGCCTCCCTCTTAGAACTTCCCACTGCACGACGGCCTGCCATCTGCATCCACTGGATGCCCGCGAATCTCATGTAATCAGGTAATTTAGTGGGAGGTTACATTTAGTAGTACACTTAGTGAGAGGCCTACCTACACTGCGTCTTCCAGTTTATTGGATCTTTTTTTCTTCCCTATCGGTTATCGGTTCTTCGAGCGATGTGGGCTACCCATTTCCACTTCAAATTGCAAATTTGAGTTCATCATCATCATCATCATCAGCCAGAAGACGTCCACTGCTGAACATAGGCCTCCCCCTTTAACCTCCACACTGAACGACAGCCTGCCTTTTGCATCCACTGGATGCCAGCGACTCTTGCTATGTCGTCGGTCCATCTAGTGGGAGGCCTACCTACGCTGCGTCTTCCTGATGTGGCCTGCCCATTGCCACTTCAACTTGCAAACTTTAACAGCTATGTTGGTGACTTTGGTTCTTTGGCGAATATCCACGTTTCGGATTCTATCGCGCAAAGAAACTCCGAGCATAGCTCTCTCCATTGCCCGCTGTGTGACTGAGTTTTTCCAAAAGGCCAACAGTTAAGGACCACGTCTCAGTACCATATGTCATCACTGGCAACACACACTGGTCAAAGACCCTTGTCTTTAGGCACTGTGGTATCTTGGACGAGAAGATGTCACGCAATTTCCCGAACGCTGCCCATCCGAGTTGGATTCTTCGGGCGACCTCTTTGCCTAGGTTGGATTTACCTAACTGAACAATCTGTCCAAGATAGGTGTAATCATCAACAACTTCGAGAGTATCGTTCCCAACGACTACCGGCACGGGTTCAACATGGACATTGGACATGATTTTTGTCTTGTCCATGTTCATTTTAAGACCCACCTGTTGGGAAAGGCTACTGAGGTCGCTGAGCATCGTATTTAGGTCCTCCAGCGACTCTGCCATGATGACTATATCATCGGCAAAACGAAGGTGAGTGATGTATTGGCCATTGATGTTGATGCCTAATCCGTTCCAGTCCAAGAGCTTGAAAACGTCCTCCAATGCGTTCGTGAAAATTTGAGTTACGCCTTGACAATGCTGACTAATAGACAGCTAGCATTCACGTTAGTTTCTATAGTGAAAAGAGTTTTGAAAAATTTAAAAACAAAAAAAAAGGGCTTGGATTTGACCGAGTTTTTTACTTTCCCACGATCGCTTGTTTGACGCAATGCTGCTTGTACTCTTCATTGATCTTCTACTTAATAAACTGATTAGTTAATAGCAAGATAGGATATCTTTAACTTATCTAATTCACTAGTATTTCAATTA
The DNA here is from genome assembly GCA_914767915.1 of Agriopis aurantiaria. NCBI lineage: Eukaryota > Metazoa > Arthropoda > Insecta > Lepidoptera > Geometridae > Agriopis > Agriopis aurantiaria. Next base: position 7,144,863 of record OU611990.1, read on the forward strand.
TATTTCAGATACATTGTTTGTGAAATACTAAGGCAGAGTGGCTATCCACACTTAAATAATTTTCAACGCGCCGTCCCAATCACGGTAGCCCTCGATAACACGTGTCACGCAGCCACTCATATAAAAAATTTACCTGGTCAGAGGTCGTTTAATCGAGCATACCAGATTCTTAAATGATTTGCTAGGATCTACTATAGCTACGTAATATTTTTTGAGAAATTACGCTGTATTAGTTATATATCTTCGTAGGGTGCTCTAGAAACCATATAAAAAAATCCGTCTCCTACTTTTTACCTACATATCTTTGTATTTCAAGACGCAAAAGAAAACGAAACTATGAAACAACTTATATAGACAAGTGTATATTAGCATGTGAGTAGATTTTCTTATCTATCGCTTGCGAATAAAGGTAAGGGGTATGTTAATTTCTATAAACTTGAGGAGTGTGACCTCGTAACGCTTGAATTTTTTTAATTGCAACATTACTACGATATAATTTAGTGGGAATTGCTTTAAAAAGACGCTTTATGCCGTGCATAAAGCTGTTCCTATTTTATTTATTTTTATAAATTATAGCCCGTAAACTGAAAGCATAAAACAAGAGAGGTTTATTGGTATCGCAGCGGCTACCGATGCTATAAACGAGATATCGCTACATAAATTTATGTGAATTGATACTTTTGAATGGTCCTATCTATGAGACGCCCAGATCGAAGTGTTCTTTGATGGTCGTATCGATGTGTGGTGTTATCTTTCATGGACATAAATACGGATAAGTGTTTTCAGGATGGTGAAAACTACTATGTTAGCTGGTATCTTATTGAATACGAAATGTGGCACTGATTGGACCTTTTGAAAACACAAGATGGCAGTGACTGGACTTTTTAATACGGAAGTTGGCAGTTCATTATCATAATAACCAGCCACACCAGCTTATATACATACTAGCTGACCTGACAGACGTTGTCCTGTCTTAGAACTATCAAACACGCAAAGTCAAAATTGTAAATTTAATTTTTTTTACACCTTGGGTGACATCATTGGCGTTTTAGTAGGGATCCCTATTTTTTTTGAAAATATAATATAGCCTATGTTACCCGGGAATAGTGTAGCTTCCCAACAGTGAAAGAGGTTTTAAAATCGGTTCAGTAGTTTCGGAGCTTATTCAATGCAAATAAACAACCAAACAAACAATCAAATCTTTCCTCTTTATAATATTAGTATGGTTATATATATAATCAGTTTACTGCTGGACATTATGCCTCTCCCAAGGCACGCCACTCAGCCTGAACTTCGGCTTTTCTCTTCCAGCCACTGCCAGCTGCCTTACGTATATCGTCACTTCAACGAGTCTCAGGGCATCCCACGCTACGTTTGCAGATTCATGGTCTCCACTATAGAATACATCTATATTCCCAATGATTATCGGCTCTGCGATAGATCTGACCGGCCCACTGCCACTTCAGGTTGATAATACGCTGAGCTATGTCGGTGACTTTAATTATCTGGCGAATAACTTCGTTCCGGATACTATCCCTCATGGTTTGTGCATTTGAATTGTTTTTAGACCTTCAACGGTCTATGGGCAGTCTATCTGTTACTATAGAAGCTAACGTGAGCCTAATTCATTATTTAAACTAACCCGTTAGTCTTAGCCGTTTATTAGTTTAAATAGTCTATCTGTTTTTGTAGTATTAGTGTTAGCTTGTATTTTGTTTAGTTAATAAAGGCACATTGGGCTGACGTTGGCTGACGATGATGATTTTTATAGATTAGAGAAAGTTAGTTTCTACGTACTGTAAAATTCTGATGGAATTTAAAATATAGAATAGTTTTATTGTGCTTCTAACTTTTTGACTTCCTTGTTACCTTTTTCGTACACCGATGTTTGCAAAGCTCGTTGACTGCACACGAGGAAATGTAGCCTTGATTCATCGCATCAAGCTTTTTGCCTTAATCTGTTTTGCAATATATCAGTGGGCAGCACAATAGCAGATAGAAAGCACTGTGAGCAACAGTTAACCTAACTGTCGGCAATTTGGACCCATATGAAATAGAATAAATCGACACACCTCATCGGTATTCAATATCCCACCTTGGCACTACTGCCCAAACTTCAGTTTCCTTTGCAATCATTTGAGCTGGTATGACTTTTTGTGTAGAACATGAATTTGGTAAACTGAAACATTATGTATCTATTCTGGACTTTATTCAGTCGAGTTAGGGTGTAAAGTTGCTTTGAAAAGTCATTAGGTGTATGGTACCAAGCCTGATGTCTATTGCGAACGCAACGCAGGAGAGTTAATGGTGCAAGTGTTATTGAAGCCAGATATTGCCCTAGAAATTTAGAATACACGTAGCACGGTACAAATGTCGCGGTTAGACCACGGCCGTTTAGCTTTATTTAGGAAAACGTAATCAACGGTTGCTACTATATGAACAAAATAAAGTTCATTTATTGGGATAGGATTTCCATTGTATCTAAAATAGAGGCCATAACCATTTTATTGTTAAAGCCCTCTTTTCAGACTTTCAACAGTTTTGGTTATTCTAGTTTAAGTGTGCCTACTTCCATGGTTACCTTAAAATTATAAAAACGTTGTCATATCAAAATGGAATGTTTTATCTAGGAACCCCAAAAGACGAAATTTGGACAGAAAAATATAAAGTAACACTAATTTGCGCTTTTCTCTGTTTTTTTGGATTCATTCAAATACCTATTTATTAAATTATGTTTGCGATATCTTAATATACTGATTTCATAATTATAAAGGAAATCGCAAAGGTAAATTTTACATTACAACTATACTTTTCGAAAAATATGAGAAAAACGTCAAAAATAGAAGTAGCAAAAAGCACGACTGTTTGTAAGCGCCATGGTTTTGCTCCGTTAAATGCGACTTTAATACAATAAACCAAGCCATCTGTAATAATAAGTGTAGCTTAAAAGTGGTAAAATCTGGCCTTAACTCTAGCGTCGAAAAAACGCCGTGGTTTGTTTTTTTATATATAAAGTTTATATCTCTATCTATACTAATATTATATAGAGGAAAGATTTGATTGTTTGTTTGTTTGCATTGAATAGGCTCCGAAACTACTAAACCGATTTGAAAAATTCTTTTACTGTTGGGAATCTACACTATCCCCGGGTGACATAGGCTGTAGTATATTTAAAAAAAAGGGGATCCTTACTAAAACGCCAATAGAGTAACCCAAGGTGTAAAAAAAAATAAGACTTACACCGTGCGAAGCCGGGTGCGTTGCTAGTTCTTAGATAAGACTGTCTCGTGCGATACAAAATTTATATGCTACTAAAAAAATTACTTTTAGAGTTAATTATCATGACATCAGCCAGAAGACGTTCACTGCTGAACATAGGCCTCCCTTAGAACGCTACACTGAACGACAGCTTGCCATTTGCATCCACTGGATGCCTGTGACTTTCACGTTGTCCTTAGTCCATCTAGTAGGAGGCCTACCTACACTGCGTCTTCCGATTCGTGGTTTCTATTCTAGAACCTTTCTTCCCCATCGGATATAGCTTTTTCGAGTGATATGCCCGACCCATTTTCACTTAGTTATTGCAAGTAAGGAAATAACAAAAACTATAACAATAGTAGGGCTTTTCTAGTACTAAAACTTACCTACATAATGTATAGAAGGAACACAAAAATTTCCCTACATTTTGAAAGTATCCGACCTTCCACCCAAGTATAACATTTCCTTCAACCTTATTTCCTAGTTCATAAAGAGTAACTTTTGCTTTGGCATCATTTGTGGCTGACTGTATTTGTCAGGTGGTTCTACAATCTCTTCAGTACCTGGAGGATATAATAACCTCTTTCGGAGACTCTTGTTACATGGACAAAAGCTTAAGATTTTAACACGTTTCACACTATTCTTTAAAACGGGGTTCTTCATAAAAGTTAGGAATACAAAGGAAGAAAGTTTTTTTTTTTTCACCTAATATAGTAATCCACTTTAGAAAACATTATTATTTACTTATTATAAATGTATGATATGTTAATGTTATATGACAATTTGACCAATATGCGTTTTGTATTTTTAAGAGAGTTATATGACCATAATTTGACCAATATGCGTTTTGTATTTTTAACAGAATAAAAAAGTAAATACAGCGCGTGAAGTTTTACTGTGTAGCACATGACGTGGCGTAGCACAGAACAAGACCTTCGTAGCGAAGCGTAGCTATGGCGTAACACGTATGCTACGCCATATCTTACGCCCATGACCAATGACGATATAACTATCTTTGCCTATAACTTTTCTACTCAAACTACTCTCAAAAAGTCAAGAGCCTGTATAAACGCGTTTAGCAGTCGCACGCGAGTGTACTTAAGTCACGTCCTGTACAGTCAAAAAGTCAAGTCATGCGATCATTCTTTAGAGAGCTTCAGAACTGTTTGAATAGTGAATTGTTCAAAAGCTTTTGTTGCTCGCTGTACATTCACGATTTTGAATACTAGCCGTGTACAATCGAGGTCAAAGATGAACAGAATCTTAAATTTTCAAATGAAAGAGGAAAGCGAGACTGGAATATTTTTACTCAGATCATAAATCAAGATGTCTCCCGTTTAAATTTTGTGTGATTTTCCTAATAAGGAGTAGGTGTTAAGAATACAAATTATAGCTGATTTATCGTACTGAGGTGAGAGAAAATATTATTATAAGTACAAAAAAGGAGAAAAGTGTGTAATCGATAATCTAGTAAACTGCTACCCGATGGAATTGTTCTTAAAATGCTGGCGCCATTACCACGTTGTATAGAAATGCTCCACGTTGAGTAGAGTAACAGTAGAGAGGCCATACATTTTTTAAATATTTGTCTTCGTGTCTCGTCACAACACTAACCAAAGTTTACCACCTATTATTTGTACAAAAAACTAAACCACTTACACGAACAATTTCCCCCGCGTCACCACTCCAAGCCCAGCTCAAAGTAGAATGATTGGACACATTAGTTCAGTAATCCAGTTAGCCGCCCTTTGACTTTCGTACACAGAACGAGTAGTTACGATATACTCATAGTTCAAAGGCCCCAGCGCCTTTACGACACCTGAGTTGCAACTTTTGGGAATGCTGACCTACTTTTCCTTTGATTTTTTGAACTATGATTGTTACGTGAAATGTGAATATTATGAGGGAAAAATCCAGTCAATATTTTTTACACTGGACTAGGCTAGCGTTTGACTGATCTCGCCTGATGGAAAGCGATGATGCAGTTGAAGATGGAGCACGTTTGTCTAGTAGGTATACCCTAGACTTGAACAATCCAAGATTGTAATGCTGCGGACACAGACAGAGGCAAAGCGTTGTATTGTTTTGCCGTTCTAATTAAGAAAGAGGAGGCAAAATGCTTGGTGCGAATGAATGGCTATTTGATGTAGGCAAAGAAAAAATATACAAAAAGAAAATAGTACAGTATTAATTACTATTTAATATTATAGATTCAACATACATACATTATTACATTAATAGTGGTAACATAATTATTTGAGCCGTTTGAGGTCGAGACATTGGGCCCTTTTTGGGAGACCAAAATGCTGGTATGTTTCTGGCTCAACGCATAAGCATGCCACCACCCTGATGGGTACACTGCCAACTGGTAGTGGGCTTGAGCATTTGGATTGTCTTTAATCATTCAATGGTTTAGGTAACGAGTTAGGTAGGACAGTTCAAGTTGAAATGATAAAAGACGTGGTTAAGTTTAGTCCTGTTAGATAATAATATAGCTCCTGGTTTGCGTAACCAATGCACATGCGTTTTTCTTGCTCAACGTATAAGTATTGATATTCAGTGTGGTAATGCCGCTAGCATTACTAGTTACGCTGCCAAGTGGTAGAAGGTTTTAAGATTTGTATTGTAGGCCTTCAACGCTCTATGGGCAATCCAAATGCTTTTTTGTTATCTCATCATCATCATCATTTCAGCCGTAGGACGTCCACTGCTGGACATAGGCCTCCCCCATCGATCTCCAAAAGGGCCGGTTGGAAGCGGCCTGCATCCAGCGTTTCCCTGCGGTCTCTTTTAGGTCGTCTGTCCATCTTGTGGGTGGACGTCCTACGCTGCGCTTACCAGTCCGTGGTCTCCATTCCAGAACCTTTCGGCCCCATCGGCCATCTGTTCTGCGTGATATGTGCCCTGCCCACTGCCATTTCAACTTACTAATCCGGTGGGCTATGTCGGTGACTTTCGTTCGTCTACGGATCTCCTCATTTCGGATTCGATCTCGTAGAGAAACCCCGAGCATAGCCCTCTCCATAGCTCGTTGTGCGACTTTGAGCTTGCTTATGAGGCCCATAGTGAGAGACCACGTTTCAGTGCCGTTTTTGTTATCTATACTAATATTATAAAGAGGAAAGATTTGATTGTTTGTTTGTTTGCATTGAATTGGCTCCGAAACTACTAAACTTTTTTTTAAATAGGGATCCTTACTATAACTCCAATAATGAAACCCAAGGTGTAAAAAAAATAAGATTTACACCCGTGCGAAGCCGGGGTGCGTTGCTAGTGCTATATAAGTACTCGTAATTTTGGTTAGGTATTAGTTTTACTTAGTTTGTATTTCGTTTAGTTAATCAAGGCTACATTACTTATCTACATAAAAAAACTCAATGCTCGTTTAACAATGCGTTATTAAATGTTGGCACAATAATATAATTTCCAAATAAAAAAGAAACAAAAGCACATCGAATGATTGATGCAATTTAAATGTTGTAATTACGATTTGCGTCGCGTGCCGGATTTCGCGGTCACAATTTAATGGAATTCCTCATTTTTCATTGGCCCTGCGGTCTGGTTTGATTGATGCTTGGATATATTAACATTTTTACATCGGTACTATGTTATAAATTTATATTTGTTACACGAAATGACGGTTTAAAGCCAGAAAGTAACTAATACCTGTTTCATAGCCACCCTTTTAATAGTCCGCTGCTGGACTTAGGCCTGCCCCCGAAAGAACGATTAACCATATCTACCACGCTGGCCCAAAATTTGACTAATAAGTAAATACTTAGTCCAACTACTATTTATATATACTTAAACTATATTTTACGAAATATTTACCCATTATGGCAGTTACTTTATTTATTAAATTATTTACACAAGAACAAAACAAAATATAACTTGCCTCAAACCACATTTTTATCCCATTAAAATACACGACCTCAATACTAAGTACTAGAGAAATCCCTCAAGTAATGAGCATGAAAAGCGGCAAAAGCGGGCGTATAGTTCACGTAACTGCGTGGGAAAGCCAGAAAGCGTCGAATTCACGCCAAGAATGAAAGAGTGGAATCGTAAAAGGCTTTTGGATTGAGAATGCTGAATCATCGTGTCGAGAGCGCCACTACTGATGACGCGTAATAACGAGCTAGGGAGGGCCTTCTACGATGGAAATGTGAGCAAGTACTTTTTTAGGGTTCCGTGACCAAAGGGTAGAAACGGGACCCTATTACTAAGCCTACGCTGTCTGTCTGTCCTACTTTAAACGGCTGTATTCTTCGAACCGTAACAGATAGCCAGTTAAAATTTTCATATAATCTGCAATGTTACGACGGATTAACTAAGAAATAATAATAAAGTCAAAAAGTAAAAATTAAAGGGGATCCCCATACAGCAAACGTATTTATTTTACGTATTTTTGTATTAGCTCTAATTAAAAACGGTAATACGTACAAGTGTCAAACTTGGCATGATTATAGTACACACTTTACAGTATAACAACGAATAATAAATGGCCAAGTGCAACTCGGGGACAAATTTCTGTTTGGTAATGAACAGAAATTTGTCCCCCAGTTAAGCAACGTAGGACGCGGTCGGTACTTGGATGGGTGACCGCCTGTGCGTGATGTTGTCTTTTTGAACTATTTATTGTATTTTGTGGTGGTACAGAACCCTCAGTGCGTGAGCCCGACTCTCACTTCTCACGGTTTATTCTTTCTTGCTAAGAAAAATTCAGCGCTGCACGTTTTGTGCATTTGCCAGTAGGTAAGTGCTTATAGATTTTGAAGCAGAGAAATATATGTAAAAGGTTGATAGGTTAGTAATTAATATTTTTCTATTATGCAATAAAAAGGCGATTTCGGAATCTGGGGCAAAAAGTAAAACACACGGCGTTTTATGTCACTCACAATTAAAGTTTTGTGATGTTTTCATTATTTCGAATTGATATAATTCGCTAAAAAAGGAACTAAGACATCGGATGATTGATGTAATTTTTAATAATTGTAATTAAACATGGATACAATCTAAATGATGTAAATAAATAAATGTTTTGTACTCTATAAAGATTACAACCTGGGTTTTCTTCAAGACAAGAGTGAATAGGCACCTCATAGGCAAGCGTGCCCCATCTTCAAAGATATATATCGTCATTGCCCATCTTAGACCGCATCGTCACTTACCATCAGGTGGGTTGTGGGCAAACGCTAGCCCAATTCGTGCTAAAAAACAAATTAAATCATGATCTAAAATTTAAATCTATAAGAAAAATAAAAGAACTAAAAACTTGGATCAGTGTGTGTGGCATTTGTCCGTCAAAGGTCCACTTTAAAGCATGAAGGGCTATAAATTTTTCAAGCAACACCCACCCCATCTCTACGGTCACACTACAAGATCTAGTGCCTAATCTTGCGCGGGATCTCAAAAGGACGGTTTGAAAGCACACCCGGTGTCTCGTCGCCTGATGAAAAACCAGCTCAAGTGTCTCCAAGCCCTTTAATATTCACCCCCATCTTTGTCTCAGGCGATTGACGAAAATCGTCAGTTGTGTGACGCGCCGTAGGCCCACCGTGCAATTTGTGTGCGGAGGATGCAAGTTGAATCAAGTATTCATATAGTGTAGTATGCAGTATGAGAACGAGCAGTAATAAAGAACCAATTAAACTGCAGCACCAATAAAATAGAAACGTAAGTATTTGAAATAAAAATAATCAAAACAATAAACATTGCAAGTTAAATAATTAGAAAAACTTTTTTTTAAACAAGCTTTTTTGGTCTTCTTTTTCGTCGGAAATATTTTTTTAAGAAATCTGTGTCATGATTTGTGTTTCTAAGTAAATTTTTCCAACAACTTTTTTACATAAGATGTTTCCACGTAAGCTCTCGAAGCTACCAACAAACTATTCTAACTGTTGCTAACGCTTACCTATTAAAACTTTCTATCCAAGAAAATCTCCGCAGTAAGGAAACTGCAGTGGTTTCCAAACTAAAGCAAATTGGCTAAATTGGGACCGTTTTGTGGGCGCTAACTGAACTTTGTTACATTACAAAAGTTTTACGCTGACCGAGCAATTTAAGTTGGTGATGTTACGACTTATTTGACTAAAGTAAGCCCAGTTTACGCTTTGTATGTTGTACCTATGTTAACTACTCGTATTTTCAACCTACCCCCAAAACAAAACTTAGACAAGGTTACTACACGGAACGAATAACCCGAACAAAGAAGAAACTGAACGAAGATTTGTGACTCATTATTAATATTTTTTTACTACGATAAATAATAAAACCGCGAAAAAAAATCGCTGTTCCATAAGAAAAAAATGTCATTCATATTCAACGAAATGTATGGATTAAAACATAGGCTTTTTTACCCCGAAAAAAAGTCTCTGTGGGATAACAAGTGAAATTCCGAAATGCTGCCAGAAAGTATTATGACGAGTAGGTAAAAGTAATAAAATTATTAATTAAAAAAGTTATCATATTCTTCTCAGAAAGCCCTTTCATTTAATACCCATATCATATTATAAAAGTGCATAAAAATAACTGGTCTGCCATCATTGGGAGTCCGCCATATTGGATTTTGACGTCATTTACCTGACCAAGCATTATCATCCAAACTAAACGTGTATGCAAAATTTCAGCTCAATTGGTTGGGGATAACTGGTCTAAAATTTAGTTGCAAGATTTTTCCCACACACACATAAAAACAGGTTAAATAAAAGCTTGTAAAAAAGGCTTAGGATGATAATATTATTATAACAGAAATTAACCTCAAAGTGGTATAGCATCTAAGAACGCATAGACTATACGACTATATACGATAGCACTTATAACATTTTACGATAACAATGCATTCATAAAGTCATAAGCAGATGTGCCCATATATTTCAAACATAAACTCTGTTACACAAAGTGTAACTATAGTGCATAAAACGTAGTACAGACTAACCAATTTATTGATAGAGTTGGTCAAATGTAGGTACTAAAATGTTTCATGGAAGACTTTCAGTTTTGTTAAGAAAATACGTTGCTGGCTTCCTCATCCAACTCTTCAGTTAAGTTGGTCGTACTACGTACTACGAGTGTATAATTTATGCATATTGCAAGAAGTACTCTCCCGGGAGACATTACAAAAGCAATATTTAACTCAATCAAACGAGGTAGAGCAATCATATTTTATGAGACACATGAGCTTGTTCAACTGCACGAGATTGCATCATGTCTAGACGTCTTTTGTTATAATTTGAATTATTAGCCTGAAAAATGAAAATATTTGATGCGTAATACATTATTTTTTACCCGACAACAGCAAAGAAAAGAGAAGGGTGTTATAGTTAGTGTCATCACGTGATTAACACAGTAGATAAGCTAAAGCAGTAGTTGGACTTGAAATGAACGCCCGTGTCAAGTGACGTAACTAGTCAAACAATTTTTTCCAACTGAGCGGATTTAACGTTAGTTTGGTGCCGCAATAGTAGTTGTCCGTATGGATGGGAACAATAATATGCTCTCTCCTTCCAGGGGTGGAAGGAGAGAGCATATTATTGTTTCACAAAAAAGATATCGAGCCTCATTGAGGCTTGACCCGCCACGCCATCTTACTATAATTATCTTATGTTTGACTGATCTGAGAACCTTACTAAGCGTAGCAAATAAGGTTAGTTAGTGGTTATTCCATCTACCGCATATTGGGCCTCTCAATTTGTCTAAGAGCTCATACTAATATGATCAGGGATATCGTTTAGGATAGGGGATTATCGCAATGCAGACGACTCGATGCACTAACTAAACTAAGCACAACTAGTGGCATCGCTTATGGAGCCGCGGGGCGTAGCGCGGGTATTGCGCAGCGAATTATCTGTAGTTAATTCGAACGTTTCACGTTTGATAATTGAATAAAAGCGTTTTTGCAGGGGCCTTATTTACTAACTACAAACACGCTCGTAACGCGGCGCGCCTTTACTTCCTAGAGAAGAAAAGTCAAATTTTTAGAGGTTAACTTAACGTGCCGCGTTACGTGCGTGTTTTAGTTAGTGAATAAGGGCCCAAAAGTGTTTGGATGCCCTTGTTACATTGCTTCCCGTCCGCCGCTCCGCGTCTCCATAAACGGGGCTTTAGGATGAAATTAGCATAAGTTCGTGTAAGTATTAACTTCTTAGTGTATTCTGTGGTATTACAAAACGAGGAAGTCATTACTCTGACTATCTTTCTGTCTCTTTGAATGGTATCGTTTTAGACTAAACAGCTAAGCTGACTTTGATAAATTTAATTTTATCTCAGCATGAGTGAAAATGTAGAAGGGTAAAAGCTTTAAGTCCCCGAAAATGGCGAAGAACTAGAAATCACAAGAATCGCTAAAGTACGCCGTAATTAAGTAAGAAAAATCAGAACGGAAAAGTTTATTTACTTATTTTAGTAGGTAAATGGGAATTTTTAGTAGCATTTTCTGACGTGCAGTGGAAATGTTGAAACAAACTTTTCGCATCATCAGCGTCATCTATCTTAAGCAAGCTTTTTTAGCCAGGATAATGGTTCAGTAACACTATCCTTAAACTACATTATTTTGAACCTTTCATAATGTAACTACCTGCTAACGTAATGCCATTTAGTGGCGCCATCTAGTGGGGGGTGCTCAGTTCATTTCAAAGATTTGTGGTTCTGTAAGTGGTTTAGGGTGAAAACACTAACGTGTTTCCACTACAACCAAGTTCAAGTGATTTCGGTCAGATGGCGCAAATTTTAAATGTTGATAATAATAATAATACTGGTGTTTTAAATGTTTGTGAGCGTACTCAAGTGTGGGAAAGTGATATAACGAGGTGAAATAAATGGTGTTTTCGTGTTGTTTCCAAAACTACATAGGAGCCTCTAGTTAAGTATAGTCTTCACCACTTAACTGCGGCATGACGAAGACTTAACAGTGACTTACTTTGCTTGACCATGGTTGTGACTATGACTTGCTTGACGATATCAAAAAAAACTTGAAAATATTTGACACTGGAAAATGTATAAGACGTGTGACGCCAAAATCCACACAACAAGCAAAAAGAAAGCCACGAAGAAAAATTTAATTAAATTGAAAATACCAACGATAATGTTTTCTCTTACCATAATTTTTAAAAAGTTCTTTACAAAATGATAACGTAATGAAGATCGATACTAATATATTTTCAGCTTTAGTAAATTTACTTTGGGAGATTATGAGTTAGTAAAACATTCACCGTCTCACCACAAAAGATTTAAGCACGCTTTAGACAAGTGCTTAACATATATTTCGCAGTGAAACAACTGCTAAACACATGTCTAAAGCGTTCTTAAATCTTTTGTAGTAAGACGGTTATAATTTAGTTTTTGACTTAGGTAAAAACATTACTACACTTTTCTTACTAAAATCAAAGCCACAAAACAAAACAATACTACACTTTTCTTACTAAAATCAAAGCCACAAAACAAAACAATACTACACTTTTCTTACTAAAATCAAAGCCACAAAACAAAACACCATGTTTAATTTCTGTGACGTAGTTTATAGGAAAACAAACTCTTAATTCTGTAAGTAAGTGTTAATAATCATCTGATATGAAACATTTTCACAATAAAATAAATGTCAAAATAAATGAGGGTTTAAAAATACTGCCCACAATTATCTTACGGCTCGAATATTTCACAAACGCCACTTTTGAGGGCTCGAGACAAAAGAATATAATAAAAGAAAACACATTGGAGGGTTTTCACAAAGTCTCTTTTAACGCGTTCTCGGCTCTTTAGAGGTTCATGGCAGGCATTAAATATAATTCTTCTTTTGTTATTCACATATTTTGAAGTATAGCACTGGGAACAATATTTTGTTTTGTTGTCGTTATTTTGTGGTCCAATAGCTGGTATTTTTTAACCGACTTCAGGAGGAGGTTATCAATTCGACTGCATGTTTTTTTTGTTTTTTATTTTTATTTTATTTAGTCGGTACGACCGGAGTACGGGACGTGATCAGCGAGTTTGTACCGACCTTAGAATAACTACTCAGAGAAGGTAAGTTTCCAAACAACGCCTTCTCAAAACGTAAAATACAAATTCGCTTTGTAGCTTACGTTTCGATTGGTATTTTAAACGATTTAAGCAAGAAAATTAATGGATTACCTGTGGAATGTCACACAATAACTCTTATGCTGCTTTTCTGATTTATTGTGGTAAAATTTCACCGCGCAAATTGTCATAGTAAAATTTTTATGTTTTTTTTGGAGCCATATATGACTCCATTTGAATGGCTTAAATTTTGCGAATGTACTTGGTTTCTTTGTGTAGTTATTCTAAGGTACCGACATTTATTTTAATTGATTGACAGAGGTATGTTACAGGCTATAAGCTGTTTCATTGTAACACTCCTAGCTGCCTTACCTACAATAACTTCAGGTGCGGTAGATAGGGAAATTAGAACAGCAATGAGGTTAACGAGATCTATAATAAGTAAAAAAGTTAAAGCATACAAAATTAATAAAAAGGGTAGGTAGATAAATTTTAGGAAATAATTAAGTTACATTTAGACAGGGTCGGGGTAAGGTACATTCATGGATCGAGACGTGTTGTTCGACCGTAGAGAGACACTGGCCTTGAATTTGTAGTGCGCGGCACCACAGCGACGAAACAGATGTCGAATGGGGCAGTAGGGCAAATAACCCTTAAGTGGTCAGCATGATCTCCAGGTAGCGGGTTAGGTCCGCGCAACGTAGGGAAGCAGCAGGAGCTAGTACACCAGCGGGGCAGGTCTGCACGAGGTAGTGGGGCAGTAGGGCACCAAGCACCAAGTCATCCAGTCGTCGAGTAGGTTCGTCTGCGTCGAGTGATGGAGCAGTAGGGCAGCTAACAGAGGTGCGGGTGAACCCTGGAAGTTCACATTATTGGTCGTCTTAGAAATTGTCCACTTTCGGAGTTTGACTGCCACATCCGTTTAAGTCGCTCGAAGTTAAAACAAGTACCAAGTGAATCTAATGCAATGAATAGTGTCTAGGATGAGGCAGTCAACTTGTACATAGTACACATACTACAACGTATAATAGATTTAGCAGTTAATATGATACAATAGTAATTACTGATTAAAACTATCTAGGTACATTCAGACATGTTCGTAACAAGGAAGTAACGGTTCGGTAATGTAAACCAGAAAAATAACTAAAATATAAGTAAAGGTTTATGCTATTTGAGTTTAGAATCTGAATTTGTCATAAACACATTTCAAGCAGTATTTCGAATGAAATAGTACAGTGAGTTAAATAAAATGGCCGTTATTACGACGCACGAACATATCTGAATATACTCACGTCATTCACACGATTGAAAGCAGAACTACAATGAATCCATGAAACACTCACCCAATTCGGGGTAAACACAAGGCACAGAATCACAGATTTGATAATTGATAATATATAATAGGTGGCGAGATTATGTACGTGCGGTCTCGGCCAAAATCCAGCGTGTCTGTCCGCCAGGCGATCAGGTGAGTCACGGCCGTTAGGTTGGTTCCCGCGTCCAAGTGTCGCTAGCTCATTGGCTGAGGCGCGTGACTTTATAAATTACATTCGCAAAGACAGCATTCGAGTTATTTAGGTAATATAAGGTAGTTAAAAATAACAGTAGTAAAAAGGGTTAGTAGGTTAGTGATAATTAAAACAAATAATAAACTTTGTATTTTAAATTGATGTTTATAGAGAAAACATCCTGATGGATAAGGAACCGTTACATACCCCCCTTTTTAGGTTAGGATTTTTTCTGGAAAAAATCCAGTGAACTAGCTATCTAAGTGAGTTTAAAGTCTTTGACATGCCAAGTTCCCAATTTACGACCTGACATGTCCTCAAGATCATAGACGAGTTTGGATCTTTTAGCTATTATGCGACATTTAATAAATTTTGGAGCCAATTTCTTAGAAAATTTATTGTCCTTGTCGCTCTGATAAAATGTGCGTTTCCATATTATGTCGCCTACAGCGAAATCAACATTTTTGCGGCGCAAATCATAGTTAGTAGCATTACGGGAGTGAGCTTTAATAAGTGAGAGTTGCACCTTATCAAATATTTTCTGCAGTGCACCTAAGTTTTCGGCATAGGTATCACGAGGGACAAATATAATTTGGTTCTCTAAATCAGCATCAACGTAATGAGAGCCATCGCTTGGTAGTTCACGTCCGAAAACCAGAAATGAAGGTGTGAAACCAGTTACCTCATTTACGGCACTGTTCAGGGCAAATTGTATCTTGGGAATGTTAGTGTCCCAAGATCTATGGTCGTTTTCAACGAAAGTGGATACAACTGTCATTATGGTTCTGTTGTATCGTTCTACTGTATTGATCTGTGGCGTATAGAGTGGGGTATAGTATACGTTAGGAATACTGTATTGAGAAAATAAATTACGCATCATATTGCTGGTAAATTGTTTCCCATTGTCCATGATTATAGTACTCGGAATACCATGGACGAGAAAGACTCTCTCTTCTAAGATTCTGCATATGATGTCCGATGTAGCTCGTCTGATTGGGAAAAGTAGGCAATATTTAGAAAAACAGCACGTTACTACAAGAAGGAATGTGTTCTGTTTTCTACTTGCAGGAAGGGGTCCAACTAAATCGATACTTAACATTTGATAAGGGCGGCAGCAGTCTTTTGGTCTACCCATTGTTCCTAAGGTCGTGTGAGTTGGGTATTTATAGGATAGGCATGTTTCGCAACTAGTGACATAATTTACTACCTCCTTGTGTAGACTTGGCCAGAAATATTTAAGACTCAAACGCTTGTGCGTTTTAAAAATACCAAAATGGCCAGATGTCGGTTCTGAATGATTTCGGGAGATAATATCTAGACGATACTCCAGCGGTATTACCTCTTTCCATTCAAATTCTCTTGTTAGTGGATTTAGCGATTTAATGTAACGGAAGAGCTTACCTTTAGCAACGCGATAGTTTAAGAAGGATGTAGGCGTACTTTGGCATCCGTTAAATATACTCAAGTACCAGGAATCGGTAGTCTGTGGTGCAGAAGTGTTTGGTGCAGCGTTAATGGCAGAAATGGGAACGGAGCGGCTTAAGCTGTCTGGGACAACATTTTCAGTACCCTTTCTATGTTTTATTTCAAGGTTGAAGGCAGAAAGTCGTACGCCCCATCGAGCTAATCTCCCTGTTGGGTTGTTTAAATTTAAAAACCATTTAAGAGATGAGTGGTCAGTGTAAACAGTGAACTTGAGGCCGTTTTCTAGGTAGCAACGCCAGTGCTCGATAGAGATGAGCACGGCTAACGCCTCGCGTTCAGTAGCACTGTAGTTGCGCTCCTGGTGGGACAAGGATTTGCTCATGTACGCTATGACTTTTTCCTGCCCATCCAGTGTCTGAGTGAGCACACCGCCGATTCCATAGTCACTCGCGTCTGTGTGAACTTGAAAAGATTGGGCGTAGTCTGGGCAGGATAGTATAGGTGCAGAAACAAGGCACTTTTTGAGTTCCTTGAATGCCTTATCAGCTTCAGGACACCACGCAAAAGGTGCTGCAGTTTTCCCTTGCGATGTCAGCTTATTCAAAGGTGAGGACAGACTACTAAAGTTAGGAATGAACCTGCGATACCATGACGCGGTTCCTATAAATCGCCTTACTTCTTTGCGATTAGTAGGGGTAGGATAGTTTATTATAGACTCTACTTTTTCTGGATCAGCGTGCAAGCCGTCTGAGTCTACAATATACCCGAGGTATTTAAGCTGCGACCTGAAAAATTGACTCTTCTCAAAGTTGATCGTAAGGTTCGCCATCTTTAGTTTTCCCAGGACACGCATTAATAATGAAATGTGCTGTTCAAAGTTGTCAGATACAATTATGATGTCGTCGACGAATACAAAGACCCTATGTTCAAACTCTGGCCCATAAAATAATTTATCGACTAATCTCTGTTGAGTAGCAGGTGCGTTAGTGAGTCCAAATGGCATAGATTTGAATTGAAAGGTGCCGCGGGATGGAATGTAAAAGGCTGTCTTTTGTCTATCCTCCTCTTGGATTAAAACCTGCCAAAAACTTTTGGAAAGATCAATACTTGACAAATATTTCGCATCCCGTAGATTGTCCAGAATTTCCGAAATGTAAGGTAGACTGTAAGCGTCTTTTTTCGTCACGGCGTTTAGTTTTCTGCTGTCGAGACAGAAACGCAGTTCTCCGTTTTTCTTAGGGGTTAAGAGGACTGGAGAAGACCACGGGCTCTCGCATGGCTCAACAATATCCTCCCTCAACATTTCGTCTAGCTGTTCAACGAGAAGACGTTGTTTCTCAGGTGACATTCTGTAATACCGTTGACGAATGGGGGCAGCATCCCCAGTATCGATTGAGTGTTTTGTCAGGGAAGTGCGACCTAAACCGCGTTTTTCGTATGAAATGTCATGAAACTGAGATATGATGTGATCCGCTGTTTTCTTTTGATTTTCAGCTAGATGATCATAAGAACACAGAAGTTTAGATTTTCTGTCTTCTTCGTCGGTTGTAGAGACCTCAAATTCTTTACAGACGGCAATACGATCCAGTTCTTTAGGGACTAGCCCAAATAAACGCCAAAAATCCATTCCTAATATAAGACCGTGTTTCACATTAGGAACTATATATGCTTGAACAGTGTGAGTTTGGTCTTGGAAGGTTACTGGAAGGTGAATTTTCCCGATGGAATCAAGTTTTTCACCACCAGCAGCTACAAACCGAGTAGAGTCCCCAGTTTCTATTTGAAGTCCTGCATTAAGTAAATTTTCGTGGCTGCTATTGCCTAGAATGGTGGCAGAGGAACCCGTGTCTAGGAGACCGGTTAGAGATTTGTTGTTAACATTGACCGAGACATAAAGACGTGTTTTATTAATATTATTTTTATCACGGATTGACGAGACAGAATTTCGGACAGTAAATTTTGAAACAAAGCTCAACCATTCCTTCCATTCTGTTAAACTAGTTTTATTTTGAACTGATGTCTTTAAAACCCTGCCATCGTAATCCTGCCTAATTAGTTTTTTGGCTTGTTAGTTAGAACTTGATTGCAATCAGGACATTCTGTGGAGCGAACATCTTTCTTTCCGCATTTGAAGCAAATGAGGAACCGTTCTTCCCTACAAGCTCTCAGCGAATGTTGGTCTGTTCTGCACCTAGGGCAATACATTGACCTTGAAGGACCAGCGGCTATAGCAGCTACAACGAAGTTTTTGTTTTGATTAATTTCTGAATTCCCTTCCTGATAGATAGTGTTAGTATTTGTTTTAGTAAATAAGTTTTGATTAGAATTAGTATATTTTCTATTGTTATTATAGCTATCTTGGCGATACTTATTCGAAGTGGTACTACTCGATGCACTTATAGGTTGCTTATATGCGAACTCTGGAGCTAGTGTTGAACCTGTCACTCTAGGCGGTTCATTAAAGTGAGCAAATCGGGACTGAACATTTTCATAGTTACGGCACACAGACTTGAGCGCATCAATACTTTGAATCCCTGATGACGCAGCCAATGAACTAGCGTAGCATGGACGGATGTTATGAAGCAAAATGTCAAGTTTGTCCTCCTCAGAATAGGGTCTGCTGAGACGTGAAAACATGCCGTGCATTATTGATAGGTATATATTGATATTTTCACCCTCCCCTTGTGTACGAGATCTGATTTCAGCGGCAAGCCTGTAATCGTAGTCGCTGGTGCTGAAATCATCTTTGAGTAATACACACAATTCCTGCCAAGACTGAACTCTATCTTTGTTGCATCTGTACCAGTGCAAGGCATCATCAACAAAAATCTCGTAAGCTAGGGACAAGATTTTTTCGTAGGTAATTCCTCTAGCTTGTACGAATTCCTCGATTCTTTGTATAAACGAGCGCACGCATGACTTGCCCGAATATTTTATTTTACTAATATCAGTAGTTAAGGCGCGTTCACAGGTTACAGCTATAGCGGTTGTAACCGCCGAGGTAGTTTCAAGAGTACCAGAAGTAGGAGTTATAGTCGAAGGTTGTGGCGTGTGTGGTTTTAAAACTGAGAGTTCCTTATATTGTGCATTGAAACTAGTGGTGCACACCTTATAGACGTCCGCAATCTCCGGGACTACACCTATCCTGTTAAGGCGATGATGAATATGATTCAATAGATTTTCTGCCCTAGAAAACAAGTTTTTTTCAAATTTTGATTTTAAGGTAGTTAAATTTCCCTGTGATTTAATCAGTGATTCTTTTAACCCTTTTAAATCATCTGATGGTTCTAAGTGTGACTCTAGGATATCTTCGGGAGGCAGTTGCTGAGCCAATTTGACTATCTGCCTTCTAAGTTCTTGTACAGATTCTCCTGTACCACCCCGGAGCTCTACTTCATATTCCAATTCTGCCTTTTGAAGTGAAAGAAATTTTATATCAAAGGAGGACATTGTGTTGTTTGGGTGAGTGTTTCAATAGTAGAAGGTAGAAAATAATGTTACTACATACACTAATGAATTAAAATTAAATGCTGAAGCGAAGTGCAACTAAGTCTAATTATAAGTAGTAGTCAACTAATGTGTTTTAGAGAGAAAAATATATGGAAATATTCAACTCGTACAAGGTATTTATGATAATAAAAGTAATGCAACAATTTGCAGTAATTAAGCTATAACACACTAGTCAACGTAGCACAAAATCAACCTTACATACTAATTTTATAGCCAACACCAAAGAAAACCATTAAATGCGACAAGGAGGATCAACACGTTTCGGTCATGAATGTAACTTGTAGCTGGGCGCCATTGTAACACTCCTAGCTGCCTTACCTACAATAACTTCAGGTGCGGTAGATAGGGAAATTAGAACAGCAATGAGGTTAACGAGATCTATAATAAGTAAAAAAGTTAAAGCATACAAAATTAATAAAAAGGGTAGGTAGATAAATTTTAGGAAATAATTAAGTTACATTTAGACAGGGTCGGGGTAAGGTACATTCATGGATCGAGACGTGTTGTTCGACCGTAGAGAGACACTGGCCTTGAATTTGTAGTGCGCGGCACCACAGCGACGAAACAGATGTCGAATGGGGCAGTAGGGCAAATAACCCTTAAGTGGTCAGCATGATCTCCAGGTAGCGGGTTAGGTCCGCGCAACGTAGGGAAGCAGCAGGAGCTAGTACACCAGCGGGGCAGGTCTGCACGAGGTAGTGGGGCAGTAGGGCACCAAGCACCAAGTCATCCAGTCGTCGAGTAGGTTCGTCTGCGTCGAGTGATGGAGCAGTAGGGCAGCTAACAGAGGTGCGGGTGAACCCTGGAAGTTCACATTATTGGTCGTCTTAGAAATTGTCCACTTTCGGAGTTTGACTGCCACATCCGTTTAAGTCGCTCGAAGTTAAAACAAGTACCAAGTGAATCTAATGCAATGAATAGTGTCTAGGATGAGGCAGTCAACTTGTACATAGTACACATACTACAACGTATAATAGATTTAGCAGTTAATATGATACAATAGTAATTACTGATTAAAACTATCTAGGTACATTCAGACATGTTCGTAACAAGGAAGTAACGGTTCGGTAATGTAAACCAGAAAAATAACTAAAATATAAGTAAAGGTTTATGCTATTTGAGTTTAGAATCTGAATTTGTCATAAACACATTTCAAGCAGTATTTCGAATGAAATAGTACAGTGAGTTAAATAAAATGGCCGTTATTACGACGCACGAACATATCTGAATATACTCACGTCATTCACACGATTGAAAGCAGAACTACAATGAATCCATGAAACACTCACCCAATTCGGGGTAAACACAAGGCACAGAATCACAGATTTGATAATTGATAATATATAATAGGTGGCGAGATTATGTACGTGCGGTCTCGGCCAAAATCCAGCGTGTCTGTCCGCCAGGCGATCAGGTGAGTCACGGCCGTTAGGTTGGTTCCCGCGTCCAAGTGTCGCTAGCTCATTGGCTGAGGCGCGTGACTTTATAAATTACATTCGCAAAGACAGCATTCGAGTTATTTAGGTAATATAAGGTAGTTAAAAATAACAGTAGTAAAAAGGGTTAGTAGGTTAGTGATAATTAAAACAAATAATAAACTTTGTATTTTAAATTGATGTTTATAGAGAAAACATCCTGATGGATAAGGAACCGTTACATCATATACAGGTATATCAGCATAGTTAACATAGCATAAAACTAAAGTCCAATCACAACCGTAAACAATTAATATAAAAAAAAATGACACAATTTTAAATAAGTAGTAGTTGAGTAATTTTCATCTACGCAGAATAGACTCAATTCTGTCCATATGCGTATCATATATTATATCAAGGAAGATAACCTAAGCCACCTAACCTAACCTATATTATATGGAGCCTTGTATATATACAAAGAAGAGCAATGGTCCAGAATTGACCTCACTGAGCTATTGTAGGTACAAAATAATCCATGTTATGACATGAAAAACGACAGATCGTTCCCTTTAAACCTACCTACGTTATTTAAGGCACTGTACTGACGATGTGAAAATTTCTAGCCTCAGAAGATGGATTATTATTCTAAGTTTCTAGCCCAAGAGCATGCTATTATTAAGTAGCATGAGTGTGAGGGAAAGAAAGTTTCTTGAAAGGAGACGACGAACTGGAAGATACAGCGTAGGTACGCCTCCCACTAGATGAACCGACGACATTGTGAGAGTCACGGGCATCCAGTGGATGCAGATGGCTGTCGTTCAGTGTGGAAGTTAAAGGGGAAAGCCTATGTTCAGCAGTGGACGTCTCCTGGATGATGATAATGATGATGAGTGTGAAAACATCGCTAGTATTAGCCTGCTTAATAGCAAGCTCAAAAATAACCGTCAAAATAATCATTTGATTTTTGAGCATGATACTTGAGGCTCGGATGGAAAGGGGGTTGCTATGAGCGTGGGGCCAGAATATCGAATGCAACGATCTCGCTCGCACATTTATATATTTTTAGTCATAAAATTACTATCTATGATCCTTTGAAAAATGCGCTTCGGTCATTTTACGCCGTCAATATTTCAAAATATTTAGAACAACTTTTTGTTTTAATATTTTTTACAATGTCCAGAATAAATGGGAAAAGTTGTTGGTCCCATTTTTTGTGGTCATAATTAAAGTAAAATAACAAAAATTCGTTCTAAATATTTTGAAATATCAACCTCATAAAATTACTGAAGCACATATTTTTTCAAGTTTATTAATTTTTTCACAGTAATTAATTTTAAATAAAATAATATCACATGAGCAAATGAGATAGCAGCGCGCCATATTATGGGCCTTAGAACATGCTTATTTTATTCCTAGCTTACCCCCGTGGTTGCGCCCCGGTCCGCTACGGCCCATCCTAATGTGCTCGATTCTTTATTGGTAGCAAATATAAACTGCTGAATAGCAGGCATGAAGGCATTTTCGCTTGCCTTCCTGCTTGTTGCGAACCGCAACGTCGCAAATGCTTTAGGACAGCTCATGTTTCACTGCACAAAATAACACAAATTTTAGTAATTTAGTCGGATGAAAGTCTACAAAACAAACATCGATCGACATCTCAATTAAACTCGCGAACTACCTTCATTACTGAAATTTCGAGGCAGCAAAGTTGAAAGATAAATGCGCATCCAAAACAGCGAACATCAACATCGCTTAAATTGAAATTAAACAGCGCTCGGTAGCTGACTGGATCAATTACTGGAGCGAGTAGACTTGCCTGAGTGCGCACTGCATTATGTTTGGTTGGTTTGAGTGAAGGCACAGAAATGTACTAAGTGAAGTTTACTTTACCGGCCCACTGATGTTTGACGCATGTTTAGAGAATATATTAGAATACAGTGACGTTTTTCTTGACGTATTTTTTCAAGCTTTTATTAACTTGCAATAAATAAATAAATAGATATGAAAAAATACATATAAAAATAAATTATTATCCTACTGAAATGAATTTTTTACACGTTGGTTCAGTTCCGATTACAATGCATTTCTATGGTAAGTATGACCTGAATTGACAACCTGGATTAGTTCTAGATAAATAAACTTTTCAACGGGCAGCACAGATACGGAATTTGTGTACCTAAGCATTTTATTATGATAGCCGGTTTTTAAGTTTTATTATGACATAGTTGCTGCACTCAGGGTTGGGTCCTGACTAGCGGACTCCTCAGTGGTTAGCAGCACAAACATGAAATGTTGTATACTTATGCATTCAATAACGATAACCCATTCTACCTAAGTGTCACCATGCCATGGCTACTAAGCCGATATAGACTATACTTAGCCGTACTAAGCTGTAGATCATTGAACTCATCATTATGAATAACTTTTACTATGAGACTAACCATAAATTGGCAAAAAAAAAACAACAAAAAATACAGCTGTTCCATAGAAAACGGTCATTGAACACTCGTAATGTATGGAACAGCAGATTTTTTTCGCGATTTCAATTTTGGTCCCTTAGTAAAAGTTGTTCATAATGATGAGTACAATGACCTCCTTTCGGCTTAGTACAGTCTATATGCGTAACCCTGTATAGGGCTACCACAATACAGCATGTTTAAATTGGTTAGCTCGCCAGTCAACAGCGCTAATTGGCATCCGGATGGAGATCGGTTTGATCCCACGTCAGCATTGCTACTGCACTGTTTGGCTAGAATCACCGACTTGATAGCCTATAGACACCTTGCAGACGACGAAAATTTTCAGTCAACACATTTGCATAAAAAGCTTCGCCAACCAATAGCACGTCTTTTTTAGCACGACTTTCAAGGATCTACCAGTAAATAATCCCACTATAGTTTAATATATTATTTATAGTCAATCCAGCGGAAAACTTAAAAGCTATTTAAGAATATAGGAACTAAACTCAGTCCAAGCATTTATTTGCTATGAAAGCTGCAATAAAATTGTAAAAGCTGAATAAAACGTTTTTAATGTTTGACTGGAGTATACGGAAACGTACTGCTACAGTCTTACGTTCAAAAACCTAGCGAAAGTCATCTTCATAAATCTTTTTACAAATAAATGCTTGATGAATTTAATTTTTAAATATGGTTTGTTTGTTTGACGTTAACCATAGACAAAAATGTACCAATTAACATGTAATACCTTGTGTCAAAATATATTGGTTTGACTACCATAGGTTTGACTAATATGTTTTCGTTTTCGTGTATTTTTTCAGTAATTAAAGCCACTTGCCCAGTGAAAAAGAACAACTCGCTAGTCTGGACCTTGATCTGACCAATCAGCGTTCAGTATCTTTCCCAGTGTATCTCAGCCTCTGCATAAGTTTGGTGTAATGTCTACTTAGTGAATATAAAGTCAATGGCTAAAATTCGATAACGTTAGTTCCAGATGCGCATTATCAGCCTATTTGGCTGACGACTTAGTGGAGTCATTATGAGGCAGTTTGCTTGCAGTTATGATTAGGGTTCCGAAAGTCATAAATTTGACGTTATATAATAAAAAAATATGTTTTACTATTACAAATTTACATTTTGCAGTTGGAATGTAGCAAGAACCTTATTGTCCACTACAAAGTTAAGTTTGTCTTTTAATATTTCAACTTTTTTGTTGTTTTTTTTTGTTTCGACTCGCTGTCTGAGGATTCCGTCTAACGGAAGCCTCAGAGCGCGAGTCCTACTCGTATTTGTCCGGTTTTTACACAGATCTACTACCTATAGATTTTCAATGAGCGTGGCTAGCTCAGTGCCTCTCGCTCATCATCGTATTTTCGCTCACTGCGCTTCTTGCAGCCCAAAATGCTACAACCAACCATTGTAAAATATCTTTTACAATTATTTCTCAGAGGAAACACGCATTTATCACATTAAATCACCAAAAAAAGGCAATAAATATAATTCAGACCCGTTTTGTTTGTCACTGATTATTACAGATTTTGACACTTGAGGTACCAAAAACAGGTCACGCCGATAAGGACAACAAATTCTATTTATGTCCTTTTCGTACTTGTGCTGAGCCATATCAAGTTGTCTCTTTCACTAAAATATATTGCCGATCTGGTTGTGTATATCTGTGGGTTTTTAGAATCAAAGTGGATGAAGTTTAGTAGTGTTAGGATGTTCCCACAAAATGTGTCAAGAGTATAAAATCACGTGTATTAATCGGAAAGCACTGCTGTTTACTGGTTTTTATTAAAGCTTAGTGGCCTCTCTATTTGTATTTTTACAAACTTTTATTTAACTTGCTTTGCTAGTATGAGTCAAATCTTGCAACTGAATTTTAAAAAAGTTATCCCCAACCGATTGAGTTGAAATTTTGCATAGTTTAGTTTGGATGACTATGCATGGTAAGGTATATGACGTCTTTGGCAACTGTGAACTGATTTTTATGTTTCTTTTTTATTGAATAAGCTATATTTTGAGCATGGTCCCATTTTAAATTTGAAGATTATAAATATTCTACCCTTTTAAAAAAAATTGCTAATTATATCATCTAGTCGCGTGATGATGCAAAAGATAGTCAAAAAATACCAGGCGGGTAACACCCTATACTAACTGAATAGGCAATGCAGGCACACCCACTTCAGCTTTATACCGAGTCAACTCAGCATAGTCAATATAGGCTTAGTGCACAACTCTGCTAGAAGTTTAATTAAAAAGGCGGCAGCAGTTTTGTAAGCTATTAATGCTCCAATAATTAACTGGCCTGAACGTGACTACATGATGCAGAATCATACTGTAAGCACAGTGCGCCGTCCACTAGAGCACGTCAGCATAATCGGCTTGCTATCACGTTCGGATTAGGCTATGTACACATTTAACTTGAATTTTAATAAGTTTATTTTCGCTAGATAGATTACCCCTTTTTACCCGACTGCGCAAGAAAGAAGGTTATGTTTTTCGAGTGTAGGTATGTATGTATGATGGTTTCCTTAGCACGCCCTATAGCCTAAATGGCTTAATAGATTTCGATAAGCGAGGTTTTATTTGAATGTTTTTGATAGTGGGAGTGACATAGGGTACAAGAATTTAAGATGGCGTCTGCGGAAAAAAAAGTGAGTAAATTTTCCTGAATAAGTCAATAAGTCATCATTGTGTAGATCTCATCAGCAGATTTCAAAAATATATAACACTACTATGAAATTATTAGTTGTTTCAGACATAAAGCGGTATGAAAAAGCTCTGGATCTACTACGAGTATTATAGATAGGTTCGCGCACCGCTGTTAATTTTCAGTTAGGTACTTACCGACTATTTATACAATGCAGCCGCGTTATTATATTTTTTAATCACGTAAGTTACTTGTTTTGATTGTATAGGGTTGGTTGCATTGCATACTAAAAGTTAGTAAATAGTTAATTGAAGAATTATAAATAAATATACTTATCTCGTAGATTAAAAGCATATGGACCAAGCCAGATTTTTCAAGATCTATATGAAACAACAAAAACAAAATAACAAAACAACAAAAAATACAAAAAAAAAAAAAATTGCAAAAGAAAAAAAAAAATTACTAGTAATATGACACGAAACAAAGAATGCGCGTGTGAAGAATTCAGAAAGCTAAAAATAAAACTAAGATTTAAAAAAAAAAATATAAAAACCATACAGTGGAATTGATAACCACCTCCTTTTTGAAGTCGGTTAAAAAGAAAAATCCACTATACGCTACATTCGTGAAAAGTGTCGTGTTATAATCTAATGCAAATAGTTTTCTATTATGTACAATACTTACGTAAAGTTTTGAACCACAATCGCCAACTTAGAAAGTAGAGTCGACAGGGCATCGTGGCCGAATCTGAGGAGATCGGAGGAGATCTTTACCTAGCAAAGGCACTCTCACTGCACACGTCCTGATGATGCCTCGTGAAGAGACGAAACACGTTGACAAAGTGCTCTAAGGATAAGGGTTTAATAACTATTTTATTTCACATTTAACTTCCTTGTTTCAGATTTTATAATAATTACTAGCTGACCCGACAGCCTTAGAACCTGTCTCCTGTCTTGTTTCCGAATAAATTCATTTTTGTTTCAGATTAGGCTAAGTTAGTATCATTCAAAGTTCATTAAATTACAGGTTAAATTTTACCGAGTAGGTTTAATAAATTATTGTTTTAGGTTTGGTAATTAGTTAAATAGAAATAATTGATCCCAAGTTCTTTATTGTACAACGTTACTCAACGTTAAAGCTGAAATACACAAGAGATTAATTAAAGAAACAGTTTTGATGACGGACTTTCGTAAAGTAACGCCTGATTCAATCAACTATCTGTGGTCACATTTTTTGCAGTTATATTGTTGCGGCGAGGGTGTTCTCAACAAACGCACTTGCAATATACATAAAGTGTTCATAATTACGCTTGTTTTCTTCTCTCGCTATTACCTAGCTCGTGTGACCAAGCCTTAAGAATGCAGACTGCGTCTGGCATGGGGCCAGGTTCTCAGCACTAGTGCCCACTTAGTGCGACGGCGAAACTATGACGTCACCGTGATACATGGTTAGAAGTCATTTTTAAATGCACATAGGTGCAATTTGCAGCCTTGGGCTGAACATCATAACAGAAAAATACTGAAATTCTATAAACTTGAATTTTACACGCTTTATGAATACCTTCAACATTATATATTTTGTATTATTATGCATATTGCTTACAATAATATTCGTGTATATGAAATAAAAAATATCATTAAAGTAAAATTATTAAAATGAATTTTGTTTTTGTTGCCTATCCTATTAAAAATAAAAATTACATATTTATTCAATAATAATTACAAGTAAAATAAAAACTATCTCAAATTTTAATTTATAACTAAAACTAATCTAAAACTATATAAAAATATATTTTTTATAAAAAAAAACCTATTATGTCTATTAGTATAATATAATATGCTACATTAACAGTTATATTAGGGTGGACGTTGATCACATAATAATATGACAAGGTTATTACAATGGCCATCATCATCAGCCAGAAGACGTCCACTGCTGAACATGGGCCTCCCCGTACATATGCTTCCCTCTCCCATCACAACGGTATTTCATTATAAACATTTTTCTCTTCTTACTCGTGCACTCTTGGCAGTGGTCGTGATTGCGGTAAACATAAACATTTTTACAAAAGGTTTATTCTAAGATTTTAAACAAGTTTTCAGTTTCATCATATAATGTGAACGACGTCTAAACAACAAGCAACGCGATACCATAATTACAGCTCCCCATTATTGACATGAATACGGGCAAAAATTTTCCCCTTCAGCTGATATGGCGAGGATCAAGGTATTACCCATGACTAATCAAGCATGACGTGTTGTATCCCGAAATAAATCGTACAAGGTATTCAGATGAAAACCGACTTTGTGTCAGTATGGATAAAGTAAAATTTTAAACAATGTTTTATCCATTACGGAACTGAATACCCATAAGGAACTGAATAAGGCTTCGTAAAATGCTGTTTTGGGCTTCATTACATTAGGAGTTTTTGTTCAAGCCGTATTCAAATATAGAAGAGGAAAAATGGAATAAGAAAGTTCACTGGTATAACTGAAAGCAACTAAAATAGACATAATATTTTGTTACAACGGTCACCAAGAGACCGGCCTTTTTTTTTTTTTTTTTTTTTTTTTTTCGAGGGGGAAATCTTCTAAAGATACCCTGCTGCATTGGAGTGCAGCCAGGTTATGTGGGATTATACCCACTAAAACCCCCCCGGTGACCAGCCTTAGTGCTTGACAAGAGGGCTCCGAGATCTCCAGAGGAACGCACCGGAGCCCTCGGCACTGCGCTACGGCTCCTCCCGAGACAACCGTGTTGTCTCAGCCCCTCCACCCACGACAACGTTGGTCACACAACGTTGTCGTTCTCTCCCTGGGCACGCTTATGTGGATGGTCAAATCCCCAACTTTGACCATCCCGAGCCCGGAGGTCCCCTTTTAGTAGCCTCTTACTACAGGCAGGGGTTACCGGTGCCGTATTCTATTGCCCCGGCGCCAGGGCTAAAGAGACCGGCCTAGCCGAGTTTGGGGCCCACTGTTAAGTCAATTATAACCTATGTTAGACACAATTAATAACTATGATGTCTTCTGTGGTATAACTACGGTGTGATAATGTAAAAGCGTTTCAGAAATAAATATTTACTTTACTTTATTTACTTTACAAGAAAACATTATTAAGTACCTAAACACATTGGGAACAGGGGCCTTACGGACAAGGCCTTAGCTCAGGCCCAAATCCACGCAGTTTGTCAAAACGGTACCGCCGAACATGTTAAATGGTCCATTTTCGGTTGTCAATATGGTGTTTGGCATACTCGCGATGATGACCAACACATGCATAGTAAAACGCGATTTTGTTCATTCAATCCGTTAAAGTCGGTACTGCGGGCGTCTAAACAGACGTCGATTACTTGTAAAATTTATGAAAACTGACCGTGCTTAAAAAGTTAGTATATACCAGCTTTTTATGAACCGTAATCATCAAATTAATTCGTAAAATCAAAAAAAACGTCTAAATAATTTCCAGAAAATACAATAATGCCTACCTGAAAGATTAGTAGGCAATATTTTAAACTAAAAACAGTCAAAAGTGATAATTTACAAGATTCCAAAGTGAGCTAGTAATATCATTCTCCGTAACTATTTCTAGAACCATTTCATACCAAGGAACTCTTCTTAAAACCCAATAGAAAAGACAGTTCCCATTGGGCACTCTGGGCACGTGCCCAGGGCCCGCGATCGACAGGGGCCTAGTTCCTGCCAGATCACCAAATGATAACCAATATTTATTACCGACAAACATTTTTATTTAGAAAAAATCATAGGATAATGACTGACTACAATACCTACTTTCTTATTAGCTTTACTCTACTCTCGCCTGAAAATCAGCATATCAACTTTCTTTGTCTATTCGAACAAAATAGTGCTCTGTCAAGGTCATAGGGGCCCCATTATTCTAATGTGCCCAGGGTCTCTAATAGGTTAAAGACGGCCCTGATTGGGAAAGATTATAATACTGCGCAGTACTTACTTACTGCTAATTATTTTATGAAGATATCCATTTGAAGAATAGTTTTGGCATCAAACAATACTTCACATAATTTCCAAGATCGAAAAAGGTGAATACTTTCTTGGTAAAAGAAAATGTGCCCAATACGTGCTTAACAAAATATTGGGGTAACATACCACCTGATCCATATATTAACCTTACATTATAGTCCAAGCCTGAGGTGTATCGAATCTCATATTTATTGCTCTATTCAGGGTTTCTCCTTTGTTCCGAAACCCATCAACGGGACCAATCAAGTAAGAAATTGGTGATCCCGGTTGAATTCAGAGGTCCCTCGTCTGCCTGCGTCTAGAGATAAGCTCCTTAGAATGCGATGAAAATAGCATACGGGATTCGGGAAAACAGTTTTTAACGGTCACTGAGTTAAGGCTGTGCTCACCGGCCACAACTATCTCTTTTGCACGTTTTCAAAATCTTTGAAGAAAAAAAACCACTAAGTAATACTTCTGAAAAATTGATTATGGTTTTTTAAATCTCTAAATAAAGTAATTTCCTATCTCCTCCTATAAAATATTATCATGAAAACTGCTTTGTACTATTTGCAATAATGTTATTCTAAAGATAATGTCTAATCGTTTTTAGGGTTCCGTACCCAATGGGTGTAAACGCGGCCCTATTACTAAGCCTACGTTGTCTATCTGTCCATCTGTCTGTCCGTCTGTCTGTCTGTCTGTCTGTCTGTCTGTCTGACTGACTGACTGTCTGTCTGTCTGTCTGTCCGTCTGTCTGTCTGTCTGTCCGTCCGCCTGACTGTCCGCCTGTCTGTCCGTCCGTCCAACCTTTTAACGGCTATATCTTTCGAACCGTAAAAGATAGCTAGTTGAAATTTTACAGAATAATTGTGTATTGTTACGGAGGATTAACTAAGAAATTATAATGTCAAAAACTAAAAACTAAAAGGCTTTAACTAACCTATACTTATTGAGTTTTTGTATATTATGTGGTGGTTTGGTTCCCTCAGTGCGCGAGCTCGACAAGCACTTGGCCGGTTTATTTCTCACTCGGTATAATTTTTTTTAATGTTGTAAACGTGCGGAACAGATTGCAGGGGCTGGTAAGCGTAGCCTTAACATCCAGCGGGAGGTAAGAAGATAAAATAAGTGCCTTTTAGGTTTAAATAGGGTTGGTATTTTCGTTAGGAGGGATTTTGATAAAAATAAGTGAGTATATTTTTAAGCCTTCCCTGTCGTGCTGCTCGTGGAAAGGTCTCACCCTTTCCGCGTACATACACACAAGTTATTAAAATATACATGTAATAACTTGTGTATATGTATATAAACAAAATGATTCATGATGGTATGACTAGACTTATCATCATCATCATCATTTCAGCCATAGGACGTCCACTGCTGGACATAGGCCTAACCAGACAGATATTCAGTATCGGTTTCTTCACCAATTGGGAAGTTTGATCACTGTCTCATTAAGTCCGTGTCAGTGTACTCCCCCCCGGACCCAAGCCCAATTGGCAGTCGGCGTGTCTGGAGATACAAATCAGCAGATTGGGACGAGATGCGGCATTTCTTGGCGTCTTATCCTTGGCGTGATGCATGTTTTTCTTCCGAAGACCCAACCATCTGCGCAGATGCGGTTACGGAGGTGATTTGTCGGGCAATGGAATATTTTATTCCATTCTCTGACAAACCACTTTCTCATAAAGCTCGCCCCTGGTTTGGTGCTAATTGCGCTCGTGCTGAAACACGGAAGCACGCGGCATATCTAGCCTGGGCTGATGCTCGTAAGCGCAAAGCGTTTGACACTAGCGCGAAGAAGAAAAATTTTAATGCGTCCGCTAAGACATGCCGAAAAGAAATTAGGAAGGCTTGTTTCAACCACATAAGTCAAATAGGGACCAAACTATCTTCTTACCCAGCTGGTAGCAAAGCTTTCTGGTCTCTGGCGAAGTCGGTAGAGGCGAATTTCTGCCGCTCCTCACTGCCTCCGTTGCTGAAACCTGACGGGTCCCTTGCTCACACTGCTAGAGAAAAAGCAAACATGTTTGCATCTCTCTTTGCAGAAGCTTCGCGTCTTGATACAACTGACGAATCACCTGCTACCTTGCCTCACTGTGGGGTATTCATGCCCGAAATACGTGTGCGGCAAAAGGAGGTATTGAAAACCCTTCGTGCATTAGACGTGAACAAAGCGAGTGGCCCGGATGGCATACCAGCAATTGTGCTAAAAAACTGTGCGCCTAAGTTGTCCCCCGTTTTAACACGCTTGTATCGCCTGTCTCTTGTGACTGGAAAGGTACCAAAGTCCTGGAAGCTTGCAAATGTGCAACCAGTACCAAAGAAGGGTAGCCGTGCAGATCCAGCTAACTACAGACCCATCTCCATAACCTCCCTACTCTGCAAGAGTATGGAACGGGTACTGAACGCAAGACTCCTAGCATACCTAGAACATAATGATCTCCTAAGTGATAGGCAATACGGGTTTCGCCGAAACCGATCCACAGGAGACCTTCTTGCGTATGCCACTCACATTTGGAGTGAAGCTTTGGAGAAGCACGGGGAGGCGCTTGCTGTCTCCCTTGATATCTCCAAAGCTTTTGACCGTGTTTGGCATGACAGTTTGCTAAGCAAGCTCCCTTCTTATGGACTGCCGTCAGGCTTATGCACATGGATATCTGATTTCTTGAGGGAACAATCCATTCGAGTAGTTCTTGATGGCTGCTCGTCGGATTTATTGTCAATCAATGCAGGCGTTCCTCAAGGATCTGTTCTTTCAGCAACTCTTTTTTTATTGCATATTAACGACCTGCTTAAACCCGGAACCTTTGGGTATGCAGATGACACTACAGTTGTTGAGAGATATGTGTCCAATGCTCGTGCCACTAGAGACGAAATTCAGTCCCAGAGAGAGGCAATGGTTGATCGTTTGAACCTGGCCTTGAAAGCGGTGTCCGATTGGGGCGACGCTAACTTGGTCAGGTTTAATGCAACCAAAACACAGGCGTGTTTATTCTCCGCTAAAGTTCGTTACACGTGGCCCCGTCTTTCCGTGGGATCTCCTTACCGGTAAGTAACCACCTCGAGCTTTTGGGTGTTGACCTCTCGCTTAACCTCAACTTTGGCTCGTTTATTGAATCCAAAGCCAAAACAGCTGCCAAAAAACTTGGTATTTTGTCGAAGGTGCGGCGGTACTTCACATCAGGGCAGCTTCTTAATCTCTACCAAGCTCAGGTCCGATCATGTTTGGAGTACTGTTGTCACCTTTGGGATGGTTCGGCCAAATATCAGCTTGAGGCTTTGGATTCAATCGAAAAAACCGGACAAGTACGAGTACGACTCGTGCTCTGAGGGTTCCGTTAGACGGAACCCTCAGAGCGCGAGACCAAAAAAAAAAACTAACTGAAGTTAAAATATTGAAAGACAAACTTAAGTTTGTAGTTTTTTTTTACTGAGCAAGTGCCTTTAATAACTAAACAAAATACAAGCTAAAACTAACACTACAAATACAGTTAGACTGCCCATAGACCGTTGAAGGTCTAAAGACAATCCAAATGCTCAAGCCCACTACCAGTTGGCAGCGTACCCAACATGCTGGCGGCATTACCACGTTGAATGGCAATGCTAATGCGTTGAGCCAAATACACGCCAGCATTTTGGTCACGCGTCGCATTAACCAGGCGCTCTGAAAGATTTTTGAAAATGAGGTGAGCTCCCGGTCCCCAAGGGCCCAATGTCTCGACCCCAAACGCCTCAAATATGTAACCACTGCCGAGGTTAGCATATTTGCGACGCTTGTGCTGCTCTGCCGAATTAGCAGCCGCGCCAGCCCTACCCTGTGTCTCAGGAAGATGTGACGGCGCCAAAGTATCGACACAAGTTGCGTCCCATACAACGGGCCGCCCCAACCTCCAGGGCACAAGTGTCATACCGTCAGGCCTCTTTCCATCGTCACGCGCAAGACCATTCGGTTTGAGCACAGCTGCGACATTGGCGGTGGAAAGTGCCATGCGTATGATGTCGTTCAGGCTAGCGTGTCGGCCAATACGACCAGCGCTTCTCGAGCAAGAGAGACCATGGTGACCGAGCTGGTCAACAGCAGTACCACACTGACAGCGATGGGCCTCACAGCACCTTGCACCCAAGCGTAAGCTGACAGCTAGACGAAATGCGGTTGGATATAAAGGCTACCTGTGTTAAAAGAGGGCATGGCTTGCAACCAAAGTCCCGATTCCCAAACAGAGACAGCAAGAATACGAGCGCGATCTGCAATACTAGGACACGTATCTAGTAGCGATTTCCATGCTAGTTCGCAGATCGGCCGATCCCACAGTCTCTGGGAAGACAACTTTGAAGTTTGTAGTTGACAATAAGGTTCTTCCATACATCCCAACTACAAAATGTAAGTTTGTAATAGTAAAATAATTATTTTTAAATACCTTCAAATTTATAACTTTCGGATTTATTCCTATATATGTACTATGAGACCTTGCCTCTTGCCAAATTTCATGATTCTAGGTCAACGGGAAGTACCCTATAGGTTTTGATTCCCCTGTGAAATC
This sequence comes from Agriopis aurantiaria, assembly GCA_914767915.1. Classification (NCBI taxonomy): domain Eukaryota; kingdom Metazoa; phylum Arthropoda; class Insecta; order Lepidoptera; family Geometridae; genus Agriopis; species Agriopis aurantiaria. The sequence goes on from OU611990.1 coordinate 7,179,626, forward strand.
GCAAAATATACGACATAAAGGAACCCTAAGAGCGCGAGACCAAAAAAAAAACTAACTGAAGTTAAAATATTGAAAGACAAACTTAAGTTTGTAGTTGACAATAAGGTTCTTCGATACATTCCAACTACAAAATGTAAGTTTGTAATAGCAAAATAATAATTTTTAAATGATATACCTTCATATTTATAACTTTCGGATTTATTCCTATATATGTGCTATGAGACATTGCTTTTTGCCAAATTTCATAATTCTAGGTCAACGGGAAGTACCCTATAGGTTTTGGTTCCCCTGTGAAATCGCAAAATATGCGACATAAACGTTCATATCTTTTGATTGCGTTGACTTACAACTTTTATTTTTTTACAGCCGAAAGAAACCGTAGACCCAAGTATTTAGTATAAATTTCAACTTGCTACCTTTACGCGTTCTTGAGAAAAAGGGTCTTGACAGACGGACAGACAGACAGACGGACAACGAAGTGATCCTATAAGGGTTCCGTTTTTTCCTTTTGAGGTACGGAACCCTAAAAACGAGCAATAAAGCTCATTGATGACGAAGTGTTGGTGGGAAAGAAACTTCAGAATCTGAACCACCGGCGTAAAGTCGCAAGCTTGTCGGTATTTTATAGGATTTTCCACGGAGAGTGTGCAACGGAACTTCACGAACTTGTTCCCCCATCACCTTTTCATTACCGGACGTCCAAAAATGTCGCCCTTACTTGGTCGAAATACCATTTATTCGCACCAAGCGTTTTGACTCCACTTTCTTAATTAGAACAGCAAAACAATGGAACGCCTTGCCCCTGTCTGTGTTTCTGCAGCATTACAATCTTGGAGTGTTCAAGTCTAGGGTTAATGGGTTATTACTGGGCAAACGTGCTCCATCTTCGACCGCATCATCGCTTTCCATCAGGCGAGATCGCGGTCAAACGTTAGCCTAGTCCGATGTAAAAAAAAAAAAATAGGCCCCCCCAATCGATCTCCAAAAGGGCCAGTTGGAAGCGGCCTGCATCCAGCGTTTCCCTGCGGTCTCTTTTAGGTCGTCTGTCCATCTTGTGGGTGGACGTGCTACGCTGCGCTTACCAGTCCGTGGTCTCCATTCCAGAACCTTTCGGCCCCATCGGCCATCTGTTTTGCGTGATATGTGCCCTGCCCACTGCCATTTCAACATGCTAATCCGGTGGGCTATGTCGGTGACCTTCGTTCGTCTACGGATCTCCTCATTTCGGATTCGATCTCGTAGAGAAACCCCGAACATAGCCCTCTCCATAGCTCGTTGTGCGACTTTGAGCTTGCTTATGAGGCCCATAGTGAGAGATCACGTTTCAGTGCCGTAAGTCATCACTGGTAAAACACACACTGGTTGAAGACTTTCGTTTTTGGCCTAATTCACTAATTTCTCTTGAGGTCACGTTAGGTAATCCCATGCATAGCTCTTTCCATAGCACGTTGCGCGTTTCTGTTTTTTTATGTGAAATACAAGATTCTATAATCTCAATCTCGAAAATGTTGCTTACTAAAAGCCCGAACGTATTGCAACTCCTTTTCCAATTCAAGATACTGATCTATGAACATAAAACGCAGACTCTGCGAGAAATGAAAGACCAACCTTTCTAGATAATTGCCAAGATATGAACGGAACAATCCGGGTTATCAGAGCGGCTATCTCGAGTCATACAGCATTTTTAGAAGTAAGCTCGGCAAAGAACCTTGTACTTTCATTAGTTTATCTTGATTCGTCTGCTCACAATATGTGGTGGAAAGACTTGTTTTTCTCGAAAAGTTGCAAGTTGTGTTGTTTTGTTGACTTTTTTTAACATGCTTGTTGTTATTCTTGCTTGTAGCTTAACTTGTAAATAAATAACTATGAAATAATATTATAATCATAACATTGGATGTTGACTCATACTCGTTGTAATCATCGTATCGGTTTGAGTCTTTGCATTGCATGTATATGTAATCTAGAAAGAAAGCTTATATTAAGCTTTATTAAATTAAAAGATACTTTTTACAAAACAATTTTTTCCGTATTCTTCTTAGCAACCCTCGCCCATGCCTATATCATAATGGTAGATAAGAACATTTTGTCCGTCATCATGGGGCGTCCGCTATATTGAATTTACCAAATAAGACCAAAGTACCACCTTCTGCCTCCATCATCAGACCATCTCGATGGTACCATAAAATGGCATTGTCACCGAATTTACTACACAAGTTTACCAAATTTCAGCTCAATCGGTTGAGAATAACTAGTCTAATTCAATTGCAAGATTTATCCCACAGATACCGCAAACGTAAGTACTAACTAACAGGGCAAGTTAAATAAAAGTTTGGAAAAAGTAGAAAATGTATTTGAATTCACTGAAGAATCATCGAATAGAATAACTCGCAGAATCGTAACGAGTTACTGAGGTACACAGAAACATTGACAAAGCGAAAATAATCTCGCTTAGTAAACATTATGGAATTGCGTAAACTAAATAAATAGAAAGGGGTTCCGCATTCAGAACTTATCTGAAACAACTAAGGAGAACAAGTTTCGACGCCGTGAACTAACTCTAAGTACACTTTTCATTGTAGCTTGCGAGTTCGCTAAGTAACTATTGCAAGTCATTACTATTTTATTTACTTGATTATCTTAACATTGGTAAGGCAGAGTTTAATTTGCCGTGAATGTAGGATCAGTTTTTGATGTGAAACATTCTAGCCCGTTGGTCCAGTTAGTAGTGATCCTGCCTTCTTCGCTTGGGGGCGTGGGTTCGATTCCCACCTAGGACAAACATGTGATGAACATTTGTGTTTGTTCTATATCTGGGTGTTAATATCTATTTAAGTATAAATGTAAAAATGTATGTATATCAGTCTTTGGCAGCCATATCACAAGTTTTGCTTAGTTTGGGGCAGATGACCGTGTGTTAAAAAAAGACCCGTTTTTTTATTGGCTTGCCTTGGCAGTAAAACCGACTCATATGCCGTGACGGCAAACAACATGAAGCTCTCTTATGCCGTTATGTTTCACGTCTGCTGGGCATCCCGTGACAGCCAACTTTTTTATTGGTCAATAGGCTTTCGCTTGATCGCCACGCCACCTCACATGATGTTAAGCGATGATGCGGTTTACGATGCAGTATGCTTGCCTAGAAGAACAATTCACTCACGGTGTGAAGACATCCTGATTGTAACTATCGGGGAATAACCATTCAGGCAATGCATACCACAAGCAGCAGTATGCAAAATTAAAATGGAATCAAAGCGCTTCTTACGGGTTTTCGGAATATCAACCATGCCGCCCTGGCCGTCCGATAGAAAAATGGGTAAGAGCACCTGTTTGTTTACGGCCGAAGCCTAGCCAGAATAAATTTTTATGTTTAAAAATTTGTTTTTAACTAAAAAAAATTTTTTTTACATCTATTGTAATCTTTAATCGCATACTTTCGATTTCACATGAAAACATTAAGGCATTTTATATCATTATATTTACAGCCATTTTATTTAAAAAAAAGTTTTTTTTTTTTATTTATGACGTACGCGGCATCTGCTTTTAAGAGAGCATAGCTTACACCACGGTGCAAGTACCCTGCTCAAATTAGAACAAGAGCGTGCATGCCACAGCAGTATGCACATTCTCACCGAAAAGAGAAGTAAATAGAACTGAGAAGGAAAATCTGTCGCCAGGCATTATGACATTATGTCAACGCGTTGAACTCCGCATCCAAAGAACTTGGACCTTACTTGTTTGGGTTAGGTCTCAAAGTTCTTTGTCTGCATAGCACAGTTGCTAACTGATTTCGAATGACTGACGTTTCGTTTATATGGGTGCAACTGGCTACAACAAATTTTTTACAAAAATGCATTGACAGCCGATCTAATTCAAACAAAAAAAAAAAAAACTTTCCTGTGCATATGATTGTAATGATGCGTGCATCTTTATCTTGTTGCACAGGTTAGATGCGTGTAAGACGCGTTACCTACCGTAGTAATTCTATGTTAAAAATTGGGGCCTACATTTCAACCTACATCTATATAATAATAAAACATGGCAGTATTTATTTAGTTGCATCGTTAAAAATGTATAGAGTATCTTCCGTATGTACTGGCATATAAATTCTTTTCATCTAATGGTTGCCTGAAAGAGATCGCTTTTAGCGATAAAGCCACCTTTTTGTGGTACTATGTCGTAAGTTTTTATATATTTATGTAAATTTTATGTCCAGTGTGCACAATAAAGAGTTTGAGAAGGGATTATAAAGTTTTTCATTAAAGTGAAATTAACTTCTTCAAAGCTAATTATAGGACTTTACTGTCTAGACTTTCCTAAGTAGAATTGCTGAACTGCAAAAAACGAGTTAGTTAATTATTCTATTAGTTATTTCATCTGTTTTATTTTCAGAATCACTTCTATCTCAGCATTGCAGCCGCGAATAAATTTGTCCGATCAAAATAGAAGTTACAAATATAGGAAATTTAAGACAGTCTTCGCTTCTCAGGCACTTATTAAAATGCACCCTCAGAATATTGTCTTCAGGGATTCCAACTAACTTTGAAACTTTAAGGCGTAGACTCCATCCTAATTGATGGATCTGAGAAAAGTTAAGCCATCGCTTACCGGTTTATTGAATGTAAAGTAATTAAGAGCAAGAGTTTTGTGGCGATAGTACAACCACCAGGATTACTATTAAGAACCTTCTCGCAATAACAATACTAACGTTTGTTCTAGAGATAAATTGAAATGCTTGAATATTTAAATAGATAAAGTTCTAAAGTGTGACAACAATTTTATGTAGTTTATTTCTACGCTGTATATTATGACTTTGTGGTAAATAAGTGGCAGTTTAGAGTTGTTTGTTTGAGAACAATGTTTTAACGAACAGCGATACTATGTAGAAATATAATTTTTATTTTATATAATTTAGGGTAATTGGGTAAACATTCGAAACTTCAATGTGTGCGATACGATAAGCATATGACTCTATAATCGAAGGTTAGAGATTGATTTTAAGCTTGTAAAGCTGAGACAATTATTTTAAAATGGCAGCATCCGAACCGCTTTTACATTTATCTTAAAATGCGGCCGCTGAAAGAATGCGACTAATAATGCGTTTGTTTTGTCGTATCTTTGTATTATCTTCCTTGGTTATCTTCTATACCTATTTTTTGTTCATTTTTGAACAGCTTTCGAAATATTATCCGCCTCAAGTAGTGCTGTCTATTTTTTAACTTGCGCTTTCTATTAAACAAAGTATTTGCTTAGATAACGCAGACATGGAAAAAGACAACAGCTTCACAAATTTTTTCAAAAACTTAAGAATCCAAATATTACTACAGACGTCTCAGGACGAATTTTCCAAGTATAAATAGAACATTCTGCTCTTATTGTTGCAATATCGAAAAAAAAAATGTCATTCGGTAGTTTGTTGTACACGGTCGATCCCATAACATGAGTGAGCTTGTCAGCCTTCGCCAGGTTCCTAGGAACCTGCAAATACGATAATTAATTTTGTAGCAAGTACGACGTCACAGTTATGGCACACAACATTCAAACACAATCGCGTCACAAATCACACGATGCGTGAAACGAACTTTTAAGAAACTCCGTTATAGAATATCCTTTGAATGAGTTGTTCGAGCTTGTAAATAACTTTGAGACACTGGCTACAGAAAAACACAGATACAATTTTACAAGACTTCCAAAGTTTATAGCCAGTTAGACGACGTTCCTAACTTTCTTCTAATGACATACAGTGCACTGTGCAATGTTCCATTAGAGTGTGTGGAATCATAACTCAGTGAAAAGATGAGCATGTCACTCGCTTGAAGGTAAACGTTACGCTTGCACATAACATATTATTTACCACTCAGAATTTTGAACTTTAAACCCTGCAAGCAATGAACTGCGCTATATTAGATGTTTAATCTCTTTATGTCCTTAATATTTCCTCAACTTACGCACTTCAGCAGTGCAAGTACCATTCTTTTATCGATCGGCAAATTGACAGTTGAGGTCGTCAAATTCGATAATATGCAATTTTTTCAGTACTCGCTGTGATCGATTCTATGGCATTTTAGCGAATTTGACGATCGATAAAGAACGGTACTTTCACTGCAGGCATTTCAAAAGCTACCTTCCGTATAGAGAGGCTTTACTAAATTATATTATAAATTTAGGTGCCCCTTGTATCACCCAAAATCTTACAGGAACCGAATTAAAAATTAGCCTATGTGTGCTAACTCCATGCCAAATTTCATCCCAATTCTTTAGCCGTTACAGTGGGAACAAACATACACACTTCCATACACACAAACTCTCAAGTTTATTATGATATTAGTTAGAAGTGCTTATTTTTAGAACCAGACTGTTTTCAGCAGTAAAACATCACTTGAAACATTAATTGCTAAAATACGACATGTTTGAAATTAATTAATTAATCTTTGAGAGTAGTTTTTATCAAGGTATTGAAAATAACCGGAAATAATAATAACCGGATAGTTACCGAAACACACAGCGTAGGGAGGCCTCCCACTAGATGGACCGACGACATTGTGAGAGTCGCGGGTATCCAGTGGATGCAAAAGGCGGGCTGTCGTTCAGTGTGGAGGTTAAAGGGGGAGGCCTATGTTCAGCAGTGGACGTCTTCCGGCTGATGATGATGATGATGATTGAAAATCAAAAGCGATATCAATTTAAAAACAAATTCTAATGCCAAAACTAAGTACAATAAAAATAAGAAATACCAGATAAAATTACGCAAAATATTTAAAAAAAAATTACCTGATTAATAGTAAGTTCCGCTCGGCGGTCCATCTTCGTCTTTGACCAAAAATGCTATGTCTACGATAGACATCAAAATGTAAGGTACTTTTTACATTTTCCATGGAGTTGGCTCTCTGTGTAACTCTGGTGTTAAAAAGCCCGACAGTGGTGTCAAAAGTTGCTGAAAAGAGACTGTGTACTTTAGAGCACCCGAAACTTGACGACCCCTCTAAACTAACTTTACGTTGTTGACAGACGAGACTCTTGAATCGGAACATGTGTGAAAGATTATAACAGTATAATATTGTAAAAGAACAAGCGGACCGCGTGCTTGCTAGTCCGTCTTTTTTATAAATAAACCGGCCAAGTGCGAATCGGGCTCACGCACTGAGGGTTCCGTACCACCACAAAATTCAATTACGAAATTACCAGTTATAACTTGGTAATGAACAGAATCACCCTTTCAGGGGTAGGCTAAAATTCCAGCAGTGGACTGTTAAAAGGCTGATTATGATGATGATGATGATGAATGAACAGAAACTTGTCACCGACTTGCAGTTGGCCATTATTTATTATTTGTTGTTATATTTTAGAGAGTGTACTATAATCCTTTATAATCATGCCAAGTTTGACGCTTGTACGTATTACCATTTTAGCATTAGAGTTAATACAAATATATGTAAAAAAAAATACATTTGTTGTATGGGGACCCCCTTTCGTTTTTACTTTTTGACTTTTTATTATTTGTTAGTTAATCCGCTTTACATCTATTTTATGACATTTTAAAACATACAACAAAATTATTTTTTGCAGGGGGATATATAACAAAAGTATTACATTATGCAGATACGATGCACACACAAATTTATTCGTAGATTGAATTAAACTTCGAATAATCGAATGTGCAGATGTGAAAAAAAAAACGTAGAAGTATAGCAGAATATAGATTTGAGATTTGGATAGGTTTTTTTTTGTACTGACGAATGCCTTTATTAACTGATATTACTTCTATGTACTTAAAAACCGACTTCAAAATTTGTAAAATACGCAATTTCGTTTACCAAGTAAACGAATTTTCCAGTTATTTTTAATTAAAAACCAAACTACTGAATTAATTTTGATGAAATTTTATGGCACCAATCCGAAAGTATATCCAAATATCCATTCAAATATAGATAAAAAACAAATCGGTTTATAAAGGACGGAATTCTAAAATAACAGACATAAAATAATATACAACCTACCAACCAACCTGTATTCCCTTATTTAAAGGCGGTTAAAATACGAACTAACACTAAAAATCGAAACTATAGTTGGCCTATCATACAAAAGCAGCTGGACTGTCCACAGATGTCTATAAAGACAACCTAATTAATCATGGTTGCTTAAAGGTATGAAAACCCATAATACTAAAATGTGGTACCTCCTTGTAACCCTCTACAGGTTAAAAATAATGCTAGCTCAAATTCCTCCACGATCCTTATTCTATTACAAAGGATCTAGAGACGTCCCTGTCTCGCTTTCATGATTTATGTGCTTGGCATAAAGTTCAGCATCTGGATAATAAAATGATGAATAACGTTCAGCTGATCCCTTTCAGCGAATGCATTGTTATTAAAAATGTGGTTGCCATTTATTTGAAAAACTTTTGATGTCGTATATAAATGATGCGAATGTCTTAGTTGTGGGCCTAGAGTTAATAATTAAGTCAATTGTTTTGTGAGATTTTGTTGGTCTGTGAAATTCTGTCAATTTAGAGTTTGAAAAATAAAATGTATGTGGTCAACAAAATCAACAAATAATTAAAATATAATTGTGTTTCCGAGAGTTCCGTGTTGTTTCCGAGATATCGTCCAACCAAGTTTGACAGCTGTCATCCGAAATGAAGATCTTGACGAGATCTATCACTTTTGTAAAAGAACTGATGGTCCAGGATGGACAGTTTCCGAGATATCGACCAGCCAAGTTTGACAGCTGTCATCCGAAATGAAGATCTCGACGAGATATATCACTTTTGTGAAGGAACTGCTGGTCCAGGATGGACGGCTTCCGAGATATCGTCCAACCAAGTTTGACAGCTGTCATCAGAAATGAAGATCTCGACGAGGCCTATATTAAGAGAGAGGCCCAAGGCCGTCTTTTTGGGAAATACCATAAAAATAAAGTACTCTGTACGTCGGGATTCGTTTCGAAAATTATTTTATTTTATTTCTTGCATCCACCGATACCGGTATCAGCGGGTAATTTTTTTTTTCTTGTATCCGTGGATACCAGTATCAGCGGGTAAAATGAAAAAAAAAAATTGAAGGAAACGGATCACGGTATCGCTGGATACAACTCGCCCGGATCCGTGGCTAATACAACCGATACCGGGATCCGTGGATACAAACCCCTAAAATGACTCGGTATGTCCTAAAACTGTGACCAGAACCATCGGAGGATGGGCAGCAGTGTCCTATTAGTATACGGTGAACGTACACAAGCCACCTGCCAAGCGTGGGGATTATGGCAACACCCCTCTCTAAGTGGGAGGCCTTTGTTCAGCAGTGAACGTTTACTGGCTGCTGATGTGATACCCAGAACTATTTTTCAGAATGTCAACAGTTCAAAACCTTACATGGCATTGCATTGTGCTCATCTCCCTGAGGTATACAGAATACAGAAACGTTTATTTTGTGACACAAATTTTTTAAAAGAAACAAACATTATGTGTAAAAATGTAAAATAATAATAATATAAGTACTAATTCTTTTTAAAGCGAGGTTCTCCCACTTTTAAACAACGCTTAATGCTACAGATGGCCATCATCATGATCATCATCATCAGCCTATTTAATGTTCGTCCACTGCTGGACGTAGGCCTCTCCTAAAGAACGCCACAAGGCACGATCTGCTTCGCATCCACTTGCCACCAGCCGCCTTTCGCAGGTCGTCACTCCACCTGGCTGCAGGGCGTCCTACTCTACGTTTGCCGATACGTGGTCTCCACTCTAGAACCCGTCTACCCCAGCGGTTGTCAGTTCTTCTACAGATGTTGCCAGCCCATTGACACTTCAGCTTGCTAATTCTTTGAGCTATGTCTGTCACTTTAGTTCTTAGTCGGATAATCTCATTTCTGACTCTATCTCTCAAAGAAACGCCAAGCAGATGACCATAGTAGGGCTTAATATGTTGTATTAAAGTCGCAATTACAATGGGGCTAACATACGAATTCAACATTAAAAAAATGCTAAAAGTGCGAAAAATGGGCCTAAAGCCTATTAATTTCAAAAGAAACATTGCCCTTAAATTCGAACCACAGTGATATTTGCACACTACTGTTTGGCGGTTGAATAACTAGCAATGATGTAGTACTTCCCCAGGCAGACTCTAAAAGACAACCAGAGGTTCAATGGTTCACTTCCAAAGGTTGTCGGCTAATAAACAATTTTAGCTTAGCCTTATTCTGGCACTCTTAGCTCTGAAAGAGGTTTTAATTATCTTCGCAACTAAGCAGCTATTAAAACTGGAGTCACCCCAAATTGCAGAAGGCCATAAAACCACGAATTTATTCTCAAGTAGTCTCTCTATTAGTTTATTATTAAAAAAAGTAGTTGGCGTCCATATTAAAGATATCAATAAGCCCTCATAAGTAGGGCAGCGGTTAGGGTCAGTGAGGAACAGCGGGCGTATTATATTAATACTTTTGGGTCTGATATCCTCCCTAAGCCAGGGCGTTATTATGAGCAATACATTGCTGGGGACAAATAGGTACTTTACTAAGTATTACGACATCCGGCGCCCATCTCGGTAAACTCAAGGCGGTAGACTTTGAAACGAAATCATTTCATTCGTAGTATGAAGAAAATTTTAACTACTGATAGAAATGGCTTGATTTTTCTAAACGAATGCAGACTTTTAATTAAATTATCGGACGCGAAGTAAATTATGGTTAACAAACGTCCGTAGTTTCATATATGAACAAAGCTATATACAATATACATCGAAACAAAACTATTTTACCAAAACCAACCGTATGTTTATACATTTACGGCTCAGTTCTCTAATGTCTATTCGATTCGCACAACATCGTCACAACTCGTCAACCGTCGTTGATGGAACGATACGACGATGTCAAAATCGCAAGTGGGAAAGAAATGAAGTATATCATCGAAAAATACAAAGACCTTGGCATAACCTTGGAAGACGTCGTTAACTGTCTGGACATAAAATGTATGGAGTAACGTTTATGTTTTTATTTTATTTTATACGATATTGTACTTAGGTATATTGAGTAATGATATCTTCTTGGATGAAATGATGCTACCGTGCTATTAACCGATTAGAAAAGAGGAGGTTCTTTATCATTATTAGGGTTCCGTACATCAAAAGGAACCCATATAGGATCACTTTGTTGTAGCCTACAACAAAATAATCCTATATGAGTACAAACGGATAGACGGACAGACGTACAGACAGACAAACGTAAAGACAGACAGACGTACAGATAGTCAGACGTACCTACAACTTGTAGGTACGTATGTTTGTCTGTCCGTGTGTCAATTTCTAATTAACATAATACTTAACACATTGATTATGAACAACTTTTACTATGGGACCAAACCTGAAATTGCGATTTTTTTTGCTGTTCCGTAGAAAACGGTCATTTACACATTTGACACTCAAAATGTATGGAAGAGCTGATATTTTTTTCGCGAATTCAGTGCTGGTCCATAGTAAAAGTTGTTCATAATGATGAGTACAATGACCTCCTTTGGCTTAGTATATGCGTAATCCAGTATAGAAAAAATAATTATCAAGACGGCTCCATTTCACTCCATTTTGACTCTGTTCCGATTACTTCAGAATGCACTACTATCGCGGTCACTATTTGCGCATTAGTCTTGGTACGCGCGTGAAAGAGAATGCTGCGTGATCAAAATATTATAATTGTGATGACAAAATAAGTGATTTCTATGGGTTTCTGTGACTATTTCGATGATAAACAGTAATGTAAGTGTAAAAGTGAAATATTTACTTACTGATGATATGATACGCCATCTTTTTTCGTACTTTTGTTGTTATTGTTGCATTTTTTCACGGAGCACTTGAGCATGTTACGGCTTGTGCTACTATCGCGTGACTGTGGGTCCGATCCGTCACCGTATTGACTCGTGACGGATTGAGTATTGCCGCGATTAGCGCGTCAATGTTGCATCTTTGTATTTTTTGATCAAAGGTTTTGTTTTGACGTTTGCGGCGTGTCATTGGCGTGGTTTGTAGTTTTATATGGAATTAAGGTTCTGGTGAGTCAAGCTAGCGTCTCGGCGTGCAAGCGGCCGTAGTCAATGCTATTTGGTTTGGCTAGGTTCTAAGATGTAGTTATATCATTTTCCACCTATTTACTTACCTTACTAGAATTCTCTATTTTATTGCAAACTAGCTGACCTGACAGACGTTGTCCTGTCTTAGAACTGTCAAACACGCAAAGTTAAAATTGTCAATCTTATTTTTCTACACCTTGGGTTAATACATTATTGGAGTTTTAGTAAAGATCCCAATTTTTTTGAAAATATATTATAGCCTATGTTACCCGGGGATAGTGTAGCTTCCCAAGAGTGAAAGAATTTTTCAAATAGGTTCAGTAGTTTCGGAGCCTATTCAATGCAAACAAACAAACAATCTAATCTTTCCTCTTTATAATATTATTATATTATATATATATAGTATAGACAGTGGCGTCGATTCTGTCATACCACTCACTAAACTAAACCAATCTGACAGGACTAAAATTATCTGCCTCTCTTTTCATTTTAATATGTGAAAGAAGGATGGTAATAATTTTAGAGCTGTCAAATTTAGTTTAGTTTAGTTTAGGGAACATCAGAATCGATGCCACTATCAATTTATGTTTATTCATCTTTAATGTATTGCAATAGAGTCTATTTTTTTTTATAGTCTACATACCTATGCGCGAAAAAAATACCACAACGGTATTTATTGATAGTTCACTCCGCATGAGTAATATTCGAAGCAATATGATCGATAAGGGTAAACAGGACCGCAAGTTGTCTTAAATCTCGAAACATGACATCCAAGTTAATAAGACCCTTGATATGCTATGACTATTATCATGAAGATCGCGGAATAAGCTTTTGTTTCGGAAGAGAAAGGTCTTTCATTGTTGGTCGTACCACCACTTTACCGCCCCGGGGAAATCTATATGAAAGCGAGGCAAATGAAATAATGCTTTTGTATGTTGCTTATTGTTATCCATATATCTCGTTTGCATGTCTCTATTGTCATTTGAATGGGGTTATATTTATAGTTGATGTGTGTTATTCGAAGATCATTAATCGTGGTGAGCTCGTCACATGGTTTTGTGGTCTACCGGATGCGGGAATAGAGGGAACATTCATTAGACAACGTCAGTGTCATGTCTAATACTGCTTTTGCATATTTCAAAATGCCTCGTAGCTGGCTGGCTTCGATTCGTAGCTCTGACTACGAGCTACGAGTCGTAGCTCTAGCTACGAGCTACGAGTCATAGCAATCACATTACGACTCGTGAAGTCCGAAACTGCAACACGAACAGTCCGATAATGACGTCATCTGCAAACGGAAAATCACCAGTTTATCGCCAGCGCAGTTCAATCCCTCAGCCGTCAACCCAAAATTGAATTTTAGAGCGAAAATTTAGTCTGTGACAGTTGAGTGATGGATCACCAATTCAAATAAAACGACCCTCCAAGTTTGATAAAAATCAATTCGCAAAAAATACGCATAATTCTTTAGGTTTTTTTTTTTTGATATTCCTCCATTCAATTGGATGGACACTTATTCGGAGTATCCAGACAATGTAATCCTAATCGACATGTACACAGGCGAATCGTGTTAGTTAGTTACACAACCGTCAATACGATGTCCAAATAAAACCTTTGTCCTAAGTAAATACAACTGGGCGGACTTTTCCTGCCGTATAGAGCACTTGCGCAAAATCCCAATGTAAATTTAAGCAAGCGGTGGAAAGCGGAAAAAAATATTGATACAATGCTCCTTTTTGTGCGGGATGTGGATTCACGAACAATGAGTGCAGTACGTAGTAATTTTACTTATGTACCTACGTACATTTTATTTCAATCCATTTTCACTTCATCCATTCTGAACTCGAATGAGTTTGCCATGTATTGTAATTGTATTGTACTTCATTGGAATTTCGACGTTATTTTTTTTCCCGACTGTGCAAGAAGGAGGGTATGTTTTTCGTGTGTATGTATGTATGAGGTTTGTTGGCACGCCCTATAGCCTAAACCGATTAACAGATTTTGATGTGTGAGGTGTCATTTAAATCGCTTTAATGGTGGAAGTGGTATAGGGTAGCAAAAGTTATAAGGAAACTTTGCTAAAAATCTCAATATTACCATTATTAAGTTGTGTTTTAGCAGATTTCAAAAAATACAACACTTCCATGAAATATTCAGTTATATACGAGATAAAGCGGTGTGAAAAAGGTTTGTATCTACTACGAGTAGGTACGCAGTGCGCCGCTGTTACTTTTCACTATTTATACAGAGCAGTCGCGTAATTTTTTTTTTATAATTAAATTTACTTGTTTAAAAATCTGAACGAATATCGCAGTTTAAGACTGTATGAACTGACTGGCGAGTGTGTGACCATGTCACACGAAGAACTGATAACCGACGGGGAAGAAAGGTTCTTGAGTGAAAGTCATGTACGAACCGAAAGACGCAGCGTAGGTAGGCCTCCCACTAGATGGACCCGTGAATCGCTGTGAGGGATAATATAGATTAATTCCTTTCTTATTTTTTTATTTATCCTCCTCCTCCTTAAATCGTATTCCTCATGTATGAGGGTCGTGACCACCTCCACCTTCCATTAATCTCTCTTAATCTTTCATATTTTTTTTTATTTATATGCATACTATTAATGTATGAGATACTAATGTGAAGCTTAACCGTGTTAAATCTCAATAAATACAATTTAATTTATTTTAGATAATGCAGATCTGATGCACACTCTACGAAATGTATTCGATAAAAAAAATCGTTGATTAGCAACTTTGCGTGGTAACAGTGGACGTCTTCTGGCTGATGATGATGAGACCGTATGAAACATTCTTACTATAAGTAATTCTTAAATTTGAAGTGTCGTACCTCATAAATAATGATTTACTATATAAATGTTATAGATGGCGGCCAAGCGCAAGCCTATCTATTATAAAAAATTACGAACGGCAGGATTTGAACCCGCACCATCGAGTATACGCCTCGAATGCTCTATCCACTAAGCTACGACCACCAACGCTGAGACGCTGTGGTGGTCGTAAAATTTTAGAATTATCTATATCATTTAATTTCTTACTATAATCTTCTGTAAATATTATATGTAAAAGGCGATGTATGTATGTATGTAGGTATGTTCCTTATGGACTCCGAAACGGGTAAACTGATTTTGATGAAATTTTCAGGCAATCTTCCGATTAGCCCAGCAATACTAGTGATCCTCTTAAGTTAGGTAGCGATCGTATTAGCAGTTTTATTTTGTGTTATAATATTTTCCCTACAAAAAAACAAGTACAAGAATTCAAGTCTCATTGACAGATGTAATCATTAAAAAAACATCAAAGTCAAAGGAGGTTACTGTCACTACCAAGGAGGTCTATAACACGGATGAAACCGCGAGGAGCAGCTAGTACAAAATAAAGTAAACATTTAATTTTGGCATAATATTTTGACCCTCGAGTCAATAACCTTTCCTAATTATCCCTATTTTAGATAGTTCAGGCCCTAAAACTTATCTCAAAGGATTAAAAAACTTTCCAAAGACGTTTAATCCTCTTAAATTGTAGATTAAAACATTAAATTTAATTACGAAGTTTTCGAAAAGCAATTAGCTTCAGTAAACTTTCGTGCCGTAAGAAATGTTTCGATGAAGATTTCGTGCGAAACTTTCAAGAATATCTGGCCAAGAGCGTGTCGAGACACGCATATGGTAGGGTTCCGTTTTTCGTAGCCAAAGTATTATAATTGTGACATAATATTGTAGTAAATTTTTGTTCATAATATTAATAAATTATTATTTAATTTGGATTATGTACACATAATAATATTGTTAACATATACAGGGGTCTTACGGAAAACTGCTATTACAGGCACCTAATCCACTCAGTTGGAAAATCACGCGACCGCAAACCGTATCTGGGCGCGATAAGAATCACGTTCGCGTGATTTTCCAACTGAGCGGATTAGGTGCCGCAATTAGCTGTTGTTCGTAAGGCCCCTGTTCATATAAGTTTATATACATCGTTGTAAAAAGTATACTGGAGAAGTTTGACTTGTAACTATGGAGTTATCAATAAAGAATTGTATTGTATTGTGGTCACAATAATCATAGTTCAGAAATTGGTGGTGACTGAAAAAATCGAAAGAACGAAGCTCGTGGACAACCAAATTTTAGAGGTGCATCATACCAACATAACATATACTTTTTTATGTTTTAGTCAAAAAGAAAACTACTTGAGAAATATTCTTTGTTAAGACAATTTTACGAAAAAGACAATGACCTTAGACCTCGAACGTCTTAAATTTATTACAGTTTTATCGCTTTGAAGTTTTAAGGTTCAAAAAAATTAGGAAGGAGACAGACAGATGGATGGACATCACGAATTTATGAGGATTCCTTGTCAGGCTACGGAACCCTAAAAAGCGTAAAATTAAATAGAGATATTAAGCACAAACGTGATCTCGTGACGTCTTTTTAAAAGCTTAACATATCCATAAAAATACATAATGGCACATTTTATATGAGCAATATAAAACTAATCTAATAATTCAATTTCATCAATCATAATTATACCGTCATCAGTAGTTATGCACCATCACACGTCATCAGTAGTACAAAAACTACTATGATTTTGATGGTAAGAATATAATAAACAGTCTGCTACTTTTTGCTTGCATGTTCCAAATATCGAGAAATACTTGTAATTTGATAATATAGGCGACAAAAGTTTAATATCCACAATATACATTTAACACGTGACAAAAAAGGTCCCATCTCGCAAACCGGTATCCTTTACGCGACTTAAAATTATTCAAAACAAACATTTATACAATTTAAATTCAACAAGCTCAACAAAAAGTTGACGTCACGTCTGAAAATTTTCCGCAATATTGTAAACAAAATAAACGAAGCGACAGTAACAGAACAGAAAGAATTTAATATCCACCGTGGCATACGGAATGCTTGTAACAATTTGTTTTCTTCCCGCCAACATTCTTTTTTCGGGTTTCACATACTTATGGGGCTTTTTTCTCATTTGTTTGTCGTGGTTGAGCAGTCATCACTTTGATAACGCGTTTAACAACTCTTTTGAAAGTTCGCCTTTTGTCGTCGTAAAACGCTGTGGTTTATGTTCGTATAAGATGAGGGATGTAGCTGGATTTGACATCCGAATGTCAATATCAGGAACAAGCGAAACAAATACATGTACAGAAACTGTAGTATGACGAAGACATAGATAATGATTAACCTCTTTGTCAGAATTTCGGGTTGTTTTTGCTGGGTTCAACTAGATCTGAGAACGTTTTTATTTATTTTCATATACTTAAAAGTGATTGTCTGATTGTGTTTTATATGTTCATAGCACCAGATGTGGTGAACTGCTGTTATATCTGTTATGTTATACATCTATATCTTTATATCTGTTAATAGGATCGATTTTCAAGGTTTAGTTGACAGTCTTCAACAGAAAGCCTGAAAGCTCGTCCACATAATCATAGATCAGTGGAAATTGCACACTGTGCGAATCAAGTGATCGTTCTTGCCTCACACTTGCAAAATGTGGAATGAGCTACCTTTCCCGGTGTTTCCGAGAAGCTGCAACATTGGATTTTACAAAAGGCGAGTTAATGGATTCAGAGGGTCAGCAACGTAGTTGTGATACCTCTGGTGTTACAAACACCCATAGGCGACGGACAGGCAGCCTGTTTGCTTGTTTGCCACCTATGGCATAAAACAATGTTAGTGTTTTTATTTTGTAGCCTGAAATAAAAAGCCAGCCATATTATTAGTAAGTTATAACTGTTAACCAAACCTTCAAAATCAATCCAAATAAATAAATTAAGGAGTCAGTAGAATAACTACTGTAGAATTTTGTACAACATCTTAAATTTGACGTACATAAACGCCAAGTCCAGTTATAACCTTCATCCTAGATGTTCATGCATTTATCTCTTGTTTTCCGAATAGACAAAGTTACATTTTATACCTTCGTCGCATAATATTGACCCGATATTCTACTAAAGTTATTGGAAAAGTTAACGCTTTGACTGAACTGAGTAACCAATAGCATATTCAATTCGACATCGGTATTACTCGCTACTCATACATTATACGATTAAACATGTCATTAGCAGACTATCGAGTAACAATTAGATTAGACTGATACGTGTGACTGGTTGTTGATCAAAGATCAAATTTGAATCCATTAGGCGGTTAAGACATACAGTTCGACTGTTAGTCATGCCATCAAAGAGCTATTGCCGTTACAGTAATATTTGATAAGACATCCGATTAGTAATATGCGATTTTGATTGGTAATGGGTTATATTGTTGTTTTTGTTATCGCCTTGGCTTTCTACCTTTATATTTTAAAGTCAGAACTACATTAACGCCACTTATAGCATAATTGTTAATTTGTATAATTAGTATTGATTTCACTTTAGCACGTAATTTAGAGGGCGCTAGCGTAGCACCATCGAATAATCAAAAACCGTTCAGTCACGACATAAAATCTGTCTTGGAGGGGATGTTTCGTCGAGGGATGGTGCTAGGCTGGCGACTGATTTTCTTTGGATTCTACATTTGAACGAATATGACGAGTTTAGTAATTACGAATATAATTTCTGTAAAAGCGATTCGTAATAATTATAGACCTGCTTTACACACACGAGTTTAATAGATATTATATATATTATATATATATCCATACATTTTTTTATCCTACCTTCTTCACACGACGCAAATTTATTTATCTTTAAAAATTAAAATTACTAATATTATTCTACCAGTACTTTTGAAAAAAATATAATAGGTATACCTAACCTCAATTTTATTTTAAAATACCTATTTAGTAAGATTTCGCCATATGGAAATCAGCATAAATAACATATTGATATTATTACCTATTTTTTCTCGAAAGAACTGCTTACTCTTAAGAACTGCTTACTCTTAAGAACTTCTTACTCTAAAGAACTGCTTACTCTTAATAACTACTAACTCTAAAGAACTGCTTACTCTAAAGAACTGCTTACTCTAAAGAACTGCTTACTCTAAAGAACTGCTTACTCTAAAGAACTGCTTACTCTAAAGAACTGCTTACTCTAAAGAACTGCTTACTCTAAAGAACTGCTTACTCTAAAGAATTGCTTGCTCTAAAAAATTGCTACAAGCTAATTTAATTGCTAATTTATTGTTCTCTGATAATATTTAAAACTTGTGACTTAACGTTAATAGATTAAACAATATAAAACATAGTTTTCCAATCAAATGAACTAGTGATAAATTTATCACATAACTCAATGAATAAACTGTGTTTAACTTCAAAGGGCGAAAAGCATAATTATTATGATGTCTACTATTTAAACCAATAGCGATTTGAATTAATTGCAATTGGAATTGAAATGACGCGAGGTAATATTTATGTAGAAATAATTTTAATGAAATTGGGACCTGATTTAAATTTATTGGATACCAATGTGGTTCTTTTGAAATAGATAACGTAACAAACGTGATAACTTTTTTATATAACTATTGTATTAATACACTTTTTTGTTAGCTTTACTTGTAACTTACTAATGACCTAGCCAAACAAATTTAGGAAATTTATTTTAACCTACTTTAAATTGTTATTTATTTTATTTTAGGTTAGGCTAAATATACATATTTGGACGCTGGACGCAGGCCGCTTCCAACCGGCCCTTTTGGAGATCGATGGGGGATGCTTTTGTGCAGCAGTGGACATCCTATCGCTAAAATGATGATGATGATGTCATATTTGGAATCATAATAAACATAACTAAAAAAAAAAAAAACTACACTAATTTAATAAACTGCTACCCGTAAGCATCGTTCCAAAAATGCTAGCCGCATTGCCGCGTTGTATTGCAAATTGAAATACTAACACGTTGCGCAAGATACCGACTAGCATTTTGGTCACGAAACGCTTCGACCAGAAGTTTAGATAGTTCATTTGAAACTTTGCAAAAATAATTTAATTAAAGTGCAAATTTAATTCGCTTTTTTTTTGTTTTTCCTCGGACTAGGCTAACGTTTGTCCGCGACACTTTACACTTGAGTATAAGTTAAAAATTAAAACAAAAACCGACAAAAGAGCTGGTAATCTTCAAACGGCTGAACATATTTTCATGAATGATTGTTGAAAACTCTCTCGATCAAGTCACCTTACAAACAAAAAAAATAAATATCAAAATCAGTTCAGTAGTTTGGGAGCTATGATGTCACAGATAGACACACAAATACACAGGTTAAACTTATGAAACATAAAAAAAATATAGATAGGCTTGCGCTTGGCCGCCATCTCGCCTGATGTTAAGCGACGATGCGGTCTACGATGCATGCTTGCCGAGAAGAAACCAATTCACTCTCGACTTGAAGACACCCAGATTGTTTGACGACTCCTTTTGCGTTGAAGGTTAAAAATGTAACTTTTTGTATGTCAGAGGCTAAAATCGCAGGGCCCTGCTAGCTCAATAAGTCTTTCTGACATGAAATTTAGAACTTGTGTAATTCATTTAAGGCGAAATGGTAGAGAACCGTACACTTGTATGACGGTAATGTAGCGTGCGCGCTTTCAAATATTTCCAATATTTATATTGTCATTATTTTCTACAAATAATCTTACGCTCTTACAAAAAACTGTGACCACCAAAGTATTTGAATGATTGTTAGAATAAGACACATTTTTTTTGATAAAAATACCTTCTATAGAATTTGAATGAAGTTGATTCAATCCATTGAAGGGAACGTAAAAACGGGTGTTTTATTAGGAAAGTTTACGATTTCTTTCTATCGCGATAAATTTCTATAGTGTATCGGTGAACACATCCGAATAAAATATTTCAAAAACATTTATTAAACGTAAAGGAATAATGTCAATTAATCGATTTTAAAGGTCTACTTTTGAATATTCGTGATGAAGAATCGTCAAATTTGAAGCATATTTCGTCTTAATCTTCTTACGGAAATTTTATTTGCTAAGACAAATTCAGAAGTATCGTCAGTCAAAAAGTTATATGTTTATGTAGTTCGCAAAGAACTAAAGTAAAACGGCAATACTAGCTACCGCTTCGAGGGCCATCTCGCCAAATGAGTTCGAGACGCCGTGGATTGACACTTGACAGACTTTCAAACACGAAAATGGCCCATTAAGATATAGTTCGCGACATATATACGTTCCCTGACAGTGCATAAGCTTTTAAAAAAGATTTAGTTAAGTTGGCGTAATTATTTTCTTGTTGAGCAGAATAGCGACTAGTTCATGGCTATGGCTATGGGTCGTTAACTAGCGGACTGATTAAATAATTATTTCTATCTCCATCGTCCCTATATTCAACCCAATGAGAGTAACATAAGAATAAAGTGAGATAAATAATCATTATCTACCGCAGAAAAGTTATTAAAATCATGTTTTGGACCGCATCGGTCATATTTTTTTTTTTTTTTTTTTTGGTGGATCACGTTGAATTGGAAGTTGCTGGATAAATCGCGCCCCGCTGTTTCACCCGCGTGGACTACTTATATCCTCAGCTATCTGCCAGTGAAAACACCGTCAAAAATGGTCTAGTCGTTTGGAGTCCATAGGGAACATACACATAGGTACAACTACACAGATCACTTTTTATACATAAGATTTTTGTCTTAACGGATTTTTGTATTGAAAAACTGTCAAAATTCATTGTTACGAAAAATCAACGAAATAAACAAAAGCCTGTTTGCCAGATTTTTAAATTCAACCCTAATTACGATGCAAGATGGGTCGACGATATTGTCACCATCGTGGGTTGAATCTGGACTCGATGAGTAAAGCACTGAGGCAGATGGCTTAGCAAGAGAGAGAGGCCTAGCTATATCTAGCAGATAGATAATGAAGGTAAGAATAATCAAGGTAATGATTGGAAAGCCCTATCCACAGATTGTTTGACTCTGACTTTGTTTTTGATTCTTGGAACCATTATAAAAAAAAAAAAATGCAATGCGTAATATAATTACAGTGGGCAAATTACGAAACCTTCATAAAAAATAATTTCGAAATAAAAAAATTGCATGGAACTCGATGCGTATTTTACGTATAGAGTCTTAGAATAACTACACAAAGAAACCAAGTACATTCGCAAAATTTAAGCCATACAAATGGTGTCATATATGGCTCCAAAAAAAATATAAAAATTTTACTATGACAATTTGCGCGGTGAAATCGTACCACAACAAATCAGAAAAGCAGAGTTATGGTGTGACATTCCACAGGTAATCCATAAATTTTCTTGCTTAAATCGTTTAAAATACCAATCGAAACGTAAACTACAAAGCGAATTTGTAGCTTACGTTTTGAGAAGGCGTTGTTTGGAAACCTATGTTGTATTATAATTAATGTAGAGACGGAAGAGCGGGGCCCTCTGGCACAGACATTTTATGTCTAAAAGAGGGCTCCTGCCTACATTTTATATTTTGTAAATCGTGTTAAAGAAATAAAAATTTATTTATTATTATTATTTATTACCCTCTCTGGGTAGTTATACTAAGTATAGAATATTTGTAGTTTGCCCACTGAACTGGTCTCCCCAACTTATTTCATTTACTCCTAAACAAAAACTTATGTTCTGAACAAGCTAGCTGCCTAAAATATTTCGAGTTAATGTACCGTCCCAGTGTACGAGTAATGTGCTATAGCATAAACGATATTTGTCCCAAATAGCTCGGATAAAGGTACTCGTAGTGGAAGTGCCGGTGCTCCGTTATCGCTTTGTCGATGGTTGAGTACACGTCATTTGGAGGTAATGGCGATAAATGTATCGAGTATGAGAGAGTACGAGCTAACGATGTATAAACGTACATAAAATAAGAAGTATCGAGTCTTTCGCAATTATTTTAAAGTAGGCACCATTTTCAACTTACTTCAAATAATTGAAAAGATTTTTTTTTGTACAAACCTTTAGTTTCCAAGGAATATGTAATCTTTGTCTTGGAGCGGTGGCCATATTGAATTTAGTGTGATGTAGGTAGCTCATGTATGAGCTACATCACACTAAATTAAAAAAAGTAAAAACAAAAGGTAGGTCGCCATACCACAAACGTATTTTTTAAACGTATTTTTGTATTAGCTCTAATCTAAAAACGGTAATACAAGGGTAATACGTACAAGCGTCAAACTTGGCATAATTATAGTACAAACTCTAAATAATAACAATAAATAATAAATATTGGCCAAGTGCGAGTTGATGATAAATTTTTGTTCATTACCAAGTTAAACAACTTATTTTGCTATTCAGATGACCTCATCATTCGATCGAATCGAAATGCCACCATATTTTACTAATATCAAAGTCGGTTTTTGGAATTGATAATTATTGTACTTTGTGGTGCATTATTTTAACTTATGAAAATTTTTATGGGTACATGTGTGCATTATTTATATAAATAGAAAACTAAAACAAAGTTTGATTATTATTTTCGGATACAAAAACCGGACCATTTTAAAGCAACGGCGTTTTCCCTTCATTGAACCGGGTATTTGTAAACTTGTGAACTTGTAAACAGCAGCGATATCAGATAATGACCGTTCTGTATCGAAACGCCGACGTGGGCTAAGTTTTATGGCATTTTTATGACTACCCGTGATCGTTTTTGCTGATTCTACTTAAAAACATTGGTGATTTAGTGCACGTGAAGTAACGGTTATGTTTGTTGTGAAAAATTTGATATCAGAGGGTAATTTTGTTGGAGTTATGCTTAATGGTCTTTGATTGCAGAATATTTAACTTTTGAATGCTTTGTTTTGAAATTCATAACTATGTTTTTACGACTACGTCGTTTTGCTTACTTACCTCTCGTACTGCTGAAAAAGAACCGACGTCTTCGATGCTTCACGAAGAATAAACTGCAAACAAACTATCGGATGCATCCGTAAACCACGGCTGAAAGACGAACGCGTCTTCAGCTGGCAAAAACATACAGCGGCAGATCACCTTCAAACGTCTCATTAATGAAGGTCAGCCCAAGTTCATGTCTGTGACTTATGATCGATAGCATACACATCATAATGTGAATGTGTTAGTTATATCGCGATCATTAGTTGCGGTTTATTTTCACGTCCGTTTATTTTATTTGCAGCTTTTATTGCGCAATCTACAACACCCACCCACAAGATGGACAGACGACCTAAAAGAGACCGCAGGGAAACGCTGAATGGACCAACCAACCCTTTTGGAGATCGATGGGGGAGGCCTATGTCCAGCAGTGCACGTCCTACGGCTGAAATGATGACGATGATGATTATTGTGCAATCACTGACGATGCCCGGCGTAAAGAAAAGGTTTGTCTGTGCTTCATTATATCCAAAGTAGTACTATTATACCACATAGGACTTTGTGAGTGACATTATAACCACTTGACTGCTCATCCATTACCTTGCCGAAAGCCAAAGGTTCTAAAATGTCAACCTAAACTATTTCGAGCGGGCCAATCCTAGCCGCGAATTAAATTTATGACTTTTGAGTCTCCAATTGTCCGACTTGGCTACATACAATACAATACAAAACTCTTTATTAAAATACCACAAAACAAGGATAACATAAACATTACAACAAAAATATTATCTAGGCTTTTAACTGGCGGCCTTATCGCTTAAAGCGATCTCTTCCAGGCAACCGTGCACGGAAAGGAATTGTATTTAAAAATGTGTGGCCTTAACTAAAAATAAAAAATAGAAAGTAAATACCTATGCAAATAACAACAAACAATCAATAGACTACAAATAAATATTACATACTAATATATGCATATACATAGACTACATAATATAAACAACATACAACTACAACATACAACATACTACTACTACGTGGCTACATTTTGCAAAAGGGAATTTTGACTACATGCGCGATCATGTGGTATTTTATCTTTGGACTTTGTCGATTAAATCTCTAAGAATAACAATGTGTGTGACCGTTTTGAACTGCGTGAGCCAATGGGTGAGATTTTAGATGGGTGAGTGAGTACCTTACCCCATCACCACTACTATGGCCAATGGTGGCTTACGCGTGACCAATAACTTTTTATTTTTTATTTTTATTTTTTTATAATTAATAGGCTTGCGTTTGACCACCATCACGCCTGATGTTAAGCGATGATGCGGTCTACGTTGGAGCACGCTTGCCCAGAAGGAACCGATTATTTATTTTTATTATTTAGTCTTGTCACGTCACCTACTAGATTTTTACAAAAAACAACATTTTTTTGTATTTAAATGCGCTTTGAATTTATAATTCGCAATGCTTAATGGAAATCCTAATTGCCTACGTGTAATAACCATTCGTGTCATTCAGCTACTAATTACGATTTAATGTTTGTTCAGGTTTGTGGATATTCAACACGCGAGTACATTTTATGACGTGCGTTTTATTCAAACGTTTAGAAAATGCGGCGCCTACTTTGTGGGAATTGAAGGAAAGCTAAGGAATTATGTTAAGAAGTTTGCGACGCCTCGATATGCGTACTAAAATAAACTATATTCCGACGTAGGAAGAGTTTCTAATTATTTAAATATCATTTCAGAATGTACTTCCATACTTATGGACTTAGAGCAATTCAGAAAGAACTTAAAAAATTTCAATGCACGGATTGTGATATCAAAATGTCAGCCCATTAATGTGAAAAGTGCCTTCACAAATACTTTCAATAATTTATCAAAGTCCATGGATTCCCAATGACAACATGTTTGATGCCAAAATTACAGAAGAAAAAAACTTTATCGCAATTGTTTAAACGTGTAAAACAAGTTCCCATCGGATATCACAAAATTGATTCCATTTAAAATAAAAAGTGCAGCGTTGGAAATTCCCTCGATAAAATCCGCGAATAGTGTTTAATTTCAATCCGTAATAATCGCGAAAATCTAAGAAATATGTAACAAATGCAACGTTTTTACATGCTTTTTTTATACATTTAACTTCATGTTTTTTTAATATTAATTATATGTATTAAGTATATTAAAAATATATATATATATATTCAGGACATTTTTTCACACACGGTCATCTGACCCCAAACTAAGCAAAGCCTGTGATATGGCTGCCAGAGACTGATATACATACATATATAGTTTTAAATACATACTTGGCGTTCAATTGAGTTATGTAAACTTGGATGACACTACGAATCCTTTACTTGGATGGAACTACGGAACGCAATAATGTTAAATAGATATTTAATTAATTAAATATGCTAAGGCTAATAGCTTGTTTTTTTTTAATCCTTGTCTTATTTCAATATTTGACATTGCAACATGCTGTTACGCGAAGATAGCCGGTGGTTTTTTTTTTTTTTTATATTCAAACGCAACTCAAAAAGCTGAAGGCCGAACAAATAACATAAAATAAAATGTTTCACTTTGTAATTTCTTTGAACTGGCTGTAACTTAGCAAAAGGAATTTGATATAAGTAATGTAAGTACCTTCTTAAAGTATACTTAAAACTGAATAAATAAAGCATGAGATGTTTGCGTCGTTTCTCCGTCGCGTCAAAGAAAGTCGGAGTGACAGCGACAGCAGTAGCTGCGCGGAAACTTGATAGAGTGTATAAGAGCGAATTAAGTGTAAGTTGAGAGAAAGTGTGCTTGCCTTCTAAAAAAAACTTGTTACTTTTAAGGGTCTACACAAACATGCCAGAGAAATATTATGTCTGATCAAAGACAGATTTCTCTGTGAAATCTCATAGATACTATATCCAAGGCATAGAATAGTCCAAGGAGTTCGGAGTTCAATAATAGTCGTGGGTTCGTGGGTCCGTGTATCCGTGTACCCGTGTGTCCATGTGTCCGTGTGTTTGTGGGTTCGGTGGTCCGTGGGTCCGCTTGCCCGTGTGCCCGTGGGTCCGCGTGTCCGTGAGTCCGCGTGTTCGCGTGTCCGCGTGTTCGCGTGTCCGCGTGTTCGCGTGTCCGCGTGTCCGTGTGCCTGTGTGTCCGCGTGGCCTTGTGTCCATGTGTCCGTGTGTTTGTGGGTCCGGTGGTCTGTGTGTCCGTGTGTCCATGTGTCCGTGAGTCCATGTGTCCGTGTGTCCATGTGTCCATGTGTCCGTGTGTCCGTGTGTTCGTGTGTCCGTGTGTCCGTGTGTTCGTGTGTTCGTGTGCCCGTGTGTCCGTGTATCTGTGTATCAGGCATTGTAGCTCCCAAGCGGCTGAACCGATTTCGATTAAGCTTTTTTGTTTAAAAAGAGATTTGATCAAGAGTGTTCTTAGCTATGATTAAAAAATCTGTTCAGCTGTTCGAAGATTATTAGCTATTTCGGGGTTTTTGAACTATATGACGGCGCGCGCGACCCGCGTGCCGGCAGTAATAAACTAACTACAGCAGAGTGCACGCGTTTCATTTGTCCGTCCATAGTACCTACCCCAGTAGTGGTTCCCGAACATTTCATCTGGCGACGATTCCGGTAAATAGAACCAAATGCAGCGATGAATTACATAGGCAGTTTATCCACATTCGATCACCGGCACCAGGAGTTCGAGATCTTCTTGGGCAAGATTAAAAGCTTCAACGCGTTAAACAACGTGCCCGAGAAAAACTGGTGCGCCATCTTGTTAACGCACCTATCGGACGAGTCGTACCGGCTTGTGAGGAACCTAGTACACCCGAAAAACCTCGAATCAGTTCCGTGGGCTGACTTGGTGGCGGTGCTCAACGGCCATTTCCAACCAAAGAGATCTACATTCGCCGACAGGGCGAAGTTCTATGAAGCTACCAAATCCGACAGTGAGAGTCTTGAAGAGTGGGCGGCGCGCTTGCGAGGACTTGCCGTCTACTGTGACTTCGGTACGGAATTAGAAACGCTGCTGCGGGACAGGTTTGTGCTCGGATTGCAAGTGAGCCGAGAGAAGGATCGCTTATTTGAACAGGACTCGAAATCACTAACGCTCGCTAAAGCGTTGGAGGTAGCCCAGCAGGCGGCATGTGCTCGAGCTGCACGTGCCTGCGACGGAGTCGGGGGTCACCAGGTCAAAGAAGAACCGGTGTACAGGGTCGGAGAGCGTCGGGCGCAAAGGGCGCCGATGCAGGCCGCCACCTCGACCACGGCTGGAGCGCGCTGTGCTGTTTGTGGATTACATAACCACTCGCGTGATAAGTGCCGTTTCAAAAATTACAAGTGTCTAATCTGTAATGCTACGGGGCATCTAAAGAAAATGTGCAGTGCTAAAAAGGCTAGCGTATCCCTAAACAACGTAGCCGAAGATATGAACGAACACGATGCTTGCAAGGAATGCGATCTATTCAATATGAGGTATGTCAAATACGATCCTATTACGATAGATGTTGTATTAAGTGGTGCTAAGTTTTTAATGGAACTTGATTGTGGTGCGGGACGTAGTGTTATGTCTGAAATGTTTTACTTAAAACATTTCCGAAGATTTAAGCCGACGAAAACTGATCTTGTATTTTGCTTATATACAAAACATAAAATTATGCCCTTAGGTTATTTTTCATGTGACGTTTCTTACAATAACAAGACACAATGTCTCCAGTTTTACGTGTTTAAAGAGGGTGGACCTCCATTACTGGGGCGTGATTTTATGAATAAGTTTAATGTGAGCTTATTACCCGTGTGCGACAATAATAGTATAATAATAGATGCACCAGTGGAGGTTCGGCAAGTTTTGAGTGAATATCCTGATCTGTGGAAAGACGAACTTGGTTGTTTCAATAAATTTGAAGTTCAATTACATTTAAAAGAAAATGCATTTCCAAAATTTTTTAAACCGCGCCCTGTTCCATTTTCACTAAAAGCGGAAGTAGAAGAAGAACTAGATAGGCTAGTTTCAACCGGTATTTTGATTCCGGTTGAATATTCAGAATACGCCACGCCTATCGTTCCGGTACCGAAAGACAACGGCAAGGTTAAAATAGCGGGAGATTTTTCATGTACCTTAAATAAAGTCTTAAAAATCGATAAATACCCGTTACCACACATAGAAGAGGTCTTTGCAAAGATTGGTGGTGGTCAACACTATTCTAAGCTAGATTTAAGTAACGCTTATAATCAATTTAAATTATCTGAGTCATCACAAGAATTGACCACCATCAATACGCTTAAAGGATTATTTAAATACACTCGCCTCGTCTATGGGCTTGCGAACGCGCCAGCTATTTTCCAACGCGCAATAGAAACATTAGTAGCGGGTATTGAGGGCGTCTCGTGCTGGTACGATGATATTTGTCTGACGGCCCCCACGAGGGCTTTGCATATAGCTAGGCTTCGTGAGCTGTTGAGTAGGTTACAGAAGGCGGGGCTAAGACTTCAAAAGAATAAATGTGCTTTTTTTCAGGAAAGTGTAACATATTTGGGGTACACTATTGATCATAACGGTCTAAGAACGTGTTCCGATAAAGTGCAAGCGATATTAAAAGCCCCAATACCAACGAACGTAACAGAATTGAAAAGGTTTTTAGGAGTAGTGAACTACTACAGGAATTTTATTCCAAATGCATCCGCGCTGTTGCATCCGGTGCACGTATTGTTACGCGAGGGAGTGCCGTGGCGGTGGGATGCGCAGCACCAGCAGGCGCTGGACGCGGTGCGCCGCGAGCTGGCCTCGGAGCGCGTGCTCGTGCACTTCGACCCGCGTCTACAGCTGGTTATCACGACAGATGGGGGACCGGAAGGTTTGGGCTGTACACTCAGTCACGTGATGCCAGACGGCTCGGAAAAGCCGATCGCGTTTGGCTCGCGTTCCTTATCGCAAAGCGAAAAGAATTATAGTCAAATCCAGAAAGAGGCTACAGCTATTATTTTCGGTGTCAAGCGTTTCCATCAGTATGTATACGGTTGTCAAGAACCATTTATTTTACGAACCGATCATAGGCCACTCCTTTCTATATTCGGGAAAAAGGACGGTATAGCGGTAACGGCCGCGCTCCGTCTCCAACGATATGCGATTATATTATCGGCTTACAATTACACCGTGCATTATATCAGTGCGAAAAACAATGTTGTCGCGGACTATTTTTCCCGAGCGCCGTTACCTGCAGCGACAGGTAGGAGCCATGAGAGTGAGGAGTTGAGCGAAAGAGACATGCCTATACCCCTATTGTTCCTCGATGCAAATACCAAACCGGTTTCATTCGATCGTATCAAGCGCGCCACTGCAGATGATAAGGTGTTAAATACTGTTATGAAGTACATGAAGCGAGGTTGGCCACGTTCGGTTAAGTGTAAAACGATTGCACCGTATTTCAATTGTAAAACGGAATTAGAGGTAGTTAATGGCTGTCTATTTCGCGGTCATCGTATAGTTGTTCCTACAATTTTTCGCGCGGAAATGTTGAAGGAATTACATTCTGCGCATTTTGGTATTGTCAAAACCAAAAATTCGGCACGATCTAGGATGTGGTGGCCTCAGATTCACTTGGACATCGAACGATATATAGGTAGTTGTTCCGCATGCGCAAATGTGCAGAGCGCGCCGGCGCGCGCGCCTCCCGCCCCATGGCCGCGCCCGCCGGCGCCCTGGCACCGCATACATATAGATTACATGGCTATAGGGCAAGCGGTCTATCTTATTGTGATCGACGCGTTTAGTAAATGGCTGGAATGCATTAATATGAATGGCGGTACCTCCACGGGCGCATTAATTGCAAAATTAAAATATTTATTTTCAACATTTGGAATACCGAATGTTGTCGTTTCAGACAATGATGTTAAAATATGTTCAAAAGAATTTAAAGAATTTTGTGAAAACAATGGAATCGAGTATTTGAATTCGGCAATCTATCATCCAATTAGTAATGGCCAGGCAGAAAACTCCGTCAAGACGTGCAAGAAAATGATTAAATGTATAATGGACGAAGGTAATACTGCATCCCGTCAAATTCACGACAAACTGATAGGCTTTTTATTCGAATACCGTAATACAAAACATTGCAGTACCGGTGCGACACCCGCCGAGCTCATGTTTGGTAGAAATCTAAGATCAAGATTAGACTTGATTTTACCTACTGAAAAAAGTCAGCTTGCAAGTAATGATAATCCAAAATTAAATAAAGCTAGATGTTTTGAAATTGGCGAGATCGTATGGGCGAGATGGTTTTCTGCTCGGAAGGCTAAATGGATGGTCGGTAAAGTTACTGATAAGATAGGTAACAGAATGTTTAAAATTAATTTTGAAAAACAGGACGTATCAGGCGTAAGGCATTTAGATCAAATAAGGAAATTTGTAAATCCACCTAACTGTGCGAACAATGTTGTACCTGGTGAAGGTCCGGAAGAACTAGATAACTATTTACCAACGACTTCCGGGCCGTCATCATCACCTCCGACAATTGAGTCGCCGGCTTCTTCACCGACCAGTGTGCCGGTGCCGCCGGCTCCGGCGTCACCGCTGGCCCCGGAGTCGTCGCCGGCATCGGCCGCACGGGCACTTCGCCTTTCCGTTAGCGACGGAGAAATGGTTGGTGAGGAAGAGGACGGTGAAGTGTGGGAGGAGGCGCAAGATAACGATTGTGTTAGTGTCGAGCGGCCGAGCGTTGCGGCGGGCCCGAGTGCTCGGGAATGTTCACCGCCGCCGCCGGAGCCCGGCCGATCTCGAAGAGATAAACCTTCAGTTGATTATAATAAGTTTTTCCGTTAAAAATATCTTATGTACATTTTAATTAGTTCTAATTAAAGCTTGTATGTTGCCAGGGTCTCAAATTAATGTGAAAGGAGTGAACTATATGACGGCGCGCGCGACCCGCGTGCCGGCAGTAATAAACTAACTACAGCAGAGTGCACGCGTTTCATTTGTCCGTCCATAGTACCTACCCCAGTAGTGGTTCCCGAACATTTCAGTTTTACTTGTTTAGAGTAGGTTTTTTGTCATTTGTATGCGATGTTTTTATTGATGATTACCGTAAAATATAGCCTATCTTTTTATCAAAATCGTGCAAGCTGCTTAGGCTACAGGAGGTTATATAGAAACACACAAAGATACACTCCAAAAATAATACCTACCTTCTTGGTTAGTCCGTTAAAAACACACCTAAATAGAAAAATCACTCTATTCTTTATCAGACCTAAGTTTCATTTAATATATTATTGTTACACAAAGTACACTGCGTCGCCCACAAATCTTAGCTACCCATCTCTTTCTTTTATAAATTAAAGATGCGCTACGTGAACAGAGTCCCAATAGTACGAGGCAATAACATGATTAATTCAAAATCTCTCGTGTTATGATTAGATTAAAATACGGCCGACTTATTTGTACAGATGAGTGACAGCGCCACCATTGCATTTTCGGAATATAACTGACAGCATCTGATCAAACGTTTTAGTTCCCTCATTTCGCCACCTCTACAGATAAGTGGGTCGCACTGTACTCTGGTATGCCGCATGTATTATTCGTGGTGTGTTGCGAGATGGCAATCCCAATGTATGTAGTTGGTGCTTTTCAAATTCTGGCCATTTCAGTTATGACTATGTATAAAAATGTATTGTATTAATTTTAATTACCCAAACTAAAAAAAACAAACAAATGAGCAACTAAATGATTTGCATACATTTATTTGGATATCTGAAACATAGTGTTTTTCGTTCTTTTGCAGAAATATTAACACCTAGAGTTTTTCTCTATAACGAGGGTGAGAAGATTCTCTATAAAGATCTCAAAATGGCCGGAGATCTTTATTATTTTTGACAACTAATGTACCGCTTAGCTGTTATACAAACATGGCCGACACGTGTCGTGTCACAAGGAGATCCCTGATCACCTATGCTATTTTGTGGCGCATCTTTTCTATAGTGTACTTGCAGTAGAAATAATTTATGTTGTTTGTTTTTCATTGAGATAAGCATGAATGTGACAAGACCAATTTTGCTTTCCTTACTTTATTTCGTAATATTGTGGAGTTTTTTTTATTGCTGGGCTATTTTCCGAAATAAGACTGAAGACTACTTATTAATATTTTGTACGTAAATTTTCGGTAAGTTTTCTGTAGGCAAGGAACATTAATTTACAAATTCACGGATGTTAGGTTTAGGACAAAATTCACAAAAAAATGTCCTGAGGTTACCTATCTTAGATACATTTTAGAAATATCGACTAACAAATTTTAATTCTATGCCGTTCTAACAATGTCTAATATCATACTGCGTATTATTATAGGTTAATTAGTCTACGGATGGACTAGCTTGTGCGCGTGCCGTGTGGTACATTCGTACGTGACGTCACCTGCCGGTGCCAATGGAAGACCAGCGCCGCTTGTTTACGACCGTCACCTTGCTGTGTTGGAGCCGGTTTAAGTTACAAAAAAAAATATAATGAGCTCTAGATATGATTTGTATAAATTTAATGTTTTTATTACCATTATAAATATTGTATTTTTTTGCCACAAATAAATGTCTAATACCTATAGCCGAGGAAAAAGGAAAAAAAACACAGTTTACCTTAATATTAAAGTTATTGTTGTTCTAGTTTTCGTTTGGTTCTGAAATTTTTGAACGCTGACTCGATACCTAATATCTTTGGCAAGGATCTATTTTTTCCCTTTATTGCTAGTTCGCAGCGCGGTCAGCCATTAAAGTCAAGTAACTAATTAATTTCTCCGAGCTACGCTTCGATTCTCATTGTTTTATTAGCACTGTGGCTCAAACGGTTAGCTTTTTAATAGAGGCATTAATATAACCATTGAAAAGACGTTTAGTTTAGTTTCTGTATTATTGACTAATGATTCACTAAAGTATGTCTCAAGATTCGCTTAAATAGTCGATTTATAATTGAACTAGCGGTCCGCCCCAGCTTCGCACGGGTATAGACTATAGCCTATGTTACCCGGGGACAATGTAGATTCCCAACAGTGAAAAAAAATTTCAAATCGGTTCAGTAGTTTCGGAGCCTATTCAATGCAAACAAACAAATATTTCCTCTTTATAATATTAGTATAGATAAGTTTTTCTACTTAATATACTCACAAAAACATAAATATTATCCTATCCATAGACCACTGAAGCATAATAATGAAGGTACAATGGATTCTTTTAAGTTAAGGGATGATCACTGGTAGGTGAAGTCATCTTGAATATAAGATGGAGACCTAAACTCACTCCTAGCATTT
Organism: Agriopis aurantiaria; assembly: GCA_914767915.1. Classification (NCBI taxonomy): domain Eukaryota; kingdom Metazoa; phylum Arthropoda; class Insecta; order Lepidoptera; family Geometridae; genus Agriopis; species Agriopis aurantiaria. The sequence continues at coordinate 7,213,755 of OU611990.1, forward strand.
ATTTGCTCTGACAGCTGCAATAACATTGTATCCAATACTGTTAACTGGGGATGAAACATAATGTTTTTTACTCCCACATAGTAATGTAAGATATCATCGAAAATTTATGTATGGTTTGATACATTATTTGAACTAGATTTACCGTTTGCGAAATAAGATCCGCCAAATATATCGAGTTCATTTTTGAATGAAATTTGTTAGCCAAAATGTTTAATTATGCAGTTTTAACTTGAAAGCAAATTATCAAAAAATTATATAGTTTTTTTTACCCCACAGGCAAACAGAGGGGTGCTATAAGTCTAACATGTGTCTGTAAAATCTATTTGTGACATTTTATCTCCCAAACGAACGAACCGATGTTTGAAATGTGTTTTGATAGGGAGTTTAGCTTAGCTATGATTCAAGAAATTGTGTTTAGCTGTGATATGTTCAGTATGTGGACTTCATCTTAGTTTCTCTGACACTGACAATCTGAGTCTGACAATTTCAATGTTTTTGTCAGTAGGTCGAAAATTAAAAATAAGAGGTAAGTCTTACCTTGCTTAATTGCTATAGCTATGTAGCATAACACTATCTAGGTAGACACAACCTGAAACGGCTATTTTTCACGCTAGCTAGAAGCACAATATGGAAATTTATTACAAGCATGTAAAGTTTTATAACCGCAGGGTTATGACCGGGTTCACTCGCTCAGATTTATTAGTGGCCCACCTCGCCCCGACCCGAAATTGTAACCTGGGAATGTTAATTCAACTGTGACTGCGTCGGTTTACGACCCGCGCAGAATGGTGGTAAAGGGGTGATCACACGGCAAACAAGTCCGTGAGCCAATGAGCAAGTATGTCGAACTTTTGAAGTAATTTTCTTTAGAGTATCGTATATCGGAGTCAAAGATTCTCTTTCTTTTCTTGATTATTTTATTGGGCTTCCCAGTTTAGATATTTCATAAGAGTTTTAACTGTCGTATACTTAGGTATATACTTCATCACACGGCGAACAAGTCCGTTAGCCAATGAGTACACATGTCGAACTTTTAACTGTTAGAGAAGTGTTCCTTACAGTAACGTTCATCGGAGTCAAAGACTTTCGAAGCAACTTTTATAATATGGCTTCCTAGTTTTGGAATTCCGTTGAGTTTTACTTGCTTCAAATATTTTGCTTTGCTACGATTAGGTTGACTGTGAGTGTAAAAAACCGAAAATACGCACGCTCATGATGCTTTTTAGGGTTCCGTACCCAAAGGGTAAAACGGGACTCTATTACTAAGCCTACGATGTCTGTCTGTCTGTCCTACTTTTGAACCGTAATAGATAGCCAGTTGAAATTTTCATATAATATCTAATGTTACTGAGCACAGATTGAGAAATAATAAAAAAGTCAAAAAGTAAAAAATGAAAGGGGGCCCCATACAACAAACGTATTTTTTTACGTATTTTGTATTAGCTCTAAAATTGGTAATACATACAAGCCTCAAATTTGGCATGATTATAGTACACATATAAATAATGGCCAAGTGAGAGTCGGTGACAAGTTTCAGTTCATTGCCAAGCTATACTGGTAATTTCGTTATTGAATTTTTTGGTGGTATGGTACCCTTAGTGTTCGAACCCGACTGGCACTTTGCCGATTTTTTAAGTCTCAGGCTTATACCACATTCTTGCGAGCTCAGGATTATCTTGGCCCTTGTCTCTCTCATTACAAATACATTGAGGTAGAGTAATCAAGGCAAGCTCGAGCAAAAATAGGGTACTTTTACTTAACTACTATAGATACACTGTTAAGTACACGGCTAATTTGATGTAACTATGTGAAATATAATCGCGAAAACGTACGAGACCATTAGTGAAGGGCTATTTTGCGGAGTCTGCCTGAGAAAGTACCACAACTATGCCAGTTGTATAAATTTCTATCCGTGATGATCTGTAGGTAATTATTGGCTTTGTGTATCTATTTAATTTTACCTATAAGACATTTTGTTACCAAACTGTTGGTCGTCCTTTGAAGCGAAAAAAAACCACTATGTATTAGTGTGCACAATATATTTCGTATTGAAGGGCAAAAAGTTCCAGTGAAATTACTGGGCATAGCGAGATATAACATCTCATATGCAGTGCATTGCCGCGCAACTTCTGAAATTCTAAATTCTGGGTAGCATTGCATTGTTACGGGCAAGCTTGAAGTTTACATTCATAAAACTTGCTTGTCTCGACACACAGTTGTATCAAGAAAATGGGTTTCCACGTAAGTTACAATCTGGGTGTCTTCAAGTCGACAGTGAATCGGTTTCTTCTAGGCAAGCGTGCTCCATCGTAGACCGCATCGTCGCTTAACATCAGGCGGGATGGCGGTCAAGAGCAAGCATATCTATTATTAAAATTTTTTTATAAAAAAACAGCGAACCAAATGCACGAGCTTGTTCGCCATCAGGCTACTTGCTCAAACCGTAAATATTTCGTAAAATCTTCCCGCTGACACGTTTCGTATCTATTGCGTGAGATATTCCCTTTTTACGGTTCTTTTGTACTTTGATGGAGAGATCGATGCGGAGTGAGGCTATAAGGCTGTGTAGGAGTATAAGACGCGCCTTCTGGAAGTCGGACGAGATACCGTTTTCCGTTTTGTATTCTTTGAATAAAAAATGTTTTCAGTCAATATGGAACGGGGAAGCTAAATACGCGCTTAGGTTAGAAGCAGAGAGTGTGAGAGAGAGTGCTTTTTTTACTAGAAAGTGCTTTTATTAACTTAACAAAATACAAGCCAACGAACACTACAAAACAGTTGTACTACTAGATAGACTGTTATAGGCAATGATCTTATAAATACGTTACAACTCATTGGTTGAAGATCTAAAGACAATCCAAATTTCCGGTAGTATATATTTCTGTTACAATATTTTTCCCAACCCGCTTAAATTATATACGTTATGCATTTTTTAAACTGATAAGTAGGTTTAATACGAAGTAGTTTTTATTGATGAAAAATATAGACTGAATTAAGAAAATTCTTCCTTTTTTAAAGTCGGTTCAAAATGAAATGTGTTGGTTCAAAACCTAGATTTTTTTGGTCATAAAATCTTGTAAATTTTTAAAAGAAAGCATCTAATTCTTATCACTACATATATAAAACAAATAAAACAAAGTCGCTTCCCGTTGTCTGTCCGTCCCTATGTATGCTTAGATCTATAAAACTACGCAACGGATTTTGATGCGGTTTTCACCATCAGTTAGATAAGTTTTTACGGAAGGTTTATATATGTAACAAGCGCCCCGCCCTGGTTTCACACGTATGTTACACCCGTGCGAAGCCGGGCGGGCAGGTCGCTACTCAATGATCAAGTAAATTTATCTGTTTTTACTTTTTTTGTGGTTAACATAGGAGGCAAATAGCCAGGAAAGTCCTAAAAATATCTCACCACATTAGGATATTTCCCGGCTAATATTCTGTTTGATATTTTCCATCAACGGACGTTCAAGTTCAATACTTAACACTGAGAAATAAACTCCTGCAACTTTTAACCATCATCATGTATTATTGTAAACATCATTGAATATTATCATCAGTGATTTGGTGGTCAAACGTAAGCCTATTATTTAATAAATAAATAAACACTGAAAACACGCCATTTTTTTAACATGGCATGTTTTTGTCCACAATTACACCTGGGGAAGTGATGATGTGGTCGAAGTTGTAGCATAAGAAAGCCAAAGAAAGAAAACCGAAATATTAATTGCCTAAGAAATATTAATTTTCTATTTTCAACAACCCTGGATTGTACTTGTTCGGAATGACGAACGAAGGTAAGGAGTTCCACACCACACCTATGCTGTTCTGATCAAAAAGGTGGGAAGCAAATGTTTTGCACGTCGGAATGAAATTTCCACCATCAGATACCTCTTTATTTTGCGTCTGGTACTGTTGTAAAAAGTGATAGGTGAAGAGGTTGAAGATAATTATGTTATGCATTAACTACCTAATATAAGTGAGCAGCAGCTATGTATTTCATGTTGATGGACATTTTATCACCCTGAATGTTTATCAGCTGAATATTCCAAAATACCCCGTAACATCCCTGTTTTGGAAAATTCATAATTTTGACGCGTCTGATTTTGAAACTATTGAAGCAACGATGTAAGAATTCGTTGTTATAAATTCGTTTTGAAACATTTTGTCTCATGGATGTAATATGTATTTCGTTTTAATACTATAAGTCTGTCAAATCTAGAAGCACATATTGCAGGTTTATTTTCTGCCGACTTTGGTTTCAGTTTCTCTTTGACTTGTAAATATTTAATACTAAAATCTCACAGCGAAATTATTCAAAGAAAACCAAGCTACAAAGTTTATTAAGGGACGTGTTATACCTGAGCAAAATTCTTAGAAACTATGTGGGAATCTGTGACCTGAACAATATTTGCTTTGAGACAAAATACCTTTATAAACAAAGTTTGTACTGGAATCTGGGATGTTCTTATTTGATATGCAAACAGCAACAGCTGTATGCAAACTGTGTGAGATGCAAAATCATTAAGCAGCATGTTGTATGAAATTTAGTTCTAAGTCGGATCGATTTTCTCCACCATTTTAAATATTGCAAGTGCACTGTACATAGTTACAATAAGTTTTGCGTATCTAACATGAATAAAATGCTTCTGTTTTTAGGGTTCCGTACCTCAAAAGGAAAAAACGGAACCCTTATAGGATCACTTCGTTGTCCGTCTGTCTGTCCGTCTGTCTGTCCGTCTGTCAAGACCCTTTTTCTGAAGAACGCGTAAAGGTATGCCAAATACTTGAGTCTATAGTTTCTTTAGGCTGTAAAAACTTAAAAGTTGTAAGTCAACGCAATCAAAAGATATGAACGTTTATGTCGCATATTTTGCGATTTCACAGGGGAATCAAAACCTATAGGGTACTTTCCGTTGACCTAGAATCATGAAATTTGGCAAAAGGCAAGGTATTATAGCACATATAGAGGAATAAGTCCGAAAGTCACAAATTTGAAGTCATGTCATTTAAAAATAATTATTTTGCTATTACAAACTTACATTTTGTAGTTGGAATGTATGGAAGAACCTTATTGTCAACTACAAAGTTAAGTTTGTCTTTCAATATTTCAACTTCAGTTAGTTTTTTTTTTTGAACTCGTGCTCCGTCCAACGGAACCCTCAGAGCACGAGTCCTTCTCGTACTTGTCCGGTTTTTTTAGTCTGTGCTATGTAGTTCCATTTCGCAGAATATAAACACATGCTTGACTTTTTACTGTAGTCCTCGTGTACTCATATATGATGTGTGTATTTGCTCTCGCATGTTTTATTAAATCAGAACGTCTTCAGTTCCAATGGGACACAATTTATTCGAGCTTGTTTTCTTTCCTGTTTGTGTTGAGAATGTATTTTATGTACACAAAGTTACATTAGTACATAATGAAGACTGTCAAGGCTTTTAGAGACGACTCAAGATATACAATATTTATAGTGTTGACAGAACTTTGTACACAGAAAAAGTCTCTTGAATTTGGCTCTTATAATGAACTAGAAACACTTTTTATGCTTCTTAAATTATATCTGAGTGATGGCGGCTGGGCGGTCGCTTTACAATTTGACGGCACCCGATTCGATCCTCGGCCATGCAAGAATGACTTATTTAGTACATAAATTGTGAGCAGTTTCTATGCCATCGCTCAAAAACTGTGAAGGAAAACATCACGACAAAACCGGTAGTATGTCCAAGAACCTTAAACGTTCAAAGACATATCACATTCACCAACATACATTGGAACAACATGGTGGATTAGGGCTCACCTCCCCCCCCCCCCCCCTCTCTCTCTCTGAGAGAATGCCTGTGTCCCAGAAGTGCGTAGTAGCTTTTATTTTTGTTTTTATAATTAATGGGCTTGCGTTTGACCGCCATCTCGCCTGATGTTAAGTGATGATGCGGTCTACGTTGAAACACGCTTGTTAGTCGCTAGTTTTAGTAGACTAAATATAACCTTACAGGTGCCACGAACTTTGAATAATTTTACAATAATTTGCCATAATTATGGGTACTTCAATAATTTTAACCTGTTGAAAAGGCAAACGAATAAAACTTTTAGCGAGGTCAACTCATTATAAATAACTTCTTTTTAACTAGGCAACCTGTCGCTCGGGTCATTGAAGTCGAGAAATGGACATCGAGGTCAAAGAGATGAATAGCGAAAGGGGAGCCAGTGGACCTTATCTTCAAAGAACAATTTGCCATAAATTTTCTCATCCACGTCCGTAGTCCATAAAGTGTGAGATAAAATAAACAAAGCCCTAAATATACACATTTCTCCTGTAATTTATATTGTTTGTTACGGTTGTAAATGCAAGATACAGTAAGCCAAGCAAATAATTTTTAAAATGTGTCATGGAAAAATATTCATCATCATTTCAGCCGTAGGACGTCCAATGCTGGACATAGGCCTCGATCTCCAAAAGGGCCAGTTGGAAGCGTCCTGCATCCAGCGTTTCCCTGCAGTCTCTTTTAGGTCATCTGTCCATCTTGTCCTACGCTGCGCTACCGGTTCGTGGTCTCCATTCGAAAATCTTTCGGAACCATCGGCCATCGATTCTGTGTGCTATGTGCCCTGCCTACTGCCACTTTAACTTGCTAATCCGATGGGCTATGTCGGTAACTTTCGTTCGTCTACGGAACTCTTCATATCTGATTCGAAAAATATGGTGATATATATGTGTTTGAAAAATTATTTGTTGATGAAAATTTGTATTAGGAACGTAAGCAAAAAAAATTATGACAAACTTTGAAACGTCGTCAGAAAAATATAATCACACTATTACTAATATTAATTAGAAAGTATTTGTGTGTGTAGGTTTTTTCCTACTTAACTCCGTAACGGCTGAACGGGTATACGGATGAAATTAGTTATGGCGGTAGCTTAAGCTTTGTAACTTTTTATCGGCGAATAAAATTGGGCAATAGCGCGATAGCGGACAAAACCACATGAAGCTGTTATAGTAACTTTTTTATACTGAATATTCTTTTTTTTCAGGTTTTTTAACCTAAATTAGCATCACTGTAGTAAAAAAATGTAGTAACAATACGTTTACGAATTATTATAAATTTAAAAACCTGACTTTGAAATTAGTAAATACGCAATTTCGTTTAGTTGGGATGACATCTTTTCCCAGATATTTTGATTTAAAAATCAAACTTCTGAACCGATATTGATGAAATCTATCTGACCAATCTGCAATTATATCATTTCCAATCGGTTTATAAATGAGGGATTTCTGAAGCAACAAACTTTAAAAAACTAATTGAGAACCCCACCTTTTTTGAAGTCTGTTAAAGATAGTCGATTTGAAAACCTCCTTGCCTGTTGATAAGTTAAAAACGATATATCTTCATAATTATATTATTATACCGAATAAAATTTTTTTATTCGGAAACTGTAGCATAAGTATGTTAACAAGAGTGCCTAATAATTGGGTTCATGTAAGAAGTCGTAAGGAAAAGTTATATAAATGGAGCCAAGGAACAAGTTTGGACAAAAAAGCTCTCTAAGGAGTTACTTACGAAGGCAAAATCTTGCGCTAATTGAAGTTTTTCTTTTGTATTTTCCTGAAGTCCTCGAGAATATCAGAGAACATTTTATTCGTAAAAACTTGCCAATGAAGATGACCGCATTGACCTAATTAAGAAAAATAAATATTTATTTGAAACTTGCCTATTCATGGCTTTATTAATTAAAAAACTCCATTAAATATTCGGACTAAAGCATTAAAAAAGTCAACACAATAATAATTGATGCATTAAATTGATTGTGGACGTTGTGTGTGTGTCGTCCTTTCACGTGTATGTCGCAAACTTGTATTTATTATGATGTCACCTACCCCGTGCCCCAGGCTTGAACTAAGAGGAATCTATCTAAACTTCGTTTATCAAAAAGGTGGCAAACAATACTCTACTTTTGGCATTACGTCAATGGGTAAAAAACCTCTCACGACCTGAAACGGAACATCACAAGACTTCGTGACACTATTTTACTTGTAAATTGTAATTTGTTTAGGGTATAAAACGTCCTTGTAATTTGTCTAATCTGTGCTAGAATAGCTTCCTCGCTAACCACCATTACATAAAAGCGAGCCTCATAAATAACATAAAGGAGGCCATTAAATTGTTTTATCGATGTATACCGTCACTAAATAGGTTGAACCTAGGTTTAACAGGATTAACGCCAGCTCGCCATTCTAAAGGATAATGCGCACGTAGTGGTGCTAGAGCTGACTAGATGACAATAATAAGGTCCTAAGTATTTTTACCTTGCCTTGTTTCTTGCGAGAACCCTATGTCCAGCAGTGTACTAAAGTAAGCGCATTATAGGCTGAGTATTCAGTCCTAATGTCAAGTGTTTTATGCTCTCTTCAATGGTCAACAGCACAGACACAAAATGTTTTGTACACATTTTAATATGATTTCCGGTAAGTATTTAAGTTTTAACATGTTCATGGTTGCTGCACTCAATGTTGTGTCCTAACTAGGGGACTAAGGTGTCACAGTTAAAATAAAAAAAATCACCTCTTACGGTGGAAACTTAGAAAATGAATCCTGTTTACTGAACTTCTCGTGAAGTTGGTTGCTATTTTGTTGTAAAAAAATATTAATTATTATTTCATTATATTCAATTACATCCGTGTATATAAAAAAAGTTTTTATACCACCACTAATTGCTTAGTCTGCGACCTCTATTTTGCTTATATACTTTAACTTGAATTTGCAGTAAGTATATTAAAAAAAAAACTAAAAGTGACCACTAGCTCTTATTGTAGAGAGCTAATGCTGCTAGATCTCAATCTAAGTGCTATCGGTGTATATTTATGGTTATTTACCTAACGACCTTTATTCATATTAAACAAAATTTATTATCAATGCAATAGCAATAGCAATGCATATTTGATTTTAATTTGGATTTTTATTGTTTTTAATTATTTATTGATTGTGTAATAATTTGATTTTTTAAGTATGAACATTGTCTGAAATAAAACGATTATTATTATGTTTAAAACTGATTAATAATGTATCATGCAATAAATAAACAAATATTAAAAATTTTGATCACATCCATTTTTTTTTGTTATCGTTGAAATTATAAATTCTTAGCAACGTAGTAAACATAGTAGGTACATTAAACAATTTACGTAAAAACAATATTGGCTTACTTAAAAAATATATTTAGGTAACATTGAATATTTTACCAATATTGTACTGTTTTTTGAATACATTTACATACATTTATTCAATAAAAAGATCCTGAAAGATTGTGCATGAATTTTTAACTTAGAACATTCCTGGGGTCATCAAATATTTATAATCAGATGAGTTAAGAATATAAGTTAGATTGACTAAAGAACATGACATACGTAGTATAGTATGAAAAATCTTTGGCTTTGCATTATAAATAGGATGAGACGTCATAGCATGAGTATGGAACAACCCCTTATTTTCTATATTTTACGTCATACCCTTGTTTTATTGATTTTACTAGGCCTAAAATAAAAAAATTACACCCAAACTCTCACTTTGACATTGACATAAAGTGACGTTTCTTTGTTGACATCTTTCCTACGAATGTTTTTAACGATAGTAAATGTGTACTAAATTTTTTGATGTGGTGTCGTAATTATTATTGAAAGTTTTAACACTTTCAAGCAACGCTTATTACTACAGAGGACCATGAGGCTTGGTTTATTGTATTTAAGTCGCATTTAGCGGAGCAAAACCATGGCGCTTACACACAACGTGCGTATGTCATGTTCGTTACTTCAAATTTTGAGGTTTTTCTTATAATATTCGAAAAGAATAGCTGTAATGTAAAATGTACCCGTGCGGTATTCTTAATAATTATGAAATCTGTATATTAAGATATCGCAGACATAATATTGATAAATAGGTATTTTAATTAATGCAAAAACAGGGAAAAAGCGCAAATAAGTGTTAATATAATATTTTTTCTATCGAGTGAAATGTCCTTAAGGCGGTCTTTCAGACAAAAAAGGCTTCACAGAAAAAAATATTAAGACAATATATTCATTTTAAAGCAGTAAAAAAAATATGTGGTAATCTTGATCATATTTCTGAGTGTACCATTAGTTCCAAAACACGTTTCCGATAAATTTTCTCGATAGAAAAAAATCATGAAATAACCTCTAACCTTGAAATTTACCTAAACGCATACAATGTTATCTCGAGTATTAATGAACAAATCTTTACAAAATTTACAAGAATGATGTTAAATATTGTAACAAATAACATCATTAATTTTATTTATTGATTAAAATTCAATTTTTCTATCTATTAATTAATTTAATCATAAATTGGCTCGAACGTGTCGAACGAAACGTCGTGCCGCCGCGGCGCTTTTTCACTTCTCTTTTATTTTTACGCGATGTGACAGAGACCGCTGAGGCGCGCTGCTAGACGGACGTGTGTCGCTTTGTTCCGCTAACCGCTCCAAAATATAATCTCAACTTTATGACACAAAAACACCTTGACGTAAGTTGTAAAGTAAGTACCTACCTTATCTGCAATGTTTTCTTGCATTATAAGTACTAAAAAGGCAGGCGAATGAAAATTACATTTTGTAACGATTTGTTTGTATATATTAGTTTACGAAGGATAATTTCACCACAATCGTCATAGTCCAGTTGGCCGAATGGTTTGACGCAATGGATAAGTTCTCTGCGACTCTGTGAGTAAGCTCCGGGTTCAAATCTTCATAGTCACCAATAATTTTAATTTTTGTAATTTTTCTTATGTTTTTAAAATAATTCGTCATGTTCGTGCGTGCGTGCGTGAGTGTGTGTATGTTTGTGTTTGTATGCATGTGTGTAATGTTCTTTACTCGAAAATGGTAGGGCCATTATTGACGGGATTTTCACTGTCAGATAGCTGATTCTATGAGGAGAAAAAAAATTGGCATCTTTTTATCATCATCATCATCACCATTTTTTCATTACTTCGCAGGTGAACCCGCAGAGCACAGTTAGTCTACTTTTTTAGGGTCCCGTACCTCAAAAGGATAAAACGGAACCCTTATAAGATCACTTCGTTGTCCGTCTGTCTGTCCGTCTGTCAATACCCTTTTTCTCAAGAACGCGTAAAGGTATCAAGTTGAAATTTATACTAAATACTTGGGCCTACGGTTTCTTTCGGCTGTAAAAAATAAAAGTTGTAAGTCAAAGCAATCAAAAGATATGAACGTTTATGTCGTATATTTTGCGATTTCACAGGGGAATCTAAACCTATAGGGTACTTCCCGTTGACCTAGAATCATTAAATTTGGCAAGAAGCAAGGTCTCATAGCACATATATAGGAATAAATCCGAAAGTTATAAATTTGAAGTTATATCATTTAAAAATAATTATTTTGCTATTACAAACTTACATTTTGTAGTTGGAATGTATGGAGTAACCTTATTGTCAACTACAAACTTAAGTTTGTTTTTCAATATTTTAACTTCAGTTAGTTTTTTTTTTTGGTCTCGCGCTCTGAGGGTTCCGTCTAACGGAGGAGTGACATAGTAATAATTTACTTCCAAGTATCGGTGGTCGGTGTACCAGGGCAATATAAGAACAAAGCAGTCTCGAGCATTTGCAGAGGTCACACAAAGTGGACAGTCAGCGACGTTTTCATACAAAATAGCTTTCCGTCCAGTTTAAATAGACACCCTCCAGTTGATACCTTGAGAAGTACGCAATATCTAGCTAATTTCAAATGGCACGCACCCTTTCTTTCTTTGGTCAGGCTTCAAGTAAGTACTAAGTACTAAACAAGCAGTCGAATGCAAATTACATTTTGTGTCGATTTGTTTGTATATTTATATTATTTTATAAATTAGAAGGATAATTTCACCGGTTGCGTCATAGTTCAATTAGACGAGTGGTTGACGCAATGGATTAGTTCCTGGACTGAGTAGGGTCCGGGTTCAATTCTCACTTTTTCCGTTTATTTTTGTTATTTTTCTAATGTTTTTGAAATAATTCGTCGTGTGCGTGTGTGTGTCCGTAATGTTCTTTATAGACTCGAAAACTGCAGGACCGATTTTGATGGGATTTTCACCGTAAGATAGCTGAAGTTGAAAAAAAATCGAGAAAAAATTTAGCAACTTTTCATCATCATCATCACAATTTTTTCATTACTACGTAGGTGAATGCGCGGGGTGCAAGTCTACTATAGTGGTTAGGAAGTCCTATACAACTTGGGATGGACAGACAGATAGACTGATGGGCAGAACGAACTTATATGGGTTCCTTGTAATTCTACGGAACCCTAAAAGGGTGTTACAGTCTTCTTTGAGTATATCTTTCTTCTATATACATATAAAAAGCGATGTATGTATGTTCCCTATGAAGGCTGATGATGATGATGATGATATTACGTATAAACTTCAAAATGGCTAAACTGATTTTGATGGGATTTTCACTCTCAGATAGCTGATGTTATAACGAGAGGAAAAAATGCTGCTTTTCATCATCATCGTCATCATCAGCACCAATTTTTATTTTATTTTAATTTGAGCTAGTTTGGTAAGTCGTGGTGTTACTTTCTCCAGAAACGGATTAACTGACCTGACCGAGGACTTCGGAGACTGCTACTGGAACTGCTAGACGGAAAGAGCTAGAAGTGTCGAGTTTGGGCTCGTTTTATTAGTCGTGATGAGATCTTCTTCCAGAAATATTTTGACTGACCTGATCGAGGACTTCGGAGACTGCTACTGGAACTGCTAGACGGAAAGAGCTAGAAGTGTCGAGTTTGGGCTCGTTTCATTAGTCGTGATGAGGTCTTCTTCTAGGAATATTTTGACTGACCTGATCGAGGACTTCGGAGACTGCTACTGGAACTGCTAGACGGAAAGAGCTAGAAGTGTCGAGTTTGGGCTCGTTTCATTAGTCGTGATGAGATCTTCTTCCAGAAATATTTTGACTGTCCTGATCGAGGACTTCGGAAACTGCTACTGGAACTGCTAGACGGAAAGAGCTAGAAGTGTCGAGTTTGGGCTCGTTTCATTAGTCGTGATAAGATCTTCTTCTAGGAATATTTTGACTGACCTGATCGAGGACTTCGGAGACTGCTACTGGAACTGCTAGACGGAAAGAGCTAGAAGTGTCGAGTTTGGGCTCGTTTAATTAGTCGTGATGAGATCTTCTTCCAGAAATATTTTGACTGACCTGATCGAGGATTTCGGAGCCAGCTAGTGGAACTGCTAGACGGATAGAGCTAGAAGTGTCGAGTTTGGGCTTGTTTCATTAGTCGTGATGAGATCTTCTTCCAGAAATATTTTAACTGACCTGATCGAGGACTTCGGAGACTGCTACTGGAACTGCTAGACGGAAAGAGCTAGAAGTGTCGAGTTTGGGCTCGTTTCATTAGTCGTGATGAGATCTTCTTCTAGGAATATTTTGACTGACCTGATCGAGGACTTCGGAGACTGCTACTGGAACTGCTAGACGGAAAGAGCTAGAAGTGTCAAGTTTGGGCTCGTTTCATTAGTCGTGATGAGATCTTCTTCTAGGAATATTTTGACTGACCTGATCGAGGACTTCGGAGACTGCTACTGGAACTGCTAGACGGAAAGAGCTAGAAGTGTCGAGTTTGGGCTCGTTTTATTAGTCGTGATGAGATCTTCTTCCAGAAATATTTTGACTGACCTGATCGAGGACTTCGGAGACTGCTACTGGAACTGCTAGACGGAAAGAGCTAGAAGTGTCGAGTTTGGGCTCGTTTCATTAGTCGTGATGAGGTCTTCTTCTAGGAATATTTTGACTGACCTGATCGAGGACTTCGGAGACTGCTACTGGAACTGCTAGACGGAAAGAGCTAGAAGTGTCGAGTTTGGGCTCGTTTCATTAGTCGTGATGAGATCTTCTTCCAGAAATATTTTGACTGTCCTGATCGAGGACTTCGGAAACTGCTACTGGAACTGCTAGACGGAAAGAGCTAGAAGTGTCGAGTTTGGGCTCGTTTCATTAGTCGTGATAAGATCTTCTTCTAGGAATATTTTGACTGACCTGATCGAGGACTTCGGAGACTGCTACTGGAACTGCTAGACGGAAAGAGCTAGATGTGTCGAGTTTGGGCTCGTTTAATTAGTCGTGATGAGATCTTCTTCCAGAAATATTTTGACTGACCTGATCGAGGATTTCGGAGCCAGCTAGTGGAACTGCTAGACGGATAGAGCTAGAAGTGTCGAGTTTGGGCTTGTTTCATTAGTCGTGATGAGATCTTCTTCCAGAAATATTTTAACTGACCTGATCGAGGACTTCGGAGACTGCTACTGGAACTGCTAGACGGAAAGAGCTAGAAGTGTCGAGTTTGGGCTCGTTTCATTAGTCGTGATGAGATCTTCTTCTAGGAATATTTTGACTGACCTGATCGAGGACTTCGGAGACTGCTACTGGAACTGCTAGACGGAAAGAGCTAGAAGTGTCAAGTTTGGGCTCGTTTCATTAGTCGTGATGAGATCTTCTTCTAGGAATATTTTGACTGACCTGATCGAGGACTTCGGAGACTGCTACTGGAACTGCTAGACGGAAAGAGCTAGAAGTGTCGAGTTTGGGCTCGTTTAATTAGTCGTGATGAGATCTTCTTCCAGAAATATTTTGACTGACCTGATCGAGGATTTCGGAGCCAGCTAGTGGAACTGCTAGACGGATAGAGCTAGAAGTGTCGAGTTTGGGCTTGTTTCATTAGTCGTGATGAGATCTTCTTCCAGAAATATTTTAACTGACCTGATCGAGGACTTCGGAGACTGCTACTGGAACTGCTAGACGGAAAGAGATAGAATGGTCGAGTTTGGGCTCGTTTCATTAGTCGTGATGAGATCTTCTTCCAGGAATATTTTGACTGACCTGATCGAGGATTTGGAAGACTGCTACTGGAACTGCTAGACGGAAAGACCTAGAAGTGTCGAGTTTGGGCTCGTTTCATTAGTCGTGATGAGATCTTCTTCCAGGAATATTTTGACTGACCTGATCGAGGACTTCGGAGACTGCTACTGGAACTGCTAGACGGAAAGAGCTAGAAGTGTCGAGTTTGGGCTCGTTTAATTAGTCGTGATGAGATCTTCTTCCAGAAATATTTTGACTGACCTGATCGAGGATTTCGGAGCCAGCTAGTGGAACTGCTAGACGGATAGAGCTAGAAGTGTCGAGTTTGGGCTTGTTTCATTAGTCGTGATGAGATCTTCTTCCAGAAATATTTTAACTGACCTGATCGAGGACTTCGGAGACTGCTACTGGAACTGCTAGACGGAAAGAGATAGAATGGTCGAGTTTGGGCTCGTTTCATTAGTCGTGATGAGATCTTCTTCCAGGAATATTTTGACTGACCTGATCGAGGATTTGGAAGACTGCTACTGGAACTGCTAGACGGAAAGAGCTAGAAGTGTCGAGTTTGGGCTCGTTTCATTAGTCGTGATGAGATCTTCTTCCAGGAATATTTTGACTGACCTGATCGAGGACTTCGGAGACTGCTACTGGAACTGCTAGACGGAAAGAGCTAGAAGTGTCGAGTTTGGGCTCGTTTAATTAGTCGTGATGAGATCTTCTTCCAGAAATATTTTGACTAACCTGATCGAGGATTTCGGAGCCAGCTAGTGGAACTGCTAGACGGATAGAGCTAGAAGTGTCGAGTTTGGGCTTGTTTCATTAGTCGTGATGAGATCTTCTTCCAGAAATATTTAAACTGACCTGATCGAGGACTTCGGAGACTGCTACTGGAACTGCTAGACGGAAAGAGATAGAATGGTCGAGTTTGGGCTCGTTTCATTAGTCGTGATGAGATCTTCTTCCAGGAATATTTTGACTGACCTGATCGAGGATTTGGAAGACTGCTACTGGAACTGCTAGACGGAAAGACCTAGAAGTGTCGAGTTTGGGCTCGTTTCATTAGTCGTGATGAGATATTCTTCCAGGAATATTTTGACTGACCTGATCGAGGACTTCGGAGACTGCTACTGGAACTGCTAGACGGAAAGAGCTAGAAGTGTCGAGTTTGGGCTCGTTTCGTTAGTCGTGATGAGATCTTCTAGGAATATTTTGACTGACCTGATCGAGGACTTCAGAGACTGCTACTGCGACACTTCTAGCTCTTTCCGTCTAGCAGTTCCAGTAGCAGTCTCCGAAGTCCTCGATCAGGTCAGTCAAAATATTCCTGGAAGAAGATCTCATCACGACTAATGAAACGAGCCCAAACTCGACACTTCTAGGTCTTTCCGTCTAGCAGTTCCAGTAGCAGTCTTCCAAATTCCACCATCAGCTCAGTCAAATTATTCCTTGACTAACACTTCTCACTAAGACTAAAAAAACGAGCCCAACCTTGACTTATCTCGCTTTCCCTATTTAGCAGTTTTAGCAGTCTCCGAACTCTACCATCAAGTTAGTAGAATCATACCAGGAGTAAGTCTATAAACTATAATATAATAGGTAAAATATTTGGTGCAAAAAAGAAACATAAAATATTGAAACGTACGACGAAAGTAAATTTTAATAATTAAAACTAGCAATATGGTTTGTTTTTTTTTTTTTTTTTTGGTTTACTAAATTGATTTATTTAATATCAGTTTAATATACAGTTTTAACTTTACTCTATTTAAAAAAAAACAAAAAAAAATAAAAAAATTAAAACCTAACTATATGGTTTGATTGAATTATGGTTTGTTTGTTCTCCGTCGTCCCGTCGCTGTGTGCGTCTGGGCCGTGCGCGTGTACGACTTTTATAACTACGCATTATGCAAAGGGTCCCTTTGCATAATGCGTAATGTTATGATAAAAAATTGAGTCCAAAAATATCTACATCGTACTAGATTTGAACCGGGCATTCGTGGTTTACCAGCGCGGTGCCAGACCACTAGGCCAACAGAGCTTTGCTGTGGACCGACGAAATTACATGTCTTTAGCTCTGTATAGGTGAAGGTCGTCACGTTTCTGCGAGATTCACGCGGTGCGCCCCGCTGTAGTCGGCCGCCACTGCCTCTGCTTCACCCCCTCAAAAACATAAAAGTCAGCTAGTCACGGCGCCTTAATCATGTTTCGGCCTTTCATGGTTCCTAGATAAAACATTCCATTTTGATATGACAACGCTTTTATATTTTTAAGCTAACCATGGAGGTAGACACACTTAAACTAGTATGACTAAAATTGCTAAGAGTCGGAAAAGAGAGCCTTAAACCTTTTATTCCTTTTATTGTTATAAGAATGTAATGAAATGTTTCAAAATGATTAAGTCCCATAATTCCAGAAAAACAAATTCATCTACTCCTGCCCCATGAATATTATCCCTATTCCATTCCTAGCATAATTGATGAAATTCGAAAGCAACTTATCCGATTAGATTGCGGCAGCTATCTATAGGTATTATATGTACACATGTACGAACAGGAATGGTATACCCTGGAATAAGGAAAATTACTTGGCGACCTTAGTTAGCTTCACCTGAGTGATTTGGTACAAATGTAGTATATATTGACGAATGCGAATACACAGAATAGATATTAATCTAAATATGAAGAAAAGGTAGATAATATTAGTTATGTAAATTATCTCTCAATACTTACTTTATCATAGACATAATACATCATTTATTTGTGGCAAAAAAAACACAATTTACAATGGTAAATCAAAAACTGAATTAAAGCTTCTTATATTTTTTGTAACAAACTGGCTCCAACATAGCAAGATGCCGGTCGTAAACAACCGGCGCTGGTCTTCCACTGGGACGGCAAATGACGTCACGCAATAACGTACTACGTTAGAAGGTACGCGCACAAGCTAATTCAATAAACTATTTAGTGTATCAGAGTTCTCGGCAAAGAACAATAATTATCAATACAAAGAACCAACTTCAAAATTAGTGCGCACGAGCTGAATTATTGCTATTGCCAAATCAAAATACCTACAGCAGTTGCAATCGCACCATTGATGGTGCAAGTCAATGGTGCATACGGTAGGAGGTACAAACGCTAGTTGCGTTTGTTCCATTAATGGAGCAAACAATACTCATTAATTGCATTTGTACCATTGATGGTGCAAGTCAATGTACAAACGGTACGACGGGATAATGATGAGTACAATAACCTCCTTTCGGTTTAGTATCAATATTTATGTATTCCTGTTTTTTTGGGATTTAAAAATGTGACTAAATAAATAACTAAGTTTATATGGATGGAGTGACTGGTGTCAAAGTAATTAGGTTATTCCAAAGTATGTTACTAAACAATATTATGTACTAATTTAAATCCAATTATCAGATTTTGGATTATGTTTGAACTTTAAAATGTTAATTTTTTTTCGGTAATCCAACCGCTTCAAAATTATAAAACCCAAGTTAAACATTAACATCGTTCCAGCGCGTTATTAAATTTTAAAGTTTTAATCGCAGGTAGGGTGTGGATTGTAAATATAATACATCAGGCTTGTTTACTCTGTTCAGACTTAAAACGGCGCTAATTCTATCATACTAATAAAAATTTAATGAAATTTTATGTGGGACGATTTAAACCTTGAAATCATTAGTTATAAGATTCTTACAAGCAAATAACAACAGACTTCTCGGAAAATCAAATAAATGTGATTTTATCCCCGAATTTTACAATCTTAGAGAAGAAATATTTTCTCATTTCTCATAGATACATCATAATTAATAAAGAAAGAATAATTAAAATCAGTTCACAAGCAGCGTTGTGGTGGTACGGAGTCCTCATTGCGCGAGCCCGCCTCGTTGGCCGGTTTATATTATAGTTTTTATAAACGACTAGCTTTTTCCCACGACTTAGTACGCGTATATAGCCTTTCATATAAACTTTCAACCTCCCATTTGCCTCCCTTAAATCGGCCCTTTTGCAAAATCCTTTCTTAGCGGATCTCTAATCCTCATAAGAAATCTAGAGTGCTTTTCATGAAAGAAGTCCCCTAGACGCGGCGCTGTCATCGCGTATCAACCACTATCAGTATCATTTCTCGAGTAGAACTTTAACAACTTTTGGCATCGTACACGACTCTTTAACGATGGAAAATTAATAAAAATCTCACTAGCGTCCAAACACAGTAACAACACCTGACAACTACAACATGGAAATTTAGTTCCGCTGTTTGCCGTGGGACTTCTTTCATGAAAAGGACTCTACTTGTCCAATTTCAGTTTCGTAAGTCAAGTAGTTTTCGAGATTTCCTGATGAGTCAGTGAGTGAGTGAGAAAAGAATTTCGCTTTATACTCGTAGATAATATATTATTTACTAATAATACCATACTCGCTTATATCATGACATTTTATATAATCTTAATGGTAGCAACTAAAAGCATTCAACCATTGCATCTATCAAATTCTTTCAAAATGCCCTCCTCTGGTTTAGTTCCAGCAAAACTTTTGCCACCTATCATTTTACACTTATGAAATTGAAATGGACTCACCAGGAACTTAGACACGTGACCCGAGTTTTGCCGAGTTCTGCCGAGTACTGCACTCCACATCCTACAAGTCTGCATTTGAGATGCTGTACTGGCAGGCTAAGCGCAATTCTAACTTGCAGTGTGAGTTTCGTCCGTGTGACGGGAATTTAAAATTGAAGTGAGTTTCCTGTGAAGTATCTTTTGAAATATAGTGTTCTGTAATACTGAAAAGTCAAAGAGTTCTTTTGTAGATTGTTTGTTAGTACGTGCTACGAGTTTACTACGCCGGTGCTACGGCGTAGAACGTAGTACAACATGGGTTTGACGTAGCCTTTCGTAACTCTTTTAAACGGACTGATAAATGTTTTATCAGTTGTTCATTCTTATTCAATAATTCAGCGTCTCTTTTTACCCAATGCCGCAAAGCCAAAAAGAGTGTGTTATACCAAGGAAGATAGACTAAGAGGAAAGACAATAGCGGAACATTAGAGCGTAGCTAGGAAATTTGCCTAAAAACGGTACGAACTTAGATGACGCCGTAATTTGAGCGTGATACAGGTTGTCTCGAACTGCCGTAAGCGCTGCAGTCAGATAATGTACGAAAAGGTTCTACAAATTACCGTAGCGCTAGAATCACAGTTAAGTTTTGCAGCATTTTAAGAGAAGCGAAACTCATAGTAATATATGGCGCCTTTCTTTATTCCCTTGAAATGTTGAGAAACTTGACTGCGATTCTAGCGCTACGATAATTTGTTGAACCCTTTCGTACATTATCTGACTGCAGCGCTTACGGAAGTTCGAGACAACCTATATCACGCTCAAATTACGGCGTCATCTAAGTTCGTACTCTTATTTCTACTCTTCCTTAGTCTTTTGCTACATGTATCGCTGGTACTCGAACTCAAACTTAAGTCCCTGTAGTGTAGTAAAAAATAATGTTGCATATTTTTATTTTTAAAGGAACCTAATACTGGGATCCAGTGGCGAATTGAAAACATCGATTGAAATTCATAACAAATTAGTCTCGGTAAATATCCCATTAGTAATCTATACTAATCTATACTATAATAATAATAATAATATTATAAAGAGGAAAGATTTGATTGTTTGTTAGTTTGTTTATTTGTTTGTTTGTTTGTTTGCATTGAATAGGCTCCGAAACTACTGAGCCGATTCGAAAAATTCTTTCACTGTTGGGAAGCTACACTATCCCCGGGTAACATAGGCTATATTACATTTTCAAAAAGATAGGGATCCTTACTAAAACTCCAATAATGTAACCCAAGGTGTAAAATTTTGAATTTGCGTGCTTGACAGTTCTAAGACAGGACAACGTCTGTCAGGTCAGCTAGTAATATTATAAAGAGGAAAGATTTGTATGTAAGTATGTTTGTAACGAATTGGCTCAAAAAGTACTGGACCGATTTAAAAAATTCTCTCACTCTTGGGAAGCTACACTATCCCCGGGTGACATAGGCTATAATCTATACCCGTGCGAAGCTGGGGCGGACCGCTAGTCATATTATAATTGTGTACACGTATCTATCCTCAGCATCCATTTTTGTATTCGCATTTTAAGTGTCAGTATTTTACTAGTTACGATTCATCATAAAACTAATAAAGTATTTACACGTACTTTGTTTGATTTCATTAATTAATTAAAAGTATGATTTTCCATTCTCGGAGATGCTGTACATTATTGTTACAAAATGAAAGATGTTTTTACTATCTTGAACGCGCCTTTAATTACTTGACTATTAAAATTTCAATACATTATGTAAATAGTAAGGAATCTTTAAAACGTTAAATATTGGTCATAGATTAAAAAATATTGGTCTCGGTCATAGATAAAAATGAATATATTTCGAAAATAATTTTAAATATAAATAAAGTTATCACGAGCATAATTAGCAAGAAAATAATTTAATCAACTTAATTCATAATGAATTCTTCCAATCATTGTTTTTTTTTTTTACTTATACTTGAAACTAATTAGGTACTTAATAACATAATAATATATTATGTACTTATTTTATATTATTTTTCATGTCATATTTAAACAAGTACATACTAAATTGAACTTAAGACCCCATGGTTCATGATCCATAATAACTTAATCAAATTGAGTGCGAATTGAATTTCAGCACCGAGGGTTCCGGAACCAAAAAATGCGTTTTTTAATTCAGTTTGGGATCACCTATGCACATGCCTCGCACTTGGCCGGTTTTTATCATTTGTTTATTTACTTTATAGTCATGCCAAGTTTACGCTTGTACCTACGTATTACCGTTGTTACACTAGAGTAGGGGTCTCCAAACTACGGCCCGCGGGCCAAATCCGGCCCGCCACTGCCATCAATCCGGCCCGTAGTCCACGTTATGGCCCTTGCAACATACCGAAAAAAAAATTATGGCCCCAAGGCTTCAAAGTTTGGAGACCCCTGCACTAGAGTATAGATAAATGATCGTAAAAAAATATATTATTACATATTCTGTAAAATTTAAACTAATATCTATTACGGTTCAACAGATACAGCCCGTGGGACAGACATACAGACAGACAGCGTAGGTTTAGTAATACCTTTGCAGGGTGCAAAGTTATCACTAAGCCTACGCTGTTGGGTACGGATCCGTTGTATAAATTATGTACTAGAATTGATTTTTATGTAATTTTTTTTTCATTTATATACTTACGTATATATGTTGCATATGTACTTTAGTCTACACATTCAGTAATGTTATTAGGTCTAAAAAAAATATATATACGTGAGCGACATAGAAGACGCATGAAGATTAGAATCTTAACTGTCCTTACTGTTATTACAAATGATAAACGTCTCACGATTCTTTGAATAAAACGTTACATTTTTAGTACCTACTTAATGTAGGTCTATTGTATTTCTGAGGAATAAAGTTAATGAAAATCTCCAGAGAATATGTAATTACAGACTATAAATATACAGACTGGCAACTTAAATGAAATGTTCAGTAAAAATACTTACTAAGTTACCATAGACGATCCGAGCCCATTATTGTAGGACTGATTTGCCGTTCGTGCCCAAGGCGACGTAAGTACCTGTCAAATACTCAGTGATTTTGGTGGTCTCAACATCACCATAATCATAATCAGCTTTTGTAAGTCCACTGCTGAACACAGGTATGCCACTCAGCCCAATCTTCGGCTTTTCACTTCTAGCTGCATTAAGCATATCGTCACTCCAACAAGTCTAGGGCATCCTACGCTTGGTTTCCACTAGAACACATCTACCCCAACAATTATCAGTTCTATGATATTGACTGATCTACTGCCACTTCAGCTTGGTAACACGCTGAGCTTTGTCGGTGACTTTGGTTATCTGGCGAATTACTTCATCCCAGACAATAACGCTCGGAGAAACGTTGAGCTTAGCTCTTTTCATAGCTTGCTGAGTGACTTTGAACTTGCGACCACTCCAACTATAATGTCCACGTTTCAGCACCGTAAATATCATACATACATACATACATACATACATACATACATACATACATACATACATACATACTTACATACATACATACATACATACATACATACATAGAGTTTCATACGAAACTCTATTTAGGCTACAAGAATCGTGAAGGACGCGTATTCAAGTACCCATATGCGTACGTTTTGTGGGGCTAAAAAGTTGTGTTTCTATGTCATTTATTATTTTGAGATGTAATAAAGACTGAGCTGTCAGAAAATTTGATAAGCTTCAAAGTTATGAGAGATTGGGCGTTGACATTCGAGTCACATTCGCAGTTGTAGTATATTTAACCATTTGTGTCGTGGCCAAGTCTAAACGAATCTAATCTAAATTGTCTCAAGGCTTTGAATTAGTCGTAATTTTGTCTCGGCCAGCTCAACCATATAATTTTAGAAATAGTTAATTATCAGCTTGTTTAGTTGTGGTAGTGTGTGTTATTTGGTTAGAATTTTGTATGGTAATCCGCTAGGGATTTAACTCGTACTTGAATAAGTCTAAGTAGAATTATTAACGCATTAACTCAGTGTCTTTTGACCCTCCAATCTTAAAGATTTTTCAACCTTCTTTGTTAATAGGTCAGGTTGTCACGTACTTTTTTTGATGTCCTTATAAAATAGTGCCGTACCAATACAGTTGATTTGACCAAGAGATGGATACCATTTACTGTAAAATATAGAAGATAAAACCCCGGCCAAGTGCGAGTCAGGCTCGCGCACTGAGGGTTCTGTACCACCACAAAATATGAAAATTATCAATTAAAAAACCGACTTCAAAATTAGTAAAATATGGCATTTCAATTCGGTGAAATGATAAGGAGGTCAACCAAGGAGAAATAATTTGTTAATGAACAGAAATTTGTCACCGACTTGCATTTAGCCATTATTTATTGTTATACTTTAGAGTGTGTATTATAAACATGTCAAGTTTGACGGTTGTACATATTACCGTATGTACAAACTACGTAAAAAATACGTTTGTTGTATCCTTTCGTTTTATAATTTTTTAGTTAATCTATCGTAATATTACATATTCTGTGAAAATTTCAAGTGGCTATCAATTACGGTTGGAAAGATACAGACGGGCGGACGGATGGACGGACAGACAGACAGATATCGTAGGGTTAGTAATAGGGTCCCGTTTTTACTCTTAGGGTACGGAACCCTAACAAAGAAACACCACTGACAGACTGGCTGAGTAGTAGTAGTGACTAATCACTATTGAGCTACGTAGCTAGGCAGGTAGATTTTTTATGGGCTGTAAACTGTAGAGGTCTTCTAAGAAAATAATTTTAAGAATAGGATGAACTAATGGGAGAAATTAAAAGTAAAAAGTTACGTGTACGAATTCACGGGCAACGGTTAGTCTTTCATAGGGGAAACCTGACTCAATCTCACAAAAAAAAACGGACCAAATTGAGAACATTGCTCCTTTTTGACTTATTGGTTAAAAAAATCACAAAGTACGTGAATATTTTAATGATACGTCATCACTTGTGCGGGTATAATGTCGGCATTTCCGGTGTGAAGTATCTATGCGATGGACACTCATTTATTTATGGCGGACATTGAGTGGGCGGGGCCTGTCAACGACTGACTATCGACTTGAGTGAGGTCAAGTGAGGAAACGGAAATTATTTCTGCCTAAGCTTTTTCTTTAACGTTGACCCGAGGCACAATGCGTTACGATGGGCTGAGCTGTTGGTTGTTTTTGTTTCCTTTATTTCATTTAGTACTTGCGGTTTTACTTGACTTTCTTAGTTTTCAGCTTTATCGAACGAAAGGCAGCCTATGTGCCTACACATAGCACACTGCACAAGTAGGACCTAATTAATTAATGTAAGGGTAGGTAATGATATGCATTATTAATGACTATTACTTTGACATAGTTAATTTATTGTATAATGTTGACATTTTTAGTTTGATTATTATAAATTTCAATTAGTAATAATAATTATTAATGTAATGTGACTAGTTACTGTTATTATTTTTTCTATTAATATTTTTTTTATGTTACTTGCAAATGATTGAATATTTGATAATTATATTATGTAAATTTTTCATTATTTATGCTGAAATATTGTGATTAGTTCTAGACAACTAGATCTGACTTCTATCTATACAAATAAAACCGAAATGCTATTCGTTGGTTTGATAAGCACGTCACTTGACAATAGCTGGACCGGTTTGGCAACAGAAGAGAAAAAAAAATCTCTTTTCTGTGGGTTTGGCTAATGTTTGTAATAGTTATAATTTGGTTTTTATGGAAAGAAAAATTCAAATACTTTTCCGGAACATTTTCAAATTCTGGAAAATATTACGTCCTGTTTTTTATGAGTTTTTTGTATGAATTCAAAACCATAAAACACGCTATTAAAATATTGACAAGACAACGTCTAACAGGCCAGATAGAAGAAAAATGAAATTTAAAAATTATATCCCCAATTTGGAAAATCTATTTTTTTTTTTAGTTATAAAACTCATTGATTTTTTGCACCAAAATCAATAACTAGTGCCCTAGGCTAATAGATATAAGTGATTTCTTCCAGATTTTTTAAACTTACGTATCATAATAATACACACAACCTCTAACCTCAAATGCCTAACCTTCTAAGTTCCTTTGTGGTTAAATAAATATATCGTAGACAGAAAGACAATGCTAGGTAATTGTTTTTTGGAGTTTTTCGTGTGAATTAATGGTGATTTTGATATAACTACTTTAGACAAATGAGAGGAGGATGAAATCCTAGAGGAAACATGGTTTTGAAAAGACCTTTTCACTTCTTTGGAGAAAGTAGGCAAATGACAAAAATGTACATTTGAGGCTGCATATTGTAAAGATATTCTTTTAGAAAAATTTAATAAAAGTTGAGACTCGCCGGGTGAAATGCTTCGAAGAGCGTAGAAAATAGTGTTTGTTCCTTTTATTTTTGCAGCCGAGAATCTTGACTTCGCGTAAGGCTGAGACTGAGAATGGCATCCATAGTCCAAAGTAAATTCTTTCACTTAACTAAATTCTAGAAACGTAGTCGAAATATCTAGTTTTATCGTAAGATATAAATTTAAATTCAAATAAGAAGCTCGGTTTTGCAGGGCCTTCTAAACAAACATAAGATATACTATAATGGGTTACGCGGAAAGAGTGTACTAAGCTGAAAGGGGTCCGTAGTACTCATCATTTACATTTATTGTGCGAACTGCTAGTCTGTGGAATGCGCGGCCTGAATGGGTGTTTCCCGATGGTTACAATCTGGGTATCTTCAAATCACGAGTGAATCGGTTTCTTCTAGGCAAGCGCGCTCCAACGTAGAACGCAACATCGCTTAACCTCAGGCGTGATGGTGGTCAAACGCAAGCCTATTATTTATAAATAAAATAAAAAATATGAACAACTTTGACCATAGAAGTATAATTCAATTATTTCATTCATTAATAATCATTAACTAAAATTACGACAAAAATCTTAGCTATTCCATAGAAAACGGTCATTCACAGTCGACAGAATGTAATAATATGGAACATCTATTATTTTTTAATAGTAGTAAGTACCCTGTTCATCATCATCATCATCATCAGCCTGTAAAAGTCCACTGCTGAACAAAGGCCTCCCTCGTAGAGAGGGGTGTTGCCATAATTCCCACGCTTGGCAGTCGGCTTGGGGATCGCAATACGTTCACCGTGTACTAATAGGACGCTGCTGCCCATCCTTCGGTGGTTCTGGTCGCAGTTTTAGGACATACCCGGGTCCACCCAGTACCCTGTTGTTCTAACGTTAATATCTTCTCTATGTAGATTTAATAAAACACAGAAAAAAGAATCGTTGAAATCGGTTCATGACTTATGGTGATTATGAAGTAAACTACGAGAAAATCTAGTAACATTTTCAGCCGACCTAAAGTCGTAAACACGGACACTTCAATCAGCCAAAGGTACCTTTACTTGGAACTGCAAGCTAGGCTGTTCGGAAATGAACCTAACCACTGCCAGCTGACCCCACTAACCGTAGATTTCCTGGCGCACTTTATGACAGTACTTAAACTAAAAACTTAGAAAATATGCTAACCTCGGCAGTGGTTACATATTTGAGGCGTTTGGGGTCGAGACATTGGGCCCTTGGGGACCGGGAGCTCACCTCATTTTCAAAAATCTTTCAGAGCGCCTGCTTAATGCGACGCGTGACCAAAATGCTGGCGTGTTTCTGGCTCAACGCATTAGCATTGCCATTCAACGTGGTAATGCCGCCAGCATGTTGGGTATGCTGCCAACTGGTAGTGGGCTTGAGCATTTGGATTGTCTTTAGACCTTCAACGGTCTATGGGCAGTCTAAAGATAACCTAATCCTATTAAATACAAAATAACCTAAGCAAAGGGGTATTCATCCACGTGAGTCGTCTGCGAGTACTGCAGATCGTGCGAGTTACTTGCGCGGAGGGTTCGCGATACATGGGTTAGTCAATGACCTGCTCACTTTCTAAAGGCAGCCACAGACAGCTGGGCAGGGCTACTTGACTTTAGATTTGTTAAATATGGGGTGTTAAACCACGCGCATGCTATGCATGGCTCCGTAGTTATGTGACTTCAGAGGTGTGGCCTGCCGCAGATTATCCAGCCGAGCGAATTTCAGTCATAATTTTTTTCGCTTTCCCGCTTCCATCCGCTTTCTCTCCCGTTGGCTCCACGTAAAGCAGCTAGCAGTGTGTTGCGTAGTAGAAGTTAGCGTAGCTCTTGTGTCAAACGAAGGCGTGTATTGTAGTGCACATCTGTACGGGCTTTGGATACTTTGTAGTTTACACAATGCATATAACCTTCAAAAATGCCTCTACAATCAGATGTTACCCGAACCGTATTCTCGTTTTTCTCTATGATAAACATGATAGGTGTTTGACCTCAGCTCATCATTTCAGCCTATCATATTTCTACTTGGAACACAGGCCTTTTATCAGAGAGAATGCATGGGCTCTAATCCACCATGCTGGCACACTGTATGTCTTTAAACTTTTGAGGTTCTTGGGACATACCGGTTTCCTCACGACGTTATCCTTCACCGTTTTTGAGTGATGGCATAGGAACTTATTTTTATTTGAGTACAAAATAAGTCTTGGAGGGCCGAAGATCAAACCAGGTGCCGTCAGACTCTAAAGTACTATGCTACCGCTCGATCATCATCGCTAAAGTGACCTCAGCTCACCCGATGTGAATAAATGATGACAAGATAGACAAGATGATGACCTGTTGATGTAGGCAAAGATGGGAATACGCCTAACCTTGAATGGGAACCAGTACTCATGTGAGGCTGCACTATCAGACCGTTAGATGCTTATGGCTCACAAAATTGTAAGATTATGCATTTATTTGCTTTCGGAGTAATATTTACGATTCGGAGTCTAACTTAGCGTCATTAATACAGTTGCTTTAGTGGATGGAAATTGAAAACAATGATTGTATACATGATAAACCCTCGGTAAAACGGCTGATATTCTTTAAACGCCTGAAAAGATTTTCTTGAATCATTAGACACTTGATCAAGTCACCTTTCAAAAATAAAAATAAAAACTAAATCAAAATCAGTGCAGCCGTTTGGGAGCTACGATGGCACAGAACGACAGTTCACCGACAGTGCGCGATGCAAACATAGGGGTGTTATAAGTTTGCATCGGGAGTAAAAATTATCATAACATTCAGTACTGTATATTGTTCCAATACAGTGGCAAGACTTTGGTATGTGAATTCGTATACATCCTTTGATGTTCCGGTTTAGCTAAGTATTGCCATTTACAAACTTCTCTTTGTAGGTACGGAGTGGACATTTATGTTTTGAATACTTGATGTGAATGCCCTAAGTAATTGAGCGCTTAACGTTTCATGAATGTTAGCTTCGTGTTTAAAAATGTTTTAAACAGAACATAAAGATTTTTGTTGATATAAACCGTACTTTATATTAATACTAACTGCGTTCCATGGCTTTGCCCGCGTGGAAATTGATGTATCACAAGAAGACAACAATAATAGATTTGAAAATATGTTTTTCAAAACAAATTCTGTGTTGTTTTAGAACTTAAACTATCTACATAAAAATTTCATCAAAATCGAAAGTAGTTTGGTTTTTAAATCATAATACATCTACATAAAATATGATGTAATCTAAGTTACCGAAATTGCGTATTTACTCAATTTAGAAGTGTTTTTTTTAGAAGTCGTTTTATAAATGACCGATTGCGGTGGTAACAAATAATTTGAAAAATAAAACCGACCAAGTGCGAGTTGGGCTCGCGCACTGAGGTTCAGTACCAACACAAAATACAATAATTATTTATTACGTAGAGTCTTTGAATATACCGTTGTAGCGATTGATGTGGTAGCTATCCCATACAGATGTCGTAGGCGTGGTACACGAGTAGGTGTCAGTGGAACAGCCGCGAAATAAAAACTCTCGCGATGTGTTACACAGGATACTTACTATGAGCGATTTTTTTTTATGCTACATCATCGGAGCCTACACCTATGTCGTAGCTGTGTGCTGCTGGATGAGTTCAACTAAAGGCGTCAAGCCTGATTAATGCCAGATGCGTTCGCACCCACCTCGCGCCCTTATCATTATCAGCAGTCAAAACGAATCAAAAGTATTACGTCAAGGGTACATTGTTACGTTTTCCAACAACCTTCATAAGCATAGTTTGAATCTGTGTTCGAATGTTGGATAGAGTTGATCGGATCCATTCTGTTTTTAGGGTTCCGTACCCAAAGGGTATAAACGGGACCCTATTACTTAGCCTACGCTGTTTGTCTGTCTGTCCGTTTGTCTGCCCGTCTGTCTGTCTGCCCGACCTTTTAACGGCTGTATCTTTAGGACCGTAATAGATAGCCAGTTGAATTTTCACAGAATATGTATTGTTACGGTGGATTAACTAAAAAGTAATAAAAAAGTCAAAAAGTTAAAACAAAAGAGGTATGTAAACACACAACACACGTATTTTTTTGAGTATTTTTCTATTTGCTCTAATGTAAAAATGGTAACACGTTTACCATTCCGTAGTCCGTACAAGCGTCAAACTTGGCATGAATATAGTACACACTCTAAAGTATAACAACAAATAATAATAAATGGCCATGTGTGAGTCGGCTCGAAAATGTTTGTTCACCACCGGTGAACGACGTACGATCACTGAAGTTAAGAAATGTCGAGCGCGGTCTGTACTTGGATGGGTGACCGCGTGGGCGTTGATGGGATGTTGTCTTTTTGCACTTTTTTTTTGTATTTAGTAGCTAACAAGTTATATGGAACCCTCAAAATGCGAGCCCGATTCGCACTTGGCCGGTTTCATTTTCTGTTGAATGCAAGTGCTTATACTGTCTCAGGCGGTGATGGAAGGCACGCATGTAAAGAGGAAATTTCACGCATCAACGAACGCTAATGTTTTTATTGGGAACGCATACGAGGAAATTGGACTCGTTTACTTTTATAGCCTTCTATAAACCCATAGATATTTTCTGGAACTCGTAAACTGAAAGAAAACACAAACAAATGTTTCTTGACGACAACCCAAATCCCCCTTTAATGATGACACTTAGAGAATAGCGAGATAAGTATGCGATCGATAAAAATGATTGAGGAAAAAGGCAGTTCTTATTTACGGAAGTAAACGACAACATTACGAATGACAAAATATTTACCGTGCTTTGTTTAAATTAAACGCGCTAACGGGACAACGCGCTAAAAAGGCATTCTTCACACTTCTTTTTCTTCACGTCTTCAACAAAATTTTAGGGATTTTAGTATGTTTTCCTCCGAAAGTCTGAACATAAAATTAATTTAATATAATTTTGCTTATCATTTTGAGGATTATGTTTAGACCATCAACGGTATATGTGTAATCCAACTATATTATTATAGGTCAAATAAATTAGCTATCTAGTGATAGCTTATGTTAATTAACAATGGCACTACTTGCCAGTTAAAATAATAATACTTAATAACTATCTACAATTTTGTGTGTAATTTTTTTTTTAAAAGTATTATAATCTTATTATAATAAGAGTCATTCCGCTTAACTGTCTAAAAACTTTGAAACGAAATGAAAATAAATTTGGTGTCAACAATTAACGTTGTCGATCATGAAATTTTACGAAATTTATTTCTTAAATAAATTATACTCCAGGGGCCTTACGCCCATCTCCTTATGCGGTCTCAAACTAACGTTAAAACAGCGCAGTTCGAAAAACCACGCAAACGTGAACCTAAATGCGCCCAGATACGGTTTGTGGTCACACAAAGTTTTTCATCACCTAAACTTGATTGCTTAAAACAGCTAGGCGTAAGGCCCCAGGATGAGAAGCCTTGTTACGCAAGCTAGGAACCATCCATTAATTTCATGTTCTGTAAATTTCCAAACATTAATCAAAAATTCCATAGTTTCTCTCGTTTGAATCAAAAGGCAAAAACATTAGATCCCACTGCGGAGCTGAAAACGTATAAATAAAATGAAACAAGCTACCGGCAAAAACACTAATATCGTACGAGCCCGTACTGTGCGCCGTAATATCAAGTTTACGTTTTGTAATTAATGCGCTCTGCTGGCCGGCCCGGAATGCATAGATTGAGAGCTAGCAACGAAAAACAATTACACTTAATTATTTCTCATGAGGCGAGTGATGTCTGTTGAATGCACCTGTCCTCACGTAATGGGTGTCTGAAGGCAGGCATAAATCCCCAGAAAAGCGTTGATGGGATGCCTTTAGCGCGTTTTGTCTTTATTGGCCCGTGATCGATTTGAAAGTAATTGTATCAGGCAAAGGTCTTCCCTTTGCCTAGCAGTGAGAAAAAAATAACTAATTGTGAACCTATCGTCATCACTCAAGACAGAGTTTTATTTAGGGTGAATAGAGCAAACGTTTTATTCATATAATAATATCGTGTTATATTAAATGAGCCCAACCCCATCAGAGGACCAAACTTTATATGTTTGGTTCCAAAGATCGAAAATAAAACTTAAAAACATAGATTTACGTGTCTTCTTTGCAAAAATTATCAATTTTCAATCTAAGTGTCTATTCTATTCCTTAAATATATATATATATATATATTAGCGGTCCGCCCCAGCTTCGCACGGGTATAGATTATAGCCTATGTCACCCGGGGATAGTGCAGCTTCCCAACAGTGAAAGAATTTTTGAAATCGGTTCAGTAGTTTCGGAGCCTATTCAATGCAAACAAACAAACAAACAAACAATCAATCAAATCTCTTTATATTATTAGTATGGATTTTTATGACTAACATTAACTAACTAACTAACAACTAACTAACTTTTAACTTAAACTTTAACTTTGGGTAACTTTTGCAGTTATTCTGAAGGCAATGTCCGTTCAATTGGTTGTTTTAAATTATCACCCACTGATTGGTTTAAAATATGTGAACTAAAAACGTGGGTCGGGAACAACATACTTGCTCACAGCGACCTGAACTGGGTCTTGATCTCCGACACAAGAGAATGTCATAGGTCTTGGTCTCGCACTGTTTCTCACCAATCATCATCATCATCATCATCATCATCAGCCAGAAGATGTCACCTGGTGAACATAGGCCTTCCCCTTTAACCTCCATACTGAACGACAGCCTGCCTTTTGCACCCACTGGATGCCAGTGACTCTCACAATGTCATCGATCCATCTAGTGAGAGGCCTACCTCTCTGTCTGTGTACTGCTAAGTCTTCTCGCCAATCGGCGACTTGGAGCTCGCGCAAAGAATAATATAAAACACTTCTCCAAAATGCATTAAAGCAAAAACAATTTACAATCACCAAAAGCTATTATTTTTCTCCAAGCTGCAGTTTATAACATTCTACATTATCTAGTCACCAGCTCCCGATATAAAACCTTCAGCAAGCTAGAGCATGCATCATTTTATATGCATTGGTTATTTCTAGCGTGCGGGTAGGAACAAAAAGGTGGGGAGATGAAAGGCCGCCGCATCCGCACGCCGGCATACAGCCACCTTTGGCCTCCTTTAAAAACACAGGAAGTGTTAGCTGAGCATCCGGTTTACACTTATCGTGCGTTTGCTGTATTTTTGTGTTAAGGTGGTACGTTTCAATATGGCGGGAAATTCAAATTTCAAACAGTTTTTTGGTCCTGGTAGCTAGCCGGGTAATTATTTTAAAATAACACAGTGTTTGAGCAAATTGTTCGCTGTTCTTTACGTTATAATCTACAACTATTTAGCAGTAACGCACCGTATTTCTAACATTTTTGTAAATAAACCGTTTAAAACAGCAAAAATTAGTAAGTAAGAATGTGCATTAGAGATAAATAGCTTTACATGATTTTGTAAAGAATATAAATCAATTTGCGTAAACATCATGAACGTTTACAATAATTACCCAGTCTAGCTACAAGGACAAGAAAACTATTTGAAATTTGAATTTAACGCCATTTGTGAAACGTATCACCTTAAGTCGTCACACAACGTAACACAAACTTTTTTAGTCAGGGGTTACACGCTTGTGGGACTTGTCAAAACAAACCAAATATGCTGAAACTTTACTAGTACCCATTGAAGAGTTTCACTATCCACCTCCTAGCTCCATCATCAGATCAGCTCGATGGTACTAAATTATTGTGTTGTCATCAGATTTAATTACATGTCATATATTTGCCAAGCTACAAATCGATACGACCAAAATTAAAAGTAGACTCAAGATTTGTTTGCATAATTCGTTAAAAAATAATCAGAAATTACACTCGAATTTTATGGAATTTTGATGTCGTTTTCATACGAGGACAAGGAAAGTAATTTCCTTCTTAAATTTTTTATTAAGTATTCGAAGTGTTTTATTTGTTTACGTTCAAGAAAATACACAAAGCATGTTCTCAGGAATAATTTATGAACCTATGTGTATTCCTTTCAGATTTGATCGTGATAAATGTAGGCGCTCGTGACGTTTCATGTTTATCTACTTCTGATTAATGGATACGAATGGAAAATTAAATAAATACTATTTTCTTAGCATCGCTTCACGTCTAAAAGTTGGGTAACTAAATATTGGACTGATTCGGACTGGGCTTCGGTTAACGTAGGTACCTACCAATCTAAAACTATACAAGGTTAACGGAACAATGGTATTTACCCTAAAAGAGTTCATTGTATTGCAACTTTTATTAGGGGACCAACTATAAAACTACAAATACATATATCAGTTGTTCCATACAATGCGATAAAACAAGTGTGAATAGATTTTTTTCTTTCGCTATTTCGGGGTTGGTCTCGTAATAGACATCATACTAATATTATAAATGCGAAAGTGTGTTTGTTTGTTGGTTTGTTTGTTCCTCTTTCACGCTGCAACGGAACAACGGATCGATTACTTCGATCGATACTTTTCATTATCATCATCATCACCATCACCATTTTTCATCACTACGCGAGTGAAACCGCGGGGCGCAGCTAGTTGTTTTTTTTTTCCGGGCAAGTGCCTTTATTAACTAAACAAAATACAAGCTAAAACTAACACTACAAATACAGTTAGACTGCCCATAGACCGTTGAAGGTCTAAAGACAATCCAAATGCTCAAGCCCACTACCAGTTGGCAGCGTACCCAACATGCTGGCGGCATTACCACGTTGAATGGCAATGCTAATGCGTTGAGCCAGAAACACGCCAGCATTTTGGTCACGCGTCGCATTAACCAGGCGCTCTGAAAGATTTTTGAAAATGAGGTGAGCTCCCGGTCCCCAAGGGCCCAATGTCTCGACCCCAAACGCCTCAAATATGTAACCACTGCCGAGGTTAGCATATTTGCGACGCTTGTGCTGCTCTGCCGAATTGGCAGCCGCGCCAGCCCTACCTTGTGTCTCAGGAAGATGTGACGGCGCCAAAGTATCGACACAAGTTGCGTCCCATACAAGGGGCCGCCCCAACCTCCAGGGCACAAGTGTCATACCGTCAGGCCTCTTTCCATCGCCACGCGCAAGACCACTCGGTTCGAGCACAGCCGCGACATTGGCGGTGGAAAGTGCCCTGCGTATGATATCGTTCAGGCTAGCGTGTCGGCCAATACGACCAGCGCTTCTCGAGCAAGAGAGACCATGGTGACCGAGCTGGTCAACAGCAGTACCACACTGACAGCGATGGGCCTCACAGCACCTTGCACCCAAGCGTAAGCTGACAGCTAGACGAAATGCGGTTGGATCTAAAAGGCTACCTGTGTTAAAAGAGGGCATGGCTTGCAACCAAAGTCCCGATTCCCAAACAGAGACAGCAAGAATACGAGCGCGATCTGCAATACTAGGACACGTATCTAGTAGCGATTTCTAGTAGTTTTTCCGCTAGTTGTTTATAATGATGAGTACAATGATTTCTTTTTGATTCAGTACCTTATTTTTCCTATATATTCCTTATTTGAGTAACAACCATCCAGAGCGGGCACCCAGTTGATGCAAAAAGCAGGCTGTCGTTCAGTGTGGAGGTTAAAGGGGGATGCCGATGTTCAGCAGTGGACGTCTTCTGGCTGGCGATGATGATGAGTAACAAATTTATGAGGAAACCAATATTATTGCTAAATTTAAAGTACAAACTGACAAACGTCTTAAAATACATTAGTAACTTTGTAGCTATAGACCTATAATTTTACGCAAAACATAAGAAATCAGCTCGGCTCTATGCGATGTTATTTCAAAGATTATGCCCTGTCAGTTTTCTTAAATTGTAAATCAGTGATTTTTCATCTTCTAAAATGTTGAAAACATGCGAATGAGATAGCCATAGTAGTTGAGCGCAGCTTTAAGTGCTCTTATCTCGCCGTTGTCAGGTTAAAACCGTGATCCCGCATAATTACACCACCTGCTTGATGATTTCCAATGTTGAAAATTCAGAGGGTTGGCAAAAAATTGCGTATTGTTTAATTTTCAATATATATTTTTTTGCGAAGAATTTGTAATGAACTCTTCGCTGTTCAGTAGTTTTGAACAAGTTAACATTATATTAGATACTACTTATCTATCTACTTGTAGTGTTTGATTTCCTAAACTTTGAGAATCACCATGAGCAATGCTTTATCGCACATTAGAAAGGACCTTCGGCATCCAGTCTTAAAGCTCACTCTCAATTATTTTTTATCTATTATTTGTAATTCCTTTAAGTTAAGCAAAGCTTACAATTGATCTGTCTCGTTTTCACCTGTGACAATTTCCGTCAACGAAAAGTTGACAGTAATTTAACCAGTGCTTAACTTTTGGGTAACGTTTATAAGTAAGGCCGACTATTTAATATGTAAAAGTTTACTTTAAAAAAAAAACTCGATAATAATATTTTTGACGGATTATATTACTAAAACGTTATCGTATAACTAAACGAAAAAAAAACACGTATCTAACCTCATATTCATTTGAAGAACCATATTGTTCTTATCTTCAATGATAACTCCCATGTAGGGTGCAGTAATTTTTTTTTCCATCCCTATAGTCATTTAGTGTTTATTATGACGTCACCTACCCAAAGACCACCCTTCTTAAGCTTGCAAGCTGCGTCTAAACCGGCATCTTACAATAATCATGTTCAGCCACGAACGCGTCTAGTCGTCCACACGTGGGATTAACGCTAGCCTTATAGCCCAGTCAGTTTACGATAATGTCGGCGCCATAACAGCATGGAGCTCGTACTATGAACTGAGGACAGATAAACCGGAAAATAGCGATATTTTTACTAAGCGGTTTCAATTTGGTGGTTTCATTTTGTTTTATTTTACTTACACACATATTTAATAAAATGTGTCAAAACCATAGTCTCAGTGTATTTAATACTTCTTTAATAACAACATTCATAGTTGCGTAGAAGAAAGCGCTTTTAGCGATAATGTCACCACTTGCAGTACTACCTTGAAAGTGAATCTTTCAGTATGTATTTTTTTAATTTCTGGTGTGCATAATACTACTACTACTAATAGTACTATGCTGGTTTCTTGAGCTTCAGGGTTTAATATTGTAAGTCTAAGTAAGCTGATTTTAGTATTATAGTAATGTCCGAAAATATCTTAGTTTCAACTTCTTGAGCAAACATAATAAGAATATGTAAAAATTTCGTTAATCTTGAGAAATAAGTGATTATTTACAATAGTTTTTATGCACCATAAGAACCAAACATCCCATTAAAACAAAAATATAACCTACCCCGTATTAACCGATAATTTTCTACGAAACTTTCAGTTGATACCGGATAATAATTTTATACAGTTTTCCAACTTTACCGTCAATGGTGAGACTAAAACGGCTAGAGTACGGCTAGATTAGACAGTAAGATTACTTAAGACAGAGTGTCATAACTTGTCTAGAGATGGTTTCCGTTATAGCTGCGACACGGGACTAGGAGTCAGTCTAGTCAAATGCTGATCGGTGTAGCTCTGAAATAATCTAGGTGCGACCATAATTTTGTATAAGACTCATCTCTAACAGTTATGCTTTGGCAACACCATGGAGTGCGGAGGTTGAATTTAATATATGATCATAATCAGCCTATACTAGTCCACTGCTGTCAAATGCTGATCGGTGTAGCTCTAAAATAGTCTAAGGGCGACCATAATTTTGTATAAGACTCATCTCCAACAGTTATGCTTTGGCAACACCATGGAGTGTGGAGGTTGAATTTAATAAATGATCACAATCAGCCTATACTAGTCCACTGCTGGACATACCTCTCCCATAGGAGGACCTCTTCCATGGAAGGCCTCAATCACCCCAATTTTCGGCTATTCTTAAATGTGGAAAACCTGTGCAAGGATAGTTTTAGCTATTGAGCGCTGCATTGAGTACTTTTTGCCAATATTAGCGCTGAAAAATCAATAATCTCTCAATCAAGCAAACTCACTGTTCTAACGTACTTGGTCGTTATGTTTTTTACACACAAACAACATTGCAAAGTGTTCTTCTATCACAAACAATGACGTGACGATTCTAAACCATCAATCACAAATGTTGGATGATGTATGGGTACCATCGCTGGTGGAATCTCTGTTCGCATATCCGCACTTACAGAGTCGGATATTAGTTATCTATTTCAAAATGTGGGCCACAAATATGGAATTTAATCCAGCGAATTTATAATATAAAAATGTTAACTTGTGTAGTCTTTTTTGTAATTTGAATGTCATCAGGCAGACCGTCACTGCTTGATTACCACCTCATCATCATCATCATCATTATTATCAGCTAGAATACGTCCACTGATGAACATAGGCCACCCCTTAGAACTCTACACTGAACGACAGCCTGCCATCTGCATCCATTGGATGCTCGCGACTCTCACAACGTCGTCGGTCCATCTAGTGGAAGGGCTACATATACGTTGCGTCTTCCGCTGCCACCTAAGGCATAAAAAAGGAAATTTTAATTCGATTATTTTACGAAATCGCAGTATATTGGCCAATAGTTAAGACAAAGAGATTACAAACACAATACATTTTGCAAATCGAATAAACATTTTGTGAATCACTCAGTCGAAACAAACAATGGTTCTTTGAGCTCGTTAGTACTCCCCGAGGATAAAATATTAAAACGAAAACATCAAAAAAGTAAATGACAAAAACGTGAATACAAAATCTCACCGGCTGGCTCCAATGGTCGGACATGAAAGATAAGACCTATTGTTTTTATTTTAATACTTCGAAGTCCTATATTGGATTCGTTACATCGCTACTACGCTCCATTAGGCTAATAGCGGTCCAGTGAGACGGCAAAAAGAGATTAAGCTGTGCCCAGTCATCGCTTTTCGTTGCTATTAATTGATAAGTGGAGTTCTCAATAGATTACTTAGGGAGCTTCAGCGCTAATCTATCGGTATCGCGCTTTTTTTAGATGCTTTGCGTGAAGGGGTTGAGATTATTCATTTTGTTGTGAGCTTATGGATAAATAAGTATCATCATCATCATCATCAGCCAAAAGACGTCCACTGCTGAATCATAGTGCTGAACTATCTATATATAAATTTTATTTATCATCATCATCGTCTTTAACATCATCCCTGAATGACTCCCTGCTGGATATTGGCCTCCCTTTGTTTAAGCCACTCTCCCCGGTCTCTCTGTCGCATCCCTCCTTTCACGACATTTTATTTATATGACACGGGAATTAGTTTCAACCGCATTCGGCGGTCTTTCTATCTACATATATATTTATTAAGTTTGTACGGAACCCTCAGGGTGTGAGCCCTACTAACACATGTCTTGTTTTTTAAACTCTATATTTTATGGTATTTCAGCAACTACTTACATAATAATTATATAATTGTAAAAGTACTTACCGACTATTTTCGTATACTATACTAGCAACGCACCCTGGCTTCGCACGGGTGTAAGTCTTATTTTTTTAGACCTTGGGTTACATTATTAGAGTTTTATTAAGGATCCCTATATTTTTTTTGAAAATATAATATAGTCTATGTCACCCGGGGATAGTGTAGCTTCCCAACAGTGAAAGAATTTTTCAAATCGGTTCAGTAGTTTTGGAGCCTATTCAATGCAAACAAACAAACAAACAAACAATCAATCAAATCTTTCCTCTCTATAATATTAGTATACATTGAGTAAAGCGATGTGACGAGAGTTAAGTCACTGACCGCTTCTGTCAGGTGATCGAGTTAGACAAATCTGCCAGTAGATCTGACAGTGGGGGTCAAATATGAAGGTTATAATTTTTACATGGGTTTAGAAATCATGTACTAAATATGACCGTCGTTTATGTAGCTTGTAAAATCTTTTACCTTCATAAACGGAGTGATTATTACGTTTATAAGATCAACCAAACATGTTCTGGCTCAGACACAACTATTGTCAGACGTAAGTGCTCTCCGATATCAATCTAAAACAGACGACAGACTTCTTCAAGCCACAAGTATCTTTACGGTAACACACAGACATTACGCCGTATCTACCCGAAATGCGATCCACGAAATTGGTTCGTGTGTAAAAGATCAGAAACGGGCCTACACGTCGAGAATCAGAAATGCCGAGAACGGTCTATGAGGCACCGATTTTATTGCAGACTAGAGCCAAGAACCGCAACACTATTGAGTCGTAATTTTTCATGGTAAGATATTGTTACTGGTTGGCCAGATACCGCCCGTTTGTATAATAAGTCGATAACAATCGTCGTTCGAACCCTCAATAAGGCTCCCCGCACGAATTTGCTTGGGTTCGAGCACATACTTTTCACAAATTCTCCGTCGGACAGACTTAATTTATACCCGCGCTTTTGTGTAACTCTCTTTGAAATATTTCAGCCGCGACGTCAAAATTCAGCGTTAAAAGTTATTGCTCTAATACAAGAAATGGGACACAAATCCCGTAAGATTTTCCCTCTAAGACGTAAAACGTGATCCAATTTAGAATGCCTTCTAATATTTCAGATTTGTTACGATCAACTTTTATTACAAATTGGAATGGTCTCAATGTGTCCCTCGAGGAACCGTCGACCTTTTCATCTTTGACTCTTGTCTGTTATGCCGATACCCATTCCAAATATAAGTTTTTGAGGTAGCACGCTCTTAACAGTCCATAAAAGACACAATACGTTGAAGCTTATAAATATATGATCCATAAAGCGATCGTTTCAGATGAAGCTGCGGGAAACTTTGCAGACATCTCAGCGCTACTTCTTGATTCATCACTAAGGTATTATTCTGTTTATTGTGCTATTAATACGTAAGCGATATCCGCTGGAGTTTACGTTTTCATTCTGTAATCTTATTTCATAAAACATGCATCTTGCGCTTGGCCGCATTCGATGCCGATATATTTAAGGTTTTACAAGCTTTTGTCTTACACAGTTTTGTGGTAGCTATAATGCTATTCAAAATCCTGAGGAGCAATGCATTGCGCTCGTTACATTGAGATATTAAATGTTAAATTACTTGCACAGTAATTTCAAAACAAATTACCTACAACTTATTAAAATTATTGACAAATAAGTCTAACGATATATGTTTTACAGCCACATCCTCACATGTGAGCTTCCTCACTGGGTATGCAAATTGGTCAAATGCTTGTCGTAAACAGCCACCCTTACAACCACAGCAAAAATACACAGAGAGAAAGTGAACTGATAAAATCTCATGAGACTCATGTCACTTACGTAATTACATTTTCGTGGAATAAACTAGCATCAAAATAAATAAAAAATATAAAAATATTAATACAATTGTATTTAAATACATGTTTTTTCTCCCATAAAATAAATAAGTATAGGGTAGGGCGGGGCTAGTTGAGCAATTTTTCACTTGATCGGTTATAACCTTCAACGACAAGTCTTAATGCCTTGTTATGCATACTGCTGGATAAGCAGTTTATCCCTTTTCAAAAGTGTCCATGGTAATAATTAATTTCTAACAAACCGCATTTGAGAGCTACAGCCGTTTAAGTGAAGAAAATCAGAGA
This sequence comes from Agriopis aurantiaria, assembly GCA_914767915.1. Lineage (NCBI taxonomy): Eukaryota > Metazoa > Arthropoda > Insecta > Lepidoptera > Geometridae > Agriopis > Agriopis aurantiaria. The sequence continues at coordinate 7,255,104 of OU611990.1, forward strand.
TGAGGCAATTTCGATTTGAAGCTTTGCAAGTAAGTAAGTATAGTCAATCCGGATGACAAAATAATAAATAATGGGCAACAGTTTTTTTCCTAATTTCTATATAAGATTATTTTTAACACGTAGCATTCCTTTATTTTTTGATACCCCAACGAATAACATACTACATTCTGGTTCTATTTTTCGCTGTGGTTACTCTTCTACAGGGGACGGTCAAGTACATTCTCCGAACAAAACCTTGCAAAATCTGCATGCAAATACCTTCGGGGATGTTTTTCGAGTCCAAGAATGCCCCCTGCAGGAAACAAGTAGTTTATTCCAACCTCTTTCAGATGCAAATAATTTCGGAATTCTGAAGTCTTCGCGTCTTTGTGAATAATAAAATGTTTTGTTGCTTCGTCTCTTGTTGGTTTGCTGATGCTTTTACAAAAGTATCCACTGTCACACAACCGAATTTCAGAACTACAACGAGAACTTGTCGCTATGTTTCTTTTGTTTATTACAGAACTCTCTTTCACTGCAACTTGACAGTATTACTAATACAACAAAAATTCTAGAGATATGCGCATTGTTTCTGTCCTCGATACTCCTATGTTACTTGCAGTTAGAATGACAGGTGACTAAAATAATGATAAGACCTAGACCGCTGCAGTTTAGGTCATTAACTAACCTAATCTAACCCAACCACTGCGTTTTAGGTCATTTACAAGGTGCGGTATTCCGTATTTTTTTTTTGTAGTGCTGTTTCACGGATTCTGGTGTCCATAGTCCGTACCCTTAATAATTTTTTTTGGCAAATTTTGCTAATACACACACACACTTCACACTTTAAATCTCTCTGTGTTTCTGTTCACTATCCTGTAGGTAACACACATTTTCTGGGATAATTAGTAAAAACTTTCAAACGTGACCGAGTTATATTTTAGCGTGATTGTTACCCAAGAGTTAGCAATCTCATTGAGTCTTCAAATCCTTAAATATTGCTGTATTTCAAGGCACTGTATAATACAGTGCAAAATTATCATAATTCAAATGACCCTGAACTTCAGTGTTTGAGCTTATTAAGGCTTCAGAGGATACTTGGACTTACTTTAGTTACTAAACCCCGCCAAAGGATTTACGTAATTAAATTTCTTTAGGGCGAGTCTCATTACAGTTTAGAGTTTGAGGAGCTGAGAATTTTCATCAGGTCCGTTTGCATAACGGTAAAAAAAAAAACTAGTTTGATTATACATTCATTATCAGCCTTTCACATCCTCACTGCTTGGACACAGGCCTTCTCTCAGAGAGAAAGGATATACCTTATCCACTATGCTAGCCCGCAGTGAATGTTAGTGAATGTCATAAATGTTTTTAAACTTTTGAGGTTCTTAATTGGATATACCGGTTTTCTCACCAGGTTTTCCTTCACCGTTCGTTGTTGAGCGATGGCATCGAAACTGCACAATTAACTAAAGTACTAAGTAGTCATTGGTGCTGGGCCAAGGATCGAACCGGGTGCCGTCAGATTATAAAGTGCACATGCTACCACCTGGCCAAGATAGCTCGTGGCATGATTATATAATAAAGCTTAATATTAGTTTCTAAACGTACAAGCGAACGTGACTTTAAAGTTTGTCAAAATTATCTAGTATTATTTTCGGGAACGACTTTTTTATGGATTAGCTTTAAACTGACTTCGAAAAAAGACGTGTACCTCAATTTGACTGTTTTTTATGTGTATGTTGCCAATGTCTTCACCAGTTGAGAACCAATTTGAAGGACCCTTTTTTATTGCGTTGTCGAGGGTGGTCCCATTAAAATTAGATGAAAATGTTCATCTTTTAGGAATGGAAAATTAAGGGATAAATCTTTATTAAATTTCACCGACTTCCTAAATGTCTGTCCTAAAAAATTTTTTGCAAAATGTACTTAACAAGAGTCATAGAATAAATATGCGACAGGAACAAGTTAAATTGAAAACTGAATTCACTAACTCTTTATCTACACTTCCCTTTTTGTAATTTTTACCTTAGTTAGTACGTTGGACCATGCATAGAGAAGTCAGATGCAATACCTTGGTTATCGCACCCACAACAAACTCCAGTCATTAGGATTACCATAACAAGAATGGCGTGGAGGTAATAAAATTACAACCGTTGCCCATATATGCTCATTTCAAATTCGCGCGCACGTACATCCGTGGCGTAGAAATTGCGCCATTGTTGGTGACCACTGGTATTCCTACCATTCGTACAGCCGGCACTCCATGTTGTGTTGGTATGGTAACAAATTAGACTCAAAGTGTAGGTGTTAAGGTTTAGTTAGGTTGGGAAAGAGCTGTGATTGTCTTGACTGTACAGCTTAGAGCTGGGCAGTTAGCCGTTAAATACATTTTCGCAGTTTGATGTGGAATGTTTCTAAATTGCTATCATTGTGTTTGTCACAAAAATAGGCTCTAGTATTATCAAACTAGGTTCTAATACGCTTTTACAGAAATCTTGCCTTCCCATCGATTTATTGTAACTAGATTTTGACTCTTCTTGCATATTTGTTACTCGTGCTACTTAGGTCTATTGCTCACTTGACATTTTAAATCTATACTTATCTATACTAATATAAGGATGATGATGAACTATAATTAATCTAATAATTTTCCCGGTGCTTTTTCGTAGTCAAACTATTTAGGCATACTCGTTTGACTAAATTTCTAAATTTCTTCAAGGTCTTTCCTCAACTTCAACTTCAACTTTTATTTAATGGCCTCTTTTGTGGAGTGGGGCCACCACAATTTCGCCAATGCAACGTATTGGGATAAACCATCAAACGAAGGAGATTGTCCGGTAAGGTCTTAACTATTCTCTCAAACTATTAAAATGACCCTCTGTATCCTTGTCAAGTAAAAAAATATGTGCAGTCGTTTAGAATATAATAATAACGCAATAAAAAAAGTATTTTGATTGACAAAATAATATTGGACCAACTGACGAGTGCAGTACATTTGTGTCATTGGATTTTGAATGAATGATCTGATACAGTTCAAAGAACTGAATCAGTTCTTTTATTTAATTATAGTGCTAACCAGCAAGCGGCTTGTTAGCAACATATCTCGTTTACTAATAAAAATCTCAGTTACATGATTCATAACACAATTTCGTAGAGTAGCTTTAGAAACCCCTTGAAACAAAAACTCCTCTGGCAAATTCAAACCTAGTTGGTATTATTATAAGGTGATGAGGTTAAGCGGATCAAGTGGCGGAAACGGCCAGAGTAGTAAAGGCTTTTTACCCTTTGCATTTAAATAAGTATCATCCCAAATATATTCAGCTTGAATAAATACTGTCAAAATATTCACCATAATTTAAATTTTCCGATAAATATGCATGTCTGTCATGATTGTCAGTCCAAGCTATCGATATTCGAAATTTTTTGGCCAGTATCGGAATCTCCAATATGAATAACGGCATTTTTTTTCGGTGACGTCTAGCTGGTTTAGCTTTTATATTCTTTTGGAATACGTCGACTAACGGAGTTTGTGGACTCGTCTACTATTGTTGTATCGTATACAATTGTTGGTCTTTTCTGGTTTAATAGGGTTTATGTTAAGTTTTTGGCTAGGCTTTTAGAATGCTTGAAGTGGATAATGGAGTAACTCTATTTTTTTATCACAATGAGTGACAAGACTTGCAAGTTGCTCAACCTGATCGTAACGCTTGTCCATAACAGTTAAATGCCACCCACAATGTTGAATTTTAGCAGTTCAAAGTTCTGAGTTCTTAATCCCGTGATATTGAATGCAAAATCTCTTAATTCCCTGTAATTTTACTGGAAATATTGCCTCTTAATTCGGAGAACAGTATTGTTTGCTATTGCTTGGCAGTTGAAGGACTGGCAAGTGTGTCATTTCCCCAGATTGTGGTATTTCAGACTCAGCAAACCACTTATTAAATTACGAAGCAAACATGGAAACACTGTTTTTTTTTAGTTTAGACGATAGGCTTGTGAATGACCTCCATCTCGCCTGATGTTAAGCGATGATGCGGTCTATGTGGGAGTACACTTGCCTTGAAGAAACCGATTCAGTCACGACTTCGGTTTCAGTTTCAGTATCTTTATTTCAATTGGGTACAAATATAAGTACACTTTCGAAAGGTCAAAATTAAACATTAAAAGTACATAGTCTAAACGAAAAAAAGGAATATTTGTAAATAATAATCATATAATCGATTACTTACTAGAACTTGAAGACACTGTCGGGGAACACCCCTTCAGGCAGCGCATTCCACAGACTAGCAGTACTATTTTTAATTCCACGTATAATTTATGATCTATAATCAAAAGGAACCTATATCAGTATTTTGAGGATATAAAAATATCAAGCAAGCAACTGCTATACGAATCAACAGTAAAGTACCTGTACACATTTCAAATATTGTCCAAAGCCAAACATTATGTTCATCATTATATATTTTAAGTAATAAATAATTCATTTTTAGAAGACCTAGGATCAAACCAGGTACCGTCAGATTGTAAAGCACTCATGCTACCGCTCAGCCACCATCGCTATTAAGCACTATCGTAGGAGTTGAATATTCCACATCTATCTTTTTTAACCCCCGACAAACACCGGGTTGTTATAAGTGTAGCCCAATCGAATTAGCTCAAAAAAGGGGAAAACCCGTAAAAACATATAATTAGCAATTTTCGTTTGGAATTCGTTTAAAGGTAATTTTTTATTTATTGAATAACTCGTTTATTTTCAATTTCATACGAAAAATGGTACTAACAAAAGTTGTTTAAAATTAAATGTCCTTCAATTTTTTTCTCAGAATTTTTCCCCTAGCATCGATATTTTCTGTTTTAATACCCCAAAAGACGATCTGCGGCATTGTAATTACCAAGCAAATGGACCAATTTTGATTTAGTTTTTTCCAAAGGTGACTTAATTTGATTGATCACTTAACTATGATCCAAGAAAACCATTTCCACCGTTTGAAGACCATTAGTTCTTACCGGGGTGTGGAAGGAGCTCCCGACCAGCATGTCAGAAAATTTATCAGTTATTATTTCTGTTTAAAAAATATATACTTGTCTTCTCTTTGTTTAGTTTAACTCACATCAAAGGTATAAGGGAAGAAGAACCTCATTATCACGTTGTTTTAAAACTTTTTCATGATTATGAAACCCGGAGCTTGGGAATATTAAACAAAGCCTTCATTAAAGTCGTGTATTCGAAATTATTAGACCGGATAGAAATAATGATCCAGTTCTTATCTAATTTGAATAAAATAATAAACTAAGCAAACGCCGCGTTAATAAGAGTAGGTTTATGAATATAATTAAACTTTGGAGAAATTCATAATTATAATATACCTACTACTAATATTGGTATTTCTAATTAAATCCAGTATTTACACGAGCATGTAATGTAATTGAGCAAGTACGTTTGTTAGCGTGAAATAATTGTAAGGCTTAAATTCTTTAATAAAAGTTGCGTGTTCTAATGTCGAAAGGCTTAAGCCCGTTTCAGACGATACTCTGTAAACTCACACCTCACACCTATCCCGTTGATCTATTAAATTCTCACAACATGCCAAAAAAAGCTGTCATGATAGTAATTTTCCGTTTGACAATAATTTTATGTTTTTCTCAGTATATATTATCTTCTTGCATGTAATTTTCTGTTAGTACTGGCAATATTGCAAACTTAGTATACCTAGGGAGTTTTGGCGCCAACGTGGAAAAAACATGTCGGCTCGTTGGATTATTTTCCTAAACTTGTGTATTATCGAGTGTTAATGTGTAGTAAATGGTGAATTATTATTTATTAAGTGCTCGTAAACGTGCTCGAGTGTGGGCAAGTGATATAACGAGGTGAAACATGTCTTTTCGTGTTGTTTCCAAAACTCCATAGGAGCCTATTGGAAATATCCACCACTTTACAGGAGCATGAGTTTGACTTGACTGTGACTTACTTTGCTTAACTCTGACTGTGTCGATGACTTGTTTGACACTTTTAATACTATGTAAACATTTTATTTATATTACACGGGAATTACTCACGTAAGATTAAGCCGGTCACTCTGACTATAGTTTCAACCGCATTAGGCAGTCTTTTTCAAGGTGAATGCGCGCGCGCGGCTGCGTCTCGCTTGGCACTATGTAAACATGTTTACTATTTCGACTAAAGGACATTGAATCCACGGTCATGAAAATTTAATTAAAAAAAAAAGTTAACCTAGAAGAGATTTTTCCTAAAATATATCAAAAGTTCGACAACAGTATATTTATCGAATCATAATTATTTTGTAAACAGAACAAATCAACAAAAAAAAACATTAAATTTTTTTAAAGACCCATCTATTCAATGTCTCCACATGAGAAGGCGTACAGTACTTTTGATTGGTTTTAGATGGGAGCTAGTCACCATTTTTGTATTTATAATGACTTCACACACCCAGTGACAATCCTTAAATTGATGTATAGGAGTCTACTGATACCTCATTTATCAAAACCAGTTGAGGCGTTTTGAATGTAGGTTTTATTCATACATACACACATACAAATTGAACACAACCCTATTTTTGGCTTTGCGTGGTTGAGTAAAAAACAGTTTCAATCCAAGCAGATTTACAGTTACAGCCATGAAAATAAAAAGCGTACCCAATCAGAAAATCCCAACCAGCTTTCAAAAAAGGAACATCAACTTAATTCGTTATTGACAATCCTTCATCACGGAGCCACAGTCCCTCGGTCCCAATCATCTGAGGGGCAGTCAGGTGAAACATTGAGCCCATTAGAGAACGGCAACTCCTCAAATTAGGCCGATCGAACGAACACCGAGACGGATTACCGCGACTTCCCCCCGATTCCCCAATAAAGCACGCTTCCTAAAGAATTCCGCCGACATTTCCGTGTAACTAAACTAAGACTGATGTAATTTGTACGCACGAACTAAGTTAGCTGCCCAGAATTAATGGCGCGAGGGACTCTAATGTCTCCAAAATTCGACTATTTCGTTTAGATTAGGGATGTGATCTGGATTTTTAAATCGATTTCAATTACTTAGTTGTTACCAATGCTATCGATGTGACTTAGACTTTTTTATTGTGAATTTTGTTTCTATTTGGCAAAAAATAAAAATACTTCAGATTTTCCTTAATTTTATTAGTTCAATTCATTTATTAGGACAACACAGATCTACATCCGACAAATAATTATGTCAAATTGTATGAAAACACAGGGTGTCGCATTTTATGCACGTCTCGAGAATAATTTTGTGGTGATAGTTTCCCAGCAATTTCAATTTTTTATATTAATGTCTGAGGTGCTACTGCAAAGACGAGTATTGGGGCCAACATAAAAAAAATACATATTGTTTTCGTTTTCGTTTCGTTTCATTCATCGAGATACAATATCTCGATGGTTTCATTATATTGTTTTCCTAAACTAGCATTTCCAGTGTTAATGTGTAATAATGGTGGATTATTTGTTTATGTAGACTAAGTGTTCGTAAGCGTGCTCGAGTGTGGAAAGTGATTATGATAAGGTGAAACATGTATTATCGTGATGTTTCCAAAACTCCATAGAAGTTTCTAGTAAAAGCAACCACTACTTTACTAGGGCATGACTTGCACTTGACCGTTGCTTACTTTATTTGACTCTGACTGTGACTGAAGCTTGATAAACGATCTTTTATAAAACTCGAAAAAATCTCAATATTTGACACTGGCAAAATCACAAGACGTGCGACGCCAAAATCCTCTGAACAAGAAAAAAGAAAAAAAAAACTGTTAGAACGACGGAGATCAAACTGAATTAAATTAAAGCCAAGAAAGTTTAGGGTATATGGGTATATATAAGATCTTTGATTAAAGCATCTATCCAACTCAAGACAGGCCACAGAGATGCAAAGTAGGTGATCCCGGCATCTATCCTGATAAATATCGGTGGGTAATAACAACACTTGGGTAACGTCTCATAAACAATTTTATCGTTTCCAATTCCACAGTCTATAGCGGCTGAAAAACGGCATTGTCAAGAAAATAAATAATAATAATCAGTTTTATATTATTCCAGTTGTGAACCAAAGATTATTTTAGGGTTTGGATAAATTAAAACGCAAATACTAGTAAAGCAAATATTGATTAGAAAACGAATTTAAGAGTTGATTATGTCATTAATGGGACCCGAGTATATCCTAAAACTGCGACCAGAACCACCGGAGCAACGAAGCGTCCTATTAGTGCACGGTGAATGTACTGCGATCCCCAAGCCACCTGCCAAGTTTAATGTAGTTTTACCAACACGATTGGTGAATCTTTTCTCGATAGAATAATGCGGTTTATTGTAATGTTTATGTTATCCTTGTTTTGTGGTATTTTAATGAAAAGTTATTGTATTGTATATTTGTCACTATTTTGCGCAGAGGCAAAACACGTATTTGAGCTGACGACATAAATCGACTCTAATATCGATTAAGTATAGTCGAAACTTTCCATCTCTATGCTGTTCTGATAAAATTCTCGAAGCTCCGGAAAGTCCATTATTGAAGGCCCTGGGGTAATGTAAAAGTTGAGAAAATGATGCATGTTGAGAATCGTAAGTAGCCTGCATTGTTGCTCTTACACTGCGCAACGGAAATGGATTAAGTTTTGCGAGGGCGAAATAGCTTTTTTCCAGTTACAATGTATCCATTATCATACGTCATAACGTAGCTGGAGTGGTTTCAAATCTTATTCGCATTTACTCGTATGTAAAAAATGTACACATAAATTTGTTACAATTTTAGACAAGCATTTTCCTACTACCGAGAGGCATGTAGTTGCCAATGAAGTTATAATTAAATAGTTTTTTGTAATTTACGTGTAACTATAAAGGTATTTTATCGAAAGTATTTTTAAGCTTTTATTTTACTTGTAATGTAGGTATGTATGTTTCTTAGGGTGGAATCTTGCAATTCAGTTTTGAAGCAGATTTCTTCAACTGATTGAACTGAAATTTGGCATATTTATGTAAGTTTGGTTATTTGGTTTGGTTATCGTACTTTCGAGCTGGTCTGATGATGGAAACAGAAGGTGGCCATAGGAACTCTTATGAATCGACGTAACCCCGTCAAGTTGGGGTTCGTTGGATTTATCTTCCCGTGCAAGCACTTTGGCCTTAGATGATAAATTCAATATGGCGGATGCCCCAAGATGGCGGAAAAAATGTTCTTGTCTACCATCATGATATGGGCATCAAATAAAACGATTTACCGAGAAGAATACGAAAAAGGTTGCTTTTAAAAGTATTTTTAAATTAATAAAGTTTATTTATATTTGAAGTGTTGATGTAGATGTTGTCTTTTTGCACTACTTTTTGTGTTTTTGTGGTGGTACGGAACCCGCAGTGCGTGAGCCCGACTCACACTAGTCTAAATAAACCGGCCGGAACTATTTTTTACTTTTCTTCGTGGTCGTATTATTTTTTATTTTTTACTCATTTTCTTTTGTTCGTGGACAACCGTAAATAGCACGTAAGTAAGTACTACCTAGCCACCCCCTAAAAAGTAACAAGACTAATAGGATTTTTATTCTTTTAGTTAAAGCATTGCAGCTGTCATCAATCATAAAAATTACAAGTATACTGAATGGCTTTCCTCAACGCTTTCTATTTATAGGAATCTCTCAAAGTAAATCCATCTAAAAGAGACATCAAACGAACCTGTTCATTACTCTCATAACAGCAACTAAAGGTCTTTAAACCCTCCTTAAATCCACAAAGTGAATGAAGAAAGTGTTTAAAACAGCGACATTATTATTTTTGCTAAATCCCGGCTGTTAATTTGTTAGGAAGGGGCAATTAGCCATCTTTCTGTCAGGTGAGGGCGCAAAAATTATCGTTTAAATTTCAGTTTACGCGAAAGGGACGTTATTAAATGCTACGAGACTTTTCGGGTTAAAAGCGGAGAAAAAGGTTGAATAATTTAAATAATGATTAAGCCCAGAAATAATACTTTTAGTCCCAGTTTTACATCTCTAATTTTCTTGTAAAAGGGGCTTAAGCCAGCGTAATATTATACCCTTATCTATGTAGGTCTATGAGAATTAATTTGAAAAGGGGAAATTATATTTTATCTTTTATAACTCTTTCATTTGGGTAATCTCCGTAACTACGAGTGCTTAAAAGAGTGATTAGTAGTTATTTGTTATACAAGAGTGCAAAGTTGCTTTTTAACCGCGTGCTCAATTTTGATGACCGAGCAAGAGAAGGATTCTACGATTCAGAAATTAGAATCCTGAGCGTTAGCGAGGGAATCAAAAGAGTACGAGGTGAAAAATCTTTGCACTCGAGTGCAACACGTAAACTTTTCATCCAACCTCAGCCAGAAAATGACTAAATGAAAAAATAAACATTTTAAATTAAATTAATTAAAAAAAAAAAAAAAAAAAAACATTTTATTACTTTAATGTACAACACATTAAGTTTGCCGCCATATTATATTTATTTTATATTATCCATTGCGCTTTATTATCAGTTTCAGTCAATTCTGTTGGCGTCAAATAAACTTCCTCGTTGCTAGAATCACTCATTTTAGGTTTTTCCCGTGTTTTCAAGTTTCTTGTTTTTAACCTAAAGTTTTAACAATATGACGTGAAAAGAAAATGGCGCGCGTAAATCAAATTAAAATAAAGTACACCAAGAAAGTTCCGAGTCAGAGTTTTTAACTAATAAAAAAAAAATTATGATAAATTCGGCACCATGGAGGTAAATAGGTTTAATGATGTTTTGAATTCACAAACTTAGTGCACACGATGTTCTAAATTCAATTTTACTTTATCCTCTAGTAGATAAAACGGCCTTTGCACTCAGATATCGAAGAGCAAAAATACTCTTTCCGAGGTGGGGGGAATGAAAATATAAATTATTAGTAACTAACGGGTGAGTTAGGTTAGACTAACCTGGAAATGGTTCAAATCGGGATACAATCAATATAATAACTATCAATATAAGGATGTTTATTGTTGAAAAAATAAATGTTCATAATGCCCGTATCTAACACTCACCCAAATGTATCGCCAAAATAGCTGTTTTTGACGGTAATGAGTTACTTTGCGTTACTAAAAATAGAAAAAAAATATACTACAGTTAAAAAATACTTCATTATCTTCTCAAGAACCTAAAGGCGTTGAATTTTTATTTACTTATCTTTTAGTCTGTTTTGTATTTTTAAATGAGGTCACCACTTTAGTTTGCCTTTAGTATTAAAGCAGCGAAAACTAGTTTTGGTTTTTAATTTCACCGCACCGCATTTTTGCCATTGTTTTTACAGCTACCATTCAAGCGGAAGATGAACTAGTCTTCCCTCGGGAATAATGTAAAAAATCCGGACCATTTTACGACCAAAACTATCTTTGTTTGACAGTTTTTACGTTGTTATTTTGCATATACGAAACTTTTATACCAGCTACATGTAAGATAAATGGTGAAAGAAGTAAGTTACCATTTAATGTACGTTTAGACTTCGTATTCATCATTACTAGCCTATTATGTTCCCACTGCTGAGACACAAGACTACTCGGCTCTACGAGAGAGAGTGAGAGAGAGGATGGGCCCCCTTATCCACCATGCCACCCAGTGCATGTTGGTGAATGTCATATGTAAAGGACAAAATTACATAGAAGTGGTGTAACAATTGGCAGCCTTATCAGTTTTAGCGATCTCTTTCAAGCAACCTTAATATGGAGAGGATATTTATAAACGGGGTGTGTTAAGATGGATTACGTAATAGTATATATACAGCTTATTTCGAAGAAATTTTTACATGAATACGCAAAAAGGAAGGTAATGATTTTGACAGTCTATGTATGATTATCAATTGTGTTCCCTCTGTTTTCCTAAACCACTTAACACAAATATCATCATCATCATCATCAACCATTCTCCACCCACTGCTGGGTATAGGTCTCCTCTTCAGCACGCCATCTTTTCCGGCCATCTTTCCTTCTTGTCTTTTAACACAAATATATTATCAGCAAATTAGGTATTGATCGATGTGTATCACTTCAGATGATATGGTCATAGGGATATTTTATAAAGGAACCTTGAAGCTACAAAACTTTTTTTGGGACAAATAATTATGTTGTGATTGATACCTGAAGAAGAATTTAATTAGTATATCCCAAATATGTAATCAAAAACTCCCGATAATAGAGCTGATAATCTTCAAAAATTATATTAAAACGGCTTTGTACATATTTTCTTAAATCATTTAATTATATCTAAGAACAATTTCTTATCAAGTCAAGCAAAAAAATCTCGATTAAAAATGGTTTAAATGTTTGGGAGTTATGATGCCACAGACAGACACAGATACACAATTTAGGCTTATAACGCCATAATTATAAGTTTGCGCCAGGCGTTAAAAATGATTCAAACATAAAAGGCGTAGCGTAAGGACATAGTCCGATTTAATTTTTAACTTATCTTGGTAACAAACGTTCTTATATTTTGTAAATAGAGAATGTTGATATAAAATCACAGCCGATGAAAGACAAGCAACACTGCAATTTACGATTACACTGACGAATACAATTACTACGCATCAAAGAGTTGCTAATGGGTCGTTAGGCGACGAAGGTGAAATTTTAATGAAACAGTGCGCATGTTCGTAATTACCACCTACCACTTACTCGGTCTCGGTAACAGGCTCTCAAGACGTAATTAGCTCTGAATTATATGGAGTGGTTCGAACGGCTTCTGCCTTTATTTCATTTCTGTGCTAGTCAGCTGTCAATGGGTGCCAATTTTTTCATTAGTCTGGTCGTGGTTGACATCATCATCATCATCATTTCAGCCATAGGACGTCCACTGCTGGACATAGGCCTCCCCCATCGATCTCCAAAAGGGCCGATTGGAAGCGGCCTGCATCCAGCGTTTCCTTGCGGTCTCTTTTAGGTCGTCTGTCCATCTTGTGGGTGGAAGTCCTACGCTGCGCTTACCGGTTCGTGGTTGACAATATAGTAAAAATTAGTAGGTACTTTCCATGAATAGCATTTTCATTGTTTATTCCACTTTTATATTATTATTTTTGTACACTGACTGAGTATTGTAAACAAACTTACTCTGTCAATAGAGAGCCAATTTTACTATTAGTGGTTTGTGGTTGACGATAACATATTGAAAATAGGTAAGTACCTTCCATGAATAGCATTTTCACTGTTTATTCCACTTTTATATATATATATATATTTTTTTTTTATGTGTTTTATTTTTGTAAACAAACGTACTAACCTGTTATTTGAAATTACTTAGTAAGACAACAACAAAAAACATTTTTACACTAGTAATCATTTCTCGTGTAAATGAAATTGATTTATTATGAGAAATAAATGATTATAAACTATTTATGTTTTACTACTGATTGACTGTGGTGAATAAGGGTTATATAAGAACTGTTTTTTTAAGGGCGTCTGCTTCAAGTTTTTTTTCCAGGTAACTTTTTATTTGTAGTAGGATTATTTGCTAAGACTTTGTTTGCTAAAAACAATGTGTATATTATTTTGTTCCAAATAAATGTTTATAAACATTAAAAAAAACTGTTTTATGGATAGAGAAACCAGAATTAATAATACAATTTTACAATACGTATTTCGGTAATGTTGTAATGCGTACATACTTGTAATAAGTAAAAAATAAACATGATCTATTGAAATATTTCTCGATCCCGAAACCAAAAATAGCCTGTATTTTTTAAAGCTTAGCAATAAACGGGATTTTTTAATTTATCCTCGTAGCAATTCATTCGGCTATCAATCGTACTAGTGTCGGATTTCATTTCTCTTTGTAATTGGTTTAATTTCGATTCCCGTCCGTTCGAAATTGTTTTTTGTTTGAATTTAACTTTTGGCAGTGATTAGGGCAGCGATAAGGATCTTATTTCCAATCAATCATTAAGTTTGAATTAAATCTGCTATCTAATGAGTTGGATATTAAATTTCCTTTGATTCTAGCGGTATCATTTTTTTAAGCCACCAAGTTCAATCGCATTGCTATTGATGAACGATGTTTATTCTTTTTTTTTTTGTCCCCCTTAATTCGCCCTTTTCGCAAAATATTTCTTGGCAGACGTCTTCACCCCATAAGGAATCCACTTGCAACATTTTAGTTCCGTAGTTGCATAATTTTCAACACAATAATCCAAAATCAAATGCGACCTTTTTATTGAATTTTTTTTTACAACAGTGTTTATTTATTTTAAACTAACATTTGAACTAAGTAATTAACCTTTTAAAAAAATATCTTCCTGATATCAAATGTAGTTTTTTCTGTGTTTAACATACATTTTAAACGTCAATTACATTTTCAGCTCTTTTGCAAAATCATTTCTTAGCAAGCCTCTGCATTCCATAAGGAATCTACTTGACAAATTTCAGCTTTGTGGTTACAAAACTTTTAACACAAAATTCAAACTCCTTTTATTTCACCTTCTTCTAAAGAAATATCTCCCTATACTTAGTATAAATTAATTAACTTATTTATTTATACCATTGATCTGAATACCGAATTTCAGGTTCCTAACATCAAAAACAAAAAAACTTTTACATAAACTTTCAACCTCCATTTGCCCCCTATAATTTGGTCCTTTCGCGAAATCCTTTATACCCATAAGGAATCTACCTGCCAAATTTCAGCTAAGTCAAGTAGTTTTTGAGATTTCGTGACGAGTCAGTGAGTGGGTGAATGAGTGCGTGTGTGGTATTTCGCTTTTAATGTATAGAAAGATAATCATTATCAGCAGCCATTAAAGGTCCACTGTAGGACAAAGGCCTCCCTGTTAGAGAGGGGTTTTGCCATAATCCCCACGCTTGGCAGGCGGCTTGGGGATCGCAGTACATTCACCGTCACAGCTAATAGGACGCTGCTGCCGATCCTCCGGTGGTTCTGGTTGCAGTTTTAGGAGATACCAAATAGAAAGTTAATACAGAATAAAATAAAATAAACTTACTATAGCTTGCATACATTCTTTGTTACATCTACTAAATTCAACCAATAAATATTTAACTCGATAATCAATAAACCATTAAAATTATAATGTTTTTTTACATATATGTAAATGATTTTCCAATAACATAAATATTGGAAAAAAGTTGTAATAAATCCCGACAAATTGCCAATCATTCGGGAAACTGATGGCTTTTCGTTTAAAATGCATGACTGTGTGCAAACGTTGATTGATATTATACTGTAGAGTTTTTTATGTTTGTAAAACGAATCATTGACTAGATTTATTTATAGTGATTATTTTAACCACTGATATATTTTGATAATAAATTTATCAGTGAATATCACTACCGTAGGCGTGCACATTCTATACAGCATATTTTTTTGCGTTTGACCGTATCTTTGGTGATGATGTGGTCTACGATGGAGCACGCTTCCCTAGAAGAAACCGATCCTCGCGTCTTGAAGACACCCAGATTCCAAGTTGGAATCAAGCACTTCGTATTGGTTTTTGGAATATCAACCACGAAACGGAAATGGTACCT
The DNA here is from genome assembly GCA_914767915.1 of Agriopis aurantiaria. Classification (NCBI taxonomy): domain Eukaryota; kingdom Metazoa; phylum Arthropoda; class Insecta; order Lepidoptera; family Geometridae; genus Agriopis; species Agriopis aurantiaria. The sequence goes on from OU611990.1 coordinate 7,270,610, forward strand.
ATAATGTGACCGGCTTTAGTGCAATGTCGCATCATCATTTCAGCCTATCATGTTCCTACTATTGGGACACAGGACACAGGCTGGGAACAGAGAGGATGGCCCTAATCCACCATGATGGCCCACTGTTGGTGGATGTCATATCTTAAAATTTTTGAGTTTCTTGGATATACCGGTCGCTCAAGATGTTTTTCCTTCACCGTTTTTTTGAGCGATGGCATCGAAACTGCGTATAATTTATTTAGGTACCAAATAAGTCATTGGTGCAGGGCCAAGTATCGAACCGGGTTCCGTCAAGTTGTAAAGCGCACATGCTACCGCTCGACCATCATCGCTCTGTCGCATACGATTTTGTTTTATATAGCTTTGTATCAGAATAACTTTTACTTTGATGTTCACTACGCAAAGAAACTACGCGCTCGTTTTTCACGCGATTAAAATTAGAGTCGCTGAATACTAAAATACTCTAACTCGTCATATAGCCCTAACGATTTAAAAGGGCGCTGACTCCTGGCTGAGAGCGCACAACAAAACTAGCCTAATGAAGTTAGGCGCTTGTTACTCACCCTGGCTGGCGCGGTGTCATAGAAGAGTTTCACTGTAGGATGGTTGGAATCACACTGTTCATGTTATATATGAGAACTTAATGTTTATTGTATGCAGGTGTGCAGTATTAAGTTTCAACTCAACTAAATAGAAACTAATTTTTAGGGTTCCGTACCCAAAAGGTGAAAACGGAACCCATTTTTTAGATGATACCTGATGGTAAGTAGTCACCGTCGCCTATGGACACCTACAATACCCGGGGCATTGGCGGTGCATTGCCTACCTTTGAGGACTCTATTCACTCTTCGCTTGAAGTAATTGAGGTTATATTTTGGAGGAAAAATAGAAGGTAAGCCATTCCACAACTTACAGGTGCGTGGCAGAATCGATCAAATCGAATCCTCTTACTAAGCCTACGCTTCTGTCTGTCTGTCCGTCCTACCTTTTATCGGTTGTATCTTTCGAACCGAATTAGATAGCCAGTTGAAATAACTTCCGTACCTTACAAGAAACTCTTATAAGTTCGTTCTGTCTGTTTGTCTGTCCGTCCTAATCATTTAGAACTTTCTAACTTGTATAGTTATTAAGGTAGGTGCATAAAACTTTGCACAATTACTGTTTTGGTATAGATCTCAATTTTAAGAGCTCTGGTACATGTAAAATGGGAATGTTTTTTTTCATTGCCTCCCTTGTGTTGGGTATCATTGTATTGGACTTTTAAAATGAAGAAGATTTTTTAATCAGATGTAACCTTTGCAAAATATGGCCCGTTAAGGTGACAAAAAGCGGGCCATATTTACCTGCATTTATAAACTACTAGCTGTTGCCTGCGACTTCGTACGCGTAGACTTTCATATAAACTTTCAACCCCCTTTTGTCATCCTTAATTTGGCCCTTTCGTAAAATTCTTTCTCAGCGGACGTCTAGGAATTTACCTGCCAAATTTCAGCTTCGTAGGTCAAGTGCTTTTCGAGATTTCGTGATTAATAGTAGATGATAGTTCGTGAGTAGATGAGTAGATGAATTTTGCTTTCATATATATAGATAGATAGATTAAACATTGAAACGTGTCACTTGCCTTGCTGATAAGCTAGCTATCAAAACGTTAATGCAAAATTATTTCATTTTTAGGGTTCCGTACCTCAAAAGGAAAAAACGGAACCCTTATAGGATCACTTCGTTGTCCGTCTGTCTGTCTGTCTGTCTGTCCGTCTGTCAAGACCCTTTTTCTCAAGAACGCGTAAAAGTAGGAAGTTGAAATTTATACTAAATAATTGGGTCTACGGTTTCTTTCGGCTGTAAAAAAATAAAAGTTGTAAGTCAACGCAATCAAAAGATATGAACGTTTATGTCGCATATTTTGCGATTTCACAGGGGAACCAAAACCTATAGGGTACTTCCCGTTGACCTAGAATCATGAAATTTGGCAAAAAGCAAGGTCTCATAGCACATATATAGGAATAAATCTGAAAGTTATAAATATGAAGGTATATCATTTAAAAATTATTATTTTGCTATTACAAACTTACATTTTGTAGTTGGAATGTATGGAAGAACCTTATTGTCAACTACAAACTTAAGTTTGTCTTTCAATATTTTAACTTCTGTTAGTGTTTTAGGGTTCCGTACCTCAAAAGGAAAAAACGGAACCCTTATAGGATCACTTCGTTGTCCGTCTGTCTGTCTGTCTGTCTGTCCGTCTGTCAAGACCCTTTTTCTCAAGAACGCGTAAAGGTAGCAAGTTGAAATTTATACTAAATACTTGGGTCTACGGTTTCTTTCGGCTGTAAAAAAATAAAAGTTGTAAGTCAACGCAATCAAAAGATATGAACGTTTATGTCGCATATTTTGCGATTTCACAGGGGAACCAAAACCTATAGGGTACTTCCCGTTGACCTAGAATCATGAAATTTGGCAAAAAGCAAGGTCTCATAGCACATATATAGGAATAAATCTGAAAGTTATAAATATGAAGGTATATCATTTAAAAATAATTATTTTGCTATTACAAACTTACATTTTGTAGTTGGAATGTATGGAAGAACCTTATTGTCAACTACAAGCTTAAGTTTGTCTTACAATATTTTAACTTCAGTTAGTTTTTTTTTTGGTCTCGCGCTCTTAGTATTCCTTTATGTCGTATATTTTGCGATTTCACAGGGGAATCAAAACCTATAGGGTACTTCCCGTTGACCTAGAATCATGAAATTTGGCAAGAGGCAAGGTCTCATAGTACATATATAGGAATAAATCCGAAAGTTATAAATTTGAAGGTATTTAAAAATAATTATTTTGCTATTACAAACTTACATTTTGTAGTTGGGATGTATGGAAGAACCTTATTGTCAACTACAAACTTCAAAGTTGTCTTCCCAGAGACTGTGGGATCGGCCGATCTGCGAACTAGCATGGAAATCGCTACTAGATACGTGTCCTAGTATTGCAGATCGCGCTCGTATTCTTGCTGTCTCTGTTTGGGAATCGTGACTTTGGTTGCAAGCCATGCCCTCTTTTAACACAGGTAGCCTTTTAGATCCAACCGCATTTCGTCTAGCTGTCAGCTTACGCTTGGGTGCAAGGTGCTGTGAGGCCCATCGCTGTCAGTGTGGTACTGCTGTTGACCAGCTCGGTCACCATGGTCTCTCTTGCTCGAGAAGCGCTGGTCGTATTGGCCAACACGCTAGCCTGAACGACATCATACGCAGGGCACTTTCCACCGCCAATTTCGCAGCTGTGCTCAAACCGAGTGGTCTTGCGCGTGACGATGGAAAGAGGCCTGACGGTATGACACTTGTGCCCTGGAGGTTGGGGCGGCCCCTTGTATGGGACGCAACTTGTGTCGATACTTTGGCGCCGTCACATCTTCCTGAGACACAGGGTAGGGCTGGCGCGGCTGCTAATTCGGCAGAGCAGCACAAGCGTCGCAAATATGCTAACCTCGGCAGTGGTTACATATTTGAGGCGTTTGGGGTCGAGACATTGGGCCCTTGGGGACCGGGAGCTCACCTCATTTTCAAAAATCTTTCAGAGCGCCTGGTTAATGCGACGCGTGACCAAAATGCTGGCGTGTTTCTGGCTCAACGCATTAGCATTGCCATTCAACGTGGTAATGCCGCCAGCATGTTGGGTACGCTGCCAACTGGTAGTGGGCTTGAGCATTTGGATTGTCTTTAGACCTTCAACGGTCTATGGGCAGTCTAACTGTATTTGTAGTGTTAGTTTTAGCTTGTATTTTGTTTAGTTATTAAAGTCACTTGCCCAGTAAAAAAAAACTACAAACTTAAGTTTGTCTTTCAATATTTTAACTTCAGTTAGTTTTTTTTTTGGTCTCGCGCTCTGAGGGTTCCGTCTAACGGAACCCTCAGAGCACGAGTCCTACTCGTACTTGTCCGGTTTTTTTTTTGTTATCACAACTTTTTGAGATTTATCATTTAAAACTGTAATAAATTATAATAAATAAATAATTTTAATAAATTATATAACTAGACTTTCGAGCTCAAAAATCATGAATCCTTTTATAAAATTATCTTAACAAAAAAATGTGTCACAAGTATGTTTTACAAATCCATAAAAAGCTTAAGTTATGTCTGGAACTCGGGATACATCTCTAAAAATTGCTTAAATTCACCAAGCTTCAAAAAATTGGACTAAGTCCAATTTTTTTCTAAAACCACAAAGTTCTGAACAATAATATCAATAGTAGTTAAGTAACTATCAATAGGACCACATTTATCTGGATTTGGCTACAGAACCCTACCATATGCGAGTCTCGGCTCGCTATCGCCAGTAATTTAGGCATGAAGTTAACTTGCTTACATAATTTCACGTCCACCCACAAGATGGACAGACGACCTAAAAGACACCGCAGGGAAACGCTGGACGCAGGCCGCTTCCTACCGGCCCTTTTGGAGATCGATGGGGGAGGCCTATGTCCAGCAGTGGACGTCCTACGGCTGAAATGATGATGATGATGATGACATAATTAAACCTTTTTTCTGTTTTATTTATAAAAATAAAGTTTTGTTAATTTAACAAGGTTAAAAATATATCTACAATTAGTAGCCTATTTTTTGATGTACAAGAAAGAAAAAGGAAAAATAAAAGTAGGCCAGCACACACCAAGTTCAATTCTACAAAGTTTCTGGTCCGTCTTTTGAATACAAAATAAACGTAAATGACTTTTATCTAACCTTTGGCAGCTTTTAACAATTAGACCATTCTTAGTTGCTCCCATTCCACGATGTTTGCTAATGTCGAAAAGTTGAAAAGATAATTAGGGGCGTGAAACGCAATTTCACGCAAAAACTCTCCCTGCCTGGGGAAAGAGAGTTCAAAACCTTATTTTCGGTAATAAACTGTTGAAAAATACACCCACATTTAGCTTAAAAGTTCATTAGAGTTGAGCACAAAAATATTATCGTAAGGTACTTAATTAGGATGATGATAGCACTTACATGAATAATTGTATATTTACGTAAATCAAGATTTACTCTTTGTCAATTAAATCCACCCAATATCCCGAGTATCCCGAACTAAATGAAAGCAAACACATTTTTTAGTTGTGCGACCTTCGGTGCGCGTGCCCTACACGCACTTCATCATCATCACCATCATCACTTCAGCCATAGGACGTCCACAGCTGGACATAGGCTACGACCATCGATATTCAAAAAGGCCGATTGGAAGCGGCCTGCATCCAGCGTTTCCCCGCGGACTCGTTTATTTCTATAGTACGCTACGTAGATTAGGTATTTAGTGTGTTTGCTTGTATTTTGTTTTTCCCAATTTCCAACTATGTTTACACGACATTATCTCCGATTAATCCACATTTACTGCTGAATATAAACTTCTTCTAAGACACGCTAGTCACTGCGATCGTCAGCTATACAAAAACCATTTTTTTAATTTCTTATCACCCTCTAGATGTTGGCACGTTTAAGGTATTCTGGCTGCACCCACATGTGAGAAGCCGAGGGCCTTGTATGCCATGGTCTGGGCCGTATTAGATCAGCTTAGGGACTGTGGTCCCTTTTGATTGTTAACGTTGCATTATAAAATGGGGCTGGCTTAATCGCATAGTGGCTAAAGACCCAACAAAAATCGATTAAAAAACGTATCACACACGAAAACAGGTATAGATAGATAGATAGATAGAAACTCTTTATTGTGTACACCAGAAATAAAAATTACAACACGACCTACCTACACCTACCCACCCACCTATACACGTATACCTACACATTCAGTAGTAGTTCTTGAAAAAAGTATTTTCAATGATACAGAACTCATAAATTTACATAGATACGATAGGTAATTAAGTACGTATCTTCCTTTCCCCGTTCAATCTCGAATCTCAGGTGCCGCTTCCAATCTGCTAATAGAATACTGAAAAGGTATTTTCTATTCAGCCTTTGTTACAAATAGCTCATCAAATATTTATTACGGGCGCTGATTGAGAAAAGTAATCCGCTGGCGGCCCAATCCGTCCGGAGATCATTATGTTCACTAGGGAGAGCTTCGGTGCGCACAAAACTATATTAACACTTCTTATGTTTCGGTGGAAACTGATTTTTTGACATACAAATACAAATTTAAAGCATTTAAAGTATTCATCATCATCATTATCAGCCAGAAGACGTCCACTGCTGAACATAGGCCTCCCCCTTTAACCTCCACACTGAACGACAGCCTGCCTTTTGCGTCCACTGGATGCCAGCGACTCTTACTATGTCGTCGGTCCATCTAGTGGGAGGCCTACCTACGCTGCGTCTTCCGGTTCGTGGTCTCCACTCAAGAACCTTTCTTCCCCATCGGTTATCGGTTATCCGAGCGATGTGGCCTGCCCATTACACTTTAACTTGCAAATTTTAACAGCTATGTCGGTGACTTTGGTTCTTTGGCGAATATCCACGTAAAGTATTAGTTTTGATAAAAAAAAGTTATCGAACCAATTATTCTAATAACGCTTCAACTTTTTATATTATTGTTACTATAGCTTTTATTTAACTTGCAATGTTTGTATGTTTGTTTATTTACAGGTAAAATCTTGCAAGCTGAATTAAAACCAGTTTCTCATAACCGATTTTGCTGTTTTGCATAAACCTTTTGTTCTTGTGACTATACAATATGTAATACCCAATATTGTGATATTATCAAAATGGCAGCTGCCACAAGATGGCGGATGGTGTATTTTTTCAACCCTGTTAATATGGGTACAAATGAAAGAGCTTGAAGAGTAGGGAACGATAAAGTGACATTAAACTAATAATTCAGTATGGTGGCCGCTCTAACATGGTGGTTTACATTTTCTTTGCTAAGGGTAAAGATTATTTATACTAATAATTTATTGAGGAATATCTTCAGTGAATTGAAATTTTATAGACAATTCAAAATCAATATTAAATATGCTGTTGTCTTCAATATTAATATTTAAAAAAAAAACATTAAAAAGAAGTTTTATTAAGTTTTACAGGCATTTAAAAATTCGGAAAATCTCGCCTTAAGTGATTGTGTTGGGTACCAAAATAACACACCTGTACTAGTGTGAAAGTCACTAATCAAGTGATTTTCTACTTGAAATATCATTCTTAGCTACGTTACTAATTTAAGTCATCATGGATTATTTATTTAAGGAACAAACTATTGTAAAAAATTTATGATCGACAACGTTTCTAAACACCAAATATATATTTTCATTTTTCATTTTCAAGTACTTAGCAAAAACTCTACTAATATGGACGTAGGCATACTAAGCTCCCTCGGTAGCAAACCATGAAGAAAGTCTTTAAGGAACGTCTGGGGAAATCATCAAGTGAACGCCTTTGTGACTTGAAGTGAAGTGAATTGTTCAATTATTCATACTCAGTGAGTGTGGTAAATTAATTTAAAGGAAAATTTAATTGATCGGCGATGGGAAAGATGGGATGAGATCCTCCTTTTTTTCCAACTTAAAGATAAGAGAAATTCAATTCTGACAAAATTTCGTAACTATTTAATGCGGCATTTTCAAAACAATAAATCTATTTCAATTTTTTTATATTCAAGTGTTAAAAAAAGCATATTATATTTAAGAGAGAGAGGGCAAGTCGTGGCGTGGCTAAAGTTTCAGTCATTCTGCGGTACTTTTTCAATTAAATCAAAGTCAAAAGATTAGCACTAATTGCGTGAGTTTTGTCTGAAAAAGCAATCCACGTACGTAGTTAAGAAAGAACAAATTAAAACTATCATTAAAAGATTCATTAAGTAACTTTAACCTTTCAATTATTTTTGGGGATTGTCTGGTCTTTTGAAACTTACTGGATTAGTTAGAAAGTCTTTGTATGTTAGGCCTAACTAAGAGTAATGACCACTGGAGATATTTTTTTATGAGAGGCTTTTGTTTGACCATCAGGTCGCCTGATGCCAAGCGATGATGCGGTCTACGAGGACGCTTGCCTAGAAGAAACCGATTCACACGCAACTTGAAGATGCTCAGATTGTAACTTTCTGGAACAGCGTATTCCACATACTAGTTTGCACAATAAAAGTGGAATCGGAGGTGTAACGTCATTAGCTCTAACGACTTTGAAAAATCAACTTTTCTTAGTTTACCGTAAGGTTCGATATCGTCTTGCCACGTTTTCGCGCTGCGTCAAAACTCTACTGCACCTCGAACTCAGATCAGCCACACAAGGAAGATATGGTATGGTGGCTTGATGGATGCGAACGTATCAGGCCTAAATTAGGCTTCCTTTAGTTGATGAGCTCACCCTGCAGACAACCTTGCCACACTTTTTTTTTGTATATGGACTATCACTTAGTTCATTGGTGCGCATGAAAATTTGTAAGTTTGCCGTACTTACTTTGAGCTTTTGCGTTAAGCGGTTAGCTGTATCTGACAAACATATAATTGCTGATGGAAATAAAATTGAAGCCGCGTGATGCAGCTTGTACGAGCTCAAACTTTGCGAAAGCACACAAAAAGCCGAATGCAGTACATTTAAACTCGATCGTCGTTCTTGATAGACCGGTTGAAAGCCAGTCGTGGTCACATTTTTATTTGTAGTTTGGTATTTTGTAGTCGTTTGATCGATAAAGCGAGCGAACGTTTACCTTTGTGCGGAGAATTCTACAAATTGTTAGAGCAAGTCGTAAAATAACACAGTTATTTCTGTTAAACATGTTGGGAGACTAGCTTATTAAGAGAGGTCTCTAATTCTTGCATTATGCTTGCTCGCACAATTAATATTATTGATGTTTTACCAGCCCATCGAGTATAGGTAAATAACGCTTCACACTCACATGTCATAGACGAGGATTTTTTGTATCTGGGATGCCATTGAATGTACATAAAGATACGGACAACTAACACCCAGACTCAGAGCAGAAATGTAAATTCATAATAGACTATCGGACTGATTTTTTACCATCTTATTAAAAAGCTGACCATACATAGAGCAGAACAACGAAAACAAAATTAAAATGTGTTAAAATTAAGGAAGATAACAAGCATTTTAATAGGTTGCTAGAGCGCATTATACTTACGTTTGACGTCACATGTAAGTACGCCATAAAAACTCCATACTGACACTCACCTGGCAAGAAAGGGAACGAGTAAACAAAAACTTTAAACGCTTATATCTCACAACTTTATTAGTTGATTTAAATTGTTTCTTCAGTAAGTGTATTAAATTTAATATTTATTGACTAAGCCTGTTATTTTAGACAAATCAAACACCTGTCCGAAAGCCTATTCAAATATATGCTTGAACGGGAATCAAACAAGGGACCTTCTCTGCTCATAAGACACGCGCTACCTAGAGCTATACCCGGTCGTCTGAATAAAAATCAGGTAACCTACGGAGAATCAAGATTGATTCCCCGTGAGCCATACCGGTCGCCTGAGTTAATTTAGGTATCCTACGGGGAATCAATCTTGATTCCCCGTGAGCCGTAAAGTGCCTGTTATTTTTTCTTTCATTTAATTTGCTGCAGTTTTTGTTATATTGTTGTCTTTAACGTTCAATAAATCTCTAAGGTCAATGTTACAAGTTTGGAAAGTAGATTACTTATATTTTCTGAATGTTTTATCCACATTCATAACTAGAAATTCAAAAGCAGCTGCGAATGTTTCTTCACTGTTTCATAACCAGAAGCTATTTCATTCATAGTCCTAAATGGTGCTTATTGTTATAGGGTTCCTATGAAGGTTAGTATTCTGATTCTTCATTAATTTTTCGTTCGATAACGATGAATCTTGGCTTGAAATATTTAGATTGAAAATAAACATTTCAAACATGAATTACGAAAAAAAAAAACAGGATTTATGGTAAAAAAAACATGAAAATTTGTGTAACAAAGATTATGTTCACAAGTATAAAATGTTTTTAAAGTGTCTTATAAAAGAGCTGCTAATGTTCAAACAGCTGAAATTATAAGTACAATCTCGATCAAGCCAACCTTCCAAAAAAAAAAAACTCGATCAAGCCACCTTTCAAACAAAAAATAATTAAAATCGATTCAGCCGCTTGAGAGCTACGATGCCACAGGCAGACACACCGACACACAGATGGACACGTTAAACTTATGAGACTGCTTCTCTTTTTTGTCGGGGGTTAAATACTTACCAAGTTAAAAATTAAATAGTGCGATTGTATGAAAAAATTAAAAATTACTCAATATACAGGGCACCGTTAAAATGCGTTTTCACTATACATAACATACTTTTCCTCCAAATCCAGTGCCAAGTCTTCCCGAGCATTTTAGTTGAAAGCATGTCTATAAGAAATTGCAGTTCCTCCAGTCGCTGTAAGGTGTGATATAAATCAGAAGGGAGCATTTTTAAGAGGAACTTAACCCAGTTGGCAAAGCCGAGCCATCTTTTGTGGGAAAAATGCGAGCTTTCTGTTTCAGTACGATTACTTCTCTTTGAAAACCCGTTGTTTAAAACGAACGTAAAACGTGTACTTTATGTTTTTGAAATGTGCTGATTCGATATTCATGGTTTTACTTATTTCTTATTTTATCCTCTTTACCTCTTTACGAATTTTGTTGAGGCTTGTTGAATGCGAAGCGTATACGTACATAATAAATAAATTTTCAGAAAAATTTAAAAAGAAACCTCAAATAATATTTATACCAAATGTAAGTACAAACTTAAACTTAAAAGTAGAATGAAAGTTAACAGAGATTGGAAGTCCTCAGCAAAACTTTTGCTGAAGGGAACCAAAACGTCATATTATCTGTATATATTTTTAGTTTGTGTTGATTTTTTATAAAGCTATCAAAAATGTTGATCTACTAAACAAAAAAAGAACCATTTAAATAAACTCACAACTGATGGAGTAATTGCGTAACAAACATACAAAAAAGAAAAATACAGTCGTATTGAGATCCACTACCTTTTTTGAAGTAAAAAAGTGATTTAACTGCTAAAGGCAATTCCATCCATACTTTTCTGTGTTCAAAAGAAGGGAAAGACGGACAATACTAAAGCTAGAAGGCCTGAGGCTATGTGAATAATACCCGAGGACCTAAAAGTTTGTCGCTTATAAGCGAATGAATAGTACTCCATCTACAAATGGCCTTTCAATCACCTTAAAAACTTCTAACCTTCTCTATTCACTCGCTATTGAATGTCAGTGGTATTCAGTCTTCGGTGACGGTCCACTCGTATCTTTTTCGAGAAGATGAATCACTTTCGAAGGTCAATCGAGATAGAGGTTGCTTAATATATTGTATTATGCATTTCTGAGTGTAAACGATCTAATGATGCATACTTTGTTTACCTACTTGCAAACATCGATTTTACAAATGCATACACTACTGTCTACCAGTGCAATGCTGTTGTGATGTAAAACTAATAGTGATTCAACATTCATGCCAATGCACAATTTTATCAATTTAGATGACATAATTAATACCAGTTATTATCTATGGCAGTTATAGTAGGTAGTGTCACGTTAACTTTTTATCTATACTAATATTATAAAGAGGAAAGATTTGATTGTTTGTTTGTTTGTTTGCATTGAATAGGCTCCGAAACTACTGAACCGATTTGAAAAATTCTTTCACTGTTGGGAAGCTACACTATCCCCAGGTAACATAGGCTATATTATATTTTCAAAGAAAATAGGGATCCTTACTAAAACTCCAATAATGTAACCCAAGGTGTAAGAAAATAAGATTTTCAATTTTGACTTTGCGTGTTTGACATTTCTAAGACAGGACAACGTCTGTCAGGTCTGCTAGTGCATAAATATTCCACAAACTAATCTGTTTTGTTTTTTTGTCTCATCTTCCCGTGACCACATTTTAAATGCAGAAGTTATTTTTTTTAATATTTTAAAATTATGGATTATTTACCGTGTTTGTGGTTAAATATCATACGCAATGATACAGTGAGTGTGTTTTAAGTTCGAGCTCCAGTGATAACCGTAGCAAAAGATTTCGAAAGAGGGTAAATCGTTTTGTTATCACCTAAGTTTGAAGTTTTCGACCAAGCATATTCTTGCCATGAACAAAGTGCATGTAGATAACTGCGTAGAAATATATGTGCGTTTATATGTGCTGTAAGGCCTTGCCTCTTGCCAAAATTAATGATTCTAGGTCAACGGGAAGTACCCTATAGGTTTTAATTCCCCTGTGAAACCGCAAAATATGCGACATAAATGTTCATCACTATTTTAAACTATCACGGTTGTTCACTAAAGTTATATGATACACCTTACCACGGTAAATATCCCGTGAATAATCATATAACTTTATAAATGTTCATATCTTTTGATTGCGTTGACTTACAACTTTTATTTTTTTACAGCCTAAAGAAACCGTAGACGTCAAGTATAAATTAAAGTCACTTTCCGCGTCTGTCTGTCTGTATGGCCGCTAACTCCTCCTAAACCACGCAACGGATTTTGATGCGGTTTTCATCATCAGTTAGATACATTTTCACGGAAGGTTTATATATATAACTAGCGACCCACCCCGGCTTCGCACGTAAATTACACCCGTGCGAAGGCGGGTGGGTCGCTAGTTTAGTATACATTTCAACATGATACCTTTACACGTTCTTGAGAAAAAGGGTCTTGACAGACGGACAGACAGACGGACAGACGGACAGACGGCCAGATGGACAGACGGACAACGAAGTGATCCTATACGAGTTCCGTTTTTTCTTTTGAGGTACGGAACCCTAAAAACACCGAATTCAGTTGAAGAGTATTTATCTCTGGTATAATTAAAACAATGTGTAAAATCCACGTCCGTTTTCGATAATAATACTTTTTAGGTCGGCTATCAGTAAACTATTGATTATTCAACATTTATTGATTATTTGTTCAAAAGATGGACGGACTACTTAAAAGAGACCGCTGGTAAACGCTGGATGCAGGCCGCTTCTAACCAGACCTTTTGGAGATGGATGGGGGAGGTCTATATCCAGCAGTCTATGTCCACTTCGTATGACTGAAATGATGATGATAATGGTTCAGCATCACTATTATGTACTTAGTACTTAGTTTTGGATAAACACAACAAAGGCTCTGTTATACGAATAAAAATAACCGAACCGTTATAAAGAAGATGGATGTATTACATTCATCAAATCCTTGGCTGGGTTCTCTAGTATTGCCTTGATATTTATGTGAATAGGTAAACATCTTTCTGTATAACAATGAAACGATAAACTCGAATCAATCATACCCTTTTTGAGACTAGTTACATATTATTATTTAGGTAGACAGTTTTGTTTATTTACCATATTATTTCTTCTAGATCAACGTGCTCCATTCTTTGCCACACCGTTGCTTATTATCAAGGGTACAACACTAAAACCTATATAAGAGCAAAATAGCACTCGCTCTTTCACTCACTGACTCATCACGAGATCTCAAAAACTAAATAACCTACGAAGCTGAAAATTGGCAGGTAGATTTATTCCTTATGTGGGTGTAGAGATTAAGAATGGTTTTTGTGAAGAGGTAAATAAAGAGGGGCAAAAGGGGGCTGAAAATTATATTATGAAAGTCTATGGGAATTAAGTTGCGTGCAGCAGCTAGGCACTATTCAATAAAAGTTACTTACCGTGCTTTTAGTATTATCATGATTTTTTGGATTGTGTTAAAACATTTTGCCGAGTCCACAGCACAGAAAAGAGTTAACATTTTATTTTCTGTGGCCGAGTCCGTCTGACCACCTGTCTGTCCGTCTGTTTGTTAGTCCGTCTGAATTACATTTTATTGTTATCTAGCTGCGCTTCTCGATATCATCCGCGTGGACATTCCTTTAGGAACAGTACATTTTTCCAGGATAAAAACAATCATATGTCGATCACTGGCTTTTCAACTGTCTTTATAAAAAATCAGGTTGATGAAACAAAAATTATAAAAAAAAAAAAACGTACTATGAAGGTTGCTGCAAGGATGAGGTACAAACATATTTTCGCATGTATAATATTATTTATGATGATATGGGGCCTTATTATGATTCTTTGATCGGGATCGAGATTGCATGCCGTCCCGTTCGTACCTATTTACTCGAACCACGTGCGTATGTGAGATGGCACGCGATCGCGATCACGATCCGAATCATCCATAATAAGGCATATGGTCTCCAGATCAGACAACATTTCATCCGATCATAAAATTTCAGCAAAATCGGTTAAGAGGAACTGTTTCCAATTCAGCTTGCAAAATTTGACATCTACAAACTAACTCACATTGCAAGTTAAAGCTACTAAAACAAACTAATCTATTAAAAAAATATATATAAACAAAATAGCCCTAGAATATTATAAATACCGAAGTCAATAGCAATTACGTATCATTTGATTTATTAAATCATACCTGCTTATTTTGTTTGGTGATTGGTGTCAATTCAATATTAAATTTGGTCTTTTGATAATATTAAAATAAAGCTCAAATACAATTTATTCGCAATGAACTGCGGTTACCACCGTGCTATACAATAAAATATTAATTAAGCTGCGGTATACTCAATACCATGACCTATACTATACTATACGTCATATGATTTTATCAACCGACTTTAAAAAAAGAAGGTTCTTAATCTTAGAATAACTACACATAGAAACCAAGTTCATTCGCAAATTTTAAGCCATTCAAATGTAGTCATATATGGCTCCAAGAAAAATATAAAAAATTTACTATGATAATTTGCGCGGTGAAATCGTACCACAACAAATCAGAAAAGCAGCATAAGAGTTATGGTGTGACATTCCACAGGTAATCCATTAATTTTCTTGCTTAAATCGTTTAAAATACCAATCGAAACGTAAGCTACAAAGCGAATTTGTAGCTTACGTTTTGAGAAGGCGTTGTTTGAAAACTTACCTTCTCTGAGTAGTTATTCTAAGGTTCTTAAATTCTATTTTTGTGTGTTAGAACCGAATGATTATTTTTTATTGAATAAGCTACATATTGAGGGTAGTTTTATTTAAATTTGAAGAAAATATTCCACCTCTAATATTGGCAAATAAACGGTTGAATCCTATTTATCAAACTTCCCGTGGATTCATTATTTTTAATGATTTAATTATTCCACTGTGATTTTGAGATAACTATAAAGAAAAAGAAATTATATGAGAGCGGTATTATTATCTCTGAAATTGTTTCTTTTATCAGTCTAAAAGTATTTTGCAGACTTATAAATGACTAACTAGGCTAAAGTAGGTTTTACTTTTTTCCCACTAAAGCATTACGCATATTAGCAGAAAAAATCACTTTAATATGTAAATTTATTCAATAAATGAGGTTTCTTTGTAAACAAGATCGTTATTCAACTTCATATTAAATTCAATATTTTCATACATAGTTGAAGGTTAAGATAGGGCACAGCTGATTTGAACTCGTAGCACCCTCGATACAAGAGTTCAATTGAGGGCATACATTTTTATCCAAAAACTGCAAAGCTAAACGGAGGGTATTACCCAGGGTACTTAGAGTACATGTTTGTATACCTAAATGCCTCAACCCATTTTGATAAATAAAGTGTCACTATATTTGTATAGATTCAGGGATAGTCACCGAGTTGGTGACGTAATTATGATTGCAGGATGACGATATAAAGGGATGATAAGAGTAATATTGCACCCACTCAAGTAAGGTTTCATTCAATAGCTCTTTTTATGCCATTCATAGCAAACACGCTAACGGTCTGCCTGATGATAAGCGATCACCGTCACCTATTGATACCTGTAACACCAGGGGCATCACATATACGTTGCTGACCTTTGAAGACTCTATTAATAGCCCTTTTGAATAACCCCATGTTATAATTACTCGGGACATTATATTTACTTATTACATGGGACCCGGGTATGTCCTAAAACTGCGACCAGAACCACCGGAGGATGGGCAGCAGCGTCCTATTAGTACACGGTGAACGTACTGCGATCCCCAAGCCGCCTGCCAAGCGTGGGGATTATGGCAACACCCTTCTCTACGAGGGAGGCCTTTGTTTACAGGCTGATGATGATGATGATGATGATAATTACTCGGAAATGCTGCAGGAGAGAGATAATTTCACATATTGCAGGCAAAAAAGATCGATTAAAACGTACAGTATGCGATTTCCACAGATCTATGATGTGGATGAGCTTTCGGGCGGTGGCAGCTAGTACGATGATAAAACCGCGACACCGGCATTAGATTGAAGTTTTTCAGAACACTCCGTTGTAAATGCGATAATAGATACAAAGAGACCCAATGTCTCTGCGCATGCTGAGTGGCTCTAGGTATTCAGTGAGCTTAGGATCGTTGACCAACTCTACGTTGTAGCGTATCAAGAGGCTTAAGCTGTTACTAGCTTGTTCCGTTCCAAAGATGTGAGCAGTAGTCCATGTGAGGTCGGACTTGCGCTTTGTAAAGTAAACGTCTTTGTCTCGACGTGAAGTACCACTTCGCCTTGTTGAACACAGCAAATTTCTTTGAGGCAGGCTTGGCTTTACTTGCAATGCTCTTACCTCACCGAAATCGTCTTACTGGTAACCTCTTAGTTTTTTTCACGTTTCTTTCACTTATTGTAGTATGAAACGTGAATTCATCGGTACGATTGTATCAGTTTCAATCGTAACACAGCCAGTGGGACAAAGTGAAAAGCCCCCCAAATTTCCACCAACTAGGTGATCTTAGTAGTGACAAATTAAACAAACTAGCAGTCATCATCATCATCATCAGCCAGAAGACGTCCACTGCTGAACATAGGCATCCCCCTTTAACATCCACACTGAACGACAGCCTGCCTTTTGCATCCACTGGATGCCAGCGACTCTTACTGTGTTGTCGGTCCATCTAGTGGGAGGCCTACCTACGCTGCGTCTTCCGGTTCGTGGTCTCCACTCAAGAACCTTTCTTCCCCATCGGTTATCGGTTCTCCGAGAGCAGCAGTACGGTAGGATAAAATTCATCCTGTCGTTTTTAGTTGCTTAGCTAATATTATTTTATTTATATTCTAAGTTTTTGCAGTTACTCAATGCTAAGTTCGTGTATGTAATAAGTTCGCTTCACATCACATTATATCATTGGCCAGTAAACGTCCACTGCTAAACAAAGGCCTCCCTCTTAATGTAGCGCTTAAAGTGCTTGATCTTTTATAGCGTCCGTCATTTGTCTAAATTTGTATTGTATTACGTAGGCACTAATACTTCTGAGTGAGTAGAGTCTCAAAGTGAGTTCTGGCTACTGATACTAAGTGACGTCACTTCTACACGTGCAGTCTTTTGCGGAGATGGTCTGAATCTCGCGCAGGTCTTCTCTCCCCTAGATCTCTCTAGCGGTATTGGGGCGGCAGACCCATCATCGACTGTTTGGTTGTCTGAGGTACGCTCATTTAGCTGCTCGATCTTCTTCCAGTTTTTCAACGTGGTCAACCCAACAAAGTCTGTGGGACCACATTGGCGACAAATCAAATAAACGAGTTTTAGGTACCTACAAAAAATTTAAAATACGTAAAATGTTTAATTTATTGAATAGCCCTTATTAATTTAAAAAATACTTTTTAAAAACAATCTTTTTCTTATTTTTATCAGCAAACCCTTTCATTTGATACCCATATCATGATGGTAAATAAGATAAGGTGGTATTGTAGATAAGATGGCAGCATTTTTTCCGCCATCTTGGGACGTCCGCAATATTGAATTTATCATCTAGGACCAAAATGCTTGGGAAGAAAAATCCAAAGAACCCAAACTCGACGGCTGTACGTCGTTTCGTTTAGGAGTTCCTATGGCCACCTTCTGTCTCCATCATCAGCCAAGCTCGATGGTGCCATAACATTGCATTGTCACCGAACTTACATAAGTATGCCAAATTTCAGCTCAACCGGTTGAAGATATCTGCTTCAAAATTGAGTTGCAAGATTCCACCCGAACAAACATACATACATTGCAAGTTAAATAATAGGCTTGTGTTTGACCACTAACTCGCCTGATGTTAAGCGATGACGCGGTCTACGATGGACCACGCTTGCCTGGAATAAATCGATTCACTCGCGATTTGAGGACACCCAGATTGTAACAATTGGGGAACACCCATTCAGACAGTGCATACCACAGACTAGCAGCTCATACAATAAAAGTGTAATCAAAGCGCTTTGTACGGGTTTTTGGAATACCAACCATGAATGGTGTCGCCTTTTCGTGTTCTGGCAGTCCGATAGAAAAAGTTATGTGAAAAAGCTTCCCTGAGATAAAAATAACACCAAGTTGCCCCTCAAGTCAGCAAGATGATTTAAACCCCGATTAAAATTGCAAAATTGAAAGAAAATTACCTTATATTTCCCTAGCTACTTGTTTAATGTTAGAAACTACGAGTTATTTCCCTTGACGCTGAGTTATTAAAAAGAAAATTGAAAAGGATTTCCCTTGAGACTACGATCTAGTAAATTGTATAACTTCTCGTGTCTATCACAAACAATTTACTAGTAACCAATAAAATTGATTCTTTGTTAATTTTACGTAATTTGTATTTCACGTTATACTGGTATTTAGCAGTACCTACTTGAATCATTTATTATAGTTCCTTTGAAAGCAGTGTAAAATGCATCTTTCCTTAAGGTGGTCAATAGCTATCGGTGAGCAATCACTTTCTGATGTCTATTCATGCTGATTTATTTTAGTGGCCCAGAAAAAAGTATCATTTTGTACACACATAATACATACAGGGTTACGCGGACAATGTTATTACAGCTGTCGGAACAAATAAATGCTTTGACTCAGTTTAAGTATATCTCATTTCAGAACTAGGAATGAGAATGTGTGTGTAAATTTGTAAGTAGGTATATTTGTTTCGACTCCATTCTGTATCATTCTGTTGGACGTATTGCATGATTTTTTTATGCAATTGCGTCTGCAGTTTATATGGATAATACTAGGCTATTATCTCGAAAAACAAACTGATTCTGTAGGATAATGGATAAAACTGCGGGTCGTAGCTAGCTACCAATAAATAACAGTTGCAAGTATTTCTGACCAATACGATAATTTAAAAAAAATATATAATAGCTGTATCGGTGATTCTGGTTCTTTGGCGAATATCCACGTTCCAAAGGAACTCCGACCATAGCTCTCTCCATTGCCCGTTTCCATTGCCCATTTTACATTCTCATTTTTGTTTTTTTGCTCGTTTGCTCCATTGGCCATTTGCAAGTTGAAGTGGCAATGGGCAGGCCACATCGCTCGATGAACCGATGACCAATGGGGAAGAAAAATTGGAGACCACGAATCGGAAGATGCATTGTAGGTAGGCCTCCCACTAGATAAACCGACGACATTGTGAGAGTCGCGGGCATCCAGTGGATGCAAAAAGAGGTATATTATGTTCAGCAGTGGACTTCTTCTCGCTGACGATGATGATGATAATTTATGCGGAAACGCTGCGGAAAGTTTCTGTTGTTGAGAATAAGTTTGAATTGTCGATAAACTACGATGCCAAAGTTTATGGATACCCACTCCACGTTGGGTCACTAGATTGTTGACGTTAAACAGAATTTTAGTTAGCCAACTAACCATCCCAAGCAAACTTTTCACCAAATTTTATCAAAATAAAAACACCGGGTAAAAGTTTACATTTTAATACGGAACTTCAACCACAGTTTAAATTATTCATTAGGCACCCTTTCGAATTTATCTATGTTTTGGAAAGTTGTAACCAAAAACTTTGCACCGAGAAATGACTGGAACGGCAATAAATAACTTATAACCGAACGGTACATCTGAGTAACTTCCACAAAATTCTGTATTACTTTATGTAAATTGGCCAGAAATTGCGAGTAACTTTGCCTACATAATAAATCTGGTTGATTTCTATCGGAGGCTTGTGCTGTTGTAGGTAGGGAGCAGTGGCGAGATACAGTCACGTTCATGCCATGTTGGATTGTCAGCGACCGCCTAGAAATGTCTCGAAACGGAATGCAGGTATACTGGTATATTCAGAATGTAAAGTTATAAGATTATTTACGGGATATTTACCGTGGTAAGGTTGTGGAATGAGCTCCCGATATATCGGGAGATATATATATCGGGAGATATATATATCGGGAGATATATATATATATTGAATACAGAATGTAATTCAGAACTCTGCAAGCATGCTAGATATGCTGCAAACGTAACTAGTGGTGGGCTTTAGCTTTTGTATTATCTTTAGACCTTCTATGACCATAGAAGGTCTAAAGATGATCTATGATCTCTAGATCTAGATCTATGATCTAAGTAAATTAGGTATTAAATGTAAATTTCCTTGTAATTTGCTAAGTTGACTAATTCATTTTAGTAAGTCTTGGCCCGTAAAAAATAGAATATATTATAGTTGAAATGAAGCTCTTTTACCGGATTTTACATTATTTTAATACTTTATGTATCGAACACTACTGTGAATAAGAAAAGTGACCGAGTAAGAAAATAGTTGTTTGTAATAAGCCTGTTTAAATTATCATTCACTTACTGAGATTGCACATGAATCTTAGTAGGTAGTTATTATATATACCGCTTAGGGCAGCGTGAAGACTGAAAAAGTAGTGACAAATAAAATAATAATTTGAAAAAAACCGGACAAGTACGAGTAGAACTCGTGCTCTGAGGGTTCCGTTGGACAGAACCTTCAGAGCGCGAGTCCAAAAAAATAAACTAAAGTTGAAATATTGAAAGACAAACTTAACTTTGTAGTTGACTATAAGGTTCTTCTATACATTCCAACTACAAAATGTAAGTTTGTAATAGCAAAATAATTATTTTTAAATGATATGAGTTCAAATTTGTAACTTTCAGGTTTATTCCTATATATGTGCTATGAGACCTTGCTTTTTGCCAAATTTCATGATTCTAGGTCAACGGGAAGTACCCTATAGGTTTTGATTTCCCTGTGAAATCGCAAAATATGCGACATAAAGGTTCATATCTTTTGATCGCGTTGACTTACAACTTTTTTTTTTACAGCCGAAAGAAACCGTAGACCCAAGTATTTAGTATAAATTTCAACTACCTTACCTTTACCTTTACGCGTTCTTGAGAAAAAGGGTCTTGACAGACGGACAGACAGACGGACAGACAGACGGACAACGAAGTGATCCTATAAGGGTTCCGTTTTTTTCCTTTTGAGGTACGGAACCCTAAAAATGAATACAAACCAATGATATTAAGTAAGTGCAACAACCGAGAGAAAAACGTAAGTAATAAAAATAAAATATTAGAAATGAAATTATTTTATAGAGTGCTTATCTATAATTAGGTATTTATATGTGTTGTGTGTTATACGTAAATGACAAATCCATAGTTCCCATACAATAAGTTTATATTATCCAAGACAATAACATAGCTGAAGAAGAAAAAAAAAAAAAAAATATGTGGCCTGTATTTTGCCCAAAGAATAAGCATTGCCATACAACGTGGTAAAGCTGCCAGCATTTTGGGAACGCTGCCCATTGGTAGCGGCTTGTTTGATTAGTTTTAGTTACATAATTATGTTAAAGATTGTTTTTATTTTGCTTGTAATATTTATTGAATAAAACAATTTTAAAATGAATTAAAAAAATGGGTAAGTGTTTTGCGATTACTGTATTTTATATCAATTAATTCGATCCGGTTTTTATGCGCATCGCACGGAACCAATACCGATGGTGATCATTGTTTAATTAAATCTGAGACAAAATATGTGTAACTGTTTTATTTTAATCGATTAAAATGTATTTATTCATTTACCGGCAACTAGCTACTAGAATAACATACTAGCTAGGTTTGAGGTTGGGTTAATTTAGACCGCATCCTAAAGACTCCCATGGCTCCTCACTTGAGAGCTGAGCCGAGTTTGTTCGAGCCCTTTCAATTAACTCAAGATTGAGGTATGGAAACACTTTAGCAAACATCTATTATAACGTAACTGTGGTTATGTGTTACAATGTGGTTGGAATACTGAATGTTTGTTTCTGTAGTAAGTGCTTAATATATTTTAGAAGATTTTACTATATACGAGTATTATACAAATATAATTACTTCTTGCAAATTTATATTGAGACTGAAATTAGAAAAGCTTTGAGATATTTTTTTATAATCAAGACATTTCTTATTAAGGTCCTCTTTTACCACTTTTATAAATTTCGGTCATTCCAGTTTTAGTTTACTCCTATCATAGTTAGCTTAAAATTATAAAAATTGTGTCATATCAAATTGAATGTTGTATCTAGGAGAACGTAAAGACCGAAACACGATTAAGGAAATTTCGCTATAGAAATAAAATATGAAAGTTACACTGATTTGCGCATTTTTCCCTGTCTTTTCGAATTACAATATGAGAAAAACCTTAAAAATAGAAGTAGCGAAATGCATAACTGTGTGTGTAAGCGCCATGGATTTGCTCTACTAAATGCGACTGTAATAAAATATATTAAGTCATCTGTAGTAACAAGCGTTGCTTAAAAGTGGGAAACCTCGCCTTAACTATAGTAATTTTTACCCGGTATCGCAGACCAAAAAGATGGATATCCATGTATGTTTATTGTGTTTCCACATACAGCTTATATACTTCATCTGATTTTGATAAATGAGATGTCGATAGATTACTGTACTATGTTCAGAAAAAATAAAATATTCGGAACTATTTAATTTTTTATATATTTACCCCAGGAACAGGCTAAACTTCCTTTCGTAAATACTAAAAGTATACGAATACGTACAAAAGTAAAATACGTTAGAAGGAAGGTTTATGGAACCTACGCATAGCTAAAAAAAGTAAATAACATTTATTATGACAAAGAAATAAAATGTTTTTGCTCAGTTCTGAAATATCTCATCTCCAACCGAATGTTGAGTTAAATTGCTTTATTTGTTACCAAGCAAGCGAAGTCCCATAAAGAAGTTATCTCAACCCTTTTTCAATTAAAATTCAATTAAAAAGCAAAAACGTTTAATGTTCGACTCAATGCCCGCATATAAACATAGTGGCTATAAATCTTTAAAGCAATTCAAACTCAATTACTAGGGTTTACTTGTGCCTAATGGGAAAAGGTTCTTTTTTGTGACGAGTTGATTTAATTCGTTTGTTTGGACATTGGATACTGTTGACATGGCGGTAGCTGATGGCAAAATACGATTGAATTTCGGGAAAAAATATTTGTTGTTTGTTTGGTAAAACGAAGTTGAAGCTGTGACCTTTGCCAAAAACTATACATAAGAAGGAATACAAGAGTCCTGTCAACTCGTCACATCGATCTAACTTATTAATAAATTGTACGAAGAGACATAAGGAATGATCTATGACGAAATAATGTTTTATTCATAACACCATAAAGGGATGAATCTTGGAAGTTTAACTGATAGTTTTTAACTAAATAAACGTGTTGCTGTCTTTATTTCGTAGCCTGATATTTAAAAAAAAAAATTAAACATTCAAACCTTCAAACTTGACCACAATACACAACACAGTTTTAAACTATCACGGTTGTTCACTAAACATGAAGATGGTGCATGTAACTGGGCCGAAAAATCGGGAGCTCATTCCACAACCTTACCACGGTAAATATACCGTAAAGATTCATATAACTTCACAATATACAAGTAATTCTGACACAACGTCGCATACAAAAATCTACAAAGTTTGTTACGTACGGGTTTCATTTGAAGAATAAATGTATTCGAAAGCCTTCATTTAAAACTGGTTATGGAACAAGAAATAATTGTCTGTAGGATATATTGGTTACAAGCAATGCACGGATTTCAGTGTTTCCATAACAAAAATAAAATTGCCGTCGTACAAAACGGGTTACGTACCACCATTTTGTGTGGAGTACTGTTTAGTTTCTGGTTTCTTACGAAGAATAAAATATCTGCGTACGAAACTGGTATGGTAATAGGAAAAATTCAATACTGGTTATTTAGCACAGATTTCGTTGTTGTTGCACAAAGAATAAAAATATCTTTGCGCAAAATTGATGGTTACTTAGTAAGAACAATTTTGCTTTGTATCGGTACAACTGTTTACGTAGCACGGGTTTCGTAGGGAAACGAAGGGAATATTTCAAACGTTGCATGCATGACAATCATTAGGTTGCACTACATTGCGATGGGTTTATAGGCTACGCCATAGTAAGCGCTAACTTCTTATCGCTTGAGAAAATAATGATCGTAAAACTACGTGTTCCGTACCAACTAATAACTTAACGCTTGTAAGAACAATTAAGGAGTTATTATTGTTCATCACGAAACAAAATGGGCGATAAACGCTTTTTATTACTTTGCTACTATTAGATTTGCGAGTTACGGCTCAAGTTTTTATGTTCTTACATCTCGAAATGTAGGAACTAAGTAAGGCCTACGCTCGTATATCTTTGCCAAAATAAAAATATTAGAAAAGTACTAAGCTGACGATTACCAGCAGATCAATTAGCAGCAGATTATCAACTTGTTTAACATGTCAATTGCATAAAAGAAACTTTCAACTTTTACTACTTCTGAGGTCCTAAGCAGTCTCACTATAATTTTGAAAGGAAAACGGTAAAAAAAATATTTAAATTGCGTCGATGATATTGTATAAAATTTTATCGATTTTTCCAGCACGTAACCTACGAGTAAGTATGTAGGTAAAAGCCTGTAGATATTTGTTTAAAGATGCCTCTAAAACACAAACCGTCTTACTACAAAAGATTTAAGAACGCTTTAGACATGTGTTTAGTCTATTTTTCACAGGGAAACAATTGCTAAACACATGTCTAAAGCGCTTTTAAATCTTTTGTAGTAAGACGGAAAATGTATTGGTGAAGTAACTTTTAAACAAAATTATATTCCTAAAACGATGTGACGTCGAGTGGAGGAAATAAGTCTTTACCCCACTTGACTAATTAATGAATTAAGGGATATAATGTTTCGAAAGTCGATTTAGAAACTCCGTGTTTTATCTTTTATCAGCTTAATTGGATTTCGAGAAAGGTTTGCGTAGATTTTGTCGGTATCTTTATTTTTTCGAAACCAATTACTGGATTTAGATCTAAACCTGCTATAAAATAGCAATTGAATTAGAGTTTGGGTTTAAGTCTGATGCTATGTACAGTGGTTATTTTACTTTAAAATAGTAATATGTCTTGCGAGTAATTAATCAGATTTAGATGAGAATCCTCTCAGATTTAATATTAATTGATTAAATAATTATGTTTGATGTATTACCACAGAAGGTATCACACAATCCAAATACCTGATTGCCATCTAGCACCAGAAAAAAATTAGTTAAATTAATTTAGAAGCGAATAATTTCAGACAACCCATTCAATCAAAGTCGAGGTCTAGTTTATAGTTGTTCTATAGAATGATTTGATTATGAAGCTGAAATAAACAATAGCATTCCCACCCTAACGGCCCGCAACTATCGCCATTCCTCCAATTGAGGTTATGGCATAAAGCTGAATATGAAGAGGAGGTAATCCGAATAGACATTCCGTTTCAATATGTTTAGTAATTATAAAAAAATTGCCGTCTGTCGATATCTCAACTAGCTTTTTAGTCGCATTTTAGTGTGTCCATATGGTTCACCCGCATAGACAAATATTTTATTTTATTCCTTGTCTTATGTCCTTGACTGCATTCATTATCAGCATCATCCACAACCATCCTTATCCCACTGCTGGGTATAGGCCTCTTTCTTGCTATGCCATCTGCCTCGGTCCTGTGCTAATAGAGGCCAGGTTCGACCGGCGATAGTAGTAATATCGTCGACCCATCTTGCAGCTGGACGACCAACGCTCAGCTTACCTTGCCTCTGCCACTTTTAGCATTAATACATTAGTATTAGGGTCCGAGACGGACCCATTCGACACTGATTGTATCCTTCAGATATAAGTTTTTTGTAGTAATGTCGAATTATAGTACATTGTTACCCTAGGGGTGAAAGTAACGCTAATAGAGGGCGCTAATAGTTCGAGGGACTAAATAAGTATTTAACCCCGAGGTAAACACTGTGCTTTTCATTACGAATACAAGGAAACTAAAAGGTTTTCCACTACTGATTTAGCCTCTTCTCTTATGAAATCAGGCGTTAAATCCATATCGGAATCAGATGAACTCATTGTGTTACCTAATACAAATCTGCTATACGGAAGAACTCAATGCAGATCGGATTCCCGAATATTTTTTTTAACTTCCTGGCACTGGTAAATGCTCTAGAAGTGCGGGACCATAATCCTCGAAGAAAAAAAATTGAACATGGTTCAATACAAATGTGAAAATAGAACTAGTTTTTTAATTTTATAATTTGAGTTTCTGTCAGTTGAAAGTGATTCTCCCTGGGGCTGAAATGTATCACTTTCAACCCGCTCTTCAGGCAACTACAGACCTACTTTCCGAGTATGAGTAATGATAATGTATTTTGTTTTATACTGAAGAATTATATTATACGTATTTTCTAACTGAGATCTACGTTTGGCCACCAAATAGCCTGATGGTAAGCAACGGCGTAGCCGAGAATGTAACACGTTGATCTAGAAGAAATCTATTCTATTACGAATCATTGAGATCGCATCGAGTTCGCTTATAGCGATAATAAGGCCGCCAATTGTTCACTAATTTTAAGTTGTTTTTGTCTTATGCATAATATATCATTTCTGGTGTGAACAATAAAGAGTTATCAATCTATCATATATATTTCTCTGGGATAAAAAGTATCCTGCACTCTCCAGCTCTCAAGTTGTGTGAAAAAGGACTAAGCAAACACGGTTTTAGTTTGTTATGATTTTATTTATGGTGTTATAATTATGTGCCTATTTATGTTTGCTCTCAAGAATAATGCGACGAGCAACGACTAACAATCGTGCACAACGAAGCTGGTAAGCAACTGACTTCAACTGGTGCGCAGTTTATTTATTAGCACCTCTGAATTGATACCATTGGAATAGCTAATTTGCCTCGTCCTTTCTATGATTTTAAGTCAATGGATTATGGTAAATATTAAAGCGCCTAGTTCCCAACTCTACCCCAACTTCAACGGGCATGCAGAATTAGGCTTATTCATGGTAATTTATGTCGGAGATCCGATGTTAAACTTCCAGCCCTAAACCGTATTTAGAGCGGATAAAGTCCACGAGATAAAAAACTATTTCTCCCCTACTGTTTTGATACTCAAACTTTTTACATAAAATTGTTGGGAAACTTTTATGAAGTTGTTATAAGAATATCGACATGTTTTCTTTCTGCTTCGTAGTTTAATACATCCGTTGGGGTGGAGTGTGTTAACACAAATATGCTATCGTTTTTGTAAGAAAATTGAGGAAATTGAATGTGTTTGGACAATGATATTTCAGAAACGAAATTTTGTGGTAGCTGTAAAATAGGAGGACAATAAAGAAATGTACAACAACATTTTTTTGATATCCGTTAGTGTGAAAAAACCCTCATACGATCGCTGTCCGTTCCGTTCGTCTCAGTCTACAAAAGCATCAATTTAAAATCAGTTAAAAATTGCATCAGAATTAGAAAAAAATATATTTGAAAGTCGGTTAAAATCACAGACTTTTAATACAGAAGGTTAAAATATAATTATGATTTTTTGGATAACTTTTATACGTGTAAAAAGGGGATGTTTTTTTGTTGGACCTCCTTGTTTGTGTTTGATGAATAGGATAGGTAATGAAGGTTTCATACAATTCTTTGTCGAAACGCTCTTGACAATTTCTTTTATGATTTGTTTTGGTTACCATTTACCATCAAGTAGCCCACTTGCTTGTTTCCCACACTATTTTATTAAAACACTATTTATTTTGTGTTATATTGGCATAATAGTTACTTTCCTCGTTTTATTATTAAAATACAATTCAAGACTTCTAAAAACCCCAGGTATTTACTTTTTGAGTCACAGCGTTTTCAAAAGAATAAAAAGGGTTTTCAAGTCCGATATTAAAAGCATTTCCTAGTAACTTTTGTACTGAAGTAAATCCAGTCGGGAACCGTGACATACTGCTGGCATAGAGTGATAAAGTAAGTGCTGAATCTTTTTTAAAACGCCCTTTTTTCTACATATTGCTTCACTGTTCGTGTAGCCGATACGGTCAGTGACTTGTGATTTTCTGAGTCAACGAGAATTATTTATTTACATTGTCATATACCTAATGCGTCAAATAACATTTTCAATGTACTACAATACACACTGGTGTTAAAACTAGTAAAATTTTTACTTATACTACGAACTGAATTTAAAAATATTCATGAGTTTGAACGTTTTTTTTACAAAAATTCGCGTTTTGTGTAGTATTTTTTTACAAGCTTTTATTTAACTGGCTTTGTTAGTTTCGGTCAAATCTTGCAACAGCATTTTAAAACAGTTATCCTCAACCGATTGAGCGGAAATTTTGCATACACGTTGAGATTGGATGACCATGCATGGTTAGCAAAATGACGTCATTCTAAATCCAATATGGTGGACTCCCACAGATGGCGGACCAGTTATTTTTTATGCACCCCCATGATATGGGTACCAAATAAAAGGGTTAGCTAAAAAATACGAAAAATTAATGACGTCACAATTAATTTAATATGGTGGATACGCCAAGATGGCGGGCAACATTTTCTCATCTTGTTGGACTGCGCCCCCTGGTTCTTTTTCCTTCCATTTTGCCAGTCACTATGAGTTTATTCAGGTACTTCGGCCACATTGCTTCAAAGCTTTACAACAAGGCTTTAGGCAATGTGGCTGAAGTACCAAAGGCTTTTCGACAATCTGGAAAATTCATACTAAACAATTTTACAGATACTTTACTAAAAACATATAATGGGAGTAACCAAAGCTCGGAAACTGCTGAACTGTCCATCTGACAGGCCATTTGCTGAGTATGGAGGAAGATCGCAATGTCAAAGACCGCTCAGTCGGCCTAGATATCGCTAGAAAGAGTCATCCACACGTGAACTGGTGAGAGGCAGCACGAGACCGGGGATGGCGATTCTCTGGTTTTGGAGGCTAGAATCCACTTCGGGCCTTTTGCTAGCAGAGAAAGAAAGTAAGTAATTAGAAACAAGAAGTTATCGACTCAACAAATAATGACGTATTTCTGACGAACTACCAGGCACCACCTAGCAGTTTCTTGGTAATTATCAAGAAATAGCTTCCAAAAATACCACTGTAAAGGCTTAACTCAATTTCTTATCTCACGCATATTTGATCCGGAAAAATTCGAAGAGTATTATACCTCTAATATTTTGCTACCTATTAGTTTCATATTATTGATTACGAACATACCGAAATAGAAATGAAATACACAAACAGTTTTCAAGGCCAGAGTGCATAGGTATCTTCAAGTCTGCGTGCTTCATCTTCGACCACATTGTCGCTTACCAACAGGTGAGTTGGTAGTCAAACGCGGACTTATCGGCGATAAAAAAAAATCATTTTAATAATATCTATAATTATGTAAAACTTTAATAAATATGTATTTCCTGCGGCATTTCCGAGTATATAATTATAACATGTAGTTCTGCAAAATTGCTGTGATTAAAGTATTTAAAGGTCAGTAAACGTATCTGTGATACCCCTGGTGTTACAAGTATCCATTGGTAACGGTGATCACTTATCACCAGGTGACTTGTTATGGCCCACCTATGGCTTTAAAAGTACATGTCTTTTCATAGTAAATACTTCTTTTTTTTTTTTACTGGGCAAGTGCCTTTAATAACTAAACAAAATACAAGCTAAAACTAACACTACAAATACAGACTGCCCATAGAACGTTGAAGGTCTAAAGACAATCCAAATGCTGGTAAATTGAAATTTAATTAGCACCAATTACAGTAATGATGCACAACAATATTGCAAAGATATAAAATTACATAGCTAAGTACAATCTAAATTGAGTCTTCACGTAGTCTTTGATGAAAATAATTAAGATCATTATTCCCCCGTGGTGTCGAAAATTGCTGCGGTATTTCACTTGTATTGTTAGAACACATAGCATTCGCGAATATAATTGAACCACAGCCGCCGCATTTATACCTATATGTTCCCAACAAACCGCTTTACATCATTAATTTCGTTCGCATTTGCACTGACGAGTACTTATGTACTGTGTTATCATTGTTAGAGATAGAATATCATTTTGAATAGTTTTTAACCGACGAAAGGAGGAGTTTATCAATTAGACTGTATGTTGTTTTGTTTGTTACGCAATCACTCCGTCAATTATAAATAGATTTTGATCATTCTTTTTTGTTTGTTATTAGATCATACTTCAGATGTGGCCCCGCATATAAATTTAAAAGAACTTGATACAGCGTTTAAAAAAAAATACACTGATGACGTTTTACTATGTGGTTCCCTTCAGCAAAAGTTTTGATAAGGACTTTCAGTCTCTTTAACTGTAATTTTTTCTGCATTTTAGCTCAAGTTTGTACATGTGTAGTCTTGAAGTCGGTTTTTTATTCTTCTAAAAACGGCATGATTGTTGGCATCTTTCCCACTAGTCGGCTCTGTGATTCGTAGTAAAGAGTTCCACAATCCAACTCTTGAATCCATCATCATCACCAGCCAGAAGACGTCCATTGCTGAACATAGGCCTCCCCTTAGATATCCACACAGAACGACAGCCTGCCATCTGCATTTACTGGATGCCCACCAAGTGGGAGGTCTATCTACGCTGCGTTTTCTGCTTCATGGTCTCACGCTGCTCCTGCACGTGTAGGATAAACACAAGCCTATAATATATAATTCAACTAGCGGTCCGCCCCAGCTTTGCACGGGTATAAATTATATCCTATGTCACCCGGGGATAGTGTAGCTTCCCAATAGTGAAATAATTTTTCACATCGGTTCAGTAGTTTCGGAGCCTATTTAATGCAAACAAACAAACAATCAAACAAACAATCAAATCTTTCCTCTTTATAATATTAGTATAGATAAATAAATAAAACGAACATAACAAACTTTTGCTTCATTTGTAACTGGTTCTAAAACTATGGTTATGATGGCGTGGGTAAGACCCATATTTTGAGTCTCGTAAATAATAAACCTAGGATTCCAAAACAAGAGACAACTAAATATAGGCCAGGAAGAGATATTAACCGATTTACTGCCTGTATTATATCTGAGAGATAAGTCGGATTTACGCGTATTACTCAGCTCAGCACTCATAAAGGTTGTTTACGGGACCAACCTTTGTAATACTGAATATCGAGGCTTATAACAAAGTTAATCATTAAGCACAAAAATTACTGATGTGCATTTTTGAACGGAAAACTTCTTTAGGCACGTTGGGTTCTTTTTGGGATGAGGAAAAAGCAGCGAACTCGCGTGACCGCCACGCTCAGATACTCGTTCGGGTAAAGTCAGCTTGAGTCGACTAAGGGAGCGAGACAGATGTAGTGAACTATAGTAAAGTTTTCACTTTTGTCGTGTGGTCTTAAATAAGCACACATTTTTTGACAGGCTAGTGTGATCACATTTCTCTGGACGGTGTGGTCGAAGTTGGTTAGCACGCCTAGACTAGAATTATGCATAATGATGGGTACTATGGATATTTTTCGGCTTATTACACCCTTTCCGCGTAACTCAGTGTAAAAGCGATATACCACTGACTGGCTGACAAAACACGAAATCTCGTAAACTATTTAACCCACTAAAACGAAATTGTAAATTTCAAATTTATTAGGTGTAAAGCTCTGTTTTTTTTTAATAAAAAGATTTTGCGAAAGGCCTTGATTAAGGAGGAAAAAAAGGTTGAAAGTTTAAATTAAAGTCTACGCATATGAAGGTGCTAGTCTTTTAAACGGGGTATTATTTTAAGGAAGATGGACAATATGGACATATTCAAAGATATCGTACTCATTTACTTTGGGACCAAGCCAGAAATCGCGAAAAAAAAATCAGCTTTTCCACACATTTCGATGAATAGAAAAAAGCCACTAAGGCTTTTTTAACGGTTCAACAGATATAATTTTGCGATATCAGTGTTGATTCCTAACTAAAAGTTGTTTATAATGATGAGTGCAATGATATCGCCTAGAGATACACACGGTATAGTTTTCAGTACTATACTTATAGGCTATGAATTGTGTGCTAAGCATGTTGTGAACGATGCCCAGTTAACCGGTGCAAGTAATAATTGCGTTAGTACTACGCATCGTCTGCAACGGATACTAAACTTCCACTACCACTGGTACTAAGCAATTTTTTTTATAGCTCGTTGTAAACGATGCGCTGTTAACCCTTTGAATGTGTTACGCACCGCATGTCGGCGTAAGCGAAAAGTGCTCGACGCGCGTTACGCACCGGAGCGGTGCGTAAGGAAATCACCGCTATTCGTCAATTTATTCCCGCTCGAATGAACGTTCCAAAGACAATTTAAGTTCTTTCGCCTCTAGCTTACTTCAATCACTAGAGAATCGATGCATTCTTACCGTGTCAGCGGGCCTATAGAGGTTTGAAAAAAATAAAATACAACTCCGCCTGACCAAAAAGAATGAACTGACAGTGCGATAGCCATATTGTGAAATTTTACTGTCGAATCGGTTTATGTTTTTATGTCAAGAAAATGTTACAAAGGCGAAAACGGTGAGTAAAAGCTTTTAAATTACTGAAAAATGTGTATAGAGTGTGTTAAAAGTGTTTTAGGATGTATTTGTGGCAAAAATAAATGAGAAAAAACATAAAAACTTTTAATTGCTATAAAACGATCGCTTGGTGCCGGCAGTTTTTAGCTGATAATTCGACAAACTTGCCTGTAAAAATGTAAAATCGCATCCAAGTTTGTAAATAATGTATCTTGAAACATTTCTTGATAAACAGGTTCTCATTTAAGTGCATTAATATCATATAGTAACCTTTTTTCTAAAATAAGAAGTCGGCCATTTCATTTCAACACGGGAAGTACAGTCGACAAAAAAAAATTACGATTGCTAACTCGCCCATACAAAATAGATTTTATAGATCGAAACGTTTAACCTTTTTTTAAACTTTTTTTCTCCGGCAACGCAACTATTAAATTATTTATAAAAAAATATTCAAAAATAAAAAACAGTTCGTTAGATAATTAAAATGTATGTAGCGTATGTATGTTTTTCATCATCATCATCAATTTTTGAATTGAAACAGATAGATTACATTTAGATAGTACATTTTTATTATATCCGTTTTTTTTTTGTAAAATCAATGTTTTTTTTTTTTCTGATAATGAATTCTGCTGCTTGTAGTGTATACCTTGCACGAATTTTTACCCTTTCTTCAATCAACTTTTTGAAAAGTACGTACGTAGTAAATTACTTACTTGTAGAAATGTGTTGGTCGTGTAGATATTTCATCAGACTTATTTTTATTGTTTTTAGATTAGCTAGATTGCGGTCGACGAGCTCGGAGTTTGGGCGTTCACGATCTGTGACGCCCAGCTCCGAGCGCAGAGGCCCACGGCCCTCTGCCGCACGACGTGCTCTCTTAATGGGGCTGGCGGCAGACGCAGCGCCGCGCGACCCTGAGATGCCTCCGCCAGAGGTCCTTCCCCGGTATGCCAACCTTTTTCTGCTTTTTTTTAAATATTATTCATGATGCTTATAATCAGGTTGTAATAAATAGAGACTACTGCAATGAAAGTATCCTAAAAGTTAATTTAATCTAAATTTCGCCATAATTCACAAACTCACTTTTACATAATTGTATATTATATTATATATTGTAAATTTTTCACTTTTTAGGTCATTAGGAATTGCCGTCCAGGTCACTCCTGGCGGTTCTTTCAAAATTACTGGGGACACCGTCCCCATACAACAAACCCCAGGTGGTACCGTCCGTCGAGTCATGGAGTTGGAGCCCATGCCTTCGCTCAGGTACGTTTTTTCATATATATTTTTATTTAACATAGGCTTGCGTTTGAACACATCATGGCTGATATTCTAAGCCTTTGTTTAACATCAGGTAAGTGTTCAAAATAGTTTGTTACAATGTTACATTTCCTTGCAGCACCAGTGTGGTGGAGCGAGTGGAGGCCATGGACCTCACCGACGACGAGGCGGACGACGCCATGGAGCAGGTGAGGCGGTGGGTGGAGGATCAGGGATTTGCCTCACCTAGGCCACTTACGCCTAGAACTGCTGCCGAGGAAAACTTTTGCAGTGCTTCGGGAAATTCTAGTTTCCAACCGCAAGGAACTAGCATTCAGCCTGGAAGCGTAGCGAATGTTTCCTCCGTAGATGCTGATGTTCGTCCGTCATGTTCGGGGGTGACAACCACATCTAAGCGAGTCACTAGGCGCAAGGCATGTAAAGGCAGTGATTTAGATAGCGAGTTTGACGACGAGTTCGACGTAGCTCCTATCGAAACCAACGTCTTTGCTGGCATAGGGAGGGAAATTCCGGATAACGAGGAACTAGAAGAACCTGTTCGAGATATTTTATCTTCTGTTGAGAGGGCAATGGATGAAGCAGCTGATTGTTTGCTTGGCGTCTCTAATACTTTCACGTGGGAAAGTAAATTTGAGTCGTTTCGTGGTGTTCCTGAAGTATTTTCAGGTCCGACCCCGGGGCCACTCAAAGACTACGATACGCCTTATGATGCTTTTACTGATATCTGGAGTAATGACATCATAGAGCTTATCGCCCTAGAAACTAATAGGTACGCGAAACAAACAATCGATCATATGAGGGCCAACGAGACGTTGAAGAAATCGTCTCGTCTTCATCAGTGGACTGACACTGATGCAGACGAGATAATGATTCTTTTTGCTGTTTTCATGTTCATGGGCATTGACCAGCGGACATCGCAGCATGAATATTGGAAGTCACTCGGTTGCCTAACGTTGTCCAATTTCAAGCAACTGATGACTTACGATCGGTATGTTTTGCTGAGCAAATTTCTGCATTTCGTCGATAATGCTGATGTAAGTCAGGACTATCTACGATATGAAAAACTTGAGCTTTCACCGAAACTGGCGAAAATAGTACCTGTGATCTCAAACCTCAACGGCAAATTTTCCTCCCTCTATAACTTGCAACGACAAATTTCTATCGATGAGTCATTGACCTTATTCAAGGGCCGCTTGTCCTGGGTTCAAGCAATAAGGACAAAGGCTGCGCGTTTTGGCATAAAGTCTTACGAGCTCTGTGAGTCACGAACGGGGTACTTGTACAAATTTCAAATCTACACGGGGAAAAACTCTGCAAGTACCGGCGACGTTGCGCCTAGTGCTGATTTGGGTGGCAAGAGTACCAAAGTGGTACTCGAATTATTACAAGGTCTCGAGAATCTGGGACACTGTAAAAACGTAACGATGGACAATTTTTATAATTGCCCAGCGTTAGCGCGGCATCTCAAGAGCTTGGGTTTTGATTGTTTGGGAACTTTGCGCACAAATCGTAAGCACGTGCCTCAGGACATCGCGAAAGTACCGAAGAATGTGAAAAAGGGGACCATCATCGCGCGTCAATGTGGTGATCTTTCCGTGTTAGCATGGAAAGACTCCAAATTGGTGACGATGATCTCCACCTATCACAACGACGACACCTACGTTGGATCGAAGGCAGGTAAACCGCTAGTGAAGCCTGTGAGTGTGAGAGATTACAACAATACAATGGGAGGTGTTGATCTCAAAGATCAAAAACTCTCAATGTATTTGTTGGAGCGGAAGAGATGTGTGAAGTGGTATATAAAGATTTTTAAGAGGCTGCTGAACGTGAGCACCCATAACGCTTTTGTTATGTACGCCAGCTCTTTGAAACGACGTGACAAGCTGCCCGTGACGCATCGTGAGTTTCGTTACGCGCTGGCTAATTCTCTGGTCGAGCACCACCGTCCTGTTCGTCAGGAGATTAGCGAGCCCGTGTACAAAGACACGAGGTTGAGAATGGATGTCATGCACGTACCAAAGTACTTGCCGGGCAAAAGTACCATAAAGCGTTGTGTGATTCACCAAAGACAAGGAATCCGAAAAGTTGTACATACGAAATGCGTTACCTGTGACGTTTTTCTGTGCTTTGAGGACTGCTGGGAAGAGTGGCATTCTCTCGCAGAGCTCAAAGGGCATGAAATTCGTGGGCGGAAAAGACGACGCGAATGAGTCTTCACAACTTTTTGTGTGTGAAAAGTGTGTGAAAGCGAGATTTGATTGGCTTAGTTTGTGATGTTTGTTTCCCAAATAATTCTTGCAATAATTAGGACAATGGTCATTCGTGTTCAATTGTAAATACCAGATTTTACTTTTGGATTAATCATAACTAGGCAGAGTTGTTTTTTTTTTTTGCCGCTTAGTTGGACATGGGGCATTGGGAGGTGGTAAGTAAGTAAGTAAATAAATAATTTAGGGATATTCGTTACTGATATGGGGCTTTCAAACTCATGAACATTTTAAACAGCCTCTGTTTTTGTGGTTTTTATTTCGCTCATTGCCGTCACTGTCCCGAGTAAAATAGAATTCAAAATTTCTCGGCAGGTTTGGTTAGCTTTTCTAGGTAAGTTAGGTAATATTGTATATAGTGTATTTAAGAATCATGTATATTTTCATTGTAATTAATTAATTTGTAATTTTATTTTGATTGTTTTTTATTGTAAATGATAGTCAGCGTTATATTATTAACGTAATATTGTAATCAAACATAAAAATTGTGAACACCATACCATCTACCAACCTATTAATATTAATTTTGGCCACGCACTCAACATTGAATTATATACTTTCCATTTATTTTCCTTTATACATAAGTACATTAATTATTATAACCAAATTGAAATACCGATTAACTTGATATTGTAATCAAACAAAACATGTATGTCAAAACATAATGTATACTTTACCATCTACCGTCTTATTAATATTACTTTAGCCAAACATTCAACATTGAGTTGTGTGCTATGTTTTTATTTTATTTTGTATACTTAACATTAATATAATATCATGACCAAATTCACATGCCGAATGACGGCAAAATAGGAGAACTAAATAAAAATCTTATAGTCAGTGTTATATCATATTTTAATTTGATAAAGTTTGCCCGCGTTGCTTTGCTCGTGTAGAATTATTATAATCTAGAATTATATGTATTTTCATCTTATGGTTTCCTTTTTGTTGTGTCATAATAGAGTTATTGTATTGTATCACGTTATTCGTTGCCATGTGAACGCGCTGCGCATTTAATTATATACAGCTTTAGATAGATAGTTTTTTTTTTTTTTTTTTTCATAAATTCTTCTTGTGTCTGATGTCTTGATGAATGTCTTGCGTTTGATCACCATCTCACCTGACGTTAAGCGATAAATTCAAATTCAAATTATTTATTTGTCAGAACATGGTAGGTATACATACATATAAAGTAGCATACATGGTCGTAAGAATGGAGACGTATCTCATGTCCTTGCTTGTTACAGCGTACAAATGTTAGTTTTTTATATATAATTATATTTTAATCGTTTCTGATAAAGTTAAGAAAAAAAAACTAAATTATGTCTGTTAGAATATTGTAAGAATTATATTTTGGTTTAGTTGTATTTTATACCTTAATTAGATGTTTATAACCACCAATATAAGCTATTATTATTATTTTACTTTTTCCTACTACCTAGTCTCGATTTTATGTTAATTATTTAGTCTACATTACATATCATACATATACATACATGTATACGTGCATTATTGTCCCATTTCACCCTCTTGTGGGTCGAATATCGCAAATTCCCTTATACAAGGTACGCATAGTAATAGGAAATAACTGTATTTTTCATTATTCTACCATCAGTAGTTAGGCTGTGCGTTGATATGTATAGTTGTAAGCATTTTAACTTCAGATACATAATTATATATAGATGAATAGCTTCACTCCGTGGTTTCATCCGCGTAGTGATGATGATGATGATGATGAAAAGTAGCCTACGTCACTTTCCTGCACTGTAACTATAAGCAAAAATCAGTTTGATCCGTTGCTATGTTGCTGCGTGAAAGAGGAACAAACAAAGAAACCAAGAAGCCAACAAACACACTTTCGCATTTATAATATTAGTATGATAGATATTTTGAACACACAATTGAAAGTGTATTTATTTTTAGTGTTTGAATTATATTTTACTTCAAAAACATTTATTTGGTTTTAATTTTACAACTTAGGAAAATCTTTCTCTGCATAACAGTGAATCTAAATATTTTATAATAAAATAATATATATAATTATATATGTATATAGTAGTGATGTAGCGACGAAAAATTGTGATGATGACGATGAAAAGTAGCCTATGTCATTTTCCGGTACTTGAACTATATCCATGCAAAAAGTCAGGTAGCTCTGTAGCAGCGCGAAAGAGAAACAAACAAACCAACAAGCCATCAAAAAAATACACTTTCGCATTTATAATGTTACTTAGTATGAGAGACATTTTGAATACATAATCGCAAATGTACTTATTTTTAGTGTTTGAATTATATATTACTTAAAAAACAATTATTTGGTTTTATTTTTACACCATAGGGAAATCCCTCTCTGCATTACAGAAAATCTAAATATTTATTAACAATAGTATAATTTTTTTGGAAATTATTCACTAGAACACGATTTGATAATTATAAGAATAACCGTTACGATTATTCACATAAAAATTTTTTTTGGCAACAGTACTTTGTGAGTGGGATTTCCCCGTTTAGCCAGTGTTCGGCAAACTGACATGGCGGAAACATTACGTAAAAATGGTTCGCGATAAAGTTTTAGTTTTTGAAGTGAATATTGCCTATTAGTGTCAAGTAATTAGTGTAAAAGTTGCGGAAATAGTGCTCCCTTGTTGTGAAAGTGGTGTGATTGTAATTTATTGTAAAAAAATAGCATATTTTTATCAACAAGTGCGTGATGGCGCAAGAAAATTCAGAAATTATAATTTCATCACGAGATTTTGTACTAATGGTGAGTAATTAAATATATAATACATGAAAATATCATACAGCAATTCAAGACGATTAATATTATATATAATATATGAACATAAAATGTCAAATTAATAGGAAAAAAATATATTTTATTTTACAGTCGGTTAGTTTTCGAAAATTCGGTTGGACTCTCACATTTCTGGCAACAGAGGCTAGTCAGCCCATTGCGCGGGAAGGGTTAACAGGTGCGAGTAATACTTGCGCAAGTTGTGCGCATCGTCTGCAACAGGCTTTAGTGTAACGGAACTGTTTTGTTTGCACATAATAACTTTTTTCATGCGACTGAGCGACGAGACGAGTCGCTTGCCTGATGGTCAGCGACATGTTTGGACAAATATCTATTTTGACCTACATAAGTACCTCGTGTACGACTCAACTTGTATTCTCTTATTTCAGACAAATTTTTACGATAACATTACGTCTTTGGGGTCAATTTCCCTTGCAGTAAACCAGCTTCCAGGCATCGGTGGGCAATAAGCGAGGATTACCGAATGTTCTCATTTGTCTTTGGTCCGTCCCGTCGGAGATAAGGGCTGGGGTCTATAAATTGGCAATCAGTGACCACTGTAAGCTGAAATGTTGTTCGGATCACTAAGGTATTATGGAAGGCTTAGAAGCTTCTCTTGAATTCACATTGTACTGTGTGAAACGTAGAAAAGATTGTGAACTTGTAGTATAAATAAAATAGTTCAATAAAGTCTTGGTGATAAGTAAAAATCTGTTTCCTGTCCAAAAAAAGGTGATTTGATATAGTTATATTTTTTTTAATTCGGCATTATTAGAATAGAAGTCTAGCGGTCGAAAGTGGCTCAAAATGGTTCGAGTAAATATTCACAAGGGCGCGCCAGCCTGCCGCTTGACTTTACACACTACTGTGGGTCTAGATCAGGGTTGCCATAATAGTTTAAATACTGACCGGGACATTTAGCTATAACTTTAAAATTTCCAAGTAAAATAAATAAAATCATCAATCATCATCAGCCAGAAGATGTCTACTGCTGAATAAGTAGATCATAATAATGAGTATAAAGAACTCTTTTCGGCTTAGCATACCTTTTCCTTATAAACCTGTAGATTTAACATACTCTCTGACCTCTGTATTCATTCTAAAACTATCGTAACCGTTACGGAAAACGTGCAATTGCACCAGATACCAATTGGCATGGATGCAAAGTTTTTCTTTTGTAACTGGAGAACTCGTAACTCCAACTCACCTCGACTCACCCCGGAGTGGAACAAAAATGGAATGTTGCTTAATTTGTGCTCACTAGCATACGAGGATAGTTTGAAACTCGTCTGCTCAGTTTCTAAATCCTATTGCAGCGAAAGTTTTGGTTGCATATTGCGGGATCATGGCATGAAACATTTACTACTTGGTTTTACCTTATAAACTATAACAAAGTTTGAAAGTCTTTTACCCATTGATGTTATATAATAATTATATTATATTATACTTCGCGATACAAACACAAGTTAATAAGCTTGACTGAATTCAATCTGTCCTGTGTCTGGGAACAACGCAAACGAACGATGCGCGATTTTGAAGTAAGAAAAAATAATCAAAAATGACATGTTTTGTGTTTAGAAAATGAAATACTTATACTGGGGCGGCTGTAAAAAGCCATATGACTGTAAAGTTCTATGGGTCTATCTATGTAGGTTCTATGTAGGTAACTATAGTAAAATCGCCATGTTTTTAGTACTTTCTTTAATGAGCATGAGGTTTCTATTGGTAAATCCACCCTCATTACATTTAACGGGTTTTATCGTGTGAATTTTATTTTATTTTATTAACTAACGTTTCGAACACTTTGCGGTGTCCATGTTCACAGATAGACAATATGACGAATTTCTTTACAAATATGAAATTATTTGTTTTTTTTGGGCAAAATATTACCTAGTACGCAGTAGTTGCTCAGGTATCCAGAAACCAAATTCAAAATTCTAGTGAACAATCTTTTTATTTAATTTATTTAATAACTAGCTGACCTGACAGACGTTGTCCTGTCTTAGAACTGTCAAACACGCAAAGTCAAAATTGTAAATCTTATTTTTTTACACCTTGGGTTACATTATTGGAGTTTTAGTAAGGATCCCTATTTTTTTTGAAAATATAATATAGCCTATTTTAACCGGGGATAGTGAAGCTTCCCAACAGTGAAGGAATTTTTCAAATCGGATCAGTAGTTTCGGAGCCTATTCAATGCAAACAAACAAACAAACAAACAAACAAACAAACAAACAATCAAATCTTTCCTCTTTATAATATTAGTATTTAATAGTATTTAATAACTAGCTGACCTGGCCGACGCTGTCCTGTCTTAGAACTGTCAAACACGCAAAGTCAAAAATGTAAATATTATTTTT
Organism: Agriopis aurantiaria; assembly: GCA_914767915.1. Taxonomy (NCBI): domain Eukaryota; kingdom Metazoa; phylum Arthropoda; class Insecta; order Lepidoptera; family Geometridae; genus Agriopis; species Agriopis aurantiaria. The sequence continues at coordinate 7,311,857 of OU611990.1, forward strand.
TTACACCTTGAATTTCATTATTGGAATTTTAGTAAGGATCCCTATTTAAAAAAAAAAATATAGCCTATGTTACCCGGGGATAGTGTAACTTCTCAACAGTAAAATAATTTTCAAATCGGTTCAGTAGTTTCGGTCCCTATTCAATGCAATCAAACAAACAAACAAACAGACAAACAATCAAAACTTTCCTCTTTATAATATTAGTATAGAAAGGGCTGCGTTTAGTCGCCAACTCGCTTGATGTTAAACGATGATACGGTCTACAATGGAGCACGCTAATAATCTGAGGTTATTTTTTTATAAAATAGATTGTAAGAGAGTAATGAGCAAGCATGCCACCTGGAGGAAAGTGTTCACCGCCGCTTATCAACACTGCTTTTATGGCAAGGATTTGCCTTACTTTCCGTATTTTAGCAAAAAAAAAGCTCTTAGCAATGAACGAGATAAGATTTTTGACGGTAATAGGTCAAAGTGTAATGGCAAATTGCGTCGCTCCATAATTGCCGCCACGTAATTACATCGTCAATCCTGTGGGACGGAACTGCGGGTAATAGGTAGTAACGACCGACAAACACTCTACAGGCGACCGTGGAAATGCAGTTGTGTAATTACTAGCAAAACATGTGTTGTGCTCGTAGAACTAGCCGCTTAAAAATTAATGATGTAAGACTAGCCGGTCTCAACTATGAAGTCTTGGGCGCTTTTGGTGCGCCTGTTGTAAGAAGAGACACGCAAAACAACAAAATATACTCATGTAGTATGCAGCTAAAAATATAGTGTAATTAGATTTAAAAAAAAAATATCTTACCGAGAACCAGTTGTCTGGATAAATCTAACATAGATTTTAAGACAACTTACTAACTTGAAATGTAACGTACTATGTGTTTTGAATAAATAAAAAATAAATAAAAAAAAAGCTTGTAGAAGCTAGCTAGCTGGTGACAACTTACCAAGGACGTTCTCCCTTTAGGATACCCTAAGATACATATAAGATCTTTGCAACTTACTAACAAATAATTATGTAGGTGATGTCAGCTGACCAAAGAGGGTTTTGAATAACTCATAACCGAGAGTATCCAATAAGGTCGAACTATAAAAATAAATCAATTTTACCAATCTCTAAATTAGTAATGCATAGTTTTGGCCTTAACCCATTGGCTGCCAAAATATATAATAAACTACCGATAAAAGAAAGGAAATGGGAATAAATTTTCCAAAGACATACTATGCTCACAAAATGTTACTATAGTCTAGACAAATCAACTAAAGAATAAATCGATCCGCTCCGCACTTTGTTGCTATACCCAATCAGGGTCATTGTGTGATTCCTACCTTAAACGTCCTACGTAATAATCTTACTTCTTACTAATATTATAAATGTGAAAGTGTGTATGTTTGGCTGGACTCAACGCCGAAACTACTCAACCAATTTAGATGAAATTTGGTATGGAGTTAGCTTATACCCCGGATTAACACATAAGCTACTTTTTATCCCGAAAAACATCATAATCATTTCAACAATTTCATGTTCATCATCATCATCATCGTCACCATTTTTCATCACAATGCGGGTGAAACCGCGGGGCTCAGCTAGTAATAAATATTCGGGACGTTAGTGCACACACGGTCATTTGACCCCAAACTAAGCAAAACTTGTAATATGGCTGCCAGAGACTAATTTACACACATAAAAAAAAACATACTTAAATAGATATTAACACCCAGGTATAGAACAAACACAAATGTTCATCATATGAATGTTTGTCCCAGGTGGGAATTGAACCCACGCCCCCAAGCGCAGAAGGCAGGTTCACTACCAACTGGACCAACGGGCTATCTACATAAGATTTGTATGTGAAATTTATAATGTGCAATAAATATTTATGTATTGTGATTCTTTTGGTGCTACAATTGCACAGAGAATAGGTACGTGCGAAAATAGATAGAAGAGAGACTATCAGGGAGTTTGACATCTCTATTATCAGGGTTAAACGAACTACGGACTTACATTATTAGAACAGTGAGCTATAAATAATAATCTTAATCTATCTATTTAGAAACCGCATCTGCATCTCTGCTTTCGCATCTTTGTAGATCTACGGATTTATTTACATCTCTACTTCTGGTATTGCGTACCTCTACTTTTTGGTCTTAGACAATCTGATGAGTTTTAGGATTGGTCGTCGTCCATGATACGTGATAAATTGTATATCTAGCTGTTTGTGTCAGAAAAATAATAATCATAAAGTTTGTCAGAGGTTTTCGACGGCCTCATACTTTGACTTTAGTCTAGTAGCATACCTTAGGGCTAATTGAGAAAGTTATTCTTGACGCGTAGAGGTTTTTACATGAATACGACTATTGCACTGGCAATTTAATAGGAATAACCTAGAAACTTCAGACAGTTTACCTCACTCATAGCTGAATAGCTAGTACTCCAAATCTCTACCAGTTTTGACTAGTTTGCCCTAACTATGTGCTTCGAAAGTCCTAACTTTAGACGAACGGTTTAGAAGCACCCTCAAAATGAACAAAGCCCTTTGACTTTAAGGATTTAGGAACTTGGTACTATCTAATAGAAATAATTAGGCTTAATTTGAAACTAGTCATAGTTCTAGTAGTAAATAAACTTAGAAATTAACGTACGTAAGTTCGAACAGACCAAGTGGCAAGCTCTGATGTTAGAATTAGGAAAGAGACAGAAACCTTTACTAGACAGGGGTCTAGAGAACCCCTGTCTCGTAAAGGTGACCCTGTTTCATAAACGCGTATATGTCTTAGAATGGTTTATCCATGTTTTGTAATTTCGTGATCGCGACAAAAAAAGACTATAGACGAAGTAACTTGGTATTATTAAAGTAGGGCAGAGTAGGTAGGTATTAAGTAAACACAAAGCAATATTATCAGCATGCCAGCTATAAACACTTGTAACACGAACGAACAAATGGGTATTGCATTATTTGGTAGTTTCGCTCGTAAAATAAATTGTACCACACTGACAAAAGGCCAATGAAATTAAATGAGTAATTTGATTACTTTCGAATACGATTTCTAATCTCGTTTTCCGTGTCATTTAATATTACCTTCATTATCGTTCGCGCGCCGAGAATTTCACCGTACCTGAATTTGGGCGATAAAAAATCTTTTTCATTACATCCGTCTGATCACTGAGAATTTTTTGCAATAGAAAAATGTCCACTGAATGCCATCTACTCAAGGGAATTACTTCGAGACGTGGCAGTGAATCGTGTTTAGGTGTAATTTAAGAGAAAGAAAAATATTTTCATTTCATTTAATGAGACGTGGGACTCGGATACAAATTGAGAGAAAGTAATTTAAGAAATGGGCACCAAGTGTGCCGTACAATTCGTGCACCTGCCATGCCCCGAGCAGGCGGTTACAGCTCTGTGAAAGAACTTCAAATGGATTTAAGTCGATTTGAAACTTTGAAGTTAAGGTTAAGTTAGGACTCTTAAGTTATATTAAACTTAGAGAAAACTAAAGAAACGTAGACGGATATTGATTTGATAATCAAGTCTGCCAAAATTTGCCGATAATATAATCTAACGAGAGATACATTCACGAAATTATGTGTGAATACCTAACATCCGTATCAGTAATCGAATTGAAAGGCATCCAACGATATTTTTTGTAAGAATAAGTTGTCAATAAGCTACGTATCAACCGATGGTAAGTGGTCACCGCCATCTATCGACACCTACAATGCCCGAGGCATTGTCAGTGTCAGTGCGTTGACTACCTTTGAAGATTCTTCAGTTCACTTCTCATCATCACCATTCTCATATAGCGAAGAAAAGGTTCACTATGTATATAAAAGAGAGTTCTATCAATGGAACAACCAATATAACTAGTGGAAACTGATCGACGATATGAGAATGATGATATCGATGAGAAGTGAACCTTACACAGGTCCCAACTAAATTATGTTCGATAAAAATCTAGTGAAAGCCTTCGAAGTGCACTTACATCCTAAGTTTAAATAATGTCTGCGGCGTAACAGTATAATTCGAGTCACCTGCTTCTGCGGGATGCTATATCAACGTTATGCGACAGTTATTTCAGCCGGGGACCGAATTGCTCTCCACTGAATAGCCAGTCACCTGCAGATGAAATGTAGTATCTACAATGAGCTTCCATAATCCACAAAATTTATATTTCACTGCGTACTGACTCCTTTTGTGAAATTGTTTTAATTGTTATTAACTGACCTTGAAGTATAACTATATCTTTCTCTCCGTACTGCAATAGAAATGTTGTCCACGTGTAACTCAAGAATATCGACAGTATAGACAAGTAATTTATGAAGATGCATTAAAATATGGCGGCTGCATGTAAGCTAGTTATGTCTTTGCTTTGCTTGTTATATTTTTGCGGAAAATAAAGACAAATTAACAAACCAAAAAATACACTTTTGCATGTATAATATTAGTATGATTGAAGTATTTATGAATGTAAATATATTGTACGATTATTTGATTATTAAAGGAATATTTACCGTGATAAGGTTGTGGATGGACCTTTCAATATTTCGGCGCAGTTACATGCACCATGTAATATTGCGTTAATAATCATACAACTGTGAACAATCGTGATATTTTAAAACAGTGTAAACACATAGTTTATTAAGTTTTATTATACCTACTGTGGATAATTTTGCAGTGCTCTATCGATTGGTCACAATTTGAAGCACTAAATCTGTTCACCGCCGTCTATTTAGCACAAGAGTTGAAAGTTGGAACTGAAAGAGCAGACTAAAATAAATATTAACCCCTTTTCAAATGTTGACCGTTAATGGACCTTTTGGGGTGACCTTAATTTATTCGATTTAAATTCGGTCTGTCCTGAAAAGGTTGGCATTAGTGAAGTGTTGGTTGGGACCGTATTTATTTTGGCGGTAATGGTACGGCCGACCGCAAACTTTGCCGTTTTTACAAATGTATTGTAATCAGGGGGTTGAGCAGACCAAATGAATAGTTTTAGGAATTAGATAGAAATTTACGAATTTGTTTGGTTTTCAAATGTTCTTAGTAAACTAGTTACCTAGTTATTAGAGCGGCAAACCAATGGAAAACCTTGCCACTGTCTGTGTTTCCGCAGCTATACAATTTTGGAGTGTTAAAGTCAGTAAAGTTAAATAAATAGGTTATTACTAGGAAAACGTGCTTCATTATCGACTACATATCTCTTTCCACCAGACGAGATCGCGGTCGAACGTTAACCTATTCCGATGTTAAAAAATAATTAAAACAAAGAAATACAATTATGAGCTAAGTGGTAGCCCGAGACTTACCTACGCATGCGCGTGGCATGTAGAGGGTTTTGGTTTTGTTAAGAAGAATTTAGTATATCATCCGCGCTAACGCTCGTATTTTATTTTATTTTTTGTTATGCCGTAGGTGGCAAACAAGCAGACGGGCTGCCGGATGGTAAGCAGTCACCGTCGCCTATGGATACTTGTAACACCAGAGGCATCACAAATACGTTGCCGACCCTTTAGGACTGTTAAATACCAGACACGGTCAACCATCTTAAAACTGAACGTATCGTGCATTGTTTTACCTTCGGTATTCTAAAATCACGTAGAATCAAGTGGGAGCGCTAGCACTACACCGATCTAGAATTATAATATTTCACAATAGCCGTCTACAGTTTTATGAATTTATATTCAATTTTCTATTACAATTTCGTTTCTCTGAACATCCCACGAAATAAAAGATTACGTTCGACGTCTTATCAATATTTTTCCGTTTATTGTTCAAAATTCCGTGAAGTTATTACATGCTCCACTGGAGGCGAGTTAACAAGCTTTCTACAGGGTTTGTTCGACAAGATTGTTGGGCTCTCGGCAAATCTCTACTTAGCGTTTTGTTGCCACGAAATGAACTAGATTGGTATGTCTGTAGCAAGTAAAGCGTTTATATGAGTGGGTTTTCTCGCATCTTTCTTTGCATGAACTAATCTTAGCATTATACTTTTGGTTTTTGTCTGATAGGTAAAATTGTTTTGTGATTAATAAAACCTTGCTTGTGACCCTAATATATAAGTAGGTATAATTGTAAAGACTGAGTAGTGAACTATGAGGTTATTCATCATCATCATCATCATTTCAGCTATAGGACGTCCACTGCTGGACATAGGCCTCCCCATCGATCTCCAAAAGGGCCGGTTGGAAGCGGCCTGCATCCAGCGTTTCCCTGTCTCTTTTAGGTCGTCTGTCCATCTGATATGAGGTTATTATTTGATATTAATGATATATTTAGATCCATGGGTGGGCGAATTGGGGCCCCCTGGGTATCTATTACGGTTCAAAAGATATAGCCCTTAATAGGTAGGACAGACAGACAGTCAGACAGACAAACGAACAGACAGACGACGTAGACTCAGTAATAGGGTCCGTTTTTACCCTTTGGGTACGGAACCCTAAAAACTCCATCCACAAGCTCTACTCAAACATAAACAAACAATCGTGACCAATGCCGACCGATACGTACTACCGAATGAAAACAGCCACAATTTGCTAAACAACAAAGCATGAACACATATACATATATAGGAGTCTATATGGTGCGACATAAGCCTCTCTACACGATTTTACACACGATCCCATATTGGCAACGATTAAATTCCCGCAGCTAATCTTTGCTACATTCCCGTTGTTTTTCTGACGAATGGAAATGATTCCCTGAAAACCGGACGCGAGGGGAAAATATTGGCACTCGCTGCCGGACGCGGCGTTTTTCATGTCAGCTCAATTTTGCAGGCTATGATACTCGAGATGTGTCGGGTACAATGTCAAAAATGGTTTCGATTTGATCTCGTCCATGTATTTTTTTCCTCTATATGAAAACCTGCTATATGTGTGCTAGTCAATATTTTCATAAAATATTGCTTTTCATTGGTAAGAGGAAAAATGGTTAATGCATTTATTTGGAATTGAAATACAATTATGGAAAACCCTTCCCATAATTGTTGTTTTTTTATGCACCTGCATACAAAAAAAAAAACAATACTTAGGAGATGTACCTCTACCTATAATGTTGACTTGTTTAAGAGCCTTTGCGCCTTTGATTGTTGCCCTAGATTGTTTTTCAAACATACGTCTATCTATTACATGTTTATTACCTACACTATTTACATCTGTTTATTTATTCAGACAGCTGCAATAACATTGTAAAAAGTTCACTGTAGTAAATTGGGAACCTGCTGCCGTCTTACTCGTACGTTAAAAACCCTAGTGAAAGTGATTAGAGTTCATAGTTTTCATTTAGCTTTTACAATTTTACTGCAGCTGTCAGAACAAATGAATACTTTAGCGCAGCAACATTTTAAACTAAATTGAATTAAGGCCCTCTTTTCAGACTTTTAGCAGTTTTGGTTATTCTAGTTTAAGTTTGTTTACTTAATTATAAAAAATGGTGTCATATCAAAATTTAATATTTTATCTAGGAACCCCCAAAGACAGAAACACGATTGAGAACATTTCGCTTGATAGAAAAAATATATGAATGTAATACTGATTTGCGCTTTTCTCCCTGTTTTTTGGATTCATCTAAATATCCATTTATTAAATTATGTATGCGACATTTTGATAATATATATATTTCATAATTATGAATGAAGCCGCAAAGGTACATTTTACATTGTAGCTATACTTTTCGAAACTTATGAGAAATACCACAAAAATAGAATAAGCGAAACGCACGACTGTGTAAGCGACATGATTTTGCTCCATTAAATGCGACTTTAACAATAATTTACTATATACTTTACAATAAACCAAGTCAGGTCATCTGTAGTAATAACCGTTGCTTAAAAGTGGGAAACCTTGCTTAATGACGATCAATCCTCTCTTACTTACAATCTTTCAATCTCACCTGTTTTCTTAAGCTAGTTGGCTGGTAAGATTTAAAATTCATTTCAATTTTATTGCAATTGCCGCTGATATCATGAAGTTTTAAATAAAACTACGTCACAGGTTGTAAAGTTTCTTAAGTATCTACCCACACGTTGCCAGCTACTCTCTAGCCCTAAGCATGGAAGAGGCAGTAAAAAATCCGGTAAAGTAGTTCAAGCCATAAAAAAGACCCGAAAGAAGTCGAGATTGACGGCGCGGCTGAAAGCTAAAAAAAACGATCGATCTATGGTGGATATTGGATAGTTTGGGGAACTATTTGTTGGAAAGTGGTTGGTACTCTCTGACCTGCATTGGCGCATTACTGCACTGCGACATTGTATAGAAAGATTTATTTTCAGGTACAACTAACAAACTGGCACATTGCCTGGTCTAATCTCCGTTTAGGATTTTCATTATTTTGGGTAAAGTTTTAAAAATAATCAACGATATTTTTAAAGCAATCAACACACTAATGCAGATTACATCAACAATAACAACTTGTTCAGGTGAATAACACAAGTCAATTAGGAGCCCACTTCGCTCCACAGCTGTCTCGCTCGCATATTTTTAGCATATTTCAAGATAAAAAATCACTGGTATAAAAAAACGATTAGGCTATAGACAATGTTATTCTAAAGATAGGTAATGATCAATCTTTTATTTAATTCCTACTCGGTGTTTTTTTTATGTTGAAAGTGGGTGAATGAAGTAATTCCTGCCTTAGTAAAATATTATATTATATATAAAGAAAAAGATCAATACAAACACGCGTGATGCAAAAACAGGAAATAAATAAAAGAAATGCGCTTCTAAAATGATAATACAACGGTACCGTAAAAATAAATCACGATCATTTTAAATCCAATATTTAATCTCCGAAGTCTCGTCGCATCCCTCTGTTAACAAAAACCTTCGGCCGTTTGTTTGCTTGCATCCTCTGGGACGCTCCGTCGTTTTTCTATAGACACGGAGTATAGAGCAACGAAACAACGGAAACGACCCCGGTCCCTTTAATTTCCGGTGGCACTTGTGTCTTGTTTATTTTCATCTTTCCCATCAAATTTTAGTGCCGTATTTGATGAAATGTTGTTATTTTGATCGTGGCGGAACACGCAATGTTTTCACAAAAATACATTGTTGTAAAAGATGAAATATTATGTTTATATCGAAGGCTGTGGGATCGGGAATTAAAAAATATGGTCTATCACGTCTTGTCGATGCAACTCTTGACCAAAATGCCAGTCTCTTCATTGGGTGAGCACTGAGCATTGCCATAAAACGTGGTAATGGGGCCAAAATTTTGGGAAAATTCCACTGGTAGTGTTTTAATAGATTAGTTTGGTAGTTTAAATGTTCTTATATGATAAACATAATTATATTTTGTTATTATTGTGTTTATGTTTTTTTTATGCCATAGGTGGCAAACAAGCAGACGGGCCGCCTAATGGTAAGCAGTCACAGTCGCCTAGAGATACTTGTAACACCAGAGGCATTACAAATACGTTGCCGACCCTTAAGGACTCTATTAACTAATTTTTTTAAGAACCCCATGTTGTAGCTTCTCGGAAACACCACGTCAGGTAGCTCATTCCACATTTTGCAGGTGTTCCTATTTTTAATGTTACGAAGATGTAATGACATGTTATTTATGTTATCGACAAAAGATCTTTATGTAAGTGAAAATGTAGATATGGTAATAATTTTCTACATAATATATCAAAGTAAAATTCCACTCACTCATTCACCGAGTGAGTGACTGACGCATCATGAAATCTTAAAAGCTACTTGACCTACGACGCTGAAATTTGGCAAGTAGATTATTTGGTGGGTGGTAGAGGTTACCTAAAAAAGAAACAAAAGGCCTAATTGCGGGACGCAAAAATAGGAGTTAATAGTTTATATGAAAATCTAGCGTACGTAGTCATGAGCAATGGCTAGTTTGTTATATAAGCAGATTTTGCGTCACAATAAAACACATACTAAAATAACAAACGGCGTATGTGATTTGCATGTTTTCCCAAAAGCTAGTTTTACAAATCTGCGTTAATTTCATGTTTAGTGTTTCGAATGAGAAATAAATCACGTTAGGGTGCGCTGTCTAGCGACGGCAATGTTGAGAAGGGACTTTTTTGGGGGGAGACCTGACTAGTTTTGCCTTTGAAGAATTTCAGTCAAAGTTTCAATTGTTGCTCTACTCATAGTGGAATTCTTGGATTGGAACTAATAAATTTTACTCGTGTAGTCCGTATCTTGTTTAGATATCATATTTGTAGTAAAGGTTATTCAAGTTCAAAGGTCGGAGATGAGAAATATCTTGCTATCTTGGGTTCGAGGGCAAGTTATTGGTCTGTGAGCTCGTGCATCAATCATCTACATGGAAAGTTGTGGTAATATTTTGAGAACAGTTACCTATACTTTTTTTAGAACCAAGTACGTTTTCATGAACGTTCGATTGTTCGTTTGGCTTAAATTTGCGCATGATAGGGAAGAATGGCGTCTTTTCATTCAGTCCAATATACCTTTTGGGTCACTGCGTCAGCATAAGTAAGTAGTAGTAGTAAGTTTTCAAAAACAAAGGCCGAAGATGTCAAAAATATAATTAGAAAGCTTTCATCCGATCCATTTATTTAAATGTAAGTATTAAAAAGAATTTTTCAATTCAGGTCCACCCAACATTTCTCGTTACGCTTCTAAATGGGGCTTGTTTCAATTTCTTTCAAGAGTCTCATCTTTTGGGAGTGGCAAATGAGAGTGAATTCAACGCAGATGTCAAACAAGTCGTTTCAAAGAGACACTAATGAGCCTCCAATCCGAGTGTTTCGGCATTCATGGCCTTTCTCGGAGCCTTTGTTGGAACTCCGACGTCTCGCTCCCAATCAGTCGTCTCAAATCTCCAACTAATTAGACTACATGCACTTGGAATAGGTATCCGAATGGAGTTCGCGGACTAATGCTACTTGTTTGTTTGTAACTCCCGCTAAGTCGGGCTTGAGATATTATCTTTGTGAAGTTAGGTTCTGTGATGTGTTTTACGGGAATTTTGCCAATTTCTCTACAGCTCAAGATTTGCAAAGACATCCCCTTAACCATAGTGTAGTGGGGTGAATTCTGCAATTGTCATACCGTTTGTTCCATATAGTAAGTAAAAAAAAATTGTTGTCTGTTTTCGTCTAAGGTTCAACTCTAAATATGATTAAAAAAACTAGTACCAGAGTGGTCGCAAGTTAGCGATTCACATATTTTGACGCGGCAAAACTTGACATTTTCAAATTAATGGCATGTCCTTAATTTTGTGAAGCTAATAGGTGCGAAGCCGGGGCTGACAGCTAGTATAAAATAAAACAAAACTTGCTTTCTTGCTTGCTTTACATACTTTGTACGTTTAGCCGGTGTGATATAATTGATTATAGAGTTCTTTTTAGGGTTTCGTACCTCAAAAGGAAAAAACGGAACCCTTATAGGATCACTTCGTTGTCCGTCTGTCTGTCCGTCTGTCAAGACCCTTTTTCTCAAGAACGCGTAAAGGTATCAAGTTGAAACTTATACTAAATACTTGAGTCTACGGTTTCCTTTGGCTGTAAAAAAATTAAAATTGTAAGTCAACGCAATCAAAAGATATGAACGTTTATGTCGCATATTTTGCGATTTCATAGGAGAATCAAAACTTATAGGGTACTTCCCGTTGACCTAGAATCATGAAATTTGGCAAAAGGCAAGGTCTTATAGCACATATATAGAAATAAATCCGAAAGTCTTTAATTTGAAGTTATATCATTTAAAAATAATTATTTTGCTATTACAAACTTACATTCTGTAGTTGGAATGTATGGAAGAACATTATAGTCAACTACAAAGTTAAGTTTGTCTGGCAATATTTCAACTTCAGTTAGTTTTTTTTTTTTTGGACTTGCGTTTTGAGGGTGCCGTTGGATGGAACCCTCAGAGCACGAGTCCTACTCGTACTTGTCCGGTTTTTTTTTAAGTTATGCCTTTAAATATTACTTGTAAATGATAATGATATATTTATTCCTAATAATAATTACATCATTGAAAACTAAATCATATTAAAACAAAATAATAATTTGATTATAATTATAATTAGGCATTAATTATTTATTCCAGTTTTCGAATGAATTCCTCTACGCTATACGGCGCTATATTAGTTAGAAAAACCTTAAGCTTATTTTTGAATTGAATAAAGCGACATGGCAAATAAATAAAAATAATACAAAGTAACTAATACAAGTCAAAGCCTATCAATTACTTATTGGCCAATATATAGTCGTATATATAGTTTTTACTCAACATTAAGTTTTAAGGGAAGTGAGTGAAATTCAATTAACAAGATTATACTGTAATTTTCCACCCGTATAATTGAAATATTATTATAAAAAATAAAAAATGGGTTACAGGTAATCGGCTAACATATTGCGTAACACACATAAAAACAATCAATAGAAACCTTTTTTTTGAAGTCGGTTGAAAATGAAATCGATCGCATGGTTAAACAAATTGCATTATCGTGACTCGCTTCCTCCTAATTAGACATTCATGGCATCAACCCCATAAACAGGGCCGTTAACCCAATACGGGCCATCAAAATGGCCGCCCTCTGGCCGCCTACTGACCGCCCATACAATTCGACATTCGGCCAATTCCGCGTTTCTGCTAATTGGATTTCCGTCACACAATTACAAGGCAAGATTACTGAAGCCGCCCCTGATTGACACTGGGACCTAATCCCCACCGTTCTAATACTGGTGGTAGACAGAGGGCATACAGTAACGAAGAGTGACGAACTGTTGACCAATTTCCGCCTGCTGGGCTTAAATAATTTAGGTATCAGAGTTGGACGTAATAAAGAGTATTCGTTTGACGTTAATATAACTTGTTATGTAATTTTCCCAAATAATAGAAGAAATTAAATTTCATTTTTTTCCAACACATTTTAGGTTTTGATTAATGACATTGTCAATTTACAAACATATTTGGTACTATCTGCGCCCACGGTTTGCCCGCGTTTTTTGAGTTTCCCATATTTTTCAGAGGGATCATTATGTTAGTTCTCCTAGATAAATTTCATCGAATTCAGTCCAGCTGCTTAGTCTTTAAAAAGTTACAGAACTCTAGACCTCTATTGTACTAGTAATAGACGTCAGTATGCAGAATAGGCAGTTTCAAGTTGGCACAAGTCTTACTCTGTGTTTCTTTCGTAGTTCTCAGTGGTTGAGCACCGTGTGTCGCAAATACCGAGGCACTGATCACGTAAACAACTACAGTTTGTATTGGTCGTTAGCAGGTAGTAGTCTTGCGCTTAATTGCTAATTGTGTTTGTACATACCTCGTTTATAAACTGGCTAATTACATTACTAAGCTACTGCTGCGTCTGTAAACCTGCTACGGCTACGCTAATGAAATTGAAGTTCTTGGTATTGGAGGATAAGTTACGTTTCAGTTAAGTTTCAGTTTCAGTTAAGTTTCACACTGTTAAACAATCACGGTTGTTAACTACAGTTATATTATGATTATAATTAACGGGATATTTATCGTTATTATGTTATGGATGGATCTCCCGATATTTCGACGCAGTTCTGAAGAATGCACAAAAAAGTTGAATATCAAATCAAATCGTCTGGTCGAAGCATCTCGTGACCAAAATGCTGGCCGATATCTTGCACGGCGTATTAGCATTGCAATTCAACGCGGCAGTGCGGCCAGCATTTTGGGTACGATGCCTGCTGGCAGCGGATTATTAGATTAGTTTAGTTTTATATTTTAGTACTAGTTTGTATTTATTTTTAAGTAGTTTTTACTTGTTTTTTTATTAGATTGTTATGCATAATTATATGTAGTAAGAAATAAAACATGGTACAAAAAAGTTTAAAGTTGCAGACAAAATGGTCTATCCTCTTTCTTAAGTCTTTTGATACAGTTGACACTGGAACTCGAACTCGAACCTAAGTCTTAACAAAACACAGCGTATGGTATTTGGAACAAATTTTGGATAATTATATTTTCAGGTAACCCGCTTTTAGCAACGCCTGTTACTAAAGAGGGCCTAAATTTTACTAAAAACCATTACGGGGGCTTAGTCCCTGATTTGATAGTTTTCGAAAACTTTTTTCGTTGACGTATTGTTCCATACATATTAGTAAAGCGCCTCCAGCGGAAACGCGGAGGAACTAAAATCGGTTGTAATCGGCGGTGTAGATTGCTTCGCTCTAATACGGAAAAAGTTTTCGAATACCTTTCAGCCCAGCAATGTATGGAACAATAAGTAAACGAAAAAAGTTTTTGAAAACTATCAAATCTGGGACTAAGCTTACAGATAGCTGAACAAAAGAAGAAGTACAGTAAGTTATTACTTTGTTACAAACATTATTTATACTCGGTCCAAGTTTATTAGCTTTGAAAATTGCAATAATATTGTAAGACGCTAAAAGAAAATATTATACAACACATTTGCTCAAAAAGTGCACTTACGAAGCCTGTATACATCGTTCGAAAGTTAAACATTACGGATCATACAACGGAGCGTGCGGTAATGAAACGCATCATACAACGGAGCGTGCGGTAATGAATTTTACCGCACGCTCCGTTGTATAGCACCGTGCGTGTACTTTACGGTATTTTTTTAATTTCCATTTTTTGTTTTTTTCTCGCAAATGTGTTGTAAAACGTTGTATGGCACACGTGCGGATTGGTTATTACAAACTCGTGACTATGGTAAGCCCTCGACTTCGTCTCGAGCTTACATTCGTCTACTCGTTTGTAATAACCAACTTACCGCACTTGTATCATAAATAACTATTCTCTAAATATTTTACTGTAGTATTTCGGCTACCAGCTATCTTACGTTTACAGACCATGCTAAAATGATCAGAATTTACAGTTTTTATTCAGCATTTACAAAAACTGCAGCTATAAGTTGTAAAATACTGAGACCATGTATAGACATGTATATGTTATTTTTATTTTGGAAGATGCCATTTCCTTGCATCTTTAGTATTACTATGACAAATTATAGAATATTCCTGGAGTAAAAATTCATTTTTCACAACCAAGCGTGTGCTTGACTGCATGAAAAGGTTGTTTTCTTTTAGTTGACTTACCGTTATAAATTAGAAAACCAAATATCTATTATTTTATGATATTAGATCACAAACGATGTAATATATTCACGATTACAAAATACTCATTCAATTTTAAACCTTTTTATCATGCATTTACGATATTCTGATGAGATTTAAGTAAAGTTTTTATTATATTTAAAATTTCAGTTAATACAAATAAACAATCAAAGTTAACAATCTTTAAACAAAATTATAGACGTCAAACTCTTATAAGAAGAGCAATATAGCCAAAACGGTTATAAAAAAATAAAAAGTTTAGTAAAGGTAGCCTTCATTCGCCGTTCAGGAGGATTTTATACCTTTGTTTGTATTATAAAATTCATGAAATTGCTCCATTATTAAACGGTAATTCTGTTTATGTTCGGTGGGAAGCACTCAATTTAACGCACCTCTGATAACGCTATTTTATACTAGCGGTTCATTTTACGACTGTATAAAATATGTACCTTTAAGTGTACATTAATATCTACTAGAACCGATAGATGTGATTCCAAAATGTACTTTCAATCTATTGAGTTACGGTTGCATTTTGTTTAGTGGATTAAAGCAATTATGATTACAGGTTGGAATATAATATGGTGATGCGTAGTAATGTGT
This sequence comes from Agriopis aurantiaria, assembly GCA_914767915.1. Classification (NCBI taxonomy): domain Eukaryota; kingdom Metazoa; phylum Arthropoda; class Insecta; order Lepidoptera; family Geometridae; genus Agriopis; species Agriopis aurantiaria. Next base: position 7,327,502 of record OU611990.1, read on the forward strand.
TTAGTAACGTATATCGCATTTTACTGATGAGGTTAAGGTTAATATTTGGTTTTTGACGAAGACAATCAACATCATAACATGCGTAGCAGGTTGGTATCAAATGACATCTGGAGATTTGAGAAGGTGATACCGCACGCAAACTCCGTAAAAATTTCAACTCTTTTTGATCTACGCAGACTGCATAGGTGAAGAAGTCCATCTATCTTTCAGATCAGGTACAATCCGAGGATATTCAAGAAAAAAAATTATAGGTATTATCTAGACAATCGTGCTACTTTTTCGACCACATCCTAGCTTTCCGTCAGCAGAGACGCATGCCTAGTCCATTGTAAACAATAAACAGGCCAAGTGCGAGTAGGGCTCGCGCACTGAGGGTTACGTACCACGACAAAAATCAATGACGGAATTACGAACAAATTCCGTTATATAAAATAAATAATAACGAATACACCTTTCACCATTTGCTATTATTAGGATATAACATAATATAATACACCATTCATCAAAACAAAAATGGTAGATTTCATAAAACTAAAATAAGCTATGATACTACAAGCGCAGTGGTTTGAAAAAGTAGAGTACCTACTCGTCCCTTCTTGTCTAGCCTCCATTTAATAATTACCCAAATGAAAGAGATACAAGTGCTCGTGTTCTTTTATGTTAGCATGAATAGGAAACCGATGTTTTCAGGGTAGTACCTACACTTACACTGCGGTTTCAGAGTATCGTCAGGTGTGCCCCTGTTTAATCTCGTAATGGCCCTGCGTCGAGCTTTGCCCTCGCTGCCTCGTAGGGTTGCTGGAAAGAATACAAAAAAGAGAAAGAGAAGTGTGTTTGCTGTGAAAATTTATGTTTGACAAGTAAAAATATTTTTTAGGAACCACAACATCTGACAACTTTAAAATTGTTGTACCTATTTTCATGAATAATTTCCTTACGGGGTGTTAATATTGGCTAAGGAAGGATTTTGCGAAAGGGCTGAATAAAATTTCTTCAAATGCAAGTGAATTTGTTTCTTCTAGGCATGAAGTCACAGGCAATATTTAGTAAATCAAATTTTAATTGGGTAAAAAGTTACGGATCCTGTGGGACATGTGGTATATATAGGGAGTTAAACCGCGAAATGCAGCTGTGTATTTATCCTACCAGTGTCATTCAAGGTTGTCAAAATAATAATTATAATAACATAACCCTCGACGCAAAATAGTGGTGTTATAAGTTTAACGTACGTACGTGTATGGATCTGTGTGTCTTTATATCTACGTATTTGTATGTCTGTCTGTGGCAACGTAGCACCCAAATGGCTTAACCGATTTTGATTTAGTTGATTTCGTATTAGTATTTTTTTTGTTTGAAAGGTGACTTGATTTAAAGTATTAGGTATGATTCAAGAAAATCTGTTTGATGTTTGAACATTATCAGCTTTTTTATCGCAATAATATGATAAAAAATCAATTTATATTTTTACTGGCATTTTTTGTTTTTACCCATGACTGGCCAAGCTAAAGCCGTTGAGCCCATACTGTCGCGTCTTACGTAATTTACTGATATAAGATATTTATTTGACGGCCCCAGTAATGTAGTGGAGACTTTACTATTGTAGAGGCTTATATTATGGATTTTTGGAAACATCATGAAAATACGCGTTTCACCTCATTTATCACTGACCCACTCTCGAGCACAATCACGAACATTTGATAATTATTAATCCACCATTATTACAAATTAACAACCGAAAACACTCAAGTTTAGGAAAATAATACAATGAGACATGTTTTTTTTTCGTTGGTACCACAAAATTTCTTCACTTCAATGGAACAAAGTATTTGCACGTCAATGGATTTAGAGCTGATTTTGAAAGGAGGTGATGCTCCAAATAAATATAAAATTGTGTCTAAAGTTAAGTTATTCAATACCTTTGTTGATAACCCTATTTTATAGTTCTACTAGAACGTTAGTAGTAGCGATACGTACAGTTTATTTTACGATCAGTATTAATCCGATGGATTTTTCAACCACTTAGTGATCGTAGTCGTTTGGTCAACGTTTAACCTGTAAATAATGCAACCCAATACATTTTATATCGTTACTATCTGAGGCAAATAACATAATTACTACTATAAAATTACGTGACATCTTCTCGTCACAAATACCACAGTGTCTTAAGACAAGGGTCTTTAACCAGTGTGTGTTGACAGTAATAACATAATTATAGTACTGAGATGTGGTCCTTAACTGCTGGCCCTTTGGAAAAACTTCAGAGTCGCACTGCGGGCAACAGAAAGAGCCATGCTCGGAGTTTCTTTGCGCGATAGAATCTGAAACGTGGATATTCACCAAAAAAGTAAAGTCACCGACATAGCTATTACAATTTGCAAGTTAGCTACGGGCAGGCCACATCGCTCGAAGAATCGATAACGAAGAAAGATGACGCAGCATAGGTAGGCCTCCCTCTAGATGAACCAACGATACGATATGATTGTGAGAGTCGCGGGCATTCAGTGGATATGGATGGCGAGCTGTTCAGTGTGGAGGTTTAAGGGGAGGTCTATGTTCAGCAGTGGACGTCTTCTAGCTGATGATGATGACTTCTTATATAATATCCCAAGTATTGTCAATTTGAATTGAAATAACAGACGTGCCGATCCAAAATGATATGTTTGGTTAGTGGGTTTACCGAGTAGGTTTCGTATTACCTCATATTGACGATCAAAAAGGTTTTCTTTGCTTTGAAGTTGGCAGCACAAAGAGATGGAGGTAAGCGAGCGGAAAGATTTAACCAATAACCCTTTTCCTATGTATTTGTCAATTTTGTCTCGTTATATGGGCGGTTTTGCTTCGATGGAACCCACCTCTTTATTTAACTGTAGCTGAGTTATTGCTTGCAATTTTACGGAATACTGTGATAAAAAGTAATCAATGTGTTAATACAGGATATTAGCCACCTCCATAGTAACTTTCATCTAAACGCGTACAGCCGTTATGAAGTTGAATGAAAACAAATATTTTAACAGCATTTTATAATATAAGTGTTACTAGCTTTTGCATGTATTATATCGGTCAAGAATAGTGTGGCCTCTTACCGGTGAAAAAAATAGCAAAATCGGTTTTGAGAAATCAAACTGTAAATCTTTACCTTTTTTACCGACTTCAAAAAATGATGAAGGATCTTAAATCAATCCGTATGTATTTTATCATGTTTAAAAAAAGTTATGTAGGTACGTTGATTACACCAACATCTTCTGTGAAACAATTTACATGCTTCTTTTTTTAACCGAATGAAATAAATAAATAAATAAAAATCAAATTGAGAACCTTCCTCCTTCTTTTGAAGTCTATTGAAAATGAGGGAATTCGATGCAGAAAAAAAAAAAAGAAAAAAAAAGTTTAAGTTTAAGTTTAAAGTTTTTTTTTGTAAATAGATCTTTGTTTGGCCACCAGCTGCCTGATGGTAAGTGACTCTTTGGCCGAGGATGGAACACGTTAACCTAAAAAACTTAGATATTATAATCTCTCTACGTAGAATAAGAAAGATAAAATATCGTTAGTTAAGGAAAGGAATTCCTTATGAATGCGAAATGAACTTATTGTGTACAAATAATGTCAGTACGAGTGAAGATATTCAGTTGATTATTGTAGCCCAAATATTTCATACTTGTACTACGTTGTGAGTCAAGTACGATTCGCCGAAACACCTTTCAACGATACAACCGTACACTGAAAGCACGGTTCGCCGAAAAACGGTAGAACGAAAAAAATATTAGCCGAAACACTTTTTACCGAAATAATGTTTTGCCGAAAAACGATCCAACGAAAAAACTGTAGGCCGATACCACGTTTTGCCGATACCACGGTTCATCGAAAGACGCCTCAACGAAATAACTTACAGATAGAAAATTGTCTATTCCACTTTAATCACCTGGGAATATAATCACCTAGGTGATAATAGGCGACTCCATTTAAATTATTTTTTGAGTATCCTTTGATCACCTGCACTTGGTGACTTTACTAAAATTATTGTTTTGGTATCTTTTGATCACCCATGAATAAAAAATGGTTAGTAGGATAATATTGGGCATTCTACCCCACCTTCGTTTCACTCGGTGGTTTAGAATTCCCAATATTACTGAGATTTTATGCTACTATTTAAATCAAGTTTTGCAATAGATTGGATGCATTATTATTAGCTTTACGCGCCGTTCGCTACCGGAGTCCGCACCTATAAATAGAATCAAAACGTGCACACAGTAAAGACAAGACAAAGGAAATTGAACCGTCCTATGTATGTTGGTGTTGAAATATTAATTACTCGTGTGTCTTATTCACACAACTTCATTTGGCGATAGATAAATAAATCTATAGACTTGATTTGGTTCGTTTATAGAAATAGTTAATTATTTGATTCGAACAAAAACCAACACTCCTAAGCAATGTGCTATGGCCAGATTTGCTCAAGGTTGCCTTTAAAAACATTTCATATCCCGTTTCAAGTTAGGTTTCCGAACAATGCTTACGAGTATTACAAGTCGACCCGATTGGCTCGAGGTAACCCCTAGAAATCAAGTTTCTAAACCACGTTTTTGGCTGCAGGCCCTTCATAACATGGAGCTTTGCAAAGTGAGATGACTCGATTAGCTCGAGGTAACCCTTAAAAACAATGATTTGTAATAATCATGTTTCTAAACCACGATTTTGGCTCAGGTACCTCCATAACACAAATAGTGCAAAGTGATATGACCCGATTTGGTTCAAGGTTACCCTTAGAAACTTAGATTTCCCGTCCTTGTTTCGGATCAGGCCCTCCGACAATTTACACTCAAGCATTATGACCCTATTTGGTTGAGGATACTCATAATTAGTTTTTTTGCAACTAAGGACCACCTTCACAACACAAAGCTATGAGTTTATTCGTTTTGTATCAAAACACCGAATTTTATATCACTCTGAATATTTTATTGAATAAAATTGCTAAACGTACCAAAACACAGCCACTGTTTCACATATAATTAGAAATATAATTTTAGAAGATGATTTTAAATATATCTTTGTTAATTTGCTTTAAAAATTCTTTTATTTTTAAAGTTAAACAAATTAATTATTTTCATTGAACCCATTTTTTACCCACTTTATTATATTTTAGTTAACCGGTTTGTAACGATAAACTAAAACGATTTACCTAATAAATATGATGAATATATTGATTATATTTAATTTTAATTTGAAGAAAAATTTGTTGAATACTCACTTTTATTCCGGGTTTCCTTATTTGCACTAATTATCTTTTCCACATAATTAATTAAGTATCAAAAAATATTAAGTTATTGAAAATACACTAAACACAGCGTGAGAAAGAATGTATCTGCACCACATACTGAAATAAGATATCTATAATGTCTCTTTGCAATACAAACTAATTTAGTCAAGGAGCTATCGTTCAAACATATTACGAATAAAATTATTAGTAACAACATAATTACAGATTTAGACCGTTAGTACTTCGTTTATATAGACACTGAAAGGGAATGTATATATATTATATTGAAATATTTTATTTATATATAAATGTTTGTTAAAAATAACTTTCTTACACACACTGGCGCTTGCAGATAAGTATATGTTTTAAAGTTGTATATTGTAAGGATATAAAAATATTTGTTTACATGCTTTATATATTTACATGCTTTAAAAAAAGAAAAAAATGTGCATGACTATATGAGATAAAAATGAATGTAACATATCGAGCCATTTAAGCTATTGGAGGATATACGAAAGTTATAAACATAATCATAATAAATTATACTTAGTACCTTCACCAAAAACTTTAGAATTTTTCTTAAGCAGTCAAGTAAAACATACTTCGCCTCCTTGACTATTGAGTACATTGCAATTGCACTGATTGCAATGCATGCATAATTGGGTACTGTCCAGACGAGCGTTAAATAAATACATGTTAATAGGTGATTTGTAAAGTTTATAAGATGGCAGGTAAAACGCTGCTAGTGATTAATATAAAAACGCATTGAAAGTATGTGTAAAGTAGTATCTACTCACCTAATAGCATTAGCTATTATTTTTGGTTAAACTGATAAGAGAAAAAATATATTGACTATTTCTGAACGAAAATCATAAAATTTATGCATAGTTCTTTGATTATACATATTTCCATCATCATCATCATTTAATCTTCTTCTTCTTCTTTCTTATTTATAAAATATATGTTGCCATATAGACTTCAAAACGGCTGGACCGATATTGACGGGACTTTCACTGGCAGATAGCTGATGTTATAAGGAGTAACTTAGGATACTTTTCATCATCATTATCATTATTTTTCATCACCACGCAGGTGAAACCGCGGGGCGCAGCTAGTTAATTATAAAAGCAAGAACAAGCTTTTATTAACCGCTCGTTTGCATACGATCGGTTAGATTTCATAGAAGCGGCGAACTCATCCTTTGAAAGCGGAGTAAGCAGAGTAAGCGGTTTATTTGTACTTTACGTATTATTAACTACCTGCGCCCCGCGGTTTCACCCGCGTTATATACTTCAATGTATAAGGCATAATGCCAAAATGTGAATGCTTGCTGTTCCATATAATATGTATGAGAAAATTAATTTTCTTCATAACTGATTTTTTTCATGAATTTTCCCGATATATTATTCTGTTGTTCAGGGCGGAGAGGATTCCAACGAATCAAAGATCATGAAAATCGGTACAACTATTCTTGAGTTATAAATGGTGTAACATACACCACTTTGTTTAATATAATTATATATAGATACTATTATTTCGCATAATCGATAATTTTTGCATTTGTCCTTTTCTTTCCTGTGGTTGTTGTTGTAACAAGTCTAATCAGATATCAATAAACGTTTGAATTCTATAATTAATCTGTATACAAACAGAGTTCGTATTTGCATGCTTCATAAATATGGATAACTGATTTCAGCTGGATAAGTTTATTGCTAACGATGCTATATTTGCCAATTTAAATAGGGTGATTATTTGTAATTTACCATTATTTGCAAGAAAGTCCCAACTGTGAAGACGCGAAGGCTCCAGTGATTTCAGCGGAACATTAAAAGCAAAAATTAAAATGTAAGTGAGTATTTAATTTTCGATTCAACATTATTGCACACTATTTTGTACTCTACATATTTCTTTACTGATTTTTTTCCGATTTATTTTTAGGTCTGACTCAGAATTTGAATCTACCACCACCCAGTGCGCGCCGTCACCGCAAAAAAAAGCAAAAAAACAGCGTTCTACCACCACCGTCACCGTCCACAGCGCAACATCGAAGACACCAAAAGCTAAAACGCAGAGAGTGATCGAGTAAGTATCCATACATTTTACAGATAAATTATTATCAAATTCAATCGCAATTATTTAGTTTGAAACTAATAAATCAATTATTGTTTCAGATCCTCTTCTGAATCCGAAGTAGATTCTCCTCCAGTTGCAGAACCGACCGTGAAAAAAGCAGCTGCTAAACCCAGAGTAAAAAAACTGCCAGCTCCTGAACAACCTTCAAGCGGGTAAGTTTTCAATCACATTCACTACTCAAAGTATTCGATGCCTATATATCTAAGCAACTAGTTAAATATGAGATCCAATTCTGAACGCACATAACTTAAACATCTTTAAATAAAACCTATTTTTAATTTGAAATTACGATTGGTTGAAGCGTTGCTATTTTATGTACATATTATGTACTACTGAAATTAGGCTCGCTATCTCGTATTGTAGCTCATCTAACCTAGGGTTTCGAATCGATAGAAAGGTAATCTTAATTTTGATTTTGGTGTCTACATTGTTACAGAAAGAAGAATATATTTAATAATATATTAAAGGCAGAAGAAAAAGCTGCCCATCAAAAAGAAGAAAAGAAGGTTTTATGGTCATCTTTTACCAGCCGGGTGGCATCCGGACGACAGCGGCGCGCAGTTGCTATCGGCGAAGGCGGTTTTTTCATAGATCTAAAGGTTTATAATTCCAACGACGCGCTGACGGGAAACCCTCAGACACTATATAAAAAGTCATTGGTGGCTCTGAAATTGCAAGCTACAGAGGGTTCCCCGCCGTGGGAAAAATTACAATCATTCATGGAAGATGCGTATGCCGTCTTCAAAGACACGGATCCGGTAGTTTATAAAGATTAATAAATTTTTTACTTCCTCTATAACAAGTTTATACTACCCCTATAGTGGTAAAATATTCATATTCATAATCTGATAGTATCTTAGAGTAGATAGATAGGTACTAGATATGTATGGTCGTAGTGTTATCCAAAATTTTAACCGAAGTATGATGACGAGCTAGGCCTCAAACTCTTTTGAAAAAATCTCTTTAATGTCCTTAAAGTTTTTAGCGGTAGAGGTTCACGTCGCAGGATAAACTACAAGCGTTTATAAAATTTTAAGACACATGCTGTTTTCAAAGACACTTAACCCTGTGGTTTATAAAGATTTAAACTAGCAAGCTTTTTTTAAAAAAAATTGGTTTGTTATGTAAATATGCCTTACTGCATAGTTTGTGGTATTTCTGTGCAAGCAAAATCATGGGTAGGCCATTTGCGAAGTAACGCTCATAGGCAAACAAATAACAACTTCGTTGAACGTGATAGTGAAGGCGTGGATATCGTATCGTCAGCGTTTCGCAACCGCATTATCACTTATAGGTTGTTAGCTAGCGAACATGATCTGGGTTCTATTGAAGCGTTTTTCAATACGATTCGCGACAAAATAAAGACCCTTTTAAACAGGTGTCTCGATAAATATATATGTTTTAAAATAAATTTTGAGTACTTCGCTAAATTTCTTTTGTTTAAAAATAACACGGAGGAAGTTAAATCGTTTTTAACAAAAAATACTGTTGTATCTACAAATTATAATTTTGACGTATTTTTTGAAGAGATAGTAAGTTCGTTAAAAGAAAAAGTAGAGTCATTTGAACACCAAGATTCAGGGTGGTCGTTTTTACATAACGCTCATTTAGAAGTGAACGTTAACAAATATGAACCATTGCGTGGTTCAAGTTATCTTGAGCTTCCGAAAAAAATAAAAAATAAAAAAGCGTGTGTAAATATACAAAATAAAGATGATTGCTGTTTTATGTGGTGTGTGACAGCGGCTTTATATCCAGCGAAGTCTCACGCGGAGCGAGTTTCATCATATCCCGACTTTCGTACAGTTTTGAACGTAAATGATGTTCAATTTCCGGTAACGTTTTCGGACATTCAAAAATTTGAGACCAATAATCCTGAATTAAGCTTCATTGTCTACGGATTAAAGAATAATAAGATGATTGTGGGTCCTTTGTACAAGTCAGACAATAAAAAACAACGTACTAAGACGATTCATTTATTGTTGCTAGAAAATAGTTCCGGAACACAACACTATTGTTTAGTCAAAAGCTTGCCTAAACTCGTCAGAAGTCAAGTGACTAGTCATCACGGAAAGTTATACTTTTGCGAAACATGCTTAGTATTTTTCTCTAAGGTTGGAGATCTAGATAATCATGCTTGTGGTGGTGTAGTTACCGTATTACCTGAGAAAGGCTCGGTAATAGAATTCAAACATTTCGAACGCAAGCAAAACGTTCCTTTTGTAATTTATGCTGATTTCGAATCTTTATTAGAGCCAAACCCGAGTGATGTTACTAGTAACACGTCATCGTTGCATCATCACACGCCGGCGGCATTTGCCTATCACATTGTGTGTTGTGACAATGAAAACTTAAACCGATATGTATCACACCGCGGCCCCGATTGCGTGGACAAGTTCATCAAATGCATATTTGAAGATTTGAGGGAAATCCATAAGACTTTGAATGATGCTGCTCCAATGGTTTTCACTGCAAGTGATGCCTTAGATTTTCAAAATGCCACTCGATGTCATATTTGCGAACATTTTACATTTTTAGATAAGGTTCGAGACCACTGTCATATCACCGGTCGGTATCGTGGTGCAGCGCATAGCCAATGCAATTTGCAATTCAAACGCCCTTCGTTTGTGCCGATATTTTTTCATAATTTATCAGGCTATGATTGCCACTTGTTCATAAAAAAATTAGGTGAAGCTCCAGGCGCCATTAAGATTATTCCAAAAACTAAGGAAAACTATATATCGTTTACGAAAATTATTGCTGTGTCTGAAAACGAATTCATTCAACTTCGGTTTGTTGATTCGTTGAAATTCTTGGGAGCTAGTTTAGATAATCTAGCAAAAACTTTGCATAAAGACAGCCTTAAGCATTTGCGGGATTTTTTTGATGACGATAAAAAATTCCAACTGCTTTCGCGTAAAGGTGTTTATCCTTATGAGTACATGGATAACTGGGAACGTTTTGAAGAACAATGTCTTCCCTCTAAAGACTGTTTTTACAGTTCTCTAACAAATGAACACATATCCAAAGAGGATTATGAGTACGCACATTTAGTTTGGACAGAGTTCAAAATAAATAATTTGGGACAGTATACGGATTTGTATTTGAAAACAGATGTTCTTTTACTAACGGATATTTTTGAAAATTTTAGGAAAACGTGCAAACATCATTACAATCTTGATCCCGCTTTTTATCTAACAGCACCGAGTTTGTCATTCGACGCCATGCTGTGGATAACTAATGTGCGTCTAGAAGTACTAGATGACCTCATTATGTTAAGAATGATTCAGAGTGGCATTCGAGGGGGGATATGCATGTGCTCTCATAGACATGCCAAAGCCAACAACAAATATCTAGCTGATTACGACCCGTCAAAAATAGATTCTTATCTCGTTTACATTGACTGCAACAATTTGTATGGACACAGTATGTGTCAGTATTTACCATTATCGGGCTTCGAATTTATGGAGCCAAATGAAATCAGTTCTTTGAATGTCACTGAAATCCCTGATGATTCCGCATACGGTTTCATACTTGAAGTCGACTTGACTTATCCGAAAGAGCTCCATAATTTACATGACGATCTTCCATTTTGTCCCGAAAAATGTATTCCGCCCGGCGGGAAAACAGAAAAACTAGTACCAAATTTATATGATAAACACTTTTATGTTATTCATTACATCCATTTAAAAAAATGTTTGAAACACGGGTTAAAATTAAATAAAATACATAGAGTGATCAAATTTGTACAAAGTCCTTACTTGAAAAAATACATAGATTTAAATACGAAATTACGCCAACAGGCAACATCAACGTTTGAGCAAGATTTTTTTAAGTTACTAAACAATAGTATTTTTGGGAAAACGTTAGAAAATAATGAAAAACGAGTTGATGTCAAATTAGTAAATAAATGGAGAGACAAAAAAAATATCACAAAGAAAATAACAACGGCTGGAAAATTGATTGCGAGTCCAAATTTTCACAGTGCGTCCGTTTTCACAGAAAATTTGGTTGCCGTACAATTGAAGCCAAATCGCATTGTATTAGACAAACCAATCTATATCGGTTTTACTGTGCTCGAGCTATCTAAAAGTCATATGTACGATTTTCATTATTCGGTGGTTAAACCCGTCTATGATGATCGTATAAAAATGTGTTACACAGACACAGATAGCTTCATTTATCATATTCAAACTAAGGATTTTTTCGAAGATTTGAAACAAAATTTCATTGCGTATTTTGATACCAGTAACTACCCTATAAATAATGAGTATGAACTACCTCTTGAAAACAAAAAGGTTCCAGGACTTTTCAAGGATGAAATGGGAGGAAAGATAATAAGTGAGTTCATAGGTCTCCGTTCCAAACTATACTGCATTAAGACCGCGGATAGTGTGATTAAAAAAGCAAAAGGTGTGAAGAATCATGCTGTTAAGGAACTAGATTTATCTGACTATAATCAAAGTTTGTATCAAGGGCATGTTGTGAAAAAGACAAATGTTCTTTTTAAATCAATAAAGCATGAGATATTTACACATAAAGTTAGGAAGATAGCACTATCATCCACCGATGATAAACGTTTGATTTCTCCGGATAAAGTATCTACAAAAGCTTGGGGCAACAGCTCAATATTTTTTAGGGTATAGATATACGTAAACAATAAAGTTTTGGCGTAATAAACCTACGTGTTACTCGTTTATGTAAGTACATTCATTATGTCTGTATTGTGTTAAGTTTATGTTGATAAATGTAATTTAGGCTTAAGATACTTAGAAGATTAATTTGTGTAAGTACGTAGAATAAGTTTTAATTTTTTAATAAATTTGCATGTGTGTTATTACTTTGTTTTATTTGTTAGTGAATTTCGTAGTGGCTATACCTTTTCATAGTAGTTTTGTTTTCTAAATAAAATGTATGTGTACTATAGTGTTATTTTTTGAAGTCGACAAAGTTAACAAAAATCAGGGTTACACATGTTTGAAATAATAATGATTGGTAGTTTAGGCTGATCTAATTTCAAAATTTTACCTCATTAAGCATGTTTGAACTTGTTTGCTTGAACATGAGACAGCAGTGAGAACTATTCAGTTCATGAGTAAATATTATTGTATCAAATGTAATTGGATATCACAAAGAACATGTTCAAACTTGCTTTGTCACTTCACATAAAAATACATTTTTAAATACTTGCGGTGAACCGTAATTCAAACTAATTTATTTCAAAGTAATCGTTTGAGATAGAAGGTTGTGTGGATTCATCGCCGCTTTGCTGCAAGTCTAAAACACAAGTTTATTATACACATTTATTTCTACCTATCTGGTAAGTGTGATTTTCACTATTGATTTATAGTAATTAATAGATAGTTATTTCTTTAAAATTATAATATTTGTAATATGTTTATTTTAGACAATAAAATGAGCCAGTTTGATTCTGACCCATATTTATTTCAATGCGCGCAAGACCCATTAGCAGGATGGGATGAATTTGAAAGGCAGCAAAGAGCTGAAAGCAGCAAACAGACCGAAGAAATTGCTGGAACGAGTGCAGTTCAAAAGAAACCCTGTTCAAAAAAAGAGCGAAAAAGGACAAAAATGGAAATGGCTTCATATATTATTAGTAAATCACCATTTAAAGGAAGAAAAATTATAAAACTTCAAGTATATGACTTTGATACATGTACTAATGCATATAATGAAACTGTAAAACTGCAACACGTGGTAGTTAATCCTTTTCTTGATGAAGTCTTAAATTTAACCGAAAACCTCATAAGTAAAGTATCTAAAAAACTTCATGAAGACTAGTAAAAAGAATTTTTTGGATATGAAATAAATTATATAAGTCTAATATAAGTATAAGTTCATGATTTAATTAAATAAACAGAAATTCAAACACAACCTGTTTAGTCATTTTAGTAAATTATTTAAGCATTTTATGTATTGCATGTTGCTATTCATGTTTGTGCAGTAAAAATAATAATAATTTACATAATTTGGTCAAAATATGTAATACTATAAAAGTGCTGCACTTTTAAAATAGCTCTTATTTTATATTGTTATCTTTAACTGCTTAAACATGTTATTTGTCAAGCAACCTGTTTCACTACGATTACCCAATATTTGCATATCAACTAAAAAAAAAGATGTGCTCAAACATGGAAAGCTTTTGCCAAATACAATACGATGTTTGATATGTGGCCCTTCTAACTGTGGCAAAACTAATTTGTTGATAGGTCTTCTAATACACGAAAATGGTTTAAAATTTACTAATATTTATGTGTATTCGAAAACATTGTATCAACCAAATTATGTTTTCTTGGAAAATGTGCTAAAATTGGTTCCCAATGTAACATTTTCAAAATTTAAAGAAAATGAGCACGTCATCAGTACCGTAGAAGCTAAACCTAACTCTATTATAATTTTTGACGATGTATCTTGTGAAAACCAGAATAACATAAGAGACTATTTTTGCATGGGAAGACATAAAAATATTGATGCTTTCTATTTAAATCAAACATATACTAAAATACCAAAACAACTCATTAGAGACAATGCTAATCTTATTATTCTGTTCAAACAAGACAATATAAATTTACGCCATGTATATGATGAGCATGTAAATACTGATATGACTTGGAAAGAATTTCGCAAATTATGTACAGAAATTTGGAGCACCCCTTACAGTTTTTTAGTTATAAATAAAGACTGCGACAAAAATAGCGGATGCTATAGAAAAAACTTTGACACATTTGCTAAGTTTGAATAGTGTGGGATACTAATAGATTAGCATAGTTCTTATAACGATCATTATTAGTGCTGACATCAACCAGTACAGTCTTTAAAACAAAATGAATACTGAAAAACAATTGAAAGAGCAAATTATTAAATCTGCTGAAAGTGTTAAAAGAAAGGTTAAACAAATGAGAAATATTGAAATCGATAATAGTAATGCTGTGAAGACCATGCTAAGGCCAATAACGGAACCACTTCAAAAAATTGCTTCAAGAAGTGGAACAAAACAAAATATACACGAAAGCAGTAAAATCAAAAAAGTACGACAGAGCGATGATGAGGATTATTCTTCAAGTGATTATGATGAAAGTGTCAAACGTAGCAAATCCGAAGAAAGTATTGGCGATAAATTTGAATACGTTGAAGCAGTTTCTGATGATTCGGAGAGTGGTGACAATAATGAAGATAAAAACATAAGCGGGAATTCTTTTAAATCGATAGACTCTGATAGCTGTTCTTGGTCTTTATCTTCAGAAGTTTTCAGTGATGTCCCCTACGGTGCTAGGTTGGATCGTGGAAGACTGAAAATAGGAAATATGCGTCTAACTGTTACTTCTGATAAAATTATGATAGGTGGTTCTACTTACGACAAAACACCGGGATTATACGAACTATTATTTAAAAAATCTTCAGATATAAATAAGATAACAGATTGTGATTTAGATAATTATAAACAAATTTTATCGGCATCAAATGCTCATCGGCGAGACTTCAATTCTAATAAACCTATTAAAAGTAACAAAGGCACAAAATACCTAAATATTATTAAACCGTTATTTAAACATTCTAAAGTATATACCAGTACTGAAAGCCTTGTGCAAGGTTCAGGATTGTCGTTAATGAAACAAGTAAAGCCTAACGTAGACTTTGTATATTGGGATGATCCGAATGAATTAGTTGAAAGGTTGAAACTTTTAATTGCATCACGTGATGCTGGAAACACTGGGCTAGATAATGAAATAATTTCCATAATAGAAGAACTACGTGAAGCTGGGTTAATTAATCAACTATAAAATATGTTGCAAAACAAATATTTTTTCAGTTCTTTTTATATTATTAACTGACTAATACATTATGAACATTGACAAGTTTGGTCATCATGTTCACAAGCGGGTGCGTTCAATGAATTCGTCAAACATGTTTGACAAAACATTAATCCAAGCTTTGAACGGTGAATTTGATTTAAAATTAGACAGTCTTAAAATATTGAAAACACCGTCGTCTAATGACGATGCTACAAATAAGCAGTATGTCGATAAGATTATTGCAGAATTTTATACAAAGCACGAAGTAGACATGCAGTTAGAAATTATAAAAAGCCAAATACATGCGTTAACACATCAGTTTCAAGACAACAAGACTCTCAAGAAACACGAACCAGAAAATACCATAAACCATTTTATTAAGAAAAATGAGCAAACAAGGAATAATAAATGAAATTCACCGACAAGCTCGAAAAAACTTCACTCGTCGTCATGTAATACTACGAGGAATAGATGACCTGTGGCAAGCTGATTTAATTGATATAAAAAGTTTGAAAAAAACTAATAATGGGTTTACGTTTGTGTTAGTTGTTATAGATACGTTTTCTAAGTTTGCATGGACGATTCCAGTTAAAAATAAGACTAAAAATGAAATAGCAACGGCATTTGGTAAAATACTGAGTAAAGGACGCAGACCCAAACATTTGCAAACAGATTTAGGAACAGAATTTTATAATGACTATTTCCGAAACTTAATGAACAAATACAAAATAAATCATTATTCTACATATTCAGTCAAAAAAGCATCTATCGTGGAACGCTTAATCAGAACTTTAAAGAATAAATTATATAAATATTTTCATTTAATTGGAAACTATAAATGGGTTGGACAGCCATTGAATAAAATAACTGATGAGTATAATTATACAATACATCGTATTACAAAGTTCAAACCATCGAAAGTCAAGTCGTCAAATGAAATGCAAGTTTTAAATAATATTTTAAAATCTCATAATATTTCCAAGTCTATTAAAGTGAAATTTAACGTAGGAGATCAAGTGAGAATTAGCAAATATAAGGGTATTTTTGCAAAAGGATATACTCCTAACTGGTCTACTGAACTTTTCACAATTGTCAAAGTAAACGATACTAAACCTGTTACTTACCACATTCAAGATCAACGAAAAGAAAACATACTAGGAACATTTTATGAACAAGAACTCATGAGGACCCAACACCCTGGCGTTTATTTAGTGGAAAAAGTCTTAAGAAAAAACGGGGAAAAATTATTTGTCAAGTGGTTGGGTTTAAAAGACAGTGAGAATTCATGGATTGATAAAAAAGCTGTAGTATAAATTTATATAAGCAATAAATTCTACTGAAAATGATCATTATTCTTGAATTAATGGAAGGAGGTGGACTTGTGAATAAAATTATTAATAGTTTACCATTTGAGCTACATTTACCAGGTTACAATTATTGTGGACCTGGCACTAGATTACGAGAACGCTTGTTGCGCGGTGACAAAGGAGTCAACGAATTGGACGAAGCTTGTAAGCAACACGATATAGCATACAACAATTACAAAAATCTAGAAGATCGACACAAAGCAGATATACAACTTATAAATATGGCTCAGCGCAGGATGAAAGCAAAGGATGCCAGTAAAGGGGAAAAGTTGTCTTCATGGTTAGTCAATAAAGTGATGAAGACCAAAGTAAAAGTAGGTGCTGGCGTGAAAAAATTTAGATCCATAATTGGAAAAATAAGTAAGCATCTGAAGAAATTTAAACCAAAAAATAATGAATCTGCTATTAAAATGGCTCATTTGGTAGCTAAAAAGTTATTTTTCAACAAAAAAGTTCGCTTGCCTCGGGTCATACCAATTCCTAAAACTGGTGGAATACTACCTTTGATACCTATATTTGCTGCTTTATCTGCATTAGGCGCATTATCGGGAGGTGCAGCTGGTATAGCAAAAGCAGTAAATGACTCTAAAACTTCGCAAAAAGGTCTTCAGGAATCTGAACGACATAACAGAACTATGGAGGCTATTGCTTTAGGTAAAGGCATGTACATTAAGCCATACAAAAAAGGGAACGGACTGTATTTGAGAACGTCAAAAAACTAATTAAAAGGCTACCCAGGCGTGCACTTACCGATTTAGATATATTAAAACATGCGAGTGACATACCGTACTTTAGAGGAGTTTATATGAGAGACAAGTTACCGAAATCACCGAAGCATATTGAATGTGGTATTATCAATTTAGATGACAGTAACAATAATGGAACTCACTGGGTAGCTTACGTAAAAAATAAACAATATGGGGAATATTTTGATAGTTTTGGTGATTTAAAACCACCTTTAGAGTTAATTAAGTATTTAAACAATAATAATATTTTATATAACTATACGAAATATCAAAATTTTGATACAGTTAACTGTGGACATCTATGTATAAAGTTTTTAAGAAGTTTTTGGACAAAACGTTTAAATAAGTGAGAATCTTACTTATTTATCAGTAGCAGTATGTCTTTCACCCTATCTATATCCAGCTCCGTTTCAACATCAACCACGAGTTATTCGCCTGCTCTGCAACTTGATGGTGAATATGAATGTGGATTACTGTACTTCTCTACTTTTAATTCCATACCAAACATTGATAGTAATAATAATAAATTTTGCTATGGCGATGATCAAGTTGTTGAAATACCTGAAGGGTCATATGAGCTCAACGATATCAGTGATTACCTAAAGGAAAATGTAATCGACTGTAGTTTTAATTTGAGTTCTAACAATAACACTCTAAGAACTTCAATCATATGTTCTAAAGACATCCATTTAGAAAAAACTCCATTGCTTGCTAAATTATTTGGATTTGGCGAAGAAACCTTGAAAGCCAATATATTAAACGAATCTCAATTCCCAGTCAGCATTCTACCAACAACTGTGCTAAGGATCGAATGTGATATAGTACGAGGATCATACACAGACGGAAAACCAAGTCATATCATTCACGAATTTACTCCTAACGTGCCTCCAGGTTACAGAATTATTGAAATTCCTAAAAATATTATTAATTTTCCTGTAAACCAAAATTCTATCAGTTCCATTTCAATAAGGATTGTGGATTCAAGAAACAATCTTGTTAATTTGAGAGGTGAAGAGATTCAACTTTATTTACACCTGAAGAAAAAATGATAGATTTTAATAAAAGGTCTGTAATCACCACAAAACGCGTCACTTCTAAGCCCACCATCAAGAAAAAAACACCTAAACTTAAATTGACAAAAGAAAATAAAAAGTTTCTCAAATTAATTGGGTTATTAAAATGAGTGTACTAAATGTGAATGAACCACTTATCCAAGACAATTCCATTCAAAGCATTGAATACCACTCGTACAAACCCTACGTAACAAGTTTTGGCCAAAATGATGAGATTCGGATACCAATCAACCAACAGGATTTATATATATTACCTTCAGCAAGTACTTTGTATTTAGAGGGCTCTGTTGACGTATATAAAAACGAACCCAAGACCAAAGTAAGCAATGTGCATTTTACAAATAATGCAATGCTTTTCTTTTTCCAAGAAATTCGATATGAAATAAATGGCATAGAAATTGACAGAATAAAAAATCCAGGTATTACTACAACAATGAAATCATTTTTATCCATGAATGATAATGAGTCTAAAATGGCAAAAAGTTGGGGTTGGAGCATTGAAGGTTCTGTCAACAAGAAGGCAGGAAATTTTTCAGTTTCAATACCTCTTAGTAAAGTATTAGGATTTGCAGAAGATTACAACAAAATTATTATGAACTGCAAACATGAACTCATTTTACTTCGAAGTAATACAAATCTCAACTCGTTAAAATTACAAACTGGAGAAGTTGTCAACACTATAGATATTACTCAGATATTATGGCGAGTTCCACATATTAAAGTATCCGATCGCGAAAGAATTAATCTACTTAAAAATTTAGAAAAAGATCGTCCTATTTCCATAGTGTTTAGAACTTGGGATCTTTACGAGTATTCGGCACTTCCGCAGACTACAAAACACACATGGTCAATTAAAACATCTTCACAAATAGAAAAACCCCGATACATAATAATTGGTCTACAAACTAATCGTAGACGTAAATCTGATGCTGACATGTCTCAGTTTGATCATTGTCATGTAAGAAATGTTAAAGTATTTTTGAATTCGTGTTATTTTCCTTACGAAAATATGAATACCGCATTCCAAGATGATAAATTTGCATTAATATACGAACAATACGCTCGATTTCAACAGTCTTATTACGGTCGTCGATCGGAACCATTGTTGAGTTGTGACGAGTTTAAAAATAAAGCTCCTTTATTTGTTATTGATTGTTCTCGTCAAAACGAAACTTTAAAAACAGGACCCATAGATGTTCGCGTTGAACTTGAATCAACCATAGAATTTCCTGAAAACACTGCAGCATACTGTTTAATACTTAACGACTCTATTGTTGAGTACAAACCTTTAAGTAATATTGTAAAGAAAGTATCATGAATTCAAAATTGCTAATAGTTGATGTACAAGGCTTTAAGGACATTTATAACAATTTCATTGTGAGTGAATTTGCTTTGGCAACAGACGATTATACCCAAACATTTCTAGTAAAACCACCATATCAATTTTCGAAATTAATGCCTGTTGAGAAAAAACATGTGTTGTGGATAGAACATAATCGCGGTACACGTTGGAATGAAGGGTTTGTTGATTACAGAGAATTTAAGCGAATAATCTCACCCTTCTTAGAAAATAAGACTGTGCTTGTAAAAGGAAAAGAAAAAATCAAGTGGGTAAAAAATATTTGCAGCAATAATTGTTCTGTTATAGATGTAAGCGACAAAAATTGTCCTAATTACAATGAATTGTATAAAAGATATGGTGGTGTAAATGAATCGTTTTTAAATTGTATGTTCCATAAAAAAGTTTGTGCATTGAAAAATGTTCTGATAGTTAAAAAGTGGTACTGTGAAAATATAGAAACATTTAAACTGATGAAATAAATAACGAGATAAAAAGTAATTTTTGTTATGATAAATATTTTTGTGTGTACTTAGTATAAATTTCATGTGTATTTTATCCTAATAAATCTTTATTAGTAAATATTGTTGTATTAATTATTTAAGTCACGATGATTCATTATAGTACACTGTGTTAAAATAACAAGCTCTCGCAATTCAACTCGGTAACATAATACTCGGTATTATACAACAAGTAGGTTGTGTTGTCATTTGTTTTCCCACATTTTCCAATATTTTAATTTTGAATATGCAGCTTAAGCAGCCTGCTCATCCTATTTATGCCTTAGAATCAATACGGTTGCAAAGTTTTCACTCTTGGCCTAAAGGGTTAGCTCAGAAACCTCAAGATATGGCTGATGCAGGATTATTTTACACTGGACAAGGTGATAGAGTGCGTTGTTTCTTCTGTGACGGTGGTTTGAAAGATTGGGAGCCTGAAGATCAAGCATGGGAAGAGCATGCCCGTTTTTTTTCACATTGTTTATACGTTTTATTTGTGAAAGGCGAAGAATATATAAAAAAAGTATCAAATAGGTACATTAAAAAAAACAATCAATGTGAAAACGTAAAAATTGTTGATGAAATTGAGAGTCGCAACATGAATACGAGTAACTACAAAAACATGACCTGCAAAATTTGTCTACATGAAGAAGTGAGCATAGCCTTCATACCTTGCGGTCATTTAAGCTGTGGCAAATGTATGCTATCCCTGCTAAATAAATGTCCGATTTGTCGAGAAATGTTTGACAAAGTACTAAGATTATACTTTTAATAACAATTCAAAATTGTTTAATGATTATTAACTACATTATTACATTGATAAGCTGATTAAGTTAGAGCAACATTTATATCCATTATAATATTCATATGGTTAGTTTACTTTTAGCTTATTTTTAAATAGTTTAGATTTCTTATTGTATAGTGTGTTATCTATGAAATAAATTCTTCTAAATATTCTCTGAAAACTTTTAATTAGAATTCCTATTCAAACAAAAATAAAGTTGTGTTAGGTTATCAAATTAGGTATTTTTTTAGAAACGGGCAGCGAACGAAGTGTAAAGGTAATAATGCATACAATCTAACGCAAAACTTGATATAAATAATAGCAAACGTTCAAGTCTCGTTGTAACGTTAGGTTGAATTTATAAGGAACG
Source organism: Agriopis aurantiaria (assembly GCA_914767915.1). NCBI lineage: Eukaryota > Metazoa > Arthropoda > Insecta > Lepidoptera > Geometridae > Agriopis > Agriopis aurantiaria. The sequence goes on from OU611990.1 coordinate 7,348,882, forward strand.
GGCAGCGAACGAAGTGTAAAGGTAAACGCAAAACGCAAAACTTGATTTAAATAGTAGCATAAAATCTCAGTAATATTGGGAATTCTAAACCACCGAGTGAAACGAAGGTGGGGTAGAATGCCCAATATTATCCTACTATGGTTCGAATTAGAAATTTCTTCATCATCATCATCATTTCATCCTATCATGTTATTACTGCTGAGACACAGAGCTTCTCTCAGAGAGAGGACGGGCCCTAGCCCACCATCATCATCATTCGCAAAGTATCCCAAATTTAAAATAGAAATTTCATCATTTCAACCTATCTTTCCCACTGCTGGGACACAGACCTTCTTTTAGGGAGAGGATGGGCCCTAATCCACCATAATCATTATTAACTTACTAGATGTGGGCGTTGACAGATGTCAGTGTGACATATGTCAGTGTCATCATCATCATTACCCTACGCTTATCAGACCACTGCTGTTGGATTCGGGTATCTCTCCATAGGCTGACGTGGGCATTGACAGATTTCAGTGTGACAGCTGTCAACCTTTGTTGGACGATATCTCGGAAACTGTCGATCCTGGACTGGCAGTTTCTTTGCAAAGGTGATGGACCTCGTCAAGATCTTCATTTCGGATGACAGCTGTCAACAGTTGTTGGACGATATCTCGGAAACTAACGATCCTGGACTGGAAATTCCTTTGGAGAAGTGATAGAGCTCGTCGAGATCTTCATTTCTGATGACAGCTGTCAAACTTGGTTAGGTGATATCTCGGAAACTGTCGATCCTGGATTAGCATTTTTTTGCAGAAGTGATAGAGCTCGTCGAGATCTTCATTTCTGATCACAGATGTCAAACTTTGTTGGACGATATCTCGAAAACTGTCAATCCTGCAGCAGTTCCGTCGCAGAAATGATAATGGAGCATGCTGTGCTCGGGGTTTCTCTACGAGATCGAATCAGAAAAGAGGAGATCCGTAGACAAACGAAAGTTACCGACATAGCCCAACGGATTAGCAAGTTGAAGTGGCAGTGGGTAGGGCACATAGCGCGCAGAACAGATGACCGATGGGACTGAAAGGTTCTCGAATGGAGACCATGGACTGGTAAGCGCAGCGTAGGATGTCCACCCACAAGATGTACAGACGACCTAAAAGAGATCGCAAGGAAGCGCTGGATGCAGGCCGCTTCCAACCGGTTCGCTTGGAGACCGATGGGGGAGGCCTATGTCTAGCAGTGGACGTCTTACGGCTAAAATGATGATGATGATGATGATGACCTAGTATCTTGTCTCGTGTAATCATAGCAGGTACATAAAATGCGACACGCTAGGTTGTCGTACAACCTGTAATGCTCGCGGTGTCTATCTGGTACATGTCTAAAATCCTGTCTTGAGCGGAGATTGGTCGTGCCATACAATACACAGGTCAATGAGGCTGGCTTCGTCTGACCTTGATTTTAATAACCTACGCGTAGGCCCTTGGCCTGCGCTAGGGCTGGCTACCCAATTATAATATTCTGTCAAAAGTTTAAATTAGGGAGTTTCAATTAAAATCTATTTATTTGGTACTAACTTTAATCTGCGGCTTTGCCCGCGTTATTTAAAGATAAAACAATGGTTTCGTCTGTAGAGTATCAACATTTGAGGATGAGGGATGTATTGCCAATTTTTTTAGTTCTAGTTAACAAATGAAAAAATCATCTTGAATTTTCCAGGATTTGTGAAACAATAGCAATATACAGTAGGTAGGTGAAAAATAGATATTGTTTGTTGGCTATTAAAATAACATCAAAATTTCCTGTATTCAAATCTAATGAGTAGATAATAAAACAAAATATAAGCTAATACTAACACTACAAAAACAGTTAGACTGCATGTTTTGGCAGATAATTATAAAACAAAAATTAACCTATGCACAAAAAAAAAAAAAACATACAGTCGAATTGATAACCGCCTCTTTTTGGAAGTCGGTTAAAAAATATCTAACCACGGTTCTTTCAATAAAAATAGCATTTGCTGATAGTGATTTTATTTATTTGGGTGTTTTATTATTTTTTTATAACAAAACTAAGTTCCCGGTGTTCTGTACGCTTAAAATTTGCAACAAAAGCATTCTTCCTACTCCATTTTCATTATCAATTAGCCCTTTCAGGTCAAATCCGTAATTTAGAATTGGTTAGGTATTTAGTTACCACCTGTTCCACTATTTTTTCTACCAATAGAACAAGTTTGAATAAACATTATGCATTTTTTGCGTACATCAGATTTGCTGGAAACGTATCCTTGTGGCCCAGCTAATATTGCCATCTCAAAACGCATCAATAATAAAAAAAAAGGTAACCAAATAAAAGTCTATAAACTGGTCACCAAAAAGTACTTTCTTATTTTATTTTTTATTTATTTATTTAAGTCCACCTACACTGTGTACATCAATACAATTTATCAAAACTTTAAACAGAAATAAAAATATAACTAAATGTCACAATAATTACAGGTGAAGACAGCATGCAATAATATTGAGCGATAAAATAAAATAATATGTAGTTAAATCAGTTAAACATAAACACGAATGAGGTATAAAACGATAATTATTTTGTTAACATTCAAAGTTTTGTCAGTATTAAAAATTAAAATTAAAAAGTCAAGTAATAAATGTCACAAAGAAAATACAAATAATTAAAAACTGTTCAGATAGTCAGAGACCTCAGAGACTTCTTAAAACTAATAACGTTGTCACCAAATATATCGATATCGGTTGTCTTAGACAGAGTATTATACTGACGCACCATTCTAGACAAGGGTGCATTGAATCCCAGGTTAGAGCTAGAACTCGGAGCAGAGAAAAGATTGAAGCGCGATACTCTAGATAACGTTCGAGGATTAGTTAGATTTAGCTGGTAAAGTAAGTCCGGAGTGTCTAAAATTCCGTTAGCGAGTTTGTAAAGACATAAAAGGTCCAGTGTCTGCCTACGATGTGTCAGTGATTCCATCTTAAAGTACTGGAGTCTAGCGTCGTAGCTCTTTCATCGAATACGGCACGTACGAAATACACGATTATTATATTTTAAATTATAACAAAGCCTCATTCTTAAATAAATTTATTTGCAATATTACGACATTGGAAATATCATTGTTAATTATGAAAATTGTCATATGTAACGATAATTACGTGTAATGTCAAAGTGCGGGCATTCGTGACTGACGTACGATCGACTTGATCCGAGATTGCTGTACGTATGATATATTTATGGGATCATGCATCAAGATGAAATTCCTATAGAGTCACAATATCTCAGTGAAAACAGACAAAAATGTCCGAGCGTTATTATACATACATTGTATCAATAAAATTATATACATACTTCACAATGTCACATTTACTTCAATTTAGACGTTATGTCACTTGCATAGTGTTCAACGTTAGTTGTCCCCTATGTCATCGTAGCTCTGGCATCGCGCGGTGATGTAGTCAGATCGTGGTTACCTTGTAACTAAATAACAAGTCTGCGCAATTCATAGCGTGCGCAGAGTTTTGGTTCGAACATTTTTTTGGCACGACTTTGACTATCGGTCTTACATATAAACTTTATTTAAGTTAAACAATGCTTAAAATTGCTCTGTCTCGTTTTCACCTTTGACATTACTGTCAACGAGAAATTGTCAGCAATTTTAAACATTGCTTAACTTTTAAGTAACGTTTATAATTAAGACCGTATATGTATTGTATCTCGATGGGATCATGGCTGTACAATACTGTACATACGCATATTTGTGTGTACCTACTTTGTATCATACATACCTTTATTATAAAAGTGATGGCGTCCCGTCAGTATATTATTAACACTTAGTCGAATGGTAGCGGTTTTTATTACAAGCTTTTATTAAACTTGCAATGTTTGTTTAAGTCAAATCTTGCAAGCTGAATTATTATAACCAGTTTCTCATAACTGATTTTGCATACATTTTTATTTCTGGTGACAATACAATAAGCAATACCCAATTCTGCCAAAAAATATAAAAAAAGGACATTTAAATAAAAATTAAAAGCAACATTTAAATAAAAGATTGTAAAATATTTTCAAACGAAAGTTTGTTTTTCTGTTAGACAGGCTTTTATGATTTTATTTATATTTTCAAAAAGACTGTGCTCTAGAGATAACTGAGTGACAATGAAATTTCAAATTGTTATTTTTGTTGTTACATGTTTTGGTAAGTGAAACAATTCAATTACTTATTTGTTTATATAGCACCTGACTATCTATTTCGTATCTATGTAAACACACTCTCAATAATTTTGTTGATAAAACTACTATTTAATAGTACAATAAATATTTAAATCTGGCGGAACTTGTAATGCAGTTCATATTAGGTATATGTTTTTTTTACACTATGAAACACATAATGTTAATGTTTCAGTAACGATTGTTAAATTTAAAGTTTTATATTTTGTAAAAAAACGTGCTTTTCCAAGCATGTCTATTCGTATGTCCGTCTGTCTGTCTATCTGTCTGTCCATTTGTCCATCCGTCCTGATTCTTTAGACTCTTCTAAATTCTATAGTTATTAAGATAAGTGCATGAAAATGTGCACTATTTCAGTTTTAGTATAGATCTCAATCCTTAAATTATAACAAAAAAAATATTACTTTATTAAATATGAAATCTGACCCGCTAAAGTGGCAAAAAGTTGGTCCCCCTGCATTCCTAAACTATTAGCAAAAGGGCGAATTTATTCTTGCTTAGCTACGGAGCCCAACGATATGCGTGTCTTTACACGTTAATGGCCAGTTAATGATATTAAAAACTTTTTGAGTTTTATATGACGAAACGACTGTTTTAAGATTTTACGAAATGAAGTAGAAATTAAGGAGGTAGACTGGGAGTTGGAATATTTTGTGAGAAAAGGTATTTTTTTTTTAGTATTTAAACCAGTCATAGGATTTCAAGACGTAAAGATAATTGGCATAGTTAATGATCTTTTGGATGGGTTGGCACTCGAGAAATGGAACCAAGAAGAATTCGCGTGTCGTTATGCTACCGAGGCCATTTTAAATGGAGTAAAGAACAACACACTCTGGGCCAGCTGGGGTAAGTTTTTAGGTTTTGATTATACAAAAAATCAAAATGTTCAAGTTTTTCTTCCATTCATTGGTATATGCATAAATGAAGAGTATTTTTATAAAATCTGATATTTGAAATGGTTTTTCAGTGTGGGATTCTATGCAACTACCAGTCGGTACTTTATACGGATCATTGTATCACCTTGGCAACTTTGACCAATGTCTGACAGTGCCCTCGCCATCTCACCAGGTTGTTGAAACACAGTACTGTCTGGTGGATGTGAACTTACCTGCTTTGCACATATATGAGGAGGAACAGGTTGATCCTTATGATGATGTTGGAAGATATATTAGAGTGAGTAACTTTCTGTTAAGATAATTATTTGATATGTATTGCGTTGTGGGCTGTTGAGCTGTTTTGTGATCTGTTCTAGAGTCTAAATGAGATTTCAGGCCATACCACAAGGTCTATTAAGGACTAAGAATTTATGAAGGTTTTAGGATTTCTCTCTTATGCAAGATGAGGATAGATTTCTCTCAGATTCTTAAAAACAAAAAAGATGGCGATGAGATGAGATGGCGGCCAAGCGTAAGCCTATCTATTATTTAAAATTGTAGCCTTAGTACAAGTTTTGATAGTATTCGAAAACTTTTTTCGTTTTCGTATTGTTCCATACATTGCTGGGCTAAAAGGTATTCGAAAACTTTTTTCGTATCAGAGTGAAGCAATCTATACCGCCAATTACTTCCGATTTTAGTTTCTCCACGTTGCCGATAGAGGCGCTTTACTAAAATGTATGGAACAATAAGTAAACGAAAAAAGTTTTCGAAAATATCAAATCTGGGACTAAGCGTACAGGTACATTCAGACAGCAGCACTACTTGTTGAGTTTGTGGAAGACAAACATGCTTTATTCGATATCGTACCTTTGGTCTTTCCCTTCTTGACTTCAACATAAAGCAGGCTAATAAAAAAAAATTGTTGTTGAAAATTATAGACAAAATTCCGACACGGAAAACGACTCAACACCATATTTCTGGGAGTCTGTCTTCCCGCGATCTGCAAGACAGAAACCATTGCCAAGATATCTCGCCACATATTTGGACTATCGCATCTTCCATTTAAAGATATCATGGTGGACCCTCGTGACTGTCAAGTGGCTGGAACAGTTGAGAAACCGATGGGACACTATATGTTTTGGTAAGTTTAACCAAAGATTATATACTAGAGAAGATCGATGATAGCAGTACTTTGTACCGTACCCCGGAAATTTGCCAAAATACCTGTTGAAACTTAGAGGGCGCCACAATTTGTCCGGGCAATAGGTTGTCTCGAACTTACGTGAGATGGCGTACGAAAGGGTTCAAAAAATTACGGTAGCGCAACATTTCAAAAGAAGCGCACCCGATATCAGTAGATGGCGCTTTTCTTCGCGCTCACAGAATGCATCACAGAATAGAACGTAGTAGTCAGGTCAGTTTCGTTTCACAATGCGACGTTGCCAGTTCGTGCTGAGAGTTAGGCCCGCGCCGTGCGACGTTGCCAGCGCTGTATCGACTTGATTTTATGCATGGGTATAGTTCTCAACCGGAGAGTGACATAGGCTACTAGTAAAATTCTAGATAAATTAGGTAGGTATTTACCGACTGAACGCGCACAAATCCACTCTCCATTACAGGTACCTAGTAGGTACCTTCCTACTGTATCGTCAAAATTTTACGTAATTTTATTCTAGTAAATAAATAAAGCACACAACTACTACCTACTATGAAGTCGGTACACTACTAGACTACCTACTACACAAACAAACACACTGCTTTCCTGATACCTACCGTAAAGATGAGTACAAAATACCTATGAACTTCTAGGCTGGAATGTAATTACTGTTTTAGTAGGTACAATACTTACCTACCTAAGTACCTACTTAACCTTCGCGCGGGCAGGCCTGGCCAGACCTGACGCACTCCGCACTCTAGGTACCTATAAAGCTACAAGTAGCCGACTTCTCAGAACCGGAAACTCCCGTGTCCACTGTCGTGCGATACACAGAGATAACGCGACAAGAGTTACGCGATAGAGGCAACTTCTATAGGTACGCATATATACTTCGGCGGACCATATTTTGCAAATAAGGTTAGGTACCTACCTATCTACTCATGAATACCATGAATAAAAACCTTAAAAATTACAAAACATCCACACTATTCAAAAAATACCTATAGGTACCTACCTACATTATTACCTAGAACTAGGTATTAAATAGGTACCTGATTTCCGAATCCATACAATCAGCCGACCTTGATCGTGAACTGGGAAGCGAAGGTAGTTACCTACTATGTCCCGACTAGTTTTGGTAAACACATTTTGTGTATGACATTTTGAATATAGGTATAGGTACTTTAGGTACATAGGCGACTAGCAGAGGTCGATGCTTGAGTGTAGATAGTCATAAAATCAAAGGAAGCAGTTATTAGAGTCCAGAAACCTTTCGGACAACAGTCATTGCGGCACCAAACTAACGTTAGATCCGCTCAGTTGGAAAATCACGCGACCGCAAACCGTATCTGGGCGCGTTAAGGTTCACGTTCGCGTGATTTTCCAACTGAGCGGATCTAACGTTAGTTTGGTGCCGCAATAGCTGTTGTCCGTAAGGCCCTAGATTCACTTAGTTGCAGGAGTCACAGTTTAAACGTAGATAATCGGAGCCCAGATTCACTTGCAGGGGTCACAGGGGCGAACGTGAACCTTATCGCGCCCAGATACGGTTTGCGGTCGCGTGATTTTCCAAATCGTAAGGCCCCAGGTACAGATAAACAATATGAGAAGAAATTCCCGCAATTCACACCTAACCACGTTAGCATTTATTTTAGCCCATTACTGAGCAGGCCAAAGCTATAGAGGTCATACCGCCTCGTCTTTCGTAATTTACTGTCCTGTCTGCCCCAGTAAAGTAGTGGAGAAAACAAAACCCTACCACGCCCAAATTTTGGCTCGAGGTAGTAAAGCTCATTTTAAGTTTTAGTATTTTTTTTGCATATTTTTTAATCTCTGGTTTAGGAAATACAACTAGTTCTAGTTTTTAGTTTAAATTATAGTCTAAGTTAGGTCTTACGATTTTGACGACCTGAAATACCCGGCTCCTCAAGCATTTTGTCCCAGGTCAATCCAGGCAAGGATAGTGACCTTCACTGGCTTTCCAACGATAGGTCATTTAGTATTTTAAGACTCTTAGGTACTAGAGCTACTAAGTAGCGAGGCGGAGCCTAAATACCCGATTTTTTGAAGGTCCATAACTTCGGACACAAAGGTCCAATCAAAAATCTGACGTCATAAACCTCATTTTTTCTAGCAGACGATGACGTTAAACTCAAAAACTCGGCTTTAGGACCTACCCCTAAAGACCCCAAATTGGGTTTGTAATTACGTAACCGGAAATTCATGTTAAGAGGGGGCATCCGAAATTTTATGCAAATATGCCATGATATTATAACTAAACCAAATATCCTATCAACGTAATAATTGATATATATGATTTTTCAATTCATGTTTTTTCCGCCATTAAGACAGAAACATAATAGCAAGATATTTACTCTGTATGCGCGCTGGTATTGTATTTAACACGAAATCACGATGAATGGCAAAATTCAAATGAAAGGAATGAAAAAGGGGGAACTCACGTCTTATCCAGTGGTTTTCAGCCAGGATCGTCCTGGATTCAATCCGCAAACTTCGAGAGGACACCGAACACTTCACAGCTAAGTTTTTCTATTATTTTAGTGGTACACACACGATCAAAATCAGTAAAAATATGTAATTATTACGGGAGCAGAACAGTCGCCGTCCATTGATCGAAAACGATTGTTTTTAAGAATGCATTCCGCATTCAACGCACTATATGCATGAGAGTCCGACAAGGACGGGGAGAGGAAATTTAGGTAGGATGAAAGGAGAGGTACTTGACTTCTGCCATTACAAATAAAACATTAAAACTAGAATCGAATTAATAGTTTTAGCGTAAACATCCCCCCCGCCTTGACAGGACGGAAGGCCTTCAATGATACAAGGCACATACAAAATAAAGGTCACTTTAACGCGCCTAACACAGATGCGTTAAACTAAAATAAAATCACAAATAGGTAATCTATTGAAGATAGCCAGTACTTAGCATCAACAATAATTTTAAAGTAAGTTAAATCTAACTTTGTATTACAAATTATTACTAAATTTATTTATAGCTAAATTAGAGTTGTGGACTGTATATTTTATTGTGTTGGTAAGGGATAAACTTTAACCACGGGCCTACGATAAATCCCAGACCTCGTACGGACATCCACGACGCGCACGATCGAATCCTTGCCCTCAAACGTCCGTTCGATCACACCGATAGGCCAGTCAAGAGGAGCACTGTTTGCCGACTCTAGTAGAACGACAGTCCCCTTTTGGATAGAAGCAGTGTGCTTCGTCCATTTATTTCGCACTTGAAGGGTGTGAAGGTATTCAATCTTCCATCTCTTCCAGAATGACTGGACGAGATGGTCAACTAGACGTTTTTTACGCAACAGGTTGACGTTCACGTTGGATAGATCTTCTGAGGGTAGTGATTTAAGAGGGGTAAGCACTAGAAAATGTGAGGGAGTTAGCGCTAAAGGCTCGGCGGGGTCATCACTCAACACTGACAGAGGGCGCGAATTTAGCAGTGCTTCTATTTGAGTAAGCACCGTCAACATCTCCTCATACGTCAAGAGCTGAGTTCCCACTACTTTCGAAAGAATAGTCTTGACCGAACGCACGTTAGCTTCCCATGCCCCCCCCATGTGGGGGGCTGAAGCTGGGTTTAGCTTCCATTCGATGCGATTGTCACGCAATTCATTCGCGAACTTGTCGCAATACTCCTCAGATTCGAGCAATTGATACACGTTTTCTAAGTAGGCCTTAGCACCTACGAAATTCGTTCCCCGGTCAGAATACATCGTACTAACGGGTCCTCGTCTAGCGAGGAAACGTCGGAGAGCGTTTAAGAACGATTCACTGGTAAGATATGGCGCCAATTCCAAATGTACGCTCTTCGTGACAAGACAAACGTACAGGCAAATATAAGAGCGTACAGCGCGTATACCTCGACCACGATGTATAACGACCGAAAGGGGTCCGCAAAAATCCACTCCTGTATGACAGAACGCCTTAGCCTCATTAACCCGGCATGCAGGTAAGCTTGCCATCATAGGAAATTGATTTGTCGGTCGCACCCGAAAGCAAATGTTGCATTTCTGTACGCGAGTTCGCACAATGTTACGAGCCGACATAATCCAATATTTTTGTCGCAATAATGACATTAGAAGCTGCGGTCCAGCATGCAAATTCTTGCGATGATAATATTCAATTATCAAATTAACGATATGATCGCGACGCGGTAGTAAAATAGGGTGTTGACTGTCATATCCTATGTTGGCATTAGTCAAACGACCACCGACGCGCAAGATATCGTTTCTATCAACGAATGCGTTGAGTTTACGAAAAGCTGGCGGCAATTGTTTGCCCGCTTTGCATTTAGTTATTTCATCGGCGAAATAAACACTTTGCAGACTTTTAACTATTGCAAGTTCTGCATCTTCAAAATGGGAGAGATTATATTTAGTCGGTAATTTTTTGACAAAACGAAGGACATAGATCACTATTCGAAGCAATCTGGTCCAAGTGGAGACTCGATTGGCGAGCTCACACAAAGGAGGAAGAGGTGGAACGTCCGGTTCAATTGTCGCCATGACGCTCACTTTCGCTTCAGGAATATCGTCTGAAGTGCTGAAATCATTATTCAGTGGCCATTCAGAGCGAGGTTGATAAGCAAACCTCGGTCCATTAAACCACAATGGATGCACTATCAACTGCGCGGGAGTTAACCCTCTGCTCAAACAATCCGCAGGATTATCTTGGCCCGCAATATGGTGAAAATGACTAGGGTCAAGTTTTTCTTGAATTTGTGAAACTCTATTCGCGACGAACGTTTGCCAGCGACTTGGCGTGGCATGTATCCACGCGAGAGCTACTTTACTGTCGGTAAACGCGTAAACAGAACATACCGGCAAAGAGTAGGTATCGATTACCACTCGCATTAGTTTGGCAAGAAGAAGGTTCGCGCATAATTCCAATCGAGCGACCGTAACAAGCGTTTTTGATGGTGCGACCCGCGATTTAGCGCACACTAGGTTGACCACGATATGACCAAGTTTTGGAAAGTACACATGAATGTACACCACTCCTCCATAAGCTACTTCGGAAGCGTCAGCGAATCCCAGTAGGGTAATGACGCAATCATCAGTAACACCAACGTGACGAGGCAATCTGACGTTTTGTAACAATGGCAATTCAGATTCAAACCTTTGCCACAACTTGACTATATTTGGATTAGGCGTTTCGTCCCAAGTTAAATTTTGGTCCCAAAGTGATTTAACTACTAATTTGGAAAAAAGTGTGACAGGGGCAATAAACCCAGATAAATCCCACAAACGAGCAATTCGGGAAAGTATGTTCCGCTTTGTACACGAGCGTGGTTCGAGGTTCACAGTAAATGTGAACACGTCTTCGGCCGGCAACCAATGCAATCCTAATATTTTTAATTGATCAGCTGGGCTGAACTCCACGGCTTCAGAAACACGATGTTCGGGCGGAATACTTTCCATTACCTCAGGCGAGTTACTCGAAAACTTGACTAAGTCGAATCCTGCAGTTGCAAACATCTTTATCAATTGATCAGATAATTCGACGCCTTCTGCTTCCGATAAGCAACTCGTGGCTAAGTCGTCCATATAAATGTCTCGTTGTGCAACGCTGCTGGCCGCCGGATAGCGAGCTTGTTCATCTATAGCTAATTGGCGAACCGATCGCACAGCTAAGAAAGGGCTACAGCATAGACCGAACGGAACACGCGTCATTTCAAATATTTTAATAGGTTCATTAGGATCAAATCGATACAACAATCTTTGAAAACGCCAGTTGTCGTCACTCATTAATATTCTTAAATACATTTGCCGAATGTCGGCACTTATTGCAATAGGCAATAATCGAAACCGCAATAAAATTTGGAATAAATCATTTTGTAAATTCGGTCCAGTATGTAATATGTCATTCAACGACACTCCATTTGAAGTAGCACTACTCGCGTCTAACACTACACGTAAACGGGAAGTCGACTTGTCGGTCCTCACGACCCCATGATGAGGTATCACATAATCCGGTACATTAAAATCCGCGGAAACGTTATCGATCGCTCGCAAATAACCTTTATCTAAATACTCACGAAATACATTGTCATATTCCTTTTTAACTGAAGGGTCAGCCAGTAATTTCCGTTCGAGCGATAAATACCTACGCTCCGCCGTATACATCGAGTTACCTAAAGATGACGCATCTCCTTTAAACGGCAGCGATACTACAAAACGACCGGTTTCATCGCGTCGAGTGGTACTTGCATACAATTCTTCGCACTTCCGCTCGTCCGGTGACAACATATTATCAGTATTAGGTACTTCTTCTAACTCGAAAAACCGACTTACACAATTACCGAGCGATTCGTCAATCGTACAATAAGCGCGGACGACATTGCACGTAGCATTATGCACCGGAGCTTGACCTACGATAAGATATCCTAACAAAGTTTCGATACCTACCGGTTCACCTGCACTACGCGACACAGTGTTAGGGCGCAGTATACGCGCGAACAAATCGGAACCTAGTATGAGATCAACGCCCGACGGTGAGCTATAGCGGCTATCAGCTAAAGGTAGATTTTGCAAATAATCAAGTTGCGCGGTATCAATTGTTGATACCGGAAGTGCATCCGTAATCCGACTAACTACTAGCGGTTGGATAGTAAACTTCACCTCGTCATTATGACGAGAACGTAAAGTAAGGCAAGTTATACCTTCAACGGGATTGGTGACGTCACCGACTCCGGAGACGTATTTACTTGCAGTCGAGTACAACGGCAGGTTCAAACGCCGACAACATTCAGTTGTGATAAAATCGCGTTGCGACGCGCTGTCAATAATGGCACGTACCAGATGAATATTTCCCATTTCGTCAACAAAGTGACATTGGGCCGTACCTAAGAGCACGGAAGTCCCGGGCTTAATATCATCAGTTCCACTGACAGCAGCGCATTTAATACCTACAGCACACAACGCAACAGGACAGTCGGTATTGCACTGACTAATAGGTCCTACATCGTGTGCGCTGCTAGGCCGCGCGGCTAATGAACGCTCGTCTACCGTAGCCGACTGCTTGCTTTGTTTATTTACATTACTGATAAGAGCGATGTTGTGATTCCCGCTGTTCTGCGATGCAGTAACGCTCCTATTAAAGGATGTACTTGCATTACCAAAGTGCAATAAATCGTTATGCGATCGTAAACACGAGGTACACCTACCTTTGGAGGGGCAATTGGGTAACGTGTGTTTACCTAAACAATTTACGCATAAATTATTGCGCTTGATTATCACAAAACGATTACGAGGAGACGTAGACAGGAACGTGGGACATTTGGCCAATGGATGATTCAATTGGTCGCAACAAACACAATTAGTGTGTTCCTGCACGTTCACAAAAGTTTTAACATTATTTGATCGTGATCCTGAAGATTTATTTGACATACGAGTTGTATTATTTGAATCTACATTTTTGCGAAATTGAGGCGACTTCATGTTATCTGTGACGTTGTAAGCTCGTTTCAATAGATGAGCATGTTTACGCACAAATTCCACGAATGCATCGCAAGTAGGCAGGCTATCTGAGTCATCGAGCGACATTTCGAACGCTTTTACTGTTTCTAGGTTAATCTTTTTGCAGCCAATATGTATGAATAACAAATCCTCCAAGCTAGCTATCTTCAATTGATGAAGCGCAGAAATAATCGAAGAAAACTTATCAATAAAAATTTCCAAGCTTGCGGGTGTGTTATCTATGGCTGGCAGGTTCATTAACCTGTCGAGGTAATTCGCGGCCATCAGTCGCCGGTCATTGTATCGACTTATTAAAGCCTTCCAAATAACGTTATAATTTTCAGCAGATGGTAAAATACCTTGGCAAATAGTGAGCGCATTGCCACTCAATTTACCCATGAGATATATCACCCTCTCGCCGTCAGATAACTTCGTATTTTCGTGAACAGCCGTACGAAAGGTTTCATAGAAAACAGGCCAGGTTTCCTGATCGCCAGAAAAAGAACACAACTCTAATTTAGGTAGCCGTATATTCTTTACATCCTGTTTATGGTTCTCTAATGAACTTTCTGAGCATTGTTTTTCAGATAATTGATTTACTTTAAATTTAATTTTAGTATAAAGTTGTTCAAATGCCATTAACGATTGATAAGAATTAACAGATTTCGCAGCAGTTTCCTCTAATGACATTTCGCAAGTACATTTCATTTCGAGCGTTTCTATATACCTATCACGCATGTTATCGATTGTAAAACTGGACGCTAGAAATGATTCGACCTGCGCAGGATCACTAGCATCTAACGTTCGCAGAGAATCATAAATCGATTGAACATGCTCGAAATATGCTGACAATTTATTCTGTAATCTATCAATATCTTTTTCTTTTTTAGTACTCGTCATTTTGTGCAAAGGAATTAATTACCAAAACAAATACTAACTAATTAGAAGTTATAAGTACTGGCCAGTAAATTAAATTACCTATTGGTTCAAAATGGCGGAATACGCACCGGCAAACAACGTGCAAAGCACGTGCCCGTATTTCGCGAAATATAGCAATTACCAGGTCGAGATGAGTAAATAACATCCGTATCGAAGTGACCAAAACTATGTATGCGCGCTGGTATTGTATTTAACACGAAATCACGATGAATGGCAAAATTCAAATGAAAGGAATGAAAAAGGGGGAACTCACGTCTTATCCAGTGGTTTTCAGCCAGGATCGTCCTGGATTCAATCCGCAAACTTCGAGAGGACACCGAACACTTCACAGCTAAGTTTTTCTATTATTTTAGTGGTACACACACGATCAAAATCAGTAAAAATATGTAATTATTACGGGAGCAGAACAGTCGCCGTCCATTGATCGAAAACGATTGTTTTTAAGAATGCATTCCGCATTCAACGCACTATATGCATGAGAGTCCGACAAGGACGGGGAGAGGAAATTTAGGTAGGATGAAAGGAGAGGTACTTGACTTCTGCCATTACAAATAAAACATTAAAACTAGAATCGAATTAATAGTTTTAGCGTAAACATACTCGATACTTTAATGTTTTGAAAATAGTGCCTTTTTGCTAATTTTTTTGATTTTACTTGGAAAGTACTTCAGTTACATATCTAAAATAAATACTCATCGAAGGAAAATATAGTTTGTTTTTCAGTGTTAAGACAAAATTTACCTAGATTAATTAGTACTCTCATAATAAATTATATTCGATTTGAGACTTACGTCCTTTAGTTCTAAGCAACTATTCGGTCAAACGGTAAGTCCGATATTCAGTCTTATTCTGTTGCGCTTTGCATCTAAATAGCGAAACATGCTCCGTTCAACCTCAGTACCGCACTGTGCCTCAACGGGGAAGGACGCACGCGCTTGCTTTTCGCCTTGGTTTTATCTTCCGAGTGCGATTATATCAACACCTACTGTATTTTCAAACAAAGGATAATATAAAAAAATCGATGGCTCGAACGCGACCACTTGACGCGGCAACCAAGTGGTGCCAATGACCTTAGAGCACAGACTAGGTAAAGCTACTACGAAAAAATAACATAGATACAAATAAAATGGATATGACTAGGCCGTAACGCATCCATTATTATGTATGCTCAGTAATATAACTATTAGAGTCGGAGTGTTTCTTTGTGACAGACAAACAGACAGAGAGAGAGATAGAGAGAGACGGAGAGAAGCAGAGAGAGAGTCAGAAAGATAAAACTAAAAATTAAAAGATAATATAAAATAATTTAAGTTTATTATAATTTATTATGAGAGTACTAATTAATCTAGGTAAATTTTGTCTTAACACTGGAAAACAAACTATATTTTCCTTCGGTGATTATTTATTTTAGATATGTAACTGAAGTACTTTCCAAGTAAAATCAAAAAAATTAGCAAAAAGGCACCATTTTCAAAACATTAAAGTATCGAGTAAATATCTTGCTATTATGTTTCTGTCTTAATGGCGGAAAGAAAATGAATTGAAAAATCATATGTATCAATTATTACGTTGATCGGATATTTGGTTTAGTTATAATATCATGGCAAATTAGCATAAAATTTCGGATGCCCCCTCTTAAAGAAGAGCGTTCAAGACACACATAATTTTGGTGGTATGGTTCCTTATCCAAAGCCATACATACAATGGAGATACTTTTCTGTATTTATGTTTATTCGCCTGAGTTAGGTAATTATCAATTAAAAAAACCGACTTCAAAATTAGTAGGTACCTAAAACTACTGAACGAAACCAACGAAATTATTGTACAAATTTAATGAAATATCTATGGGACCAATCTAAAAATCCAAATCAGTTTTTAAATGATGGAGTTCTAAAGTAACAAACAACCGAATCATTGAGAACCTCCTTATTTTTTGAAGTCGGTTAAATAATCTTGCAGTACTGTACCGCACCGCCTTGATGCGGTTTGACCTTATAGGCAGTTATCTTCATATACCTACCTACATAGCAGAGCAAAAAAGCAGAGTGCGACGTTGCCGCTTCGTGCGAGTATTTGTACGGAACCCTCAGAGTGCGAGTCCTACTCACACTTGTCCGGTTTTTTTAGTAGGTAGGTATAAGAATCATAGCCATGTCCGCTTTTGGTAAATTAGGTAGGTACTTACCGACTGAACGCGCACAAATCCAGTCTCCTTTACAGGTACCTAGAAGGTACTTACCTACTGTCTCGTCAAAATTTTATTCAAGTAAATAGGTAAATAAAGCACACAACTAGACTACTACATAAATAAACACACTACTTTCCTGATAGCTACCGTAAAGATGAGCACAAAATACCTATGAACTTCTAGGCTGGAATGTAATTACTGTTTTAGTAGGTAGGTCCAATACTTACCTACCTAAGTACCTACTTAACCTTCGCGCTGGAAGGCCTGCTGGCGCTCTCCGCACTTTAGGTACCTATCAAGCTACAAGTAGCCGACTTATCGGAAGCGGGAACTCCCGTGCTCACTCTCACGCGATACACAGAGATAACGCGACGCGAAGAGTTACGCGATAGACAGAGAGGCAACTTCTAGGTTAATATAGCTATAGGTAGTTAGCGCTCGCGCGTCCTGAATTGCACTTTATTGTGTAGTAGCAAGAGTTGCTATGGTTTTGTGGAGTGAATCTCCTGGGTCCTGGGGCCTTACAGCTAGCTGTTAAAGCAATCCAGTTTAGGTGATGAAAAAATGTTGCGCGACCGCAAATCGTATCTGAGCGCGTTAAGGTTCACGTTCGCGTGATTTTCCGAACTGCGCTGTATTAACGTTAGTTTGATACCGAGTTAGCAGTTGGCCGTAGGTAAGGCCCCAGGGGCCTTACGGACAACTGCTATTGCGGCACCAAACTAACGTTAGATCCGCTCAGTTGGAAAATCACGCGAACGTGAAAAGTACACAAGTTAAGAAAGTAAAACAATGAGGCGATGTTTAAATAAAAAACACAACCTTTTCTATATAATTTTATTGATTATTAAAGTACTTTTCAAGACAAAAATGTACCTTGAGATCGACAAAATGCCATTTGATCAGGGGGCAGATTTGATAGTTTTCGAAAACTTTTTTCGTATACGTTTCGTTCCATACATTGCTGGGCTGAAAGGTATTCGAAATCTTTTTTCAAATTAGACTGAAGCAATCTATACCGCTGATTTTAGTTCCTTCGCGTTTCCGCTGGAAGCGCTTTACTAAAATGTATGGAACAATACGTAAATGAAAAAAGTTTACGAAAACTATCAACTTAATTATCCATGAAAAAATAGTAATGTTGAAATTCCTGATATTATTTTAGTTAAATGTTAATTATTTACATTCTAAATTATTTAACTAAAAAAATGTATTATTATAAGACATTTTAAAGTAGGATTATTTTATTGTAAAGCGCCATCTACTGGATATCTATTGTATTACTAAAGGTGCTTGCAAAGGTAAGTTCGGTAAGTTATTGGTTTCGTTGCCGTAGTACTAACTATTATTATATTCTGTGTTTTCGTACAGTTTCAGTCTAATTCGATACTCCTAGCGCCATCTAAACAATCACTTTGGATCTATTTTAAGGGTCACGAAATTTTCTAGAGGGTTAGTAGCGGTCGGTTTAACATTAGATGGAAATATTTGTTGAGACTAAAGGGGTTATGGGGAAAGCCGAAAGGCGTTCATAGTACCAGTCATTATGAACAACTTTTAACTCGAAAATTGGTAGTTATAAATGTTCACACTATTATTTTTTAGTCTATCAAAAATTAACATTGGTTTATATTTTGTTTCTTGGAATTTGCTTAGTGTGAGTTTTTTATCGAATTCACTTGAACGCTATGTTGAAACTACCGATGTGTGTGATCATAAAGACTATAAAGATCTGTTCATTTAAATATAATTATGCTGGACACAAATGTCTAGTACTTGAAACATTTACCTACACCATCTGTCGTATTGGCGTGGGGTAGGTTTCAATCACCCAGTTTCATATTCAATTTCTATTTGAACACAAATTATTCCAATCGATCGTATAACGTGTTTTTTTCCTATTGGTCCTATTCACAAAAATCATAATCATTTATTGACCAAAAAATTGAGCACTATAGTTTTTTTTTTTTTTTTTAAAGCTTTTTTGTATGCTATGATAAGTTTCTTTATAGGACCAATAGGAAAAAAAAAACACTTAAAATGCCATTATAGATATATTATGTAGAAGTCTCGCACTGTTCGATTTAATCGATTGTCTCTGCCCCTTACCTGTAAGTTGTGTATTGATTTAACCTTCGGTTTTTCCTCCGAACAATGCCCCAGGTATTATAGGTATCTAGGCGGCGGTGACGTGGTTAATGAGTTTAATGCATCCATTTTAAAAATAGAGTAGAGCCGGTTTGAGCACATCAACTAAAACAAAACGCGCAAGCGCGACGATTGCAAAAATTGGAAACTCTATTTTTAGCAAACTCTTAAGATCAGATTATTAACCCGTAGTATGCGAGCGCAGGAGTTTTATATATGGCTAAAATCAGGTACTTCAACTACCTTTTCAGTAATTCAGGAAAAAAAAAGTTTTAAATAAAAGTATAAAATACGTGCATAAGTATTATAATATACCATTGTTATTGTGTTTAAACCTTCTTAAACTTAATATTATTCTTATTGTTTTAATACTCACCATTCAAGATCAGAAGATTTAAAAAAAGCTGCGGCATTGCATACTTTTTAATAAAACATGGTATTTTATCTAAATACAATCAGGGGCCTTACGGCCAACTGCTAACGCGGTATCAAACTAATGTGAAATCCACTTTGTCGGAAAATCACGCAACGCAAACCGTATCTGGGCGCGTTAAAGTTCACGTTCGCGTGATTTTCCAACTGAGCGGATTTAACGTTAGTTTGATACCGCGTTAGCAGTTGTCCGTAAGGCCCCTGTTCATACTGATTAAATTTGTTGTATACTCGTGTGTGCCATTGAACCGGTAGGTACCATTCATCATCATCATCATCATCATCAGCCAGAAGACGTCCACTGCTGAACATAGGCCTCCCCCTTTAACCTCCACACTGAACGACAGCCTGCCTTATGCATCCACTAGATGCCCGCGACTCTCACAATGTCGTCGGTCCAGCTAGTGGGAGGCCTATACCTACGCTGCGTCTTCCGGTTCGTGGTCTCCACTCCAGAACCTTTCTTCCCCATCGGTTATCGGTTCTTCGAGCGATGTGGCCTGCCCATTGCCACTTCAACTTGCAAATTTTAACAGCTATATCGGTGACTCTGGTTCTTTGGCGAATATCCACGTTTCGGATTCTATCGCGCAAAGAAACTCCGAGCATAGCTCTCTCCATTGCCCGCTGTGTGACTCTGAGTTTTACTAAAAGGGGACCACGTCTCAGTACCATTGATAAAGGACAATTTGGCCGGTTTTATATGTACCTACGTGAATGCTTGAAGCACAAATATTTTACTTACGAACAATTACTATGTTTACAGGTTTACTGTATTGGCCATGGCATCCATATGTATTTTGGTGTATTTTTTCGGATATAGTAATGACACATCTGATTCTACTGGTAAGACTCATTCCAATATTAAAGTATTAAATATTTTTCTAGTTTTATTCCAATTTTTTTTTATTAGTAGGTGTAGTTCAATCGAGATTAATTTACAATACTACACTAAGTTTTTTAATGCTGCATTTCCCGTGTTGTCGTCTAAACAAAAGTAAAAAAATATAACATTATGAATGCGAATGTGTTTGGTTGTTGATTTGTTTGTTTTTCTTCTACGCGGCAACATAGCGACAGAACGATGATTTTTGGCATAGATATAGATCAAGGGCCACAGAGTGATATGGGCTACTTTTTATACCGGAAAATTGGCAGTTCTAGGAGGATCGCATAACCGTTAACCAACCATCTCCACAACGGACGGACTTATCTCTTGTTTGATAATAAAGGTGTTGGTGTTTTTTTTGCAAAAAATCCTCACAAGTTTTTCTGATGTTTTCAGTTTCCAAAATAACACGTTGTTTCTGTCTCACACGTAATTTCGACGCCCTGACGGAGGTCAAACAGGATGAAATCAAGATACTCCATGGCATTAAATCATTCAATTGTGGCACTATAACCATAGTTCACTTGATATTAATACATCTATCGACTTTTGCTAACCAAACAGATGTTGAAAAGGTGAGAAAAGATTTAGTATCTACGCAAAAAATAAATGTACCTACCTAATCTTTTTTTTGTTCTTTTGTGGCACTAGATCGTAAGTTTTTTTTATCTGTTTTTAATCTGTATATTTGGTGTACACTATTTATAAAGAGTTTTTAACTATCTTGTTAACCCAACAAAACACAAAAAAATAATAGTAATCAAACAATTCAAAGACTGTTCAAGATCTAACGTTCAAGTCCACTGCCAGTTGGCAGCGTATTATCACCTGAAAGAATAGTAATGCTTAGACGTTTTGGTTAAGCTACTATTCGCCAGTATTTGAGTCACGCATTTCAAACATCATCGTGCAATTTTTTTTAGTTGCACAGTAAACCGTAATTTCGGGCAAAACGAATAACCCAATTTTTTTTCCAGGAAATGTTAAATAATTCACTCCTAAAGTTGAGTTTCCATTTCGACTTGTGTGCGGATACGTTCCTGGTAATATCAGGACTGCTTCACTTCAGGGGTCTTATGTCTAGTAGATCGTACCAGCCCTTCAAAACACTGTTGAAACGATACTTACGGTATTATTGCATTTGTAACACTACTTTTTTAACGTGGTACTAAGAAACATCACAATTTTTACTTGTGCGCACAATCCTTCCGACACTAATTGGTCTTATTAAAAAAAAAACATCATGATTTTAGATATAAGATGAATCGGTTTCTTCTAGGCAAACATGTTCCATCGTAGACCGCATCATAGCTTAACATCAGGCGAGTTGGCGGTCAAACGCAAACTTATTATAAAATTTAAAAAGGTGCTTTTCTACGAATCCCAACATGAAAGTTATGAAAGCTGCCCTGTCCATCATCAGGTGGCGGGTTCAACCTTTCTTACTTTTTAACAGGCTTCAAAAAAGGGGAGGTTCTCAATTTGGTTGTATTTTTTTATGTTTGTTACCTCAGAACTTCGTCATTTATAAATCACTGTTTTAAACTATCACGGTTGTTCACTACAGTTATATGATTTTTAACGGGATATATTATCCCGTTATGAATAGTAACGGCATATATTTCACTATTTATAAACCGATTTGGAAACTTCTTTATTAAAGGATATACTTTCAGATTAGTCCCGTAGAAATTTCGTTTAAATCGGTTTAGTAGTTTAGGTTTTAAACCAAAATAATTGAAAAAAAATTGTCATCCATGTAAACGAAGTTGCGTATTTACTAATTTAGAAGTCGGTTTTTTTATTGATAATTTATTATTTTCTTTTTATTTTATTTTTTCATTATTTTCTTTGCTGTATTCTAATGAATATAATTTTATTGATTTTTGGAACCACACAATAAATGACCAAACCGAAAGTTTCGAATTGATTGATTCTCGCAAGCTAATAATGAAAAATAATGCTGGCGTAATATTTCAGATTGGTTTTCCCGTTGTACGCTCTAAGCCTAGTGTTCATGACCTACGTAATACCGCATATTGGTTCGGGGCCAGCATGGCCTAGGATGATCAGAAAATACTTCGAGGCATGCACCAAATCCTGGTGGGGAAACCTTTTTATGTTCACTAATAAGGTGGATGGCGTAGGTATTGTAAGTACCAACAACTCATTACACTCATTGCCATCAATCAGCCTATTATAGTCCCACTGCTGGGACACAGGCCTTTTCTCAGAGAGAGAGAGAGAGAGAGAGAGAGAGAGAGAGAGAGAGAGAGAGAGATAGAGATAGATAGAAAGGTCATCCTCTCTCTCTGAGAAACGGCCTGTGTCCCGGAAAAAGGCTGTGTGAAAGGGGTCATGCCCTAATTCAGCTTGCTGGCCCGGTGCATGTTGGTGAATGTCATGTGTCACTGTGAACTTTTGAACTGTGAACTGTGTTTACTGTGAACTGTGAACTTTTGAGGTTCTTGGACATCGGTATCCGGGGATAACGTAACGTAGTACGTGTTAATCTAAGACAGCAGTCAGCTACCTTTTGGCAGGCAAGAGCCACATAGTGGCAAAATGATGTAGAGGCGGGCCGCGTTTACCACCAAGTTACGCCGAACGCACTCTGCGTTCGCTAACTAGTCTGGTCAAGCTGTAGAGGCCGTAAAGCCAACAGTATAAGTCAATATAAAAAAAAGAGGCGGGCCGCACTTGTTCATTATTTTGATAATAGGTATCTGTCTATACTCAGGTATAGATAAAAAATTAAAAAACATTATTATTAACAAAGGCCTCCTCCAAATTCCCTCCTGGAGGAATGGGATCCTCTCTATTTCGGGCAATTTGAGTCCAGTTTTTCAATTAGGAGTCCAGTTCGTTCCTCCATCTCCGTCTGGGAGGTCGTTTGCCATCCTGTGGAAACCACTGTGTCATGGTTTTGATCCAATGAATTTTCTTATAGAGATCGGTTAGATTCTAAGGTATAAACGAATTCTATAAGAAATTTCATTCAAATCCGTGTCTTGAATTGGGTATGTATGATTGTACACAAGTATGTATAGTAGAGTTTATGTAGTGGTACGTATGTAGTATGTATATTAAGGCAATAAGACTTGTGTTTGGTTTTTATTATTGTCATTTCTCCGAATTTGCCTTTGTAAAGATGATTTAAAAATTGAGACCTCTTATAAAAAAATTATCCTGTAATAAGCAAAACCACAATTTATTATACAAGTTTTTATTTGACCTGACCTGTTACTGTGGGACAAATATTGCAACTAAATTTTAGACCAGTTATCCTCAACCGATGAAACAAAAATTGGAATACTTATATAAGTTCGGTGACAATGCTATGCTTTGGTACTATCAAGCTGGTCTGATGACGGAGGCAGAAGATGGCTATAGGAATTCCCAAACAAAATTACGTAGCCATTACAAATCCAACGAACCCAAACTCGACGGCGAGTTTGGGTTCGTTGGATTTGTCTTCCCAACACTTTGGTCCTAGATGATAAATTCAATATGGCGAACGCTCTAAGATCATGATCATCATCATCATCCAGAAGACGTCCACTGCTGAACATAGGCCTCCCCTTTAACCTCCACACTGAACGACAGCCTACCATCTGCATCCACTGGATGCCCGCGACTCTCACAATGTCGTCGGTCCAGCTAGTTGGAAGCCTACCTACGCTGCGTCTTCCGGTTCGTGGTCTCTACTCAAGAACTTTTCTTCCTCATCACTTATCGGTTTTTCGAGCGATGTGAAACTTCATGATATGGGTATCAAATGAAAGGGTTTGCTGAGAAGTATACGATAAAGTTAGTTTAAAGTATTTTGTGAATGAATAAAGTTTATTATGCTAACTATTGTTTCAGTGTTCAGAAAGCAGCTGGTACCTGCACTGCGATTTCCAGCTTACAATCCTGGGCACTGCAATTTTCATGGTTTATCGTAAAAACAAGCGAACAGGGATCATATTTTGTTCCTTTGTCTACGTCTTGTCAGTGATTTTGCCTGCCATTCTAAATTTCTGGAAGGAGCTTCCTGGTTTACTCTTTTATGGTCTTGACAAGTAAGATTTTTAAACTCTACTCACAATAAAAACTGTTTTGTTATGTTATTATGTTGCTATATACAAATAGATATACTCATGTCTGCAGCAATGATCTTTAAGACATTACTACAGATCTATATTAATTCAACATAAACACGCCAAAAACTCACAGTCATTTGGTTTTTGTGAATGGTCATCTAATTAAAAATCAGGGCACAATATTAGAACGATTTCATTGGCAATGTTGAATCTATAGTTTAGTAGATTGTTGGTATGCACTAATTATCTAAAACTTATCCCATCTTCTTTCTCTCTCTCTCTCTGAAAGAAGCCTTTGTCCCAGCAGTAGGAACATGACAGACAATAAAAATAAAATATAGAATGATAATGATGAATGAATAAAAAATTACATTCAATCGGTCGAAAATCGCTTTCCAATTACGCTACTGGACTGATTTTTGGAAGTGAAAACATCTTTAGCTGCATTGAGCAATTTTTGGTGGGAGCAAAACTTATGGGTTCGCGTCACCAACATGCTAATGTTTTTAAGTTTTCACTTACATCGGCAGTCCCCATGACTGCCTGTTTTTTATTGTGTTACAAATAACTGACCAGAAATAGAGCCAAATCTATTTTTAACTATTTGATTTAAACATTATTTGAATTAAATCATGAATTGAGTCAAAATAACTCAATCATTCCAACCCTGATTTTGAACAATAACATGATTGAAAATATTACAATTATGACATTGATACATCCGACTCCGACTCCAAGAGTAAACCACATTATTTCTATCAAAGAATTAAATAAAGACATAAATTGACGCTCATCGCGCTTCGATTGGAGCTCATTCCACAACCTTACCACGGTAAATATCCCGTAAATAATCATATAACTTTATAAATTGACATATTATTATTATTTAATTTTTAATGACATTAATTATCAATTGAGTATTTGTCTAATTTTAATATCAAGTGTCATAATATTGTGTTACATTGTCTCATTGGTGTAATTGGCACAAGCCGTACTAATTGAACAAACAAATACAAATACAAATTAATCATTGATTTTCATTGAAAAAATATTATTATATATATTTAAATCATTATTTTAATCAAATTGATTTGATCATGCCAACCCTGATTTTGATGAAACACTTGATTCTAAAACTATTTATTCTGTATCCTCAGAGAGTGCTATAATATGGAAACCAACAAGGTATACTATTCGGTATATACTAATTTCTACACCAGGGCCAGTTCGTACCTTATCGGCGTGGCAATGGGATACATAATGACTGTTTACAAACCTCATACGAATAGGAGGATTATTTCAAAGGTACATGCTTGTTACATAACGCTTCGGCTACTTTCGAAACCAAGTTTTGAAACTAGTTAAAAAATCTGCTTCTGAAACGGGTTGCCAAATAGGAATTATAATTCTAAACTTATATGATTAAAAAAATTGTAACACGACGACGACAACGACAACGACCGTCGACGACAACGACGACAACAACAACGACGACGACGACGATGACGACGAACGAAGACGACAACGACGACGATGATGACGAATGACGACGACAACGACGTTATGTTGTATGAAAAATGGCGATGGTAATGATAAAAAGCATTTTTTTATCAGTTATCTGCCAGTGAGTCCCGACAAAATCAGTCCAGTCGTTTCGGACTTCATAGGAAACATCCCTACATACACACACACCGCCTTTTATGTATCAGTTCTCTCTATTCGGCTTAGTAAACTGTCAATTCCATTTCCAGTGCACAAGAAATTTTTTCTTAATAATTTGAACTATTGTTTTTTTTTCAGTCTACTTCAATTTTAGGGTTTATCATTGGCATGAGTCTAATGATATTATGCCTACACGTCGGCGGTAAAATGTTTGAAAGAGAATTAAGTGCTCTTAGCACAGCGATTATTGCAGCATTTGACAGAACAATTTGGTCAATAGGAATCTGTTTCATCATAATTGTTAGCGAATATG
Source organism: Agriopis aurantiaria (assembly GCA_914767915.1). NCBI lineage: Eukaryota > Metazoa > Arthropoda > Insecta > Lepidoptera > Geometridae > Agriopis > Agriopis aurantiaria. The sequence goes on from OU611990.1 coordinate 7,375,298, forward strand.
GAACGCTACGTATGTATTTTTTCAGCTTTTAAATAAACAGCGTGTCTGTTCCGCGAGAGATTGGTATTCTAACTTAAAACATGATTAAAATAGCGCACCCCTCTACTAAACATTTGTAATGGGGTAAAGTGCACAGACGCTATGGAGAGGCGCGCAGTTTTAACTTGAAAGATATCTAATATTATATTAATGAGAAATTTCATGAACGAAATTCTTGTAAAATGATATATTTAAATTAATTATACGTGATAACTTCTAGGATGCTTAACTCAAGTTGCAAGCAAATAGTAGCAGTAACAAGTTTCAAATGCGAGTGCAGCTCTAGGCTTCAAATTAGTGGCATTTGTTGGAAGAAACTTTTGGGGAAATTTAGATATTGTTTTGAAAGTTATAATTCCTTTTACCTGATTGCACAGAAAGAGTACAATAATTTAGGTTTATGTAACAAGTATTTATTATCTCTATACTAGTGTTACCTACCCTTAACACAAACAAACAGATAAACAGCATGAAATATTTGTAGTCGGGATTTTTTTAAATTTTTGCTGGATGTGCTCTTATCTTAATTTTATTTTCAGCAATAATAAATGATTTACTAGGCAGCAAAGTGTTCGTGCCGCTAAGTAAGCTTACATACTCTTGCTATATATGTCACCTTGTATTCATATACAGAGACATATTTTCCTGGCGGACACCTCCAAAATTCGAGTTTTTTGGTTCAGTAAGTAATCACTATAATTATATGAAAAATTTGGTTTTATTACTGGAGCTGCGGATGCTTACGACTATTGCTAGGCAAAACAATGCGAAACACACTTCACACTTGCACTCTTCTATCTCTATACAGGTTACTATAGATTAAGATTACAAAATCCCACAATCAATACGGAAAAATACAGATTTTGATAAAAAATGACACCAGAATAAAATGCTTTCAAATAACAAAACCCCCACTCAAATATGTCCAGACGTTTTGGAGAAGGTTCTGGAGTGGAGACCACGAACCGGAAGACGACAGCGTAGGGAGGCCTCCCACTAGATGGACCGACGACATTGTGAGAGTCGCGGGCATCCAGTGGATGCAAAAGGCAGGCTGTCGTTCAGTGTGGAGGTTAAAGGGGGAGGCCTATGTTCAGCAGTGGACGTCTTCCGGTTGGTGATGATGTTTTGGAGAAAAATAGTAAAAAATAAACAATCTCTTACCTCACACGTCTTCTACGTTCTGTCGTGGATGAAACTACCGCCGAATGTAATTAAAACTACTTGTGGTCGGAAGTATTTATACAGGATGTAAGGAAATCGCTCGCGAAAACGACGACTGGTGATAGTGCTAGTTATTGCTGATACGATACCACAAAAAAAAAAAACAATATTTTTTTAGTAAAAATTTATATATATAATTTTATAATATATATATATATATTATTTTTTAAAATTTTGATATTGAAACGACGTAGAAGCAGAATTACACAAGAAATTTATATAAAAATTAAAATTGATTTTGTTGTTCGCAATGTAACAAATTGAAATATCAGCTGGCGATAGAGGTCTACTAACGACCTGCACTGCGCTGCGTCCTTGCGCATGCTTGTTTTATTTACAATGTTGGTTTGAAAAATTTTAAACCACAAATCAACACTAAAACTAAAAGTATAAGGTAAATAGTTAATTATTCTATTGTGTTTAGTAAGTATAATAGTAGCGATTGGCTTCGGGAGCGTTTCCTTACACCGGTATATAATGTGAATGTGAATAATTAATTACTAATCCCGTAAAATACTCCGTAAAATACGTATTCTACGAGATCGAATCAGAAATGAGTAGATTCGTAGACGAACGAAAATTACAGACATAGCCCACCGGATTGGCAAATTGAAGTGGCAGTGGGCAGGGCACATAGCATATAGAACAGGTGGCCGATGGGGCCGAAAGGTTCTCGAATGGGGACCACGGACCGGTAAGCGCACCACGCAAGATGGACAGATCGACGACCTAAAAGAGACCGCAGGAAAACGCTAGGTGCTGGCCCTTTTGGAGATCGACGGGGGTGGCCTATGTCCAGCAGTGGACATCCTTATGGCTGAAACGACGAATCCCGTAAATAAGCTACAAAATGTATCAAAACCACGTAGGTATACAAAAAAGATAAATTGTTTTGTTATATTTCAGATAATAAGCGGTTTGGGCTACGTGGGAATCACGAATTTAGTTTGTTACCTTCTTTGGCTGTTCATAGAATCACCGGTTACAAACCTGATAAATCTTCTATTTGATTTTAACAGGTAAGCAAGTATAAATTGTTTTTTTTTAAGCCTCTATAATAGAACTGATAATATTCAAACAGCTGAACAGTTTTTCTGGAATCTATACTGTCGATCAAGTCACATTTCAAACAAACTAAATCAAAATCCGTTTAGCCTTTTGGGAGCTATGATGACACATACAGACTCACAGATACATAGACACATAGGTACATTAAACTTATAACATCCCTGTTTTTGTGTCGGGGGTTAAAAAAGTTGTGCATGTGCGTGCGTGTGATGTACATCTTACGTATTTACAATATTAGTGTAATTAAGTAATTATTAAGACAAATATATTAATTTTCAGAAGTCCCGAAACACAAAAAAATGGTTTAAAAGAAGATATCTATAAAGAAACAAAAATGGAAAAAGTGTTATAAAAATTCGGCGCCAATTTCGGATAACCTACACATTTATGCTGGTTCATATGCACATGGGACCAAAATGAATCCCCATAATACAGGTGTATTTTATTTTTTGTCTTGGAATTAGGCTATACTGCCATGGTATTAATATATTATAGTTCACTAGCTAGCCACGCGACTTTGATCGCGTACGTAGTATAGAAATTCACTCTACTACCGTCCCGACTTTTCCGGAGAATGTTCCGCGATTAAATGTGGATCGTTGTAATTCCAACAGTGCTGTATCTCTGCAGTGTTGATCAGGCCGATCCGAGTAAATGTTGACTCGCCAGTCCACAATATATTTGTTTGAGGATGCTCGATGAGCCACTGGCAGAAGTTAAGCCGTGGGCACTCGCCACCCTAATACAGGGCTTTGACACGGCGGTAGTGATACGGATGTAAGCCATTGCTGCTGAGGAGCCTTTACATATAAACCTGACTTACACCGAAGCGTCTCGCAGCCATCCTTGTCCTTTGCCTGGGATCCTCTTCAAAATAATGAAAAATATCATCTACGACACCGGGATCGTATAGAGTTGTGCGGGTTACCGCACACTGAGCGTGCGTGGAGCACGGAATTAGCCGTGGCGCTGAATTGACGCTCATAATTATTGTCTCCGGCCGAGAAAGAGTTTTTTATTTGTTATAATTTACCATAAAAATACGTAATGGCGTTTACAATTATCAGATACTGTTTGTTTGTTTCTAAATGTATGTACACTTTACGATGTAGTCCACTGTGGAAACAAGGTGAACTCCTTTCGAGCTTAGACAATGTCGTGAAGGAAACTCTAATATCGGTTTTGAATGTTGATTTGAATGACAGGACATGGTCACAAACCTCACTACCGATAAGGTTAGGAAGCCGCCAAATTTTAAATATTGCGTTACCAGCGTTCTTGTCCTCATTTTACTTATAAATTAATAGAAAAAAATCTTGGCACCCTCTTTAGGCCCTTTCGGTGTAATTGTATCTCACTCGAAAGAGACAATGAAAGTTTGGAGGCTAGCTTGTTTAAATACTGATTTTCTCAGCAAGTTGTCTTCCCAAAGACTGCGGGATAGGCCGATCTACAAACTAGCATGGAAAGCAAGCATTAAAAAAAAACAGTCTTAGATACGTGTTATAGTATTGTAGATCACGCTCATATTATTGCAACCTCTGTTTTGGAATCGGGACATTGGTTGCAAGCATTTTACATTTTGTGTAGCTGTCAGTTTGGATGCAAGGTACTGTAAGGCCCATCGCTGTCAGTGTGGTACTACAATTGACCAGCTCGGTCACCATGGTCTCTCTTGCTCGAGAAACTGTGGTTGTATTGACTGACACGCCAGCCTGAACGACATCACACGCAGGGCTTTTTTCACCGCCAATGTCACAGCTGTACTCGAACTGAGCGGTCTTGCGCATGCAATGAATGCATTGAAAGAGGCCTGACGTTTTATGGGACGCGACTAGTGTCGATATTTTGGCGCCATCACATCATCCTGAGACACAAGGTGGAGGTGCGGCTGTCAATTTGGCAGCGCAGTACAAGCAGCTCAAACATACTAACCTCCGCAGTGGTTATATATTTGAGGCGTTTGGGGTCGCGATATTGTACCCTTAGGGACCGGGAGATTGCTCATTTTTATAAAAAATTCTGAGTGTCTGGTAAATGTGACTCGTGACCAAAATGCTGGCGTGCTTTTCAGCCTAACGCATAAGCATTGCCATTCAGCGTGGTAATGCTGCCAGCATGCTGGGTACGCTGCCAACTTATAGTGGGCTTTAGCATTAAGATTGTCTTTAGACCTTCAACGGTCTGTTTTGTAGTGTTAGCTTGTATTTTGTTTAGTTAATTAAGGGACTTGCTTTGTATATTCGTGTATGTTATATTAAATTTATTTGTAACCTATTTATTGTTTGTTGTTATTTCCATAGTTAATTACTTTTGAATTATTTTAGTTAGGGCCACTGTTTTTCTTAATGTAATTTCTTTTAACGGAGAATTTGCAATGGATTTTATATATATGGAAGCTAATTCATGAAGATTCTCCATTCCCCATTCATTACCGGAAGTACATGAACGTAGTATCATAATAGACGGAGCCATGGCTCCGTCCATTATGCATGAGACGTTGCCGCTTCGACGTTCATTATATCAACACTCTGTCATGTTTCTCTTTTTATTACACGGATTTGTATTAAAACCTCGCATTTGGTGTCCAGTTTTGACCAACTGGACCAGTTATGGACAGTCGGCCATAACATTGTGACGCGTCATATTTAAAAGCTAAATTAAACAGAAGCATCACTGTAAAGACTTAATACTCTCTTATATAGTGACATTATATCGTGTCGTGTTGTGCTGTATTTTGACCATCTTACGTAAAATAACCAGTTTCAAAGCAAAATATTAATTCCACTTCAAAATATTATATATCTTTGTCATCATATAACTACCGCGTAGTGATAAATAGTTATAAATTAAAGCTTTATTTTAAGATAATTAGATGCATTGTTTTATATAATTTTGTATATCCCTGTTCGTGATGTATTTATTTATTTATAATATGTGAAGCAGTGGCATCGATTCTGATGTACTCTAAACTAAATAAAATTTGACAGATCTAAAATTGTTGTCATCCTTCTGAAACATATTAAAATGAGAGGCAGTTAATTTAAGTCCTGTCAGATTGGTTTAGTTTAGTGAGTGGTATGACAGAATCGACGCCATTGACCGTTATTTTCTATTCTGCGCTAAAACGGCTGAACGGATATTGATGAAATTTCGTAACACTTAGGTGGGTTTAAGCTAAGTGTACCATCAAATAGAACATTTTTAGTGTTCCGTACCCACAGGGTAGAAACGGGACCCTATTACTAAGCCTACGATGTCTGTTTGTCCGTCCGTCTGTCCGTATGTCCGATAAGACGACGGATATCGAACTGAAATATGCGATGACTGAAGTGTACTAGATGAAACAATACGCGCGAAGTATCTACTCGTGGTATCTATGGTGATAGAAGTCGGTGAAATATAAAGATAATTTTTGGAAAAAAAAATAACCGACTTCATGACTATACCTTCATTTACAAATTGAAATTAAAAAGCAGAAAATAATATTTAAATAACTTCAAAGCAATGAGCATTAAAAGACAATCAACGAAATTATGAATACATATATTACCTACTTATATGTATATTTACAATTTATAATCAGTTATTTTTGGAGTCTCTCCATCTCTCTCCATTGCCCGCTGTGTGACTCTGAGCTTTTCCAAAAGGCCAACAGTTCAGGACCACGTCTCAGTACCATATGTCATCACTGGCAACACACACTGGTCAAAGACCCTCGTCTTGAGGCACTGTGGTATCTTGGACGAGAAAATGTCACGCAATTTCCCGAACGCTGCCCATCCGAGTCGGATTCTTCGGGCGACCTCTTTGCCTAAGTTGGACTTAACTAACTGTCACCCAATCTGTCCAAGACACAGAAGAGAAAAAAAAATCGTTTAAAACTTTTCTGTGGTCCAAGATAGGTGTAATGGTCAACAACTTCGAGAGTATCGTTCCCAACGACTACTGGCATGGGTTCAACATGGACATATTAATATTAGGTACTTATTATTATGTGAAAACCATCTTTACGATTTTTTGTGTGTATACGAGAATTTGTTTTGGTCCATGAATTTTGACGATTTTGCAGCAGCGAGATTTAATTGTCAGATTACAGTATAACTACATCGGTTTGTTGCTTACAAATTGCCACCGGACCCAAAGCTTAAGTTGTTACTACCGTGTTTTTTTACTGCCATTTTAAATGATTATAATCATTTATGACTTAACTAGGTGCTCGTTAATTAAGCTAAATATACGGACTGGTTCGTAAATAGTAGATTATTCACTGAGGGGATAAAGCATTGTCTTATGTCACGGGTGTCATATTGAATACATAGTATAGTCTAGTCATAGTAATATATAGTCATATTTTCTGCGAGACAATAAAAAGATATACTACTAGAAACATAACTGTCGTCACATGTTTTTTTTTTAAACACTACCCACATTGCTCTGTAGAAATACACTATAAAACCCATTACACATAAAAAACACTAGATACACAAAAATACACTAAAGCATACTAGTATAACATTTTGTTTAGTTAATAAAGGCATTGCCCAGTAAAAAAAAAAAATTTAAACATTACACTAAATAAACAAAACACAAATAAAAACACGCACTCTCGTTGTTTCGTCAATATTTTTTTCTCAAGATTATCTTTCGCTATGTGGGGCCCAAAAATGTATAGTTGAGCAGCGGGTTATAATGAAATTCAGTACACCATTATTGCCCGGCTAGACTGTAGGGCAATAACTGCTTACTTTAGGCTTGGTTTGCATGACGTATAATTGGCCATTGTCAAGCAGGTCGTGTGAAAATGGAGATTTTTTAAGTAGTTATTCTAGTATCGTAATCAAACAATGAAATGTTGTAAATTTCCCAAAATTTATTGAAACCATTGTTAAAAAAATTATTATACTTTTAAAATTAAAAAAAACTTATCTATACCTCTAGCAGCACTCAGAAACGTTACTTAAGTTAAGGAATACTTAAAACTGCTGTCTTGTTTTCATGTGTGACAATTTCTGTCAACGAGAAGTTGTCAGAGCAATTTTAAGTATTCCTTAAGTAGCGTCCCTGAGTGCGTCTATTGGTTACCTATATAGTTAAACCATCTGCCGGGCTTTTACCACCGCCAATGGAAATTGCTGCCAATTGCGCAGCCGTACTCAAACCCAGCGGTCTTGTACGTAAAGATGGTAAAAGACCGGACCGTATGACGTTGATTCCTTGGAAGATAACCATTTTCAAATATTTATACCAAAAAAAAAATGCTGCCCAATATCTTGCGCAACGCGTCAGTATTGCAATTCAACGCGGCAATGCGGCCAGCGTTTGGGTACGATGCTTATTGGATTTTCTATTAGACTAGTTTAGTTTTATATCTTAGTGCTAGTTTGTTTATATTTGATTTTAGTTAGTTTAAGGTATTCATTTTTTTTTTCTATCTGCATATTATTATACATTTTTCTAGCCAATAAACCATACCTAAAATAGTTATTATTCTAAAAAGAACCATACATATATAAAGTATTTAAATAAAAATGATATATACATTTATAAAAATCGGCCAAGTGCAAGTCAGGCATTGAGGCGCATTGAGGGTTCCGTACCACCACAAAATACAATAATCATCAATTTAAAAACCGACTTCAAAATTAATAAATATGGAATTACGATTCGGTGAAAGAAAATGAGGTCATCCAAATAACCCATTACCAGTTATAGCTTGGTAATGAACTTAAATTTGTCACCAACTCGCACTTGGCCATTATTTATTATGATACTTTTCTATTGTTTATTTTGCTGCTCCACGGACTCGTGGGTCCGTGCCCTTTGTCAACTTTCAAATATTTTTTTACTAACTAAATCTGATATAACATAAGATATACAAGAGGAATATACAAATTATAAAATCTTATTACAATGTTGCGTATACACAGTATACACACAATACTTAAACTACAATTACATTTACATATTATAATACTTAAAATTATCCTGTTGTAATACTTAGTGTAATAGTTTGACTTTAGTATATACGTAGGTATTACCGTTTTTACATTAGAACTTATACAAAAATTTGGGTACGGAACTCTAAAAACGGTAATACGTACAAGCATCAAACTTGGCATGATTATAGTACACACTCTAAAGTATAATAATAAATAATGGCCAAGTGCGAGTCGGTATTAAATTTCTGTTCACCACCGGTTCTAGTACGACCACCGAAGTGAAGCAACGTCAGGCGTAGCCAGCACTTGGATGGGTGACCGCCTGGGTATTGGTGGAATGTAGTGTTATTGCACATATTTTTTTACTTTAGTAGCTAAAAAGTTATGTGATGGTACGGAACCCTCAGTGCGCGATCCCGACTCGCACTTGTCTTGGCCGGTTTTATTATGTACCTACTTTGTATTATGCCATTCTTTATTATATAAGATGGCGTTACCTCTGTATAATTATAACTTAGTCAGAATTTAGTGGTTTTTATTGCGAGCATTAATTTAACTTGCAATTTTTGTTAATTTGTTTATGTCAAACATTGCAATCTGAATTAGAACCAGTTCTTCCTAACCAATTTTGTATACAACATCAGTTCTGAGAGTCTTGTACAATATGCTATACCCTATATTGTAATATAATCGAAGTGACCGTTAAAAATAAAACATAAACAAATAAAAATTACAAGTAAATTATTAAAAGCTTGTTTAAAAACATGGCTTTAAAATAAAAGCTTGTTTTTCTGCTATACAGGCTTTATTTATGTTTAAAAAATTTGAGTCTGTGCTTTATTAATAACGGAGTGACAATGAAATTTCACATTGTTATTTTTGTTTTTACATGTTTTGGTAAGTGAAACAATTCAATTACTTATTTTGTTGTATACGCATCTATTCTCTATCTATACATTCTTTTAATGATTTCGTTGATAACTTACTGTTCTATAGAAATACTATCTAATATTAGAACAAGTATTTAGATCTGGGGCCTTACGGATAACTGCTATTACAGGCACCTAATCCGCTCAGTTGGAAGATCACGCGACCGCAAACCGTATCTGGGCGCCATAAGGTTTGCGGTCGCAATTATGTCTTTGGCTACGGAACCCAACCATATGCGTGTCTCTATACGCTCTTAGTCAGTTATTTATACTAAAAACCTGTTGAGTTTTATATAAAAGAACACTTGTTTTAAGATTTTTCGAAATGAAGTAGGACTTAAGAAGGTAAACTGGGAGTTGGAATGCTTTACGTGAAAAAGTTTTTTTTTTAGTATTTAAACCAGTCAAAGGATTTCGACACGACAAGATAATTGGCATAGTTAATGATCTTTTGGATGGTTTGGCACTCGAGAAATGGAACCAAGAAGAATCTACGTGTCGTCATGCTACCGAGGCCATTTTAAATGGACTCAAGAACAACACACTTTTGGCCAGCTGGGGTTAGTTTCAGGCTTTTATAATTTAAATAAAGATAATTAAAAAAATAAAAAACCGATTCATGACTATACCTTCATTTACAAATTGAAACTAAAAAGTAGAAAATAATATTTAAATAACTTTAAAGCAATGAGCATTTAAGGACAATTAACGAAATTATGAATACATATATTACCTACTTATATTATATTTACAATTCATAATCAGTTTTTACAATTTATATGGTGTTCCCCGATGGTTACAATCTGGGTGTCTTCAAGTCGAGAGTGGATAGGTTTCTTCTAGGCAAGTGTGCTCCATCGTAGGCCGCATCATCGCCTAACATCAGGCGAGTTGGCGACCAAGCGCAAGCCTATTACAATAAAAAAAAAAAAGTTATTTTTGGAATCGAATCGTAATCGAATTGATAAACCTCCTCCTTTTTGAAGTCGGTTAAAAAGTTAAACTGTTCAAGTGTTTTAATTACGGAACCGTGTCATTACTGTTAAAGCTTTCCCATCGTGTGGGTCGATTTATAGGTACCTATAGTCTTGAAGTCGGTTAATGCTTTTTTCCTATTTTTTATTTATTTAATGTGTATTACCGTAGAACTCCGTCATTTATAAACCGATTTCAATTTTTTATTTACTTTCAGATTGGTCCTATCGAAAGTTCATCAACATTGGTTCAGTAGTTTGGGTTTGAGATCAAAAAATATGTCTTCCAAGTAAACTTAATTGCGTGTATACTAATTTTGAAGTCGATTTTTTAATTTGATAAATTATTATTATTTGTATTAGTCCAATATTTGAAATTGTTTTTCAGTGTGGGATTCAATGCAACTACCAGTCGGTATTTTATACGGATCATTGTATCACCTTGGCAACTTTGACCAATGTCTGACAGTGCCCTCGCCATCTCACCAGGTTGTTGAAACACAATATTGTCTGGTGGAGGTGAACTTATCTGGTTATGAGGAACAGGTTGATCCTAATGTTGATGTTGGAAGATATACTGGAGTGAGTAACTATTTGTTCAGAGAAAAATATATAATTTTTTATTTATTATATTGCATTATGGGCTGTTGAGCTATATATATATTATGGTCTCTGGTCTAAAGCAAATCAGGCCATATGAGAAGATCCATATTTCTCTATTATGCAAGATGAGGTTAGATTTCTCCCAGATTCTAATAAACAGACTCTGCAGGTACATTCAGACAGCAGCACTACTTGTTGGGTTTGTGGAAGACAAACAATACATGCTTTATTCGACATCATATCTTTAGCCTAGGGAGCGTAGAGAGGCCTCCCACTAGATGGACCGACGACATTGTGAGAGTCGCGGGCATCCAGTGGATGCAAAAGGCAGGCTGTGTTCAGTGTGGAGGTTAAAGGGGGAGGCCTATGTTCAGCAGTGGACGTCTTCCGGCTGATGATGATGATGATCTTTAGCCTTTCCTTACTTGATTTCATCATCAAGCAGGGTGAAGATAATGGAAAACTTTTGTTCTTAGCTGTTAATTAATTTACCTAGAGATATTTTTACTATGCATAACTTAAAAAACAGAAAATTAACGTAAACTTAAATAAATAACTAAAAACTAAAACTTAAAATAACTATATACTAGTCAGTATGGGTCTAATATTACGACCGAATTTTAAAACAGAAACCCCCAACCGATAGAGCTTAAATTTGCATATAATATATGTTTAGTTTAAAGCATGGTTAGCTAAATAAAGTAATTTTAAATCCAATATAACGGAGTTACAAAGATGACGGACCAGTTATTTTTCATACACCGCAATGATATTGGTATCAAATGAAAGGGTCGAAAAAGAAGAAGTTAAAAATAACGTCTCAATAAATTCAAAATGGCAGACGCTAACAGTTTTTTTTGTGAATTATAGGCAAAGTTCCGTCAGGAGAAACGACTCAACGCCATATTTCTGGGAGTCTGTCTTCCTGCAATATGCAAGACAGAAACCATTGCCAAGATATCTCGTCATATATTTGGTCTATCGCATTTGCCATATAAAGATATCATGGTGGACCCTCGTGACTGTCAAGTGGCTGGAACAGTCGAGAAACCGATGGGATACTATATGTTTTGGTGAGTTTATTATTAGATAGCAAGATTTTAACGACCGTGAGACCGTGTAAAGAGGTCACAGTAACAATTGTTTTGTCAAATTCATTAAGCCTTCAGGAGTTTGTGTTTTGCTTTCGGTCAACATATCAAGAATTTTTATTATGAACATTATGAATTAGATTAGTGAATAGATATGTCATATCATTCAAGTATGAGTTCAAATTAATCTATTTTATGCTTTGTGTGCCACTGAGCCGGTACTATTTGACTAGTTTTTTTATGTATCGTCAATACTTGAAACATAATTATTTTACTTACGAACAATGTCAATATTTACAGGTTTACCGTATTGGCCATGGCATCCATATGTATTTTGGTGTATTATTTCGGAAATACTCATGACAAATCTCATTCTACTGGTAAGACTCAACCCAATAATAAATTATTTATTAATTCTCAACTTTGATTTCAACATAAGCTTTATTGTTTAATATTATTATAGTACTTACTGACTGACAATCTAGATTAAGTTTCAATAGTATAGTACACTAGGTAGGTTTACTTAGGTTTTTTATTACGGCTTTGCCTGCGTTTTTAACAAAACTTGCATGTCATTCAGGGATAGTGTAGCTTTCTCTCAGTAAAATTCAGTATAAATTCATTGGTTCCACAGATAACCTCCTGCAAACACACAGGATTTTTCTTCTTCTTGACAATATAAGTGTAAGTTTAGATAATTATAATGTACTAGCAACGCACCCCGGCTTCGCACGGGTGTCTTATTTTTTTACACTTTGGGTTACATTATTAGAGTTTTAGAAAGGTCTATTTAAAAAAAAAATGCCTATGTCACCCGGGGATAGTGTAGCTTCCCAACAGTGAAAGAATTTTTCAAATCGGTTCAGAAGTTTTGGATTCAATTCAATGCAAACAAACAAACAATCAAATCTTTCCTCTTTATAATATTAGTATAGATAATGTGTGTATGTGTAATGTATAAGTTCCAATTAATCACTAACGAACTTCAAAAACTGATATTTGCTAGTCAGTGATCATTCAGTGATGTGTTATTTTTTTGGGAAACAATTCCATCGACTAATACTAATACTAATATTGTAAAGAGGAAAGATTTGATTGTTTGTTTGTTTGCATTGAATAGGCTCCGAAACTACTAAACCGATTTGAAAAATTCTTTCACTGTTGAGAAGCTACACTACCCTCGGGTGACATAGGCTTTGTTATATTTTTTTTAATAGGGATCCTTACTAGAACTGCAATAATGTGACCCAATGTAAAAAAATAAGACTTACACCCGTGCGAAGCCAGGGTGCGTTGCTAGTATAAAATGTATCTATACTAATATTATAAAGAGGAAAGATTTGATTGTTTGTTTGTTTGTTTGTTTGCATTGAATAGGCTCCGAAACTACTGAGCCGATTTGAAAAATTCTTTCACTGTTGGGAAGCTACACTATCCCCGGGTGGCATAGGCTATAATCTATACCCGTGCGAAGCTGGGGCGGACCGCTAGTACTTAATATTGGTATTAAATCATATTATTAATAAAATTATATTATATCAAATTATTTATATTATACACTAAAACACGGAATTATATACTAAGATGTTCTTTTATCGAAATGATTTTAAAATCTAGGCAATGAAAGCCTTTTGTTAGGAATGCTTCATATTTTCACAAATAGTAAGTAAAGGAGATAAAGAACACTGTAACGGATGGTCTCGCATGAAAATACACAATAACAAGAAGACAAAGTTTGTTAAATAAATAGAAGAAAAAATTTGAAATAGATTTGAATACACTCCCCACTTCTTAATATTAAGTCTTATTACATTAGTCTCAGTAGTTTTGCTTTAGAAATAAATTAAGATTCCACAACTTGTTTTTGAAATAAAGATTTATTTAAAACACTGTTTTAAACTATCACGGTTGTTCACTAAAGTTATATGATTATTTACGGGATATTTACCGTGGTAAGATTGTGGAAGATTTTGTCATTCCACAATCTTACCACGGTAAATATCCCGTAAATAATCATATAACTTTAAAGATTTATTTTTTAAAAAAATAAAATTTGACCTAATTTGTGTTTACAAGCTGCTTCAGTTTAAATGCAGAGGTATTGAACAAGTCAACATCAATTTCCTTGTCAAGAGAGTTGTATCTACTGCAGTCTTACTGTTTCTGATGTTTCCAGTTTCCAAAATAACACGTTGTTTCTGTCTCACACGTAATTTCGACGCCCTGACGGAGGTCTCCGAGGATGAAATCAAGATACTCCACGGCATGAAATTTTTTACTTGTGGCATTATTACCGTAGTTCACTTGATATTAATGTTTATATCGACTTTTGCAAACAAAACAGATGTTGAAAAGGTGAGAAAATAATGTATAATATCCAAATAAAAATAAATGTACCTTATCTTCTTAGTCCAAAGAAACACAAAAAATAACGGTCACTGTGGAATCACACAATCCAAAGACTGTTGAAGATTTAACGATAATACAAACGCAAGTCACAATACGCAAGTCTACTGCCAGTTGACGGCGCAACGCTGATAGAATGTTAGACGTTCTGGTTAGTCAGATAATTGCCAGCATTTGGTCACGCATTCCAATCATCAACGTGCATTTTTTTCGAGTTCCACAGTGAACCAATCACCCAATCTAACTTTTTTTCCAGGAACTGATAAATAATTCACTCTTGAAGTTTTCACTTCATCTTGACTTATGTGTGGATACGTTCTTCGTGATATCAGGACTGCTTCACTTCAGGAACCTTATGTCTGGTAGATCGTACCAGCCTTTGAAAACACTGTTGAAACGATACTTAAGGTATTACTGCATTTGTAACACTATTCTTTTACCGTGGTACTTAGAAACGTCACAATTTTACCGCACCTTCTATCCAACCCCACTGGTCTTAGCATAAAAAAATAATCAACAATACAACAGTTTTTTAGACCTAAGGTGCTTTTCCACGAGATTGGATAGCAGCTGCAACGGTACAGCTACAGTCAAGGACGCAAAAGAATATGAAAATTAAATTATGCACTTTTCGACTGGCCAAAGCTCCTTGTATTTATTCATGTATGTTTGGGTAATTGTTCGGTGTGCCAAAGACAACGCATGCCAACGGCACAGCGCTCCGTATCAGAAGGTCAATCTGCCGAGTAAAATTTCCGACCTTTAGATCTTCCGTACTTTATCGCAAAATGCCTTTGTGGGAAAGAACATCGCAAAAGCGAAACGACCTACAAGTATATGACAAATGTTCAATATGTTCATAAAATGTCTGGAATGGTTAACACCTTATTAGCGAAATGTCTGATTTACAATATTTTTATAATAAACCAGCCAAGTTCGTGACAGGTTATATTTTTTTTTTAAGCCATAGGTGGCAAACAAGCAGATGGGCTGCCTGATGGTAAGCAGTCACCGTCGCCTATGGATACTTGTAACACCAGAGGCATCACAAATACGTTGCCGACCGTTTAGAACTCTATTCTCTAGGTTCGTGCACTTAGGGTTCTGAACCACCACAAAATACAATAATTATCAAATAAAAAAAAAAAACGATTTCAAAATGAGTAAAATATGTAATTTACCACGTCAGTTTCTAAAATAAAATTGATGGTAATATTGTTATATTTAGGAAAGTTTCCTTACTATTTGCCTCTCTAATGTTTTTTCACTGACACCATCTTGAATTCTTGTATTCTATGTTACTATTAAAACGATTCAAATGACACCTCAAATGTCGAAATCCATTAAGTCGTTTAGGCTATGGGGCCAAAAAAATATCACACATACAATCGAAAAACATAAACCCTCTTCTTGCGCAGTCGGGTAAAAATAATGCTGATTTGATATTTCAGATTGCTTTTCCCGCTGTACGTTCTAAGCATAGTGTTCATAACCTACGTACTGCCTCAAATTGGCTCGGGGCCAGCTTGGCCCAGGATGATCAGAAAATACTTCGAACCATGCACCAAATCCTGGTGGGGAAACCTTTTCATGATCACTAATAAGGTGGATGATGTAAGCATTGTAAGTACGAAACTATCTCATTACACTCATCATTATCAGCATATCATGTTTCCACTGCTGGGGCACAGGCCTTCTCTCAGAGAGAGAGAGAGAGAGAAAGAAAGAGAAAGAGAGAGGATGTGCCCTAATTCACCATGCTAGACCAGAGCATCTTGATGAATGTCATAATATAATTGTCTTTATACTTTTGAGGTTCTTGGACATACCGGTTTCCTCACGATGTTTTCCTTCACCGTTGTTGTGCGATAGCATTGAAACTACACATATTATAAGTAGCAGTAAAGCGCACATGCTACCGCTCGGCCACCACAGTTTTATAGAAAGTGCTTTGAGCTATGATTCAAGAAAATCTATTCAGCTGAAGATAACAAGCTCTTTTATTGGTGATGTTTTAAAAAGTTTCAATATACTTTTGTTAATGTTAACCATTGTTTCAGTGTTCAGAAACCAGCTGGTACCTCCACTGCGATTTCCACCTTACAATCCTGGGCACTGCAATTTTCATGGTTTATCGTAAAAACAAGCGAACAGGGATCATATTTTATTCCTTTGTCTACGTCTTGTCAGTGATTTTGCCTGCCATTATAAATTTCTGGCAAGAGCTTCCTGGTTTACTGTTTTATGATCTTGACAAGTAAGATTTTTAAACTTTCCTCACAATAAAAACTGCTTTGTTATGGTTAACGCCACGATAGAGCAATTAAAAATCATTGCTCTAGACCAGGGGTGTCCAACAAAAAAATTTGGCGGGCCGGATTTATTAACATTGTAACTATGACGGGCCAAGAGATGCTTCGTAACTGAGCAAATCAAGACTAATATAAGTAAAATGGTAGAAAGGGTATAATTATAACTATTTGGCGGAATTCACAGCAGGTTTCATTTGTAACTGCATGCACAGGCATACTTGACACCACTGACTGGCTGGCTGTACGTTGCATGCGCGAAGGGAGCTTGCGGTAAAGTTAACGTTTTCGCGCGCAGGCGTTGTTCTAAGAATTTAAATGGCATTTACTTTTAATTTTTTGGTTTCTCCCAATATGCTCATCCACGTTTTTGCCGAGTCGTATTGTGATCGATCGATGTAATTTTTTTTAAGAACGGCGTTTTAATATTTTACGAACATATAAATTGCCGTTCCTTATAAAATTTCGGCTAAAAAAAGTTAAAAGTTACCCAACTTTTGACTCGTTCACGGGCCGGATTAGGAACCTTGGCTGGCCGCATTGTGGTCCGTGGGCCGTATGTTGGACACCCCTGCTCTAGACATACTCATATTATTTACACATCTCTGCAGCAATGGTTTTTAAGACATCATCACACGACTTTCAACATAAACACGCCAAAACTCACAGTCACGCATTTGAGAAAAGATATAAATACTTAAAAATACCGATTGAATTGAGAAACGGTCCTTAGAGTTAAAACTAACTGTAAAATTATACTGTGAAAACTCTTTAAAAGCAGTAAGCCGTATTAGTTGTGTTAAATTACCCCTAAATTATTCTTACCTGTGACCGTCACTGTGACCCGTGACCTCATAGTAGGTACAAATGATTATCAATTTAAAATCCAATTTCAAAATCAGTAAATACTTGGATGACATATTTTTTAGGTACTTTAATTTAAAAATCTAAAAAGTGTACAGAACCGATTTTGATGAAATTTCTTTGGAGCCAATCTGAAATTTTGAATAAAATTTGCTGCAGCTGAACTATTTTAGGATTCATGCGAATCTCTTGGAAATCTGTCACTTCTGTCAGTTTTTTAGAGTTCCAGAAACAAATTTAGAATAACGAAATACTGCCAAAACGAAAATAAAAAAAAAGTATTTACATCTTCTTATATCTAAATGACGATATGTGTATGTATGTATATTCCATATGGACTCCAAAATGGATGGACCGATTTGGACGGGATTTTCACTGGCAGTTAGCTGATGATATAAGGAGTACGTAATTTACGCGGGTGAAACCACGGGGCGCAGCTAGTAATATAAAAAAAGGTATTAACATTACAGATTCTTAAAACTATTTATTCTGTATCTGCAGAGAGTGCTTTGACATGGAAACCAACAAGGTGTATAAGTCGGTGTATACTCATTTCTACACCAGAGCCAGTTCGTACCTTATCGGCGTGGCAATGGGATACATAATGACTGTTTACAAACCTCATATGAATAGGAGGACTATTTCAAAGGTACATGCTTGTTACATACACCATACTTGTTACACTGTCATATATACAACTACTTATGTCATAGGTAGCAAACAAGCAGATGGGCTGCCTAATGGTAAGCAGACACCATCGCCTAGAGATACTTGTAACACCAAAGGCATCACAACCACGTTGCCTACCCTTTAAGAATCTATTTTTATTATTATTAACTTGCCTTTTGAAGAACCCCATGTTGAAACTTCTCGGAAACACCGCGGAAGGTAGCTCATTCCACATCAGGTGTGAGGCAAGAAAGATCGTCTAAATCGCACGGCACGGCGTGCGTTTTCCACTGATCTATGATTATTATCTGGATGAGCTTTTAGGCGGTGGCGGCTAGTGCGATGGTAAAACCGTGACGCCGGCACCACATCAAACATTTATTCAGACCTCTCCCCGTTGTATACGCGCGTAGTGTAGACGCCACAGATCTCTTTGTTGTCCAGAAGAAATGCATCCGTATCCTCGCCAATATCAAACTCCCAGACATCAGTATACCAAATTTCCATAGACCATATTTTATTCAATATAAAACTTTAACTGTCGCCTCTCTATATATATATTTGAAACCTGTAAATTTGTTAGAAAGTACCTACTATTTTTTTGAAAATTAGTTGAAAACCGAAACTATCGAATAAGGTCTAACTATAAACATAAACTAATCTTACCAAAATCTAAATTAGCAATGCATAGCTCCGGCCCAAATCCAATGGCCGTCAAAATATATAATAAACTACCAGTACAGATAAAGGATATAGAAAATGAAAATAAATTTGACAAAACCCTAAAAAACATATTGCTAGCAAAATGTTATTATAGCTTAAACGAGTATTTAGAAGACAAATCAATTATGGAATAAATATACCCAATCAGGGTCATTATGTGTTACCTAATTTAAACACGCTACCTAACATCTGTATGTGAACTTCATAATAATTATGCAATAAATGATTGAGTATTGAGTATATAATAGTGGATTGTAACATAAGGGCACAAAATAATATTTTTACGGCGAGGGCGTTTTTCTTTAAATCCAGAGCGAAGTGAGGGATTCCAGAGTAGAATCCCGAACGTAGCGAGGGATTTAAAGTACGTCGCCCGAGCCAAAAATATTTTGCGCCCGAGTGATACAATCTACTTTTCATCACCCACTATGAGAAAATAAAAGGCGCCTCATATTTTATTGTAATATTATTATTTAATAAAATATAGAGTAACAACTAAATTGAAATTAAATAGTATCTAATAATAAAACAACTAAAAACTTATATTTACATTTGAGGTATTTTCGCAATGATGAAAATTTATTGTTACACAAAACCATGAATTTCTACCAATTCGTGAATATTTACGAAAACGCAGACTGTAGTTCACGCGTTTTTGATTTCTTTTTTTTATTCAGCTGTCGGCGTGACTATGGGCCGTCGTACCAGCCAGTCTTTATTCCAACAATATTTGCGTTCAATTTCTTTGGCGCTGAACGCTAAGATGTTCCAAATTCAAAAGCGCAAAGATAATTGCGGCGCACTTATAAAAAAGTGCGCGGCAAAGATGTTTGCCATCGCTTTTCCTGACCACATGCCGTAATACTCATTTTACGTTTTACGATACGTGATCTATCCGGAACCCATCCACTACATTTTTGGCCAATTCTTTTAGAGATTATGGCCAGCTCGCCTGTTGCCGAATCAGCGTCTGCTTAGTCATTGGTAATCATCATCATTAATCAGCTGCTGATTTATTTTAACAATTTCCTTATTCCATAGTAAATATTTTTCATAATGACTTTTCATTACAATGAGCTCTTTTTAGCTTAATACCCTTTAATGACAGAGTACAAGCATAGTTTCTAAATAAATCAAGTTGTTTTTTTATTTTCAGTTTACTTCGTTTTTAGGATTTATCATAGGCATGAGTCTATTGGTGTTATGCCTGCAAGTCGGCAAAAGAATGTTCAAAAGAGAATTCAGTGCTTTTGGTACCGCAATTATTGCAGCATTTGACAGAACAATTTGGTCAATAGGAATCTGTTTCATCATAATTGTTTGCGAATATGGAACGCTACGTATGTATTTTTATAGCTACTAAATAAATAAACAGTGTGTCTGTTCCGCGGGAGATAGGTAGGTTTTCTAACTTAAAACATGATTAAAATAGCGCACCCCTTTACTAAACATTTGTAATGGAGTAAAGTGCACAGACGCTATAGGGTGGCGTGCGATTTTAAATTCAAAGATCACTAAGATTTAATGAACGAAGTTCTTGTAAAAAATATTAATTTATATTATTTATTTAACATAATCCACAGCTCTCAAAATTTATACACTAGAACTAGAACTTTTTGGGGAACTTAAATTTTATTTTGAAAGTTACCTTGAAATTCTAAAATGTCTGTAAATGCGAATGCATTTTTTTACCCGACTGCCCAGAAAGAGTAAAATGTTTTTAGACTTATGTAACATGTTTATATTGTCTCTATACTAGTATGCCGTTCAGGCTGTCCGAATGGGTGTCGTTCAGTGTGGAGGTTAAAGGGAGAGGCCTATGTTCAGCAGTGGATGTCTTTTGGCTGATGATGATGATACCTACTAGTATTATCTACCCCCGACACAAACAAATAGATAAACAGCTTGAAAATTAGTAATCGGGTTTTTTTTTTAATTTTGCTGGGTGTGCTCTTACCTTAATTTTATTTTCAGCAATAGTAAATGATTTCCTGGGCAGCAAAGTGTTCGTGCCGCTAAGTAAACTTACTTACTCTTGCTATTTATGTCATCTTGCATTCATATACAGAGACATATTTTCCTTGCGGACACCTGCAAAATTCAACTTGTTTGGTTTAGTAAGTAATCATATAATTAAATATTTTTTATTATTACTAGAGCTGGATACTTACAACTATTGCAAGGCAAGACGATGCTGCAGACGCTTCACGCTTGCACACTACTTGCTGGTATTTCTATACTGGTAAGTATAGATTAAAATTGGAAAATACCACAACCAATTCAGAAGAAGCTTCCTTTTAAACCTTTTTACAGATTTTGATCAAAAGTGCCACCACAGTGAAATGCCTTCAAATAATGAAACAAACGAGAAAAATAATTTTTTTTTTATTATACATCATCTAACCTCAAACGCAAATCTTTCTATATTCCGTTGTGGATGAAATTACCACCGAAACCGTCCGAACCGAACCGTCTGTGATTGAAACTACTACTTCTGGTCGGAAGTATGATTCAGTAAAACAAGGTCAGGTAACCCAGGACTGACACATGCCTACGTCACTGTCCAGTTGCCACTTCATTGCAACAAACACATATAAATTGGGAAACAAATGTTTAAAGCACAGATTTTTTTTTTGTTTAAATTAGAACGGCTGTCAAGGCATTTGTGTAAGAAATTTGTTGTAGCCTGTTGCACCCATATAAACGTAACGTCAGTCATTCGAAATCAGTTAGCAACTGTGATGCGGAGTTCGAAGCGTTGATCTAAATAAGAATGTTCAATCAAGGTTCACTCATAATGCCTGGTAACAGACCTTCCTTCTCATTTCCGTTCTATTTACTTCTCTTTTCTGTGGTTTATATAATCTATTAAATTTTATGTAATACAAAAAGTATTTCAATTGTCATTTTGTCCGCTCTTGAAAATCAATTTAATATATGAAACATTGTTTAAATCAAAACCACATAGTTTTATCAGATTGCCACAAGTAATAAACTAGGTTTGTGTCAACCATGTGACCTTTTTTCTGAATGCCATACCTGGTCATACCATTTATTATTGTACCATAGTTAGAAGTATCCGGCTCAATTATACATATATTATGTGTTTGTGAATAATAAAATAATATTCCCGTAAATAAAATACAAAATGTATCAAAACCAGTTTTTTTTTTAACAAAATTCAAATTGTATTTTTTTTTTATATTTCAGATTATAAGCGGTTTAGGCTACGTGGTTATTATGAATTCAGTTTGTTACCTTCTTTGGCTGTTCATAGAATCACCGGTGACAAACCTGATAAATCTTCTATTTCATTTTAACAGGTAAGCAAGTATAAATTGTTTTTATATTCAAACAGCTGAACAGTTTTTTTGGAATCATAGCTAAGAACACTCTCGACCAAGTTACATTTCAAACAAACAAACAAAAAAACAAAAACAAGTACGAGTAGGACTCGTACGACTCTGAGGGTCCCGTTGGAAGGAACCCTCAGAGCGCAACTCCAAAAAAATTAACTAACTGAAGTTGAAATATTGAAAGACAAACTTAACTTTGTAGTTGACAATAAGTTTCTTCGATACATATCAACTACAAAATGTAAGTTTGTAATTGAAAAACATGATTTTTTATATGATATAACTTCAAATTAACAACTTTAGGATTTATTTCTTTATAATTATGTGCTGTGAGAATTTGCCTCTTGCCAAATTTCATGATTATAGGTCAACGGGAAGTACCCTATAGGTTTTGATTCCCTTATGAAATCGCAAAATATGCGACATAAACGTCCATATCTTTTGATTGCGTTGACTTAGAAGTTTAATTTTTTCACTGCCAAAAGAAACCATAGACATACAAAATACTTGAATTTAGTATAAATTTCAACTTTATATCTTTACGCGTTCTTGAGAAAAAGGGTCTTGACAGACGGACAGACAGACGGACAACGAAGTGATCCTATAAGGGTTACGTTTTTTCCTTTTGAGCTATGGAACCCTAAAAACTAAATCAAAATCTGTTTAGCCGTTTGAGAGCTACGATTCCATATACAGACACACAGATACATAGACACTCACGTTAAACTTGTAACACCCCTTTTTGCGTCAGGTTTAAAAAGTTGTCAAGTGCATGCCATTTACGAATTGTACGACACAATCATTGCAGGATTTCTGTAACTATGGTAAAAATTTATAGCTACAATCCCGGGCTGATTTCTGAGCTTCTTATATTATTTTTCATGACAAAATAATTAATGACGAAATTGTAATAGTATGCTTTTCACAATCTTGATTATTTTCATTCAGAGGTAATAAAGTAATTTATTTGAAATTATTGACATAAATATATTTTCGAGCCATGGATAAGTAATCTTGTGCAGTGGTGTTGGCATATAGTACCATGGGTAATTCATGACAAAAACAGCTGCTGTTTTCGAGCAAAATGTCTGGAATTTGGTTGCATTGATTTTGTGACGACCGGACATCACTTACAAAGTGGTGTGCAATCGACTTATTAGCTGATAATTTACGCCTGTTATTTCATCAAATTCTTCTGCATGCTGTAAGATGACACGAGCAGTAATGCCATCAGTAGAGGTACCTCCAACCCTGCTTTGGTTGTCAACATGAAAATTAAATTTTTGCCAAAATTCCGCCTGTATGCGACGCTTTCCAGTTGTTATCAAGGCTTGACTGTGTGCATCTCTTGCTTGCCATTTTGCAATTTTTGGTGAGCCATCTCTTAATTCAACGGACGGCAATACCTTGGGGATGAGAGGTGAAAATTTTGCCAGATGAGCACAGTTTGGTTATGGTCACATACGAGTTGAATTGGCATAATAAAAGTAAAAGTAAAAAGCCTTCATTTCTACTACAATACTAACAAGGATATGTTGTAATTAAACACATTTGTATTTGTAGAAGTTGCTTCTGCGGCAGCCTTCTCTAAAACTTTCCATTCTTCTCTTTGTCTCGCCTTTCTCGCCCAGCCCGGTCCATATCTTTATGTGAAAATATTTCTTTGTCATTCCTTTGTCTTCCTTGACTTCTTTTCCCATCTCGTGGAATCCATTCTGTAGCTATTTTTGTTAATCTAGTATTTTTGAGCACACAGATATAGCCTGCTCATAAAGCTATATCTGAGTGCTTTAAAAAGTTTTTAAACCATAAAAAATCACACAGAATTAGGAAAATTACAATAAAAAAACGGATGTAACAATAGGTATGTGCATATAAGAGCAAAAGAAACAATAATGGCGGGAATAAAGTAGGTTTTAGGAAAAACATCCGAAAGACAAAATTTTAGTCCAAAATCTTTCCCAGATACAGTATCAACTATAGAATTAAAAAATATCTGAGAATACTATTTAAGCATTTATATTGGGAAATTCACCAACACAAAAATACTCAATGGAAGATAAAAGCACCTTAGATTTCAAAAAAAAAAAACATTCAAATAACAATATCTTGCACGGCAATTTTAATGCAAGAATAACAAAAATGCAAAAGAGCGAAGATTTAGTATTTGGAGATGGCCTAAACAGAGAAAGAAATTCACATGGACGGAGACTTGTTTGCTTGACGAGTTTGCATTTTGAGCATAGCTATTTAATAGTGAATAGTATGTTTAAGATGAAGTTAATGGACATGACAATCTCCAAAATATGACACGTTAAAGGAGATAGATTACATACTCAGAATACAGCTGACCTAAAACATTTAGCCAAAAACGGATAAGTAATGTCTAAGCTGGCAACATTACGCGGGTGGAGGTGAGACAGGCGCGGGACGTGGGTTTTGTTTTTTGGACTCAGCGTGCGGCTTGCAATCACAGCTTAAGGCGGTTTCTGGTTGTTTCGAATTCTGTGATTACATACTAGCTAAGAAACTCACTCATATTCATTGCTTTGACATAATACACAATTTAAACTTTAACACCAATCTTAAAATGAAATCAGCTCTCAATGAAAAAAAAAAAACTAATACAAGAAACTTTAAAGCTACAAAGTTTACTGGAGCTCTACCGGAAGTAACAGATAAGATAGCTAAACACTGGGAAGGCAAATGTATTTAATTAAATAAATCGGAAGGAATACTAAATCAATACAATACACTAGAGTTGATGAGAACCTGATTAGACAAATACCAAAACAAACAACTACCCACGTTGTTTCAAATGAGTTAGACTTACTTTTATTTTAATTTACCCTCTACACTATTTTTTTAATCCAAATAGTCGCAACAATGTTCAATGTTCATGTACAATGTTGGGTAGGAACAAATATACACACTTACATAATATTATTAACTTACGCATTTATAATATTAGTGTAATTACGTACTTATAAAGTAATTTTATTTTTATTTTTCAGGAGTCCCAAATCACAAGAAATTGGTTTAAAAGAAGATACCTATAAAGCAACGAGAACTGAAAAAGTGCAATAAAAGTTCGGTGCCAACTTTGGATGACCTAAACTTTGCATTTATGCTAGTGCATAAATGTACGAAACAAATCCCCAAAATATAGGTGTAATTTGTTTTGGGATTAGGCCGCGCGACTTTGCGTAGTATTTGAGTCCTTCCCTCCCGTCCCACCCTTTTCTTTTTAGTTCTGCATCCATCCTGCAATCCTCCCAAGTACCGCCTTGCCTTTTTCCGCACCCGTTCCGCATTTGTCCCGTAACCCACTCAAATAAATATATATATATATATATAATAAATAAAATAAAAAATATAATGTTTTTATTTAATTAAGCGTGATCCGATCCTTTCGATGCGGGCTTATAAATTCATATTCTTTAGCATAAAACCATAGTTTTAAATCTGTGTAAAAAATTGTAAGTGCAATAACTAAACCATTTCTGTTAAGCAGATGCATGGCTAAAAGCTGTTCCCCTTAAGACTAATCTAGGCTTTAGTTCTTGTCATCTGAATAAGCTGTTGTTGACAATAACATAGGCTTGTTATAAACTTCCGTTACTTTACGAGTAAACGAGCGCTAAAATACCTAATTGAATGTGCCAAACCAGATTGTGTTTATAGTTCTCTTGAGATATAAGTAAACTAATTCGCTAGTTTCGATTGTTGTTGAATGTGGATGGATTAAATTAAATGCGTTTTTTTAATCGAATTATGTCACGTATGTTCTTGTTGTCTTTACTTTCTTGTTGAATTAAACTTAGTAGTAAGTTTTTAGGGTTCCTTACCCTAAAGGTAAAAACGGGACCCTATTACTAAGCCTGCGATGTCTGTCTGTGTACCAATCTGTCTGTCTGTCTGTCTGTCTGTCCGTCCGTCCGTCCGTCCGTCCGTCCGTCCGTCCGTCCTACCTTTAAACGGCTGTATCTTTCAAACCGTAATATAAAGCCAGTTGAAATTTTCACAGAATATTATGTGAATGTTACTGCGGATTAACTAAAAAAAAAAAAAACTAAGGTGGGGTCCACATACAACAAACGTATTTTTTAATGTATTTGTGTATTAGATCTAATGTAAAAATGGTAATACGTAGTGTCTTTGGCATGATTATAGTATACACTCTAAAATATAACAAATAAACCGACCAAGTGCGAGTCGGGCTCGCGCACTGAGGGTTCCGTACCACCACAAAATTCAATAACGAATTTACCAGTAATACACAATACATTAGAGCTAATACAAAAAAGTTTCGGTGACAAATTTATGTTCATTACCAAGTTAAAATTGTGTTATACTCGAGCGCTTGTAGCAAAATAATTAAGTAACTGTGGCTGTAGCAATTGCTTCGACAATTTTGGAAGACCTTATAACTGGTAATTTGGTTAGTTGAACGATTTTATTGTATTTTTTGGTGGTACGGAACCCTCAATGCGCGAGCCCAACTCGCACATGGCCGGTTTATTTCGTTATCTTACGTTCTATTTTTCCATTGATGACAAGTCTTTGGAGGTTGTCGCCGGGGTTCTAGGCTAAAATACTCTGCGAAGACACGACGTGTGGAAAAACCTTGACTTCATAGTAAGTGTACGTTTTTTGGGAATCTAATGATAAATCTAATGATCTAATCATAGATAAACAATATTGAATTGACGTCATCGAATACAGGCTATTGGTATCAGTCGATACTTACTTCCTTCGTGGTAGGTATTGCGGTCGCAACCGCATGGAAGTTTGACGCTAAACACTGGAAGCAAGTTTCCGACTTTACCCGACAAAAGCGGGTGACTAAACGTCTTAAGTTGTCTTATGGCTTTACGACAACTGGAGCAGTCGCTTCGAACTGCTTTGGTACCGTTTTACAACTTGGCCGTTCGCCAGCGATTATTAATAGTCCGAGTTATTGTTCTGTTTATTGTGGATTTGCTAAGTCTAGAAGTATCTGTACTCTCCCTGGGTGAGGTAAGGCGTAGTATATATATGTGCCAGTGTGCCTGAGAAATCATGTTGTAATGAAAATTATTTATAGAAAATAAATTATCTCAAATTGTTTATAATTTTATAATAAAGTAATCTTGTTATTTGACCTTATAATTTTAGGCTCCAAAACGACTGAACTGATTTGAAAAATTCTTTATCTGTTGGGAAGCTACACTATCCCCGGGTGCCATAGGCTATAATCTATACCCGTGCGAAGATGGGGCGGACCGCTTCTTTACAAATTAAGAAAATTGGAATGTTTCAACAACTTAACGACGCTTTTAACTTTGCCCGTTTGACAGTTCTAAGACAGGACAACGTCTGTTGGGTCAGATCACAGAAAAGAAAAAAATGTTTTTGGTCAGCTAGTATTATAATAATGTTGGAATATATTATGTGGTACCAAAGATTAATTAATGAACAATTAAATTCTAATTATTCAAATTATTATACTACCGCGTAAACGCTCCCTTAGAGCGTTTACGCGGTAGTATAATAATTTGAATTCCCATAATAAGCCCCATTCATGGGGCCACGTAACTTCAGCGATGTCACAACGCAACGTAGTCTACAATCGTAGCCTCTATTACTTGCCTGTGACGTCAACGCAGCGTAGGACGTCCACCCACAAGATGGACAGACGACCTAAAAGAGACCGCAGGGAAACGCTGAATGCAGGCTGCTTCCAACCGGCCCTTTTAGAGATCGATGGGGGAGGCCTATGTCCAGTGGACGTCTTATGGCCACTGAAATGATTATGATGATGATGACGTCAAGAAAACATTTGAACTAAATAAAAAGTTTGCAATCAAGTCACGTAATCAATGAAAACAATAATATTCTTATTTCGTAATTTAAAAAAGCAGTATTACTTATATTATTTAGTACAGTGTAGTAGTTAAATAATTTAAATAAAAATAAGCTCCTAGGATTACTCCAGCACGAATCATATTTGCATTACAGTCAAATACCTTATTGTGTTTGTTTCCCACTGGGGGTTACAGTCAGAATGTCAAAATTGTCAGTTTTTAATAAAAAAATTATACTTTGTTATAGAATTAGGTGTTTGTATTTTTCTAGTATAAAAAATAATTAAAACTGTCAATTTTGAGGCAGTTATTTAACAATGAAAATCGCAACAATTACAATTTAAAAACAATTTCTTTAGTAGAATCGGGGCCCTGGTGTTAAGTGCGTTTCGAGTCCTTTTTATTTATAATCAAAATAATTACTTTTGTACAATCAACTTTTGGATCAATTTTATCTATAGGTAGCGGTGACCACTTATTATCAGGTGGCCCGTAAGTTGTTTGCCATATTTTATTCTATAAAAAAAAAAAAAACAATAGTTTTATTTATTCTTCGACAGCAAACACTCTATACTGTAAATGGGTACGAGTATTTTAATGCATTATTTTTCTTACTTGCAACAGTATACTACGAATGTATAGTATACTGAGTCCCACGCTTCCCTAAAACTTAGGGTATTACATAGCAGCCTGCAATCCTGCGATTTTGTCTCGTGATTCAGCCATTGTAGCATACGCTGCATTAGCTGGAAATCCTCTTGGGGCCTCTCTCAGAGAGCAAAGAGAAAAAGTACCACTAGAAGCCGTAATTACAGTTCGAAGTGCTACAGCGGCTGAAAAGGTAGTACTACTGTAGTACAGAGTTACAGACGCTACTTACTTCAGATATATACTTACTATTCTGATAAAAGCAGGAATCAGTGCTCAGAATAGAAAGCTTAGCTTTTTCAGTCGAATGACTATTCAATTTCCTGCGGTATGTTTCTACGAATTATTGAATTTTGAAGGAAGCCTTTCTCTTGAAAACATTCAATTTGTTCATTTTGCGGCTTAATCTTACGTGAGTAATTCCCGTGTAATATAAATAAAATACTCTATAAAGATTTAGTAAAATACAGTCTTACTTACTCCGCCGGCGCGGCGCAGCGACTAGGCCTCCAGGTAGTTTGTAGGTCATAGGTATTGGCCTCCTACACAAGAGAACGCCATCGGTCCTGGTCTCGCACTGTCTCTGCTAGTAGGCGACTTGGAACTAGCGCAATTCCAACTCTACAGTGACATCTATTCTATAATTTTATTTTGGTCGAAACATCTGTAGGCCGTTCGCCGGATCAGGTAAAAATAGAGACAAAAACTAACAAATTACAATTATTATACTAACATTATTCACATGAAAGCTGTGTACAATTCTGTTTTAATACATTTACTTGACTAGAAAACGATAAGTTGTTGGTGCCATATTTGTTTTAAGGTATGTACTAAAAAGTATAAGGCCCAACGCTCACTGCATAGTTTACGTAGCGGTGTACAAAATCAGTGGCAAAAATAATTCTCCAAATTACCCCACCGCAATTCCGCGCTACGTTGCGACTCCACCCGTTTTTCCACTGCTCTAAACTCTAGTGAATTTTCAATCTACCGTCAATAGAAAAAAGTTGACTTTTCTACCGCCACTTCTTTATTTTATTATTTGATAATACATAGTATTGCGTTTGAATGCCGTTTCGCGATGATGTGGTCTACGACGGAGCACGCTTATTTAGAATAATCCGATTTACTCGCCATTTGAAGACACCCATATTGTAATAATTATTTGAGAACATCTTTTCACATCCAAGTGTCTTGCGGTTCGCACATTTTTCGGAATATCAACCATAAAACGGTGTCTATTTTTCGTGCCCGCTCTGGCAGTCCGATGGGCAGGATAGGAATTAAATCATACAGATCTGATGCACACTCACCAAAATGTATCCGATAAAAAACCGATAGACTAGCAACTTTGCGCCAATGTTCAAAACTTTGAAGCTTAGTCTGAACTAGGATTTATTTCTGACTGAAGCTTCTTCGCACGTTTCTCAATGAACTGCCGTGTCCCAAGCTGGTACATAGCTGATCCATCTTATAGGTACGAGGATTCGTCTTAATCTTAACTTATCTTAAGTTAAGCCTGGATTTTGAATATCTATAAGTCGGTATCTTTTAACAGTAAATAACAAGGCCGTATTCTCTTATTACGAATAACTGCACCATCTACAGACTCTAGGTTCTTGTATCAACTAACATTGGGATGCTTTCTCTTGCGGATGGCGTCTATTCTCACTTAATACGAGCACAATGCACTGTTACCACTCGATTTATTCGCTTTTGTTGCTAACAGTACCAACTTGACAGAACAAAAACTTTAAACGTTCCGTTGTATAGTTTTGATGGATTTTTTGGATGACATAGAAAAGGACACAGTTGTGTGTTAATTTTAGCATGGTGTAGTTGTTATTTGTTTTAGGTGTGAAATTCTTGACTCAGTAGTTCTTGCAATTTGGATAGTGTGTATTGCTCAGTTTATTTCAACATCATATTTTTTGAACATATTTTGTTGAAGTATTATGGTATTATGGTGGATGGTTCAAAGCTAGGTTGTCAAAAAATCCTATTAAAGGGGGACGTGGGCGGTCAGATTTGGGGATTGACCTCCCATTCAAGCTAGCGCAGGGAAGACAAAGTCGTTGTGTGGCCCGCCACGTTGAAGAGTGAAGGAGTGGAAAAGATACAAGAGTTGATGCCTCAGGCAGCGTGCTAGTAGGATACCGATGCGTTCCTATGGGAATCCCAGTGCTCTACTTTTGACACAGAGGCAGGCCACCAAGGGGATCCAGTAGGTACAATTCTACATAACCTATCTGTACCCTAATTCAGCCTGGTGTCTTTAGAAGACTTAAAAAAAAGTTTTGTTAAATTATGATTAAATTAATTTAAAAAATTTACTTGAATAGAAGACTTGATGAGGCATGCATGACTTTGAATACGTATAATAAGAAACTAATAGGATGGCAAAATAAAACGTATGTGGGTCGTCAACGTATTTGTAATGCTTCTGGTGTTATAAGTATCCATAGGCGACGGTGAATGCTTACCATCAGGCAGCCTGTCTGCTTGCCGCCTATGGAATTGAAAATAAAAGTTTTGTCAGCAAATGATATCATATTTTATAAGTACCTAGGTCAACACGTCTGGTTGAAGCATCTAGTGACCAAAATGATTATGATTATGCTGGCCGATATCTTGCGCACCGCGTCAGTATTGCTATCCAACGCGCCAGCATTTTGGGAACGATGCCTGCAAGCACTGGTCTATTAGGTTAGTGTAGTTTTATTTTTAATGGTTTTAATTTAGGTAAGCTCGTTATGATTCCAAATATGTATTATTTTCTTGTGTAAATAAATATTTTATTGTAACAAGTTAAAAAAGTACATAGGAAATCAGTATTATATTTATACGTTTTACACTAGCACTATTGCGTCTGTGCAAACTAATTAGTCCTTACACTCTAAATCCACGCTTAGCTAGTTAATTTAGCTTACCAAAGGCAAGCTTTAACTATAAACGAAAATGTAAGCGTTTCAGCTTTGAGCTAATAACTGAAAAGCAAACATGTTTGTAATGTTTGTGAAGCGAATCTTTCGGCGTGCTTCCAAATTAACTATAAACACTGTTTATTTTATTCCTAAATTTTATACGCTTTTGACAATTTACTGCAAATACGCAATGCAATGTAGGTACCCTCTAGATACGTTTTACCGCGAGTTAAACAAAGTATGTACAAAATCGAATATCTTTCGTCTCCATTCATTGTAAGTTGATTCCGATTCAATTCTATTCGGTTTAGTATGGCTTTAGTTTAAAGTCAAATCTTTATTCCAGACTTGGTACACTGTGTAACCAAAAGGCTAAGAATAAAAAGTTGAAAAAAGTAAATGTTAGAGTTTTACATTCTGAAAAGGTACTTTTATTAATCTTACTTAGGTTATTAAGCTGCACACAAACTATTGGACAAATCCATAAGCCACAGCAGATGGACGCGATTGATGCACAGTTGTCAGTTGCATTTTCAGTTGGCAAAAGCATCAGCGCGCCAGAACGTCTAACCTTGGACGTCTTATTGCTCAAGGTCACATCCGTGACTAATGTAAACAAAATATTGATTAAATTAAACATTATGTCAGCCTCAGCTTACAGATTCGTCGGTTATCTGTATGCAGCTTTACACTTTTTCACAACTGAGTATATGAAATTAGGCAAATGGCTTTCTTATTAACTAAACAAAATACAAGCTAGAACACACGACCACTACAAAAACAGTGCAGACGACGCGTAGTACAAGTAGGAAGTACAACAGCACTTTTACTGCCACTTGCACTAAGCAAAAAGATGCAGACTATGCGTAGTAGCTACTTGCAACTTCTACTATGTATCATCTGGAAGCGCTTTTAGAATTAGTTATATATATTCTGTGATTGAGTGCAGCACAATTATTATTTTTTGCTATTTTTAGTATAACCCAATTTACCTTTTGAATATTTCGGGTTAGGTTTCTTCTTGTTGATAATGAACAGTGCCAAACATTTTTGTAAACACAAAAGTTTTTACCGAATATTTTACATAGGCAAGCTTTCCAGGCAATTTCATACACCAGATACCAAAATGATATGCGGGTGTGTGCGTATATGAATGCTTTATGGACCGTGAAGAGAGATATCAAATGTATTCGTTAACACCAGTATGGGTAGGTACTGCTAAAGCATCCTACGAATAACATAAGAAAGTGTGTTCGTATGTTGCTCTTTTAGCCAGATTTTTTGTATAGAAACAATCGGAGTGACATAAGATACTTATTATCCGAAAAAAAATTACGTTTTCCGTAAAAATGTCAACCCAGTTGAAACTGCAGACGCATAGCTGTCTTAAATATGCACAGTAGATAATTTAAGAACAATTTATATTTTACTACTTTACTGCTGTCCAGGACTTCGACCGAAATGGAGTGGTATTTTTAAACCATTTTGTAACAGCGGGCATAGTCAGGTTCACCTCAATTTCGACAGTAGGCAGCGGCCGATTTAAATTAAAAATAAACCTTTCACTCTACTTATAAGTATGCACTGATAAGAGATGACTACACTATAGAAGTTGCCTTATTATCATTATCAACTATTTAGATGCCCTACCAACATAGCCCACCGGATTAGCAAGTTGAAGTGGCAGTGGGCAGGGCACATAGCCCGCAGAACAGATGGCCGATGGGGCTGAAGGGTTCTCGAATGGAGAACACGGACCGGTAAGCGAAGCGTAGGAAGTCCACCCACGAGATGGACAGATGACTTAAAAGAGACCGCAGGGAAACGCTGGATGCAGGCCGCTTCCAACCGGCCCTTTTGGAGATCGATGGGGGAGGCCTATCAATGTCTAGCAGTGGACGTCCTACGGCTGAAATGATGACGATCATGATTTAGATGCCCTAATTATTGATTGACTTAACTTTCCATACTGCTTTTACATGTTAGAGATAACCCAAAACGCCTCCATACAAACAGACAAATAATTCACCCGATCTGTATTGTGCGAAGAAATGAAGTGTTACTGGCATTCATAGCGAGACGAGTGCTCTCTTGCTCTAATGGACCTATTATTGTTCATACATATTTACGACGACTTAGTTGTTTGTTTATGTCTTGTGATGGTGTGACTGTTTTCGGAGTTGTTTGCTGGCGAAAGTTGATCTAGTTACATTGGAACTTGTCTCAAATAGGTGCTGTGATACGAGATTGCGTCGTCAATTTTCTGTGCATGATGATTTGTTTTATCTATTAACTTCCAGCATTTTGTTACTTCACCCACAAGATGTACGGACGACTTAAAAGAGACCGCAGGCAAATGCTGAATGCAGGGCGTTTCCAACCGGCCTATTTGGAGATTGATGGGGGGATCGATCGAACATTGTTATACTTTCGAGTGTGTACTATAATCATGCCAAGTTTGACGCTTGTACGTATTACCGTTTTTACATTAGAGCTAATACAAAAATACGTTTAAAAAAGTCCTTTGTTGTATGTGTCCCCCCTCTTTTTATTATTTTTAATGTCTTACTTAATAAGCCGTAACATTACATATTCTGTGAAAAATTGAAATGGCTATCAAATACGGCTCCAAAGATACAGCCGCTTAAATTTAGGATGGACGGACGGATGGACGGACAAATAGACAGACAGACATTGTTGGCTTAGTGGTAGGGTCCCGTTTTTACCCTTTGGGTACGAAACCCTAAAAAAACGCTAAAGATGTATTCAATTAGAATAATTATGTAGGTACCTATTATTTAAATGATCTTATTACTCTAAACATCTTCAATTAAAAACAAAGTCGCTAAAATGGTACACATTCGAGACAGACAATAACTAACAATCCAATTAGCCTCCGGCGCAGAAACAGAATACTAATTGTTCCATTCGGTAACACGACGCGGGCAAAAATATCGAATGGTCAACGGATAAATGGAGCCTTCATTGCTGTTGACTCGGTATTATGACCGGGTTCATTTGCAGTTAACGTTGTTTAATCAAGTTTTTCATAGCCTAGCAATTGTGAGAACTCACGCCAGAAAGTTTTCCAAATTACTTTATTCATTCTGTAATAGTTTGATTTTTTATACATATAACTGGGGGTCTAGACAAGAGCCACACACTGTTAGCATTCAAACCTGCGGAAAGATGAAATTGTATGAAAATGACATTAGCTTCAAATAATTTATCTCATCAAATGACATTGACAATGATATTATCATACAATTTCATCTTTCCGCAGGCGTTAACGCTAACAGTGTGTGGTTGTTGTCTAGACCCCCTGGAGATGATTTTACTGTTATTATAGTGGCCAATAGTGGCAGTTGTCCAGCAAGTCATAGCAGATTAATGCTTTTTTTTTAATAAGTGACTTTTACTGTTGGCCTTTTGGCCTCTACAGCTTGACCGGACTAGTTAGCGAACGCAGAGTGCGTTCGGCATAACTTGGTGGTTAAGTTTATAGACGACTAGCACAAGGACACCTCGAAGGTACGAACCTCGGCTTGGGCCGTCGCCGGGAGTGGGAATCAGACTTGCCCAGGCACCCCAGAGGGGGTGTGCCCTGGAGCCCTAACGGTTTGTTGAACTGAGTGATTATTTGGAGAGAATCTAACCGATCTTCTAACAGATCCTGTGGGTCTACGATCCTGCCGGCGGGATCGCTGTGTGTGTGTGCCTCTGGTAACCGACGCCTGTACCAAAAACTGAATATTTCCTATTGCTAGGAGCAGTCGGATCGGGCGAGCCCAGCGCCGCCGCGGTGACGACGGCGATGGGGTCGTCCGGGTCGCCCAAGATGTTTCTATGGCGTCTACGGAGAGGAGGAGGGTCTGTCACGTCTGTCGAGTAGTTTGAGGATTTTACTACAAGAGGATTGGGGTGGTGAGGCACCGCGTCAAAATAGCGGCGGGAGGTATACTTAAGGTATTGAATCATGGATGGGAGTTCAACATCGCAGTGCAGATCGGCGTTTCGGCAGATTAATGCGTTGGACTGGTGTCAATTGATGGTGTAAACTGAAAGGATAGGATCTTTTTTACAGTTATGTTTATTAACGGGATATTTACCATGCTAAGGTTGTTGATGGATGTCCCAATACTTCAGCGCAGTTACATCATGTTCATGAGAAGACCTTTGAATGCGAGGGTTGGTCGAACAGTTCAGTTAGGTGCAGACTCCACGCTCTACCCTCTTTCTTATTATTATTTGATAATTTCTTATAACACAGATGGCAAACAATCAAACGCACCGCCTGATAGTAAAAGATCACCGACACCTATGGATACCTGTAACACCAGAAGCATTACAGACATAATATGAACCTTTAAAGGTGTGAAGTCAGAAAGAATCCCTCCGTATAGTTACTCGGAATTGTCGCAGGCAGGAGATGATCTCCGGCATACGATCGAACAATTCTTTCGGATAATCCCTATTGTAAATGCATGTCAAAGTAGGACTTGACTCAAAACGACAGTGACAATCAAAGGTTTTCGGATCACATAAAACTGTGACGCTCACTGATCAGGGCTAATCAATCTAATCATACAGCCTGTATGTCTATCATAAACACTATAGAACAAAAAGGATTCTTAATTTTTTGCTATTATTACAAACTGAAATAACAAAAAAGAAAGAAAGAAAAGAAATCTAGAAAAAATCGCGTGTATCTTACATTTTTTTAGGTCAAAGATAGACTGGATAACGGATGTCTATAGAAATGTTATGAAATTATTTACAAGTAGCTACTAACCAATCAAGTTACCAAGTTATAACTGGTAATTTAGTTACTTGGATGACCTACATATCATTTCTTTCACCGAAGTAAACCATTCACCATATATTAATGATATGAAGTTGGTTTTTAAAATTGATAATTATTGTATTTTGTGGTGGTACGGAACCCTCAGTGCGCGAGCCTGACTCGCACTTGGCCGGTTTAATAATCAAAACGTTTCTTCCTTAGATGTGTAATACTATCCTCTCTTATAACAAGTCAATATCTTACTATTGAACAAGTTATCGTAACCAAACCTTCTATAAGAGTATCGAATATTTGAATTTACGTAAGACGGGATTTGAGATCGGGTCATATTCATTATTTTTTGCCTTTAGTAAGTTGGTCTCGGTTTTTAATTTGTATACCTACAACTCAATAATATATTTTAGATTTGAATTACCTACAACATTCCAAAATAATCAAAGTCAAACCGTTTAGCAGTTTTGTTGAAATGGTAAAAGCTGCCCCACAAATTTAAACAGACACTGCTCGAAACGACTGTTGTTAATTTGGACGAACGTAATTTGCTCACCTAATTATAAAGGAGAAGGTCTGGTCCTGTCCCCTTTACATTATTGTGGCCACCTCAATTACTGCCTTTAGTTTCTGTTTTAGAATTGCTTGCGTCATCATGGTCGTAGTTAGGGATGGGGCCACGTGCCCCACAGCGCAAAGACGAAATGTCTTATTTATAATTTTAGCTATGTTATGGTTTCTGGGAAGCTGAGAAGAATTGAATCTAGTGTGATGCATGAGTTGGAGTACTTCACGTTTGACATACTATGCCCTTGGCCATTATTATTATAATTTTTGCCACATTGTTCCACTGCAGACCGTCTATTCGCTCCTTCCTTCCATTTCTCGCTAGGCTCGCTGTCGCGGTTTAGGTCTTTTGGAAATGTATGTCTACATTGTTGTGGTTTTGGCTCAAAGATCCCCGGATATGCAGCTCTTGACCATAATCTTGATATTACTTATTCGGGCGACTGAAAATCTCTTCCTATACTAAACTTATACTGTTGTTTTTTCATCGAAATTTGATTTTATCCCACTTTCCGTGACGTGCAAATATTTTTTTGGCCTGCCTGATGGTAAGCGATCGCTGTCACTTATGGATGTAAAAGAAGGGGCATCAGAAATACTTTAAAAAAAACTTTGTACATGTTATGACGAAGTGAATTGTGTATGCAAGACCCTTTGTAAAATTCTAGCTACATCCCTGACTTGCGTTTTCATAATAGCCCCAATTTTACTAACAGCGCCATTCATATGAACTGTTTTCAACTCGTTGCGGCGAATGGTTGAATTGTATTTAAATGGACTACTGTTTTCATTAGTTTTATGTGTTTATAGAGTACTCTGCATTAGGAATTTGCATACGAAATGGGCAAACACGATCCTTATTGAAGGAAGAAATGTTTATTTTAGACTTACGCAAAAACTTTTTGTGAGCTTAATGAGTCGCATGTAGGAACAATGTATATAAATGGCGTGGGTTATTAATAATATGCTATCAACATCTCTCAAGCGCCTTTTGTACAAAGTATCTTGTACAAAGTACAACTTTATAGTTTAATGACCTTTCCCCATGATCCTCGGAGCAGACGAACAAGGAAGAGTTTACTTTAGTACGATTTGTCGTACATATTCAAATGTTTAAAAATGAAACAGTATAATTTCTACACACAAGCACAATTTCCTAGCCTTTGAATTAAAAATGTATATATATTATGCAACATGTCAATACGCGGACAAGATGAGAGCAATTTCCCAAGTGGCGTGAAACATGGGGAACAGCGCGGCCGGTCTCTTTTTTACGGTAAATTGAACTAAAAGGCTTTCAGTAGCAGACAGTCGGATGCGGCAAGCGCCGGATTTCCGGTCTTGTGGAGCTTACACTTTATATGCAGCAGTTTTTTCTACTTTATGGCCTTGGACAAGGTTTAGAGCTTCTTTAGCGTTTTTATCCTCGTATTTGCTTAAATCAAGTTTCAAAGTGAGTGATTGACAAAATTCCCTGTTTTTTATTTATATATTAAGAAGTTTCTTTTACATTAAAAATTATGAGATAATTATTAAAGATTTTGATTTTATATCGCAAGAAGCGTTTGTTCAGCAGAGGACGTTTACTGGCTGACCATAAAAAAAAATTGCCCTTGACAATTTCCGTCAGCGAAAAGTTGACATAAATCTTAAGCATTTTTAACTTTAAGGTAATAAAAAAAGCTGATCATAAATAGAGCACATCAACAAAAACAAAATTAAAATTAGTTCAAAAATAAATAAGATATAAGCATTTTAATTTAATTTAATTTCATGCTAGACAGAGAGCGCACTATACTGAGCAGTGACGTCACGGCTCAGGAGCGCCATACAAATGCTATACTAACACACGCTTTGCGAGAAAAGGATAGAACATCCCCTCTCCATCCCCACCTAAAACTTTAAATACTCATATCACAGAAATTATCAGCCAAATCAAATTGTTTTTTTCAGTATGTGTAATGTATTTACTTAAATTCATCGCTAAGCCGGTTATTTGTAATAAATTAAACATTAGGAATCATGCCTATTAGGCATGATCGGCACGATTCTACGTCGTTTTGAGTACAATAAAGATTTGGGACAAACTATTTTTCTCTATAGATATTTGTGATGCTAATTTAAACCTAACCTGACATAAATATTAATTACATAAAAAAGTTGAATTAACCTAACCTGAAACAAATTGTAATTAAATCTTTTTAACAATTTGTACTAATGATATTAATTTTAAAATATTTGTTAATCTTGAAATTACTATAAACTTTATTTAATTGAAATGTAAATGAAAAATGTAAAGAAGCGGATTTACACTAGAAATTCATATAAAAATTACCATTCGATATTCTTAGATCCTTGGCAAAATATCTCAAGCTTTTAACAATATTGCACAAACTCATTCCAACAAGGCTTTCACCGAATGACCCGACAAAATCGCAATTAAGCTGCGCGAAGGTATTTAACAAAATTGTCAATTTCAATTGAGAAATTTCCTTTAAATTCCTATCATTTCCCTTGACACGGAATGAAGGCAAATACGCAAATTCCTTTGTGATTTTATTAGACCGACAAAACAGGGATAGTTATACCATAGTCAGGAAATTGAATTACTATATTACGGGAAATATTTCTAAGGTGGCTGTGGCGCGAGAATGTTGCTAAGAATGTATTAGATTTTTATATATATTCTTTTACTTTTAATTGATTATTATTTTACAGTTTATTGTTTAACTAAAATATACTTTCATAGCAAAGTAAAAGTTCATAATTCAAGATGATGCTTACCTTAGATGCTGAAACTTGAGGCATTTTAGAAAGAAAACTAGAGAAAAGAAGATATAAAATTACTTTTCATTAAATAGTTTAATAGTTAAATGGTGATCGTTAGTAGACACTGTTTTTTGTTTAAATTTATCTCCTACTAGATGCTGACTGTAACTTCCATTTACATCCCTTAATTTGGTTCTTAGCGAAATCTCCAATTTTTATTGGACCTCTACCCATAATGAATCTACCAGCCAAGTGTCACCATCGTAGGTCAAATAGTTTGCGAGTTTTCTTGCAATGACTAAGTGGTATTTTGATTTTGTAAATATAGATAGATAGTTTACTATAATTTTATCATCTTTATCAACATCATCATCATTATTTCAGTCATAGGACGTCCACTGCTGGACATAGGCCTCCCCCATCGATTTCCAAAAGGGCTGGTTGGAAGCGGCCTGGATCCAGAGTTTCCCTGCGGTCTCTTTTAGGTCGTCTGTCCATCTTGTGGGTGGACGTCCTACGCTGCGCTTACCAGTCCGTGGTCTCCATTCCAGAACCTTTCGTCCCCATCGGCCATCTGTCTGCGTGATATGTGCCCTGCCCACTGCCATTTCAACTTGCTAATCCGGTGGGCTATGTCGCTACATAGCACGTTGTGTAACTTTGAGCTTGCTTATGAGGCCCATAGTGAGTACCACGTTTCAGTGTCGTATGTCATCACTGGTAACACACACTGGTCAAAGACTTTTGCCTTAAGGAACCTTTATCAAGTCAATTAAATTGTCTTCTCTCCTTTTCCACTACTTTTGATTCCACCCTTAAACTAGTTGAATCGTGTAACATTACCTACTGAAATCCCTAACACGTCGGTTACGTGACAACAGCTGCTTGACCACAAAAACCCTTCGGTCCAATCCTATAAATATTACAACCGAACCTATCTGTTCCCGTCTATCGGTCGCGAATAAAAACGATGCAATATAAAGGGTCTGTAACCATTGTTTGCGAAGCGAACGTGATTGGACAACATAATGTGAACAAAGGAAGATGCTGAGAGTACCTAACGCGAGATAACTTGTGTTAATGAGATTTCCACGAGTATTATTATGATAATAATCTTTTATCTTTTGTTTGTTCCCTTTTCTCTGTAGCCTTTTATTAGGCGAGCAAAGATTGTAATAAGTAAACGTGTGGTATCAGTTAACAGATTTGATGCGAATTTTGTAGTATCTTTTCGCCTTCCTTGTTGCTATCTGTGTAGTTAAAAAATAACACACATATAAAAAAATAACATAAAAAAAAAATGCTTATGACAATTTTAT
This sequence comes from Agriopis aurantiaria, assembly GCA_914767915.1. Taxonomy (NCBI): domain Eukaryota; kingdom Metazoa; phylum Arthropoda; class Insecta; order Lepidoptera; family Geometridae; genus Agriopis; species Agriopis aurantiaria. The sequence continues at coordinate 7,416,363 of OU611990.1, forward strand.
TTCTGTTCCAAACAGAACCAGAAATCATCCAAGCACCAAAATAACCCAACACAAGTAAAGCCAATTTTTTACTCATTAAAATTAAACTCTTTTAATGGATTTTATCCCAGTTTTTACATCTGGACACTGTAAGCGACTACTGTGTACACAACATTTTTTATGTGTAAGAATTGTGACCTGGAATTAGGACCCGTTAATCCTAAAACTTTGACCAGGACCACCGGAGCATGGGCAACAGCGTTCTATTAGTACACGGTGAACGTACTATGCGATTCCCAAGCCACTTGCCAAGCGTGGGGATTGTGGCAACACCTCTCTAAGAGGGAGGCCTTTGTTCAGCAGTGGACTCATCAGTTTAATGGCTGATGATGTAAGCGTGAAACATTGTGAAAACCCAAGATATCATTATGTTTTCAATTTAGGTTGGACGCAAGCGTTCGGTTTCTTGATTAGATTTTCTGATCAGAAATGCATACTTAAAAACCTGAATGCTCTGCATATACATAAGTACAAAATATTCAACAACGTGCACATGTAATATTTTTTTTAGAAAAACCTTTATTTCATTTCGGATTTTTTCTCCGTGCATTCGGATCATAAGAACGGCATAAAAACGTATAAAATCGTAATACAAAAATCCGGACCTTAGCGCTAGTCTCATGGAATTCCGAATCTGAATTCCTGATCAGGAAACCTTATCAGGAAACCATACGTTTGCGGCCAGCTTTATATCTTGTCCAATTCGCTAAACCCGAAATGACCCATTTACTTCAAACAGCGTCCTGTATCATGCGCTGTTATCGCTAATCTACTAGATCCGGTTGCAAGCGTGCACTGCGGCCGAAACCAAGCAATTTGTACGTAACTTCACGTTGCATGTTTTTATTTGTAGAATGAGATAGATATATTATCATAGATATAACTAGATATGCTACCAGGATGAACAAATGCTTGCTCGTAAAATTATAAATACAGGTACTGCAGTGCAAGTACCGTTCTTTATCGATCGTCAAATTTGACAATTGATATCGTGAAATTCGATAAAATGTCATTTGATCAGTACTCGCTATGATTGATTCTATGGCATTTTTTCGAATTTGACGATCGATAAAGGACGGTACTTGCACTGCTGATTTGCAAAGGTGTAGTTTAATTTGTAGTTTGCGTTATTGCTTTTACTTATATCAGTGCGTGCTGTGAAGTTACGAATCGACACAAATATCCTAGTTTTTCGATACTTATTACAAAATACTATGTATATTTGAGAGAAAAATAAATAAATAAAAAACTTTGTTTCATAAATTCGAGACATTCTGAAAGCCACGGAAGGATCAAGAAATTTCAGTTACTCGCAAGCTCGCAAGGAGGATTACAGATTTACTACTTCCGCTTTTCCTTCAGTTTTCAAAGAGGCATGTATTTTTAGAACTATGGGGTGTAAATACCCCGTTAGGAAAGCCGAGAAAATCACGTAAAAGGTAAATTTTGTTTCAGGATTTCCCGAAATCGCTTGCGGATTATATAGATTCTAGATAATGTATCTAATAAGTATTACCACCTACTACTACGCATTCTTTCAACTATTATGACATATTTGCGTTCTTCCTTGTAGTATTTTTTACTAGCTTTTATTTAACTTGCAATGTATGTATGTTTGTTTGTTAAGGTCAAATCTTGCAAGATGATTAGAACCAGTCCATCCTTATAAATTTTGCATACATCTTTAATTGTGGTTACATTAATACAATATTGTAATATTTTCAAAATGGCCGCTGCCACAAGATGGCGGCTGGTGTATATTTTTTGTCAACACTGTTAATATGGGTATCAAATGAAAAATCTTGGAGAGTATGAAACGATAAATTGACACCATACTAAATTCAATATGACCACCGGTCCAAAAAAGCGGTTTACTTTTTTTTTGATAAAGCAAGCTTGTTTTTGCTTATTAACTTGTTATTTTCATTAGTATCTAGCCTTTTCGTCCCTAAGGAATATAATAAATATTCATAATAAATGATAGCTCAGTAGTGGGCGCGTTCGAATCATACGCCGTAGATTTCAAATCCCAACAATGAACTTCGAAGAAATAATCGCAAGAAAACTATAGCATGAGAGTAATACTTCCTAGTGCTCGGCTGACGAGCACCCTCAAGTTGAAAATCTGTCGCTTAGCACCTAGTAGTGTGTTCTGGCACAAGGCTGACTTCCGTGTATCGCAGCTGATGCGACAATACGTCGCGCTATGAAAATGAATGGCGCCGCTTCTGAGGTCTGCGTCAAACGCGTGCGGCCGACGACTGACGTTGCCACGACGTTGCTATACAATTTCAAATCACATCAGCCGTGCGCGTCAGACGCGTGCGTCAGACGCGTGCGTCAGACACGCGCAGCTGCAATTGGCCGCGATGCACGGAAGCCTACCTTTAGAGACAATTTTCCTATTATAGACTAGACGTATTTACCATCTTCGACTACACCCGTCACTTAGCATCAGCTGGAATGAAAAGACCTAGCCCGCGTGTAAAAAAATATAAGCCAATATTTTCCTGAAAGTACAAAAATACTTGACTTGGTATGTTTAATTTACAGACTAAAGGTGTTTTCCCACCCATTAGGATATTAAAACCGCAAACGTTGGCATCGTTGCGTGCTGCAGAAAGTCTAACGTGGTAATATCTGTGCAGTGGATATTACAAACCCATTTGCTTAAAAAAGTTGGTAGTAAAGTGGGAAAACGAGTTTTGCTCCACACCTTTTTTAATGTACCTACAACATTTTAAAAGCAGGCTGTTACCATGCAAGGATTTTTGTTTAAAACTAGTTGTGCCTTGAACTGTGACTTAGTAGCCACTATATTTTCATAGCTTCAGAACTCATATTTTAATTTAAAAATGTAATGAAGTAAGTACTTTGCAATATTTCATGAAGATCCTAAAAATGATTCACATCAAGTTATCATCGTCTTCATCATCATAATTTCTTTTTAGGTCATCTCTAACATGTAAAAGCAGTATAGAAAGTTAAGCCAATCATAATTAGGGCACCTAATTCATCATCGCCATCATTTCAGCCGTAGGACGTCGACTGCTGGACATAGGCCTCCCCATCGATTTCCAAAAGGGCCGGTTGGAAGCGGCCTGCAGCGTTTCACTGCGGTCTCTTTTAGGTCGTCTGTTCATCTTATGGGTGGACTACCTACGTTGCGCTTACCGGTCCGTGGTCTCCATTCGAGAACCTTTCGGCCCCATTGGTCATCTGCTCTGCGTGATATGTTCTGCTAGCCCACTACCACTTCAACGCAACGCAATATAATGCAACGCAACGCAATGCAACGCAAGTTACAGTCAAAAAATATACAAACATACATGGAAACGCCACCTTGTCCCATTAGTTCTTAGACCTCTCTTCACTCGGTCAATAAAACCAAGAGCCATTCGGATTTTTTGTCAACGCTTGACAGCTTTGCTATTCTACAATTTGCTAAATCAGTTTTTACATATAATTCAATTAAGTTTACATAACATAACTATTGCATAAAAATATAAATAATTATAAAAATAAAAATTTGCTAGTTGAAGTGGCAATGGGCAGGCCACATCGCTCGAAGAACCGATAACCGATGGGGAAGAAAGGTTCTTGAGTGGAGACCACGAACCGGAAGACGCAGCGTAGGTAGGCCTCCCACTAGATGGACCGACAACATAGTGAGTCGCTGGCATCAAGTGGATGCAAAAGGCAGGCCTATGTTCAGCAGTGGACGTCTTCTGGCTGATGATGATGATGATGATGAGGAACATAACTATTTTCCTTGGTCATTGTAGCGGGTCAGTTTTATAGTAAGTGTCGTACCCTCAACTGGCCCCAACATTGTTTAGCCGTCCTGCCTGCCAAAGTTGTAACCGCCTATGCATTTATAAAGAGCTTATACCTAATACTCTGCCGGTTGAACTACGCAACTATTAAGTAACTTTGTGTAACCGACCCGTTTCGGGACAAATTACCAACTGTAAATTGTAATTCGGGCCTTACGAAGTTAAAGCCTGCTAATATTCTGAGCTTGGCTTCATTGCCGTGGGAATTGCTGTTTCCGCTATTACCTGCTAAAATACGCATCCCTAAAAAAATACTGCATCGCTATCATAAGAAATTGTTACAAGATATCTTGACATCATCATCATCACCCTTTTTAATGTTCACCTATTGCTAAATGTAAGCCTCTCCTAACATATATAGACTCTCGCCACATGGCACGATCTTCTGTTGTACGTATCCACTTGCCACTTGCCGCTTTTCGCAGATCGTCGCTTCATCTGGCCGCAGGGCGCCTTACTCTACGTTTGCTGATACGCGCTTCGACCAAAATAAAATGAATGGACGGGCCCTAACCATTGAAATTGCTCAGTAAAAACGAGTCAAAACCGTCGGACATATACTTCAACACCTAATTATAAAAATTTACAGTATATTTGTTACATAAAATAGATCCCGGTTTTATTTGTGTATTTAGACTTCGAGAAAGCATATGAATGCATAATTTTGTCAGATGTTTCGTTATGACGTAACAATAGACACGTGTTGCACTTCCTACGGCTAGAGACAGACTGAAACGAAATGAGAGCCGGCGCTCATATTGTTATCTTCAATAATGCGCTTTTACTGGACCTGTCCATTCATTTTATTTTATTCGAAGGATACGCGGTACTTTATTCTAGAACCCGTCTGCTCCAACGGTTGTCGGTTAATAATATAATAATATAAGATATAATAATACAGATATGGCCAGCCCTATGCCATTTCAGACTAAGCTAAGACCGTGTGTAGAATAAACAAGAGTAAAAGGATGTACCACAAATTAACAGTGACAAGTATGATAACAAGCGTGATCCATCGTCGACCGCATCATCGCTTAAAATCAGAAAAGTTGACGATCAAACGCAAAAATAATATTTTAAAAAAATAATTCAATGGGCCTTTGTTAAGCAGTGGGCGTTTATTGGCTGATGATGATGATGATGTTCATCATCATCATTTCAGCCATAGGACGTCCACTGTTGAACATAGGCCTCCCCCATCGGTCTCCAAAAGGGCCGGTTGGAAGCGGTTTGCATCCATGATGATGATGATGTTGATCATGATGAAATACTTTTCGAAATTAACAACATTTCAACCGAAAATTGCGTTACAAAGTTCACATCGTGCTAATACCTATAATATTCTGTGCTCGATTTAACAGCGCCGAGAATTACGTTATTACATTAGCTGAGTTGTAAGTTTTGTCGTCGCCTGTACTAAATGCTATTCCGATTAAATGCGCACCATTTAACTTCTAAAGTATCTATTAATTTATTTATGGATGGATAGAACTAGCTGCGCTCTGCGGTTTAAGCTACGCTCACCGGCCAGATCGATCTCTTTTGCACATTTTCAACATTGTACATACACACAAAGATAAAAGTGGCCAAGTGCAAGTCAGGCTCGCGCACGGAGGGTTCTGTCCCATCACAATAAAGTACCCCTACCATATGCGTGTCTTGAGTCTCGACATGCTCTTCATTATAGTTTTTGACTTAATTATCATTTGTTAGTTAATCCGCCGTAATAATACATATTCTATGAAAATTTCAATGTTATTACGGTTCAAAAGATACAGCCATTAAAAGGTAGGACAGACAGAAAGACGGACAGGCAGCTTAGGCTTAGTAATAGAGTCCCGTTTACATCCTACGTACATAGGTACGGATCCCTAAAAACGGACTGAATTGAGAACCTCCTGAAGTCAGTCAGTCAGTCAGTCAAAGTGTGTTAATAAAAGTAAAGTAGAGTATAAAATACCAAATAATCATTATAGTTCAGTTGCTACGGAGATGAGTGGCAATAACTGATTTACACACAAACTTTCACATTTATAATTTTAGTGTAACATTATAATAAGTAAAAGAACAAACAAATAAATAATTGAAAACAAACAAAAACGTAAATACCTCATAAATATTAAACTTTCTAAGCTGATGTTGAATTTTTGTTTTTCAATTTTCTGATTCATTCTGGAATGCTTTCAATTCATTCTTTTCTGTCGATTTATCACGTTCCAATTGATTTCTAGTTTTGTATTTTCAAAACGATACCACTCAGACGGTATCCATTTATTTAAAAGCAATGGAATTCTTGAATTCAATTTCGTTGTACCTCAGTCATATACAAAAAGAGATTGTTTTTACCACAAAAAAAAATTACCACAGAACCCTGAAATAGACATTCTGCCGGGAAAATTTTGACAAGATAATATATAATAACAAAGAACAGTTCCGGAACGAATAAATTAGGCCGAATTTTACTCTAAAAGTCATGGAGGTCAATAAATAAAACGAGCCAAGTGCGAGTCGGGCTCGCACGCTAAGGGTTCCGTACCACCACATAACTTGTTAGCTACTAAAGTACAAAAAATAGACGATAAAAAACATCCCATCAACGCCCAGGCGGTCACGCATCCAAGTACCGGCTGCGCTCGACGATGCTTCGCTTCGGTGATCGTATGAGAAACGGCGGTGAATAGAAATTTGTCACTTGGCCATTATTTTTTATTTGTTGTTATACTTTAATAGTGTGTACTATAATCATGGCAAGTTTGACACTTGTACGAATTACCGTTTTATAAAAATACGTTAAAAAAAATCGTTTGTTATAAGGGACACGTTTAGTTTTTACATTTTGGATTTTATATAAAAAAAAAAATTGTAATCCGCCGTAGCATTACATGTTCTGTAAAAATTTCAACTGGCTATCTATTACGGTTCTAAAGATATAGCCGTTAATAGATAGGACAGAAGAACAGATAGACAGACAGACATACAGACATACAGACAGACAGACAGATAGACGATAGCTAACCAGTTATTGCCATGCAAACTAAACATAATTTATGTATAATTTTAGCTAAATCAGTTGGAGATGTATTGCTGTAAAATCTAGTTACATGATTAGACCCATACTAACAAGGCAAGTTAAATAAAAGCTTGTAAGAATATTTTGCCATTTAAAATAATGTTCAACAAAACTTCAGCAAAATCAAAGTTAGTATTGTGTCTTGTTATTCTCGTTATCGTTTTATCGTTGGTAGTGCGAGAATGTGCTCAGGGACGTGTCAAGAATCCAGACTCAGAGCGGGTTTATCGCATTACCCATCTAGAACAACGCCTTTGGTGCATCCTGTACGTTTGTTAGGTACAGTAAAAGCTGAAAACTTGCCTGAAAGCACTAACTAGCATATAATAAATAATCTATATATTACTGGATTTCACCCATAGTTACAAATTTTAACCTTTGACAAATAATGATCTAAAATTTTAACCATGCGGAATGACAACTATGCAATAATATAAACTGAAACAAACTGATATAAACTGTCTAAAACTATAACATTGACATCTGTAAATTTACTTATTTTATCAAATTGATTTATGTAGATTTTGTTATCTGTCAAATTGACAATTGATTTTTTTAAAGTGTCACGTCTACATCTGTCTTTTTTCTTTCTATCTTATAGGATAGGCACTCGATAGTGAAAAAAAACAGTTTTTCTGATTCCTTCATTGTTTTCTCGAAAAACTGCTTACAAATTCCTTCATTGTTTCCTCAAAACCATAACTTTGTTATCTTCAAGGGCAGTATGAATAAGTATCATCTAGGTGTACATGCTCCAACTTCAGCCGCAACAAAGCTTTCCTTCGGCTGGCTAAACATGGACCAAACCACAAATATTTAAAAATCTAAGTCTTCAAAAATTACTTAAGTTACCTACTTCTCAAAATCACTATCATGTTATTGCCAAAGTATTAGCATTCAGTAGAAGTGCAATATTTCTGAGCCGCTCATATCTACACAGCTATTTTTTGAATTTGTATATCCAAGAATTCTAAAATCAAAACATGAATTCAATATTACGAAATACAGTTTGCTTGTATCGAGTAATATGATTTCGTATAGCAGTAATTTTGAAATGGCGATGCGAGTAGTGCGGCGCATTGCCCTGCAGAAATTGTGCAACATCTGTTTACTGTTCTGATCACTCGGCACCGTATGGTTGAAATACTTTAATGCAATATCAATAAATTATTGCTATTCGAAGTTACGAGTTGTTCATAACTATTTGTTTGAAGTTAAACTTTAAGCTTCTGTGTTATGCAGCAATGTTCAATTTAAATACACTTATTAAAACCAATATTTTATCGGTAGCATCATTATTATTTTCATCGTCAGCCTGTATCAGCCCACTGAATTTGGACCAATTTAGTCGAGGGGTTGCTAAGATATAGCGGTTGCTAGGTCCCTCTCTCTTTCTCTCTCTCTTTCTCTCCCTCTCTGCATGAAAGCCTGTGTATGATAAGCTGATATTGAAGAAATCTCAACTCGAGGCAAACAATTAGGGTTTTCTTGTGTTAGAGAAGCCATGGAACATACACAGAGACAAGGAAAACTAACGCCTAGAGCTAGAGCAAGTATTTAAATTCATCATTCAAATATCTGCCTGAATTAAACCCGAGCCTTCTGCATATAAAAGAAGAAAGGCCACCACTGAGCCATACCGGTTATTGATTATTATAGCATCGTTCCATCAGGTCAGTAGTCAATCAATAGAACGTTTGCACCCTCATTGAGCATTTCTATCACGGCTCCATTCCATCTGCTATCATCACGCTTAGTCAACGTATCCTGGGCCCTTGTCATGACGGTTTTTGGGACGCCGTGTAGGTAGGCGTAAGTACTAGATGGAGCGATGACATCGTGAAAGTTACAGGCATCCAGTGGATGCAGATGGCAGGCTATCGTTTAGTGTGGAGTTCTAACGACCTATGTATAACAGTGGACATGTTCTGGCTGATGATATTTTTTGAGAGATTTTCCATGCAAAATCTATTAAAATTCATAATTTATCAAAGTTACACCGTCGTTGCAAAGATGCGAATTGGGACTCTGAGCACTACGTGAGTCTCGTGAGATTAGAGAGATGATGTAAAATTCTAGAAAATATATATCATAAATTCCTATTGTATACCTACTTCATATTATTTATAAAACAAAATGCAATGACGAACTCGGTCTGTATATTAAGAGGGGGCAACCGAAATTTTATGCTAATTTGCCATGATATTCTAACTAAACCAAATATCCGATCACCGTAATAATTGATATATGTGAATTTTCAATTCATTTTCTTTCCGCCATTAAGACAGAAACATAATAGCAAGATATTTACTCGATACTTTAATGTTTTGAAAATGGTGCCTTTTTGCTAATTTTTTTGATTTTACTTGGAAAGTACTTCAGTTACATATCTAAAATAAATACTCACCGAAGGAAAATATAGTTTGTTTTCCAGTGTTAAGACAAAATTTACCTAGATTAATTAGTACTCTCATAATAAATTATATTCGATTTGAGACTTACGTCCTTTAGTTCTAAGCAACTATTCGGTCAAACGGCAAGTCCGATATTCAGTCTTATTCTGTTGCGCTTTGCATCTAAATAGCGAAACATGCTCCGTTTAACCTCAGTACCGCACTGTGCCTCAACGGGGAAGGACGCACGCGCTTGCTTTTCGCCTTGGTTTTATCTTCCGAGTGCGATTATATCAACACCTACTGTATTTTCAAACAAAGGATAATATAAAAAATCGATGGCTCGAACGCGACCACTTGATGCGGCTACCAAGTGGTGACAATGACCTTAGAGCACAGACTAGGTAAAGCTACTACGAAAAAATAACATAGATACAAATAAAATGGATACGACTAGGCCCTAACGAATCCATTATTATGTATGCTCAGTAATATAACTATTAGAGTCGGAGTGTTTCTTTGTGACAGACAAACAGACAGAGAGAGAGAGAGAGAGAGAGAGACGGAGAGAAGCAGAGAGAGAGAGAGTCAGAAAGATAAAACTAAAAATTAAATGACATTATAAAATAATTTAGATTCATTATAATTTTATAAAATTAAAATTAAAAATCATTTAAATTAATGTGATGGTTAATTTGACTTGAGAGTTCCATCCACATTTTCTCACGTTTTTACGAGAAGCGGCTTTCTGCAAAAGGAGGAAGGTTCTCAATTTTAACAGACAAAAAATAGCTTGGTAATAATGGAAGCAAAAAAACATCTTCTAATAAAAAAATAATTAAATGTGGAAAGTCAGACAATAGGTACTTATGTTTTTAACTGACTTCAAAACAGGGGCAAGGTTCTCAATTCAACCGGTATAAAAAAATACTAGTCGAATTGAGGACCTTCCTCCTTCTTTGAAGTCGGTTAAAAACATAAGTACCTACTGTTTGACCAGTTGGGTTGGCTCGGGTATGTGCTGGTAAGGGGAAATGCACAATACACTAGCGGGACTACTTACCTTAGTCAAAGTCAAATACTACTTACCTTTTTATCCGACTTCAAATAAGGAGGAAGGTTCTCATTTACCTTAGAGTACCTTCAATTCGACCAGTATTTTTTTATACTGGTTGAATTGCAGTCCACCACTGCGGTGCAACAATGCGGTGCAACACTGCGTTGCAACACTGCGGTGCAACAGTGCGGTGCAACAGTGCGGTACAACAGTGCGGTACAACAGTGCGGTACCATCTTTAAATATTTTGAATCAGTAGCATAAAATACGAGTTTCTCAGATCAAACGCTAGGTGGCACCACCAGTATTTCAGCAAAGTGAAGTTATATCAAAAAATAAATAGCTATTTTTGAATATTTTGAACTAATTGGTTGGAAACATAGGTGAGTTTTTTTTGAGGATTAGGTGAGGTTTTGCGTGATTTGCGTCCAACACTAGATGAGAGCATTTATATTTCAGAGAATCTTGACTTGTATCGTAAAATATTTCTGCCATCCTTGCATATTTTAAATCAGTAACGGTGATTATAGATTGTTCAGTTCTAATACTAGAAGACATCTTCAATATTTCAGTGAAGACGTTAAATCAGAAAATATTTCAGCCATCCTTGAATATTTTAAGTCTGTGGCATCGATTAATGGCTGCTGAGGTCTAAAGCCAAACGACGGCACCAATATTTCAGAGATTTTGAGAAGTAGCTTCACTAACGAAATTTCTTTATTTAATTCAAATCCGAAAATATTTTGACCATCACTACATATTTTGAGTTTTATTCAGTGGTAAATGATTTCACAGGGTGAGTATTAGGGAACTAACGCAGTATTTTTCATACATTTTGGGTAATGAGAAGCCACAGGCAAACCACGGCAAAACTTATCTCAGATGGCGCCACCTTCGCTGGTGCTGTCATTTGTGGCTTATTTGAGGTTATAAACATTGCTCTTGAATGAAACAATAAAAATAAACTTTGCCTTTAAACAGTAAAATGTTTCTTATATTTCAGAGAATCATGACTTGTATCGTAAAATATTTCTGCCATCCTTGCATATTTTAAATCAGTAACGGTGATTATAGATTGTTCAGTTCTAATACTAGAAGACATCTTCAATATTTCAGTGAAGACGTTAAATCAGAAAATATTTCAGCCATCCTTGAATATTTTAAGTCTGTGGCATCGATTTATGGCTGCTGAGGTCTAAAGCCAAACGACGGCACCAATATTTCAGAGATTTTGAGAAGTAGCTTCACTAACGAAATTTCTTTATTTAATTCAAATCCGAAAATATTTTGACCATCACTACATATTTTGAGTTTTATTCAGTGGTAAATGATTTCACAGGGTGAGTATTAGGGAACTAACGCAGTATTTTTCATACATTTTGGGTAATGAGAAGCTACAGGCAAACCACGGCAAAACTTATCTCAGATGGCGCCACCTTCGCTGGTGCTGTCATTTGTGGCTTATTTGAGGTTATAAACATTGCTCTTGAATGAAACAATAAAAATAAACTTTGCCTTTAAACAGTAAAATGTTTCTTGACAGTGGCGAATCTCAGAAAAAAGTTAATGTTTCCTTAGCTGGTAAAAAAGCGAATCTTTTGGCAAGGTAGGTATGCAATAAAATTATCAATCACTGCGTTGCAACACTGCGGTGCAACAGTGCGTTGCAACACTGCGGCGCAACAGTGCGATGCAACACTGCGTTGCCACACTGCGTTGCAACACTGCGTTGCAACACTGCGTTGCAACACTGCGGTGCAACACTGCTTTACAACACTGCGGTGCAACACTGTGGACCAAGTAGACAGAGACACTAAGATTATACAAGTCGCATTGAGAACCTTCCTCCTTATTTGAAGTCGGATAAAAAGGTAAGTAGTAATACCTACTGTTAGACCGGCCGGGTTGGCTCGGGTAGGTACTGGTAGGTCAAACAGTAGGTATATTAGGCCGACTTCAAATAATGAGGAAGGTTCTGTGAAGGATGATGATGATATTTTTTAGTAAATTAAATTGAATTGAATGGAATAGGAATTGAATTGCATTAAATTAAATTAAATTAATCATACTTAAATAGATATTAACAACCAGGTATACTCGTAGAACAAACACAAAATGTTCATCACATTAATTTTGTCCTAGGTGGGAATCGAACCCACGCCCGAAGCTCAGAAGGTAGGTTCACTACCAACTGGACCAACGGGCTTTCGGGTATTTCGTTTCGCGTGTTTCGTTTAGTATAGTATAGCATAGCGTAGCGTAGCATAGCATAGCATAGCATTAGTTTAGTTTAGTTTGATTTAATGTTTAACGATCTCTGACTCTCTGTCTCAAGTGTAAAATTTTAATTTGAAAATTAATTTAGGCAATTTCAATTTAATTTATATAATTTATTAATTTTATATTGATATTGTAGAAAACTTAAAAATTAAGTTTAAAAATATACAACAAACACAATTTTGAAAATTGAAATAAACAATTTACGGTTTTGCGCGCCGCGACCGAACCCAGCTAATCGCCAAAACGCCAACATTATGCTTATCCTGTGTTTATTACTCCTTGCCGCATGACGAGTTCGACTACGCGAGTTATGTGTACTGGAGCTGCGCGCGACTGCCGCGCTGCCGTGGTTGTGTTTCACACTAATGCGGGTGATGCGAGACGCGCGGGTGAAATCAGAAATTTTCCTCGCTTTATACGCACTCTTAAGTAGATAAGGATGAAAATCCTTTAACATTTTTGAAACACGCTCGGATTAACGTCACCTAATCCTCGTAACACTATTTGCCAAACTAGAACTGCCAGCGGTCTTAAAAAGGTTTCCACGTAATGTCCCCAGGACCTCAAGATTAGAAGGTAATCCTGGTAAACTGCCGACCAATTACGACAACGACCTTAAACGAGGAAGCAATACATGCACGTTCCTCGTTGGGATTTTTTCTTGTTTCCTTCGGTATTTTGGGGTAAAAAGTGTAAGATAATTTAAAAAACATCTTTATTTATAGTAACAAACTGTAAGTATGATTAAAAATTATCTTTCGTATTCGTTTCGGTGTTTTTGGCTCTGGCTGATAGAATTTCATTATGCACACCAGAAATAAAATTACATACAGATAGAGAAACTTGAAAGCTACTGCCATTTGTGGCGGTCTTATCGCTATATTCTCTTCCAGATAACCATTGCATAGATTTAGTATGTGAGATTTGGGTTAATAGAGTTGCCTCTATCAATATAAGAGGATGAACCTTTTCAAGATAAGCGAATCGATTTCTTTAAGGCAAGCGTGCTCTGTAACATCCTGTTAACCTTTAAACTGTTACTCTTTAGGATTCAAATCACTACTGAAACTTTAAACAATCACTTTCAAAAAACTAGGGTTAAATTTAATGCGTGATCGGTATTTAGGAAAAATCATAGTTTTTTTTTGTAACATAAAAGCGACAAAGTGTCAGCACACTAAACTTGCATGTTTAGTTAGCATTAGTACTATTGTGAAAAATTATTCTTCAAACGGCGTTAAATCTTTTCCAACTTTCCTAATGCCCAAGTACCATGCTATCACACCACACATGATGCACTGTTACCCACACCTAAAAGTATATTTGCAATGAAATAAAAATATTTAGTGAATAACTTCTAAAACAGAACAATAAATTGAATAATTGAAATAGATATTTTGCCACGTCTATTAAAACCATTTTGGTTGTAGATAGGTCGCGCAGACCACATATTTGTAGTCCACTGATAAACATGTAACTTAAATTAATAAAAAAATATAACCTGACTGCATTGTATAAATAGAAGGTAAGTAGCTGAAAAGCAATGACAATATATCTTTGCTGAAAAGTAACAGCGGCGCACTGCGTACCTATCTACATAATATACCTACAAAACTTGTAGCAGCTACATAGCTCTTTCATACAGCTTTATTCCGAAAACTAATTAGTTTTCATAGTAGTGTTTTATATTTTTGAAATCTGCTGCAGATTTCAAATACATACATAATGTTCGGTTACATAGGTTACGTTACGGTTCTACATAATGATGGTAATATTGACATTAGCAAACTTTATTTACTCTTTCTCCCTTTAATATATTTTTCACTGGCGCTGTTTTGAGTTATTGTACCCTGTTTCACTCAATCTACCATCCATCTATTTTCTGAAACGGTTGCGTTAATTATTTGCGGTACCGTTTATTCTATGATACATAATTGACGGGCGTGCGCGGGCAGCACGAATGCCAGCTGGTCATGTTACCGTCACAGAAGGTTTGCAAACTCCTCGAACTACATTACTATGTAGACCACGTGATCAATTACGTAAACATTTTTTCCAAAGATTTAAAGTGCAATATTTGTTTAAAAACTTTATTTTCATTATTTAGAATACCAAATTCTATACTACAAATAATAATAATACAATATTGCACAATAAAGCAATCCAAGTTTTAAATTTGAATTCAAACTTGAAAAATATATATTTTTAATTTATTTAGGAAAAATAAGATTATATAAGCAAAGCACATTGTAAATACATTAAAATCAAAATGGACTAGACTTGAAAGCGTGAGGTTGCGGGTTCAAATCCCGGGCTCACCAAGGAGCTCTTTGGAGTTTATGTACGGATTTTGATACCATTGGATTTTCGGTGAAGAAAAGCATCGTGAGGAAACCTGCACAC
This sequence comes from Agriopis aurantiaria, assembly GCA_914767915.1. Lineage (NCBI taxonomy): Eukaryota > Metazoa > Arthropoda > Insecta > Lepidoptera > Geometridae > Agriopis > Agriopis aurantiaria. The sequence goes on from OU611990.1 coordinate 7,431,441, forward strand.
GTATAGAGAAGAAATTCAATTACGTATGTAAATCCACCAACCCGCAACTGGGCTTGGTGCATATGACCCAACTGCCAAGGTCGCCGCCGCCACCATCGGGGGTAGGTCAAAAGCCCAGCGTTTAATAGTCCAGTGAACTATTAAACGGCAGATTATGCTAAAATTGAATTAGATGAATCTTCACGCAACTGTAATTAGAGACATGTATGCATATTTTTACACTCTCGAAAACGGTATTGGTAACAATCCAAATGCAGCCAAATATGCATTCATTCTATTATTCTTTGGATTTTATTTCTTCTCTTAATAGCTTAAAAGATATATATAGATTATTAGAATAAATAAGGCCCCATTTTTATTCCGATACATTAATATTCCGAGTTCATGCCGTGGTTCTACCTACCGCCCGTTACATAGTCCGAAGCAATTAAGGATCACGGAAAATATTTTCCATCTTTTTTTGTTTCAGCTCGGGGAAATTAAAATAGATCGCTTTTTAATATCTTTCTTTTACCAAAACGTGCTGGAAATCTGTGGACGGAACGGTTGCCTGAAAAACAGAGATTATAAGTTAGGGCTGAAAGTTTGGAATGGAGCATTGACAAATTGAAAACGAGTGCATTTTTTGTTGTAATTATAAGTACTTTTTGCTGAGATCATTGGATGAAACTTATACGCATATAATCAGGCAAAAGATAATGGTAGAATTCCTCCCATTGCATGGTTCTGAGGTATCAACCAAGACGGCATTTTGTACATAAAAAAACCAACCGAGAGTAGGAGAGTGTTCCCGGAGAGTACAATAAACGGTATTCATCCCCTAATTTTCCACCCTTAGTGGTAATATTTTCTTTAGATTTAAATATCTAAATAAATCCTTCATATACTAAATTTGATAAATAATTATTTCAATCGGTTCTCAATCGGCAAAGACAATCGCATAACATAATACAATAAAATACAGTTGACTTGGAAATCTATTCGGAAGTCGGTTGAAAATCGTGTTAATTTTCACTGATCTTTTTATAGGGTCATAAGACCCTATAAAAAGATCACTGATCTTAGGGTACTGTTAGCTGCGGCATATCGTTGGATTTCAAAGTTCAATAATAAATTACCAAAAGGTTACCTCTGGGTTACCTCAGGGTAGCTTTTGCGAGATAAAAACGTTTTTTCTTTGAATGTGAGAGTGGTTTCGTATAGAAACGCAGTACAAATTGCTGGGAAGTCTCCCAAGGGTGTGCTGAAAGCTTGTTTTGTGGATACATGTTACCTGCCGTCTTACCGCCGAATAAACGCTCGCTTAAAGTGGTTTGTCAATACGACTCAGCGAGCTTTCGCTTTGCACCGGTTTCAACTTTTGCAAAATTCGCTGACAATTTTATATCTAACCACATTAAGTTACTCGTATTTTATTCACTTAAATGCTAACAGCGTAGTACCATATCACAATAAGTTTTGTGTAAATAATAGGCTTAATTGCTGAAGGTTCTTAAAGTCTCCGATTTCGATAAGGTTCCTGATTGGTTGTGCACTGTATTTCTACTGAACGGAGCACGGTGTTGCATTCAACATTCTTGGTCGTCTACTCAATGTCATTTTAATTAGTAAAAGCAATGACTGTTTTAAAATTTTACTTACATCAATGAGTAAAAGGTTTTTATAGATTATTGGGCTTTACGTTTGACGTTTAATTTACACAGAAAGCATAGAAGTATTGGTTAAAAAATTATATATTTTATCATTTTCTAATTGCCTTGGAATGTTTTGTTGAATTACAAATGAGATCCCATATTAAATTAAACGAAATAACACCAAAACGAGCGCCATGTCCTCGCTTCATTCTCTTTAAATAAACAAATACGTACGCATTTATAAGCATAATGGCGAATTTATACAAAATTGGACCAGATGGAGCTCTACACCGAAAATTCTATGACATTGCTCGCGAAATAAATCATGCTAAGAACGTAAAATATTTTCATTAATTCGTTTATGTGAATTACACGTCACTTTTACGGCTACATAGAAAAAAAATTAAAAGGCGAGTTAGACCGTTATTAGTAATACTCAAAATACTCAAATATCGTTTTAATTATACAGCTTTAAAATATTTATTGAATAATTTTAAGTGAAAGAGTTTTTTTTTTCATTTATCTTCGTTCCTACTTAAATATGTCATCATGTATTTTGTAACTGCTTAAAATTCTTTACACGTGTAAGATTTTCCATAGAACTAAAAATTAAGAGAGGTGATGCAAAGCATTTCAATATGTTTCATCATTACCAGCCTATCATGTTCCCACTGCTGGGACATAGATCTTCTCTCATGAATGAGAATGAGAATAGAGAATGACGCTTAATCCACCATGCTGGCCAAGTGCATGTTGAGAAATGTCATATAATATAATATATGTTCTAACTTTTGATGTTCTTGTACATACTGGTTTCATTATGATATTTTACTTTACTATTTTTGAGCATGGCAAAGAAAACTGCACAAAATTTATTTAATAAGTCTTTGGTGCAGAGGATCGAACCGAGTGCCGTCAGATTGTGAAGCGCAAATACAACATTTCGGCCATCATATGTTTAGTACCTAAATGAAAAATGTGCGCTATATATCGAATTTTCAGCTAGGTAGGTACGTCGCATCGTGCCTATACGTGTCACACCAATAATTGTGAATGTTTGTGTATAAGTACTATAAGTTTTATGTATATACGCACTCAACGTGATAACGGCTGAATGGATTTATGTTTTTGGATGCAGTTTATACTCTAGAGTCTAGGCTAGACTAACACATAGGCTACTTTTACCCTGAAATTGTTGCGGTCTTGTAGCATATCGGGTGAAATCATGTAGAGCAAACAGTATAAAACGTATAACGTGTCTATTTATATGAATTTGCTTTAAAGATGACGTGCAACGACCATCAACTAAGTTTATGAGTGTAAAATTACGTTGGTGCGCAGTATTATATTTGTTAGCATCACTGGATTTGGTGCTATCGGAAAAGTTCATTCATCACGTCCTTACTATATAAGTCAAAGGTTTTTCTCATACGCAAATTCTGGTTCCATTTGCACAAAGCTAGATAGTTACCTTCAATTTCAAAGGGAATCCACGTGACACTAACGGTAGTACTACACAGGATATTTCGCAGTAGAAGCAAACGTATTTCCAAGCGATTTAATGATTCAATGGGAGGGAACGGCGGACATAGTCGGATGTAATCGCAAGACATTTCAGCCGCCTTTCATGTGTAATTTCACGGGCCTGTTGTCACTCTTCAGTGAGTACTTAGTTTTGTATGCTTGCATTAAGTTTATCAGTCTGTGATAACCATAATCAAAATAGATAATCATCATTATCATCATCATTATCATTTCTTATCTTACAACCATATTATGCCTCTTTCTTCCTATGGTTTCGATAGACGATAGAGATGAAGCTACCTTTTGTAATTATGCTAAGATATTTGAACGCATAGACAGGCCAGCGATAAAAAAAATCCGAACCAAAGGTAATTTTCAGGTGTAGTAAACAACATTAGACGTTGTTATAAAAAAAATACTGGCTGATGATGATCTGGCTGATGATGATGATGATGATAAAAAAAATACAATTAATGAACAACAATTTTTTATATGAATTTAAGTGAATTGTGTTTTGTTTTTGACGAGACATAGCGTGCACCACATGGGTATTATTGCTTTTAGGCAATAGTATTTAGGAGTGTTCGTTGTTTGAATAAATTATCTTATGTTATCTTATCTTATCCCAATGTCTATTGGTAAAAATATACACAGGATATTTATTTGAGAGTTTCGTACTAGATGTAACATTAAAATAAATGTTTAAAATATTGTGATATACAAAATGGCAAATTATACATGCTACACTATTAGCAAATTTTAAGAAACGACGTACGGGAATGGCTTTGGGAGGATCAATAAGCATCACAAACGATCCTGATAACATACCAATACATTATACAACATACATAGGCACATTACACATTATACATTATACAATACATTATAGTCCAAAACCTCAAGAATTATCACCAGGAAGGGGTATAAAAAGCCAAATTAAAATCTCACGTGATTAATGGATGACCCCTAAAATAAGCCATAACTTTACAGAGATTGAAATGACTGGATATTGTTTTGCGTAACAATGTGGTTTTCCTTCCAATACCTAGTCTGTCTCAGCGCCATTATTTATCTATTCCTATCCACAGTTGGTTACAGGAGGAAATACAATAATACGAATTTCAATAGTGAGCTATATTTTGCATTGAAATGTAAGGCTAATAGCATCTAAGAATTTTAAATTGGTTAGATTTTTACTAGATACATACACCGTTCATTCGCAACCATTTGATAAGTTAATCTATGCAATAAAGCGTTTTGTCAACTTCATGGTATAATAATATACTCCGCCAGGTATAGCATTCCGAGAAAAAATGTCCAAGTGGGCGTCCCGCAATGATGTCATGATGTCAATTTACTTTATATATATTATATATATATTTATATAATTTAGAGATGACGATACACCACGTAACAGATGATTGAATAAAGTGGCAACTGGACAGTGACGTCATTGCGGCACCACTCCCAGACTGCTAGACCTTGTTTTCTTAGATCATGGTCAACTTCTTGCTTACAATAAGTGTCATACACGAAAAGAGACCAAAGATCATAAGGCTATCCACGGATATTTATGATAAGACAGAAGAAAATGTAAGAGTTACTTTGAGGTTTGGTCGTCATAAAAAACATTTTTTTTTCTACAATTCACAACCAAGACATTTGTCCAACAAAAAAAAACAGTTCCTTTAAAAGTTCCAAGCAAGTAAAGAAACGCGATATTATCACGAACATGAATCAGGCCCGTAATTACAGATTCATTACCCGAGTTCCAAGTTTCTTTCCTCGAGAGATAGCATTTCCATTACACGGTAGTTACGTGGAATGAACTGCATCCGTATGCAAAGTTTTTACCGATGAGCTCATTCCAATTCAATTTAAAACCCTCTTGAAACTAAGGCGATATTGCTCTGAGAACGTAAAGTTTTTATGAAATGGCTCTCTATGAGATCTTTTCCTGATATTTGCGAAGGTAACCCAATCGAGACAGTATTAAAAAAGTTTGAAAATTAAAGTCAATAATTGAAACTTTCTTTTCTTTGCAACTTTTCAATATTGCGGCCAGTTTGGGTCCCTCACTATTTACATTCTCTTTGAAGAGAAAATTAGATCGAAGTTTATAGTGTCTTTTTACATTGAAAGGTAAAAGGGGTACTATGCAAAGTATGCTTTTGACAAACAAGTTTTCCATTAAAACAAGTACTGCTCTCAAGGAGTGAAGTATCAAAAGGAAGTTTGCTTTCACGTCACTTTGCCAGGACTATATACACTCTATTAGCATGTAGGGTTGTCCATTATGTTTCGAGCTACTTCATCCCTCTTTTATTTGGATAGTTAAGAGACAAGCGGGTGAGATGGATAGGTTGAGAGGGGTCATGTGGTACTGGTGGCCTGTTACTAGTTGTTCGTTAGTCCGGGATCGGCATCCGGTATCCTTATCAAGACGTATCCGGCTGTAGAGCCGTTTTGTTTCTTTAGAATGTGTCGGATAGCCGGGCGCGCATTAACGATATCTCATTCTGTTTTTACTTTGAATAAGTTTGATCATTTAGGTCTGTACGGAGTTTTATTCAAAGAAGATTTATTTTATGAAATCGCTCTTTTTGTAAGAACCAGCGCTAAGTTTTCATACAAATTTGCTTGGTTAGAAGTTAAAAATATAAAATTTTATGACGTTGCCTTGCTTGAAAATTAGAAAAATAATAATTTAAAACAAAACAAATTTATACTCGCTTAAGGAGATATGTGTGGAAACTTATATTTAAAAAGTATTTAAATGATCCGTGTTGATAAATTTGGTGTTCAAACCGCAAAGAGTGGGTTCAAATCCCAACCATGAGCTTATTCTGCCTGTGAAGAAAAACTGGCCAACTACTCGAGACACACGTATGATAGGGTTCCGTAGAGTCACATTCACAGTTCAGAAATTTGTAGTTTTAGAAAAATTCAAACAAATGCAGCTCGGTGGACTTGGCAAGTTTCAGAGATTTATCATCCCGAAATAACGTACTACTTTTTGTAGTTTAGTCAATGAGCAAACTACTCGGGAAACATAATTTTCTGCGATTATTTTACGGAAACGCCAATGATTTTTGAGCTAGAATGTGTTGAATTTATTACAGTTTCATCGCTATAACTAAAACCATATAATAACAATAATAATATGTACAAAATCATTTAGAATACAGGTTTTTAATATAACTAATCAGCATGGCATGTTACAAGTTTCTAAGTTATTAAACGTTTACCACTTTGGCGGGCCATATTTCGCAAAACATACATGTCATGATTAGAAAGTATTGAACACAAGTATTGAATTATTCAACGGTATCTCACACGATGGAGTGCAGTGAAATTAAATGACATTCCCAATCCCCACATCACATGTAACAAAGTATTTAAAAAAAATCCTTTAGTAGTATACTCAAGGATTTTTTAAATACTTTTAAAATTGAGATAATTATGTACAAAAACTGTATATACTTGTACTTATCATAATAACTATAGAAGTTAGAATGTTCAAAAGAATAGGACTGACGGACAGACGGGTGGACAGACGTTCGATGGATTCCTTGTAGTATGCAGAACTCTAAAAACGTCGTGAGTACCTACCTACCTACCGTAAAAAAACGTACAGTTTATCGTAGAGTCCTTTTCATGAAAGAAGTCCTACGGCAAACAGCGGAACTAAATTTCCATGTTGTCAGGTGTTGTTACTGTGTTTGGACGCTAGTGAGAGTTTTTTAATTTTCCAGCGTTAAAGAGTCGTGTACGATGCCAAAAGTTGTTAAAGTTCTACTCGAGAAATGATACTGATAGTGATTGATACGCGATGACAGCGCCGCGTCTGGGGGACTTCAAACATGAAAAGCACTCTACAGTATTGCTGTTAACAGCTTTTCAAATATAAACAAAATATATTTAAATATCACTCTACTACTCGACTAAACATCATAACAAAACGAATAATCTGAAAAAGCAAACAAAAACAAAACAAACTACATTTCCCTCGAGAACCATGACGTGGCCAGTCAGAATCTGAAATATTTCCATCTGTTCTCCCTCAAGGCACCGCTCACACGATATCTCACGAAAACACAAAGCTGTTGGTACTTCGGATGAGGGCTATCATTCAAGTGTCAGCTGTTACACAGGTAAGCTCTCGGCAGCCTCCACAGACTTGATAAATAATTAATCCAAATGTAAATTGTACAGGCACTTAATTGAATACGTACTATGTCGCAGTATGTTTATTTACTTCTGTTTGAGATGCTTGAGAAAATGTAATAAAACATAATGCGACAAGGTGCTGGGTTAGATAATGCGTGTATTTTCGAGACAGTAATTTTGACAGGAAAATAAATAGTACCCGTAAGCAATATTATTCATCATTATTACCCTATCATGTTCCCACTGTTGGGTCACAAGCCTGCTCACTCAGAGAGAGAGAGAGAGAGAGAGAGAGAGAGAACTCGAATCCATCATGCTGGCCCAGTGCATGTTGGTGAATGTTGGTCTTTGAACTTTTGAGGTTCTTGGACATACCGGTTTCCTCACGATTTGTCAATGGTGTAGGGCCGAGTATCGAACCTTGTGCCGTTAGTTTTTAAAGCGCACATGGTAGAGCGCGGCCGCCATCACTCCTATTTTTTTCCCTAAGCAACTCCTTACCTACCGTGAAACACGGGCTAGTCTCTGACTCACTCTTCTGCTGCATTTGTTTCTTTCACTTTGGTTTTCCTCAGTAATATGACCTCAATTGATTGATTGATTCAGTAACTGTTTATTGTTCACACCATTAAATTTGATACAGAGGGAAAAAAACTCTTAAAAACTAGTGTAACAACTGGCGGCCTTATCGCTTTAAGCGATCTCTTCCAGGGAACCTTATTTCAATTGGCCAAGCTTCAAACAAAGAGAGAATAGAGTATTCAAAGGTAGGCAACGCACCGTCAATAATGCTCCGGGTATTGTAGGTATCCAGTAACGTATCCAGGGGGGGGGGCTAAGGTGCTCAAGCTCACCCTCCCCAGTATCTGGGGCCACTGTTAGCAAATCTTAAATTAAACTTGATATTATCCTGCAATGCCTACCCTCAGCTGGGTCAAGCCCATCAATCTCTCGAACCCCCCAAACCAAAATCCTGGATCCGCCACTCATGTGGAGCAATCCCCGTGGGTGAAACCGTGGGGCGCAGCTAGTACATTGTACAGTAAAACATGAAATAAAATGTAATACCTAACATGAAGTACCACAGGTAGAGGTAAAACATTACCGAGCTTCGATGCCGATATCCACCAAAACACCATTAACTTCTTTGTGGCGAACGCCCTTCATTCGACCGACCGACATTCAGTACAGCCAGCCGCAGAACGCTAATATCCTACCATTAAGCCAAATCGAAATTGTTGTTTCCCTAATAGACCCTAACACCAAAGCAATATCGTTGATTGCAGAACAGCTATAACAGGGGTCACGGTATTACAATAGTTGGTCCGTTATTGACAAATATTTTACTTGTAACGGTACTGCCAAGTGGTGGAAGTTTTTCGATAACTTCGTAGAGTAATAGCGCAAAGAAACAGCCAGAAAACAATGAACATTGTGGAAATAACGGTCACAGTCATGGAGTTTCTTTTTGCACTGTACCACTATTGGAGAAAAAGTAGGGCTTTTTCTGTAATCATTAGTAGTTTACCTGCTTTGCAATAACCAAAGATACGTCATATAATTATAAGCTGTAATTATTATTAATCGTCCTATACTTCTTTTTTTCTAAATGTTTACGCATTTGATTAAATTTAACTGATAATTATAGAAAGCTAAAATTAAGATACAATAATATAAAGATATTTATATAATAATAAAAAAGTTGGCTGTCACTTGACTGAAACATGACGGCATAAGGGACCGTATTTGAGAGTAATAATGTTTGCCGTCACGGCACACGAATCGGTTTTATTGCCAAGGCACGCCAATAGATTTTAAACAACAACAAAATGAAAAATAAAAATTGTCGAAAATCCCCTTGGTAGAACAAAGGCGAAACACAGCTTTAAACTATAACGGTTGTTTACAGTTAACACCCGTATTATTTAGTCTGCCCATGAACATGGTGCATTTAACTGCGCCGAAATATTGGGAGCTCCATCCTCAACTTTATGTCGATAAAAATACCGTGTAAAATCATATAACTGTAAGGTTAAAATACATTTAATTTTTTTTTTTTTTTTTTAACAATCAATTAATTTTACATTCTAATAAATAAATAAAAAACACAACTAAAAACTACTTAAATAAAAAAAAAAAAAAATACTGTAAGGTAAAGTGGCCAGGATGCTGGCCACGTTAAATGGCTTAGTTTTTGGGCAAAATAGGTGCCAGCATCACCACCGCCTCCACCAAACATTTGACCAAACCGTTATAAATTAAGCGCACTGCTGTCTATTATACTACTACGCCTTCAATAATATAATTACCGAAATAATGATTTTGTCTAGTGATCACTATTATTTAATTTTGATATGATCATCCACTAGCCACCAGCCGTGAGTCAACGAGCGCCATACTCTGAACAATTATCTTCATTATAATGTTTTATTGTTCACAATTAAAGTCAAAATACTTACTGTAACTTGAAATGCTCCTACACTAACTTCGTTTAAAAAATCTCTTTCTTATTTCTGTACTTCAGCTGTTCTTGTTTCCAACGATCGAATGGCTTTTGTTTAGACATTATGAGAATGTACGAATCGTCGTGAACATGGGTTTTAGCGTCTAATATCTTCGAAGTCCCGCTTTCTTATCGGAAATGCTCGAGCTCTATTGTCTTTGCTCAGTTTTATTTTTATGTCTCACTGTTGTTGAAACTTTCATACACGCTCTGCCAGTTGGCTTTCGGGTTTATAGTTTTAGAACACGGCACGTAGTAAAATTTCATCGCAAACTATACTTAGCTACTTCAGTGTTACTTTTATTTATTGTGTGCACCGAACTAGTTCGCTGATTGTGTGACATATCATGTACCATTGGTATACAAAGCAAAGAAAACACAACATATTTATCAATCCAGTTAAAAATAATAACGAAATTAATAGCATGAAAAATTAAAATAATTTTCACGATATTAGCTCAGCCACTGTCTATTCTGTAAGGAATTGAGCATCACGTAAGAACTACGCAACAATAATAGATATTTGTTGTGCATATTTTTACAGTTCAACTAGAAAATCCCAATTGCCCGCCAACGTGGTACAATATCGCAAGTTTTTCACAATCTCCATTGAAATTGACGACAGCATCCCTTTACAAATGTCTGGTTCATTTGAATGCAATGCGTGGAGCGTCGGCGCTGGGGAAAAGCACAAGGTAAAGAAATTCGGAGTTTTACATTATGATTCACACAAGACAAAGAATAAATTTCAGACTCAATGTAATACCATCATACACAAGGACACAGACCTCACAAACACATATTATTATATGTTAGAAATTGATAATAATTATGTGCAATGAATTATCTATGTAAACGCAATATGAAATCTGTTCGTAGAAGTACTTATACTGAATCTATGAATCTGTTAGGTTTTGTCGTCTGTAGTAAAAAGTTTTGTTCGTTCTGTTCATTCCTGATCGCTATCGAGCTAGGACGTCGATTTTGTGTGCTCCTCAAATACAACTTAAATACTTTAATAAATCTGAAATAATCCATCAAAGCTGGTATTATTTATTTCCACAAACATCATTATATACAGATACACCGTTAAACTTATAACACCCCTCTTTTTGCGTTTAGGGCTAAAATGGTACTGCATCTGTAGCTCCCGAATTTGCTAATTAAGCAATAAGTGCAAGTGTATTTTGGAAGCTACGTTTTTTTCCTTGGATGTGTTTATTAACTAAACAAAGTACAAGCATACTAACACTAAATAATCAAACTGCTTGGCCTATTATACAAAAGCAGTTGGACTGCCCATAGACCGTTGAAGATCTAGAGCAAAACAAATGCTGATCACCTATTGTAGATGGATGACCCATGATGATGTATAAAGTTCTTATAAAATCTCGCTTGCATCCGCGGTAGCACTTTATTTGCACCACACAGCCTCTGTGAGCATCAGACAGCCTTGGACGGGCTAATATAGTGATATCATCTGAGCGGCTGTCAAGTCGAGAACGCCACGATTTACAAGCGGAAACTTATTGTCTGAGATGCGCTCGGCGCTCGCTAGAATCACGTAAGCCGATTCAAATGCAAATTGCTTTCATGCATATTACTTTCTTACCTTTCAGTTTAACAATAAATTGCCTTGCAAATCATTACATATTCAAACTGTATTTAAATAATAGCTGCGGATAAATAGGGATAACTCACGATCCCAAGCTCACCGAACACCTAGAGCCACTCAACATGCGCAGAGAAATTGGGTCACACTGTGCGATACACGGTCTTTCTTCTGGAAAATGTGAAATGCGCTACCTTCCGCGGTGTTTCCGAGAAGCTACAACATGGGGTTCTTCAAAAGGCAAGGTTATAGTCTTAAAGGGTCGGCAACGTATTTGTGATGCCTTTGGTGTTCAAAGTATTTATAGGCGATGGTGACTACTTACCACTACCGCATGTTTGCCACCTATTTGCATAAAAAAACCTCATACCTATTAGATTAGCAAAACTTTATTTCAACAGTTCTGGAATAAAATCACGTTCACACTATTATTTTAGGGATGCTCTTATCTTTAGGGTTTTGTATGAAAGGCGGCAATTCCACACATCATTATTCATCTTTCCTATTTTTGCCACTTTGGTTAAGGCCGTAATAAAATGTCGTGAGATTTTTTTGGAATTATCTTTAGATGTTCGAGTTTTAATGAAATGTCAGTGTATTTTCTAATAATCATAGCCATAAGCGGCGACAAGGCTGGCGTTGTAAAGAAGGCTCAGAAAGGCTTAGCCGCCATTATCTTGCCGCAGGCAAGCGTCTTTATTATGTGGTCTGGGTAAGTTCTAACACGGTCCTGAGCCGTTGTTTACTGTGACTGAATATTACATTAAAATTCATGTTCATACTAAAATTATATTTTATATTAAAGTGTTCCACACTATAAGTTTACAATTATGTGATTATTAATGGTATAATTACCGTGATATACAGGGTTACTGGTAATCAGTTAGCAACCTCTTAATGGTCGGCATCAATACATCAAAACAAAAAACTTTTTGTTCTACGGCGTATCAAAATTCGCAAAAAAGCTGTTTCATACATATTGTCAGGAGTGAATGTTTTTTTATTTTTTGGAACGGCAGATTCTTTGTCACGACTTTCAAAATGGCGTATATAACGAAAGTTGTTTGTTTTATTGAGGCCGCTCGTGATGATGCTAACTGATTACCAGTAGCCCTTTATAATAGGCATGATTCCTAATGTTTAATTTATTACAAATAACCGGCTTTGCGATGAATATAAGTAAATACATTACACATAGTAAAAAATAATTTGAATTGGCTGATAAATCTCTGATATATGAGTATTATAAGTTTTAGGTGGGGATGGAGAGGGGATGTTCTATCCATTTCTCACAAAGCGTGTGTTAGTATAGCATTTGTATGGCGCTCCTGAGCCGTGACGTCACGGCTCAGTATAGTGCGCTCTCTGTCTAGCATGAAATTAAATTAAAATGCTTATATCTTATTTATTTTTGAACTAATTTTAATTTTGTTTTCGTTGATGTGCTCTATTTATGATCAGCTTTTTTATCAGGTAATAATAAAATATTAGTCATCATGCCTATTATACCATGATATGTATTAGCAAGTTGAAGTGGCAGTGGGCAGGGCACATAATATCACGCAGAACAGATGGCCAATAGGGCCGAGAGAAGAGCACGGACCGGTAAGCGCAGCGTAAGACGTCCACCCACAAGATGGACAGATGGACAACCTACAAGAGATCGCAGGGAAACGCTGGATACAGGCTGCTTCCAACCAGTCGTTTTGGAGATCGATGGGGAGGCTTATGTCAAGCAGTGAACGTCCTAAGGCTGAAATGAATGATGATGATATGTATTATGTATTTTATATTCATTTATAGCCTACTAATGATTGTTTGTTGTTATTTGCATAGATATTTACTTGTGATTTATTTTAGTTAAGACCACTATTTTTCTTAATATTTATAATTCCTTTTCATACTTAAAAGAGATCGCTTTAATTGATAAGGCCGTCTGTTTTTAACCCTAGATAAAAAGTTTAATTGTAATGTATAGTATGTTATCCTTTTTTGGTCTTTTAATAAAGAATTACCTTATCTCATAATTACCGTGATTAGGTTGTAGATAGAGCTACCAATATTTCAGCGTAGTCACATGCAATGAAAAAATACATAAATGTGCTTAAAATACCATACCATAATACAGTGTGTTTTAATGGAACTTAAGTCCCAGTTTGGGATTCAGCAATAGATTAGGCAAGCAATGACGTGACAAATACACATATTTTTTTTTTGTATGTAATGATTGGTTTTCTTTTGGTCGCTAACTCGCCTAATGTAAAGCGAAGATGCGGTCTACGTTGGAGCACGCTTGCCTAGAAGAAACCGATTCACTCGTGATTTGAAGACACCCAGATTGTAACTATCGGGGAACATCCATTCAGGCAATGCATGCCACAGACTAGCAGTATGCACAATAAAAGTAGAATCAAACCGCTTGGTATGGGCTTTTAGAATATCAACCATAACGCGGTATCGATTTTTCGTTAGCGCTCTGGCAGTCTGATAAAAAAATAGGTAGTAGGGAATTAGAACATGCAGAACCGATGCGCACTCCGAAATGTATCCGATAAAAAAATAGACCAGCTACTATGAGCCGATGCTCAAGATTAAGATGCTTAGTCTGAACTAGGGATTCGTTGCTGATGAGCTTCTTGGCACGTTTCTCAATAGACAACACTAAACTTGTAAACACTGAGTAATTGTGAATGATTGTAAATATTTACTTAAATGTACTACATGTATTAAAAATTTACGACGGTGCCACTGAGTCAGTTTTTGGTTGCAGCAAGTTTTTATTTAAAAAAATATTTTAATTTATATGTTGAAAATACTACAATATTGGGTATTTCATGTTGTAGGGAACTAAAGGTGAAAGCAAAATTTCAGAAAAAAAACCGGACAAGTACGAGTAGGACTCGTGCTCTGAGGGTTCCGTTAGACGGAAACCTCAGAGCGCGAGACCAAAAAAAAAACTAACTGAAGTTAAAATATTGAAAGACAAACTTAAGTTTGTAGTTTTTTTTTACTGGGCAAGTGCCTTTAATAACTAAACAAAATACAAGCTAAAACTAACACTACAAATACAGTTAGACTGCCCATAGACCGTTGAAGGTCTAAAGACAATCCAAATGCTCAAGCCCACTACCAGTTGGCAGCGTACCCAACATGCTGGCGGCATTACCACGTTGAATGGCAATGCTAATGCGTTGAGCCAGAAACACGCCAGCATTTTGGTCACGCGTCGCATTAACCAGGCGCTCTGAAAGATTTTTGAAAATGAGGTGAGCTCCCGGTCCCCAAGGGCCCAATGTCTCGACCCCAAACGCCTCAAATATGTAACCACTGCCGAGGTTAGCATATTTGCGACGCTTGTGCTGCTCTGCCGAATTGGCAGCCGCACCAGCCCTACCTTGTGTCTCAGGAAGATGTGACGGCGCCAAAGTATCGACACAAGTTGCGTCCCATACAAGAGGCCGCCCCAACCTCCAGGGCACAAGTGTCATACCGTCAGGCCTCTTTCCATCGTCACGCGCAAGCACAGCTGCGACATTGTCGGTGGAAAGTGCCCTGCGTATGATGTCGTTCAGGCTAGCGTGTCGGCCAATACGACCAGCGCTTCTCGAGCAAGAGAGACCATGGTGACCGAGCTGGTCAACAGCAGTACCACACTGACAGCGATGGGCCTCACAGCACCTTGCACCCAAGCGTAAGCTGACAGCTAGACGAAATGCGGTTGGATCTAAAAGGCTACCTGTGTTAAAAGAGGGCATGGCTTGCAACCAAAGTCCCGATTCCCAAACAGAGACAGCAAGAATACGAGCGCGATCTGCAATACTAGGACACGTATCTAGTAGCGATTTCCATGCTAGTTCGCAGATCGGCCGATCCCACAGTCTCTGGGAAGACAACTTTGAAGTTTGTAGTTGACAATAAGGTTCTTCCATACATCCCAACTACAAAATGTAAGTTTGTAATAGCAAAATAATTATTTTTAAATACCTTCAAATTTATAACTTTCGGATTTATTCCTATATATGTACTATGAGACCTTGCCTCTTGCCAAATTTCATGATTCTAGGTCAACGGGAAGTACCCTATAGGTTTTGATTTCCCTGTGAAATCGCAAAATATACGACATAAAGGAACCCTAAGAGGGCGAGACCAAAAAAAAAACTAACTGAAGTTAAAATATTGAAAGACAAACTTAAGTTTGTAGTTGACAATAAGGTTCTTCCATACATTCCAACTACAAAATGTAAGTTTGTAATAGCAAAATAATCATTTTTAAATGATATACTTTCATATTTATAACTTTCGGATTTATTCCTATATATGTGCTATAAGACCTTGCTTTTTGCCAAATTTCATGATTCTAGGTCAACGGGAAGTACCCTATAGGTTTTGGTTCCCCTGTGAAATCGCAAAATATGCGACATAAACGTTCATATCTTTTGATTGCGTTGACTTACAACTTTTATTTTTTTACAGCCGAAAGAATCCGTAGACCCAAGTATTTAGTATAAATTTCAACTTGCTACCTTTACGCGTTCTTGAGAAAAAGGGTCTTGACAGACGGACAGACAGACAGACGGACAACGAAGTGATCCTATAAGGGTTCCGTTTTTTCCTTTTGAGGTACGGAACCCTAAAAACGATTAGAAAAAACTACTTCTAATTCTTCTTGCAAGATATGACCGAAACAACTTGTAATTATTGTAAAAAACAATTCAAGAATTTGGTAGCTACAAGAAAGCGATCGGTAGTCAGTGACTAGAGCTATAAATAACAATTGAATTGTATATATTGATAAGAAGATAATACTAACCAGTATTTTGTATTAACTTCCATGCCAATGCATTAAAAAATTATGAAAGCAAAGGCAAGCCATAAAATAAACATTATAAACTACATTTTTGCTTGCTTTTACTTGAGCATGCAAGAATGTATGCTATCGGTGCTGGTTCAGCCAGAATGCTGAGGCTGGAAGTGACTGTAAAACCACCCCTTGGTGTTCGTCGGAGGTCGATTTACTCGATGTTGTATCTTAAGTAATACGATTCTGGCATATCTTTTTGTAAAGGAGGATTACATTTGATATGGTAAAAAAAATTATCATACTAGATATCCCCATGTAATGTGATTATCCTATGAGATGGTTACAAAAATCATGTCAAGGCTACGATGCAAAACAAAAAGGAGGGTGTTGTGTTTCACATGCATCCCAACCACTGGCTAAATACAACCAATTTTGATAAAAAATAAAATAAAGTAATAATAAAATTCTCCGAGTATTTTCGCTTCATAAATGCAAGAAAGCAACATGTAAAGTGGGGTAAAAGTACATTTCACTGCACATGGTGATATTTTGGTTGAATAGGTCTTTTACATGAAAATAAGGCCTAGTACATAATTTTTGGTACAGGTATACCGTTTGAAAAAGATGCACCATATTATTTTGTAATCGAATTTTTATTTTTCTAAGAAATAAATTTGTGTTAACACAGTTTCAACATAAACCTTCCCTGATGATAGATGTCCTGATAGGGAAAGCTTATTTAGAAACCTTCAATAACATAAACCTTTCCTATAGGGAATGTTGAAACTATATCTATATCTTGAGTGGAGACCATGAACCGGAAGACGCAGCGTAGGTAGGCCTCCCACTAGATGGACCGACGACATTGTGAGAGTCGCGGGCATCCAGTGGATGCAGATGGCAGGCTTTCGTTCAGTGCGGAGGTTAAAGGGGGAGGCCTATGTTCAGCAGTGGACGTCTTCTGGCTGATGATGCGATGTTCCGACCTATCATTGGTTCGCACACTTACAAAATGCCTCTCCGAATTGAAGAACAGTACCATGTACAATTATTAGTGTGTCTGTGTGCAAAAAGCAAAACTCGGAAATTTGTCAAAAGATTTAAAAGAAGAAAACACCACATCGATGATTTATTCATATTTCACATGTGCAGAGTATGTTGTCACTCCAGCCATCCAGATTGTAGTGTTCGTTTGTACTTCGGTCGAACAAGCCATAAGCTTCTTATGGGACACGGTGTGTGAAGGCTTACACTTTTAAACTTTCTGAAATGTGTTGATTTTACATAACTATTTCAAAGAAATAGAAGTTTATTAAGGCATGATTCCGAACTCAGCTGGACGCAGCAGTGCTGCCAGAACAGTGCTACCGCAGCACTACTGGTCCCCATACGTTTTCTATAGGTTTATATAAGACTAGCGGTCCAACCAGGCTTCGCACGGGTATTATTGGAGTTTTAGTAAGGATCCCATTTTTTTTTTTAAATTATATAGCCTATGTCATCCGAGGATAGTTTAGCTTCCTAACAGTGATTTTTTTTTCAAATCAGTACAGTAGTTTTGGAGCCTATTCAATGCAAACAAACAAACAATCAAATATTTCCTCTTTATAATATTAGTATAGATAACATTCCGAGCTACGTAGCAATACCATAATTATAGAGAATGTATGAGGACCAGTAGTGCTGAGGCAGCATTGTTCCCGCAGCACTCTTGCGTGCAGCTGAGTTCAGAATCATAACTTTATACGTAGGTATTTTAATTTGATCTATTGACTGATAGTGGCCAGCCAGTAGCATGTGCGCTTTACAATCTGACTGTACATGGTTCAATCCCTGTACCAATGACTTATTTAGTACTTAAATAAATTATATGTGCAGTTTCGATGTCATCCCTCAACAACGATGAAAGAAAACACGAGGAAACCGGTAAGTATATCTAAGAACATCAAAAGTTCAAAAACATGAATTTCACTAACATTCACTTGGCCAGCATGGTGGATATGGGCCCATCCTCTCTCTCTCTCTCTCTCTCTCTCTCTCTCTCTCTCTCTCTAAGGGAAGGCCTGAGTCCCAGCAGCGGGAACATGAAAAATTAAAACTAGATTCCCAAACATGGTCCTTCACAATTTTGTGTAACTTTATTCCGGCGAGGAAAACATAAAAGATGTTTCAAAACGTACATAAGCCGAGCAAAGAGGCTGTCAATGTCGGTAATCCGCGAGTAAACAAGGCGAAATTCTTTGTTTGCGGAGCCTGTCGACTCGTGTGACGACAGAATCTGGGAACGAGGCGTCGCCTTTGTCAATCCTTGGATGTAAAAATGAAAAATGCTGTAAATGTGCGGCTTGTTGAGTTCATCACAGAGGTTGTTTTTCGCAAATTCGGGTGCCTCTTTTAAAGTGAGACTATTTTGCACAATACGTATTTAACTGGAATTTCGAGTAAGAAGAAAAGTACAATGCTTAGAATTGAAAATATTTACTAGAGATTTACGAATAAATGGATGCTTGGGTCTAGTATACAAGAATCACGTAAAAGAGTGTTGGTTAACTATACCAATTTATATAATCTTGAGATATACTGCTAATATCGAAATTTAAATCGTTTTGTCAATGCTTTAGCGTGCACCTGATGTGGACTAAATGTAGGTACATATTACTAAGCTCATCATGTTTGTCATCAACATTTAGCGTATGTGGTCTATCAAAAAGCCTACGATTCTATCGAGACTGCAGTCCCTTCAGCGTTGTCATAATATCGGCTATAGGTATAAAGTATAGGTGTTGAAGTTTTTGTACGGAAACACCACCATGTTGAACCGATTACAGGACGAGAGCACGAAACCAATCCAAATGCAGAAAAGCGTGAGACAAGGAAAAATCATCTCTCCAATAACTTAGCTGACTTATAATTATTCAAGCAATTATCAATACAGTTTTTTATCTGTTTGCCTATTATTATCTTTAGTTTTTGAGTGCTGATCTGGTATACATAGTGTTATATAGATAGATAGATATATATCTTTAGAGCAATTAAACATTTTGAGTGTCCATAAAGGGTTTTATGAGTATTTTTTGTTTAAAAGAAAAAATATACCGGTTAATTTAGGAGTGTTCCATACCACTACAAAATACAAAAAGTACTGCAAAAACATAACATCGTGCCTAGGCTGTCACCCATCTAAGTACCGACCACGCCCGACGTTGATTAACTTGGTGGTGAACAGAAATTCATCACCGAAATTTTATCCATTGGCCATTTGTCTATTACTAGCTGACCTGACAGACGTTGTCCTGTCTTAGAACTGTCAAACACGCAAAGTTAAAATTGTAAATCTTATTTTTTTTACTCCTTGGGTTACATTATTGGAGTTTCAGTAAGGACCCTTATTTTTTTTTAAAATATAATATAGCCTATGTTACCCGGGGATAGTGTAGCTTCCCAACAGTGAAATAATTTTTTCAGTAGTTTCGGAGCCTATTCAATGCAAACAAACAAACAATCAAATCTTTCCTCTTTACAATATTAGTATAGATTTGTTATTTGACTATAGTGTGCACTATAATCATGCCAACGCCTGATTTGACGCAACGTTTGACGCTTGCACGTATTACCGTATTTAAATTAATAAAAAAAAAAGTTTTATACCTATGGTTTACCTTTGATGCTTCTTGGTTTTAATAGTGTTTATTAGTGAATTCCCCGTAACATTGCATATTTTGTGAAAATTTCTATTAGCTATCCTATTTTTTCTATATTTTGGTTCGAAAAATACAACCGTTAGGCACGACCGACAAACAGCGTAGGCTTAGTAATAGGGTCCGGCTTACACCCTTGGGTATGGAACCTAAAAAGGAGCAAAATCCTAATATTCTGATTTATACATTATACTAGCTAAAAACTAAGTACTTAGGTACGAATAGTGCAATACTCTAAAGGTACAATTTTAAAGCATTGATTCACAATTCACCTAACAAAGGATGGTTGTAACTTCCTTAATTTTATCAAGATTTCGAGTCAAATATGTTGACTCTGATTAATTCGGTAATTATAACCCGCCCTCAGCGTAATTACGGAAACGTTAACGACTTTTCCAAATATGTCCCGAAATTTATTTACCCTTCATCAATATTAGGGTCATACATCACTCGCTCCGAAGATTGATGACTTCTTAGCGATCGGTTCATTAGCGATTATGATTAGGTTTGGCTCAAAAACAACGTTTGAAAAAATACACTGCCTTTCTGTATTTTGTAGTTGGTAAAAATAGGTTTGGTTTTTAGGGTTCCGTGCCCAAAGGGTTTAATCGGGAACCTATTAATAAGCCTACGCTGTCTGTCTGTCTATTTGTCCTACATTTTAATACTATATTTCGATCCGTAATACCTAGATATTTCATTGATAGTCCATTGAATTTTTCTCAGAATATCCTAACGTTACGGCGGATTATCTAAAAAAAAACAACACTGAAATCAGCCTCTCACTAAATTCAGCTAATCTATTTTAATTGTAATTACTTATCACATTAGCTACTATGTTTTGGTTAGGTCACACTGTAACAAAATTATTTAAGAGCCTGATGCATTTTTGACAAAAAAAGCAACGAAAACTGGAATTCTTTGGAAGTCTTTCGATCCAAATAATTCAGAATAAAAAATCAATTAGAAAAGATCTAAATCTAACCACAATCTAACCACAATTTCGCTACAAAATAGAGAAAACGAGCGTAGAGTTACTCACTCAGATTATAAGAGCTTCTGGCCACTTTGATGAGAGTTGTTGGTTAGATACAAACATGGACCCCAGCTTGACTTCTGACCACCGCTTCATGTTAGACATGCCACAAACATGACCCAATATACCGACTCCAAAAAATAAGGTTCTCAATTCGACTGTGTACAGTATTGTTTACTGTGTGTATGTTACGCGATATTTCAGTCCATTGTATATGAATTTTGAACTTTATTTCCAGTTGATTAGGATTTATGTCGAGGCCAACCCATAAAAAAACACCATTTAACTAAGAAGAAATATATCATCTCGTAGAGTGGAAAATTATGGGATTAAATTTCCCGAGCAGTTTTTTTTAATATACGTGCAGCACCCTAAAATTCAGGTGTCGCGGCTGTAGTCTGTAGGCTGAGGTTAAAGGGGGAGGCTTATGTTCAGCAGTGGACGTCTTCTGGCTGATGATGATGATGATGACGCTAAAATTATTTAAAAAAAATTAAGTGTAGGTACATTTTATAGCCTTTGCCGCTGATTTACAAACACAAATGAGCTGATGATGATAGAAAAAGATCATGAAAAAAGTATTCTGATAATCAACTTTTAAACATTTAGATGCATTTTACACAAGGTTTACTTCAACGTTTATAGACATAATAGGTCTAATAGGTTTGGTGACCAACTTGACCACACAACGTAGTGGCCGAAAGTAGAGGCACTATGAGGTTAAGATGGTACTCATTTTTGGGATTTGAATCCATGCCTACACAGTGGAAATTGAACGCGCCAACCTCTAATATACCATTGCATCGCCACAATAGAGTAGTTTTAAATATCACATTGCAAAATCTACCAAATTCAGTTCAAATACGAGCCATAATAATTTCTGTTTCATTCACATTCAGAATATGCTAGTATCTAAATTGAAATTAGACCTACGAAGAAACAATCCAATATTTATAACATCCGACAGGAACGCTATTTGCGCAAAGCAGTAAATTGTAATAAGCTTGTAGAGCATTGTCATTGTATGCCAGATATAAATTAGTTTCTCGTATAAGATTTATTCCCAAACACGTTCAGGCTGCTCTATATTCATCATAACTGTATTACCCAAGGCGTAGTTTGCATTATTAGGCGCAAGTCTCTTATTAAAATTTAATAACAGTACCAAAATGGAGGCCCTTCCTTGTTCTGGTTAATAAGGCGCGTGTATACAGGCCCGTAGCGAGGATCAAAAGTTTAAGGGCTGTTTTACCCAATGGCCTTCAAGGTATCATAGATGTTGGTTTAACGTGGACGGTTAACAGATGTTTTTGGGAAACTAGTTAGTAGTTCTTTATCAAGTAATTCAACAAGAAAAAACATTTCACTTTTTTATTGTTTACACTGCAAATTAAGGGTGCACTGTGTTCAACATTTTATCACGGTGTCGTGATATAAGATTACGTGGTAGCATATTTTTGTTATTTGCTGTGATGGTATTTTCGTGACTATCCTCTCTCTTTTAGAGAAAACTACTATAACTAAGCTGCTAGCTACAAAGCTTGCAGCTTTGTCTACATTAAGTGAATCACGGTATGTGTGCCTTGATCTACATTTATCATGTTTCTCCAACAACCGACTCTTTGTCTGCAGCGATAGTATAGTCTTAAGCAGAAGGTGTAAAAATGGACGTACGTAAAAATGTACTGTGATCTTATGAATGCTTAGTTGCCAATAAGGATTTTATTGTACTTTTCTCAAACATTGCGTGGATGTTCACGTAAAATTTACATAAATCTATTGGGTTTTTTTAGGTTTGACCAAAAGTTGCATCGTATCCAAATTTAGAAGAAAAAAAATATTTTGATGCTTATAATATTACGAGCCTGTTACTCAAATTAAAACATAGCTTCTGTGCATTTGCCTCTTTCCAGTGGGAAAACGTAATCAAACCTTTTTGCACGTTGAAACATTGTACAAACTAAAAATAATTGGCCTAATATTTTTTGAGATAAATTTAAGTCAAATAAAGTCCATAAAGTCAAATTACTTCGTCCACCGAATAAATTAGAGATTAAATTTTATTTCCGAAATAAATTACCTTAAACAATTTATGGATAATCAGCACTGCATTAATACTGTGTGAACTTCGTTATATAATTCAGAAGCTTGGTTTACTTTTATGCTGTACCTAAATATTTACTACCGAATCCTGTAATGCGGCCCTTTACGCTGCAATAGCACCAGGTGTTTGCTAATACACATGGAGCCTACTTACTAAGATTAAGCGTGTGTGTGTTTAGCCCTCTGACGACCTTTATTAATTTGTATGAGGTGTTATGTTGTGTTGTAACTGGCAGGTTTGAAATTAAGTTTACAATATTAAAATAATTTTATGGTTTTCATTTGAGATTCATTAATAAGGGAGACGCGTAATTTATAATCTAGGCTTAGCGTATTTTTGAACACAAAGTGATTAATGATTTGACGAGTTTGCTTAATGGTTTGGTTTCGCAGCGATTAACACTTAATTTTCAATACAAAATACCAAAATATAGTGTAATTAGGGACTTATGGAGACCACAGACTGGTAAGCGCAGCGTAGGACGTCCACCCACAAGATGGACATATGACCTAAAAGAGACCGCAGGGAAACGCTGGATGGAGGCCGCTTCTAACCGGCAGTTTTGGGGATCGACGGGGGAAGCTTATGTCCGGCAGTAGACGTCCTATGGCTGAAATGATGATGATGAGGGACTTTTTTGTTTTACACTATTTTAAACTATCACGGTTGTTCACTCACGGAAAATTTTAATATCCGTAAATAATCATATACCTTTTTATTTATATTACACGGGAATTACTCACGTAAGATTAAGCCGGTCACTCCGACTATAGTTAGTTGTTACTTCCCGTGTAATATAAATAAAATGTGTGAAAACCACGTCAGTTTCTATAATAAAATCATATACCTATTATAACTTTTTTTGTTTTATATACCTAATACATTATCATACCTATTGCAAATAGCAGTGTGCAAGGATGCACCAAAAACATAAGTTCACATCCCGAATCAGGTTATAAAAACATTTTGCTTGTGAAGTTGATCCAAATTCACCCATCACCCTCATTCACTCATTAACTCATGTCATCCACCCTCGAGATCATAACCTATCCAATAAAAAAGGTGAAATGAAAGATAATTCGCGTAGCATCCACACACAAAAAAAAGTTTTTTTTTTATACGAGTGAATATGTTAAAATGTGCGAGAAGACAGTTGTGGCGGGAGTCACGCTAATAAAGACAATCATACACGGTGATAAGCAGATGAAACAAAACTAATACACACACAAGACTCTAGTAAGCAAATTCTTCATACTCGCTTCTAAAGATTTCCTACTTACCACACATTAACTAGTGAATGCCTCATCATGAATGTAAAGAGCCTCATATACTCAAAATGTGAAATACAGTGAAAGTGCGAGCACCGCAGCACATAATTGCGCGCGCCATCAGCGGCGGTGGCTGAATGCGCGCCGACGAGCTCTGATGGCTGGCGCTCTTTTGATGA
Organism: Agriopis aurantiaria; assembly: GCA_914767915.1. Classification (NCBI taxonomy): domain Eukaryota; kingdom Metazoa; phylum Arthropoda; class Insecta; order Lepidoptera; family Geometridae; genus Agriopis; species Agriopis aurantiaria. The sequence goes on from OU611990.1 coordinate 7,455,970, forward strand.
AACCATGATTACGGCGTACATACCCACACGTGCCTGTGTTAGGTTGCAATGGGGTTAAAAATCTAGATGGGACAGAATTGCTTACAATAAATCATCAAAATTTAAAATACTAAAAACAAGCCTATTGAAAAATTCCACTATCTACCTCCCGTCTCCTTTATTTATATTAGACCCTCGTCACTAAGGGTAACGTATAATACCTGTTAAAACAGACTAAAATATTCTAAGCTCGCAGTTTCCAGAAATAAATAATGAACTCTATTCATGTTTTTTTTTAAAAGTATAACTTCGTTTCATGGTTTATATTCCAAAAACCTGCATCGTCACTTAATATTTGGCGAGATGGCGGTCAAATGCAATATCCCGTACACGCAATATCGCCTATATAAATTTTTTAAAAAGTCTACATTACTTTACATAAGCATGCTTTAGACTTGACTGTGACTTACTTTGCTTAGATATTACTGTGACGATGATGACGTCTGCTTCAAAAACTATTTTTTTTTGACTTGTTGATAAAACTAATATTAATATAGAACAAGCTAAATAAATAAGAGTCAAGGGTCAAAACTTAAGTTAAAAAAAATAAATGGAAAAAATTTAATTATAACAAGCTTTTATTTAAGAGCAACCTTTTTTGAGATCGCTTTTAGCGATAAGGCCACCACTTGTAGCACTAGCCCGTGAGTGTTTTCTATCTGTTCGTAAAACCCCGTCTCGGGACTAAATAACTTACTTCCACCCCTAGGATAACAATGTACTATTAAATAAAGTTTGGCAATTGTCAAAGAGCCCTAACATATTCCAAAATGTCAAATATCTATGCCATATCCAGCGGTTGTGACGCTTTATTTCCATACACACACCGGTGGGTTGACACGCCTTTGTATTGTGCGCATTCAGCTATGGGTTAAATAAAAACTGTGCTCCGCAGAATGTGAATAAAAACGGACACACACGCCCCCGTTTCGGTGCAATCAGGAACTTTTAAGTTGAAACTCGCACTACGTTACTTCAGACTTCAGGCAATAGAAAAATGTATAAAACATGTTTTATGACGTGAAAGCAACGTTCTTTGATTGCGTAAACCGTAGGCGCTTAAACTTACTTACCGAGTAAGCTTAGTGGATCTTGGTCTATGACAATAAAAACGCCTCTCTTTCCGGTACTGTTCGACCACGACCAGTTTCCACAGCATCAGACCAGTGGTACTTAAGAGTTCTAACAGACGACGTCCAGTTGGACGTCTCAATTACGCTATTGCTAGAAAATTCAATCAGTGGCATTTAGTTGGCAACCCCGTGGCTTTACCACAGATTTTTCAGTGTTCCTAATTTTTTATTTGAAACATTAATCCATACGTCCATTAAAATTTGTAACCCTCCTTCTTGGGTAGTAGGGATTTTTTATTAAGGTAAACATTGACAGAAGATGGTAAAACCTTAATATTTCTATTCAGTTCACGTTTCTCAAAAATATTGTAATGTTTTTTTACCAATATCTAAATGAAATAAGAGCCCTTCTCAATTTACTCTCAGCGTATTTTAACTGTAAAACTGAAGTTTCTAATAAAATATTCATTTCAGAAATGGAAATCACATTTCAGAATTTACTTGTTTATTCTGCAAGAGAGGTTTTATTTTTCGGCCTTTTTTCCTTTTGTCCACTCATGAAGATCTTCATTCTTTACCCTGTATTAATAGCACTTGGCTTTATAAATTCTCCTTATAATGCTTGGGGATAAGAAAATTTAATTATCTAAACGTAAAAGGGCTTTACTGTTGTCGAGCATTAGGGCAGACCTCAGATCAGACAAATAATGGAGATATGGTTAGGTGGCGTGGCGGATGTGTACGCATTAGGCTTAAATCAGACTTGATGCCTTTAGACTAACTGAACTAGCAGAAGAAACTGCCGCCCTTTTTTGCATGTAGACTATTAGTCATTTTATTAGCGTCATTGCGAAATTTGCGTGCGTAAAAAATGAGTGAGTGTAGTATTTACAGTTTTTTGCGGAAAAAATAAATTGGAGAAACATGGGAGACATTTGAACACTATAATTGTACTAAGGCATATCTCTTCTTTGTCTGATCTGAGGGACAGACCCAGTTACTGGGGTAAGCAACTAGACAGTTGTAAATCTAAATTAGGACTCCCCTTCGAAAGGCTGCGTTTGAAATGAGGTCCTTAATTACGGCTTTGTGGTGATGTAACTTAGCAGCTGGTTGGCCTTAAAAGGTGTCTCCAGGCTGAAACCTCGCTTTCAACTTGATTAATGATTTTCTTTGTTCTTTTATTCAGTTGGTTTATAATATTTCAATTGTTTGATATTAATTGTTTAGTCTTGTTAATACGTACCTATTTATTTTTGTGAAGCTGCCTGTAAGATGGAAATTACTCGTTCCGGCCTTACGGCTATCTGTTTTAAGCAATTTTGGTTATTTGTTGCGAAAAGTTGCATGACCGCAAACCATATCTCGGCGCGTTAAGGTTCACGTTCGCGTGATTTTTCGCACTACGCTTTATCAGCGCTGTTTCGAGTCCGTGGTAAGAGGTAACTAACTAAGCTTATAATGTGAAGTATAAGTGCAGTATGAATTTAGTTCGATGTCACTTTATCGTTTCCTACTCTTTAAGCTCTTTTATTTGATACTCTAACAGGGTTGACTAAAATATGCACCATCTGCCATCTTGTGGCAGTGGCCATTTTTTTTTATTTTTATGAGGGACTTTTACTGTTGGCCTTTTGGCCTCTACAGCTTGACCGGACTAGTTAGCGAACGCAGAGTGCGTTCGGCATAACTTGGTGGTGGCAGTGGCCATTTTGAAAATATTACAATATATACCTAGATTACTTATTGGATTATCACTAGAACTAAATGTGCATGCAAAGGGGGTTATATGATTATTTACGGAATACTTACCGTGGTAAGGTTGTGGACTGAGCTTCCGATATTTTGGTGCAGTTACATGCACCATGTTCACAGGAAGACTGAAGAATGCGGATGGTTGGTCGAACAGTTCAAAATTTGGTGCAGGCAAAACGATATACCCTATATATAATTTTTTGCTGTGGTTATCATTGGAACTCAAACTCAAACCTAAGTCCCGACTAACCACACTCTGTATCACTGCGTATAGTATTTTGAACACATTTTGAACGTGGGCTTTTATAATGACACATAATTGTAGTGAACAACTATGATAGTTTAAAATGGTGTATGCAATTCAACTTGGAATTTGGCCTAACCAAACATTACCTACATACAAACATTGCAAGTTAAAAAGCTTGTAAAACTTTTGTCGACCGGCAAGATTCGAACCTACGCAAACTATCCTAGCGCTGTCTATACAAAGTCTGCCCACTACACTGTTTTAATATATGGTTTTCTTCACGTCAGTGCTTTTGAGCATATTGTCCTGCAAAAAATTAAGCAATATTTTCCTCATTTCTTCCTCCAATCAGAGCGGTTTCAATGGTAACAATAAGTGCTCAGTTACAGTCTATAGATGCAGAATTCTCATTACACAGCGGTATAAACAACAAAAGACCTATTGTTATGCCGTAAACAACGACTTCTCACATCATAGACACCTCGTATAGGGCAAAAAATTACTGTCGACATTTCTAACGAGGTCCAGTTTAGGACTAAAGGCTAGACTGATTTTCAGAAGACTCGGTGTACAACTATAGAACCTAGCACTACATATGGTACTTTCTTAAGATGTAGTATACTTTTGGGTTTTCCTCTGAAGTAAAATAAAAGGTAAATAGAGACTACGAAGTTTAGTAAGATAACGCTCTGCCAATGCCCTGAGTATTGTAGGTATCATTCCGGTACTATAAGCATAAAAATGAAATGCTTTACCTACCAATGTCATGCCAGTATCGAAATCTTGACCATGAAGTAACCAATAAGCGTTCAGGATCCTAATCCCGCGCACTTTTGTAATTTGTCTACGTTTTTGTATTACGAATAGTTTGATGTAATGTCTAGGATATCCAGTCGTTGCAAGCAAGCTTGAATGTTTGCATTGAAACCGATTTGCGAGATCCGACTCGTTATTACTGTGCCATTACCATCCCACTATGGAGTGATATTTGAATTCAATTAAACAGATCAGTAGTAAAATTTTATTGCGTTATTAATATTGTGTTCGCTGTTTGTTTTAAAATAGTCATTGTGGGACAATAATTACTATTGTTTAGCTCTCTAGGTACAAATACATTTTTAGGGTTCCGTATCCAAAAGGTGTAAACGGGACCCTATTACTAAGCTTACGCTACTTTCTGTCTGTTTGTCCGTCCGTCCGTCATACTTTTTAACGGCTGTATCTCTCGAACCGTAATAGACAGCCAGTTGAATTTTTACAGTATTATGTAATGTTACGGCGGATTTACTAAAAAACCATAATAAAGTCAAAAATTAAAAACTATAATAGGGATCTTCATACAACAAACATTTTTTTTAACTTATTTTTGTATTTGCTCTGGCGTAAAAACGGCAATACGTACAAACGTCAAAGTCAAACTTCATGATTATACTCTGTGATTATACTCGTACACTCACGATTACACGATTTGCACGATTTTACACAATTTAATTGAAACAACAAAATATTAAATACTAGCCAAGTGCAAACCGTCACGCGCACCAAGGGTTCCGTACCACATAACTTTCTTTACTCGTCGTAACCTTCAAGTGCCTTCTTCATATTGAAGGTCACTAATTATTCCCAGTTCTTCATTTATTCCCCACACCATTGCTGAAAATACAAGCTTTGAATTAATCACTATTGTTTCATCAAAAGCTTTGACTGTTCGTTCTAAAGCCGATTCAGGAGTTCTGTTTATAATTACGACGTCAATGAGGTGGCGTGCACACTGCACGGGTAGATGAGGCACTAAGTTAATTGCACAATGTTCTGCACACGCTATTGTGTACTAAGCATTAGGCGTGACTACCGCTGTGTAAAGCGAGGTTAAACTGTACTTTACAACTAGTTCAAAGAGATTTAGAAGCGAATTACTGTTTTGACGCAGTTGAATGATTTTGATTATTTAATAATATCATCATCATCATCGTCAGGCAGAAGACGTCCACTGCTGAACATAGGCCTCCCCCTTAACCTCCACACTGAACGACAGCCTGCCTTTTGCATCTACTGGATGCCAGCGACTCTCAGTATGTCGTCGGTCCATCTAGTGGGAGGCCTACCTACGCTGCGTCTTCCGGTTTGTGGTCCACTCCAGAACCTTTCTTCCCCATCGGTTATCGGTTCTTCGAGCGATGTGGCCTGCCCATTGCCACTTCAACTTGCAAATTTTAACAGCTATGTCGGTGACTCTGGTTCTTTGGCGAATATCCACGTTTCAGATTCTATCGCATATTTTAATAATATGGTGATTGTTAATTTTTTCCATATAAAAAAAAAACGCACGGGTATAGATATGTAGCCTATGTCACCCGGGGATAGTGCAGCTTCCCAACAGTGAAAGAATTTTTCAAATCGGTTCAGTAGTTTCGGAGCCTATTCAATGCAAACAAACAAACAAACAAATCTTTTCTCTTTATAATATTACTAGCGGTCCGCCCCAGCTTCTCACGGGTATAGATCACCCGGGAATAGTGTAGCTTCCAAACAGTGAAAGAATTTTTCAAATCGGTTTAGTAGTTTCGGAGCCTATTCAATGCAAACAAACAAACAAACAATCAAATCATTCCTCTTTATAATATTAGTATAGATTACTAGCGGTCCGCCTCAACTTTGCACGGGTATAGATTATAGCTTATGTCACCCGGGGATAGTGTAGCTTCTCAACAGTGAAATAATTTTTCAAATCGATTCAGTAGGTTCGGAGCCCATTCAATGCAAACAAACAAACAAATCTTTCTTCTTTATAATATTAGTATAGATTATAGATACAAAGGGTTGATCCATCTCGTTCACAAATAATTTTTATTTTGGCTTTTCATCTTTTTGACTATTCATTGAATTCTACCTAATAATTGAATTGTATGGGTTATTTTATTGCCTGAAATAAATTAATATGAATTTGAATTTTGAATTTGAATTCATTACATTTTTGTAAATCTGTCTACGTTACGTCATCTGTCTACTATTCGTTACGTTTTTGTGGCCCCGGCCTGACTGACTAACTAATCACGAAATCACGAAACCTACATGCTGAAATATGACAAGTAGATTCTTATGGGGTTTAGAGGTCAGCTTAGAAAGTATTTAATGAAAGGGCTGAGTTAAGGGGGCAAAACGGGGTTAAAATGTATATGAAAACCTACGCGTACAAAGAAGCGGGAAACGGACATAAACAAACGTACGTTAACATAATCATATATTGATACGCTTTACTAAAGTTTATTTTTAGTAATACCTACCTAGGAAAGTAGTGGACAAGGCTAGCACAGGACCGGAAAAGATGGCGTGCTGAAGAGGAGACCTATACCCAGCAGTGGATGGAGAATGGTTGATGATGACGATGATGATGATGATGAATACCTACCTATAATACCTATATACCTACCTATAATCTAAACTAAAACCCATTTCGTGCATCCACTGGATCCCCATACAATGTGACCACGCATTAATTTTCACGCCCATTTCATTCAGTCCCCGAACCCAACCTACACCGTTTACATTTGTGTTTGTTAATATGCATATAGTGCAGAAATGATCACAAAAAACTGTCCAAACAATCAACTATATTGAAAACGCGTGTAATAATAAAAAAACTGAAGTAACCAATTATAAGTTAAAAGTAAACTATACCGTAACAAAGCCTCTCGATCAAACTATAGGAATAGAAAATGGTATGGGTAGTGCTCGTCCATGACATGAATATTAAGACCCCTCGCTTTCCAAGCGATATCCCATCAGTTGCCATGAAATGGTCGAACAAAGCGAAGATAATGGGACACAATTTCTTCCGCCACCTGAGCCTCTATTCGTGATAGTAAAACGATGGGTTTACATGCATTCACAGACAATTCACGGCCTTTTGTGACTGCAAAAATGATTACAGTAATTGTGATCGCGTTTGGATGTCACGCTACCGCAGAGGGCAAGTTTGTTTATCAATTAAGCTTCTGGTGAACATAAACATTGTGACGATAAAATTGCATGGAATATGATACTTGCTTAAAGGTACTGAAGATGTCTTTCAGTACCGTAAGCTTAAGCTTATTTCTAGCCCGAAAGCATGCAAATAAGCTGAGTTCAAGCATTTATTTCCTCTGACAGCTGCATAAAACATTGCCTTTAAATTTTTCACTGAAGTATATCGGGTACCTGCCCAGTCTTAAGTTCAAAAATCTAGCAAAAGTGATCAAAATTCTTGGTTCACATTCAGATATTTTACAATATTATTGCAGTTATCAAAGCGAATAAATGCTTAGACCGAGTTTAAGTAGCAAATGCAAATGGTAACATGCGAGAAAGAACATTGAAAGTAATTACCATACCCATTACTTAACAAGCTCAAAAATCGAAAAACAAACGTTAGTTAAGTTTGTTTTTCGAGCATGCCACTAAACTTGAGACAAGGAAACAGGTGTGCAAGTCAGTGTCTATCAATAATCCAATGATGACATATCGTACTGGCAGGCTGTCGTTCGGTGTGGCTTTCTAAGGGGAAGGCATATTTTCAGTAGTGGACGTCTTATTGCACATGATGATGATGATGGTGATGATGATGATGATGATGATTAATCCAAACATGGCGTGTTCACATCACATCATCAGCCATTAAACGTCCACTGCTGAACAAAACTCTCTAAGAGAGAGGCCAAATTGTAGGGAACTTAGCCTGTTAACTGTTTTCAATGGCCATTAAGTAATTGTAGTCAAATGCGAAGCCAGTAAGTCAAATAAAAAAAAAAAAAACCTTGTCTCATACACAGAAAAGAACAGTAAATAGAACCAAATGAGAAGGAACATCTATTACCAGGTATTATGAGTGAACATTGGCTGAACATTCTTATTAAGATAAACGCGTCGAACTCCACATCACAGTTGCTTACTGATTTTGATTGATTGACGTTTCGTTTATATGGGTGCAACTGGCTACAACAAAAAATGCCTTGACAGCCGTTCTAATTAGAACAACAAAAAAAACTGTGATCTCATATATCAAAATTAATATTAATCTAAAATATGATATTATTGTGTCAAAACAAGATGGAGGTCAAATAGAAATAATGTATTTGAAACGTTTTCTATCGTCAAAATACATGGCAGAGATACTCGTATGCTCTTCGCAGTCTTGTATTACACACCACGCTACCACTTTTATAGAAGCGTTATTTCAAGATATTTTTCTCTATTCTTTTATGTCTAGACAATACTTGACTTGTGTTGAGTTCAAATTGCTTTTGAAATAGTCAAAGAAGAAATTTTTGATATGAAAAAAAATCTTGGTTTTATTACTGATGTAATGGACCTTTTATCTTTAGCTTAAATAATAGTGATCATAGTAAGATAAAATATGACTGACTGTATCTTTTATTTTAGCGATCGTAATTCTACCTAACTGAAATTGGTACATATATTTTGTGAACAATTTCTACTTCTAACAAAATATGAAGAAATTATTTTTTATTCAATTGGGTGACGAAATAAGCAAGTACCTTGCCTGGGCCAAGTGGTACCTGCAATTTTGGACTTCAAAACTGCGTGACTGTGCAATTCACGCTTCTTCTTCGGATGCCTTTCTACTGCTGGAGGTTGATCGTTAGTTCAAACTCCTCTATATCTTGTGTGAAGCGGAATTAGTGGTTCAACGCTGGCTATGTTGGTCCATTCCAGGATGGTACGCAACCACGACATCTTCCTTCTTTCAACGCACTCATAACTTAGAAAGTCTTAAAAAATTATGCTCTGTAATTTCACTGGAAACATTGTCCATCAATCTGGAAGACAGTAATGATTCCACACTTGTCTTATGCTTCTGAATGTAACAGGCAAATTTATATCTCGAAGCGGACTCAGAGATACCTCACCAGTGCCTAACTACACCTACCTCCTACCACTGCATGATGCTAGTCTTGTGTGTACGTATTACTACTCTGGATTTTTGTTGTTTTTAAGAAACATTTCTTTTGTATTTTTTAATTTTGAGAACCTTTTAAGTACCAGGAAAATGTTCTACAGATGCTTGGAAGTAATACATTCGAGATGCGAGATTATATAGGATTGCACCTACTAAAATGCGCTCGGTGGTCTACTTCTATGCCCGACGAAGGGCACCGGTATCTCCATAGAAATGCACCATGTGCCTGAGGCATTACCCTGACTTCCCGAGGCATGCTCAGATAATTTCCCTTACTTCCCTCTACAACGGCGAGGACCTCCGCTCCGTTGTATTGTCTAAGTGTGCTTGAATAGGAGGTAACATTCACAAATCTGACCAACCAAAGGTCTCCCATAGATAGCACCATCCTTTCAATACCCAAACACTTTCCCTACAAAACGACAAAGTCACTGGCAAACAAAAAAATAAACCAAAGGTCTCTCTTTTTATCAGTTTTAAAAGCTCATCCCAATTCTTGCATAGCTTTTTTCTTCCGCGGACCTACAATGTATTGAATTTTCTTCTCCCGACAGTCTTTCCACAGAGTTTCAACAAGTAGCGGCTTAAAAAAGTTTCTATAACCACCTTTCTGGGCTGGCAAAGCACCTACAACACCGCTAGTGTTGCACAGGCGCTGGTTTCTGTAGGGACTGTATCTGCTGCTCTTTATATATAAAAAAGCTTTTATGTAAGGCCATACAAAAGCTATATTCTAAGCAGTCAGCACTTAAAACCCCCACCACCGATACTATACAATCCGGAAACCACAAAAACACACATAAAGGACGTTAAATGCACACAAAACACACCTGTGCTACATAACGTACTGACGTTAAAGGTAAATCAATCACCAAAGCATGATGTTCAAAGGCTAATAACTCTTTTGAACCCCGAGTTTACCTTGGTTTGTGGTAACGTCAGCTCTTTAATCACTACGGTTCACGAACCCCCTGTATTAGACCGTGACTGGTACACGATAATTTTTGTAACCTTTACAAATACCATCGTAAAGAAACATAATTTAGCTCTTTACAAGTACTGAAGCCAGTAATATAATTCATTCACAATGAAGAACAACTGAAACTGATTTGATTCCAAAGGGCTGAATTTCGGGAAACAATCCATAGTGACATAATTATAATTAACTACTAAGCATCCTGGAGTATCATCCGTATAGACATTATCTCAGAAACCGTACATTTTTCCGGGGTGAAATGTATTTGTCATTTTCTTCCAACTACCTCAATGCAAAATATCAAAACAATCCGTTGCTCTGTTTTTTTTTAAATTTATTTTTGACATAATGTTACATATTACATGTTTACTGTCACCAAAAAACCTCGCTCCTGTTCCTGCGTGACAGAGGAACAACACAAACACATTTCGGAGAGTGTGCATCGGATATAAATAAATAAATAATATTCGGGACATTTTTGCACACACGGTCATCTGACCCCAAACTAAGCAAAACTTGTGATATGGCTGCCAGAGACTGATATACGTACATATATAGCTTTTTAAATACATACTTAAATAGATATAGAACAAACACAAAATGTTCATCACATAAATGTTTGTCCTAGGTGGGAATCGAACGCACGCCCCCAAGTTTAGAAGGTTCACTACCAACTGGACCAACGGGCTATCTATGATATGCATGATCTAATTCCCTCTTGTCCATTTTTCTATCGGAATGCCAGAGTGGATAACGATTTTTAGTGGATACTAAAAATCGTCACCACTTTATGTTTGATATTCCGAAAACCCATACGAAGCGCTTTGCTTCCACTTTTATTGTGCGAACTGCTAGGGTGTTGAATGCGCTGCTTGAATGGGTGTTCTCCGATAGTTCTGCATGGGTTTCTTCAAATCACGAGTGAATCAGTTTCTTCTAAGCAAGCGTACTCTATAGCAGACCGCATCATCGCTTAACATCAGGCGAGTTGGCGGTCGAACGCAAGCTTATTAGTAATAAAAAAAAAAAACACACTTTCGTATTTATAATATCAGTATGATAGTATGATGTTGTTTGAGAGGCTTGGTTTTTTTAAACCTTAGCGTAAAGTTTTTTTATACGCGGTCTTATCCGCGTTTAACCACCAACTCGCCTGTTGGTAAACGGCGATGTGGTCGAAGATGAAGCACGCAGACTTAGAAGATACCTATTCACTCTGGCCTTGAAAACGCCCAGATTATATATCCAATTTCCAATGGCCGCTGACCCGTTACCCGACCTAGATGTCGCCGGAAAGATGCCGTAGAGTTGGACTTACGCGAGCTCCATGTTGCCGACTAGCTAGAGACACCGCGAGACCGGGACCGATGGCCTTCTCTTGTGCCGGAGGCCAAGCCCCATTTTGTAATAATAAATAGCTAAATACCAATAAATACCTATACTAAAACACTGTTTTAAACTATCACGGTTGTTCACTAAAGTCATAATTATGATTATTTACGGGATATTAACCCCACCCCATCTAACTTTTTAACTGTTCGACTAACCACCCGCATTCTTCAGTCTTCCCATGAACATGGTGCATGTAACTGCGCCGAAATATCGGGAGCTTATTCCACAACCTTACCACGGTAAATATCCCCCGTAAATAATCATATAACTTTAAGTACCTACCTATGTTGTTTTTAATTACTTACTTGATTGAACAATGATATTTATGAATAAATAAGGTACTAGTAACTAAAGTAAAACATTTAATAACGAAATAGTAGATTGTTGCATAGAGCACAAAGTGAGTTATTAATGCACGAGTGTTATGTTGGTGCCCGGCATTAAATTAACACGAGTGCATTAATTACTCACTTTAGCAAGGTGCGTAATCTACTTTTCTTTCAACTACCAATCTACCTACCGTGATAAAATATAAATCATTCGCTCAAAATAAAAACTCAAGTTAATGAAAGTTTAATTCATCTTCTCCTCAAACATTTAAAACTTACAATGATTTTCACCAAGTCGGTTTTATTCCGCCGATTTTTTATTTCAGCCAGTATCTTTTTGATCTAATGCATAAATTTTATATTAAACTAAATGGGAGACAATAAACCTTTGTGGTAAATTTGTCTAAATAAAAAATAAAAAAACAGTGCATTAATGAAAAACTGTGCAACCGCGAGATTTCATATTATAACATTTCTGTGCTGTTTTGGTTCTAAGCAAAATATACGTCCTTTGTGATCGGTTTTGTAGTGATTAATAATAACATTACTGCGTATAGTATACAGTATAACAATGAAAGAAAGACATATTTTTTTTCACAACAACCGGAACAAAATCAATTTGACGACGAGCTCTCGTGCTTAATTGGCTCATACATACTTTATAGCTGATTATTTATTCCATTAGCAAATGCAGCTAAGTTCCTTTGTTCCCTAGAACTATCGATCTAAGTTTCATTTTGCTACACCTGAAGCTATCCTGAAGCGCATAGAGAACGTTCGATTCCTTGAACCTTTTTATGTGTCTGGATAACGTACTTGCAAATAGCCAGCCACTGCACAGTCTGTGGCAACATCATCTGCAAGCAAGCATTGAGTTTCGGCGCAAACGTGAAAAAAAAAAATAACCTCATCGTATTATTATTATTATTAACTTGTATATTAAGCTGTAATAATGGTAGATTATTATTAATGAAGTCTTCGAGTGTAGTGTGGGTAATATAACGAGGTGATATGACTTGTTTGACGTTATTTAATACGTTGTATTTTTGTATCCACAGAAGGAGTCTGTATCCGTTGTTATGAATTTAAAAAAGCAAGCATTTTGATATGTGTAAAACTGAAGAAGGAGTTTCGTTTTACCATGATCCGCGGAGTATATTATTATACCATGCGTTTTACAAATGAACAGTTATTTTTGTTCAGTTGTTGACAGGCTAAGCATTTAATTGCTCATACACACCTAAAACTATGACGGTATAGTCAAAAATGTTAAATACGCTTAGCCTGAAATAGAAACTGGATTTCAAGTGATAATGCTGGAATACCCCATAACGTGCTTGGCATCAGATTTTCAACTTGAGAGTAACTAGCTAGTCGAGTACTAGAAAGTGCCCTACAAGGATCAGGTCAGATGCAAACCCCAAGCAGCACCACAAAGCAGTAATGTGCAATCATTATAGCACTCCCGATGAACAAGTAATGTTTCCAGTGAAATTACTGGGCATAAAAAGTTTTCGCAGCAGTTTGTATCGGCTGTTCAATTTCAAAATTCTAGGCTTAGGTACTCATCAAGCGAGTGACTTATTAATCTCGTAACTTAATTGCAATACTTAAATACCTAATTCATCTTTTCATGAGTGCATGCTATTAATTTTTTTTTAGAAATTTAAGTGGTTAATTCATTAATATTATGCACACACTTATTTTAAACTTTTCATTAGATAAAATTTATTCTCCATTCAAAAGTTTCATCAACTAAATTGAACGGCATACCAAGTGGATTTTTACTCATTCATTACGCCCCGTATGATGCCACGCTTTACATGTTTTAATAACTTTAAAGTTCAAACTGTGCAACATGATCCAATTACTAACTTTCATTTTAATTAAAAACCGACCTTAATTCAGTATGTCTAATTAAATTTTCAGTAAAATACAACGGAATAAATACAAAGAAAACAAAAGGAAAAATCAAAATAAGTAGCGCGTCAGTCTAAGGGATGGAAAAGAAATTTGATTTCCTTCTTAGGGGGAAATAGGTATTGTGAGATCAAAAGAAGTAGTAGGTAATTGAGTTCTGTTGTAATCTCGGCTAAAAGGAAGCGTTGTGAATGCTGTATTGATTAATATACCTACGCTTTGAGGTGGGAGTATTTATTATTCTGGCGTAATGCGAAAGCAAAATAAGAATGGCTTCTGAAAAGAAATTGAAATAAGTCTTCTATAGAAATACGGAAATAAAATGCTTACACAAAAAAACTGTTTTCATTTCTTTGTTACCAGAATTTGATTATGGGCTTGTGAAGCCAGGTATACGAGTGGTGAGTTCTGATATAAAATTCCCTCATATTTATAGTGATATGTGCTTATAATTCAAGAATCAAATAATTATAGTTTGGACAAGCGTAAGCCACTCCATATATTGTGTATGAAAAATAAAATTTGAACTTATATTAACAATGTTCGTCAATATACCAATCTTACTTGGCCCAAACAGAATATCAACGTCACTGAGACCAATTTCCAAAGGATCCATTATTCCGGAAAAGCAATTAAGTCACGTAATAATCTCCACAATTATGTTCATACGGGAAGCAATAAATACGGGGAAATTAATATCGTGCCTGATAGAGCCATACATATTCGATACATTGATACATATTGCATGAGACATCCTCCAGCCTGCCCCAGCAATGAAGACGCCAATTTCACACTTGACGAGAATTCCAATTACTTCCATTTAATACGAAATGGTAATAATGGAATAGGACATTGGATCTCCAGTTTAATTATACATAGTGACATTGATTTTGAAATTGTATCATAAACAATTGTTACCTACCTAAAGATAAATGATGTATTATGTAAAAAAATTAAGAAATAAGTTTTAAATATTAAGCTGCCTTTTGCATTATCTATAGAATTCTAATGCAGTTGCATGACTACCAAGATTTTCCTAGAAATGTAATCTGTTACGCATTTTCAACGGCAAAAAGATAGTTGCAGTATAGTTGTGAAATACACGTCTGAAATTTTATGTTCGCAGTTTTCAACCATGTAGAGGGTACTAGATTTTATGTTCCCATAAATTTCGAGATTAAAGTAGCCACAGTAAATCTAGCGATGCAAAATTTCACCAGCAATTACATATACCAGTGGCGCATGCTCATGTAAAATACATGAGTCGTATAGCAGCTGGAAAAATCTGATAAAAGCCGGCAATGTAGCGCACGCCCGCGCTTCCGTGATGATACTACAAGTTTCCTCGAGAGCGCCGATTTATCACGTAAGCGGCGAGCTATAACCCGAATGTAAGAGCGATTGGTTGCAGGTTACAGCTGAATGATGCATGAGCCGCGCACATCTGCGCCGCTCTGATCCCTTGAATCCACGTCTCTAATTTAACGCACACAACACGTGCCAACTCGAATAACTCCTAAATAATGTTTATTGTTAACTCGATGGCTATGCGCATTATCGATAATGTATCCAGTACGAATGCAGCAATAAAAATTTGCGAGCGCAAGCCGGGCAGACGCGACTTCGTACCGTAATTGTCGTCTAATAAACCGGCCAAGTGTGAGTCGGGCTCGCACACTGAAGGTTCCGTACCCCACAAAATACAAAAAAAAAGTACAAAAAGATTACCATTTTTATATTAGAGCTAATACAAAAATATGTGTAAAAAAACGTTTGTTGTATGAGGAACTCTTTAGTTTTTACTTAGTTAATCCGCCGTAACATTACATGTACGGTGAAAATATCAACTGGCTATCTATTACGGTTCGAAAGATACAGAAGTTAAAAGACAGGACAGATGGACAGACGGACAACTTAGGCTCAGTTATAGGCTTCTGTTTTTACTCTTTGGGTACGGATCCCTAAAAATCCGCTATTTTCAACTTCTATGCTATTTGCGTCGCCTTTTACGTTTTATAATAACGGTAAAGTTAGAGTATGCTTCTTGAAAGTTTGTAGTCGTTGCATGGATAACGTTGCATCCCGCGGTGCTTGGCGCCGCTCCAGGGCTCCGTAGCCGCGATGTGGCTCGTTCTAAATTATTTTATTACTCTATCTATAGTTACTCGAGACAGTTGAAAAGTGCATAGTAGTGTCAGTTTTTACACAACTCTCGTTGTAAATTTTTTTTCTCTATCTATAGTCACTTGCGACAGTTGAATAGTGAATAGTAGCGTCAGTTTTTACAGAAATATCGGTGTAAATTATTTTGTTACTCTCTCTACGATATAGTCACTCGAGACAGTTGAATAGTGAATAGAAAGAGTCAGTTTTTACTTAAATCTTGTTGTAAATTATTTTTTACTCTATCTACAGTCACTCGAGAGAGTTGAGTAGTGAATAAAAGCTCAAAGCCGTTGAATAGTAAATAGTAGCATTTGTTTTTACACAAATCTCGTTGTAAATTGTTTTATTACTCTCTCTGTAGTCACTCGAGACAGTTAAATAGTGAATAGTAGCGTCATCTTTTACACAAATCTCGTTGTTATTGATATTTATGGGACGCGGAGTACATTGTCGATACAAAATATTGTTCGCGCGAACCACTCGGTTCTGTCAGGGTAATTCATACATATGAGTTCGTTGCCGCCACGGATATTATGGAGAATGTTTTCAAATACCCGCATTTGCAATGTTGGTTTACTTTGCATTGTTGGAAGTGAATACAGCACTCAGCTGAAATACTGTCGCTGATAGTATACTTTTATTTTGAAAAACATATACAAAACCTTTACACAAAACACCATTCCATCAGAATATTAAGTTTTTGTGAATAAAATAACACATACCTAAGCAATTGCATACTCTGCAGTTATAAATCAACTAAAACACTGTTTTAAACTATCACGGTTGTTCACTAAAGTTATATGATTACCACAACCTTACCACGGCAAATATCCCGTAAATAATCATATAACTTTATAAATCAACTGCATAAAAAAAATACTATCTGAACCAACCAAACCAAAATACGTCAATACTTTTACCCGACGAAAACAATGCTAAAATAGAGATAATTTTATTACGCGTTTGTTCCTCACATTCTCGATGCTTCAATTGAGTTTGACAAACGAAGTGTTGATAGATTTGTGTAAATTTAGATATAGTCACTGGATAGTTGACGTTATCTACATCATCATCAGCCCTAAATTACCCACTGCTGGATCTAGGCCTCCATTTGTTTATGCCACTCTCCCCAGTCTCCCGCTAGTCGCACCCAGAAAGAAAATTTGTTCCTTCACCATAGAGTATAATAACCTTAGAGCAAGCCGTACGTGACCGCTGCACTACCCGGCCTGGCGCACTCTGCACTTTAGGTATGAAGGTACAAGTGGCCGACTTGTTGGACCTGCCGCGCAATAGACAGAGGTAACGATAGACGGAGAGGCAACTTCTAGGTTAATAGAGCTGTACGCTGTACTTAGGTAGTTAGCACTCGAACGTCCTGAATTGCACTTTATTGTGTAGCAGCAAGAGTCGCATCGATTTGAGACGGTTGAGGTCGCAAGAATCGATTTTGCGGAGTGAATCTTCTGTACTTGTACTTATAGGTGTTCTGTGGCACTACCAAAACTATCCAAACCGATACAATTCTCGCTGCTTATAGCTTAGTAACGATCAATTGTGTCCCTCGAAAGTTGTCGCTCGAAGTGCACAGCGCAATTCGATTTGCATAGCGCGATAGCAGATCCAATATCCGTTGGGAACCGATGAACTGTGTCTATTGATATTGATAATGTATTAATACAGACGTAGAATAGGTTGAGCATCTCGATAATAGGACAGGTAAATAATCCTGGCCAATATTCTTCATATAACTGTGTTTTTTTTTTTTTAGATACGTACAGAATAGAGTTTTGTCGCTGGGTGTATATAAACTCCGCGAAAGTAAAACAAGATGAGAAAAATCTGAGCATATTTCTCGAGAGAGAGAGAGATTTTCCGTCTGTTAAAAGTTCATGGTAACCTTTAAGAGCCCACTCGCCCTGAATAAAAATTAAAGCAATTAAGCAATGAACAGTACCTTAGTACAGTTTATATTAGGTTTGAGCGTAGCCCTGTAGTGGGTTACACAAAGGTCAAACCTTACCTACGATACTAGATTTGCAAAGAACTCTCGTTTTGAAGCTCAAATATATAACTTTTTATCATCACGAAGTACCTATTTAAGTTACTCGTCCAGGAGCAACATTGTTGTATGAATTCTGTTTCGTTATCTTTCCACATTCAGTTACAAAGTAAGTTCTTCAATTCCATTTCCTAAGGCGTACTTCGTCTTACTCTTTGAATTAACTGACAGTAGTGCACTTGAACTAGGAAAGTCACAACAACGAGGAGGATGAAAGAAAAAAGATAGATGCCGCCGAGTACACAAATTGAGGCACCCAAAGTACAACTTTGGTCCCAGCCAGAAAAGCAGCTGCTTTTTCACAGCTTTAAAAAAAAATTAAATATACTAATCACTGAGCCTGCATTAAAAAACCGGTTGCGGGAATTATCTTTCAATTACATTGCACATTTTAAAGTTCATATTCTTCATTATAAACTCAAAATTTATAGTTTTAGGTATCTTCTTTCAAAAATAATAAAAATCAACTTTAAAAAAAATGCTTAGTAACAGTTGCGATGCTATTCGAAATATCTGTTGAATTGTGAATCTGTAACTGTTATAGATATCAGTAAAATTGGGTCTTTATAAAATTGGGAATCCGTACACTTAAGGATCTGTAGAATTAGGAATATCTAGAAAAGGAAATCTGTAAATTGGGAAACTGTAGGATTGGAATCTGTTGACATTGGAGTATGTAATGAAAACTCAGTCTAAATTAGTCTTCCATAAGCTCTTTGAATGAAAATCTCTAGAATTGGGAACGATTCCCCTTAGATTTGCAAGAAGTATAAATTCCATCTAATACGACGCGTACAGCACGTGCGATAAGATGCGGATAAGTGTATGTTCATAAAAGTAGCTCCATCCAATGACAGTTTTAAAAAGGGGGAAGACGCGTGACATCCAAACATTGTACCCAATAAATATGGCTCTGTTTCAGCTCAAATCAGCGGCGACGTTGACGTCTACACTGTAAACGTCAACTTCACCGCTCCATTAGACACTACACTAGACCATAGAAGTGACATTTAAAGAAAATTAAGTTAATTGTTTTTAAGTATTTACGAGTTAAAAGTAATGCCGCGAAACTTGTTTTAAGTCTTCGAACTGTTGGCGCACCTTGTGAAAACGCATGAAGTAATTTTTGCTGCTTTATTTCACACAATTTTGACAAGTAATTCACGTGCTATCAAAACGCCAGTTCAATTATGACTGAAGTGGATTGTGCCCTGGAGCCTCTATAGTGCGGTCCACGTCAAGAAGTTCGTCCCGTATCTTCCCCCTATTTACTTACATCAATGGCTCCATCCATGTTTTTTTCTATGTCCAGGGACGTCTCTGCAAGTCCTGCAGTGAGCCAAAAAGCGTGCACTTGGCTTGGATTCCAGCGTTTACATGCATCGTGTAACTTTACGTGGCTTTACTGAGGACTTATTTATATTTGAATTGCTAAAGTGCGGTATGAAAAATGGAATGGCTGTTTTGTGATGTTGTAGAGCGGCCATGCTAGTATAATAAACTGGCCGAGTGCGAGTTGGGCTCGCGCACTGGGGGTTCCGTACCACCGCAAAATTCAATTACGAAATTACCAGTTATGACTTGGTATTGAACAGAAATTTGTCACCGACTCGCACTTGGCCATTATTTATTATTATACTATAGAATGTGTTCTATAATTATACAAAGTTTGACGCTTGTACGTATTAATATTTTTAATTTAGAGCTAATACAAAAATACGTTAAAAAATAACGTTTGTTGTATGAGGTACCCCCCTTTCGTTTTCACTTTTTACTTTAGTTCGCCGTAACATTACATATTCTGTGAAAATTGTAACTAGCTATCTATTACGTTTCGAAAGGTACAGCCGTTTAAATGACATCGTACATCGACATCGTAGGCTTAGTGGATAGGATCCTGTTTTTACCCTTTGGGTATGGAACCTAAACTTTCTGTTGCGCGATAGAATTCGGAACGTAGGTATTTGCCAAAGAACCAGAGTCACCGACATAGCTGTTAAAATTTGCAAGTTGAAGTGGCAATGGGCAGGCCACATCGCTCCAAGAACCGATAACCGATGGGGAAGAAAGGTTCTGCAGTGGAGACCACGAACCGGAAGACGCAACGTAGGTAGGCCTCCCACTAGATGGACCGTCGACATTGTGAGAGTGGACGTCTCTGGCTGATGATAATGATGATGGAACCTAAAAAGTAGGTAGGTGTAAATTATCGTATGTGGATGTGATTCAATTTATAGAACCTAACAATAAGCAGATTGTTTGATCTGAGGGTACCAGTCTTGGTGAAATTCGGCAAGGAAGTAGTGCGCACGGCGCATTGTTAAAGGAGACACAAGATAATTCTTATATCGGAGCAGAACCGTAAAAAACTCTGGGTGAAAACGCAAAGTGCAGCCCATTTTTATTAAAATCACAGAAAAGAGATTTTTTTCGTCTAAAAAGTTCTTATTTTAGTTTATAGTTTTTTTTAAATTATTTTTTAATTTTTTAGTATTCTACTTCTCTTTTCTGTGATTAAAATTGCCCCGTATTGCTAAGCATAGCCAACAAAAAATAAAAACAAAATCGACTTTAACAAACATAAACTAGTTTCCGGCGGCAAATATTTCGACAATAACGTCCACCAAGCTGGCAATTAACCCACGCTGGTGTTATGGATCGAGCTGCTTGTTTTTTTAAAACTACCCAACGTTAAACTGCCTGCGGCTGAATTAAATCAGAGGTCATTTAGTTTTACTGACGTCGATAATTACTAGCAGGCAGCCGAGCTGGATAATGCGAACCGCGTTATAGCAGCACAGTGTTGTTGTTGCCAGTAGTAAAGCTGTTGCGATTGTCCAGATTAGCGCGGGGATTCTGGCAACGCCCCTCTTTAAGAGGCGTGCCTTTGTTCAGCAGTGGATGTTTACTGGATGGCTGATTATGTGTGTGTAAATTATGTGACTAATTAAATAAATATTCGGGACATGTTTGCACACACGGTCATCTGACCCCAAACTAAGCAAAGCTTGTAATATGGCTGCCAGAGACTGACAGCCATACATACACGACTGACAACACACACACTGACTGACTGACTACATAGATATTTTTAAATACATACTTACTAGATCGTCTAGATCGTCTAGAAATGTAAATAGAGTCATAGTCGTGTAGTCGAACGTCTAGTACTTGAAAGCTTAAGGACATCATTCGCATCGTTCTCAGATACGATGACAGCTCTGCGCTCTTGTGACTGAGCTCAAATCCTAACAATGAACTTAAGTTGACGGTGAAGGAAAACACCGTGAAAAATCACTTTCCAATTGCCAACTTTAAAGCAAATCACGACCAAAATAATTTTCTACCCCTTTTTAATCCCGTTAGGGGATGAATTTCAATAAAATACGAAACAAGTCTTCCATCAATTCTATTAAAAAAGGTTTATGCAACATTTGAAGTAGATTGGACCAAGGAATCACGTTGTCCCATACAAATTTGCCCCCCTTTTTTCACCCCTTTAGGGGCAGAGTTTCGCAAAATCCTTTCTTAACGGATGCTTACGTGATACAATGAACACACACTCCAAGTTTCAGGTCTCTACGATCAGTGGTTTAGGCTGTGCGTTGATCCGCCAGTCAGTCAATCAGGACAAAGCATTTTATATTTTGTATAGATGTATAGAAGATTGATTTGTTGTAAGACTATTAACTGGAAGTTATCTGACACAGCCTGAATGTAATGAAATAAAATTAATTCCCAAAGTGCGTTGTTATTCCAAATGGGCTATTCCTACCAACTTCAATCACTGTCGCGCAGCTTTCGGTGTGGCTGCCGCTAGCATTAAGGTCTGAAATTACATGTTAAAAGTAATTTACATTGCGTAAACAGTGCCTTAACATTTGTTCTCAGGCGTCAGGCGTTAGTGAGCGTAAGCTCATTTATAACGTGTAATTTTAAGTAATTTTGTTTAAATTACAGTATATTTGTAAGTCAAATAATATTCGTGGACATTGGAATCCTAAACAGTTATACTATTCACACTATTCAAGTAAGTGGAAATCTCTACGAATGTTTAATGTTCATCAATATTAAAAGATGTTTTCTAACTTCGAGTTAAGATGGTCTAGATCGCTTTACTCGTAGAACGTTTTATTTAGATCTGAGAGCTTTACAGGACCCCTAATTCCGGTAAGCTTTACTAGATGGCGCTACTATCACTATTAAGATACGCCCTCGCAGAATATACATAAAATAAACATACTAAATAGGCTGACTTAAACTTCGATCATCGCGGTGGTGCCTCTTTGTTTACACTGTCAAATAATAGAAAAAAGTAAAGAGTAAAGTCTGTAAAGAATAGTTCTGTAATTTTCACATGGTGCCAGTATCTGAATCCAACGGGCTATATTTGTGCAAGTTACATCTGAGGAATCATATGGAATATATAAAACATAAAAAATCGACACTAAAAACTGGCATTCGTAGACTCGCTGATAAATAAATACTGCCACCGCTACCACAGCCTGTCTGTATCACCTCTACCACCAAGATGGAAAGATGGTCTCGTTTTATGATCCCGACGCGTTGCTTATTCCTCAGGCACGCGTAAAGAATCTGACGATTCATTTACGACATACGGCGTAATATCACGCCAAATGAACTAGCGCGTTATGGTGATGCTCTCTAAAACTAGACCTATGAAAAGTCCGGTCTGTTTTATGAAACGTCATAAAAGGTTATGATAAAAGGGTAGACGTTTTATCAAGGCATACCGTGTGTGAAAAAGAAATAAGAGCCATATACATGTTATTGCATTATTATGGTTTAAGATGTTTATTTCGTCATAAGAATAAAATAAAATAAATAAATATTCAGGACATTTTTCACACACGGTCATCTGACCCCAAACTAAGCAAAGCTTGTGGTATGGCTGCCAGAGACTGATATACATACATATATAGTTTTTAAATACATACTTAAAGAGATATTAACAACCAGATATACTTAGAACAAACACAAATGTTCATCACACAAATGTTTGTCCTACGTGGGAATCGAACCCACGCCCCCAAGCTCAGAAGGCAGGTTCACTACCAACTGGACCAACGGGCTACCTAAATACATTCACTTGTAAGAGATAATAAGACATTGTTATGAGTAAAGGCTGTACAAAAAGAGAAGCGTGATTAAGGACGCACGTGTGCTAATTTACTGGATAAACCCTTTTTTTGCATCGGGGGTGAAAAGTATCATCATCATCAGCCAGAAGACGTCCACTGCTGAACATAGGCCTCCCCCTTTAACCTCCACACTGAACGACACTGGATGCCAGCGACTCTCACTATGTCATCGGTCCATCTAGTGGGAGACCTACCCACGCTGCGTCTTCCAGTTCGTGGTCTCCACTCAAGAACCTTTCTTCCCCATCGTTCATCGGTTCTTCGAGCGATGTGGGCAGGGTAAAAGTATAAATTATACTAATTGCTATTTGCATAAAATTATCGATAGTGTATGAAAAAAACTAGCGTCGTAGGTGTTGAGGTCGCGCGTGTGCTATATTACTGGATAAACCTCTTTTTTGCATCGGGGGTTAATAAGTATAATGTATACTAATTGCTATTAGTATAAATTATCGATAGCTAGAGCCTATGAAAAAAACTAGCGTCGTATGTATTGAGGTCACGCGTGTGCTAATATACTGTTTTTAGTTCACCGTTATGCCACGACGCTTCCCTTTTTGCACAAAGTACTCAATAATAACAAACGATGAAGTGGACTAAATAAATAATAATACAATAATGTCTAAGTAGGTACATTGTCTTTAGTTACATAATTGAATAAGCATAATTATTCAAATAGTTCTATCATACCAAAGTAAATACAATAATGGCCAAATATTGGTAACTAAATAGACATTCTTTGCTGGGAATGATCTTGGTCAAAATACATTTTGACACAGAGATATTTATAGTTTTTGTGTAAATGTAGGTATAGGCATAGATAAACATAACCCAAATTTACTAAAGATTAATTGTAAAGCTATAGAGGTATTGAACACAGTAAAGTCACATGGTCCCATAATTATATTATTAAAGGATTTAGAGATAAATTTGTGGAATTGTTTTACCATTAATTATCAAAATTGTAAAATGATTTACCGGTAAAAAATTAAAAAGAGTCATCTAATTTTCAATTCTTTTATTGATATACGATATCTGGTCTTACAGACAGACAATTTTTCAGACGCGTAGAATTGCTCTCGCTGCACACTGCTCGAGATAATTTGAGAGACCGTCCGAAGGCATTCTCCTAGCTAAGGACGTGATTCGCATTCTCCCTAGAGTATCTAGATACCTCCATATGTGGCCTGCGCGCCTGGTACCTACGTAGGGGAAACGTGCCAAATATTTTGCGCATCCTCAGCTTTTTCATTTGGCTCGAAAACTGAGCTTTGCACAAAGCGGCTGGGTTTCATTTAGGATTTAAATTTTTCATTTCCTGTTGCCCATTCATTTCGCTGACTTTATTATGTGGTGAAAAAACCATAAAGCAGCGGACTCCAAAAACGATATCAAGGAAAATAAAATATCTAGCCTAAAGTTTTGCTTATCTGTGTGTTAATTTTTTCTGTACTTATATACTTTTAATTTATATGTCCTGCATCACATTTTTTGCATAATATAAACTACATCCGTTTTTATACGAACATCAACAGGCACGCAGGTAGGAAGGACATATTACTTACGCTACGCTTCGAGGCTATCATGCACAGCTGTTGCATTGACATCACGTGAATTTTGATATAAATTTTGCAATTTTCACCACAATTGTTTGAATTTGATTTAAATTGAATTTAGCGTTTACAACATAACACTTGCCGTCATTTAAGAACCGATGGTTAAAGTTCAGGAACCCGCCTTGTATTCTTGTACTTCAAATTTTCCACCGCCTTACCTCAACCTCAAAATAATTAATTTGTGCACTGTTTGAAATTGACTGATGACTGAATGACTGATAATGATTGACACTTTTTGCGCATTTAGTATCTTCAAAGGAGCCTCCAATCCCGCACTAGGAAGTAATTGTTCTCTAACAATCTTTAAAATGCAATTTTTTCCTTCCGTTATTTTGAACTTGATATAATATCTTATATACCGAACTATATATTGATACCGAAAAAACAATGTCCACCTTAATGTTTTTTGGCCCAGCTTAGATAGATAGTAGATGCTGGATGCAGGCCGCTTCCAACCGGCCCTTTTGGAGATAGATGGGGGAGGCCTATGTCCAGCAGTGGACGTCCTACGGCTGAAATGATGAGGATGGGATAGATAGTATCAGATAATTGAATGAATCAAGTGTTCATGTTCAAAACGTTTTTATAAGAAAATCTATAATAATAATAACTTAAAACCAAAATGATAATGTGATAAAGTACTAAGAACGCTGGCTGCAACCCCGCGTTGAATAGCCAAAAAAATGATCTACGCGATAATAAGCCACCTCTGTTATCACCACCAGTAAAAATAAAATTTGTTTAAATATTTTTTCGGGTGGGTGCATGGACCAAAAGTTTCAACATCAAGCGAATCTATGCTATATATTATGATTTCTAAATCCATTTGAGATAAAACCACTGACGCCCTTATAGGTTGCCATGAGCTCGACTTAGGTATAGCCATATCGGTAGTGCGGAGTCACGCGTAGTGCCAGGAGCGCCGGATAATTCGGCCTGCGCCCCACGGTGCTCCGCTACGTGACCTGTATCGCAATCTGCCCCCTACTTATATTAAGCGCAGAGTTGTGAAGATATATCGATATTTACCTATATGTACCCCGCAGTTTTCCACGTCTATCGACAGGAACTTACAGCAAACGTATATTTTTTTGTAGCTTAAAGTCAAATGTCCTGCCTTTCATCATCATCATCATCATCATCAGCCAGAAGACGTCCACTGCTGAACATAGGCCTCCCCCTTTAACCTCCACACTGAACGACAGCCTGCCTTTTGCATCCACTGGATGCCAGCGACTCTTACTATGTCGTGTCGTGTCCTGCCTTTAAACTGTATCAATGCAAAAAAACACACCGATCCGTAAAATATAAACAAATATCACACACTTCCGTATTAGTATTAGTGGGAAAAGGTATAAATTTGATCGATATCGATAAAATTTGAAACTCGAGCTTCTTTTCAGGTCATAAGAAATTGATATAATCTCTTTCATCTGTCACTCTCAAGAGATGATCATAGTAGTGATCTCAGAGTTGACAAACATCTGAGATATGCCTTGGTACAATTATTTTTCGTGTCCAAATGTCTCTGTGTATTTCACTATACTAGACTATATTCTACTATCAAGCCTGCCTTATTAGACGTGATGCGTTCGCACACACCACGCCACTTAACCATATCTCCTTAGTTTGTCTGATCTGAGGTAGCGATGGAAACAAACAATTCCAATAGATTTACTTTTTATTTTAGCTAACGGGTAGGAGGTAAGTATTTTTGTATTTAATCCTTCATATCTTGGCCTATTCCTTGGCTAAGATCTTGTAGTACTGTTATTTATTTATTTAATACTTTACTGCATACTTATAAACAATGTAGAAATGAACAAATTGACGACTTAATTCTAGAATTTTCTACCAGTCATCCACCAGATTAAAACAAATTGAATATGGTTAAGTGGTTTAGTTCTAAATCTAATAACAAGTATCGATAAAAAATAGTCTCATTTCTAGTTTAGAGACGACGTTGAGTTCCAAGTTAAAGTGTATTGGTGTTTGTCTTACAATTCTGTTTACGTAAGCAACCTTGCCTGGAGGCATTTTGAGCAGGCGGTTATCAGATCTTAGTTTTGGGCTCTGATTAATACTGTAATGTTTAAAATCTTGAGAAACACGCTGTGAAATTAGTATAGGCAGCCTGATTTACAAGCAAGTTGCCCTTTGATTGGGCTTTTGAATGAAAGTAAGATAGTGACGCGATTATACTGATAATATGGACGTATACGACCTATAAAATACACTTTAAGAGCCAGAACACCGGACGCAACAATCTCGCTCGCGCATTCGATGTTTTTTTAAGATATAAAATGACTGTCTAGTTTAGAAAAATGTGCTTTGGCCATTTTATGTACTTAATATTTCAAAATATTCAGTAGTTTGCGTTTGTTCTTTTATTTGTTTGTATGTTTGTCCGTCAGTCCGTACGAACGTTTGTTCGTTTGTTTATTTATTGCACATTAACACAAAAAAGTAAGACAAAAAGAGCAGGTCATCCAACGAAGATAAAGATCTAAAACTAAACACACACTAGAGAATTAGAATTTAAAAATAAATATATAAAAAAGTTGGGCTCGCGCACTGAGGGTTCCGTACAACCATAAAAATCAATAACGAAATTACCATTTCTAACTTGGTTATGAACAGAAACTTAACACCGAATCGCACTTGGCCATTATTTATTATTTGTTGTTATACTTTAGCGTGTGTACTATAATCATGTTTAGTTTGACGTTTGTGCGTATTACCATTTTTGAATAAGAGCTAATACAAAAATACGTTAAAAAACACCTTTATTGTATTGGGGACCCCATTTCGTTTTAGCTTTTTGTAATTTTTAGAATTTTTAGTTATTCCACCGTAACGTTTTCAACTGGCTATTTATTACGGTTCGAAAGATACAGCCGTTAATAAGTAGGACAGACGGACAGACAGACAGAAATTGTAGGTTTAGTAATAGGATCTGGTTACTACCCTATGGGTACGGAACCCTAAAAAACAGGTTGGCGGTCAAACGCAAGACTAATAATGAAAAGAAATACTACTTTTCATGATAGACACTATAGACAATGACGCTTTTAATTAGTGTTCACGTAAAAGTCGTTTAAAACAGCTTTCGATGATGCTTTCCGAATATTTAGAGGGATATATCTCATTCCAAAGGCTGTAATCATTTACAGCTGTTTTCTACCATTAAGTATTTTTAGGGCATCTATTTCTGGATACAGTTATGTATCCAATAACCGAACATTGTTGGAACATTGAACATTGATTTCGTTTCTAATCAAGATTGCTGTTATACAAACAGAGTTCATTATTATTGTGGACATTATACAGTGTTCGTGTTCGAATCACAATAGCCTTAGTTGACCAAAAGTTAAATTGACTGCTACTACGTGATATTAGTATGACCACTTTTAGTTGGTGAGATTATTACAAAGTTTGTTTTGTTAGTAAGGTTTTACTAAGTTTTTAAATAAACAGATGATACCCTATATGATTATAAACGGGATATTTCCTTACTTCTTAGTCTTGAGCATCGACGTAAAGTTGCTACTCAATCGGTTTTCTATCGGATACATTTCGGAGAGTGTGCATCGGATCAGCACGATCTAATTCCCTCCTGCCCATTTTTCTATCGGACTGCCAGAACGGGTACGAAAAATTGTCACCGTTTTATGGTTCATATTCCGAAAACCCTTAAGAAGCGCTTTGATTCCACATTTATTATGTGAACTGCTAGTCTGTGGAATGCGCTGCCTGAATGGGTGTTTCCCGATGGTTACAATCTGGCAGTCTTCAAATCACGAGTGAATCGGTTTCTTCTAGGCAAGCGTGCTCCAACGTAGACCGCATCATCGCTTAACATCAGGCGAGATGATGGTGAAACGCAATTACTATTATACCTTTTACTTATAAAAAATAAATAAAAAAATACGAGATTAGGTTGTGGGTGGAGCTCCCATCTTTATTTCGCTATAGTTACATACACAGTATCAACGGACAGTGAATGCTTGCTTTCGCTGATTGGTGACAAGGCGGGCGCGGACGCATATGACAAACTGCACATAATTTATTTAGGTAATAAATAAGTCATTGGTGCAGGGATGGAATGGCCGGGGATGGAATTGGGTGCCTTCAGATTGTAAAACACACATATACTACTGCTCTGCCACCATCTCTAATAACCAATCGGATAATTATCAATTACTAGCTTCACCCCGCGGTTTCACCCGCGTAGTGATGAAAACGGTGATGATGATGATGAAAAGTACTAAACTTGTAGTAGGTATTCAATAGTAGTATTTTCTATTCTATCTTCTTGATATTCTATATAAGGTATAAATTACAGCTAATGATACATAGAAAATTGACCATTTTATTTATAGTTAGTTTAATTTATCTGCTTTTATAATAAATGGGTAAATAAAATCTGATTATGTCAACACTGCCAAACTTCACTTGATAACGTGACACGACCACCGAGCTAGGACATGACAGACAAACTTCTGTCAATCGTTTTTTTTTATTACACGACTGAATAAAAAGTTTGGTTGGAAATAAATGTACGTCAATTATATTATCGAACTGTCCCACGGGAAGTTAAAAGTAGCCTATGTCACTCTCCGGTCCTTCAACTATACCTATACAAAAAAATCAGGTCGATCCGTTGTTCCGTTGCAGCGTGAAAGAGGAACAAACATCCATACGTCCATACATACAAACCTTCGCGTTTATAATATTAATAGGATTATACCAAAAAAACACAGGGTGCTGAAAATCTATCCTCATGATTTGAGTAATTTTTAACCGACTTCAGGAGGAGGTTATCAATTCGACTGTGTGTTTTTTTTTTTGTATGTATGTTACGCGATTACTCCGCCAATTTAGAATTGTTTTTGATGATTCTTTTTTTGGTTGGTAGGTCATATCTCATAGGTGGTCCCATATAGATTGTATCGACATTAATTCAGCGCTTTTTGAAAAATCTACAAAACCATGACAATGAGCAACGAATTTAATGTACATTGAATTCTACTTAGCTGTTAAGGTGGGCAAAATAGAAACTACAGTTATTTCTTGGTGAATTTCATACTTTGTTTTCCACTAGCGACGCTGTCAACTGAACAGCAAACATAGAGGAACTCACAGATATACACAACCAGATCGGCAATATATTTTAGTGAAAGAGACAACTTGATATGGCTCAGCACAAGTACGAAAAGGACATAAATAGATTTTGTTGTCCTTATCGGCGTGACCTGTTTTTGGTACCTCAAGTGTCAAAATCTGTAATAATCAGTGACAAACAAAACGGGTCTGAATTATATTTATTGCCTTTTTTTGGTGATTAAATGTGGTAAATGCGTGTTTCCTCTGAGAAATAATTGTAAAAGATATTTTACAATGGTTGGTTGTAGCATTTTGGGCTGCAAGAAGCGCAGTGAGCGAAAATACGATGATATATCATTTCACACGTAAGTAAAATATAAAGCTTGTAACGATCACCTAAATAAATTCAGGATATCAATTCGCAAATATTTTATTCATAATTAGTCAGTTTTTAGGTCGATTAGTGGTCTAATTCTATGAATTTTTACAAATTTTCACTTAGAAAATAAATTATGAATGTTGCCAGTTTATGAAAGAAATTACCCACCGCAACTAACATAAATTATTCGTTCTGCAGGTTTCCAACTGATCCTGTCACATTGCTGAAAAAAGCTGGCACATTGCAAGAAGTGCAAAATACCGACCCTTTTATGCCCATATGAATATGGTGAATGTTAATATTAAATATATATTAATGAGGCCACAGTTATGAAGCTGGAAAAGCAAAAGGCGATTTCGGCGAACCGATTCAAAAAGCTACGCGCTGTTCGTGAAATTTGTACTGTAAACATTAAAGAGTCTATTTATCTAATTATTTGGAATGTTATACATAATTCCATTCATGAAAAAACTAAACTGACCAAGCGCGAGTCGGGCTCGCGCGCTGAGAGTTCTTTACAATCACAAAATACAAAAAGTTGTGCAAAAAGACAACATCACGGCTGTCACCCATCCAAGTACCGACCGCGCCCGACGTTGCTTAGCTTAGTGGTAAACAGAAATTTGTCACTGACTCGCACTTGGCCAGTGTTTATTATTTGTTGTTTTACTTATGTTCACTATAATCAGCTAAATTTGACGCTTGTACGGATTACCGTTTTTACATTAGAACAAATCCAAAAATACGTTTAACGTTTGTTGCATGGCGGCCCTTCCTTTGCCCTTCCGTTTTAACTCTTTGACTTTTTTATTATTTTTAATTAATCATAAAAAATCATGCTATGGTTACTTTACAACCTTTTTTCTAGTACTATATTCTAATCCTAACAAATAATTATAATAAAAACGCAAGTAAGTTTGTAACTTTCTGTCTGTTTTTTTACGAGAAAACGGCTAAGTCATGGTATAATAATATACTCCGCCAGGTATAGCAATTCGAGAAAAAATGTTTACGTAGGCGTCCCGCAATGATGTCATGATGTCAATTTACAACAGGTTCGAGAGAGATGACGATACACCACGTAACAGCTGATTGAATAAAGTGGCAACTGGACAGTGACGTCATTGCGGGACCACTCCCAGATTGCTAGACCTTGTTTTCTTAGATCATGGGCTAAGTCAAATTTTGTCAGGACGATAGGGTGTGTCATGAGGACAGACAACGTACTTTTCTTCCCAGAACATTGCAGGTAGCTCCGCGGGTTGCAGCAGATAGTGTATAAAATATAAATATTTAAAAGGTAGTATTGTTTCCAAAGTACTCATTGAAGATTCACTACCCATCATAGTAGGTAAATTACCCTAACTTATAGCAAATCATTTTAATGTGGCAACACACCTTGTTGAAGCGAGAGGCACTGAGCTAGCCACGCTCATTGAAAATCTATAGGTAGTAGATCTGTGGAGGAACTGTTCCTAGAACAGAACTTCAAAAAAACAAAGAAGTGTCTCCATGGCGACTAAGCCCTGTTGTTTTTCGTAAAAAAATTCATGACCATGGATACAAAGTATTTCAGTCATAATATTAAACAATTTTATATAGTGTTCAATCAATAGCGTAAATATTTTCTACTTTTTAGTTTAAGTTTGTAACTATAAGTATAGTCATGAAGTCGGTTATTTATTTTTTTACTAAAAATTCTCTTTATTATTAAATTGTTCCAGTTAATTGTAAAATGTCAAAACGACAAAATGATCATCCTACGTGTTGCGAGTTTCATTTTAAAACGAATTAATCCTCGTTTTCTTTATCACTCACGTATTGTTCCAATTCATTCTTCCATTTCACTTATTAACCGACTTCAAAAAGGAGCAGGTTATCAATTCGACTGTATGTTTTTTAATTCTAAATAATAATAATATGTTTAATCCAGTGATACATTGGATTAAAATGGAAATAAATAAAATTAAAATCGATTACATTTTCTGAAGCTAATTTAGAATCCAGTAGAATTCAATTCAATTGAACTGAATGTCGATCACAAGTCTATCCGAAGAATTCCAGGACGTAACTGGGTTAGCCGCAGGCTTGATTGAAATTGAAGCTACGAGTCATCATTGTCGATCGAGACGGTTCTGGGTCAGCGGATGACACATTTTCTATAATTTTCTTCAATTCAATAGCGATAGAGTGGGACTGTTTTGAGGACAGGTTTTTTTTGCCAAGAGACCTAATTAATACCTCTCTTTCCTTTATTTGGCTGATAAAATTGGGTAACCAGAAGAAGTGTAATTGAAAAATAATTTGGGAAAAAAAACTTTATTACAAAGTGTGAGCATCTGAGCATCGCCATACAACGTGGTAATGGGGCCAGCATTTTGAGAACAATTCCCACTGTCAACGGTTTAGTACATTAATAGTTAGGTTTTTATTTGTTGTTTTTAATATTAATTTTAATGTTACGCAGTTAAAAATGGCATATTATTTAAGTTACTTATATTAAAAAGCAGTTAGTAAAATGCGTCATCTCACAGTCTGCTTTGAGACCTGTAAAAGTTCTAGCAAGCAAGAAAAGTTCTTGCATGGAGCAAGAATTATAGATGGCTTTACCAACGCTCAAATTGGTTGTAAAGACAGCTCAAGCATTTTGAGACTGATATCGGAAAGCGACTGCAGCTTAACAGTTATAGCGCTTGGGATGTAAATCCAGATGGTGAAGGTAAGAATCCTTCCGGTCGTAAGATTTTTAAATTTTATATAATATTTAAATTTAAATAGTAAATCCTAAATTGTGAAAAAACAATTCAATTTAAAAATTACATTCTAGTTATTATCATTTCACAACAAAAAAAACTTTTTTATGTTATTAAATTAGAGATACAAATTCAATGTTAATTTATTCTATCAGAATTAAAAATTAGTGAAGATACAACAGTATGGTGGTTTGACTTCACCGCAGTTTTTTTTTCTAGGGTGATGTTTTGGCACTTAGTAA
This sequence comes from Agriopis aurantiaria, assembly GCA_914767915.1. Classification (NCBI taxonomy): domain Eukaryota; kingdom Metazoa; phylum Arthropoda; class Insecta; order Lepidoptera; family Geometridae; genus Agriopis; species Agriopis aurantiaria. The sequence continues at coordinate 7,489,143 of OU611990.1, forward strand.
TTTTGTGCAATGCATTTTACCGGCGTCTTAAAGTATAATATTAGGTGCTTTAGCAAAGTCATTAACTCAAATTCACCATAAAATATATTTTTTTATCATAATAAGCTAGCACTTGACTGCCACCTCACCTGATGTTAAGCGATGATGCGGTCTATGATGGAGTACGCTTGCCTAGAAGAAATTGATTCACTCGTGACTTGAAAACATAGATCCACAGTCTAGTTTTTTGAAAAACAAAAGTGGAATCAAAGCCTTTTGTCCCGGTTTTCAAAATATCAACCATGACACAGATTTTTTATGTCATAGATGGCAAACAAGCTATCGGGCCACCTGATGGTAAGCGATCACCGTCACCTATGGATATCTGTAACACCAGGAGCTTCACAGATACGTAGCCGACCCTTAAAGACTCTAGATATTAGTGGTTTTTTTTTGTGCCTGTCCTTGCGATCCGATAGAAAAATGGACAGGAGGGAATTAGATCATGCAGGAAAGAATGAAGGGAATTACTTACAATGTAATAATATAGCAAAACGTTGCTCCATAAAATTTAAGTGCATTGTGGATAGCATTCAAAATAACAAGCCGTTCATTCAGCTCGAATAATCCATACACTCGAATTGGTCCAGATTGTATCTCCAATTTCCCTGAAAGTTTCCCAAATAGAAATGTATCAGACATAAACCAGCTCCAATCCAACACCTATAAATTTTCATTGTACGTGAACCTCTGGAAGACATATAAAATCTATTCTAAACGAGAAAGTGCTCCTTTAAATTCTGTACAAGAACAAAGGAGGGCAAGAAACGTGGACCAACCGTAACCCTTTTTACGTTTAAGGTTCAACACCCGTAAAAGTATCGAATGTCGTAAAATTGAACCCCGTAATAAAATTACATACCGTGAAGGGCGGAAATGAAATATTGAGAGGCCACTAAGAAAAATAAATGGGGAATTTAATAACATAAGCAAAATTGATGTTTTTTATACCGTTTACGCGTTTTCAGTAAGTGTGTACGTATTCCTCTTTAAGCTCTTTTTGTTCGGGGAATGTTTTGTATTATTATTCTATTCAAACATTCTCTGTGAGAAAACGTACCGTTTACGTTTATTTCAATTCTATGCATAAAATAATATGAAATCTAAAACGTATATTTTATAAGATTTAACACAAACAGACACCAGGGGCCTTACGGACAACAGCTAATTGCGGCACCTAATCCGCTCAGATGGAAAATCACGCGACCGCAAACCGTATCTGGGCGCGATAAGGTTCACGTTGGCGTGATTTTCCAACTGAGCGGATTAGGTGCCGCAATTAGCTATTGTCCGTAAGGCCCCAGGAGCTTTACGGCCAACTGCTAACGTGGTATCAAACTAACGTTAAATCTGCTCATTCGGAGAAAACCGCCACTGCAAACCGTATCTGGGTGCGATAAGGTTCACGTTCGCGTGATTTTACAACTGAGCGGATTTAACGTTAGTTTGATACCGCGTTAGCAGTTGACCGTAAGGCACCAAATAAGCTCAGGACTGTTTTGTTTGTGATTTATTTAAACAACGGTGTGTTTATAAACTAATGCTTGTGAAACAGAATATTTTTTTAAAATTACATTTTAGTCAAATTTTTGTAACCGTAGTCTGTGAGTCTTTGGTACAATTAATTTATTATTCAAAGGACAGAGCGGCCACTTTTTCATTTCTTTTATTTCATTACGGTGAAATTCATGCTTAAGACAAATAAAGAGCGAGCCCCAGATGAAACCGGATATCCGTATTTAAAAGCCAAGGAAACCGGCACGGGGATGTGAAGAGCTTTAAGCAGTTTAAGTAGATTTTCATTTGAGTTTCCCTTTTCTTTTTATTTGTATTTCTTGTACTTAACCGTGAAAATTTATAATTTTAGTTTACTCTTATAATTCTAGCTTACTGTGTTAACTTGAAACTGAAATGTTTTCACTCTAGCCTTGAATATGCACAATTAACGTAGGTTATGTTTCAAAAGGAGTATGAAAAATTAAAAATGATCCAAAGATAACGTATTCTGAAGATTTGTGTATTATGGTTATAATTTATAAGTCTATATTTAAAAGTTATGTGACATCGCCCTACTTCTCAAGTCGCTTTCCTGAAGTCATTCCTGTCTGAGCGTTGAGACTTTCGCCTCCAAGAATTCTTTCCTTGATGATGTTACATTTTCTTTTATCCTGAACTAAATTCCGAGATTCCCGAAACACATTATAAATAAGTAAGCAAATACATTATAGGAAGCACTATAAACCCACGACAAATACACAGTCATTTTAAAACCCGAATAGCGAGTCCGCAGACCGTTCCAATTATCTGGAGTTGGATCCAAGTTTCAATTTGTGTAAGTTTCGAGGAGATACGGCATTAAGGCAAGGTTCGCTGGAACCCAGACATAAAACCGGTTGTAATGTGACAGACTCCGCAACGACCAGCTGCACGGGTAATGTTCCCCTAAGGCTTTGACATACTCAGTTTGGTGCCATAGAATGTAAAAGTGGATCATAAGCAGCCATAAAACGTCCAGCTTGAGAGATGTCATCTCAAGCTAATGTAATTTTACCGCTGTTTTAGGACATACCCGGGTCCAAATTTGGATATCGGTATCATGGGGCGAGAGCGTTGGTCATCTACAGTCATTTACTGACGATATTTTCAACAACGCGGCTCAACGTGGCCTTTGCCCGTGTGCCGATTTGCCCGTGACCGAAGCAAATGACATTGCAAAAGAGAAGCCTTTACCCAGCTGATAGATAAAGAGAGATGTTGATGTGTAGATAGAATAAGACCAAACTAAAACCAGATGATGAGTAGTGTCGCAGTAGTTTGGTGGCGCAGAGGTTTGAAAGGTATCTTAATCTCCAATGTTTCCCACTTTTCTCCATATTTTGCAAGTTCTTGTCTTACATGATTTTTGTATGGCACGGTTCTCTTTTATTTCCAAGCGTTCAAACCATAGAAAGAGTTTGGGATCCACCGCCAGCTTTTCATTTAAAGGAATTAAGGCATCAAATATTTAGTAAGTTAAAAAAATATAAATTAATGCTTAAAAATATAAAAAATAAAAATACTCTTTTACAATAAAACAAACCATATGAGCCCAAAGTCAAAGGGTCATTACTGTTGGTGATGAGAATCTGGTGATGAAGCCGGAAGGTGAATAGTAGCACTTTCTATATGAAATTTCGAAAACATACTAATTTATCCCAAACTTGAAGGGTTTATAAGTAACCATTGAAGCGTTCCACCTCCTGAGTCCTGGCCTACTCATCTGGTCAAGTTCAGTAGTACTTAATAATTGTGTTGCCATCCGAAATACATATTATACCTACTTGCAAAATTCCAAATAGATACGATAATTAGAAGTAGGTTAAAATTGACTCTCAAGGTATGTTAAATTTTTAACTAAAGTAAAGTTAATAAAAAAAAAAAACTAAATATCATTGAAGCTGTGTTGCTTAAAAAAATGTCTTGCACAGTTTGCAACGACCTCAGTCAGTGAGTGTGTCCTCAACTTAGTGTTTCCACTCTTTATACTTAAGGTTTATCTCGGAACATTCAGGACTTGACCCTGATTTATACATGAAAATTCCCGATTTACACAGCCGTTTTGTTAGTTAATAGCTCAGGAAATTCTGGGGTTAGCCACTCTACTTAATAATGAGCTGGACATTTCGAGACAAAGCGGACATGCTTAAATCTAGAGCCTTATTTTCCTGAAGTTAAGATCAAAACTACTTTAATAGACGTTCAGAAGTTTATAGTTGATAAGCTGGCAATTTGTTTGTAAAACTATTTTGACAATTTATTGTGACAAGATGAAAAATAATTAAGGTCATGTTGGTTTCAATCAAACCTTTTGTTTGTTTTGTGGAGGAAGAATAATGTCTATAATATATATATTCTTGGTAATTAAGATTGTCAAATAATTAGTAATAATTAAAGATTGTAATTAATAATTTAATTAATTAAGTGTTTTTTTTATTATTATTTTAGAATGTAAAATATATATCCTTCTAGATGTAACTATGTATCCCTTAATAAACCTATAATTTAGATTGTCTAATTAAAATATATGTTATTTACACAAGTTATTGCAATACACAAAATATTAACTAAAATTAAAAGCAAAAACTGTCTACTTAAAAATAAATATACAGAAAAATGTATTAAAAAGTAATCTAAAACCCTTTGGTGGAAGAAAACGTGTCCAAAATACTGGCAGCATTGCTACGGTAATTGAAAGCCATCATCAAAACTTTTGCTGAAGGGAACCACAAACCAAAACGTCTCAATCTATATCAAAATCAACTCAAAAAAATGTAGACTGTTAGTTCCTTGATTTTAAGTAAGTAATTATATTAGTATGTAGATATTATGACAAAACCTCTTCACAGCTGCATTATGATTGAGAAGGCCTTTTTACAGCCGCTTTGAATGTATATTAAGAAGAAATATGCTCCAAATTTGACGATTTGTCCTCACTAATATTCAAAAGTAGACCTTTTAAAATCGATTAATTGACATTATTTCTTTATGAGTAATACATGTTCTTGAAATATTTTATTCGGATGTTGTTGTGTCGGACCGATACACGATTATAGAAATCGGCTCGATAGAAAAAAATCGTGAACTTTCCTAAAAAAACACCCGTTTTTACGTTCCCTTCGATGGATGGAATCAACTTCATTCAGGGCCCTGATTCCGTAACTTTAACACGCAGGTAACGCGCCGCGTTAAGTTAACCTCTTAAAATTTGGACTCTATTCCCTAATAATAAAGACCAACTTTTAGAGGTAAACTTAACACGGCGCGTTACGTGCGTGTTTGTAGTTACAGAATCAAGGCCCTGATGCTATTGAGAATATTTTTATTAAAAAAAAAATGTGTTATCCTAACAAAAGCGTAAGATTATTTGTAGAAAATAAAGAAAAATACACATTAAAAATGTTTGAGAGCGCGCACGCCGATTATGCAAGCATTACCGTTAAACAAGTACCGTTCTCTACCATTTCGCCTTAAGTATGTATTGTTTTTTTTTCATCGCAATTTAAAATTCATAATGGCGTTGATGCTGATTGATAAGTGTATATCAGGTATACTTTAGGTCCAAATAAATGAATTGAATTGAATAGAATAACTACACAGCAATCATAATCAATATAAGTGATAACTTCCAGCTGCAAACATTATTATTTTTGAATATAATTAAATGTGCCGTTCTCTCAATTTTCACACCGTAACTGCAAACATTGATCGAGACCACCGAAGCCAATAATTCTAAACTGCGGTATCTGGGGGAAAATTTCAATTTGCGCCGCGGTTATGAGTCGTGATCCGACTCGGAAGAAATGAAATATTATACGGCTTCAGTCGAGCCCTGACCCATGTCAAATCAGCATTCGCAGGTATGCCACGAATTATTTACGGCCAACTCGCAGCCATGAAATTTTTTATCGTAACGATAAATCTTTATTAGCCGACTTGAAGAAAATTTCCCGACCAACGCACGCCTTTTAGTAGCTGTGTAGTGTTGATAGTGCCCACTTGCTCTTTCAAATTGCTAGTTTCGCACAATAAAAATGAAATAAAAAATGATGTATGTGCTTTTCAATTTTCCTATTACTATTTCTTTCTACGATACGAAAGCTCTACCTATAAAATGGCCTTACTGACACTGGTAAGGTAAGAAAAATACAAAAAATAATAACAATCTTGAGTTTCCACCTCCATCACTACTATATTAACAAAAAGATAATGAACCTACTTTAGAAATTCTTAAACTGTCCATTGCAACTATGCGCCAGTTGTAACAGCCTTTTTATTGTTTAAATGATGTAATTCGGAATTCAGAAATGAGGAGATCCGTAGACGAACGAAAGTTACCGACATAGCCAACCAGATTAGCAAGTTGAAGTGGCAGTGGGCAGGGCACATATCACACAGAACAGATGGCCGATGTGGCCGAAAGGTTCTCGAATGGAAACCACGGACTGGTACGCACAGCGTAGGACGTCCACCCATAAAATGGACAGATGACTTAAAAGAGACCGCAAGGAAACGCTGGATGCAGGCCGCTTCCAACCGCCCTTTTTGGAGATCGATGGAGGATGCCTATGTCCAGTAGTGACGTCCTATGGATGAAATGATGACGATTATGTAATTTATATTGTAATAAACTGAATTTATTTGTGTAAAAATAAACGTATAAGATCAGAAAACAAAAATATCCCTGTTGAGAATTTATACTGCCAACGTAAGTGAGCTTCGCGTGTTGCTGAGCTGAATACAAAAATTGGTTCGAGGGTTGCATAGACATCTTGTATGCGCCAACTGTACATTCCGCAGTATTCCACCTAATATTACTGTACGTAATGTATAAGTATATTTATATACAAAGAAGATTCTAAATAAGAATTTCCACGTAGAAAAGATTCGTAGTATAACGTTGACAATGGAAAACTAATTTGATGACTAATTTCACAATTTTTTTTAACCAGAGGAAAAGCTTCCTCCCAGGACATGATCTGTTATGACTTTTTTAGAAGTTCATAAGCCAACATAGAGTGCAAACATGATGTTGCAGAAACAACATGACGTGTAAATGTGCAGGGCGGGCACGAAAAGGCAACACTGTTTCATGGCTGACATTCCGAAAACCCGTAGGAAGCACTTTGATTCTACTGACTGAATTAGTGTTCCCGATGGTTATAATCTGAGTGTTTTCATGACACAAGTGAATTGGTTTCTTCTAGATAAGCATGCTCCATCGTAGATCGAATCATCGCTTAACAATGGGCGAGGTTGCGGTCAAACGCAAATCCGATTCAAGCCGATTCTCCGATGGACCTGTGACTGTAGTGTCTCCTAGGCCATATTCTGATCTCGTATTCCCACTGTGCCCCAATACCTGCATCCTGGGGCAACCTTTACAAGGCTAACGCTGCTGCAATTTTTGTGGCTTCAACTGGTCAAAAATAATATAATTGCATATCAAATCGCAAACTCGAAAAGAAGAAGAAGTTTGGTTAAGAAATTGGGTTCCATACCACTGTGTGGTATGAAATTATACATAAACAAGTAAGACAATATTGGTATTAAATTACGATCATTTTCTTACCCCCATATAAATAATTCAGCAACTTACATCATAATCAGCGTTTAAATTACCCAAACCGCCTGATATTGGCTTAGTTATAACATTAATGTTCAAGAGATATGGCATATCACATCGACCCAATCTAGCAATGGCTATCAGCGTTATGTCCGCAGACATAACTTAAGATACATCTGTCGTCAGCCTATCTATGGGTATGGATTACACAGTGAAGATGATCTTAAAAGGGCCTTCTGTAAAGTTATCATATCGTCGCTGGCGTGTCGAAAGCCAAACGGGGCATTTTTCGCGGAAAAAAAAGTTTCGAAAAATATGAATAAGGATCAAGATATTTTTTTGCCGCCCAAAAGACATTGTCAACTGACTTGACTGTCTTTGTCTTTGTTGACTTTGTCATGGCTTAACTTTGACTTCGCATAATACTAGGTATATATCAAGTATAAATACAGTCATATGTCAAGTAGGCGTGGATGGTGCAATCCAAAACTATGAAGAATAGCGAAAAGTACTCAAAGGAGTCTCGGACCCGATTTTGATGAAAACTAAAACAGCATCATTGGATTTTTGAAAAATTTATATTCCTGGCAAGGAAGCCGTTGATTATGAAAAAAAAAACACATTAATATTACACCATTCCATACTGTTGCTAATAAGAGTTGGATTCTAGGAAGTAATGACTTACGCCAAACTTAAGGAAAAAGCAATTTTTTTACAAAATAACTACGATATTAGGGTTAGCTATATACAAAATTTGCGGTCCGCCCCGGCTTCGCGCGGGTTTTATTGGAATTTTAGCAATGTTAAAATTTAAAAAAAATATATAGCCTATGTCGCCCGGGGATAGTGTAGATTCCCAACAGTGGAAGAGTTTTTCAAATCGGTTCAGTAGTTTCGGAGCCTATTCAATGCAAACAAACAAACAATCAAATCTTTCCTCTTTATAATATTATTATTATAGTATAGATAATAGTTGTTTGATGAGCATAATAATATCACTAAATATGTTTGGCGTTTAGAGATACATCCGGCATAGACAGTCTACAAAATTTCTACAAGTTAACATGCTTACTCTATTCTTGACTACGTCGTAGGACCATAGGACATAGATAATGTCCGAATTGCCGCGTCCTGTACAATGAATATTACATGAGGATGAGTACGATCACTTCATCATATCGTGGGATAAGCAACGCATGTTTCCATATATTTGTATAGGACGGCCCAAATATGCATAGTAACATTATGCATAACAAGTTTCTGCGGAGACTAAGATAGGATTAATAATTACTGTACCCGTATTTTGCGGGAGGTAATGTGGGTTTTCAGTGTTAGTGGTGTTGAAAATTGAGACGGGTAGTTTTTGCTAAGTCGTCATAGATAACTATGGGAACAAGCGTGGTCTTCACACATTTTATTTTTATTGTTAAAACAAAATATTTAAAGTTTTTAATATTTTTTTTTATAAAACAAAATGTGTCTTTCTCCCGCGACATCGTACGCGTAGACTTTCATTATACACTTTCAAACCCCATTTGACCTTAAAAACGGCCCTTTTGGAAAACCCTTTCTTAACGGACCTCGTAAGGAATCTACCTTCCTTCAGCTTCATAGGTCAAGTTGTTTTTGAGAGGTCGTGATGAATTAGTTACTGAGTAAATGTGGTATTTCGCTTTCATTTTAATAGAATAATCACAGTGTTAAATTAAGCCGGGTTAGTGAGAGGCTTAAAATCCCAACACGAGTAGAAAATTCACGCTCTAATATTTCAAGAGAAAAAAAGAATACCCAGGTGATTCCTTAGGTGACCATTGTTGATTAGACCTAATAAAGTTCTTGTGTTAATTAATATATTTTGCCAACAAGAAAACTATTTGTGTTAAGAGCTAGCTCTTAAGTTTCTTTATCTGTAACTTTTATTTTTGTGTGTACAATAAAGAGTTTCTTTATTTGACTGTATTTCTATGTAATATCATTATCTTTATTTGTATGTAAGATATATTTTGTTGTTTTCTCAAAATATATACAGAGTTACGCGGAAAGGGTGTACAAAGCTGAAAGGGGTCCGTTGTACTCATCATTATGAAAAATCTTGACGAAAGGAGCATCCCTCAATTCGTAAAAAAGTGCCGTTCCATACATTTATCTAGGTGTAAATGACCGTTTTCTATGGAATAGCTGATTTTTTCGCCATTTCATGGTTGGTCTCATAGTTCATAATGATAAGTATGATGGAACCTTTTCTGCTTAGTACACGCTTTCCGCGTAATCCGGTAAAATGTATTTTTTTATAAACCACCATCTCGCCTGATGTTAAGTTACGTTGACTCGTTTTCTGCGTTGGAGCACGCTTGACTAGAAGAAATTGATTCACTCGTGATTTAAGACACCCAGATTGTAGCTATCGGGGTACAGCCATTCAGACAGCCCATTCCACAGACAAGCAGTTTGCACAATAAATGTGGAATGAAAGCAGTTCGTACGGGTTTTCGGAATATCAACCATAAAGCGGTGGCGATTTGTATTCTTCCATAACGAAGAAAAACGGTTTCTATCAAACGAAACATTTTTAACAGGCTTATGGCCTCACAAAGCTTTAAGGCACTTTCATGATTACCCAAAAGTCTGACGCAGTGATGTTAAGACAAAGTGGATCAAACTAATTTCAAGTTCGTTAAAGTAATTCAACTTCGTAGAACAAAGCGATTCGTTTTTTGATGGACGGTTGAAGGAAAATTCGCGAAACAAATTCCAAGTTTTATCTTACAATATCCAATAGTGACTGATCGATGTTCTTCAAAATGAGTCAAGATTGGAATGGAGTTCGATTAGGTAAATGAAAGACGGATTGAATTGCTTTTTAATACCTCTCTAATTGATGACTGCTTAATGGTCCGTTAGAAATTTTGATAAGCTCTCAAGTTATTGTTCTGCTATTTTTTTATTATTTGCCAATACCATGAGGCACTTTTTTTTGTTGCTGAATTAGAAAACGTTTGGTTTTAGCATAGTCTTATTACTATACTATTGTATGGTTATACGGAACGGTGGAAAAGTCAAAAGGAAATCATTGTACTCTAATTTTAATCAATTACTGTTACTAGGACCAACCTTAACACATGGCGAAAACAATCTGCTGTCCCGTATAATAATGTCATTCACACTAAACGAAATGTATGGAACTATAATTTTTTAAAGCACGATACGTAATTATTTGCAAAGATTTTTCCAGATAAAGCTGTTTTATGAACACTCCAAAGACTAAAATTTTTCACACCTGCAAAAAATATTCAAATCACAACGTTAAACAGGATTACCTTGGAAAGCGCGGTATTACCAACCGTCATGCAACGGGGGTGGAAAGCCAGGTATCAAAAAGCCAGTTTTTTGCCAGCCTCATAAATAACGTGACATTCATCTTCTTGACACCTGAATAACACGCCGGGCTCAGCGGACCCCATTAGCCTTTAAACGAAACAATGGTGGCTGAAGAGCTGACTTTATGGCCTTGTCCATTAGCAAAGGTCTGCAGGAAAGAACGCTCATGAGTCACGTGCTCGTGACCGCTTCTTTACTGCCCTAAATTATTAATTGCAATATAATGACGTGCAGTTACGTGTTTACTGGTTTTAATGCTACTTTGTAAGCTTTTGGCGTGATAAAGTTTCGGCCGGGTGCTTTACTCCATGCATGTAAAGTAGGGTTCAAACTTTAGAATTTTACTTCGTTACTGGAAATATTCACTTTAAAACTGGTATAATGTTGAAGTTTCACGTGAAGTTATTTATTAACATAAAACAAGAAGTGATGGGATATCAGTTTCAGAGACTAAAAGTTTATGCTATGCAACTAAATTCTTGTGCTGCGCTTTGTGCTATTTTTGTGCTGTTTGTGCTATGTTTGTGCTTTGTGCTGTTTGTTTTGTTTGTTTGAACAATGGTAACTTTAATATTTTGCTTTTTAAATTATTATAAAACTTTTCGTTCGGGGCTAAAGTATCGTCGTTCGGGCTTGGGAATAAATTCAATGTTTTGAAAAGACCCATCTTCGAAGTGGTCTTTGAGATTTATTCAATTGAAATTTGTATTTTAAACAAATGGCAAAACGTTTATGTCTTTGGCAGGAAACTTTCCTTTGCCCTCAATTTATCAAAACAAATCAAACTGAAAGCTCTCTTTTGTAACTTCAACTCAATATTGTCCGTAAAATATTACCCCTTTGCCTTTGAAATTGTTCTCTTTTAATTTGTAACTTTTGTTCCTAAAAGTTTGGAGTTTTGGTTAAAAATAAAATTCGTACGTAAAATTTGTTACTTAAACAATTACAATTCAACGAATAAAATGACAGTTGATATAAATTAAAAACGTTAATTTGTATTTTAACACCGTCATAATAACCCAAATATTCAGACTGTAAATTTTCTCGTTTTAAAATGGGCAGCGTGTAATGATTTCAGCATTTTGCAGACAATCCTCGTCTCAGTTCTTATCACACGCACGCGGTTTTTGCAGTCTCCTTATTTAATGGCGCGGAAAGCGTGATAAATTACGTACTAATGCCCTTTTTCCACATACGTTACGCTCTAGGGTCGTAGTAAATTTTTTAGGTTTAATTATGTTTACTTTGTTCTCCTATGTGATAACTAAAACCAATTCTTTTTGTTAGATGATCATTATTAATTAGATGGAAGTAATTTTCGTTACCAATACTTTTGTACAGTTTTTTTCGTTTTGTTGTGTACCGACCGTTTTGGAGATCGATGGGAGCAGTGGACGTCCTATGGGTGAACTGATGATGATGATGACTTTTGTATTTGTAATTTGTTACATCAAAGTTATTGACAATACCGACCTTTAAAGACAATACCGATGAATCTTACCGAGCTCATTTAGGAAAGAATTAAAATTATTTATTAAGTTTTTAAATTTAATTTTGTAATGCTTTCTTTCATCGAGTGCAGTTACCTTGAAAACTCGCTGTGTATTGCTATTGTTTCTTCGGAATCAGATTGCACCACGTATATTTGTACCCATTTCAAGCCAAACCGCTCATTCCACGCATCGGCACTCCCATCTACGAGCAAACAGGCGCGTCTGACACTTTGTCGAAGTGAAGGGCATGCGTGTCGAACAACAAACCTTTCCACTTCGGAAGGAGTGCCTGCTTTCCATAAACATCAATATTCAAATACGTGGGCTCTAAAAACTCATACGGTCCAGGTTTTTATGATGGGATATTTTTCATCGGGCGAATATTAAAGTGGAAATCCCACGCGGATCCAGCACCGATTGAACCATATTTTCACAGGCCAACCTTTGAATATTCTATTGAGGTTGAAAGGCTGGCCGTTACTGTTTGGGTAACGCAAAGCAAATTTACAGTACGATGAGCAGTGTCAGGAATTTATGCTAACTTTTATTTAAGCGTTAGTTTCACATAAGTATTTCAGTCAAAAAAAAAACTACCGTGAATAACTTGTCAACTTTTCTGCATTTTTGGAAAATAATTTCTAATGAAAAAATTGATCGTATTTAATATAATATTAGAAATCAGAAGGAAAATCAATTTATAAAAAACATATTTTTTTATTCCAATACAAATTACGACAAACTATAATTTCGGATCACATTATGGAATCCAACCAAAAATTATAAATGGTCCAAGGGTTCGCTGGGTAACGTTTGCAAAGCTCGATGTCTTGAGCGCAAGAGAAGTTTTTTTTTCATGACCATACAGAGACCTTCTGTCGTAATATTAAACAAGTTTACATAGTATTAAATAGCGTCTAACAAGTCACAGTCAGATTCAAGCAAAGTATGTCATGGCTTTACAGGAGAGGATTCTATGGAGTTTTGGAAACAACACGAAAAAAAATGTTTCCCCACGTTATATCAATTTCACACACTCAAGCATGTTCTCAAGCACTTGCTAAATAGTAATCCACCATTATTATACATTAACACTTGAAAATACACAAGATTAGGAAAATAATACGAGCCGAAATGTTGTTTCCACGTTGGCGCCAAGACTTCTGTTCAGTTTTTTTTTTTATTAAAATTTTCATGACCGTGGATTCTATTTCCTTTAGTCGTAATATTAAACAGTTTACATAGCCTTAATAGCGTCAAACAAGTCATAGTCGCAGTCAGAGTCAAGCTAAGTAAGTCACGGTCAAGTCAAACTCATGCCCCTGTAAAGTGGTGGAGACTTTACAAAAGGCTCCTATGGAGTTTTGGAAACAACACGAAAATACACGTTTCACCTCGTTATATCACTTACCACACTCGAGCACGTTTACGAGCATTTAATGAATAATAATTCACCATGTATTACACATTAACACTCGAAAATACACAAGTTTAGGAAAATAATCCGACGAGCCGAAATGTTGTTTCCACGTTGGCTTAACGTTGGCAAAACTTCTATTCAGTTTTTTTTTTTTTTTTTGTTAAAATCTTCATGAGCGTGGATTCAATGTCCTTTACTCGTAATATTAAACAGTTTACTTTGTCTTAATAGCGTCAAACAAGTCATAGTCACAGTCAGAGTCAAGCTAAGTAAGTCACGGTCAAGTCGAACTCATGCCCCTGTAAAGTGGTGGAGACTTTACAAGAGGCTCCTATGGAGTTTTGGAAACAACACGAAAAGACACGTTTCACCTCGTTATATCACTAACCCACACTCGAGCACGTTTACGAGCACTTAATGAATAATAATTCACCATTTAGTACACATTAACACTCGAAAATACACAAGTTTAGAAAAATAATCCAACGAGCCGACATGTTTTTTCCGCGTTGGCGCCAAAAACTCCTTCTATTCAGTAGTGGAATGGTGTTGCCAATTGCGGCGTGATAAAAACCAGCTCGCCCATCCACCTTCGTTTTAGATATCCATCAACAATATTAAGATATCCACTATTTTGTATTCCATCTTGATCCAGTCGCATGTCAATCCAGAAGATGGATCGTCTACATGTCCAATTCTACTGTTTATTGATTTTGTTTTCCTGGTACGAATAACTAGCACAACATTTTTTTGTACAATAATAGTTAATTTTTCTCAGCAGTGTTTTTTTAGTACTCAGCGTAAATTATGTTTAAATAAATGCTAGGTATAACCTACTTATCAAATAAAAACATCTCTAGAATACAAAATTCAGAAGCTTTTCAATATGAAACACGAAGCAGAAGAGTCTTAATTAGAGGCTGTGATATTTGGAACTGTAACACTAACTACGACACAGAGGAATTAGTACCTAGTTAGTCCTAATTAAAATGGGTACGTAATTGCGACAGGTCTCAGATTCTACTCGCTCGAGATTAAACTGTTGACGAGGGCCGGGTAATTTATTTCAATTAATTCAGAAATGCGAAACGCCGACAGATTCACTGAATCATTTTTCTCCTCGGCATAGCGAAGACGTTGACAAATGAGGGAATTATTCGGTCACTTCACCACATGTCGCTGCGTAGGTACTTTGCGGTGATGGCGGGACAATCCTCTACAATATTAGAGTCGAAGATAAATTGAACAATACCAAATAAAACAATACGTAACTTTATCTCATTGTTCTGTGAAACAGGGTATCATTAAACTTTTGATAGATATTAAAGGTATTTGAATAGTTTTAAAACAGTCGTTAACAATTTAGATCATCGATTATTTGATTAAGGGTACAAATTATTAATAGGGAAAACTGATTAAAAGCCCGGTTCCCGACACAGACAGCATTGTGCGCTAATGATCACCTTTAAAAAAAATATCTTAAAGTCTCGGCAACGTATTTGTGATGTCTCTGGTGCTACAGGTATCCATAGGTGACGATGACTGCTTACCATCAGGCGGCTCGTCTGCTTGTTTTCCACATCTTCTCTATGTTTTCTCTACATAGTATAAATTAAAGTTACTTTCCGCGTAAAGTCCTGTCTGTCTGACTGTCTGTATGACCGCTAACTCCTCGTAAACCACGCAACGAATTTTGATGCGGTTTTCACCATCAGTTAGAGAATTCTTCACGGAAGGTTTATATATATAACTAGCGACCCGCCCCGGCTTCGCACGTAAATTACACCCATGCGAAGCCGGGCGGGCGGGTCGCTAGTATGACATAAAAACCGTGTTTAGTTTAATCTCCACACAGTATTTTTTTATCTTAAAAACATATTGAAAGTTTTTGAAAGAGATAGGTGTGGTCGGTTTTAAGTTATTTCAACAACCATAATAACCATAAAGTACAACTAATTACTATCTATGAGCTAAAAGAAATGAGTATAATATCAGTATGTTATTTTCTCTTTGAACCCTTATTATTACTAGGTATGTACCTAACCGTACCTGACTTTTGAAATATAGAAACCGAACCAGTAATATTTCAGTCTGAAAAATCACTGTCGATTTATTGCACTGAAATACTATAGATAAAAATTGACCGTCCTACTCCGGTGCGCCGGCAGGCCATATTTCACGGCGAAGACTGACGATGCTCGAAGCTTACGAGATATTTTAGAGGGCATCTCACAGCGAAAGTTTAGGACTTGAGCATTTTTGCGACCATTTCGCAGCTGCTAGAAGTTGGAAAACTTTGTTAGCCTGTGAAAATATGGAAGGATATTATTTTCTTCTATCTTCATATATCTTTTTTGCGTATTACATCTAATGTAGTAAATAAAATTATAAACCATTAAAATTATATTACATTTTACAACAAAATAATTCAAAAGGTATGTTCTAATTAGTATATTTTTCAACTAATATTATAAACTATAGAAATAAACTATATATAACTTATAGAAATTTAGTAAACTTTCTATGCCGGATGATAAACGACAAACATATTCAGTGATATTATTGTGCTCATCAAACAGCTATTATCTATACTATAATCAATACTAATATTATAAAGAGGAAAGATTTGATTGTTTGTTTGTTTGTTTGCATTGAATAGGCTCCGAAACTACTGAACCGATTTGAAAAATTCTTTCACTGTTGGGAAGCTACACTATCCCCGGTTAACATAAGCTATATTATATTTACAAAAAAAATAGGGATCTTACTAAAACTCCAATAATGTAACCCAAGGTGTAAAAAAATAAGATTTACAATTTTGACTTTGCGTGTTTGACAGTTCTAAGACAGGACAACGTCTGTCAGGTCTGCTAGTATAATATTATAAAGAGGAAAGATTTGATTGTTTGTTTGTTTGCATTGAATAGGCTACGAAACTACTGAACCGATTTGAAAAATTCTTTCACTGTTGGGAAGCTACACTATCCCCGGGTGACATAGGCTATAATCTATACCTGTGCGAAGCTGGGGCAGACCGCTAGTTTTTCAATAAAGCATTTCTGTAAAATAGACATATTTTTGTCTGAAAAAATAGTCGGGCTTGACTATAATTTTTACATTCATATCTGCCACAAAAAAAACGCTACCCCTCAAAAACTGTGAAAGAAAACATCGTGAGGAAGATCAAACAAATCATGCCCAAGAACCTCAAACGTTCATAGGACATGTGACAATTACCAACATGCACTGGGCAGTGCGTGTTGATAATTGTCACAATACAATACATGACATAGACACACTGTGGGACAAATGCCTTCTCTCAGATAGGATAGGCTCTAATCCAAAGCTCCTTGTGGGTTAATTTTATAAGACAGAATCAGAATATTCTATGATACCAATTCCAAAACTAAACAAGCAAAAATTATTCATTCCCTACGTTGTATAATATTATTCAAACAATAACTTCTGTGTTCTTTCACTTTTCATCAACTTTCCATTCCGCGAGAGAGTAATATTTCAACGGAACACTAGGTACAGCCAACAAAGCCTTGTGTTTGGCAACGGAGGCTCTCAACATTTTTATTTCACGTCAGAATCTAATTCAAGGACCGCAGAAGATACGAACTGAAATAAATAAAACGGTACCTATAAAATAAAAATATAATGTAAAAGTAAGAACGTTCACGTTTTTTTAGTCTGTAAAATGTCGTGAAAACCCGGGGCATTTTGTTTTCGCAATTTATATGTATGAGTAATTTATTTTTATTCCGTAGATAATCCTAATAAAGTGGTCGGCAACGTATTTATGTGATGCCTCTGGTATAACCGGTATCCATAGGCAACGGTGACTACTTACCATCAGGCAGCCTGAAGCGCGAAGAAAAAACAATGTAACATAACACAATATGGATTAAAATATTCTTCCTTCTGTAACTTTTTTTTTTTTTTCTTTTTTTTTTTTTTTCCGGGCAAGTGCCTTTATTAACTAAACAAAATACAAGCTAAAACTAACACTACAACTGTAACTGTACTTATTAAATTGATCTTTTGTTTGTACTCACTTAATTTATTTTTCTAAGTCTCCTGGGTGGGGTAGAGGTCATACAGTGATTTTCTACCCGGTCCTCTTTTGAACTACATGCTTCACTTTGCGCCACTTGTTTTTTTTTTTACCTTAGCCTTGTGCACATAACATGCCAGATTTGCTTATATCAGCCGTGATTTTTCTTTCCTTAAGGGTTCCAGTCCAAAACCTGCTTATGGATATAGTCTGGGGCTTTACACAGCGTGTGACCTATCCAATTCCATTAACGGCGCTTGATCTTGGTGATGTTGGTGGTTCAGATTTTCATGGAATCTTTGCAGGAGGTCGGTCATTTTTGTAAATTTTGGCCAGCCAGTATTGGCTAAAACATTGACGTATAGTCACCTTCCATGTCTCAGAACCGTAAAGCAAGATGGTTTTGACGTAGGACTGAAAAATCTTTGGCTTTATTCTTTTGGTCAGTTCTCGTGATTGCCATACGTGAACTTACGTAAAAGTAGATTAGATTAGATTAGATTAGATTAGATTTTTTAATGCTTCCATAAAGTACAAGGTAAAAAACATAGCATAGCATAGCATAGCATAGTAGCTCTTGTTTTCTTTTGTTCAACGTCGAGTACGTTTTTAGTTCGTACGTTACGTGCGTAGTGCGCGTTGGATTGACGGCAGGCATGTAAGTAAATGAGAAGCAGCCTAAATTAGAATGGCAGAGTTAACGCTGGCCAAGAAGGGTGTTCTGATGATATCAAAATGTAGAATGGATACGAATGGATATAACTAACAAGGGACCGAGAATGGTAAAAACAAACACTTATGGAGTGCGTTATTAATTCGTTTAACGACGACGATGATAAAAATATTCAGATATTTCAGTCCCTACTTTCAAGTAAAAATACCTATTCATTGTATAAAGTACAAGCGTTATTAAGATAAATAATTTTGTTTAGGTAGAGCGATATTAGATGAAATAATGAGCTCTGTGGACACGGCCTAATGAAAACAGATGGTGTTTGGGGCCGAATATTCTCGTAAAAATTATAACCTGCGTTTTATTAAAAAACGTGTTACATTTTAATAAAATGTAGCGCGTCTTGGGATCTGTTTAGCGTCTGAAGAGAAATTATTGAAATTATGTACTGAAAATGTTTTGTAATATCTTGGATAAAATATTCAACTTGCTACGGTCTTATTATGTACCTCGGCTGATGAAAAATTCTATCAAAATTGTATTATGTTTTGTAGAGTAAAAAAACTTCCCAATGAAATTGCGCGTTTATAAAGGTTTAAGCATAATTATGATAAGCATATTATGCATTCCATAGAAAACGGTAATTGACACTCGACAAAATGTATGGAACAGCTGTTTTTTTTGTTGGTTATTTCAGTGTTGGTGCCGTTGTAAAAGATGTTCATAATTAGGTATGAGTACAATGACCTACTTAGTCTATATGCGTAACCAGGTTTATTATTTTTAGATAGCCCGTTGGTCCAGTTGGTAGTGAACCTACCTTCTGAGCCTGAGGGCGTGGGTTCGATTCCCACGTAGGACAAACATTTGTGTTTGTTCTATATCTGGTTGTTAATATCTATTTAAGTATGTATTTAAAAACTATAATTATATGTATGTATATCAGTCTCTGGCAGCCATATCACAAGCTTTGCTTAGTTTGGGGTCAGATGACCGTGTGTGCAAAAATGTCCAAATATTTATTTATTTTATATTTATTTACTATTATATGAGTTTTCCAAGCATGGTTACAAAAATCTAATTCTCGACTGGATGACAAAAAAGTTGAAACAATTCAGGAGCGGCAATAAATAAATTTGCAGATTTTCTTATTATACAATACATGTACGGGTTATTCAAGTAGCATGGAGACAAATATGAGATCCAACAAGCATAATTATTTCAATGCATGTACTGCACAAACATTGTAAACTAAATACAATTTAGGTGATCCCGGACGCGACCAAAATCGTATCGACAGTCAGTCCGCTCGACCGAAATTGTACTTTAACGCAACGCATTAAAGCACACGATCGCGCTCAGCGCTAATGAAACCACACTTTATTGTAATGCCGTAAAGCACAGCTTAGTCCACGTGGACTGATAATCGAATAAATTGCATCGCATCATGAGTTAAGTTCCAACAACTACAAAGCTAGGTACAACCGAAACAAAATATCCCGTCGACGCGAACGATAACCGCAGTCATCTATCAACGTTCTCCGAACCGGTACACTTGATACCGGCGCTCATGTAACGAGGTGCGCTCCACTGAATATGACGGTGGAACTCACGCCGATTTATAACCAGCCATTTGTTGGAATAATCTAGGTACAAATATACCTAGCAAATAGATCCGTGTGAACAGAACTGCAGATAGACAGAGTTAATACTATAGCTGCCACGAAAAATGGCAGGCAAAATCGGCACGAAAAAATCTTCTTTGCATAATATCTGCTTTATAGTTGATATTTTGAAGAATCCCCTACGAAGCGCTTTGATTCCACTTTTATTATGCGTACTGCTAGTCTTTGGAATGCGCTGCCTGAATGTTCCGCGTTAGTTACAATCTGGGTGTTTTCAAATCACGAGTGAATCGACTTCTTCTAGTCAAGCATGTTCCATCGTAGACCGCATCATCGCTTAACATCAGGCGAGTTGGCGGTCAACACAAGTCTATTAAAAAAACTGACAACGTAAAGCATAAAGTCAATTCTTACAACAATCCCACAAATTTTGTACGCAAGGAATGTTTTCTTCAAATTTAAATAGGTCCACCCTCGAGATATAGCTTCATGAATAACAAAAAATTGTTAAAATCAGTCCACAACACACATAAAAATGTATTCGGTCAAATTGAGAACCGCTTTTCGGTTGCAAGAACTCAAATTTAACAGCTCAATTGTGACATCATTATATACAACAGCAGAATTTAAAATAATTTTATTGAATAACATGTTACTTAGGAAGTTCATCTTCAAAACTGTTGTAATACGAATCAATAGGCATAAAATTGAAGGGGGAATACGTATATATAATAAACAGTTTAGAATTTTAAGTGACAAACAACGCATCAACCACGCGTTGAAGGCCATTCAAAAACGAAGCGACATAAGTATCGGATACTCGGTTACTCGAGTAGCGTAACAATTTTCGCAGCACAGTGCGCATGAATGTGCATGATGTGCATGAATGGAGCTTCGTATACGTCAGTCGCTGACGTCAAAGCGCGACGTCATAGATATTGGTTACTGGTACGAAAATATCTGATACTAATTAATTAGAGTAGGGACTGAAAACTCGAGTAGCGACTAAAGTGTTTGTGATCAGATGCTTTTATCCACAGACCTATATTTATGCTTTTACCGCCTTGTATGCGAAGGACCATTACACTCAATAATTTTACTCACTGTTCGACCACAAAATAAATAGGCACAGAAGCCCAGCTCCATGCAACGAGCGTTTATAGGCGCACGCACACAAGGGCGCGTACGTACACGGATCTCGGATCAAGCCGGTCGAACACCAGTCGTTAGTGCAAGCGCTATGGCAATCACGTAATTATCGTTTCGGGTGACAACTATCATAATTTACAATGAGTAAATCTTACCAGAGTTGTTGTGTGTTTGGTTGTTTATATACAAAATGGACTTGGCGTTTTTTTA
This sequence comes from Agriopis aurantiaria, assembly GCA_914767915.1. Classification (NCBI taxonomy): domain Eukaryota; kingdom Metazoa; phylum Arthropoda; class Insecta; order Lepidoptera; family Geometridae; genus Agriopis; species Agriopis aurantiaria. The sequence goes on from OU611990.1 coordinate 7,510,289, forward strand.
TATTACCTATCATTATAGAAAAGTAAGTGAAAATTATTTTTAATTGTGAACAATTAAATGAAGTTTATCTATTTGTGTTTAGAATTGCATCATTCACAAATAGTAGGTATCACCATAAACAAGCGTAGAAACTTTTCACAGAACAATAATAGTTGCTTTGCCAGCCCTATAGCTACGGTTACGCATAGGTTATTAAAACCAAGGTCAGCCGAATCCAGTCTTCTGTAATAATTTATTTTGTGGTTCAGCACAGGGTTTGTATTTAAAGAGTCAAGTGTCAGCATACTCATAAATCAACTTGAAGACGATGCAGAATGTCATGTATATATGTATAAGTGACAAATCACAACAGCTGTAGATAGATGAGGCTGATTTACAGTAGGTAAAGCTACTACGGGCTTTACTTTACTAGCTTTACGGCTACTTTGGGCTGATTAGATATGTATTTGTATACCTACGTGACACTGATAACACTTACGCGTATTTCAGCCGTAAACATCTACTGCCCTAATTTTTTCCCTTCACTCACTTTGGGTATTCATAAAAAAACTTCATCACTGCTGGAGGCCATTTTCGACGCCTGGCTAATTGAAGCAAATTGCGTCAGCTGTGCCCGACAGAGCAACGAATTTCAAGCCTACCGGGAGCATTATTGGGTTTGGATATAAAAGCCATTGACTAGTCTCCCTTGTGCGGGAGTTACGATCTGTCAGCCTCCATTGTTTGGCAGCGCTCTCATTTCCTTTGTAAGCCTTGGTACGACGCGTGGAGTCAAAGCAAATCAGAGAGCAGTGGTAATTTCAGATCTTTGGAAAGAAAATATTACGCAGAAAATCAAAAATGATTAAGTTACTAAAATTGGAATAGCGTCAAAATAAAGACATCAAACCAAAACGAAAAAAAAAAAACGTTCTAGTCGACGCTAAAAGTAATTTTACAATTCAGATAATTCGATGCAACTGAATTATTGATCGGCTATCTGATATTTGCCCACTGCCACATGAACTTTCTAATCCGGTGGGCTATGTCGGTAACTTTCGTTCGTCTCGGATCTTTTTATTTATGATTCGATCTCGTAGAGAAACCCCGAGCACAGCCCTGTCTATAGCTCGTTGTGCGCCTTTGAGCTTGCTTATAACGCTGGATGCAGCCGCTTCCAACCAGCTCTTTTGGAGATCGATAGGGGAGGCCTATGTCCAGGTGGACGTTCTATGGCTGAAGCGATGATGATGGTGAATAATTTATGTGCAGCAAAGGCAACTAATTCAATAAGACTTCAATGATTCACCGAAAATATAAAGCTGTTACGAAAATTGTTTTTTTTTTAAGGAAACGGATCACGGTATCGGTGGATACAACTCGCCCGGATCCGTGGCTAATAAAACCGATACCGGGATCCGTGGATACAAACCCGATTTTTTATAATTGTTTTAGTAACTAGTCTTCTTCGCAAGAAACACTATATTCTCGTGGTTTGAAAAGATTGTCACCTGTATGAGCAACCGACCATGAATTTTCCCAGCAAACCTACCAATGATAGTAAGTACCGTAGATTTTTTCATATTTTATCAGTATATTTTAATTATAGTATGCAAACTTCGTAATTTATACAAGTATTACTCAACTCCTGGAGCCGCTTAAAACATCTTATAAAGATGCAAAAGGCCATAGGCAAAAGGCATCATAATTATGATGATGATGAATGAATTACAGCTCAGTGGTTGACGCATTTTATTTGCATAAATATTTCATTTTTATTATATAATATTTTATTTTTTGTTTCAAATCCTAACATGAGTTGCCAGTGAAGGAAAACATCGTCAGGAATCCATAGCATGGTGGTGAGGTACTCTCTATAGCGCTCTGTTGGCTAACAACCACACACAAGTTGTAAATTTGACAAAAATTAGCTAATTGGCAGCCTTACTAGACTGTTAGTTCCTATTTCAAGCGAGTGGATTGTTTGCTAAGCCCCTGTTGCGTTATTCTCGTCTCTATACCAGAATAGCATAGCTGTCTATAAAGCTATCACCTACTTCAAAGAGAAACAGCAATTAATATTTATAAATTTATATATTTTTTGCGGGAATACAAGAAGTGGTGAACACTACACCACTAGAAGGTTGAAAGTGGGATGAGGGTCACGGAATCATCCCTCTTTCGTAAAATACATGGTATAATCTTTCATCATCATCATCATTTCAGCCATAGGACGTCCACTGCTGGACATAGGCCTCCCCCATCGATCTCCAAAAGGGCCGGTGGGAAGCGACCTGCATCCAGCGTTTCCCTGCGGTTTCTTTTAGGTCATATGTCGTGTGGACGTCCTACGCTGCGCTTATCGATCCGTGGTCTCCATTCTAGACCCTTTAAAATAAATATAAACTTTGCGATGGGTTTAATGAACTGTCAATAATAGATGTCGTGATGATAGTTCTTCTTCAGGTTCTGGTTCAACGATTAGCTCTGAGCATAGTGATCTCGCCGATCAGATAACGATGGTAAGAGAAAGGATAAGTTTCGCTGTTGGCGGATACTCCAAATAAAACTAACTTTGATTTGAGATTCCCATACTGTTAGTAGAAAAACGCTCCAAGCTCGGGCCTACATAAACATTGGATAGTACCATGAATACCTAGCTTTACGGTCTATGTCCCGAATAGTAGTGTTGTGTAAAGTAATCTCCTGAGAACTTGCTTAATTTGCTCGCAGAATGTAAGGGATTATTTAAACTATTTTACGCTGAAGGAACAATAGAACATGTTTTCAAGGAAAAGGTTGTCAGTTTACGTTGTACTAACAATAATTATAGTTGTAGTAAGAATGTGGAGTTCTTTTTTGTTGTTTATTGTTCAGTTTCTTTAGAAGCCATGTCGAATTCTCTTTTTTTTTCTTCTAATTTTAAATATAAACCGTCAGTGAATTGGTTTTTTCTAGGCAAGCGTTTTCCATCGAAGACCGAGTCATTGCTTAACATCATGCAAGGTGGCGGTCAAAGGCAAACCTCGTCATCATCATCATTTCCAGCCATAGGACGTCCACTGCTGGCAATAAGGCCTCCTCCATCGAAACAAGTGAATATTGAACCATTGAAGCAAGCCTATCTATACTAATATTATAAAGAGGGGAGATTTGTATGTAAGTATGTTGGTAACGAATTCGCTTAAAAAGTACTGGACCGATTTTAAAAATTCTTTCACTGTTGGGAAGCTTCACTATCTCCGGGTGACATAGGCTATAATCTATACCCGTGCGAAGCTGGGGCGAACTGCTAGTTATTTAATAAAATAAAATAGTTCTTTCTCTGGCAAACGGAACACGCAGGATAGTCTGGATCTGTGTGTGTATATATGTGTGTGGCTGTGTGTCTGTAGGGCTGTGTGGCTGTGTGTCTGTCTGCCTGTGGCATCGTAGCTCCCAAACGACTGAAGCGATTTAATGCAGTAACTTGATCATGAGCTATGGATTCATGAAACTCTGTTCAGTTGTTTGAAAATATCAGCTTTTATATATTAGCTATATTAGCGTTTAAAAAACCCATTTATACTTGTGTGTTAAGAACACACATGTCATATTAAAAGGTTAAAACCGCATTAGGTTAAAACCTGTAATTATAGTTGTAAGGTGGATATAAAAATAAATAAATATTTTCATGATCAGGAAATGTATGAATTATAATGGAAATCCTGTTTTAAACTATCACGGTTGTTCACTAAAGTTATATGATTATTTACGGAATATTTACCATGGTAAGTTTGTGGAATGAGCTCCCGATATTTGGGCGCAGTTACATGCACCATATTTACGGGAAGACTGACGAATGCGGGTGGTTGGTCGAACAGTTAGTTACAGACCAACCACCCGCATTCGACAGTCTTGTAGATAAAGATTAAATTTTGTGTAGGTAAACATTAAAATCATACCGAGGTGGTTACTTATAAGAGTTATAAGAGACGGTGATCACTTCCATTAGTAGACGGGCCTATTCAACTGCTAAGACCATTATAACAACTTAAAATACATAAAAATAATTGCAAATAGTGTTGTATGCTAATATATTGCGATAAAAATTTATTAGTTATTTTTTTGCATTTGACCTTTAACTCGCCAGATTTAAACCCGAAAAAAATAACAAAGGTGTCTAAAAGAGATCGCTTTTAGCAATAAAACCACCTTTTGTGTCTCAATTCAATGTATTCTTCTTGTAATGTTCTTTCTGTGGTGTCAATAATGTGTTATTGTATTGTATTGGATATTGGTATTGTATTATCATACTTTGATGATAGTTCTTGCAATTTTCTGAAAGAAAATGGCAGAGTGAATTAGTTTCTTCTAAGAAGAAATACTCTCTGACCGACCCAACATTTGTTTCTATACGATTTTGTCCAAACAATCCAAATAAATCAAGACCAGTCTTTTAAAAAATTTCAAAAAAATCACTTACTCGCAGAAACCAATTCAACTTACTATTTCTACACAGTTTTACACCGTACCTTGTAACAATGTAAGCGCAATCACTGTTTGACAGCCCCCCGTACTTCATTAACAACTACAAGGTCTTGTATCTCGTGTTACAAGTAATTTAGTAGTACCCTTTGTTTAGTACTGGATCGCTACTTAATTATCTTCAAACTTTATGTCGCTGTCTTGTTAAATTCTAATTGGTCCTTGTCGTTTTGAGCTAATTTAAGTTAATGAACAAATTGTAGGCGCCGATAAAAGTAAATTACAATGTAGAATTTATAATAAATTAAAATGCTAGAAATAAAAGTTTTGACTCGATTAGCGTATGGTTTGCGTGCGTCAGAGCTATGTATGGCAATCAACACTATGATAATGTGATTAAAAATGTTGGGTGTAGATATCTTTTTTATATATAATAGGTTTACTTTTAGCTACCAACTTGCCTGGTGAAAAGCGGGATGGAGCACGTAGATTTAGAAGGCATGTATTCACTGTGGCCTTGAAGATATCCTGGACACCAAAGCGCTTTGATTCCAATTTTACTGTGCGAACTGATAGTCAGTGGAATGTGTTGCCTGCATGGGTGTTCCCCGATAGTTACCCTGAGTGTCTTCAAATCCCGAGTGAATAGGTTTCTTCTGGGCAAGCGTAATCTATCGTAAACCACAATACATCATAGCTTAACATCTGGCGCGGTGGTGATCAAACGCAAGCCTATGATTAAACAAATAGACAATATTTTGACATGTCAAAATAAATATTTGGTAACAATTGAATGTCTTGGTAATCTTATTAGCACCCAGTTTTCATGTAACATTGGCTCGCGAAGACTAAAAATACTTTTTACAACACATTTGCTCAAAAAGTGCACTTACGAAGCCTGTATACATCGTTCGAAAGTTAAACATTACGGATCATACAACGGAGCGTGCGGTAATGAATTTGTCCGCACGCTCAGATGTATAGCACCGTGCGTGTGATTTACGGTATTTTTTTAATTTCCATCATAATTACATAAGAATTCCACAAAAGATTTTCATATTACGAGAATAAATAAGCTGAATGATCAAACCTCCTTGGAAGCGCTTTTGCTCAATACGTTTGTCTCAGTTTAATACTAAAGAGAAAATGAGACGAAAGATGTAGTTCTAATTTTCACCACGCGATAGTGGCGCTATTTGCATGTTCGCGCCATTTACTTATTATATTATAGAAACTATTGTTGTGACTGATATTAAGTTATAAACAAAAATTGTTTCATTTGTAGCCTTTTTTCTCGCAAATGTGTTGTAAAACGTTGTATGGCACACGTGCGGATTGGTTATTACAAACTCGTGACTATGGTAAGCCCTCGACTTCGTCTCGGGCTTACATTCGTCTACTCGTTTGTAATAACCAACTTTCCGCACTTGTATCATAAATAACTATTTCGTTATATTTTGTCATTTTTGTTCATTATTATTTTTATTTTTTTGTTTTATTATTAGTTTCGAATGATCAAGGCCTTTACCTTATAGGTACAATACTTTGCAAGTGTTTGCGGGTCAAAGTTGTGTGATAATTAGGCACTAAGTTGTCACCTTAAAAGTCTTGTATACACTTAATAAACTTATTCGTATAAACAGTGCGTTAAACTTACCTCAGACAGTGCTGAAATAAAACTATACGTAACGGCAACGCAGCAGTATAAAATCTCTATCTGAAGAGAATTTATAATTTTCTCGTAACTAGGAACCCCTCGCACCCCAAACAAGCAAAATAATTTAAACAACTTCTCTCAGTATCCGATCCCTTTGTCCCGTCCATTCCAACTCGCTTCACGGTCTGTAATCCTCACGAAAATGGATGCCGATGCTCCAAATACGTATTTATACCAACGCACACCTACCTAGCTACCTAGTTATTATTTCTGTGTCGCCGAGCTGGTCACCGGAAAATATATCGGGCGGGAATGTTCCGCCCGCCACGATTCCGTTGAATATTTCATGAGGCGACCGTCCTGATCACCGCCACCAACTATACAGCTTTCGTGCTTAATTTGTGGACCGCTCAATCTTACTCTTGTCAGAAGTCGCTTATTTTGTTGTTCTCGCCAAGGTGAGTAACTTGTGACGTTACCTGAATACGAATAGGGTACTCTTTAGATTAGCCCCTGATTTATTAAACTAAGTTGTGTGTGTTAGATGGATGCGGTCCGTGTCTCCGGAAATTATTTTGGGTTGGAGGAAACATCAAAGGAAAGTAGTGTTGTATCATTCAAACTAATTGGGTACTACCGTATAGGAAAAACTTGGGCTGAATGCATTAAAAAGGGTCTTTTGTGGAAGAAAGTGGTGCGTAAGCTCGTTATACAAATCCAACATACCTTATCTATGAAGCGGCAGTTTGGAGAACGGTAAGCAACTTACTTTTAAGGAAAAATACGCTTATCTATGCAACATTTTAGTGAACATCTTTTTTGCAACAGATTGCAGATATGACTACTAAAACGTTCACAGCTGGAGTTTGGTTAGTAGTGTAACTCAGTAAGAGAGGGGCTTACCATCAGCGAGCTGTTTGCTTGTCAGGTGCATCAAAATACTAGCCTAGTTCTAATTATCCTTCTTCGGACACGTTTTAAGACGTGATTGACGTGATACACAGAACGTTTCGTCACCCAGAGAAAGGTGGAAGTCACCAGAGGCGCCAGAGGCCGCCTATGCGATGCACCAACCAGATCAAGTCTGCAGTGGTCGGTTCCTTAAACGAGTGCAGTAGGATGACCTCCAGCATAGAGAAATGATGACATTGCGAAGCGCATTCTATTTGCCTCGTCCAATACTACGACTACATGACGACCACGACCGCTCTGCCACGAGCTAAATTACTGAGAAGAAGATTTAGTTTAATGTTAAGTGACGGTGTGTAATGACGACGTGTTTATAATAACACACCAGAAATAAGAATTAATTCGCTAGTGACATTATCGGTACACACCGCTAGGAGCTTGGAGACAGATATATAACTTGGGGTAGGTAGCTAGCCAATCGAGCATCAAAAACTGCCTTGTACAACCTGCAGTGTTTTTCTCACAATGTTTTCCTTCGCGAACTCATTGTTGAGATTTGAACCCACACCCTGTGGCGTAAGATCTGAACGCGCCAACAACTAACCCATTATCGCTACAATAGAAGACAAGCTATAAATGATTATATACGGGATATTTACCGTGGTAAGGTATCGTAAATATCCCGTAAATAACCATATAACTTTAGTGAACAACCATGATAGCTTAAAACAGTGTTTTAAAAGACAATATAACGTTTCCTTCGTTTGTTTTCATGGATCCTAAATGAAACTAAAACCAATTTCAACCTAACGTGATCACTATTTTAATTAAAATGCAGAAAAAACTCGTTTACTGTACCAAATGTTTTGTCTTTTATGTCTGAAATGCACTTTTCTGCAGAAATCAGGAGACTGAGTCTTGACCTATTTATGCAAGAAACGTTATCTTTTCTTACATTTATATATATTTTACAAACTTTTTTCTGTCAATAATTTTACTTTGCTCGTTTTAACTTTTTTTCTTTCGTAGACCGCATCATCGTTTATCGTCAGATGAGGTAGCGGCCAAACGCAAGCTTAATATATAATTTAAAAAAAACTATATGGGTGAAACAGACTATCTATACAAAACTAAAAGGGAACCATTATTCTCATCATTATGAATAATCACACAAAAAACGAAAAAAAGCGAATGTTCGTATGTAAGTGTGTATTTATGTTTGTCCGCACTCAACTCCGTAACAACTAAACGAAATTAAATTAAATTGTATGTAGGTAGCCAACACTGTAGATTAACACATTTTTTACCCAGAGAAAATTTACGGTTCCGGTAGGAAAGCGGGTAAAACCACGAAGCATAGCTAATACGATCCTTACTAATATTATAAAATCAAAAGTAACTCTGTCTCTCTGTCTGGATGTTTGTTCGGTTTCACGACACAAAGGCGAAGCTGATCTTAACGAAATTTGGCAGGATGATAGTGTACATCATAAGGGCGGACATAGGGTACTTTTCCTTCCAGAAAATGCGGAAAAAACTGGAAAATCACGGATAACACCGCGGGATTCAGCTAGTATCATATACTAATATTATAAATGCGAAAGTGTGTTTGTTTGTTGGTTTGTTTGTTCCTCTTTCACGCTGCAACGGAACAACGGATCAACCTGATTTTTTGCATGGGTATAGTTCAAGAGCCAGAGAGTGACATAGGCTACTTTTCATCATCATCATCACCATCACCATTTTTCATCATTACGCGGGTGAAACCGCGGGGCGCAGCTAGTAATAATATAAACCACGAAAAGTCAACGAAAATCCTTCGCAATACGCAAATGCGCACATCAACCACATACCTCCTACTTATCATCCCTTCTATATTTCTACCGAGGGTTATAATACAGTGCACGTATCAGGTCGCTTTATCCCACGGGGCTTCCTGGAATGAGATTCATAGCGAGCCCGCAGCTTTATACAGCCATAATATGTAGGCATAGATATGATTAGATTCCCCATTGGCAAATGCTGCTAACTGCATTGATTAGTTTTGGTGTAGGGATATTAGTTACTAGCTATGAGAATTGAAATAATTGTGTTTTAATATGAATTCCACTTTAATATGTATGTAATTATTGCGTAGCAGTATCTACGCAGAGCTATGGCGTAGAAAACTTAGTTCTACAGTTTCTTAGTCCAATAATCAATGGTCCAACTTGAATATTTGAATAATTAATAAACTTGCCAGGTTTTTTCCGCTTAGCCTCACCACAATTTCCCTACCAGTGAAAACTTTTACCAGACTGTAAAAATAGTCTACAAATCGATTTTTAATACGTAAACCTAAAACACAGTTACGCCGTAGTCACCTACGATTGCTACGAAGTGCTACGGACTACGATAATATAATGGGTTAAAAACACTATGTACGAGATGTTAAGAGCTAAAGGTTACATTAGTTTATTAGGTTCACGATTCGTTTAATTAAATACCACTCGCATCTGCTTTTTCTTCTATCAAGCATTTTAGAAGAAGAAGAAGCTGCATATCTGTTACACTCTCTGCATATTCTATATAATCTGCATAAAGCTGTTAATTTATAATTTATACACGCAGCAAATTATGTAAAATGACCATCCCTAATGTCGCATTTAACCCTAAATATTAATTAGTACCATATTAAACCATTGACATGTTGAGGGTTTTAAATAAAACCCTTTTTTATCGAAACGGCTGACGGGTTAATTTTCAACGGCTACCAAACGTTTGATCGAATGATTTTCATCGAGGTATCGGGTGAAAACGGGGGTCTAATAAAACTAATGGTTCGAAAGCAATGGCTGGTACTAGATTACACTGTATGAGTTTGCATATTATAAATGGAATTTATTACAATTGTAAAACAGGATTGGTTTTGGGGTATCTTGATTATGGATAACTGATGTGATAATATCAAAACAGGAAGCTACAATATTTGGATCATATACTGCATAACGAGGAATATAAAATCCTTCAACTAATACAGAGGATCGTCTCGTCTAATGTCTCGTCCAAGATACTATAGTGCCTAAAGACAAGGGTCTTTGACCAGCGTGTGTTGCCAGTGATGACATATTATTAACTGCCTTTTGGGAAAACTCACAGTCACACAGCGGGAAATCGAGAGAGCTATGCTCGGGGTTTCTTTGCGCGATAGAATCCGAAACGTGGATATTCGCCAAAGAACTAGTCTTAAATTTTGTAAGTAAGTAAGTAAGTGGCAATGGGCAGGCCATATCGCTCGAAGAACCGATAACCGATGGGGAAGAAAGGTTATTGAGTGGAGACCACGAACCGGAAGACGTAGCGTAGGTAGGCCTCCTACTAGATGGACCGACGACATTGTGAGAGTCGCTGGCATCCAGTGAATGCAAAAGGCAGGCTGTCGTTCAGTGTGGAGGTTAAAAGTGGGAGGAATAATGTTCAGCAGTGGACATCTTCTGGCTGATGATGATGAATACAGAGAAAAATCCAAGGTAGTGCCACACGGAGGAAGAAGTGCCTCGTGGCTCAAAAATCTCCGGACGGGGAACCTGATCACAAGATCCCTATTTCGAGCAACTGTGTCGAAAATTCAAATAGCTTTTTTGATAACCGGTCTCCGTAGAAGATTGCACCTTAGGATGCATTCTAGAGTGGAGACCACGACTCAGCAAAAATTGTAGCGTAAAACTGCCTGTGAGTCGATGGAATGACGATAAATACATACGTAAGACAGTTGGTAGTCTGAAAAACTGAAAGTCAGTCTAAGTGGCGTATCTTGGACAAGGCATATGTTCAGTAGTGAACATCTTGAGGCTGATGATGATTATGACGATAAAGATTTTTAAATAAAACTGTTAATATTATTATTTATCTATAAGAGGGCGTAGTCGTACTAGACCACCAAGTAACCAGTTGAAACAGAAACGGCATCATTCTGAGCTGTGGCCGGTTCGTGACAAAAGTCCAACGTTTTTTAATTTAAATAAGTGTGTGTGGATTTTTGTTACGAATAAAATATTATCTATTTTTAAATATTGCCTATAGACAAAAAAAAAGCCAAAATACAAGGTTTCCCGAGTCTAAAAAGCATTAAAGTACTGTTAACAAAAAAGGTGGATCCTACAATAATTTCTATCCATTTCACTGGTGTGACTCCGACGTAGTACTTTTATTTTGTAAGGACGTTCCTGGTCCTGGTTCTTGATGCTATGGGTCTGGGTGTTGTCATTGTTTGTGTCCCATGGCATCCCTAACACAGGGAATACCAGTGGGATAAGTCATCATCATCATCATCACCATCATCATTGGCAGCTAATTCAGACTGCAAGACATGAACCTCCATGTAATTTTTAAATTTTCGTTCAGCGTTAATCGCCCGGAGGAGCGTAATTTTTTTCTTGCAAAACAATAAAGTCCATCAAGGGTGAAGAGCTGTTGTAAGCTCTATTTATTTATTAATTCTCATTCTTCGGTTAGCTAGTTGGTGGGGGCATGTTGAAGTGAACTGACTTGATCAGGAAACCAATTACGGGGCGAATGCATTATTTATAGAGAGACCCTCGTTAATGGCGGGAGAAATAATTAGTCCGCAAAAATTGCGGCAATGCATCAAATTATGTTCCGCCTTAATGAAAGTGCAAATGATGCAATTCTTGATTAAAATACTTACTTTTATTTTTTACACTCTACGCAAAATGAGGGGTGTTATATATTTAAAGTGTGTATCTGTGTGTATTTCTATAGCATAAAGCGTTATTAATGTATATTTAAGTATGTATTTAAAACTATATAATATGTATGATTATCAGACTCTGGCAGCCATATCACAAGCTTTGCTTAGTTTGGGGTCGATGACCGTGTGTGCAAAAATGTCCCGAGTATTATATTTACTATAGTATTATATTGACTTTCAAACGGCTGAACCAGTTTTGATTGTTTTTATTTTGTTTGTTTTAAAGGTGACTTGATTGAAAGAGTTCTTAGCTATGATTCGTGAAAATCTGTTCAGCTGTTTGAAGATTATAAGATATTTTATCGGGGATTAAAAAAAACATTTTACACTTGTTATGGCGCTAGTTTCAATTGTAATTAATTTAATTCGGTTTGAATCTTACCTAAGTATATTTACACTTAATTACACATTTTTATGCACCCAACAATAGATACGTACTTATACAACAAAGTATTAAAAAAAACTTTGGCACCTGTTATAAAACAAAATGTTTATAAAACTCATCAAAAGTTTACATGACAAAATGTTTCCCTCAACGCAACATTTCACCCCACTAAACAAACTGTACACTTCCATAGATACAAAATTAATTAAAGTTTCAACCCTCACTGTAGTCGTTTGTTGCTCGTTGCCATGGTGCTGTTAAAACCCCCGATAGGCTGACGTTTTGCAATTTTTCCACTCCAATTTGGCCCTATCAATACAGTACAAAAAAAACTACTTGCATATACTGACTATAGGTTCTGTATACTATATATATAGGACTATGAATGCTGGCATATGCAGTAATTTTGTTTTGCGATGTACATTGCAATTTCGAAAGCATTTACTTTTTACAAGCTTTTATTCAAAGATTTTCTAAAGCTTTTATTCAACTTGCAATGTTTCTTAGCTTGTTTAAGTCAAATCTTGCAAGTTGAATTAGAACCAGTTCCTTCTTACCGATTTTGCATATACCTTTAGTTCTGGTGACAATATTATATAATATGCAATTCCCAATATTGTAATATTTTCAAAATGGCCGCCAAAATAAAACAAAAATATTTAAATAAAAAAATAAAGGTATCATAATTAAAAACATGTTTCTAAAAATGATTTAGGTTTTTTAAAATGATTTTTGACAACAGGTTGTTATATTGTGGCCTTACTTAGAAACCTTAGTTAATTTTACTTTGTTAACTTCTCTAATAGTTACGGTTACGTTGTCTACGGAAAAATGAGATGCAAATTTTAAGCATTGTGTTACTTAACTAAGGTTTCTAAGTAAGGCCGTAAGTTTGTTGTAATTCAGTCATAATCATCAGCCAAAAGACGTCCACTACTGAACATAGGCCTCACCATTAGATCTCCACAAAAAGGGGGGGGGGGGCTAAGATAATCTTTCAGAAGTCCATGTGCGGCTCTGCTCTACGTCAGTGCAAATATCGTCGATACTATAGAGGAGTGCATAGTTTTAGCTTGGGAGATCTATACTTCAGTTCCTTCTAAGTAGAAGACGTTTTTTATGTAGAACCTAATAGGCTTGCGATTGACCGCCAACTCGACTGATGTTAAGCGATGATGCGATGATACTTTAGAAGGTAAGTATAATTATCTAGCGGGGTAATTTTGACAGTGTTCTGGGATCGGTGGCGATCTTGGCGGCTTTGTTGTATTGTGTTTATTTTACTAGTTATTTACCTCGGACTGAAACTTTGTGACCCCTATAAATCTTTGCAAATCATTGACCAATTTGCCCATATTTAAACTCGAATATTATATTGGAATGAACTACCCATTTACTAAATTTCATTAAAATCTAATTAACGATGCGCTAGTTATCATCGAACGAATTTACAAACATACATAGAAACGCCAACTTGTCCCATTAGAATCTGCTTACTTCAATCAATTATGCAATCAATTATCAATTATTTTCTTTCATGCTCAATTATGTTAAAAGCGTGTTTCTGGCTCAACGCATAAGCATTGCCATTCAGCGTGGTAATGCTGCATGCTGGGTACGCTGCTAACTGATAGTGGGCTTGAGCATTTGGATTGTCTTTAGACCTTCAACGGTCTATATAGTCTATCTGTATAAGTAGTGTTATTATTAGCTTGTATTTTGTTTAGTTACTAAAGGTACTTGCCCCCTGTTAAAAGCTGCTTAGTAAATTTGCTTATTAAATTAGTAAGTAGTTTTTAACACAATTGAGCAATGAGTGTTGTACATTTTATGTACAACACGTATTTGCTAAATAAGAGTAAAATTAAAACACTCCGTTTCAAAGTTTCGTAGGTTTCGTAGCGGCATCTTTAGAAGTTTCAACAAATAAAACACATTGATTTTGTTAAAGTATATTGTTTAATACAAGCTGCAGTTTACAACTCTTAACAACACTGAGTTTCTGAGAAACTTGAAAGTTACAATAATTTCACAGTAAATTGTATTTACAATTACAAAACTTAAACAAAATTACAATCCGATTACATTTTCCTTGGCCAAGATGTTGAAACAAACTTCTTTGAAGCTAACAATTTATAAGTGAGTTTATTTATAAAACAATATTTATTTACTAGACTTATTATCCCACTATCCTTAACATTATCCTAAACATAGTAAAATATTTTCTTAAAAAGTTTCTTTACAAGCAATTTTAAACTATATTTTTATTTATAACTAGTAACATAATAATCGTACTGGTATATAGATAGAAATAAAATTCGTTTTTAAACAATGGCTATGAAAACTAAGTGTGAGATTCATACAAGTGATGGTTGCGGAGAAGTCAGTCTTTACCTCACTAAATTAGGGAGAGAAAATCAACTACACTTTGTACGCTACTGTACTGATCACTTTTTTCTGTATCAACGAGAGATCGTAGAAAGATCTGAGTCCATCTGCGTCAACGTAAGAATTAGATGAAAATTCAAAAAGTCCGTCTCTCTCCACTCTCAACACATCTTCGCAGCGCTCGTGCAGCATCGCTATCTTTTCCACATCAGTTATTTCAGAAATTTTCTCCCAAAAATTCGGTTCGTTCCAAACAACAGAGTTCCTTGTATCGCGTTGGTTTTTCAAGAAAGCGTACACTGAATTTTCCGGTTCGATATCTACAAATACGAAGACTGAATCTACCTGTCTCGACATTTTACTTTGTATCTTTTTTATGTCTACGTGACTGTACTGCGACATTAAATAGTTGGGTGAAAAAATTATTATCACTATGTAGCTGGGAGGGCAAAGGCAATCTCTCAGCCATTTGTGCAGTTTCTCCCTTTTTGTTGGAATTGTAATCATACTCTTTGGTCTTGGGAATCCAATTTGAGACTTTCCATATTTCATCAATCCGGGCATCAATTGCTCGTCAACGAATTTACTATCTCTAGAATCGAATCTGACTAACATCGCGACGTTTCCCTTATCGTAGTAAATTGAAACTGCGCTTTTGTCAATGGGTTTTATATGCGGATTTTTATCGTAATGCTCACAAATCTCAGTTTTGATTTCGACAAATGTGTGCAATTTCTTTTTGAAAAATCCACAGAAATATTTTCTAACGACAATGCAAATGATGACGATAGTGATATTAAGAACTGCCACCGTCACTAATAATGATGCAAAGACAGTTAATCTCATGTAGCAACTTTGCTTGGTCCATAGCGAGCATTGAATTTGTTTCAAATCCACAATCTGAAATAAAATAAAACAACTGACACATGACGACACATATTATATTCTACCTATTAATATCTGACACTAATATGTCTATATGCAAGACTGCTAAATACACCTATACCTATAATTTGAAATAAGACGTTTAATTTGGAACAGTAATATAATTTCTATCTACTCATATAATGGTACTAAACTCATGGTACTCGATATGGCTGTATCGATTATTTTAATTTGGAAAATATGACGAATCATGTACCTGACGTTATCAACATCAGTCAGAAGACGTCCACTGCTGAACATAGGCCTCCCCCTTTAACCTCCACACTGAACGACAGCCTGCTTCTTGCATCCACTGGATGCCCGCGACTCTCACAATGTCGTCGGTCTTGCGCCTGACATTATATGGAGGTATATTTTTTTTCGTAACCATGCATCCTTCAGTCGGAATAATAAACAGGTTTACAGTGTATTCAATAATTCAAACAAGTTACAGTCAGAGTCAAGCAAAGTAAGTCACAGTCAAGTCCAAGTCATAGCCTAATAAAGTGGTGGAGAATTTACTAGGGGCTTCTGTGGAATTTTGAAAACATCACGAAAATACATGTCACCTCATTATATCTCACCTACAATACCAATACCAACCAATACTTCTACACTCGACCACGTTCACGAACACTTAATCAATAATAATCCACCATTATAACATATTAACACTTGAAATAACACAAGTTTAGGAAATACAATGGGGCGACATGTATTTTTTTCAGGTTGGCGATAAACTCATGGACGTATCATATTTTTCTGAGATGCCAGCTACGTTATTAACACGCCAACTCATACAATTGATGACTTTACAATTAGGTTGGTCTGCGTAACCATTACCCCCAACCCGAAGATGTAATTAGAAACACATTGCGTATAAACTTACCTGAGTTTTGTAATTATGAGTTAGGAAATCGATGAACAAATAATTGGGGCATTCACAAGTCATGGGGTTGTTTGAAATCCAAATTTGTTTCATCGGCTTCTTTATCAAGTTCTTATAGCTGCCATTTATATTATCTTTCACCTAAAAATAAAAAAATAAACGTTTTATTATTACAACAATTAGGTCTAACGGTTGTGTACTGATAGGGCAGGAATAAGAAAAACGTACGGGCAAATTATAGAGCAAAAAACAAAAAACACAATCGAATTGATAACCTCCTCCTTTTCGAAGTCAGTTAAAAATATTATTGCAATATCATATACTAGTTCCATTAGTATTTTATGTAATACTAGGTGCGCCCCATGGTTTCACCCGCGTTATATACCTCCTTGAAGCAACCTCGTTGGTAGCGACAGCAACCTCCTTTGACTTAAATGAATTTTTTCTATGATGTAATATTATGTCAATGCATATGGCATATGGGCATAATGGCTTCAATTCTTGCTGTTCTATACAAAATGTACGGGAAAATGAATTACCTTCTTAATTTGTTCCCATAATTTTTTTCGTTATTTAATTATTCTGCTATTCGGGGTGGTGAAAAATGGGCGGCTTGTGACAGAAACAATTATTTTGTTGCTTTTAACCATTGACCTATATGAATTACTTTGTTTTTAACTCGTAATGTTTATGCATCTATTGTTTCAGTCGTAAATTTTTTTCTCTTTTTTTCTCTCATTTAATCTATCCCCAAAGATTTTACGAATAGTATGACATCTTTGTTTATCCTGTTTGTGACAATCAGAAAAACATTTTCTAATTGCAAATATACTGACCCCACTGATTCTGGCAACGTATAATAAAATAAACATATACGTAAAGTAGCTGACAGTAGTTGGGAGCGAAAAGGCGAAGATCGGGCTGAGAAGCCTTGGAAAAGTTTGACTGAGTGATGATAATAAATTCCAAATTCAAATGTAACTTACCCAAAGATCATGAATAAAATTGTAGCTTATATCCAAATTATCATGTCCGTTTATCCACCAGTCCTCAAACGTTGTATTGAAAGTATTATGACTTAGGTTCAACAGCCTCAGGTTATAGGTTTGGGCGAAAGGCGATATTCTTTTTACCACCCACGAGTTGTTTCTCATCTCCTTTTCCTCAAAATCGAGCTTATTATAAGCCAGCGATATCGACATTCTCTGTTTATTGTTGCTGAACAAATGCGAGGATATTGTTTTTAGGTTATTGTGCTCCATGTTCAAGTAAATAAGACTCAAGAGCGCCGAAAATGTCGAACTGAAATGAGAAGCGCAACGTTAGATAATTTCGTCGAAAATAAGGTAAAGAGAGAGGATATTAAAAGCAAAGAGTAGGCCTATATTGAAAAACACACAAGAGTTAATAATAGAAGACAAATTATATTAAGTAAGTAGACTTCTGTTTTTTTTTTACTCGTGCTTTCGTCGAAGGTTATTTAAACGTATCTGTCTTTTGGTTAAGGGCTTAAACTATAATAATAATAAATAAATAAATTCATTTATTTCAGGTACTGGTACAGGTACACAGTAAAACAATAGACAATTTATAACGTTCTGGTCACATTTCACACACAATTAAGTTACAAATAAAAATCAATGCATCAAAATAAATAGTTACGTCATGAATCAGAAAAAAAATGACATTAAAATATAAAAATCTACTAATTTAAATAGTAAAATAGTAAATTATGCACCTAAATTTAACATTAACTAATGTAATTATCTTTTGTGTTGCATTTTGTCAGTCTACTATTTAACATAATTAAGGTTATGCCGTTAATTGACAATAAAAATACAGCATATTAATAAACGGCATGTCTTTTATTATACTGAAATTAGTGAAATAACGAACTAGAACAAAAAAGGTATTTTCTTTTGTTTGGCGGGTCATTATTATGTGAAAATGCAGCCTGACCACTGACTTTCCACTTTAATAGGCCGGAGCTCATTAACTAACTGCTTAAAAAGTGGTAAATAAGTTCGAATCATCAGGAGTCGAGATCATAAGTACATTTTGCACAACGTCTTCAAATAAGACAGAATTTGTAAAAAATTATGAACATCTTCACAGTAAATATAATCAACTCACCCGCAAATCTTTGTCAACAAATTATGATTCAAATTAAGTATTTCCAATCTTACTAGAGATGAAAATAACTTCGGTTCCAATGAATTCAGTTTATTGTGACTCAAATCTAGTTCAAGTAAATTAATCTGGTCATTGAAAATAGCTTCCGGCAGTGTTCGCAAATCGTTGTACGCTAGTGATATGTTTGTAATTTGAGGTGAATTAGCAAATATATCGTACGACAGTTTTTCAAGTCCACTTCTTTGTATATAAATCTGCTTCAGATTGACCATACCTCCAAACAAATATTTCGGTAATCCTACCAGTTTTGCGTCATTATTTAGTATGACAACAGTCTCAAGGTCTTCGTTGTGTTTGAAAAGATTCTGAGGTAACGATGAAAACTTGTTCGAAAACAACGTCAGTTTCTTTAATTTTCTCAATGGCTTGAAAATCGACGAGGGCAACTCGTTGAGGCCATTTGAACTTAGATCTAGTTCTTCTAGCACGTCTACTCCAATGAAAAGGTCCTTCGAGAACCACGTGACGTTACTTTGCCATAGCGACAGTTTTCTCAAGTAAGATAAATGAGAAAATAAGTTTGAAGATATATTGGTCATATGATTGTGACTTATTTCTAAAGTTTCCAACTTCTCTAAAGGTTTAAATAGCTCCTCGGACAAATTTATGGTATTTGACCGAATGTTCAACCAAGTCAATTTATTAATGTCAGTAAATAGGTTATCTGGTAAGTGTGAAACTCCATTGATTGAAAGAAGAAGCTTGGTGAGATCTTGTAGTCCAGAAAAATGCTTTCTATCAAAGTATCCCGATAGATTCTTTGCGTTTTGGAATATTAACGCCATAGTTTTCGATACTCCAATGTTTGTCAAAACTTCTTTGAACGATGACGATGGCAATGGACAGTCTTTGAAACTGACCGACTTGAAAGTATTCATACGATTGGCACATTTTGGTAGCTTACTATAGTCAAGACTAGTTGCGTTCTCGCATTTTATGCTTATATAAGTGTTTGGTAGTAAGTTTATCTTTACTGTGCGACCTGGAAGAAATATAACATGTATTATTTTAGCACTCGTAGTAACAACCAGCCGGTTTCAACAGATCATTGAGCAAACGAGGTTCCACAATTTTTTTCTGGTATAACTACGAGTAGTTTGTACAGCCGAGCATCGAGATTTTTCGTGTTTCGAACAGTACTTTATAACTAGGACTACTTGTCTGAGACCAACAATTGTTTAATCATATTGTAGGTTTTCTGGGGACCTGTAACTCTGACAGCAGTGTTGTCTGTTTTGCCTTTACAAAATGAATTTGTGAAAGTATACCGTTTCGAGCCAATTTTATTAAACAGTGAAAGGGATTCTGCAGGCGTTAACGTTAAAGTGCACTCACCGTCGATGTTGCAATTGAGTTCGACGGCGAGCGTGCCACCGCAAACGCAGTTAGGGTCATTTGGACACATGACCCGCGCAGCGCCAATTATTTGTAGTGCCAGCATGATCGCCGCGGCACATACGAGCTTGCGATCCATCTCTCACGTGTCACATGTATCACCAGTCACATCTACTTCACACCGGTCAACTGCGTCGCTACCATTCTCCTCATACTACCCGTCCTCTTTATCGCATTCATGTTTCATCGAGCCTGCGGACAAAAGATTTTTGCAAATGATACAAATTGTTTACAACCTGATGCACACTGGATATCATTTTGTATTGGCAGCACTGGAATTGATTCTGCTATTCAAAGTTTACAAACAGCGTCGACAAAAAGCGGTGGGAGATAAATCGCTGCGCCGGCGAAAATAATGGATATGTCTGGCGAAGGCCAGTTATCTCGGTCCGCCGCATACACCTATTTACGATGATTAAAATTTTAATACTATTTCAGTCAGTAATTAAGTAAAATAAAATGTAATAATTGTTCGCCTACATTTTATGTATGATTAGATACAATTAAGAATCATACTATCACTGAAAAAGTAATAAAATATTGTTATCATAATTTTTATGTGTTTTTTGACTCAGGGGTCATAGATCCGTCCTTTAGAAGGCGTTAGTGAAGCCGTAGCTTTTTTGCCTTTTTTAGGGTCTACGCCGTCTAAAGTTATATGATTATTTACGGGATATTTACCGTGGTAAGGTTGTGGAATAAGCTCCCGGTAAGAGACTAAGAGAGGGTAGATCGTTATGTCTGCACCTAACTTTTTAACTGTTCAACCAACCACCCGCATTCTTCAGTCTTCCCGTGAACATGTAACTGCGCCGAAATATTGGGAGCTCATTCCACAACCTTACCACGGTAAATATCCTGTAAATAATCATAAAACTTTAGTGAACAACCGTGATAGTTTATAACAGTGTTCTACGCTGTCTGTTCTAAAAACGTTCATAAAGAGAACAATTATGTTTAAACCCTAATAGATAGCCAGTTTAAATTTTTACATCACATTTATAACACAACAATAAAATAGAGAGAAAATAAAAATTAAGGATCTCCTCAATCCCCATGCAAAAAGGTGCTTTTTTCAATATCTATCTTTGGCTAGTTCATAAAAACAGTAATGCACACAAGCGTCAAACTTGGTGTGAATTTCGTGCTAACGCTACAGTAAAACAATAATGATAGATCAATATCTACGCGGGTAAAGCCAAGCGGCTCAGCTAGTATTAATCAAATAAACTTATTACCGAAAGCAACCGCTCTCAGTCTGTTCCCATTAAAAATTTATAGAGTGAGGATATTTTATGATTCAGGGTGAGAATAATTATCTGAACATTATTCTCAAGGACATTTGAAATTGGTCTGAAAACATGTGGTGGATAGCCTTGGGACTCGCTTTGTTCATTCCCTTTGTTATTTTTGGTTATATTCAAATTACAAAAGCGGATGAGTACTGTAATTACTTAAAGTGCTACGTTTAAAAAAACGTTACGTAACGTTAACGTTATGCTACGTTCAAAAAAAAACGTTACGTAACGTTAACGTTATGCTACGTTTAAAGACAAAAGTAATCATGTACTGTACACTAAACTTATACATTTTATTATGAGACGATTCATAATACAACCGTAGCTTAAATAACGATCTGTATCGTTTTATTACGTTTACCCTGAGATTAAACATAACAGTGAGATATGCCTTAAGACTATAGGCCAGGCTTTTCTAAAAAAGTATTACTTCGTAAAAATGCTGATCATATATGCTAGACAGAGAGCTCACTATAGCGCGTTATGATGTCAAGCCGTGCGCGCTCCGTAATAATGCTATACTAACACACGCTTTGCGGGAGAGGGACAGAGCATCCGCTCTTTAACCCCACCAATAACTTACAATTATCTCAGATTTTTATGTCTATTTAATTATATCTACCTACCTGTTATCTATACTAATATTACAAAGAGGAAAGATTTGATTGTTTGTTTGTTCGTTTGTTTGCATTGTATAGGCTCCGAAAGTACTGAACCGATTTGAAAAATTCTTACACTATTGGGAAGCTACACTATCCCCGAGTGTCATAGGCTATAATCTATACCCGTGCGACATAGGCTATAATCTATACCCGTGCGAAGCTGGGGCGGACCGCTAGTTTGTAATAAATGAAACATTAAGACACAGGCATATTATCGTGTGTTCAATTTTTTCCATTTTTCACACATTTTGAGACAAACATTAAGTTATAGTCTATTAAAGAGAGTCATTAAAATCGTTCAGGTGCTTTTCGGCTACCTCTTAACGCGGGCTCGAAACAGCGCAATGCGGAAAATCACGCAAACGCGCCGTGATACGGTTTGCGGTCGCACATGTTTTTGCAATCACGTAAACAACATATAATCGATAAAGAACGACACTTGCACTGCAGAATCGCTTAAACCCGGTAGCCGTAAGGCCACTGTATCGTGGAGATATCGCGTAGAATACAAGGAAATCTGAGTATTGAGATCTTGCTGTTGAAAAGGTCAGAAGATTTCGACCACTATGAAAAAATTAGCTACCTTCTAAATTCATGTCAGCCATCCATAAACCAAAAGTTCGCTGTTGAATAAATAACTGGCTAACAGGAAAATCAAATTTATTTTGTTGACATTCCTATTTCGGGTTTCCTGAAAGCATCCCTTCAGGGGATTGCGGACAGCGCGAGTTAGAAAAACTACTTTTCTTTTGTTCTACATGCAAACTCAATATATATGGATAGATCAGATCAAATAACCCACAATCCATCACTGCTCTCTGTACTTTGTTCCAGGAAAACGGTTTATGAATTCGAGCATCATCTCATACGATTATATTTTAAGAACATTCATCGCATTCGTTTCCTTTTACAAAATACAATCATATCAAGTAGAAAGTAGTAGATTGCCCCATTGGCCCAGTTGGCAGTGAACCTACCTTCTGCGCTTGAGGGCGTGGGTTCTATTCTCACCTTGGACAAACATTCATGTGATGAGCATTTGTGTTCATTCTATATCTGGGAGTTATTATCCATTTATGTATTAAAAAAAATAAAATTACGATATATCACTCTCTCGCAGCCATAATTACATCAGCCATAATTACATCCTGAACATTTATTTTATAAATAATTTATATTTTTATTTACAATTAGCTATACCTATTGCAGTTTAATAGTTATATAATTATAGTTATTTTATTATTAAAATAGTATTTTGACAGTTATTATGTCAAGTTATAGACTTATGAGCGCGTTAAAACTGTGTACTATCCGTTAACTGCGCAGCAATTGTGCACCAAAACTGCGACTTGCGGGAAAAAAGTTGTTAATCATTTATTAACTATAACACAACAGGGTCTAGTCTAGTCTTCGTCCCCATATTTAGAAACGCTATAAAATTCCGTCGAATCCTCACCATGAGTGCTCACTTTGCTAAGGTTTCTTTTGTTGGTCCTCCAAGCCGGAGGTGGAAATCTTGAGAGACGACTAATAATGCCATTCACGAGGGATCATAATTGGCATTGACGTATCTCAAGATTTTCACAATCCACTTTAAATAAGTAAAAGGTGAGACATTACGTCATAGATGACATCAACAGATCTGTAAACGTGTTCTAAATGTTTATCGGGACTTATCACGTATTATTTAATTTTGGTAAAAATATGTACCTTTTGCTCAACGTTTCGACCATGTTACAATGGCCGTGGTCACAAGCTGACTGAACATTGCGGGTGAGTCCAGCGAGAAGAGCAGGTGTTTTGTTCTCTTACCCCCACTTGATCTTGAAAAATCGCAGGGTTGTCACTACGACACACAACGCTGACTGTATCGGTAAATATCCTAGTACCTACACCGCGGTTTGTACCCTTGCTTACTATGGGATTCCACGACGCCGTTAATTTAAATCCATCTTCCCGGTTGAAATTGCGATGTTTTCTAATTTCAATCGCTTCACGAACCATTTTTGAAAAATAATGTCGTTTATTGGTAAGGACCTTCGGATCGTGGAGCTCGATCCAGTGACCAGATCCCGCCTCAAGCAAATGTTCTGCAATATCCGACTTCTGTGTCTGGCGATTTTTGAAGGCCGCGAAAGGTTCATATTTTTACCTAAATTAAATAATACGTGATAAGTGCCGATAAACATTTAAAACATGTGTTCAAACGAGGGCCTTGTATGCCATGGTCTCGGTCGTATTGGAGCAACGTAGGGATTCTGCTCCCTTTTGATTGTATATGATGCTTTGAAAAACGGGGCTGGCATAATCGCATAGCGACTAAAGCCCCAAACAAAAATTAGATTTAAAAAAAAAAAAAAAAAAAAAATCGCGAAAGTTTAAAAATTACTAGATCTGTAGACATACTATATTTTTACAAATTTGAAGAATTTTATAAACTTTATGTTATGAATGTACAAGTGTGTGACATGTAACATTATTTTTGTTTAACTTATTATTTTTGTGATATAGTTAATTGTTGTATATGTTTGTATTATCAATCAATAAATTATTATTTTTCTCACTTTTTAAGTAAACATTTATTGACTTGTAAATTGCCAATTTATCATTAAACTAGCTGACCTGACAGACGTTGTCCTGTCTTACAACTGTCAAACACGCAAAGTCAAAATTATAAATCTGGTTTTCTTACACCTTGGGTTACATTATTGGAGTTTTAGTAAGGATCCCTATTTTTTTGAAAATATAATATAGCCTATGTTACCTGGGTATAGTGTAGCTTCCCAACAGTGAAAGAATTTTTCAAATCGGTTTAGTAGTTTCGGAGCCTATTCAATGCAAACAAACAAACAATCAAATATTTCCTCTTTATAATATTAGAGGAAAGTCACCAAATATGGAATAGTATCCTAATATGGAATACCTTCATTTCTCTAAGACTTAAGTATGAAACGCAACACTCGACCATCTTCTGTTTCATTCGGTCTACTACCTATCGCCGATAGGTAGGATAGGAATGAAACAGAAGATGGTCGAGTGTTGCGTTTCATACTTAAGTCTTAGAGAAATGAAGGTATTCCATATTAGGATACTATTCCATATTTGGTGACTTTCCTCTAGTATAGATAATGTATGACTTATTAAGATAACCTAATTTTATCGACTAAAATGACAAAACACGACTTGATGTACCTTAAGGGTGAGGATAGGAAAAGATAAAGTAACGTCTATAAATATGGGAGTAAGTCCTATGATCATACTATTCACAAACTTCTATAACATCAAACATTACAGAAATAAATAAAATAACAGTTTGCTGGCTTCTATCGTGACGGATCACAATATTTACAGTCATTATCATCATTTATTTCTTGACCTCTTAGAGAGAGAGAGAGAGAGAGAGAGAGAGAGGATGAGCCCTAACCCACCATGCTGGCTCAGTGCATGTTGATGATTATCAAATATCTTTGAACTATTGAGGTCCTTGTACATACCGGTTTCTCTACGATGTTTCCCTTCACCCTTTTTGAGCGATTCCATTGCAACTGCGCGTAATTTACTTAAGTACTAAATAAGTCATTAGTGCACGGTAGAGGATTGAACAGGGTGCCGTCAGATTATAAAGCGCACATGATACCGCTCGGCCACCACTGTTCTCTATCAAATTCACATTTCACAATATCTCATTGTTATAATAGCTGTTGAAACGGTGCGCTCATCAGTAATTTAGCATCGACATTGATATACCAGAATTAAATGATATACCGTTATGTAAAGTACTCGATACTAAATAAAATTGCTTTGATAAAAGCCTTAATAAAATAGGCCATATTACTTGTACATGTATACCGCAGACATCGGTCTCGTTTAAGATAAATGACCTCTGGGTTTCGCCAACTTTTTATGCGACTAATTTAATGTATGGCTTCGACTTTCGCAATAAATAACTGTTTCCAGATCTTTTTTCGTTGCCAGAGTTAGAGATAAACTTTGTGAATGTTAAAGGTCGTTTCTATATAAAAACAAATGGCATCGAATTAAATACGGCGTTGAGGAAGTTTATAAATTTTTCGGTTTTACGCCTGTTTAATAAACACGTAGATATATTATAATAATATCAAAAAAAAATATGGATAATATTATTAAAAAAATATTATCAAAAAAAAATTTAAACATAATTTCCAAAAATTTCAAAAGTAAAAACTAAAATATATGTATGTAACTATGTTTGTTCGGGTGGAATCTTGCAACTCAATTTTGAAGTAGATATCTTCAACCGATTGGACTGAAATTTGGCACTCTTATGTACGTTCGGTGACAATGCAATGTTATGGTACCTGCAAGCTGGTCTGATGATGGAGACAGAAGGTGGCCATAGGAACTACTAAATGAAAGGACGTAACCCCGTTACGTCGACGTTTGGGTTCATTGGGTTTGTCTTCCCATGCACTTTGTCCTAGGTGATAAATTCAATATGGCGGCCGCCTCAAAATGGCGGACAAAATGTTCACATCATGATATGGGCATCAAATAAAAGGGTTTTATGAGAAGAATACGAAAAAGCTATCGCTAGCGTGTTATATTTATTTATTCGCAATTTCCTTTATTTTTGTTTAACGTCAAATAGTATTTTAACTTTATCATTCCAATTGTTCTGGTTCTGTCGTAATTTTACATCACCTCGTTTACAAGTACGTACATTACAAGTTCAAAAGCAGATTACCTGCATTGCATAGATACCATTTATTAAATGCGATTTAACTAAGACTAACTCAACAGAAAAAAATAAGAAAATCCATAATTAACGATCGTAATTTACAGTCAAGAAATCGTATGGAGCAGGTGATATTTATTTCGTGATTTCAGGGATAATTCTATTGTAAAAGTTGTTCAAAATTATAAGATTAACGGCTTATACAGCCTTTCGACGTTACTCTGTAGTCTGTACAGATGTTTATTAATTTTTTGTTCCATTTTTGATATAATTTATTCGATTTCGATTGCTAATAAAATAAAACAAGAAATGTATACCTGTAAGCCCTTTACTCAACAATTTTAGAACACTATGTTTTGTTACTTTGTACTCTAACAATAAATTCATTGTCTAAATAATATTTACTATCGGTTGTGCCTCTTACTGTTTATTTTATGTTAACAATTTATATAATACCAATAATATTGTACGTAATTTTTACTACCATGACATAAAACCCCGCGCCGGAACGTGCTAAGCACATATCTACTTAGTTTGTCTTCAAACACGATAATAACTTCCTATAGTTTTATGCGCTAGGTTTTAGATATTTTGCTTGTGCTGTTTTCAGCTTTACAGCTTTTAGTGTTAAGGTGTGCTTTTGCTTATTTGGGTTCGGTATATTCCGCTCGGGGTTGTGAATAAAGTCGGGGTATCAGGTGTGGTACGGCCGTAAGCTAGAGGATTTAAGGCTTCACATTCCAGGTGTTGCATTAACAGTTAGGAGGTACAATTAGATTAGTTCTAGTATTTACACTGCTCACGGGAAAGACAATTTAAGTTTGTTTGGGAATGGTTATGGGGTAATTATTGTTATGCTTGTTTTTAATTAATTTTTTTACCCTTCTATCAATTCTAAGACGAGACTCTCAGGCTATGATATTACAATATAAAAGGGTATTTTTTGTTCTCAGAAAAATATTTTAAATAGTTCTTTGTAGTAAAGTTTTGGTAGTAAAATTTTATGTAGATCTATTAATAAAACAATCAAAAAATGTGCTAGTATACATTTTGCAAGAGACATAAATGACATGTCTATAACGTGTCAGAAATCATTTCTTAATCCTCAAATAAACAGTTGTTGATAACACTATATGCATTGCAAAATGATCACGTAAATCTCAAATTCTGATATTTTATCAGCTCTATGATGTTGCTAACTGTATAACTCAAGCTGTTTAGATTCTACGCCCCCTCTTCTCCCCTTGCCTCCCGTTTTCAGTGTCATACGTTCATTTCTAAACTCGTGACATAATTTTTATTACATTTCAAAAAATAAAACTAGTTCAACATAAAATGCGGATATGTGTTTATTGGTTTGTTCGTTTTTCTTTCACGTAGCAACAGAACAATGATTCGGAATGATGATTTGTATATAAATATATACTAGCAGTCCGCCCCAGCTTCGCATGGGTATAGATTATAGCCTATGTCACCCGGGGATAGTGTAGTATCCCAATAGTGAAAGAATTTTTCGAATCGGTTCTGTAGTTTCAGAGCCTATTCAATGCAAACAAACAAACAATCAAACCTTTCCTCTTTATAATATTAGTATAGATATAGTAGGAAACCTGGAGAATAATATAATATAGTATACTTTTTATGGCGAAAAAAATACGGTTTCTGAGGGTTTGTCCGCGCAAGTGATACTGCGAGCCACAGCTAGTTACTTACTTAAATAATAATTATACATAAGAATTTCTTCTTTGAGTTACTCCTTAAAATTATTAAGAGGTCTAACAAAACTATTGCTATTATTAAATCAACAATCAATCGCAAAATAGTATTCGTATAGGACTGGTAAAAAAAACGATAGAGCCAAAGTAAATGAATTGTAGGACCACCTCAAGAGCTTCATCTACATTTCATCTACATCTTCATCATTCCATAGGCGGGAACTTGTAATTGGCCCAGTCACCTAATCATGTTTGTTTAAATGAGGCTGTCAAATGGCTCAAATGAGCTCAAGTTTATTGCTGGGATTTGAATTCCCACCCAGTGGTTTAAGATTCGTATGCACTAACTACTGAGTTATCATCACTACAATATGATAATATTGCCGTATGCTCGGGGTTTCTCTACGAGATCAAATCCGAAATGAGGAGATCCGTAGACGAACGAAAGTCACCGACATAGCCCACCGGTTTAGCAAGTTGAAATGGCAGTGGGCAGGGCACATATCACGCAGAACAGATGGCCGATGGGGCCGAAAGGTTCTGGATTGGAGACCACGGACCGGTAAGCGCAGCGTAAGACGTCCACCCACAAGATGGACAGCCAACCTAAAAGAAACCGCAGGGAAACGCTGGTTGCAGGCCGCTTCCAACCGGCCTCTTTTGGAGATCGATGGGGGAGGCCTATGTCCAGCAGTGGATGTCAGATGGCTAAACTGATGATGAGAAGCAATGTTGAGCTGTTTGCTATATTTTTTGATCACTATGATTTTTGCCCCAATTTGTACAGCCCCCTGGCTCCGTCCTACGGCTGAAATGATGATGATGATGAATATGATAATATTTGTTAAATTATAAGTAAGAGAGTAAACAAGCCAATTACCAGCGCACTATAAAACTCCAGTCTGATAAACAAACTATATTTACAAACTAAAATGATTTATTCCACTAATTTAAACAACTACTGAGCATGTACCTATTCTGATTTAAAAAACCGTGTAAGATTAATTAACCTTCATAAATTAATAAATTGATCAATTAAAAATTATTAAATTATTTAAAAACTAGCGGTCTGCTCCAGCTTCGCACAGGTATAGATTATAGCCTATGACACCCGGGGACAGTGTAGCTTCCCAACAGTTAAAGAATTTTTCAAATCGGTTCAGGAGCTTCGGAGCCTATTCAATGCAAACAAATAAACAAACAAACAATCAAATCTTTCCTCTATACAATATTAGTATAGAAAAACGATAAAAGAGCTGACTATCTTCAAAGGGCTGAACAGATTTTCTTGAATCATATCTCAGGAAACTCTCTATCAACTCATCTTTTAAACAAATAAAAACTAAATCGAAATTGGTTCAGCCGTTTGGTAACTACGATGCCACAGACAGACAAACATTAAGCTTATACCACTCCTCTTTTTGCGTCGGGAGTTAAAAAGAAAATACACTGAAACATCCACGGAATTTTAGGATAATTAAAGCTAAACAAAAACTAACAACACTTCGCAGAAGTACCTCCTCAATTTCACATACACTCGGAAAACGGAAACACAATACAAAAAACGAGGCATTGTTTAAGGATCTCGCGAGATCCCTCCTCAGCTTCAAAAGGGCTAATTAATTAACTAAAGCCCCGCGTAATGCTGAATATGACCCAGGATGCGACCCCTTGGGCACGGAGAAGCCTTACGGATCTACTTAGTTGTATTTGTATTGTCACTAAGTAAAAAAATTACAAGTATAATAATTACTATATATAATAATTATTATAATTGTAATTTTTTTACTAGTCGACATTCATTCCCATAACGTTTTAAAGGCTTACGGATTTACATAGTTGTATTTTGTATTGTCACTAAGTAAAAAAATACGAGTACAATAATTATTATAGTCTACATTCATTCACATAACGTTTTAAAGACTTACGGATTTACATAGTTGTATTTTGTATTGTCTCTAACCAGAAAATTACAAGTATAATAATAATTATAATCTATAGTCATTCACAAAACGTTTTACAGGCTTACGGATTTACTTAGTTTTATTTTGTATTTTCACTAATCAGAAAATTACAAGTATAATAATAATTATAATCAAAAGTCTTTCACATAACGTTTTATAAGCTTACAGGTTTACTTAGTTGTGTTTTGTATTATCACTAATCAGAAAATTACAAGTTTAATAATTATTATAATCTACAGTCATTCACATAACGTTTTACAGGCTTATGGATTTACTTAGTTGTATTTTGTATTGTCACTAATCAGAAAATTACAAGTATAATAATAATTATAATCTAAAGTATGTCACATAACGTTTTATAAGCTTACAGGTTTACTTAGTTGTGTTTTGTATTATCACTAATCAAAAAATTACAAGTATAATAATTATTATAATCTACAGTTATTCAGATAACGTTTAAAAGGCTTACGGATTTACTTAGTTGTATTTTGTATTGTCACTAATCAGAAAATTACAAGTTTAATAATTATTATAATCTTCAAAACAGCTGGACCGATTTTTACAAGACTTACACTGGCAGATAGCTGATATTATAAGGAGTAATTTAAGTTTAATTTCTTGAGAGCATCTACGCGAGTGGAACCACGGGGCGCAGCTACACATAATTTAAAATTGTAATACAAATCTGAAGTCTTATTAGGATTGGGTGACCTAAATAACTGTATACTACAGTCTTCTACTGATTCTACGTGAAAAAAGAAACAAGAAAGCATACTAAGGTCAAAGAGAAAAAGTGTAAGTAAATGTAAAAAGACAATTCGTAACATCTTACCTGTTGCGATAAATCTCATCCAAGCACTTAATTATGAACTAGATAATAATTTAACACTGTTAAGTAATATTACGAAGTTAATTCTAAGAGTATTTGAGTTTGATTACTTCAATAACTAATTACAATATGAATTATTACAATTATTATTATTCTACGTGAATGTGGCGTAGGTCGTAGGCGCTACGAGTGCCTGCTACGACAGCTACGACGCGACTGCCGCGCTACGCCGCCGTCGCAAAGGCTACGAGGGCAGACTGCAAATAGAGCCGGTCGGAAGATGTCGGCAAGTGGCGGAACCAGCCGAACGCTACAAAGTAATTTAAGGCATGTCACATATTGTGTGACAAAATTACTAGAATATTCGAGTAGCAACGATCCTACTATTTTAATATTTTCATTTCGAGGTGGACTCTTTTTTTTTTTTTTGTTAACCTATACTGTCCCACTCCTGGGCAAAGGTCTCCCCCAATTCTTTCCAGAGAGTGCGAAACAAAAAAATTTACTACGAAACATTTTTTACACCACAACAGGTTATTATATTAAAATAGCTAAGAACCACCTGCTTTTTAATAAGAAAGCTGAATTCATGAATTTATATCGAAATAACTGTTTTAATGAGAAATTGTAAGTTTCATACAAACACACTAACAAACTAATTTTAATGATATTCATTCGTTTGTTAGTGTGCAACTTTGCATAATACTTTTCCATTCCGTGGTGAGTAAAACATCGAATAAAACGTAGCAGTAGCTCCTTTAACCAAAATAAAAACATAAATAGCTCAAAAACTAAATAAATTATTAACCATTTTGTACTCAGACATAATGATATGATTTTTATCCTGCCGATACCCAAATTTTAAAATTATCAACCATAACAAATAGCTTTGTTAACAAGCATTTATTATTTCCAATACAGAAAACCCTCTACAAAATTTATGTAAAATTTTCTGTACAAAGTGTCAATTATGTCTTGTGGCAAACACAGTCATGTTATTAAATGCCTATTACTAACATTATTTTATTCACAATCATTCATCGATAACAACTACCTTACTATGAACACAAATTATTTTTTGGAAAGTCATGTGAAAAAGAGGATTTCATGCTATCGATTCTTGATACGCCTAATACAAAAAGCCTACGCCTCTTCGTAACTCGACGTAACTAAACCGATT
The DNA here is from genome assembly GCA_914767915.1 of Agriopis aurantiaria. Classification (NCBI taxonomy): domain Eukaryota; kingdom Metazoa; phylum Arthropoda; class Insecta; order Lepidoptera; family Geometridae; genus Agriopis; species Agriopis aurantiaria. The sequence goes on from OU611990.1 coordinate 7,542,587, forward strand.
GTAGGGAGTAACGCGGATCCCGATAATCTGTTTTCGGTCCCACGATGGCTTCCGAGCAGATCTGGCTCTACTATAAATCATTTTAGAATGTTTTTTTCGTTCCTTGGAGATATTCGCAAAGGTTTATCTTGTTTCGATTTAGGGTACAGACCTGAGCCTGCATACAAAATTAGGTCTAAGTTTTTCATAGGAAAAATATTTAGATGCGAAAATCCTTTTATCTGTATTATGTTTATTTAGTTTTATAAAAATAGAGAAGATTTTTGTTGACGTTGGGAAACAAAATTATACAAAGTCACCCGTAACGCATCTCGTATACTTAGTTGATGCATTCCATGCTTTGATTTATTTTATTCTAGCTTTTACTTCGATTAAAATTAAAATTTATTCAATCCTTTAAACGTTGCAAGTTGTTTCTATAGCACGTTGCATTTTTGTATACCATCGTTGGCAACTTATTTTATACTATTTAATAATAAGCGTGCATTAGACCTCCGCCTTGCCTAATGTTATGCGATGATGCGGTCTACGATGGCACGAGCTTGCTTAAAAGAAACAGATTCACTCGCGACTTTAAGTCACCCAGATTATAACTATCGAGGAAAACTCATTCAGGCAACACTTCCACAGACCAGCAGTTCGCACAAGAAATGTGGAATGAAAGCGCTTTGTACGAGTTTTCGGAATATCAACATTTAATAGTCACTTTTAGTGCCTGCCCTGGCAGTTCAATTGAAAAATTTACAGGAGGTGTATCTCAAACTCTCTGAAATTAATCCGGAAAAAACCGATAGATTAGCAACTTTGCAACAATGTTTAGTGTTTGCTTTTGCGAAAACTGCAGTGCTATTGAAATGATACTAATAATAAAATAAACTCTTTTTATGCAAAAAACGCGTGCAAATGCGTGCATCTTTAATGTAAAAAGCATAAATAGAAATGTTGTCCAAAATAAACATTACCAACAATATTATAATTTAATTAATCTCAAAACTCCCGAAATTAGGGTCAACATACATGTTCTACCAATTTACATACAAAAACAACGTAACTAAACAAACAAACGGCAACTTAAAAGGGTATCATTATTGTATTTTTAGCGGAGAACCTTTTGGTGACACTTGAGTAACGTGCAGAAAACTCGCCCTACCTACTTTTTTGCTGAATAACCTCTCACCGTCCCTTTAAAAGGGAAACAACTAGAAGCTTTTTGCCAAGCGTCGCCTTAATATTAAGGCCACGCACCCGTTCGCGGATAAACACCACCTTCATACGTGAACAGGTGAAGTTAAGGTGCTCATTACATTTTCTCTTTTAAGCGACGAAAAAAGGACACCTGGGCCCCAGAAAATGGCAGCTCTACTTTTCTCTCTCGAATTTTTCGACTTACAATAATAACCGAATGACACATCCTAAGACAAGGGGGAACGTACGTTTGTTTGCATAAGTTATATTGAGCGGTGTTCTCCGAGTTGAATATTTAAGGCTCATGCACGAATACCGAAAATATTTCTTTGAAGCTTCCAAAACACTACTCCGCAGAATACGCAGTTGGAATAAAAAATTCGTTCTATAGAAAACGTGTGTTATGTTTTCTAAGAAAGCTCTTTAAGAAACCTACCTTGTCCGGGATGCTTTTAGCGGAATCACTGTATCGCGTGATCAGTATAATAAAAAGTAATGCTATTTGCTATTAATAAACACGCACGGCAATATAAATCGACTGTTATTTCTTAAAGTGTACCTATGTATTTTTCAAGGTTGAATACAAATCGCCTGACGTCACAAAAGCGTCTGCAAAAGTAATTTCATCGGCAATTGGAAAAGCCCTTCAGTTATTTTAGAAGGCCTGTCTACACAGCTTAACTGTTGCAAAAATAGGATTGCTCCAATAAAGTATTCATGATTCTCTTATAAAAACTTTCACGGAGCTAGCGATAAATATCTCTCACAATATACGAAAATTGAATTCAGTCGGGAGGGTAATAATGTAGGTGCCAGTTGTATTGTACGGGGGACATACATCATCTGCGTGGAGGTACCTGGCCCCAAATTCAGTAGAGGATTTGAATAGATACCCCATATCATAGCGTCGTGAATTGTTCATAAATCTTCTCATATACCGTCTTTTGTTTAGCTCGTCGGAGCGCGTGAATGGGACGAGGGAAGTTTAGGCAAATTCCAATCCCTGCTTTGGGTATGGGGATGGAACGTATCGGGTCTGAGGATAACAAGCATTGTAGTAAACGCTTAGTGTAATGAAGAGTTTCTTAAGTACTTGTAAGTACATGTTTGTTGACGAATTGGTAAAACTATGCTCAACATTTCGTTCGCAAGTACGGTAGGTACTTGTGAATGAAATCGACATCGACATTGAATCGGTTTCTTCTAAGCAAGCGTGCTTCATCATAGACCGCATCATCGCTTAACATCAGGCGAGTTGGCGGCAAAGCGCAAGCCTATTTAAAAAAAATGTGTCTAGAAGGTATTAAACTGGGTTAGTGCATAGGTCTCATTCTACGGAACAAATCGGCGTCTTCTAATGTGTTTCATCATAAACAGCCTTTTATTGTCCTCTGCTGGACATAACCTCTCTTAATGCAGGCCACTGAGTTCGGTCGGCAGTTCTCTGCATCTGGTTTTTACTTACTGTTTTACGCAGGCTGCAAACTCTACCTGCTTTGTGTCCTAACACTACATTTGCTTAGGTAATCTTTACTATAAAAATCGGGCGTCTATTGGATGCAGAAGACAGGCTTTCGTTCAGTGTGGAGGTTAAAGGGGGAGGCCTATGCGTCTTTTGACTGATGATGATGACTATAAAAATCGTTTACCCCGTCGGCTATCGATTCCTCCCCGAGGCAATGTGGCTGGCCCACTTCAGCTTAACTAATTCTTTGAGCTAGTATGTCGGTAACTTTGGTTCTATGTTGCATCACTTCGTTTCGAAGTCTGTCCCGTATAGAAACTCCGAGAGTGGCCGAGCGAATATTATTTTGTGCACCACCTTAACCTTGAGTGTCCACATCTCGGCACCGTATGTCATTACGGATAAGAAACACTGATTCCAGACTAGATAATGTGGTATGGACGACGTGGAGAATTGACAGAGCTTACCAAATGAAGCCCAACTGAATCCTTCTATATTCTTGTATCCTGAAGTTGTTCTTGCCTAACTGCCGGGTTTGCTTTAGGTATACTTAGATACTTACTCTTAAACAACTTCAAGGTAAATGTCTACTATCGACCCTGAAACTATTGTTTGATGATAAACGCAAGTTATTATCAAATATTAGTTCCGGGGTACCGGGGTACCAGGGTACCTTTAATCCGATCTTCATGTTATTGTGTAAGCAAGTAGTTCATTCTAATATAATTTTTAAGATTGTATATGTCTAAAGTCAGTCCAGGGATTACAAAGATTATAAGAGTCGCGAGGTCATAGTTCGAGGAAAACTACTAGTTAAGAAGTATTTATACAAGGTTACGCGAAAAGGGTTTACTAAGCCTAAAGGGGTCCGTTATATTCATCATTATGAACAACTTTAACTATGGGACCAACATTGAAATCACAAAAAAACCGCTGTTCCATACATTTTGTCGAGTGTCAATGACCACTTTCTATTGAACAGCTGATATTTTTTGACGTGACAACGTCTAATAAATCGATGAACGCCGGCTGCACGCGCGAAAAAGGATGACTCATTGTCCGGTTACGCTCGTTGTCCCGTTACGCTCATTGTAACGTTACGATCGGAGCGAGAGCGCTACACGAGCGAACGAAAGGCACGATCGTTGTCACGTTAAACTATCGTCCGTAAACCGACTTTACAGACAACCAATTTTTTCCCCGATTTTAGAGTTGCTCCCGTTCTGGGGGTCCATCAAAAGGGTTGTTGATAGTCTTTAAGGATCGGCAACGTATCTGTGATGCCCCTGGTGTTGTAGGCGATGGTGATCGCTTACCATCAGGCGGCCCGTCAGCTTGTTTGCCACCTACGGCATAAAAAAACTAAAAGTTGTTAATAATTATGGGTACTATCCTTTTGGCTTAATACACCCTTACCGCGTAACCCAGATCTACCTGGTACTTCATGTATGAAACTTAGAATAATGCAATGCTTTGTACAGTGTACATTTCATAACTGACGCAGTAACACTTGACTCGCTTCAAGATATAACAGTAACTGCGCTCCTTACTTTATTGTTCAACTTAGTTTGTGAATTTTCCTATTCAGTGAATCTCTTTAGTGCCGACGAGCCGGTTAATAGACAGTAAGAGATTCGTCTGGAGTTTACTGTGGAACAATTACTTGCACATGGATCTTTTGCACAGATCTTTTCGCAGACCATATCGGTCTGCGAAATCAATTTTAGAAATTGTTATATTTTTTATTACCGAATTCTGGTGCCTCTCCAGTATTAGATAGTCAGCTGTCAGTTCAGTTATTTTTTGTATCTTAAGTTGAGCAAAAAAGCTGTTTTTCACTGGAAATGCTTGTCTATATCCAGAGTTTTCGGAACCGGTCGATATTTTTTTCCTTATTTTATCAACTTATTAAATTCTTCTGTGCAAGTAATTATTGTTTTTCTGTACTAACTAGTGTCATGTTTTAGATTTTAGTTAGAACAGAAAAAAAGAAAGAAAACATTTATTTTGAGCACAAAACACTACATTATCAATATTAAAAAACAGAAAAATACAATAAAAGAAAAAAAAGACAAACAGCTTAGTTGTACTATGCACTATATAGCTAACTAAAATAAACATTTTTTTATTTTTTTTAAAGAATAAATAACAGATTTTTACTTGCAAGGCTGACTAATTTGTAAGTTTCTTAAAAAAAAACAATTTGCAACGTGTTAAAGTAAAATACGAGTTCTTACTTGGAGATTTTTTTGCAAGCGCGAGCTTATATCTATAAAAAACGAAAGTCTGTAGAAAGAAAAATCTGAACGAATTTTTTTCATATAACCCCGCGCTTTGCATAACTTTTCATAAAACATCTTATTAGCAAAGTCGACAGGCCTCTGTTGCAAATCACTGCACATTTGATTACTGCTGTCTCAATAAGTTAGTTAACTGTCTACGCACGTCGATTAACCCTAACCTCGACCACATGTGCTCATTTATCTCAGTTATTATCATGAGTTCTTCCGGTGACATCGTATCCAATAAGTAAGCTAAAATATGTCACGATAATTTTAACTCAACCAATCGAGGAAGTGAACTTCATCCGTAGGTATCTAAATTAATTTAGCAGCACGCTTGAGAAACAAGGCGTTAGACCGCGTAACACTGAGCTCTACCATACAACTTCCTAATTTATGAAATCTCAAGACGGATGAAGTTAGTATAAAATTATTATCATAATTTCTCACCAAAAACTTCCAAGTGAGTTCGCGCCATGAATATGCAAGGGGGAAGTTCACACAGAACTTTTTATGAGCCCTGTCAGGGTTTCTTGTAATGTTGTTGTAATTTGCATTTTTAACGGCGAAAATGGCTACAGTTTTGTGAAAGACTGGCGGGATCGAATAATTTTTTGTTCAAATTTACGGACCTTTCGTGAAGTGCTTTCTTAGATCTTCGTTGGGATTTATCCTTCACATTAATTTATCAAAATTAACTAGCCTGCAGAGGTTTACCACATTCTTATTGCAGTTTTCATTAGAGTCTGTATTTATTATGTGAAATAAATAATTAAATTATACCAACATTAAGTTTCGTTATTACAATACTAGCTCCTTCCGTGGTTTTACCCGATACCCCGCAGAAACTACACTTTCCGTAATAAAATATTTACATTTATACGGGTATTTATTTTTTATTTTTAATACTTTATTTTACACTTACAAATTACGTAGGAGGAAGGTATGCACAAATGGAGGACTTAATGCTAAACATGTTCTACCAGTCATCCACCAGGTTGGAACGAATATTATGTAGGCGTGCATCAAAAAAGTGATTATAGATACGTAGTTAGACACTAGAAACTGATGCTTTTAAATAGAGCTCACGTAAAAGTCGCTTAAAAACATAACGTGTATAGAGTATGTGTGTTAGTACCAATTAATAAACTAACTCCACACCATATCAAAATATAACACTTTCGCCACGGACACTGCAAAGTGTTCAAAATTTTGAAAATCAAGGTTATATAAAAAAGTAAACAAGTTTATTTATAATACAAACCATTTTCATTGTGTATTTAAAAAAAAAACATTGCATTTTTCTCGGTAACCACAATTGATGGGAGAGACTAGAATCATTATGCAGCATTTATCCATAGTCAGGCTTTAAATCAAAACTTACAATAGTATGAAGTCCGTACGTACAAAGAACCGAGGAACGTAGAATACGAGTAATGTTTCAAAGTAAGATAGAGTGGGTCACACAGGCGTCGAAGAAGAATTCCCTTGAGACTGAGTTTCTCCTTACACAGGCGTATGGATACTTTTGCACTTTGATCCATCTGAGAAGGTGGAAATATATTATTTAACTACATAAAACTGTTATACGTCTACAAAAAATGTGCTGGTATTATACAATTTCTGGTAGTATGGGGTAAAATGTGTATTCTAAGAACATTTTATTGTGGTTTTGTGGTATTAAATTTTTGCCATGTTGTTATGTTTATCATATTATTTCGGACCTTTGATAACTAATGCAAATACAAATTAGTTCATCATTCATTCATCATTAAATACCTAAACTACTTAGCTTATTATACAAACAGTTGGATTCCTCATAGACCTTGAAGGTCTAGAGAAATTCAAAATGCTCAAGCACTACCCAGACCAACCTGATCAGACGCTGTTCTGGTACAGTTGGTCTGGCTACTTCCCAAGCAAGAAAGACCATGGTGACAGAGCTGGTCAACAATGTGTATAAAGAAATATATTATTGTTTTAAGTTTAAAGACAGGATTTAACCAATGCGTGTTGCTAGTGATGAGATATGGTACCGAGACGTGGTCTTATTTTCTGGCTTTTGAAAAATTTCGGAGATACACAGCGGGTAATGGAGACAGAAACTATACATGGAGTTTTTTTGCACGGTAAAATCCGGACCAAATATATTCGCCAAAAAACCACAGCCACTGACATAGCTTCTCAGCTCTTCATGCTGATGATGATGATCATAGTTATCGCTAGTTCGAGCACCAATTTACTGTATTGTCATAAGAATTATTTTATGTTATGCTTGTAATCTTTCAAATCAATACAAAAAAATATAGTAAGTTAACTTTTAAGATTTGTTTACATACCTTCATAGTTCTGTAGTAACAAGAAAATCTAATATAACGTTTTAAAAATATATCTGTGCTTTTGTATCGGTTTTCTAACACCTACCTATGTGCCTTGAAGGTATTAGACTAATACGGATAGCTATTCTTATTCGAGTCATTTATCTGATAAATAATGAAGAGATTCGAATACTGTAGATATCTGAACTGCATTCTAGTCTCCTCATTCTTCATCATCATCGGCATTTTATCGTCCTCTGCTGAACATAGGCCCTCTTCTAATATACGTCCTTTTTAAATTTACGGGTTATTAAACGTTGTTATATGCTAACTACAGTTTAAAAAAAGGTAAACATATTTTTTTTTTATATACGTGTTTTTGTTACTTTATGACCCTTAATAAATAACACCCGAACATTTTAAATGTTTGTTTAACTTAGCATACATTTTAAATGGTACCAACTTACAATAATGTAAGGACGAATAATTTTCCACTTAATTTACTTTAACCGGTGTAATACCCCTCTACTGTTCTAAACGGTCTCCTACTAAGTAAAGAACTTACTAAGTAAATAAGTTCTATAAATAAGAGACGTCGTAATGGCATTGCTTGTTTGCTGCAAAGTTTATTCAGACTAGTGTCAATGAACTTGGTCTTGGTTTATACTTAGTCCTCCCATTTAATAATGAAAGAGATACACGACTACTTACACTATACATTTAAGACCATATTTGTGGCATTTTTCGCACACGTACCGTAGTAGATACGAGTAGCAAACGGACGACTGTGGACGGATTTTTGTTACGTGGAACGTTCACGCACCGCAGCTCAACAGTTTAATATTTAAACTCTGCTGGATGTCCGGAATTTGTTAGAAATTATTGGAAACCTATCAGTCGTCAAATTTTTAAATTGTCTGTAACATTTTAATAGTAAATCCTAAAATGTGGAAATATGAGTTTTAAGTTTTCAATTCTGTCGGCAGTCCCCATGACTGCATATTTTTTTGAAGTGAAAACTTCTGTAGGCACGTTGGGCACTTTTTGGGATGGGAAAGGCACCGAGCTCACGTGACCATCACGCTCAGATACTCGTTCGGGTACAGTTGGCATGAGTCGGCTAAGGGAGTGAGATATAATAGTCAACCTTGATAAGGTTTTCATGTGTGGCACAATTTTTTTTTCTTTTGTTTACACGCCATATTTTAATTAAATAATAGTGCCAGATATAAAAACAAGGTAGTATTTTCATTTCATCATCATCAGCTGGAAGACGTCCACTGCTGAACATAGGCCTCCCCCTTTAACCTCCACACTGAACGACAGCCCGCCTTTTGCATCCAATGGATACCCGCGACACTCACAATGTCGTCGGTCCATCTAGTGGGAGGCCTCCCTACGCTGCGTCTTCCGGTTCGTGGTATCCACTCCAGAACCTTTCTTCCCCATCGGTTATCGGTTCTTCGAGCGATGTGGCCTGCCCATTGCCACTTCAACTTGCAAATTATTATTTTAATTATTATTTTTATTTGATAAGCAAATAATAAATACTCTATTATTACACTGAAGTAAACTAAAATGATTTGAGTTATCGTAAAGTTGAATTATGCAGTCTCGTGTAGCAACGTCGTTTCAGCTTAAAAAGTCAGCTATATAAAATAAATCTCCCCTGTAAAATGTTTCAACTCTGTGCTTTCGTGCTGCATACAATTATTTTAAAAAGTGGATCAAGTCTACTTTTGTTTCAACTCCCTTAAACTTTAAAGTTTCCAGCACATTAACCTGTACACTACACTGTAGTGATTTATGATTAAGAGGACTAGAAAACAAAGTATATGCATAGTTGGCGTGTATTGGAATTCATCATCATCATAATCAGCCTTTTAACAATCCACTGCTGGACTTTTAGCCCACCACCGAAAAGGTGATTGGACCATATCCACCACGCTGGCCCAGTTGCGGTTTGGTGGATTCACATACGCCATTGAATTTCTTCTCAATACGTATGCGTGTATTGACCTATGAAAAACTTATTTACGTATTACTATTACTGACCGCATCACAGCCGTAGTTAATTAATTATTGTGCTAATGTATTAAACCAGCAGGACAGTTTTCTCTTTATTTATTGTATGAACTGTGAAACGCATTGTGAAATCGAAGAAAGAAAAAAAATCGTTTGAAATCTCCCCCGAGTATATGGAACTGGGCAGGACACATGGTCAGACGTAATGATGGGTGGTGGTGTACAGCAGTGACCACGTGGCGGCCGAGACTAGGTTGGCGAACCCAGGACGGCATCAAAGTACTGTCTAACGAGTGGATACGACTAGCAAGAGACCGGGAAGAGCGGCATAAACAAAGGAAGGTATATACCCAGCAGTGGGTCATTCAGGGCTGATGATGATGATTATATCAGCTTCAGTATTATGTTTAATATCCTAAAAAATTTGATTAAAATTTGCGGTTTTCATTCAGTTTTTTACAGTCTATTGCAGCTCTTAAAACAAAAACAAAAACACGGACCAAGTAGAGTCTGATAATATGAGGGAGTAATTCCAGCTATAAGACTACTACTAAAATTAATGTGGTTGTTATTTATAATAACCAAAAACTGCTTGCTTCGAAATATTTCTACAAATAATTAAAAACAGTAACTAACATCTTTGCCGTTAGTTAAAATTTCAATTGAATCTATACTACAAATCTAGATATAGGATTATTGATATGTTATTGCCGTTTAAAACCCACATTTTAATATATTTGTTTTTGTGGAATATAAAGAATTATTAAAAGTCATGAACCAAATCAACCACACTTTTTCAAATAGTGTAATTTTTGAATATTTTTTTTAACAAAATGTATTTGGTTTTAAGCCGTGCTAATTTTATAAACAAACTAGCGGTCCGCCCCAGCTTCGCATGGGTATAAATTATAGCCTATGTCACCCGGGGATATTGTAGCTTCCCAGCAGTGAAAGAATTTTTCAAATCGGTTCAGTAGTTTCGGAGCCTATTCAATGCAAACAAACAAACAAACAATCAAATCTTTCCTCTTTACAATATTAGTATGGACTAGCTGACCTGACAGACGTTATCCTGTCTTAGAACTGTCAAACACGCAAAGTCAAAATGGTAAATCTTATTTTTTTACACCTTGGGTTACATTATTGGAGTTTTAGTAAGAATTCCTATTTTTTTTTAAATTATAATATAGCCTATGTTACCCGGGGATAGTGTAGCTTCCCAAAAGTGAATGAATTTTTCAAATCGGTTTAGTAGTTTCGGAGCCTATTTAATGCAAACAAACAAACAATCAAATCTTTCCTCTTCATAATATTTTTATAGTATAGATAGAAATAATAACAAAAGTTTTTAGTATAATGTCAAGAAGCTGCATACGATAGGTAACTAATTATCAGAATTACGGGTACACGAGTAAATTGTACAAATTACAAACAGTCCTAATCATAAACTTCATCGCAAGGAATTATAAAGTTGTTCGATTCGTGAACTGTTATTAGAGTAATAGAGCTATTAAGTTAAACACAAGGCATGCGGAACCGACTGGCATGCCAATAGTCAAGACGGTAATAATGGCAAACTGGCAAGAGCAATAATATTTCCATGAATTATCAATAGAATTGCAATGAGTAGATTACGTTGATGTGCCTAGAAACCTTAAAATGGAATAATATTTAAATTATTTATAATAAGACATACTCGTATGCGTGATTAGATTTTTTGTATTAATGTACGTATATTTTATAATTTTCATCGAAAACAACTATACTGATTTTGGTGCATTTTTTTATGTTTGAATACCGGGTTTACTGCAGTGGTTTTAATAATGTATGATTTGAAAGCTATTCAGCTCATTAAATTTATAAGTTTTTTTTTCGAATTCATCCAAGGCTTTTGCACAATGACTATAGAGCCGACTATATATCACCACAGCAGGATTTCAGCAATAAGTTTCAACGATCATTTGTCATGTTAATATTTCTTTTAACATACATTTCGAGTCTTTAAAACAGCGTATCTGTAAATATACATGTGTTACAAAACAATCTTCAGGAATCGTTTATCTCCAAAATATAAAATTAACATCAAAATCGGATCACATCAACTTTTAACAGCCTACCGTTTTATGTTCGAAAAGCTGAACGTTTCTTGTCTCATAGCCATCGTTGAAGTATTAAGTACATAATATCTGGATACTTTCACTGCACTTTTGATGAAGGTATTAAACGTAAACAAGTTTATGACGACTTTAAACTTTATGGTAAGAACGCACTAGGGGCACGGTGGGACGACGCAACACAGCATCACCAAGCGATGCGACCAACTTCTCAGTTGACAAGCTTAATAATTAAAATCACAGTAGTCATCATCATCATCAGCCGGAAGACGTCCACTGCTGAACATAGGTCTCGCCCTTTAACCTCCACCCTGAACGACAGCCTGCCTTTTGCATCCACTGGATGCCCGCGACTCTCACAATGTCGTCGGTCCATCTAGTGGGAGGCCTACCTACGCTGCGTCTTCCGGTCGCAAAATCACAGTAGTATCACATAAATAATAATTTTCAAAAACTATTCTAAAGTATCTTTATCTACATTATGGGTTATCAATTACATGTTACCAAAAATGTATTGTTTACTAATTTCCGATTTGCGTCTAAAACACTCGCAGACGACGGCAACTGCTTACGATCTCACACATTTAACAAAGCTGAAATTTCTGTAATTCGGCAAACAAAATGGTGTTAATTTTCATAATCGTGACGTCATTCGTTCTAACTCACGTTTCACTTATAATGGTGAATTATTATATAAATTTTAGTTTTGCTTCTAAAATAAAACAAAATAATTTGGTACGGTTCGTTGTGCCTTTTTTTGCTACGCTATAACAATCCGAGACCGAAAGTAAAGCTAAATTTAGTGCACGCTTTTTTCTGTTTTGTTTATGCCGTGACTCTACACTAAGCTCTTGACTCGTTGGCACCAAACCACCAAAAGCAAACCTTTAAATGTTCTTGACGCAGAGCGTTGCGTTGTACCTACTCATGATTCATTCATAAAGTAATTTCTCTGAAGTCAAAGAAAATCAAAGAAAGCGTCTAGACTTTCAAGGAACGTGGCTTAGCCATTAATTTGTAAACACAGACGTAATTGTTCCAGTCAGTGATCCGGAATGTGTTTCGACGAAGAGTTTAATTGAACCAGCTTGAGCGTTCTTTGCAGAGTTAATGAACTTTGTACGGAAAATGAACAGAGCTTAATAGTTGTGGTAGTTCAAAATATTCATTTTAAATAACAAACACAACAGCTTATATTTTACGGTTTTTGTCGGTAAAGAATAATGTCCCTGTATTTTAGAACGGAATGGGCTTTTGCAATCTATGAACGCCAAATGACGTTTTTTTGCTATTGACGTAGAAGTAGCTCAATTACGATGACTTTAATATTTAATTAATTAGTTAGCAACAGCTACATCAGATGGCTAGGAAGTATGAAGTTTTATATTTCAATTTCGTAAACGGTAAGTATACAGGATGTATCTCTTGACGACGGACTTATTCAAGGATATCATTTTACCCATAACTAAAATCTGAAAAAAATATAATTAATGCGTTCGCACCCGCCACGCCAACTTACCATATCTCCCTTGTTTGTTTGATCTGAGGTACCTACCATGTTCTAAAATATTTTTTTTTGGCTAAGAAGTATGAATACCTCCACATAGTCTCTGTTTTTAACCGACAAATAAAAGAAGGATATTGTCTAGTTAGCGTGTATGTTTTTTAAGTATTTAACAATGACGTCAAATACGTTGGACTGAATTTCCAGCGTCAGTATATTCCGTCAATCATTGAAAACGATTCCCGCATTTCTCGCTGACAATCTAGTTTAGGACTGGCGTGATAAAAATGAAATTTGTTGGAAAACACGACACCGCTACGAATAAAAAACTTTTCCCGCGCCGCGTGCAGAGTTTCGTCGTTATAAAATAGATTTTTACACAAAAAAAGTTTTCATAACACGTAGCTTGTTTCACTATGAAAAAAGTTAGCGCAAGTATTAATTTTACAGTCACTGGCTGTTTATTTTGAACAAAATTAAAATATTTTTTTTATACCTACTTAACTTTTATTTTTCATAAATTAAAATTTAAAAAATTCCGACAGCGATATTTTTGGTGGTTCACCAAAACAAGAATAGTGACGTTTGCTACACTACAACAATCGTCACTATTTTAAAATGCCTATTTAATGATATCACACTGATTGTAAATGCAAACGTTTGGGTTTAATAAGTGTGCAAGTATGTGTGTATTTTTCCGCACTCAACTCCGTATAACGGATTTGAATTTAATATTGTGTACAGAAATCTGACACCGGTTTATATTATATTTGGCTTATACCTTGGATTAATGCATAGGATAAAGGCGCTTTCTCAAGGATAGCGGTTGAAACCGCGAGACGCTAAGGGCTAAATTACGGGCTGCAAAATTATTTTTCGTCCCCATTTTTCATGTCACCATTTATTTATCAAAATTAGTTGAGGTACCAAAGTATAGACGGACGTGTAAATAGCGCTTCCTGGATGTAAGCGCTCACGATTTACTATGGAAAAGATATGGTGAATGGGCGATCGGGACGACTTAATAAACATTTCTGAAAGGTGCTAATAACGAAACACAAAGAGCCTGCACTGACCTGCAAATGGAACTGACCCGCTTCCATCCCTGTCATCCGAAAAGCTACTGGCAGATCTCCGCTTCAGCAGGTCCCTTTTAACGTGTAAAGGGCTAGCCAGCCAGCTCCTTATATCTTCCAGAATTAGCGCAAGTACCTGCGCGTTTTTAACTCTCGACAACATTTCACAGTCCACTCATAAGCTGGATGAGAATATCATAAGCCACAGTCCTAATAGGTAGCAAAGTACGGTTTTTAATTATTTTAGCGATGGCTACAAGGAAATTCACAAGCTTCCACCATTCGGTAGCCGGCGGCGCGGTTTTGCCATCGCATACAAGTCGCCACTGCCTGAAATGTGATTTCCACAGATGTATTATGATATGGATGAGCTATCATCCATATCATAATACATCTGTGGAAATCACATTTCAGGCAGTGGCGACTTGTATGATAGCTCATCCATATCATAATACATCTGTGGAAATCACATTTACACACATCACATTTAATCACTTTTTTTGTGATTGTACTCGATCTTTTCTGCCTCACACCTGAAATTTGTGGAGTGAGCGGCATTTACTCTTGCGGCATTTCCGAGTAACTATTATAACATTAGGTTCTTCAAAAGAGCTGTTAATAAAGTCTTCAAAGGTTGGCAATGTATCTGACATGCCCCTGTTACAGGTATAGGCGACGCTGGTCCATTACCATCAGAAGGCTCGTTAGCTGTTTGCCACCTATGGCATAAAAATGCTAATCACTGGATAAAATGCTAATCGCCAGTTACATTATACTTCTTTTGCCTTTGCGTCATCGGGTAAACAGTAATTTAGATAATAATAGGAATACAAGTAAGTATGAAATCGCTAATTTATTCGTCGCTCATTGTAAGTTTTCTATTGAGGCCATTAAAGCCACACTCGGTGGAATTAGGCGCCGTATTCTAATTTAACTAAACATAAGGCGCCGAGAGACGTATGCCTCACAAAGTGCTATTTTCTCTGAAAACTTTTTAACGGTGATGAGTTGTAGCTCGGAGCGGCAATTTAAACTTTGGATTTGTAATGAATTCCTCAACTAAAGACGTACGAATCCGCTTGTGACGTGTAATTTTGAAATTTTCTCGACTGCGTAGGCGTGCAAACATTTGTTGTACAGACACAAACTTGACTTTGTATTTACGCAAATTGTTAACGGATAATTGTTCGCGTGTTCTGGTTAGAAGATTGTAGTTAGAAAAGATCTTAGAATTATGCTGTAAAGAAAATGGTTCAGCAGTGAAGTGCTTAGACACGACATTAAGAACTATCTGATTCAAAATAAACACTTTTCATGAGTTTAATCGCGTGTATTTTACATTATTTTATTTCCTGACCCTACTAACACTTTGCAGTGTTCGTGGTCTCAGCAATTATTTCTATTGTTTTATATTATTTTATTTCTAGCCCTTATTGCATCTTTCCAAACATATTCTGAAAGTTTAAATGACCAGTGGGATAGATGCAATAAGACTAACTCTGACTTGGATGATTATTTAGACTTTTAGTGTGTTTTTGTTTCTCTGACATTTGTAATTTGTAATTTATTGACTAGAATTATTAATAAAATTTTATTGACATATGTAAAATTCTTGACATTTGTATTTTTGTATTTTTATTCTTTATTTTTTGTGAGCTTGTTTTTGTAATTAATTTAATTCCTTTCTTATTTTTTATTGTTTTGCATAATTATTCATTTGTTAGATACTAATGTAATTGGCTTGACCGTGTTAAATCTCAATAAATACCTTTTTTTTAAATTTAAATTTAATTCTATTGAAATGTCATGCATTAATTGCGGAAACCTAAGAAATCATTAACTCTCTGATTTTTTGTGTACAAAATGCATATCGGTAAAGTTGGCATCATTGGTGAAAATGTATTGAAAATTGAATAAGTCATATAAAAAAGTATAATGGATTACTTAATGGCTTTGGAACACTACTGCTACGGGAAACAGAAGCAAATATGGACAAACGCAAAAATATAGGCTAAAAATAGTCAAGGCCAGCATACGTGAGTCCAAAAAATGTTCGGTTGCTGTATAGTCTTGTTTATTACTTTTATTTTGGGGTAATTTTTACATTCCATTAAAACGTTGCCTAAGACAAAACAAAAAAACATTTCCAGATAGCTCTAACTTGTGTAATCTAATCGCATCACAGAAAAAAACGTGAATCACAATCATGACAATTATTTTTTTTGTCTGTAAATGCTAACACAACCTTTTTACATTTGCCTCTGTGTTATTGGAAAAACGTAATTAAACCTACTTGCATATTGAAATAGTGTACGCCCCAAAGAGAATATAACCGCTAGCGCTGAAGAGGTGGGAGTTCCGTCGAAAAAGTGTGTAACAAACGGGGTGCGAATCCTCTAATGAAGTGGGACGCCTATAGGGACAAGCTACGAGAGCTATAGAGACGTTAGAGTAGGATAGAAAACGTAGAAGCTTGATTTCGCCTTCGACAAAAGGAATTTACTTTCCTGTTGTCGAAGGATTTCGCACCCGTTTCATACGAAATTTGTATTGAAGTTGCGCTAGTCTGGTACGCACTTACAAGATAATCAGACGAGCAAGACAAAAATTTGCCACGAACGCCATAAGCAACGGTCTTTTGTGTTTTTAAATAAACCGGCCAAGCGCGAGTCGGGCTAACGCACTGAGGGTTCCGTACCACCACAAAATACAATAAGGTCGTCCAAGTAACCGAATTACCAGTTCAGGCTTAACGCCTTCCAAAATAGTTGAAGCAATTACCACGCAGTCACATAGTTATTTTTGCTACAGTGACGCTCGAGTATAACATAATTATAACTTGACTAATTGAACAGAAATTTGTCACCGACTCGCGCTTGGCCATTATTTATTATATTTTGTTGTTATACTTTAGAATGTGTTCTATAATCAATACAATACAATACAATACAAAAACTCTTAGGCTTTTAACAGGCGGCCTTATCGCTTAAAGCGATCTCTTCCAGGCAACCGCATAATCATACAAAGTATAACGCTTGTACAATGTACATATCACTGTTTTTAC
Source organism: Agriopis aurantiaria (assembly GCA_914767915.1). Lineage (NCBI taxonomy): Eukaryota > Metazoa > Arthropoda > Insecta > Lepidoptera > Geometridae > Agriopis > Agriopis aurantiaria. Next base: position 7,559,620 of record OU611990.1, read on the forward strand.
ATTAGAGCTAACACAAAAATACTTTAAAAAAATACATTTGTTGTATGGGGACCTTTACCCTTTCGTTTTTACCTTTCGACTTTTTTATTATTTATTAGTGTATCCGTAAAATTACATATTCTGTGCAAATTTCAACTGTCTACGAAACTGTAAACTTTTACGGTTCAAAAGATACATACCTGTTTAAAGGTAGGACGACGGACGGACGGACAGACAGACAGACATCGTAGACTTAGTAATAGGGTCCCGTTGTTACCCTTTGGGTACGGAATCCTAAAAATAAATACATAAAATACCATGTTTGAAAAACTTATTAATCACGCGAAGTTCATAGATCTCTGCTAGAATACCTAACAGACAGACTATAGTTTAAAGCGCGCAATAAAAAAACATCTCACTTTATCCTAATAAAGGACACAACTTTTTCTTAGCTTAACAAAGAAAGTACTTTTCCTTGTTCACAGCGCCAGTGTCCACGGTTATAATTAAGTGCTGTAACGGAAGTTAGGATGCGTTTACACAATTGGAAATAATTTATTATCCTACCCTCAAGAAAAAAAACTACCAAACATATTGGTGTTTATGCTCTAGCTGCATTCTTGTTTGGATTGAAACTTCAATCCAAACCTTTTATAAAAAGTTAATAATATACACATAATATGTATATGGTCTTTATACTTACAAAAAAATCTGTGCACGTATAAAAACGAAATACCACTGACTTATTCACTGATTGACAGACTGGCAAAATGATGGAATGTAGAGGTCCACTAAGAATGGATTTTGCAAAAAGTCTGAATTAAAGGAAGCAAATCAAGGTTGTAAGTTTACGCGTTCAAAGTCATTGGCAACAGCTATCCTATACAATAACACGTATATTATCGTGAAGTCTTGTAATTTCTCTTTCTTGACAACAAAAACAATGCAATATTAAAAACATCAGATGTTGTGGTGAAAAACAAAAAAGTACGACGTAAACAAACCGTGAGCCTGTTCACAAAAGGAAGCTTAATAATAAATTGAAAGAATTTTATTACGCACTTCTGAAGAAAAATTGTAAAAAAGCTTTCATTTATTAGCTAGAATATAATAACTTTGCAGGCACTAAGATAATAAAAAGTATAGTGAACAGCAAACATCTTGAGCAATAAAGATAATTTTTAGAAAAAAAAAGAACCGACTTCATGATTATACCTTCATTTACAAACTAAAACTAAAAAGTAGAAAATAATATTTAAATAACTTCAAAATAATGAGCATTACAGGACAATCAACGAAATTATTAATACATATATTACCTACTTATATACATATTTACAATTTTACAATTTTTACTCATGTTTAATTTATTACAAATAACTGGCTTAGCGAGGAATATAACTAAATACATTACACATACTGATTATTTAAATTGGTTGATAAATCTCTGAGATATGAGCGTTTACAGTTTTAGGTGGGGATAAGGAGGGGATGCTTTATCCCTTTCTCACAAAGGGTGTGTTAGCATAGCATTTGTATGGCGCTCCTGAGCCGTGACGTCACGTCTCAGTATAGTGCGCTCTCTGTCTAGCATGAAATTTAAATGCTTATATCTGCTTATATCTTATTTATTTTTTAACTAATTTTAATTTTGTTTTCATTGATGGGCTCTATTTATGATCAGCTTTTTTATCAGGTAATAAAAAAATATTAGTCATCATGCCTATTCAAAAAACTGATGTTCTCAAAATCGGGGGATACAGTTTGATACTACAGCTGCATAATATATCTAATATCTACATCTAAAATTTTATGACACTACTAAACTTGATAGCTAAAGGCCGCATCAAAGAATTCGTAGCGTTGAATGTAACATACTATTAGGTACCACATGTCTGCGATTTCATACGCGTAGCGCAAAATAAAACTCGCATCTATCCACGAAAAATGCATGGCCATGTCCACAACACAGCCACATTAAATTTCATAAATTTTATAAATTAGTACAATTTTATTGTAGCTGTCAATGCAGCTACAAATGTACGAATAGAAATAGTGTCCTATTTCTTTATTTATTATAATTACTGGCAGAGCAAGAATTTTCTAACGAATCTTTTATACTTAACGCCATTGGACCAACCGCTAATTGGGCTAAACGCGAATTGGACCAACCGTGATTAGGATGAAACGTGAATAGAACAAAACGCAAAATGGACCAACCGTGAATTGGACGAAATGCGAAATGGACAATCGCAAATTGGACGAAACGCGAAATGGACCAATCGCGAATTAGACGAAATGCGAAATTGACCAAACGCAAGTTGGACAAAACGCGCAATGGGTGAATCGCGAATAAGGTGAATAAGACTAACCGAGAATTGGACCAAAAGCACCTAAACGCTTATTTAACCAACAATATTTTATAGAACAACTTTGTTGTGACAAAGATCTCTCTCAAACGCAAGTCTCTACCGAGACTGCGTCACAGTCATAAATTAAATACAATGGTCGTGTAGCAGTCACTCTCATTGTGATTTATTCGTTCGATTATCGAGCAAACGACTAAACTGGAAAACGTTTTGCCGCAGTAACGATGTCATTAATAATTTTGAAACAGAGACAAAACATTTTTCCCCATTCGTTGGATTGTTCCGATTGTTTCACATTCATTGTCGCTGATAATTTTACGTTTTGTTCGTGAGAATTTAAACGTTTAACATTTTTGTATTCGGAGTTCTTGAAGCTTTCGAAACGATGAAGTTGTTTTTGACGTTCTCACATTAATTTACTGGATTTGTAAATATGTTAATTATACAGGGTTACTCGGAAAGAGTGTACTACGCCTAGTAGCCGTTATACTCGTATTTTTTGTAACTAAATTATGTTCCATATATTTTATTAGCTGATATTTTTTTCACGAATTCAGATCTGATCCCGTGGTAATAAAAAAATATAATAAATAAATAAAAAATAAATATTTTTGGGACATTTTTGCACACACGGTCATCTGATCCCAAACTAAGCAAAGCTTGTGATATGGCTGCCAGAGACTGATATACATACATATATAGTTTTTAAATACATACTTAAATAGATATTAATAACCAGATATAGAACAAACACAAATGTTTATCACACAAATGTTTGTCCTACGTGGGAATCGAACCCACGCCCTCAGGCTCAGAAGGGAGGTTCACTCCCAACTGGACCAACGGGCTATGTAATGATGGGTATTATGATCCCTTACGGCTTAATATACCCTTTTCGTGTAAGGTTCCGCGGTATATGAATTACGAGCGTGTTACCATCCCGTGGTTTCACTCGCTATTCTACTGAGCTCAGCCTACAGAGACAATAAAATTATTTCCTGTATTATCAGAAAAATATAAAACTCGTTGATTATTTTATTATAGAAACTGTCGTGGTTTTCACACATTTTATTTATATTACACGGGAATTAATCACGTAAGATTAAGCCGGTCACTCCAACTATTTTATTTTTACACTATTCGGAAAACAAACAGCTGAAACTAACTAATTATAGTAGGTAGATAGTAGACAAAAGCCACAAAAAGTTTGCTTATAAAATCGAAAGATGTTTACGGTCCAGATCCTAAGACAGAGATGTAAAAATAATAGCTAAACGGTAATTACTATGTATACATAATTACATTGATATAATACATGAAAAGAAGCCGCATCAGCCCACCAAGGTTTATAATTAGTAATGTAGAAAATTAGTAATGGTTTATGTACTAGTTTCGAAGAACGCGGCACATGCATACTGTTTGAAGAAATTCCTTTTAGCGGTAAATAAGTCAACATGCTCGGTATACTTAGCATTAAAGGTATTGCAAATTCGGATAAAGTACGAATTGTATCTGTAGTTTGTCGAACACAAGTCAGCGCGGAGTTTAAGACATTTGCGCCTAGTGTTGATACGACTGGGTACTTGTAGGTTTAATTTGGATAGAAGAGTGCTACTGTCAACGTTATTTAAAACCAAATTGTGAAGAAAGGTTACATCAGCCACTTCTCTTCTCTGAGCTAAAGGAAGTAGATGGTGGTGTTTACAACTGTATTTATAGCTGGCGACATGTATCCTGTGCTTATAGTTGATAAAGCGCAGGAATTTACTTTGTACTTTTTCAATTTTATCTATGTACAATTCATAGCATTAGCATTATGACTTATTTTAATTTTCTTACTATTATCACGAAGATTACCATCAAATTTTACTCTTAAATGTATTTATACATTAAAATCTTAAAACCGGACTGGCAAAGTATCGAATCACCATCAGACCAGACAAAGCCTGATAACAGAGACAAAGCGAGATAAGCATTAGTACAATTATCATTCGTAATTTTTTTTTCTTTTACTTTACCGCTAAACCATTTTAACACAAAATCTGTAAGTAGTATGACTCACTTACTCATTTTTACGCACACTATGACACATGACATGTCACATCACATCGCACAATAAAAGTGACAATACATTGTATTGTCACTTTTATTGTGCGAACTGCTAGTCTGTGGAATGCGCTGCCTGAATGGGTGTTCCCCGATAGTTACAATCTGGGTGTCTTCAAATCACGAGTGAATCGGTTTCTTCTAGTCAAGCGTGCTCCACCGTAGACCGCATCATCGCTTAACATCAGGTGAGATGGCGGTCAAGCGCAAGCCTATTAATTATTTAAAAAAAAAAAAGTTGCGTCACTAATGAACTAACTAATAGTTCACATGCCAAAAAAGGTCAACAAGGTCATCTGCTGGGTGAATTCGACTAAAAGCAAGCCTCAATTTCAAGCCTCATTAAAATGCGTTCGCATCCGCCATTCCACCTTAACATAATATCTTCCTTGTTTGTTTGACCTGAAACAACATTGCTATTATAGAGTTGCAGATGTCCATGGACGGCAATTACCGCTTAGATTAATTTTCTTAGTATTTCCTTCCTAAAATTAGAAAGCAAATTTCATCTTCCAAAACAGATTTTTTCCTCCAAGACACAGCAGGTAAGTCAGTTTTTTTTTCAGTGTACAATGTCGACCATAATTATGCTTTTTATAAGTTTCGTTTACTCTAAATAATATGTCTCTCTCACTCTCTCTTTCTCTTACTCCCTCCATCCCTCTTTCTTACTATGCCATCTTCTTTCGTCCTGTTCAACTCGAAATGAGGTTGTCACCATCATTTTTTTTTTATTTTCTCCTTATTTTGCAGTTGAACGACCACAGATTTTATACATTTACATTAATATTTACGGGATATTTACCGTGCAAAAAACAGTGCAAAGCTTTTTAGCCATAGGATGTCCACTGCTGGACATAGGCCTGCATCGATCTCCAAAAGGGCCGGCTGGAAGCGGCCTGTATCAAGCTTTTGCCTTCGGTCTCTTTTAGGGGTCCACCCGGGTCCACTATGTCTAACAATAATTCCCGCCTTTTCTCCATTTAGTGTCTATCAAAGTAGCATGGAACGGGTGTGCACTCCATGCCACCATCCATAATAAATGATTCCTTCCCCGCGTCGGCACTCAATCAGCGAATTCCGAAAGTTTCGTACGGTGGCAATGCGAACAGCATTTATCAATCTCACCTAACCTGTTTCATTTTAGTGAATTACACCGATAAAAGCTTTCCTGACACGGAGATAATTTGAGAATAGAAGAGTTTAAAGTTTAACTATGACTATTTGTTACCACATTTTTAATGATAAAAGCATCAATAATAATAATAGCTAACCACAACCTACCAAACATACCTTTTAACTAGCTACCAAAACCAGCAGCGACAGCTTATTTAGCCACGTCCTGCGTCCTGCGTTTAGCCTGCGTCCACGTTCGATTATGCGCTATGGATTTCGTTTACCTGCGAATAAACCCTAGGAAAATAAGTTTTTTTATTCGTAGGACCTGCGGGATAGCGAGATAATAAGTAAACGCGGGGTTATGTGCGGTAAGAGACACGGAAAATGGAGTATGGTGTGGTATTTAGTGTTAGCTTGTATTTTGTTTGTTAATCACGGTATTTTCCTGATAAAAAAAATTGTTTGCACTTAAAAGACTGTTTAGCCAGTTTAGTGAGTTAAGTTTTCGATTTTGCGATTGCTTGGTTGGTCCCATAGTTAAAGGTGTTCATAGTTTTTTTTTTTTTTTTACTACGATCTCTTTCGGCTTGGCATACACTTTCACACTCAATCTGACTACTAAAAACCTAATCTATACTAATATTATAAAGAGGAAAGTTTAGATCGTTTGTTTGTTTGCATTGAATAGGGTCCGAAACTACTAAACCGATTTGAAAAATTCTTTCACTGTTGGGAAGCTACACTATCCCCGGGTGACATAGGCTATAATCTATACCCGTGCAAAGCTGAGGCGGACCGCAAGTCTATCTTTATAAATATATATATATATCTACAGAACTAACGAGAGCATGATGGTGCAAACTTACAATACAATATCACTGCAAACACACAACTGTTTCCATATCTAAAGTAAAATCACAAATACGATTTTGTTGATGTTCGAACTCATGTATTTATTATGCCCTGCAATAACATATTTTAATTTTTAGAGCCATCAATACACCAATTTAACATATCACATTACTTAAAAAGACATCCAATCTTCCAATCCAAACTTTAGTCTCCAAACTTGTAAAAAAAAATTGGTAGAACTACTTTGAACCAATTTTTTTCATTATCATCTGAGATCTGACTGCGAAACGACGAATGTGGTAACGTCTAAGACAGATTTTTAACTCGCTACTAGAACAAAATCAAAACGTTTGCACAGAAACAGTAGATCGGCAGAACAGATAGAAGACTGGCATAGCCCGAACGACGCATAAAATAATTAAAGATTAAAAATAGCCACCTTTTATTCTGTTTTTTTTTTTTTTTTTTATATAACACGGGCATTATATTAGTACTTAGATAGCTAGTTGGTCCAGTTGGTAGTGAACCTGCTTTCTGAGCTTGGAGGCGTGGGTTCGATTCCCACTTAGGACAAACATTAATGTGATGAACATTTGTGTTTGTTCTATATCTGGTTGTTAATATCTATTTCATGTATGTATTTAAAACTATAATATATGTATATATATCAGTCTCTGGCAGCCATATCACAAGCTTTGCTTAGATTGGGGTCAGATGACCGTGTGTGCAAAAATGTCCCGAGTATTTATTTATTTATTTAAATTACTCGCGTAAAATTAAGCCGGTCACTCCGACTATAGTTACATGAGTAACGTTCTATCTTACGTGAGTAATTCCCGTGTAATATAAATAAAATGTGTGAAAACCACGTCAGTATAATACAATAACCACCTTCGTTCAAGATTCTCTGTCGCCTCTCTGTGCTCTAATTCCTTGTCTTTGCGGACGAAATTATTCACAGTGAACAAAAGAGACACCCTCCTTTCAAGGCAGAGGTGTCTGAATTCGAAATTCATTGCGTCACAAACAAAAAGACAATTTTTAAGGCCGCGTTGCAACCGACGTGTTCCGCCGCTCATATTTCACGTTTGAAAGCTCTTTGTCATCGATTCGCGTGGACTAACTCTCGAATATTTGCGTTTTAGATTTAGGTGTTTGTGTTTTACTATCTTTCAGAAATACAGGTTAGACAGGAAAGGTTTTAGACGCGTTTTTCACTTTTATGGACTGGGGTGGGAATGGAAAATTGTATTTATGCCGGCAGATTTTCTCTGTAGATATTCTTATTCAAAGTTATTACTAATCATTTATTACTGGTTATTGTGGGTAAAAAGTTCCGAGTCTCAATTTTTTTATTCACGCTTATTCATTATTATTACACAAAATTCTGTATGAATAAGTATTTTTGTTTTTTATGTTAAAAAACTCTGGAAACAAACATAAACTAATCATTAATTACTAGTTATTATTATAATATATATGATAGTATTATGATTAAAAAGTTCGGAGTCTCAATTTTTTTATTGACGCTTATCCATTATTTTTATACAAAATTCTGTATTTATATTTTTTTTTTATGTGAAAACTCTGGAACAAACATGTAATACAAAACATTGTATATATTGGGTAAAAGTTAAACTTGAAGTAAAATTATTTACGATTGTAAGTACAATTCCTTGTTCGAAACTACACTTCGAAGCTCATGACGTCACGGCTACCTTCGACGTGTAAACTAATACAAATAGTGGAAACTAGGGTGGTGTCACTCCACTTGCCTACTTAAAGTTGCGCTTACACGTCAAACTGTCCAACTTATTACGACCCTGTAACACAGTGACGCGTACAACATTATTTTCTACGCGTAATGACAACAACGAAAAAATTTCGACTGCCAAACTATCACATTGACATCTGTAAGAAAACAGCCAAATTCACTTCTGTATTCCGTTGGTATTCCGCACAGGTATTCCGCTTGTATTACGTTACTTTTTCTATAATTTTTTTTATTTTTATTTATTACTTCTATAAAATTTACTTCTAATTTGAATATGATGAATCTCTAGTTTAATTCCGCTTGTATATACGTCGCTTCGAGTACAATAAGTATTTTCGGATAAATTATTTTTCTCTATAGATATTTGTAATTCTAATTTTAACCTAACCTGAAATAAAATAATTATGACATAAAAGTGTTTCATGAATGATGGCAATAATATTTTTAACAGGTCTAAAATTATCAACGTGATTTTCAACACTACGTTGTATCTCCATATTTTGTTAAAACCCGTCTCTATCATAATTGTTTCATCATCATCAGCCAGAAGACGTCCACTGCTGAACATAGGCCTCCCCCTTTAACCTCCACACTGAACGACAGCCTGCCTTTTGCATCCACTGGATGCCAGCGACTCTTACTATGTCGTCGGTCCATCTAGTGGGAGGCCTATCATAATTGTTTAGGAACTCGTAATTGACACGGCGCAGTCAATATTTGAATGCAACCTTTAATCACGCTAACATTAACATTCTATTGAATGTGCTTTAAGATGGATGTTCTACAATAGCTACAATGTTCAAATCACGAGTGAATCGGTTTCTTCTAGGCAAGCATGCTCCACCGTAGACCGCATCATCGCTTAACATCGTGCAAGTTAGTGATTAAATGAAATCCTATTATTCAATTTAAAAAATAAAAAAGGAAATCTATGTCACTGTTACACTGTACCAGAATACAGGTATTTGCCAAGGCATCCTTACAAACTTTACTACTCTGTAATAGGAGTGATTTTTGTACGCTTTTTGTTGTTTACTGACTTTGCGCTGTTATGCAACGCAATAAGGGTCACTTTCCTTGTGATGTGGGTGTGAAAATCGATGGTATTGCCTACGTGCCTGCCTGTGGACAGACAGACGGACGCGTGACGCGCTCTTTATTGAACTTATAGCAAGTTCCCTTGTCGGAAAATAGCGATCACTTGAAATAGGTACAAGAAAAAAGATTTTCTGGTAGGTACATGTTTTGTTGTCGTGTGGCTTTTCTGTTAATTCTGGCTTAAGGGAACAACTTAGCGTCTAATATTTACACAACTTGAACCCGCTAGAACTTGGAAAGTATAGTTTAATCATTATATTAAACCCAGTCCAAGTTTTTACTCAAACAGGCAAGACACGCTTAAATATTAATAGATTGGAAGACAATCAAAATAAAATTATGTAAAAAGTAACTGAAGTGCTTTATTTTAATTAAGAGTTAATCAACCAATCCGTTTTTGAATAAACTAAATCTAACAGTTAGCAGCCCTAATAAATGCTAACTCAGAAATAGAATATTCGAAGATCATTCATAGTTATTTTGAAATTAACAAACTGAATTACAGTTTTGTTCGTTCTCATCAACCTTTTTCAACACAAAAGCTAACAAATTATGTCTAGACACGAATTTGTTTGCCAACGGCGAAATGAGTAACCGTGTAATCAAGATAAAAAAAATACAAAAAGAAAAAACAAGAATTCTTAATGTAAAACCTAAATAACTTTGAAGCACGGAAGCGCCGTATAAAGCTGGTACTAAGCTAAAACTAATTGACCTGGAGGTTTTCAACATCAACTACTATTACAATGGAATAAGAGTTGTTTTTATTCTACAGCTACTACTTTACTAATTTAATAATAAAATTCTTGATTTAGGTAAATACGATGGCATTAATCCACAAAAATCTAACTTTTAGTGTTAATATCACACTAACACTGTTTTAAACTGTCACGGTTGTTCACTTTAGATATATGATTATTCAAGATATTTACCGTGATAAGGTTGTGGATAGAGCTCTCGATATTTTGGCGCAGTTACACGCCACAGTTACTCTTGAACAAGTTGCATGTAACTGCGTCAAAATATCAAGATCTCCATCCAGAACCTTATCGCAGTAAAAATCCCGTTAATATATAATCATTATGAATGTATATCACACTATAATATTATAAAAACGTACATATGCAAACCTGTATGTGTATATTTTTCGTAGCATTTAACTCCGTAACAGTAAAATGATTTGAATAGAATTTGGTATGGAGGTAGCTAATAATACCATAGTTAACACATGGGTCTCCTGTGCGCGCGAAACCACGTAACACAAGCTAGTCTATCATAATTATATTATTTAGCTTTATTTTTCAAATCCAATCCTAAATTTTAGTCATTACGTTTCCCAATACTAAAACTATAGGTATAATAGTAAGTAATCTTAAACTTAAAATGGTAACATCATTTTGACATGTATTTATTTATTTATTTATTATTAAAAACACTTATAACACCATTACAGATAAACTAAAGCGATGCTATAACAACTTAAATAAATTTAAACTCTTTTAATTTTAAGGTACAAAAATTGTATTGTATATAATTATTTTTTGTCTCGTTATACCTACTTTCAGTGGCATCTATTGCGTCAACAATCATCACACCTCAGTGTACGTGCATTGCAAAATGTGGACAAAGCGCAAAAGAAAAAAAAACTGAAATCTGGGAAGTGTAGGTACCCTTCTAGAGCAATCCCTGCAAGCTTAGCATGCTCCGCGAAAACATTTTTTGACTTTTTTGCGAAAATGATATTACATAAACACAAGTCTGCACAAACGTGGCCACGTTGTAAAACGACGAAAACTATAAACACGATCCCTACGCGGCATGCATTTTTGTTGGGCGCGATTTTAAAATCGCTTGTATGATAATTCGTATGAATTATTATATGATGGGTTACTTGTTTTATATTTTTCTTGACAATAACGGCTTTATTATTTTGTTTTATGCCTAAAATACCAAAATTTTTAGTTATTTCGTTTAAGTGTAATATCTGCAATCTGTACTGAGCATTTTACCAAATCACATCGTTCTTAAAACAGGTCGCTACAACCACATGGTCGTCATTATTCCATGGAGTACGTCATTACCTTGCCCGTCATTTTCCTAATGGCTTAATTGGAAAGTTTCGTTACGATTCGTGCATGGAAAGTAGCGCGAAACTGAGCGTTTTCTCGCGTGACACGTGACACGCCCATTTGAATGGCCTCAATTTTTTAAACAAGGACCTAATAACCGGATAAGCTTTATGTTTAGATTTGTAATAATAAATATTGATTATTGATTTGTTATAATTCCTTTCCATGCACGGTTGCCTGGAAGAGATCGCTTTAAGCGATAAGGCCGCCTGTTAAAAGCCTAGATAATATTTTTATTTTAGGTAATGTTTATGTTATCTTTGTTTTGTGGTATTTTAGTAGAGTTTTTGTATTGTATTGTACTGAAACCTTTTTTTAAACTACTGCTCAAATACTGTTATTTTTAGAGAGATTATCATCAACTGGAACATAAACCACTTGAGTTTTACCAATTTAGCTTTATCAGTATCTACGCTTGTAATATATGCATTTTTTACTTATAAACAACTTTGTTTTTTTTCTACTCCTACGTCTTCAGGTAGGCCATCTACATCTCTGATGATTCAGTATCTGGTCTTTCCTAATACATGTTACATCTTGTCACTCTTGAATCTTTGGGATTCAATGGATTCTTTGGGATTTGGATTTGTTTAAGCTCTATTTATAACCGGATTAAAATTACCGGTTACACAAACCGTAACAATATTTTTTGCCGTTTTCAGTCCTATTACAATATAGCATGGGTAATTACAACCACACACATCCACGAAGGTGTTAAAGCGGTGGTTGATAGCGGTCACTTATGTCGTGTCGGGTTTGACGGTCGGACCGTTTTGATCGATGGTTATGGGTGGCCAGTTCAAATAGTTTTGGTGTGTAAAACCTTGTATTGGAATGCGTGTATAAAATATGGTTTATTTTATAAACACATCACTCACATATTTTTATACATATACATAGCAAGCTGATAAATAAAACTAGACGTATTAACCAGAATCTCAAGATGTTTGTACGTCGAAATGCGTTTTTACTCGGTTTTTATATGCATTGGTAAATTATCAAAATCATGCAACTGTGTTAATACTACGATAAAATATTTTTAGCGGGGAAATTCCTTTAAATAAAAGCTAACTTACTTAAACACTAAAACCCTAAACTATAATTGGCCTTTTATACAAAACACAGTTGAATTGCCTATGCGCTATGGTCTATGGACCGTTGAAGGTCTAAGAGTATTAGAAATGCTCAAGCCTAATAAGTACTAGTTGGCGTACACATACAGTATGATTTAAATTTGATATAAATGTACTTATAGAATAGGTACATAATGGGATACCGGATTGACTTTTTTATCTATACTAATATTATAAAGAGGAAAGATTTGATTGTTTGTTTGTTTGTTTATTTGCATTGAATAGGTTAAAATACTGAACCGATTTGAAAAAATTGTTCACTGTTGATGTTGAGCTCTATCTCCGGGTAACAGGCTATATTATATTTTCAAACAAAAAAAAAAAGGTATTCATACTAAAACTCCAATAATGTAACCCAAGGTATAAAAAAATAAGATTTACAATTTTAACTTTGCGTGTTTGAAAGTTCTAAGACAGGACAACGTCTGTCAGGTCAGCTAGTTGTCTTATAAAAAAAGCTGTCCTGATAAAAAAAGTACGTCACAGTCATGTAAGTACGCCATGCAAACTCCATACTGACACTCACCTTGCGAGAAAAGAACTGAGTATTCCTTCCTGATCAAAACAAAAACTTTAAACTCTTATGTCCCAAAAATTTCTAAACCAATTTAAATAGTTTCTTCAGAAAGTGTTTTGCACTTACTTATAATTTTACTAAAACTGTTATTTTTAACAAATCAATCACTTTTCCGATAGCTTATTGTGACTTGTTACTTGTATTGTGACCAAAACCTTTTTATTTATTATACTATAGTTATAATTGTATAGGACAATGTTCTAATTTGAATGTCATTAATGCCTGACATTAGTGTTATAAAACAAAAAAAATATGGAATTATAAACTAACTAGCTGCGCCCCGCGGTTTCACCTGCGTAGTGATGAAAAATGGTCATGGTGATGATGATGATGATGAAAGTAGCCTTTGTCACTCTCTGGCTCTTGAACTATACCCATGCAAATATCGGGTCGATCCGTTGTTCTGTTGCAGCGTGAAAGAGGAACAAACAAACCAACAAACAAACACACTTTCGCATTTATAATATTAGTATGATATAATAATATTCATTATAATTTTTTATAATGTTTATTTAATAAAACTTACAAGTAAAATAAATACCATCTTAAATTTATATCTAAAACTGAAATTAATCTAAAACTAAAATTAATCTGAAACTAACTACTAATTAAATTTTAAATTACAAACTAAATATTTAAAAAAAAAGCCGCCCCTAACTGTACCCGGTGCGAAGGTGCCCATAACACTAGCAGCATTGCCATTATAATTATCAAAATAAATAAAATAAAATGAAATAATGATATTTATAATTCTGAGATCCTTAGTGACAACACCTATATAATTTCGTAGATAAGTGTATGCTATGATTAATGAGCGTAAAATGGTATTATTGTAGTCAAACCAATCACCATGTTATCAATTCATCTTCTATCAATTCTTGTAAGTGAAAAATGAACAAGAGATATACAAAAAATAAGTCTACTACTAAAAAAAGATGACTTAAAAGTTAAATTAATCAGCTTTATCACTTTTAAACAAACTTTCGGTGCTTTAAATGATAAAGAACATTTTAAGACAAACGAAAATTATATTTCAACTTTCAGCCCATAATGAGCAGACGGAAAGGGAACATTCCCCGAGTTCCTAATTAATTAATATCGATCGGGTCTCAACTTAGGTAATTAATAGAAACGTGGTCCCCAAAACTTAGATAACCCTTTGCGAAGTTCACGTATTAATCCAGCGGACACAATGGAAAACTCACTTAGTAGGAAGTTTTTGTCTATAGGAGAACTTGGCTCTTATTTGCAAGTTGCATGCAATTCCGAAACGGGAGTTGAAAGTTTGTGTTGCCAAGTACTGAGGACGTGGTTAGTCAACAGCTGTATTGAGGAACTAAGCTTAGATCACGATTTTGGGGGGGCAATTCCTAATTTCAACAGGTTGTACTTACGCCACTTAGTGATTTGAGTTTCAGATCATTGTTCTCATGCAATACAGGGCTACGCATATAGACTGTACTAAACTGAAAGAAGGTCATTGTACTCATCATAATGAAAAACTTTTACTAAGCAGCATATAGAAAACAGTCACTGACACTTGATAAATTATATGGAACAGCTGATGTTTTTTTTTCGTATTCAGATAATTGATATTGTAGATCATAGCTATGATAAGAGCGATGGTAGCCGAGCGGTAGCATGTGCGCTTTACAATCTGACGGCACCCGGTTCAATCCTCGGCCCTGCACCAATAACTTATTTAGTACTTAAGTAAATTATGTGCAGTTTCGATGCCATCGCTCAACAACGGTGAAGTAAAACATCGTGAGAGAAACCTGATGTTCAAGAACCTCACAAATTCAAAGACATGACATTCACCAACATGCACTGGGCCAGCATGGTGGATAAGGGCCCATAATCTATCTCTCCCTGTCTCTCTCTCTCTCTCTCTCGGAGAAGGCCTATGTCCCAGTAGTAGGAACATGATAAGCTGATTCTGATTTCTGACAGATTGACTGTGATCATTTTAGTCTAGCACCACAAATAGAGCTTGTTCCTCGGAAGAAAATATCAACAGATTATTTTAAAACAGTTTTACAGAAAACGATTTTATTTCACGATAAATACTTATCGTTTTCAATTCCTACAGATTAACTGCAATAGATAGGTTTGCTTCATGTTGCCAAGCAACAATACATAGTTGGAATCGGAATGCTGTACAAACTCCCAGCGAGATACCGTAATAATAGATTGAAACAATGGCACTGTTATCTGCAGCAGTGCCGTCGCACTATTATTGCACTAAGCTATGAAGAGATAGACTAGAATGGCTGTGGATAACCTACGCTAGCACCACGCAAAGCTGTAAAAGTTTATTTCATCCCCCCATCTCGAAAGGAGTATTTTTGCTCTTCGATATCTGAGTGCAAAAGCCGTTTTTATCTGCTAGAAGATAAAGTAAATTTAATTTAGAACATCGTGTGCACTAAGTTTGTGAATTCAAATCTATTTATTTCTACCTCCATGGTGCCGATTTTTTTTTATTTTTTTTTATTTGTTTAATACTCAGACTAAGAACCTTCTTTCGTGTTTCCGTGTGTGTAGTATTTTAAGTGAGATTGTTTGATTGATTTATTTAAATTCGTTTCCATAGTATGTAAGTGCCAAATTTGCATGCCGAGAGGTAGTATAATGGCGAACCATTCTTTCTACACGACACCTGTAACTTTTGTAAACCCATTATACGCAATAAATACTACTAATAAACTAATAAACTACTACTTTCGCGCCATTTTCTTTTCACGTCATAAGTTAAAAAGAAGAAATTTGAAAACAAGTGATAAACCTAAAATGAGTGAGTCTAGCGACGAGGAAGTTTATTTGACGCCAACAGAATTGACTGAAACTGTTAATAATGCGCTAATGTTTTTTTTTTTGCATTTAGTCATATCCTCGCTGAGGTGGGATGAAAAGTTACGTGTTGCACTCGAGTGCAAAGATTTTTCACCTCGTGCTCTTTTGATTCCCTGCTCAGGATTCTAATTTTTGAATCCTTCGCTTGTTCGGTCATCAAAATTGAGCACGCGGTTAAAAAGCAACTTTGCACTCTTGTATAATAAATAACTATTATGCCATAGGCTATGTGCTACGTTGTCTTTCTGTCTGTCCTACCTTTTAACGGCTGTATCTTTAGAACCAAAATAGATATCCAGTTGAAATATTCACAGAATATGTAATGTTACCGGGGATTAACCAAGATATAATAATAAAGCCTGAAAGTAAAAACTAAAAGGACAAGGATAAGGAGCACTTTGCCATTTAGTTTTTACCTTTAGAGCCCATAAAACTTTTTATTTTTATAAGTAGTTTTGTATTTGCTCTAAAATGTTAAAACAGTAATACGTATAAGCGCCACACTTGGCAAGATTATAGTACATACTCTAAAGTAAAACAACAAATTACAAATAAACACTGGCCAAGTGCGAGTCGTTGACAAATTTCTGTTCACCACCTATTCTTGTACGATCACCGAAGTTAAACAAAACTTAATTGATAAGTAAACTTCAATACTTAGCTGAAAACAAAACATAGTGAAAATTACTTTTATAATCTCAACCACAGTTTTTTTTTAATTAGAATGCAACCATTCTAATTAAATCAAGGCATTTTGTAACTCTGATGCGGACAAAGAACTTTGAGACCTAACCCAAAAAGGTAAGGTCTGAGTTCTTTGGATGCGGAGTTCGATGCGTTGACATAAATAAGAATGTTCAATCACGGCATAGTAAAAAAAATACAATTATCAAAGATCTGTCATAATGCCTGGCGACCATGATACCTACTGTAGGTATCATGCTGACGACAGATTTTCCTTCTTATTTCCGTTCTATTCACTTTTCTTTTCTGTGGTCTCATCTGTTGACTTCAATGCTATATTTTCTGTTTTTAGAAAAGAATAGAAAGGATGCCCGTTGGTCAGCCTTTTAGGCAGCGCTGAGTATTCATCAAATGCAGGGAATTTTAAATTGAACGAGCTTAGTTCGGAGTTTATGATACACACTGACTATATATTTGATGAACCTTACTAAAAAGGCCCGGTCCTGCCACGGGTATCTCACTCGACACTAAACATTTTTGATAAGAAATTACTAATAACAAATATGCTAACCTCAGCAGCGATTACATTTATTTGAACCGTTTGGGCGAGACACTAGGCCCTTGGGAAACTGGAATTCACCTTATTTTCAAAAATCTTTCAGAGCGCCTGGTTAATGCGACGCATGACCAAAATGCTGGCGTGTTTCTGGCTCAACGCACTCGTCGATTATGCGGCTGCAGCACAGTGCCATTCAGCTTGGTAATCCCACCAGCATGCTGGGTACGCTGCTAACTGATAGTGGGCATTTGGATTGTCTTTAGACCTTCGACGGCCTATGCGCAGTCAATTTTTTTTCGTAGTGTTAATTTAGCTTCTATTTTGTTTAGATATAAGAGAGAAGATATTATAATATAATATAATAATAAGAGAAGAGATAAGCACATGCATGCAAAAAAAGAAAAACTGTAAAATTTATTGTAAAAAAATAAATTACCTAGTGGAAACCATGAAAACAGATTCAACATTATCTGTACAATATCATTTCGAATCTTCAAATCAATATTCGTGTTGACATTTTACATTCAGGTGGGAGAGATCGACAAAAAAACTCAAAACATTTGTTTTTTAGGGTTCCGTACCTCAAAAGGAAAAAAACGGAACCCTTATAGGATCACTTCGTTGTCCGTCTGTCTGTCTGTCTGTCCGTCTGTCAAGACCCTTTTTCTCAAGAACGCGTAAAGGTAGCAAGTTGAAATTTATACTAAATACTTGGGTCTATGGTTTCTTTCGGCTGTAAAAAAATAAAAGTTGTAAGTCAAAGCAATCAAAAGATATGAACGTTTATGTCGTATATTTTGCGATTTCATAGGGGAATCAAAACCTATAGGGTACTTCCCGTTGACCTAGAATCATGAAATTTGGCAAGAGGCAAGGTCTCATAGTACATATATAGGAATAAATCCGAAAGTTATAAATTTGAAGTTATGTCATTTAAAAATAATTATTTTGCTATTACAAACTTACATTTTGTAGTTGGAATGTATGGAAGAACCTTATTATCAACTACAAACTTAAGTTTGTCTTTCAATATTTTAACTTCAGTTAGTTTTTTTATTGGTCTCGCGCTCTAAGGGTTCCGTCTAACGGAACCCTCAGAGCACGAGTCCTACTCGTACTTGTCCGGTTTTTTTAATCTACTTACTAAAATAAAATACAAAACAACGAGAAAATCTAAAGCCCAAATCTAAAATCTAAAAAGAGGGGGTACTAGGTCCAGTAGCTTTCCTGGACATGACCAATTACATTTCTACTAAACTGACTAGACTAAAATATTAAATTTACTATTTAAATAACTTGATTTTTATATTTTAATGACATTTTATTTCTGACATAACTATTTATTTTGATGTATTGATTTTTATTTGTGACTTAATTGTGTGTGAAATGTGACCTGAATATGTATTATAAATTGTCTACTGTTTTGCTGTGTATGGGTTATAAGTACCTGAAATAAATGAATTTATTATTAAATATAAATATGATTACTTTTTAAGAAAGAAAAATACGAATTATTAAAAGCCAAGTTGTTAGTTCTGAACTTGATGTTGTGAAAGTTTGTCTATGACATTAAAACAGTAAATTCTCAAGTTTAGTGTGGAACAATACTTCAAACATAAAAAAATTACTTTTGAGACAGTATGACCATGACCAACTCTTACTTATATAGTAGTAACTTGCTGGCAGTCTAACCTGACCGAGTGCCGTACACATGTAATCCCTAGCGTCTAGTTTAACGAAGCGTTGTGAAACTTTTTCGTCTTTGTACACGTAAACAAGTATATCAAGCCTCTGCAAGCTAAAATCAACTGTAGCTCTGTGACATACGATTTCAGTTGCTTTATTGAGAGGCAAGTGTCTGCGTTTGCACCCAGTTTTTGGATGGCCTCGTTAGCCTCAGTGTGCATCCAGTTATTCTAGAGTTGCTTTAGGTCTGTTGTTAATGAGAGGACTTAGTGCTTTAAATGGTAGTTCGATTGATTCGTAGGTTCCTGATATAAAGTGGTTATTAAAAAAAATGCAATATAATAGTTTTTTTTAGTTTTTAGCATAGTCCTATACAAACAAACTAACACACACACATTGCAAGTTAATAAAAAGTTTCGTAAAAAAAGTTAATGATTAATTAATTCAATTCATTTCGATTAAATATACCACCTATCGAACTAAATACAACACTATTTATAGTCAATTCACACTACACACTATAATATTCCATTAGTTAGACTACCATCGTGTCTATTCACAAGCCAATTCACAAATATTTGTATAAGCTTTAGTCAAACAGCTCTCTATAATAGTACATAATGTAGTAGGTATGCCCGTGATATATTAGACCAGGCTGTAGGTTATTCATTAAAGTTCAATTGATTAATATTGCTCCAGGGTTCAATATTCCACCGTAGGACGATAAATTTTAAAGACAGGTTTTTCATTTCAACCTCTGTTATAAATTACGTTGAATTCAATAACTAACGTGAGGCATGGAAGTGATTTGAAAGGGACAATATTTCACAACATTTTCCCATCACTATAAGGTATAATTTTTTATACTTGCTTTGAGTAGATCATCCTCATCAGCCCTGAATGAAAAATTAAAATGATGAATGAAATGTATAGGCCTCCATTTGCTTATGCCACTCTCCCCGGTCTCTCTCTAGTCGCATCCACTCGCTGCTCAGTTCTTTTGATGTTGTCAGTCCACCTCAACCTCGGTCGGCCCGTTGAGTTTAGGCCCCCCTTAAAAAGTTTACAAACATAAATGTACGATATTTCAAAGAAATAAATGGTATATCTCCGTCAGTCAGAAGTTACTTAAGAAACATTTAATAAACATAAAGTTAAAATTATTAATTAGCTACATTATTATACCGAAACTAGATTTTATTTCGACGTAATAGGTGAGAAAAGAGAAGAGAGTAGAGAAATTTTGAAAACATTGGCGTTTACTTAAGTTGCAAATTCTAAGATTAAATGTGTCATGATTAATACATTAGTACATAAAATATTAGTGTTGAATAAACCTGAGCAATTAATGAAATAAGTATAAATATAATATTATCCTATTAAATTGTATAATTACCTTTAGTTGAATAAAATTAATGTTATACTAATATAAGTAGATGTAAATATACAATTGATTTGTGTAACTGTTAAGCTTGATGTACATTATTGTACAAAATGTGTAACAAAAGGGAAAATGCACATTTATTATAGTGGTAATTTATTTATTTTTATGTGTATGCCGGGAGGCATCACGTTGCCGGATGGCCGAGTGTCATGATTTCTAACTTATTTCAATTGTTTCGTTGCGATTTCTTGGTTTTAAACCTTTTGGTATCTAATTTGACTAACAGTATTTTTATTTAAAATGGCGGTCGGAAACGTGGTGACTCGGGAGTCTCGGCAATAGTGCGAATAGTGGGGGTAGGAAAAAGATAATGTGGTGGATGTTGGCAAGAGGGACTTTAGTCTGGCTTGAGCGTTCATAGCGAAAGCATATTGGTCTGAAAACTGTAATAAGAAGGAATAAAGAATAAGAATATGAATAAAGTTATATAAAAGAGAACTGGTTTGGATTATGATTTACCACAAGTGTCTTCTCGTGTTGTTTCTAAAACACTATAAAAGGCTTTTGCAAAGTCTCTACCTCTGTTCTAATAATTTTTTTGTCTAAAATAGATAACTCACGACTATCACGAGTAGAATCCATCTCAGTCCCACAAGGCAGCAAACTCGCTTCTAATTAAATACCCGAAATTTAATTTTCCTCTATTCAATTTGCTCTCCTCAGAATTAGTAATTTGAAGATTAATAACGGTTTTAATTACAGCTTTATATTTAATTATCTTTCAGCTATGTTTGGTAGCGATATGTGTGATTAAATAAATTACTGACGTCTTCTATTAAAGTATAAGTTTTAATACGATTTCTACGTTAAAAAAAATCGTACGCAATAACAAGTCTCACACACAACTAAAACAAAGTTTTTCATGTCCCACGCAAATAAAGGTCAAACGTAAAAACATTGCACGCAGTGGGGTGATCAGAAAAAGCACTCTTTAAGAAAAAATATTAAATATAAATGATATTTAATAAACGGAATTCATCCCTTTATTTCCCATCCCTAGAAATAAAATTAATTATCAACAAATTGAAATAGAATAAATTTTCGAGATTAAGATAAGTAATTCAATAAAAAAACCTTGAAATCAGTTCACAATGTGCGAAGATATCGCTGATCATACATACAAAAAATAACAGTAGAATTTAAATCTTCCTTTTTAAGGTTCTGTACCCAAAGGGTAAAAACGGGGCCCTATTACTGAGCCTACGCTGTCTGTCTTACTGTCCTACCTTTTAACGCCTGTATCTTTCAAACCGTAATAGATATCCAGTTGAATGTTTGACTGAATATGTAATTTATAACGGATTAACTAAGAAATAATAATAAAGTCAAAAAGTAAAATCTAAAGGGGCCACACAAACGTATTTTTGTCGTATTCTTGTATTAGCTCTAATGTATTGTAATAAACGGTAATACGTACAAGCGTCAAACTTGGCAAGATTATAGTACACACTTTAAAGTAAAAGTACAAATAATAAATGATGGCCTAGTGCGAGTCTGTGATAAATTTCTGTTCATTACCAAGTTAAGCAATGTAGGGCACGGTCGATACCGCCTGGGCGTGAAGTTGTATTTTTGCACTACTTTTTGTTTTTTGTGGTGGGGTGGAACCATCAGTGCGCAAGCCCGACTCGAACTTGGCCGGTTTATTTATGTCGGATCAGGAGCTATGTATAAAGTTTTACTTAAAGATCGTCTATTTGGTTTGGCATCGTCGTGTAAAAATCAATTAACAATGCAGCCAATAACGCAATTTGCAACAATAACAACAACAACAATTTGGACAACAACCATCTGGACCAATCGCGGTACAAAAAATTGGACCGCGATCGCCACCGTAATCATATTTCCGTAGCTTTAATTTTGCCATATTGAGCAACGTCGAAGCGCAGTGGTGGAGTGCTGAGCATATTTACCCAAATTTTCAGATATATTAAATCATTTGTGAAATATTATGCGCGATAAAATTTAATTTATAATGAGAAGCTACTCGATACACTGGATATCGGGTTCAAATAAAAATTACCTTGTCATTTCAGGAAAAATATTGTAATAAAAAAAACCGAGACTTTGTACTACTTAATTTATTGTATAATGTTGACATTTTTAGTTTAATTATTTTAAATTTCTATTGGTAATAATTATTATTAATGTAATGTGACTAGCTACTATTATTAATTTTTTCTATTGATATAATTTTTTTGATTTGTATGAGTCTATGTTACTTGGAAATAAATAAATTATTATTATTATTTGTACGCATAGGGCTCGGCCTTTGTCTTCGCCAATAGACAATTTTCCAAAATTATTTATTTGTAAAGAACACTTGTCTTTTGCAAAATTTCAAGCTTCTAGACCCAGCAGTTTCGACTGTGCGTTGTCTGCAGTAAATTAATTTAGTATTATTATTAAGTAGATAAGCTGCTTGCGCTTGTCCAACATCTGGCCGCGATGATTTGGTTTACGATAGACTACGGTTTCCTAGACGAAACTGCAGTGCAAGTACCGTTCTTTATCGATCGTCAAATTTGCTAAAATGCCATAGAATCGATCACAGCGAGTACTGATAAAATGGCATATTATCGAATTTGACGACGTCAACTGTCAATTTGACGATCTCTAAAAGAACGGTACTTGCACCCCAGCAGTGCAAGTACCGTTCTTTTAGCGATCGTCAAATTGACAGTTGAGGTCGTACAAAATATAAATACTTAAAAAATGCATTAATAATTTAAGTGTGTTTGTCCCTCAGTGTCCGATAAGTGGCATGTTGCCAAGGACAGAACAAGTAGGCTCAAAATCATGAAAGAAAGACTTCGAGGAGGTCCAACCAACCCTCAGACATGAGAAGTAAAATATAGAAGAAAATAGCCCTAAAAAACACTGTCAAAAATTACTGAAAATTGCGTCCATAAAAACGAACTACATAGCTGTAAGTTGCAGTTACGGGAGGTCAGACAGCAAACTTGGCCCAAAAGAACATTAACGCTTTTTTATAAACAACCTTAATGTTTTTAGAAAAACTTACTTTTCCGTTTTAAATAATGAAAAGTAACGGTGCTGCTCCCCTTGTTTATAACGCTGTTTATTTGATGATAAATCTTCGAACAACTTTCTTCGAGACATGTTTCCTCCTCGAAGTTACTATTAAAGTTTTCTTGTGAAAAATTGCAGTAATAATTTAACTCGGCTGAAAGTAGGGATCACACTTGTAATGTTTCGACCGACGAAAATAAATAATAGGTTCTCAATTTGAGCAACGCAACTCCCCCACGCAAACAGAGGGGTGTTATAAGTTTAACGTGTTTCTGTGGCATTGTAACTCCCAAACGGTTGAAACAATTTTGATTTCCTTTTTTGTTTGTTTGTTTGAATCAAAGATAACTTTTTGTAATTGGTTTGAATGGTGGCTTAATCTAGATTGTTCGTAGCTATGCCTCAAGAAAATCTGTTCAATTGGTTGAAGATAATCAGCTTTTTTATTGGAGGGTTTAAAAAAAAACAATTAATACGAAAGACATCATACGCAGGGCACTTTCCTGTCTTGTCTGTCTTGCGCGTGACGATGGAAAGAGGCCTGACGGTATGACACTTGTGCCCTGGAGGTTGGGGCGGCCCCTTGTATGGGACGCAACTTGTGTCGATACTTTGGCGCCGTCACATCTTCCTGAGACACAAGGTAGGGCTGGCGCGGCTGCCAATTCGGCAGAGCAGCACAAGCGACGCAAATATGCTAACCTCGGCTGTATTTTGTTTAGTTAATAAAGGCAACCATTTGTTTAAAAAAATAAAAAAAATATTAATACTAAACTTGTTCTAGGATAAAAACGTGATGTGTTAATTGAGAGTATAAGTTACTTCCATAATTTTATCCTACGTGAATTTCAACATAATCAGTTAAGCACAGTTCATTTCGACCTGTCTTTAAAAGTCTATGCTTCATGTTTTCTCTATGTCACTTGCACTTTTGAGCAAATAAAATTCGCAAATGTTAAAACCTTAGCAGAACAAATAAAAAAATAACATCAAGCATAAAATATTCTCTCTCACTCACTGACTCACTAACTACGAAGTCTATAAAACTTCTTGGACTACGAAGCTGAAATTTATGCAGGTAGATTCCCTATATGGTGTCAAAGTAAAACTACTACGTAGAAGTCTTTCTTGGGTGTAGACATCACCTAAGCTAAGGATTTTACGACAAATATGACAAAGGGAATAGGAAGTATGTATCTAAATCTACGCGCACGGAGTCGTGAGCGACAATCAGTTATTGATATTAGCATAAGCTATGAGCAGTTGTTATTTTAAAGAAACCTGTTAATTTTTACATCCCTAAAATGTACCCTAACTCAAAGTTGGCTACAACTATTTTGTTCGGCCACAACGAATTTGGTTCAACTGTCGTCATAAATTAAAGTGCTTCCTTTTACACAAAGGTACAAATTATTATCTCTAAGTCGAAATTAGCAACTGCTATTAGGCCCAGTAAGGTTAATGAAAACCGAAAATTTATTAGCAGACGGGAATTTCTATTTGCAAAGTTCTGGGTTATCTTTGCGATAAATCCCGCAATCCAACGGATTAATGGCAATCTGCTCGAAAAACAAATTAAGTTCTTATGTCAATAGCTTTAAGGTCGATGGAGTTAGTTTTCTGTTAAATAAGTTGAAATTCCACGTCTTCCAAGTGATGCTGCAGAGCAGAGAATTGTCAAACGTTGGATTGATCTGTTAGCCGAATATAAAGGCACGATGGTCACTTAGTTTTTTGATTTTACTGGTTAGGTCTACAACAATCCTTAGTTTCGAGTTTAAATTTAATACAAGTGAAGAAACAAACAAGTCATCCAGTTAATGGTAAACGGTTCGTTTGTCTATAACAGTACAGCAGGGCTTCTAGAAATCTGAACATCGACAGTCCAAAACTCTGATGTGTGTTGTCACCCTGTGATAATATATAATTAAGTTATTCATAATTAATGTGTTCTGTATACGACGCGTCTGAATTGCACAGGTTGGGAAGGATGCGAGTGCCTAATGCTTCTTGCATACGGTGCAAGATATATGCACAACTAAGAACCAGGGCGCGCTTGTGAAAGCAGGATGCACGTATGTAATGAAAAAAGATCTTCTTCGTAGTTTCGATGATCCAATCCAAAATCCGAGACCCCGCAAAGAGAAGTCTTGTATACAACTCTCGTAAAGTACATGGATTGGGACAGTAGGGGCACGAGAATACTCACCTACGTGCAACATGGTATGTGCAGGAGCTCCACAATCGCACTGTGCCCTCTCACTGGATCTCTACTTAGCCAAGTTGTTCTTACTACGGCTCACTTGGGTCCGGACGACCTAATTGATTTGTTTGATTGAGTGGTTGATTCAACAACTTCAATTTAACGACTCTGGCACGAAAGGTCACTGAAGACAAGTCACAGAAGACAGCACCCTTCATCAAATAGACAGAGAATATTACGCGATGTAAATGCACTGCGAAACTTGTGGCATAATCGTCAATACATACTTGCTTTGCTTTTGTTAATGGCACGTTGTGTTACGCACCGCTAAGTAACGAGAAACTGCTGCATCAGCGTGTATTGGTGGAGTTTTAGGTAGGCCACGGTCAGGCGATGCAATTTCCACTTTTTATTTAATTGAAGGCAGTGTCCTTCCGTATGTAATGACACGTGTGTGCGTCCTTCTCTAATTGCCTATGTTAGAGTTTTATGCAAAGCAATTGGATACGTGCAAGTCTACGCGTGGTTTTTTTCTAAGTTGCGCAGGCTACTTGCACCGTGTGGAAGACGCATAACTGTCACCATAGTGTTGTAAATATTCATGAGCAGCGCTCATAGCGCTCTAGTTTCTAGATCACATATACATGTACACGTATTTCGGTCACGTATCCGCTGATCACAGAATTCAATTTGACGCTCAAAATAATACAATTTTACGTCGCTGAGCCCCAGTATCGATTTAAGCGGAAAATCAGATTGTAGCCTGCTTTAATGCAATTAACAACAAAGGTATGTACGGTAAAAAATTTTGGATTTTATAGCAGAATATCCCGCAGAAAATTGTTACATCGATGCTTCGAAAAATTCCGTTTACGCAACATAAACTGATGCGTAAACTGACTCTCTTACAAAAAACTCACTCTCTTACCCTTAGGTGTAATTTTAGCAACGTGTTTTGACATGAGATGTAAATTTTTCGGCGTGAGTAAGTACTCATCTAGTAGATTTAACCACCGCTATTTCAAATACGTTATAAAAAAATATATAATTAGTATGAATGAAGTGAGAAGTGAGAATTAAATTTTTAAGTGAGATGTTAATTTTTCAGTGTGATTATCAAGTACATATCTAGTAGATTTAACCACCGCTATTTCAAATACGTTATATATTTTTTTTAATTAACAATAACAAATAAAAAAGAACAGAAAAAAAATACTTTTAAAAATCTATTAACTATCTCAAATAATTTCAGTCTAACCACGATCCTATTTCAATCTCATTCTGATCTTACCTCAATCATAGAAGAAATAATAGTAGATACAAGCCTCAATCCTTAATCTTATCTAAGGTGGCAAGGTTGCTCTAAGCATACAAAATATTGGAAGTAACAAAACAGGCAAACGCTTAGTTATATATTTGTGAAATAATCCATGTTTAAGAAAATGTACCTAGTTATATTTTAAGTTCCTAAAGTATTGAAATTATACACTTCTAACCTTCTAACAGATTGTAATATTGCGAAAGTATGACTAAATAAGTCAAAAACATACACAACAAACGCACTACATTTCAAATCTGTATTCAAACTTGTGTCTCAAAGTATATCTACAAAGGATAAAAATTCGTCATCTTTTAAATAAGTTTTTTTAGGGTTCCGTACCTCAAAGGGAAAAAACGGAATCCTTGTAGGATCACTTTGTTGTCCGTCTGTCCGTCCGTCCGTCTGTCCGTCTGTCAAGGCCCTTTTTCTCAAGAACGCATAAAGTTGAATACTAAATACTTGGGTCTACGGTTTCTTACGGCTGTAAATATAAAACTTGTAAATCAACGCAATCAAAAGATATGACCGTTTATCTCGCATATTTTGCAATTTCACAAGGGAATCAAAACCTATAGGGTACTTCCTGTTGACCTAGGATCATGAAACTTGGCAAGAGGCAAGGTCTTAAAGAACATATATGGGAATAAATCCGAACGTCATAAATTTGAAGTTATAAAATATACAAACTTACATTTTGGAGTTGTAATGTATCGAAGAACCTTATTGTCAACTACAAAATTAAGTTTGTCTTTCAAAATTCAACATAAATAATTATTATTTTTTGGGCTTGCGCTCTGACGTTTCCGTCCAACGGAACCCTCAGAGCGCGAGTCCTACTCGTGCTTGTCTGTTTTTTTTTCTAATTTCATCTCAAAAACTTTTTCTGTTTGTCGCAAACAAACACAATATTGTCGTTACCAAACTTTCCCCGAGTCATTTACCTCTGCGACAATGCCGCCCAACAAGCATAAGAAACAAGGGATAGTAACGAGTACGAAAATTTTACTTTTTGACAACACTCAAACAACTGCCGTTTAACTTTACGCGTTAGCTGCGATTCCCTCAAACCGAGGCCTCTCATCGCTTTTGTTTCCAAATGTTGCTCGAGACAAAGTCCACACGTGAAGCTATTTACTTGTCTTTCTGTTGGCATTTGTGTATTGTGTATACGACTATTTGTCAAAGAGATTTACGAGTTCGGGATACATTCTCCATTTATTTTCTAGTAAATTCGAATGGGTGGAACATATATTATTATGAATAATTTTAATTTATATTTTTAAGGTGTTACTTTTTAAGCAATAAAAAATCTTTGATCTTTAAATCTTCTTAATCTTTAATATTCGGGTCAGTAATAAACATTATTAATTAAAAAATACTTTTTATAAACAACATTTTGGGCGTCGGCCATATTGAATTTAGGTGACGTCATTTTATTTTTTGTATTCTTCTCGGTAAACTCTTTCATTTGATGCCCATATTAAGGGAGTGCATGAATAATAACTGGTCCACCATTTTAAAATGGCGACACTTAGCTAGCCATGCATTGTCATCCAGACTTAACGTGTATGCAAATTTCAGCTCAATGAGATGGAATAACTAACTAGTCTTCAAAGGACACTAAAAAGTCGAATTTGATCACCCAGGTGATCAAAGTGGAATAGACCTAAAATTCAGTTGCAATATTTGTACCACACATGCATACAAACATACATACATACTAACAGGTCAAGTTAAATAAAAGCTTGTTAAAAGGCATCATCTGTCAAGCAGTTTTGGGGCCTGTAAAGTTTCTAGCTGAGTAGTAAAAGATAGTAAAAATTATACCGCAGACAGTTCATCGGACCAACGCGATGCATCAATAAAAAAACAAGTCAAGGTCTTAACTAGATTATCGACCATTTTGTCTCAAGCGTATCGTGGAGTACTTTGGTCGTATTGCCATGAAATATAGCGACAATCTAAAAAAGCTTGAAATCAAAGGCAAAGTTGATGGCAAACGATTTCGAGGCCACAGACCGCTGCTCTGGTCCTACTAGATTCGCACTACTTTAGACACATCAGTGAAAGATGCAATGCATGTCGCTTAGGATAACGGAAGATGGCATAAGATCATTAAGGAGAGACTGGTAGAAGGTGGACTGGTGGATGTCACGGCCCTCAGATATGTGGAGCATGACGCGAGAAGGGAGCAAGGATTATAGATTGCGTCACCAACGCTTAGATTGGTCGCATAGATAAAATCAAAAAAATTGAGGCAAACATGAAAGAGACCGTAGCTGAGTGCATGGAATTTGTTTATAGCATTTAAATAAAGATATTTAAAACGAAATTAATATTGAATGTACTATAAAATGATAGAATTGTTTGGCATTAATAGTATTATTATTATGTATTTTTCATTTCTTATTTTTGTTCATTAATTTGTTTGTAATTCAGTCAATATGTTTTTAATTGTTATTTTATTACTTTTAAATTAAAACTGTATTGACATCTGATAGTATATCCATTATATATTTATTTTAAAATATCTGAGGTAACAAACAAAAAATAAACAAGCGAATTGAAATCACCCTTCTTTTTTGTTGAAGTAGGTGAATTACATTATCCATAAACTAACACTATTTTTCTGCTGGACTTTCTGAAACTCGTATATTATATATTCGTTTAATATATATACGAATTATTAATAAACTCGTATAATAATAACTATCGTTTAGTGTTCAAATAACTCCATGTTTCATACATTCTTTTCACTATACTTACCGCTAAACTGCTTAACGCAAAAACTATATTTCACGCACACTAAGAAACTTTCAGTAACACAAATGAACTAACCAATAGTCCACATGCAAAAAAGGGCGACAAGGTCGTCTATAGGGTCAGTTCAACTAAAGGTTTCGATCCTGATTTAGGCCTGATGCGTTCGCACCCACTACGCTACCTTACCATTAACTCCCTTGTTTGTCTGATTTGAGCGTTACTCCATCGCAATTTAAATGTATTTAGCTGAAATTACGATTTTCTTGATTTTGTATTCAACAGATAAAACATTGTTGAATAGTCTTTATTTTTAAAAAGTCGTATTGGATGGCGGTGGGCGGTAACTGAATAGCGGTCCACGTTTACAAACTTTTAAATAGACTTGTTTTCAAACTGCAGCGAAATAAATTCGAAACACGGCTGCTGTAGGTACTTACAAGTTAATAGCTGCAAAACCATAATATTCTTGGCGAGAATTTCTAGACAGTGTGCGAATAATCCAACTCGGAGAAGTTCCTAATAACGCCCCGCTTTTAGATTCATTGCACCTTGCTTGTAGAAAAATTTCAAAACTTTGGCACGGACTTAAGAGATGTTTGTGAAACTTTTAGAATGACATTAATCCCGGTAATTTCTCGCCGGTTTTCAAAACGCAAGAGTTTTAGTACCCGATGTTTTTCAGCGTCCGAAGTTTTAAATTACAAGCCGGAGATTGGGATTTAAATCTTTGATCTTTTATGTGCACTTTTTAGGAATTCATTATTTTGTTGTTAATAGAGTATTGCACAAATGCACGTACTTTCAAAGTTAACTATTCTAGTAAACTTATAAAATACTAGCGGTCTGCCCTAGCTTCACACTGGTATAGATTATAGCCTATGTCACCCGGGGATAATGTAGCTTCCCAACAGTGAAAGATTTTTTCAAATCGGTTCAGTAGTTTCGGAGCCTATTCTATGCAAACAAACAAACAAACAAACAATCAAATCTTTCCTCTTCATAATATTAGTATAGATAAACGTCCAATAAGAAAAATAATGTAATTTTATTAACATGTCGTAGAAATGGCTATAGTGACGTGATAAAAACTTACCTTTGTATTTATAACTATTTGGTAAATTTTTCCCTTTTACGTTGTGCTATCACGCATGAAACTTGTCTTTTCAATCAGAAGTTGTCAATTCATTTTATAGCAAATTACTGACCTATAAATCGTCTGACCTATTTGAAATGCCTCTACTCTAATATGTTCAACTTTCTGTTCAACCAATTAAAGATATAGGACGGATTTCGTCCTGTTTTTTCAACTTTTGGATTAACTGAACATTAAAAGACAACTTTCGTCTATTTTCTTTTCAACTTTACTGTACCTAATTCATTCCTTAAATCTGATTAAGGTGTAACCTTTTATAGTAAGGCTAGTGCTTAGTTAAAACTTAAGAAGCACGAGTTCAAATAAATGGACCGTTTTGTATTTATTTCAAGTTCTCGTAAAATTAAATAAAAAATATATTATATCATCGTCGTAAAGTTTCAAAGTTCAGTATCTCGAAAAGCGGACGTCGTCGCGAGGACGCTTAACGAACTTATGATAAAGATCTTCATTTTCATGAATTTCGCTTCAAATAAAGCAGTATTTCGACTAAATGTTTTGATTTAATAAGTGCAGCTGGGTTGTAATGAAAAGTTTCCCGCATTGTTTTATAAGAGTGTTTTTATTTCACAGAAATAATATTCAAGCTACATTTGAAATTGTGCATATGGAAAAATATTTAAGTTTTTTTTTTTTTTAAGAGCTGAAAGTGAAGACTAATTATTTCCAACGTCAATTTTACTTTATTACATTAAAACTACTACAGTTGTACACGTAACGGTAGTACTAAGCTTAAAGGAGGTAATTGTACTTAACATTATGAGTTACTTTTAAGATGGACCCAACCCTGAAATCGAGAAAAGAATAATATTTTGTGTGGTAGAACTATGGGAATAGTTAAATGACACATAATACTATAAATGCAAAAGTTTATGTGTCGGTTTGTGTTTGTTCGCACCTCAGATCAGACAAACAAGGGAGATATGACTTAGTACAATTATCGTTCGTGTGTCTCCGTGTTTCACTCACTTTTTTCACTATATCGTTAAACCACTTAACGAAAAAATTAAAGCACTCATTTTTCAGGCACATTAAAAAAATACAGCAACACCATCAATGAACTACCTTATTATTAATAGTCCAGATTTAAAAAAGGGCAGGGAGGTCGTCTGCAACGTGAGTTTGACTAAAGGCATTTAGTCTAATTTAGGCCTGATAAGTTCGCACGCGCGACGCCTCTGATAGTGGTAGCTACTTGGTTACGTATGTTGGTACGTACTTGGTTGCCGAACCGCTGTCCAACCAACGGGAGAGAAAGATATTTTTTCTCTCTCCCACCCGTTAGTTGAACGGCGGTTCGTCAGCCATATCCATACGTCTGTTAGCACTATGAGGTTTGCACTCAACTCCGTAATGGCTGAGCGGATTTGGAGGCAACTTGGTACGGAGGTAGCTTATACCCTAGATTAACACAGACTAATATACTTACACCCGTAAGGGAAATGCAAGTTTTTGTATATTTATTTTAATGTTCGCAATGTAATGCTTATAAAATATCAGCTGACCCGGTTAACGAACGACCTGCGCCGCGCGCACGCTTGTACGTGTTACATTGCTGGCTTGCAACACTCTAAACCACAAAAACAACAATAGTATAAGACAAATAGTAATGGTATTCGATTGTTTTTAAGGTTCCGTAGTCCTACAAGGAACCCTTATAAATTCGTTCTGTCCGTCCGTCCGATTTTTTTTAGAACCTTATAACTTCTATGTGCATTAAGGCAAGTGCATGAAACTTTCCACAATTAGAGTTTTATCATAGATCTCAATGTTAAAGTTATAAAAAATATAAAATTTTGCGTTTTTGGGATAATATGGCTCTGGTACAAGTGAAAAGGGGATGAAAATATTTTTTCGCTGCATCCCCTTGTGTGGGGTGTCATTGAATAGGTCTTTTTAAAATGAAGGTAAGGTTTAGTATATCACTTTTCTATCAAGTGTATATTTTGTGAATTATGGCCCGCCAAAGTGGAGAAAAATTTGGTCCCTCCCCCTGCATTTCTAAACTATTAGACATAGAAACTTGTATTTTGCCATACTAATAAGTCATATTAAAAACCTTCATTCAAAATTATTTCGAACATTTTCTGATTATAGCTTTTTGAGTTATAGCGATAAAACTGACAGACGTTCTAGCTCAAAGGTTATTGACCTTTTTGTAAAAATTTCTGGACATAAAATGATTCTCAAGTAGTTTTCTTTTCGACCAAACCATAAAAAGTCTATATTATGTTGGTATGGTGCACCTCTGAAATTTCGAGTAGCTTCGATCTTTAGTTTTTTTCTGTAACCACCAATTTCTGAACTATGATTATTACAACAATTATAAGAATTTGGCTACGGATAACGGAACTCTGCCATATGCGCGTCTCGACACGCTTTTGGCCAGTTTCATTAGATACCGTATCGACTTTGGGAGCGTTACACTTAGGTACACCCGGTACTTAAAAAATTACAAAGTTTATAGTTTAAATAGTGTTGTAGGTTAAAACCGAGGGGCGTTGCTAGTTTGTTCATATTTATGAGACCAAATTACCTTATTTCGGCTTAGTACCACCAGCATCGTTCCGTGTAAACTGCTCCCGAGTACGAGCCCCTTACAATTGAGTCAAAGACAGGTAGCACGTTGCCGACAGTTGAGCAATAACAATGGGATTCGTTAGGGTCTGTGAAAGAAATACAGTGGGGGATGGTAACAGAATTATTTAAATTGAGAGGTTCTCGTTAGCCCCTGAACTGATTGTACCTATAGATGAAGGTGAGTTGGTTTTATAAATAGGGCGACAGTTTGTGCTTTAACGTAGACGTTAGAGAACGAAACAGAACATTGATTCGATAATGTGAAAAACACGCAAGTTGTAAAACCCAACACCGACTGAATAGGCTCTAGCACCGACTGAAAAGGCCCAACACCAACTGAAAACTCGAAGCGGTGTTGCGGCGTACGTACAATACCTACAAGCGACAGTGGAAAATTCAACTTTTTCGGTTTTTTTAGAAAGGCCCAACACGAACTGAACACTCGAGGCGGTGTTGCGGCGTACGTACAATACCTACAAGCGACAGTGGAAAATTCAACTTTTTCGGTTTTTTTAGAAAGGCCCAACACGAACTGAAAACTCGAGGCGGTGTTGCGGCGTACGTACAATACCTACAAGCGACAGTGGAAAATTCAACTTTTTCGGTTTTTTTAGAAAGGCCCAACACCAACTGAAAACTCGAGGCGGTGTTGCGGCGTACGTACAATACCTACAAGCGACAGTGGAAAATTCAACTTTTTCGGTTTTTTTAGAAAGGCCCAACACCAACTGAAAACTCGAGGCGGTGTTGCGGCGTACGTACAATACCTACAAGCGACAGTGGAAAATTCAACTTTTTCGGTTTTTTTAGAACAGTCGAGGTCGGAAATTCTCTCCAAGATAATTTTGAGCCTACGGTAAACTGGGAGTGTAAGACTTGTTTACGGCTACGCTACGATACCTCCTCGACCTTTCAGTTGGTGTTGCTGGGTCTTTTCAGTCGGTGTTGGGCTTTTCTATCGGTGTTGAGCCTTTTCTTTCGGTGTTGGGCCTTTTCAGCCGGTGTTAAGCCTATTCATATTTTATGAACGAACGCTCAATAAGCTAATCTGTTTAAAAAAACCTAAAATACTATTAGGTAGCTAGGGTGCGCGCAAAGGGAGGTAAGGTGACGGGTGAGGGGGGTCAAGCCTGCCACGCATATGGATGATAGATGGCGCCTTTCCCGCTAGATGGCTCTGTCAGTGTGATTCACACCAATCAAGAGTTTCACTATCCACTGATCTTCATCAGATTAGTTTGATGATAACATTTTTTTGTCTTGTCCTCCTCTATTATTATTATACTTGTAAATTTTTAAATCGATGTGGCAATTTAAAGTAGGTAAAAATCGACTTTCATTCGTCATTACATTGTTAGTTAGTTATTTACAAGTGAAGTTAATAAAAGCATGCTTTCATGCGTGAGCGTGGCACTTCTCGTTAGAAAACTATTTTATTGCATAGATTATCAAGCGGTTATGCATAAAGAGGTTAGGGGAATAAATAAATACGTGTATTCAACTTTGCTTACAAAAGCGGTAATTATCATGTTCATCATGTTTAAAATATACTCGAGGCCATGTAGATCACTTACACCATTTTGTTACTTACTATGGGTGCGGTGACCCCAAAGTGGGTCCCAGCCTCTGAGAATGGGAGACCCTTATCATCGCGGCACTGTGTGGGCGTTTATCTAATTTTGTTATGGGGCGATAATTTTGCCATAAATTTATTTTGTACTTTGTGAAAAAATACATTCTCATACGTTCACATCGTTCCGAATCGAGTTTTTTAAGAATTGGTATAAAGCCAAGGAGCCAAATGCTTCGTTGGCAGAATTTCGACGCTCAAAGCGAAACTCACCTAAATTTGTATGCGGAACCAATTGTTAATCAGCTGTTACAGCTAACTGCAATTTGGAAGAAAGTCCACAGGAAACAAGGAAATACTGCACTATCAAAATCAGTGATATTA
Organism: Agriopis aurantiaria; assembly: GCA_914767915.1. Classification (NCBI taxonomy): domain Eukaryota; kingdom Metazoa; phylum Arthropoda; class Insecta; order Lepidoptera; family Geometridae; genus Agriopis; species Agriopis aurantiaria. The sequence goes on from OU611990.1 coordinate 7,594,992, forward strand.
GGTTCATACAAAGACATCTTAAACTAAGGACAATTGGACAAATGGTCAGCGCTCAAACATATCCAAACCAAAAACAGACTAAAACCAAACTTAAATTCTACACTGACACTTCTTTCTAACAGACTGACAACTGGCTAACAATTTTCTACGGATAGATACTACGGATCAGTTTTGTTTATAAAGTACTTCAAGGTTCTTAGATGAATTAGATCGCGGTGTGTTTACTGGGGCCTTATTATGATTCTTTGATCGGGATCGAGATTGCATGCCATCCCGTTCGTACCTATTTACTCGCACTACGTGCGTAAGTGAGATGGCACGCGATCGCGATCACGATCCGAATCATCCATAATAAGGTAGCTGCACATGTCAATTGAATACAAAACAATTGCGAAATTAAGGCAATGTAAGCATTCAGTCTACACTTATCGCAAGCGAAATTAGACATTGTTATAAAGACATAATATTATGATTTAAATTAATTTATCGTTATCTATAAAATTATGCAAATGTATCTATCTAGGTAAACCCAGCATACTTTATTCGTGAATTTCGTACTACTACATCCATGTGACCGTGTAGACCAGGTTCATGGTTCTAAACTAATTTAAAGGAATGATGGTTCAATGACTGGCGTGTTCGGAATCCACGCTGCAGGTTGGAGATGAAAATCCTAGTAATAAGCTTGTCCCAGCTAGTCCTAGCTTGAGCTTTTAAGGAAAATATCCTCATAAAACTTTATCATAGTGGTAGGGCAGTTTCTAATGTTCACTTCATGGAGACAGATTTTCGATTTATAGATCCTTAATAATAATATAATATAAATTTCACGCAGCGTAGGTAGGCCTCCCACTAGATGGACCGACGACATTGTGAGAGTCTCGGGCATCCAGTGGATGCAAAAGGCAGGGTTTCGTTCAGTGTGGAGGTTAAAGGGGGAGGCCTATGTTCAGCAGTGGACGTCTTCTGGCTGATGATGATGATGATGAATATAAATTTGCAGATAAGCATCATGATATCAAAAATTTCTCTCAAAGAAGTTGGTTGGTTGATTGGAGATGTTATTTTCAAGATTTTAACAGCAGTCCATCACTTGAGAGCAAGTTTCCAATTCAAGTTTACAAATTCATATCATCTTCGACCGCACAGTTACTTAAAAAATAAATCGAGCAGTGGTTAAAAACAAGTCAGTCTGCAGACCAACCATAAAAAAAATTAAGGTAATACAGCTACCTTTCCCCAGATAAGTCAAATAGTACGACGTGCGACAGTGGAACGGCGATCGATCAGTCCTAATAGAAGCAATCCAAAACAGCTCAGTGGAATTGGCAAAAGCTCTCAGAAAAAATCATGCCAAATCACCAGCCTACATTACAAACAAATAGACCGTAAAGAGGCATTCCATAAATCCCACTTACTTTGCTGCCATCCTACGATTTAGAACTAACTCACTGTTATAAATTTTCGGATACGCTACCGAAAATAGCTCTGCGGGTAAAGTCTGGTGTGCAGCCAAACAGATGAAATGTGGCCCAGTCGACGCTCCATTAGGAATTAATGGGCCGATTCCAGAAATGTCATCTTCCGGTAAACACTGGGCGTAATTCATTACGTCACTCCGCAAAGCTGGAATTGATGGTAAGGCGATGAAAGCTAAACATATGGTACGATTTGGCTGCTTTATAATAAACAGCAGAAATTAAAATAACCATGGTTACAAGATGGTTTGCGCGCTTGAAATCTAATCCGTTGAAAACTTGAGCGGCTAGTAAAAAACATCAACTAGTAGTAAAAACATCGTGAGCAAACCACAGCCTAGATGTAGGGCATTTTTCTAATGCCTGGCTAGCTAGCTTAACCACACTTAAGGGCTTATTGCTCATACATTTATTATTTCACTTCCAGTACTAACTACCATAGCTCAGTAACGTAGTTTAATTTTGCAGAGTCATAGTCACATTGCGGTTGGTGCGGTTACGCCTACATGATTCCCATGGCATCTAGCAGACGACGGTGGAACGCCTACCCAGTGTTCCATATATCAAATAGGAACTGCAAGTGTATGTTTCTGAAAGTTTGACATGAATGGTGGGACCTCAACTGAAAATTCGATCTTTGAGACATTGGGTCTTTGGGGACCAGATGAGTTACCATAATCTCAAAAACATTCTGAATAACATTTCAATAACTTACATTGAATTTTGTCTCGCTCTCTCGGCTAATGAGAGAGCAGGACAAAAGTCAATGTAAGGTTACTATAAGAATGTTTTTAAGATTATAGTAACCCACCACCCACCCAAAGCTTACCGTATTTTCAACAATATTTCAGAGCGCCGCCGAGTTTATGCGACGCATGCCAAAACGCTGGCATTTTTCTGGCTCAACGCATAAGCATTGACATTCAACGTAGTAATGCCGCCAGCATACTGGGTAAGCTACCAACTGCTAGTGGGATTGGATGGTCATTAGACCTTCAAAGTTCTATGGACAATCTAACTGCTTTTAGCCCCCGACGCAAAAAGTGGTGTGTTATAAGTTTAGCGTGTTTTTTAATAATAGATAGGCTTGGCCGCCATCTGGTCTGATGTTAAAGGATGATGCGGTCTACGATGGAGCACGCTTGCCTAGAAGAAACTAATTCCCTCTCGACTTGAAGACACCCAGATTGTAACTAACGGGTAACACCCATTCAGGCAGCGAATTCCACAGACTAGCAGTTCACACAATAAATGTGGAATCAAAGCGCTTCTGTGTCTCTGTATATGTAGTAGTGTTGCTTAGCTTATATTTTGTTAAGTTAATAAAAGCACTTGCCAGAATAAAATAAATATTAATATGTACACATGGCTCCCAAGCTATTTCTAATGTTTAAAAAAAAAAGTAGGGTTTCTTAGCGATCATAAAACCAATTAATTACTGTTTCAACGTAATTTAAGCACCCTTAGGTGCTAATCATCATCATTATAATCATCATTTCAGCCGTAGGACGTCCACTGCTGGACATAGGCATCCCCCATCGATCTCCAAAAGGGCCGGTTGGAAGCGGCCTGCATCCAGCGTTTCCCTGCGGTCTCTTTTAGGTCGTCTGTCCATCTTGTGGGTGGACGTCCTACGCTGCGCTTACCAGTCCGTGGTCTCCATTCCAGAACCTTTCGGCCCCATCGGCCATCTGCTAATATTAACTGAATATTATCACAAGTTCCCGCTTATTCCAATATCTAATATATAGAAAAAGCCTGACTTCTCAAACTGCTTCGCTGCGATACTGTGCTCAAGCACCAACCTCCCGAAAAAAAACAACGACGACCTAAAACCTGCGAATGAAAGTGATTCATACCGTAAATTAGCCGTTGAAAAGATGGCTTTATTTGCGTCTGCAAATAGGACCTTCTGAGGACCATTAGGAAATTTTTATGAAAATAAATTCGCACCCTTGTTAATAAATTAGTTGGAAAAAACATTGAAAGCGTGGTAATTTCTTGAGAGTCTTACAGAAAGAACTTTGTTAACGACAGTGTAAATATAGCATACTACAAAATTAAATGTATTTTATTTGTAAATTTTACGTTCCTTGTTCTTTTTTCATATACTAATTCTTCTAGCTGCGCCCTGTAGTTTCACCCACGTGGAAGTTTACTAAGGAACCGTGCATTTTTCGAAATAAAAACCCTCTAACTACCTCTATGCAAAAAATCACGCTAATTCCCTACTCTGCTGCTGCATGAAAGAGAAGTAAACACGCAAACCAACATATTCACTTTGCAATTTATAACATTAGAAAATTATGATTCCCCCGCCATCTTATACGTAGGCATAAAGTATGAAAAAAAAAAAACAACATGGATATTTTTATGAAGCTTCAGTAGTCTCAGTTTTGAAAATCTATGAGGCTTAGATATCTATAGCTACCCTTCTTTTTATATCCAATATTTGAAAACTTTAATTATTATTATTATTGAATGCTCACACTCTACATACCTAGTGTACCCAGATATTTCAGCCTATCCGTTATATATCAATATAAAATTATATCAATAAGTACCTATATGCAAAATCAATTAATTTGTAATCGCAAACACATCATTTTCATATCATCGGCAATTATTCAAATGCGAAACGTGTTACTAATGCGTATCGCTTATTACAACAATATTAATATACAAGTATACAATTACATACAGCTTTTTTATACGTCTGTAAATTTGTGTCTAGCCAAAAACTTGCTATAGTAAGTCAAGTCAATGTTTTTTCATTTTCAAAAGTATCGTTTATTCATGTTTAACTGATTAAAAAAAAAAAAAAAAAATTCTACTGTTTTATTTTTAAGATAAAAAGGACCAGAAAAAATATTTAAAAAACGTAGAGGGTACTTATACTGAATCTATGTTAAAAAAGGGTGAAGAAAGGATAGCCTTGCACTTGACCGTCATCCCGCTTGATCTGCTTGTCGCGTTTGATTGTTTTGTGGGTATGGATCACATCGATATCTTCACCAAGTGTGGCCCCATTTAAGTTTGAAGAAAATATGCCATCTATAGGGTGGGAAACTAGGGTTTAATTTATTATTTCATTAATATTGTACTTTTGTGGTAACAAATTAAGCATCTAACTGAATTTCAATTTTAGTCTTCGTCTTATAACGAAAATTTAATAGATCACGAGCTTTATTCTTATTTGACTTGGACGATTTGAGTCCTGCACTAACGTTTTGCATGAGGTGTTTCGTACATTTCCTGCTTTCAGCGCTTACCCACGCCATGCCAGATCCTGGAATTATCAAAGCGTGGCTGTGGGTTGCTGGCACAATAGTTTCAGTGGCAATCGTGGAATAAGCCATGGTATAATAATATACTCCGCCAGGTATAGCCCTCCGAGAAATAATGTGATTTGGGCGTCCCGCAATGATGTCATCAATGTCATGGATACACGTACACGAGCATAATAAGTAATTTACAAGTTCGAGAGAGATGACGATACACGAAACAATGGCGGACTCTCTATGATTTTCTGTGTTAACAGTAGCGTGAAATTATAACTCCCCAATATTCGTATATTTCCTGTGGGAATCCAATAAATCAATGTGGTTTTGATAAAATTGTGTTTAATATGTTCATTTCGTGCTTAACTTGCTTGAGCGGACAAACCAGATGACAATTGAAATGCTTTTTGTATTTTATTTAATAGATTATTAAAAAAGTTGTTTCCCAGCAGTATCTGTGTTTGTTACAATAAAGTGGCAACTGGATAGTGACGTCATTGCGGTACAACTCCCAGAGGGCTAGACCTTGTTTTCTTGGATCATGGAATAAGCGTTAGCAGTGACAGAACCTCAAGTTTAAGGCTTTCATTTTCTTAGTTTTAATTGTTAATCAATTTTCGGTTCTATCATCAAATTTATTTAGAAAATCAACTTAAACACGCCGTGGGATTAAAATTTGAGCTGAACTTTCCTAAGATATTTGTTTTGAGAAAGTTTCAATTGATTATTAATTAATAGGAACTTCAGCTAAGTTTCGTGATTGATCCATCAATTATAGAGTAGCTAAATATTTATTCTGAAATCTTAATAATTATGTGGGAACAAAGTTTTAAAGACCACGGACTGGTAAGCGCAGCGTAGGACGTCCACCCACAAGATGGACAGACGACCTAAAAGAGACCGCAGGGAAACGCTGGATGCAGGCCGCTTCCAACCGGCCCTTTTGGAGATCGATGGGGGAGGCCTATGTCCAGCAGTGGACGTCCTACGGCTGAAATGATGATGATGATGATGATGAAAGTTTTAAATAGTTCTGGTGATTCAACATTTTAAGCTGGTGTTACGAAATTCACGAATGAACGTAACGAAGAAGAGCAGCATAAAGTCATAAATTACTACAGTATCTGAACTGAGGTAATCCAATATTTTCAGGGCTATTTATGCCTCGACGTACAGCCACAGTGTATCAGAAAGTTTGAAAATCTACTTTTGGCAAACAATTGTTTCCCATGAATCGATTTTGGCTATGCCGGGCATTATAAGAAGTGACTACTACAGTATGATTTTCGGTAAACTGCAAGCCCAAAAAGGAGTGATTTTACTCATAAATGAATAACTTTTATTATGTGTTGAGTCCAATTAAATATTACTTACTTCTATTTAACAGCTCTTTTTCTCTATTTTAAATTTAGTTCCTCAGGTTTTTGTCAAGAAAGATGAGTTCTTTTTAGTTGACATGCTGAGCGTATGACCACAACACTCACCTAAGTAATAATAACAATAACAATATATCACTTTATTATACACCGAAATAAAAAATAAGTACAAAAAGTAAATAATGTGGCCTGTAAAACCCTAGCTTATAATTGAATACAATCATCCCTTTCCAGGGTTCCACTTTATCGAAAATCACACTGTATTAACAAATCTTTTTACGAAAATACACTGAAAGAATTAATTTACCGCACACAATTTATGATTGTTCGTATGCGTACATAGCACGTTGCCAACATAAGCGCACTGAACGCAATCCAATAAATCTGGGTTAGAGACGTGGTCCGAATCCAATATCAAAACTAAAGATTTGTAGAACAAAAGGTTGATGTGGGAATAAAGGAATGGAGTCAGCAGTTAGAGGCAGGCCTGAAACTAGGGTCGAACATAGGGGGTTGATTTGATAGACTGGACGTTGATAGATTAGCAGAAATAAAAATTTAAGGAAATTACCTACTTGGAACATAACTATACAATTATGATTATTAAATGCCTCCATAATTATAATTACGTCACACAAAACCTTACAAAAAATATATTCATCATGACTCACGTCTTACTAAAATATTTTTGCTAAACACATTAACATTTCCAAGTTTCAAGAGCGCAGAAGCAAAGAATCCACCCACAAGATAGACAGACGACCTAAAAGAGACCGCAGGGAAACGCTGGATGCAGGCCGCTTCCAACCGGCTCTTTTAGAGATCGATGGGAGAGGCCTATGTCCAGCAGTGGATGTCAGATGGCTAAACTGATGATGAGAAGCAAAGAATAGTGAAGAACACAGTGCGTCTTTCTCTGTAGAGTTTAATGGGAGAGTAATCTAAGTACTTTATGAGAAAATCTGACTACTGACCGTCGAAAATTAACAATGCCCTCGACAGATGAGCTGTTTGCTATATTTTCTTTGATCACTATGATTTTTGCCCCAATTTGTACAGCCCCCTGGCTCCGTCCTCGGTCAGCGGTGAAACATTGGTGTGTCGAGCAGGGTGACGGGTGCTTCGTACTATGCTCGCGATGTACGCGAACCTCGCGATATCTATTTCGTAGATTAAACTCTAGACGAATGGTTACGGTTTGCGAGTTCCAGTGCTATGTGAATAAAACATTCGAAACTAACTTTTAGGACCATAATTATTACAAATAACTATGCACATACTATTACATGCCATGTGAAAGGTAGTAGATAGAGGACAGCTTTTTTGGTACTTTTATAAGTGTCAGCACAGCAACTTCACTTACTTTGCATCATCATTTCAGCCGTAGGACGTCCACTGCTGGACATAGGCCTCCCCCATCGATCTCCAAAAGGGCCGGTTGGAAGCGGCCTGCATCCAGCGTTTCCCTGCGGTCTCTTTTAGGTCGTCTGTCCATCTTGTGGGTGGACGTCCTACGCTGCGCTTGCCAGTCCGTGGTCTCCATTCCAGAACCTTTCGGCCCCATCGGCCATCTGTTCTGCGTGATATGTGCCCTGCCCACTGCCATTTCAACTTACTAATCACTTACTTTGCATGTATGTAGCTTATCTCAAGTTGGATCAATGCTCCAACTAGCATGTTACATAATTAAATTTGAATAAACTGCTTTTACTCGTTAATACTAACATTTCCAAATAGTGAAAACTCTTTGAAAGCAGTTAGCATTGTTGCAAATAGAGTTAAACATGTACAAAATTGCTCTCGTAACATCATTGTAGGAGCACAACATACGGCACACTGGGTTGATGTGATCGGAAGATCTATCTTAATAAAAGTCTGTGGAACGGCCGAAGAAAATATGGATGAACTACGTGAAACATGGGTAAATATGAAGCGAATTCAGATATGACGGATGACAGAGACGAACAGAGAAAACGTATATTTATTGTACCGATACCCCATAAAAGGGTAAGTAGGAAGATGACAATTCAAGACTATAAGTCTGTCCCAAGGACTTTATAAAAACCGTCAGTGTATTATGTAAATAGATTTTTGACAGCTCACACAAAGTTGACGACATGACTTTGTAAAGCGTTTAGCAAATTATGTCCCTTACAATTGAATACGTATGATCTAGCATTACCTCTTTGCAAGGTTACGTCAACTTGAAAGGAATGGATTACCAATTTGACGTAGCTTTTATAGTGACATCTTGCAGATAGGTGATCGGTGATAGGTAGATCATAATTATGTACTCGTAGATGTCGTGTTTCTATCTTTTTTTTTTTTTTTTTTTTTAAATCTTCATGAGCGTGGATTTAGTGTCCTTTACTCGTAATATTAAACAGTTTACTTTGTCTTAATAGCGTCAAACAAGTCATAGTCACAGTCAGAGTCAAGCTAAGTAAGTCACGGTCAAGTCGAGCTCATTCCCCTGTAAAGTGGTGGAGACTTTACAAGAGGCTCCTATGGAGTTTTGGAAACAACACGAAAAGACACGTTTCACCTCGTTATATCACTTGCCCACACTCGAGCACGTTTACGAGCACTTAATGAATAACAATTCACCATTTAGTACACATTAACACTCGAAAATACACAAGTTTAGGAAAATAATCCAACGAGCCGACATGTTTTTTCCGCGTTGGCGCCAAAACTCCCGTGTTTCTATCTGACTCTGGTTGTTGATTATGTTTTCATAAAATTGCGTGAAATCTAAAATAAAAACATTAATGCCTAATCTTAAAATGATACCTATTTTATAAATTAACTGTTAAAAAACTTTTTAAGAAACTTCACAAAATCATTACAGAGCTCACAAGTTGTTATTTTCTCTTTTAACTAGGACAAAGTTTTAGAGATTGTAAATTAATTATATCCCTCGGCCTTAAACATCGGATACCATCCTAACAAGTTTTGGAGCAACACCGGAATTCGGGGTTCCGCAATATGGATTAGGTCAATTTAAAACGATTACCATAATTTCTTATCAAGAACTTTCGACCAAGTTTCGTTCATGAATATTCAATCGCGCTACCATTTGGCTGCTCATTCTCTAGCTAGTGTATTACGTTTATTAAAATATAATAAGCACGTTATTTACGCCACCTATTTTAATTTAACGCTTCATTTTGTTTTAAGACTCATATTAAAATATCGCCTAGAATAGAAACTGTGGAAGTACTAGTACTTTAAAATATTACGTATCGATCGAGTTCAATATTCAGGCATTATTTATTGCTGAAGAGTTCTCGGGAAGTTTACCGACGCTGCTGCTGGTGTAAAATTTGTTGTAGCACGGCGAGCTCTGATAGCCCCGGGTTACTTCGAGACAACTTTTCCATTTCCCGGCGATAGTCCACATCGCGTGTATACAACACGCCAAATGCAGCCAGCACTCGATAAATCGTTCGGTCAGCGATCCAATCCTACCTCTTGTCTATGCTGCAAATCTTCCCCGATCCGACCAACTGGCGAAAAAGATCCGATAACACATTTCCGACAATAAGGATAATCTCTTTTACCATCTTAAATTTCATTATCAAACAATATCACAAGTTAAATTAACAAAAATCTCGTTAAAAATAAATTTCTTTTGTTCACAAAGTTCTTTACCGCGATGACAAAAACATAATTGTAAAACTTGGGATAAGTCAGCGCCAAATTGCCTGTTTTAATTAAAAAACCGTGCGCCAAGGGCCTCGTGGTAGATAACAATTTAATGTAATGGCGATATTCTAAGAACTCCTTTATGGACGATTCGGGAGGGATCCTGCATAATGAATGAGATTCTGTGGCTATGTGTAGGGACTTCAAATAATAGGTCTGTTTTGTCCTTGGCAGCCGAGTACTCCCAGAGGTGTTATAACTTTATTCGGCAACGGACAAAATCTAAACGTCAAGAGTATCATACCCCGGCGTTCCATTTGACCCTCCAGAATCTACCTACATACGTGGCAAAAGTAATTCCCGTATTCATGAAGCGCTTTGACAACTTTTCTCTATGAGCGAAGAGGGTAGGGGAAAAACTACGTTATTGTGTTGCGAGTTACTTATTCGAGGCACATATAACCCGATTTACATAAGTTTCCAAGTTCCTCCCACCTTTATTTACCTGTACAAAGGCGTCTTTCAAATAAAGATGTAACACGCACGCTTGCCCGAGGGCGCAGTATGGCCAATTTGCGGTGGATCTGAATTTGCCTAAACCGTGAAAGAAGAGGACAAAGACAAAAGGTCGACTCGGTCGAGATTTATGAAGATTGCGGTCCCATAAAATGTGTCCGCTGTGTAGGTGCGCAGAATTGATTCCCTGAAAACGCACTTACTCGGAATCAAACGTCAGCAGTGAGAAGTGTCCCGCCCGGTGTGGTGGTAAATAAGCGCATTGATCTTCACGTTGCTTTTTCTTTTCACAGCAGATTGCATTCCATCCTTATTCAAAGTAACCCTTCTGTGACGTAGGTTTAAAACATCGAATACACACAATCCATTTCCATCTGTAACTTTCCTCATAAACTGATGACTTCACCCCATTTCACTTTTCCCTTTTATGCTAAAAAGGGAAGTTTTTTCGACATTTTTTTACGATTACGTTCATTAGGAATGCGGAAGTTTTTACGGGTTGAGATCAAAAGTATTATCATAATTGAAATTCATAAGGCGAGATATTCGAGTACTTTTTGCTGCAATCCGCGCAGTAACGAGAATGGAAATCGAAGTCACCGTCGCGAGGTAAGTCTCAATTATCGACGACACACCATCATGAATATTGATGGCAACATTTGCATGTCAGTCAACCGATATCGAAGAAAAAAGCGGCCAAGTGCGAGTCAGCCTCGTGCACTGAGGATTCCGTACCACCACATAAATTGTTAACTACTGAAGTACAAAAAGTAGTGAAAAAAAGACATCATGCTCAGGCGGCCACCTATTCAAGTACCGACTGTGCACTTAACTTCGGTAATCGTAAGAAAAAATGCATGAATAGAAAATTGTCACCGACTTGTACTTGACCAGTAATTGTTGTTTTACTTTAGAGTATGTACTATAATCATGCCAAATTTGGTGCTTATACGTATTACCATTTTTGCACTTCAGCAAATATAAAAATACGTTTAAAAAACCGTCTTATTTCTTATCTCGCCCACTGTAACATTTCATATTCTGTGAAAATTTCATCTGCATGCCTACTACGGTTCGAAAGATACAGCCGTTAAAAGCTAGGAAGGACGGACAGACAGACAGACGGACAGCGAAGGCTTAGTAATAGGGTCCCGTTTACACCCTTTGTGTACGGAACCCTAAAAACAACCTCCACTCTGCAATCACAAACCTACTCGACTCTTTTAATAGTAGTTCAAACCTACGTTGAAGTAATATTTTCCCTCGTAAAAAAGCGATACAAAACTTCTATTTTCATATTTTACCCTTCGACAAAATTTTACCCTCTATATTAAATGTCATAAAAAGGGTTTTGATGGACTATAAAAACCGTCGTGTCACGCGAATCAGAATAGATTCGAATATATTGCGATACCTGCTAAATACATAATGTTTTGGTACACAATAGACAAACAGACACGAGTGACACGGCTTCCAGTGATGTTACGGGCCCGCATGTGATATTCATCCTTTCATTACCCTATGACTACATTGCGAGAGTGGAGCAGCCGACTATAGTCCAAAAACAAGCAGCCTACGGGAAGGCCGGGACACCTGCCAATCTAAATCAGCGTTGTACGCTGATTCAGACTGACGCAGAACGTAGCAACCGCTGCTGTTTCAAAATGGAAAAATACTGGATAATAATACATGGTTACGCATATATGCTGTGTTAAGCCGAAAAGAGGTCATTGTACTCATTATTATGAACAACTTTTACTATGTTTTAAATGTTTATCGGGACTTATCACGGTTTTTTTAACCCAAATTAAATAATACGTGAAGTCCCGATAAACATTTAAAACATATGTTCAAATCGCGAAAGTTAAAAAATTACTAACTTTTACTCTGGTGCCAACCCTATAATCACGAAAAAAAACAGCTGTTCCATAGAAAACGGTCATTAACACTCGACAAAATGCATGGAACAGCAGTTTTTTCGTGATTTCAGGTACAGCTTAAATTAGGGTTGGGCTTTTTGTTTTACGTTAAGACATTTCCCTTCGAATTTTCTTTCTATATTATTTTAATCAAACTAGCAATTATAAAAGCAATTTTCTCTGATTTTTTTATAGCTTGAATTAAAGTTCATATTATGCAAATCCTTACATTATAAATATTTTATCATAAACTCTTTGTTAATTCTGAATAAAAAACCGTAAGATAAAGTTTTATTGTTTAGGAAAAGATATCAATAAAATAGATAATGCCTCTAGCACAGCTAGGTAGTTTAGTGCTAGAGTATATACGAGTTCCGTCTGGCATGCTTTAACAATTCACTATCACGGGTGTTGTACTAAACTAAAGTACTAAATAAATTAGAACAGTCTGTGCAGGCACGCTTACTAATTTCTTGGAGTACATAAAATTTTCTAAAGTAATGCTCTACTTGAATGGGTGTTCCCCGATAGTTATAATCTGGATATCTTCAAGTCGCTAGTGAATCGTTTTCTATACGCAAGCGTGTAGCATCATAGACCGCATCATCGCTTAACATCAAGTCAGTCGAAGTAGCGGTCAAACGCAAGGCTATTTATAAAGCTAATAAATTAAAAAAAAAATAACTTCCTTATCTAGGACACTGCACAAAATCGAACAAATAAGATTTTTTTTCTTTCATTTACTAGATAAAATTAATAAATTCGTCCAAAGTAATAAAAAATTCGAATTCAATCTATACATAGAGGGCGTCATAATTTCTTATCTCTCTATTTTAATTCAGCGTCAATTTTTATACAACTTTGACCCGCCAAAACTTGTTTTTTTCAACACTTACAATATTTTTGCGAGCATTTTAAATTATTTTAATTCCTGTCGTTTCAAACACTCTACCTTAGTTTCTTAGTTTTCTTTTACTCTACCTGTGACCACAGACACTGCAGAGTATACGAAATACCAGGAGTTTTAATAGTGTAAAATACATGCGATAAATCTGCTAAAAGAATTTGCACGACTAATGTCAAATAAGCATAAAGCTTATATTTTTAAATGATATAACTTCAAATTTGTAACTTTCAGATTTACTCCTATATATGTGCTATGAGACCTTGCCTTTTGCCAAATTTCATGATTCTAAGTTAACGGGAAGTACCCTATAGGTTTTGATTTCCCTGTGAAATATGCAACATAAACGTTCATATCTTTTGATTGCGTTGACTTACAACTTTTATTTTTTTACAGCCGAAAGAAACCGTAGACTTAAGTATCTAGTATAAATTTCATTCCTTTTAAGGTACGGAACCCTAAAAAACAATAAAAATTAAGGACATAAGTTAATATCGTTAACTGAAAACCAACAAAAAACTGAGAAATTTTTCACTTTTTTTAACGGAGGTATGTGAAACTAATAAGAATATAATTAAAGAAACTTTAAACAAGTTTCAAGTTTTAACGGTTGTAAGAAAATTAAGGGTTGTGATGCTAAATTAAATCTACCTTCCATGTAGGTTTATTATTGTACTAGCTGTGCCCCGCGGTCTCAGCCGCGTAGTGATGAAAAATGGTGACGACGATGATGATAAAATGTATCCTTGTCACTCTCCGGCCCCTGAACTATACCCATGCAAAAAATCAGATCGATCTATTGCCCTGTTGCTGCCTAAAAGAGGAATAAACAAACCAACAATCAAACAGATTTTCGCATTTATAATATTAGTATGATTTTGTGGTGTTCAGTCGAGACCAATTTCTGCTAATTTACTGTGTGTATAGTTTCAGATATTCAACACTGACGACTTTAGAGCTTAAACTAGAACCTAACATCTTAGAGACCACCTGTGACCGCAATTACGCATCCTGCCTGAGTTGCCAGTTCTATACAATAGAGCGAACTACACAGACTCAAACCAATCTAGGTTCTATAGAAACCCCGAGTTCACATGAGTAGGCTACCTAAAAGAGAAATATAGTGGTTACTAGTAACATCCGGTAGTTAGGTTAGGTTGAATTTTAGGATGGTTCATCATCATCATCATCATCATCAGCCTGTAAACGTCCACTGCTGAACAAAGGCCTCCCTCGTAGAGAGGGGTGTTGCCATAATCCCCACGCTTGGCAGGCGGCTTGGGGATCGCAGTACGTTCACCGTGTACTAATAGGACGCTGCTGCCCATCCTCCGGTGGTTCTGGTCGCAGTTTTAGGACATACCCGGGTCCAGTTAGGATGGTTAGGTTAAGTTAAATGTTAGACCCGGTCCAAGCATTCAATTTGATCTGGCAGCTGCAATAATAATGTACAAAGCTGATTTAAAAAAAAACACAGAAGTATATCGGCTACCCGCTATAGTCTTAATACGTTCAAAAACCCGGCAAAGGTGATCTGAACTCGTGGTTTTTGTTCAAAATTTTAAAATACTATTGCATCAGTTAGGGCTAATAAATACTTGGATCAGTCTAGCTAGATGATATTCCATGCAGTTTTTACGCATTTTTTGTACACAGTCCTAACCACACATAGCTAAGTCACCTTGGTTTGGCAGCCGAATCTGGTACGTGCTTCAACAGTGGAGGTAGATGCTTACCTCATAAATAAAATTACCTAACATCATAGTAGCAACTAATAAATCAATAACATCGTTGAATTATTTTATTCTACAATCATAATCAAACAGAGTTAATCATCAATGCCTCCGCTGAAGAGAAACACTGCTTGATCATTGTTGTAGCATGTTAGGCCTAATTGTAATTAGACTTCTATTTCTAAACAAAAATCGATGATAGAAGTAACTTTTACGTATACCCTAAATTTGTTCATCTTTATTTGGAAACTGACCATGAACTGGAAGACACGCATAGGTAGGCCTCCCACTAGATGGACCGACGAAATTGTGAGAGTCGCGGGCATCCAGTGAATGCAGATGGCAGGTCGTTCAGTGTGGAGGTTAAAGGACCTATGTTCAGCAGTGGACGCCTTCTAGCTGATGATGATGATGATTTGGAAACATCCTTTAAAGGGGTTAAATAGGTGAAAAAATATTTTTTTTAAGTTTGATCACTTTTTAGGGTTCCGTACCTCAAAAGGAAAAAAACGGAACCCTTATAGATCACTTCGTTGTCCGTCTGTCGGTCCGTCTGTCTGTCCGTCTGTCTGTCCGTCTGTCCGTCTGTCAAGACCCTTTTTCTCAAGAACGCGTAAAGGTATCAAGTTGAAATGTATACTAGATACTTAGATCTACGGTTTCTTTCGGCTGTAAAAAAATAAAAGTTGTAAGTCAACGCAATCAAAAGATATGAACGTTTATGTCGCATATTTTGCGATTTCACAGGGGAACCAAAACCTATAGGGTACTTCCAGTTGACCTAGAATCATGAAATTTGGCAAGAGGCAAGGTCTCATAGCACGTATATAGGAATAAATCCGAAAGTTATAAATTTGAAGTTATATCATTTAAAAATAATTATTTTGCTATTACAAACTTACATTTTGTAGTTGGAATGTATCGAAGAACGTTATTGTCAACTTCAAAGTTAAGTTTGTCTTTCAATATTTCAACTTCAGTGATTTTTTTGATTTTTCTTGGACTCGCACTCTGAGGGTTCCGTTGGAAGGAACCCTCAGAGCACGAGTCCTACTCGTACTTGTCCAGTTTTTTAAGTTAGTAACGTGAAAATTGGCGTAAAATTGACCACGCAAATCTGCAAAAGTTTGCTCCTCAGAAGTTACTATTGGGAATTCCCATCGGGCATGCTGCTTCTTTTCAATAACCATGCATAGATTAGTCTGTGATTGATCAACTTAACTCTTAAAATCAAAATATCTTTATTACTGTATAGCACCAGGAACCGAGTGACTATCACAACTACACTATGTTAATTACCACAACTACCATGTTTATTACTTCTAATGATTGTTTACCAAAAATATGATATGATAATATGATGTATTTTTTTAACCGACTTCGAAAAAGAGGAGGTTATCAATTCGACTGAATGGTGTTTTTTTTTTTTTTTGTTCATGTTTCGGCTTGACATACATAATCGATATCACCATAATGTATGTTATAGTTCCTAGATACCAAATATTGCACGTCCGCTAGGATAAACTGTTGAATCTAAAACTTTATGTAACACCTTTGTACACAGTTTAAGCAATAAACGTTATTCTATTCTATTCTATTCTACACCACATTAAAATATAATATATTTAGTTACTGTAATTGACTTCACGGAGGGGAAATAGCGGCTAGTTGCCCACCGTACCAACGTAATTGTTTAATTAAAATAACTGCCTGTAATTTCATTTCCTATAGAGCCTTCTGTTAATTGGTTTGTTTTTGAGCGGGGAGTAGTTTAATTGTGTTATGAATATTCTAGTTTGTCCTATAACTAGAAATTTAAATAATAAGCGCATAATTTCAAACCTATCCCTAAAGAAAATATTTATTTAAAAAGCTATGACTTGAACGCCGTACATGGCAAGGACATGAGATACGTTTCCATTCTTACGACCATGTATGCTACTTTATAATTATGTATGTGTATCTACCATGTTCTGACAAATAAATGATTTGATTTAAGTAAGGTAATCTAAGAGGGCACGTAAAATAACAATTGTTAAGGCTGAATAAAGTTTACAAGAATCGACATTAAAAAAAACATTTTGGGTTGATTTAGAAGTTTTAGCTCACGGCCTGAAAATGTATTGAGTGTCCAAAGGCTCAATTAAATATACTTTATTATGTTCACACACATTAACTCAATTATATGCACACTGCACAGGTATACATGTTAAAGAACATAGAATAGAGTTAAATGCAATGCACATGCGCAAACGGAAGAAAATAAAATTTTAATATTTTTTCCTGTTGGTCTCTAATTTCTTTATAGTGTGCTTAGACGTGCACGTGCTTAGACGTGCATAAAACCCATTTTATTCTCGGCTCGAGCTGACAAACATTTAGATTAAAATTGATGGTTTTATGCACTCGTAAAAAAATGTAGAATTTAGGATTTCTTTGTTTATTTATAGGTTCTTAATAGTCAATATTATTTTTAATAACGATTCTAATATAAATATATTCTGAGAAAACATAAAAATAATGTTGGTGAGATATATTATTGTAAAACATTCTAGTATGTACATGGAAGAAATTATGTTGAACCCAACTTATCGATGGTCGATAGTAAATACGTCCGTAGTTCTCGAGAATTATATTTTTTTCTACGCGCTGTTTTTTTGTATGAGATTTTTCTCTACCAGTCTGAAAAAACAAGGTTACTGTTGGCAGCGCCTAGTTTTCACACTTTGGACTAACAAATCTTAAAAATATACCTTTGTTGTTTTATTTGGCCATTTTACTAGTTTCACATAATAAAGGTTTAGCTAAAAAATAAACATAAAATATTGCAATATATATGGAAAAAAATCAGTTGGCGAGATGTCCATGATTATGTAAAAATTTTAGGATAGCAAAATAAATCTTTATACTTGATAAGTTTTCTGAACAAAAGGCACTGCGTTACCTTATAAAATAGAAATCACTATTAACGAAATATTATTGTCGCTATAGAATGAACAATATTAGTAAGATAATGATTGTTATAAAACCTAGGACTTAATTGACCCGTTGGCAAATATTGCGTTTTATTTTTCTTTTCCAAGCTTGATTTTTCCAGGTCTGCCATTCACTGTGGAAATGGAAATATCCGTCGGTCCGTAGAGATACTTGTCCAATTTTTTGCTATTATTTTTCTAGAGACCCCAAGAGGACGTGGTTACGGCTCGGTTTCTCAAACAGAATAATAAAATTCTCGGCAGGAAACTTTGTCTTGTAGACGTGGAATCCTTTAATTTAATATTTAATTTGACACTGCGTCGAGGTCTCATATCAATACTTTATTAATCTCGCTTGTGTGTTTTGAAATACGTGTTTGGATACTTGACCACAATATTTTAGTTATGCTTTCTGCTATAGAAACAATTGTGAGAAAGCGGCCAAGCGCTAGCCTATCAATAAAAAGCCAGTGGGTATGTCAAAGAGCCTCAAAGGTCAAAGACAGAAGAAGAGAATTCCCAACCTGCCCATTTTTCTATCTGAATGCCAGAGCGGGCACAAGAAATCGACACCGCTTTATGGTTGATAGAAGCGCTTTGATTACACTTTTATTGTGCGAACTGCTAGTCTGTGGAATGCGTTGCCTGAATGGGTGTTCCCCGATAGTTACAATCTGGGTGTCTTCAAATCACGAGTGAATTGGTTTCTTCTAGGCAAGCGTGCTCCAACGTAGACATCATCGCTTTACATCAGGCGAGATGGCGATCAAAGGCAAGCCTAATATAAAAATATTAAAAAAAAAAACAATAACATGCACTGGGCCATCATGGTGGATTACGGCCCACTCTCTCTCTCTCTCTGAGAGAAGGCTCGTGTCCCAGCAGTGTGAACATGATAGGTTGAAATTATGATGATGATGATGATGGTTATGATAGAAAAACTCGGTAATATCTCATCTCGTCCGTTCCATTATTAAGATAAAAGTGGAACGCAGTGTCTCTGTCAACTATTATTTTCTGCGGCTCATCCGGTACCGTTGAGATACTGGCGATTATCGCAGCTTAATGAAATCGCGGCCATCGGGATTTATTTTACTTCCAATGAGAATGTTTTTTTGTCATTCTGACTAAATAGAGGGCGTTTTTCTTCCTCTTTTTTAATGGATCGACTTACCTCTCTGTTTTCACAGCATTACGATATTTTTGTAGATTATTACTAGGCAGACATGCTCCATCTTCGACCGCATCATCGCGTTCCATCTTATTGCGAGATTGCAGTCAAACGTCAGCCTAGTCCGAGGTAAAAAAAAAACACTTTATCTCACTAGCCACGCTCTTCAGTCAAAACTTCTCTTTCGCATATTTTCAGTAATAAAAAAGAAAAAAAAAATGGCTAAGTAAGAATAAATAAATATAATAAATAATAAATATTTTGGGACATTTTTTCACACACGGTCATCTGACCCCAAACTAAGCAAAGCTTGTGATATGGCTGCCAGAGACTGATATACATACATATATAGTTTTAAATACATACTTAAATAGATATTAACAACCAGAATGAAAGACTATTGGACATAATTTCTTGAATAACAGTGGTTTTTGTGACGAGGCGCTTTTAATATTAAAACTAAAAATACACATTTAATTATAAGGCAGTTTTTTTTTTGTTATTAATTGACTTCGAAAAGTTTTTAACGCGGTTGTGTATTTTTTGTTAGCATCTCATAATCTCATTATGGACATTTCTTAGAACGTCTTGAATAAAAATTGTGTGCCCAGTTAAAGCGTGTTTATAGAAATATAATTGTAAGTAGTTAGTTTATTACGGCTTTTTCTATATACATGAGTAAGAAGTGGTTAGTATGTATACCCATTTTCAAAATGAAAAAGAAGAGGGTAGTAAATTGGAGAATAAAGTTTTGGTAAGCATTAAACATTCTCTAGAAACCGAAGTGCGAGTAACTAAAAATCTAAGGACTTATTTCAATAAGGTGTATGTTTGTCAATCTTAAATATTTCAATTTCAATTAGTTTGTGGATTTAGTGGAAAATGCGCTTTGGTTGTAATTATTACCCTTTTGATAATACCACTGGCATTGTTTTCAGCGTAAAATTAACTGATGCATGCACAAACGAACAACTCGTGTTTAAACACGTACTTTTGCTGTTGCGTTATTGTAAATTTCACAGTTTAACGTATCGGTTAAACGTCACGCAGGCGTATTTTGTAGTGTTCATTATCTGTAGCATGGGACTCTATTCAGAGTTTGCGTAACAACGTTATTTTAGCAGCCTTGCTATACTAAAAATACTAAGGCTGCGCTCAACAGCCATAGTTAATAGAATATTTTAGAGTCTAAAATATAAACATCTCTATTTTTTATTGAATAATTAGCTTGCGCTTTAGCGCCACCTTGGTTGGTGGACGGTGAAGCACACTTGCCTAGAAGAAACCGATTCACTCGCGACTTGGAGATAACCAGATTGTAACTATTGGGGTACCTATTCAGGCAGCGAATTCCACAGTGTCTATGTCTATATCTGTATAGTTTAGAAAGAACACACTAATATTATACATTTACCTCCGCATTAAACTTTATTCCCAGATATAACCATTATGTTCATGACTAAAAGCCACCATGGGCTTTTTGTTGGAAAAAACATGGTTCCTTTAGGTTAACGGATGAACCTCGGAGTGCTGCTAGTATAATATTATAGATTTTAAACAAGAATAGTGTTGAATCTGTTTTTGAACTTTAGAGAGATAAAGCAAAAAGATTTGAGGAAACTATCAAGAAAAATACGAGTCACATATCCACTTAAAATTATGAACTACGTAAAAATAAACAAGTTATACAACGAATAAGTAATTGATTTACGGCCTCCGTTCACTAACAATAAAGCGGCCTCAAACTACAATTTATTTACCAGCCACTGCGTCCGAATACAGAGCACGCGGTCCGAGGAAATAAAAATAAATAAGAGCCAACCAGGCTTCGCTCGCCATCTTTTCTTGGCAATTTCCGTCGACCGAGATAGAGGGCAGGGACACGTGAAATCGCAAGTTAACCCGCTATATCTATGCGAGTCGACAGTCTGATTTACTGGCTTAATCGAACCAAGGGTGAGGCTTTATTACTCGCCTCCTTTGGGACCAAATTCCGTTACCGGGAACGGTGATATCTGTGGTCTATCTCGACGCTGTCCACAATACTGGAGCGAATTAGGAGTTTGATTTATCTCCGAGTTGTCTGTCGAGGTTTGAGGCGTCGTCGTGATGAGGGTAGTTGTTATCTTGTGTTGTTTTGCGCCGGATTTGATTTTGATGTCTAATTTTAGCTGTCATTGCTTTGATTTTAGAACTACAACGTACCTACTTTGTCCAAAGTTAAATACTTTGTTTCAGATGTCCAAACAAAGAACATTGAAATAGCCACTAAACTTATTACTTACTTATATACAACTAGCTGAATCCCGCGGTGCTACCCGCAGCTTTCCAGTTTTCCCGAATTTTCTGGGAGTATAAGTACCCTATGTCCGTCCATATGATGTACACTATCATCCTACCAAAATTCGTTAGGATCGGCTTAGCGGTTTAGTCGTAAAAAGTGAACAAACATCCAGACAGAGAGACAGAGTTACTTTCGCTTTTATAATAATAGTAAGGATTTCTGTCAGTTAAATACTTACAATTCAGATATTTTTTGATAAAATTTAATGTTGGCCTGCCGATGTCGTCGATCCTTTTTTGGGAAGCCTACCAACTGCGCTATTTATGTTATGGTAATATTCGTTGATTAATTAATTTAACATTAAAGAGAGTAGCTATTGTCATTGGAGTAACTTCCAGCCGTCACGGTCTTCTACCAGCTTTTTGTACTTAATTGCAATTTTCGGTACGACGACATTATTTACCTTGTCTATAAGTCTAAAAATGCTCTCCTTGGTCTTGCCGACCTCTCTTTCTTTGTACCTTTCCCTCTATGACGGTCTTAATTAATTTGTCATGTCGTACATAGTGACCAAACATCTTGCCTCTTCTAGTCCTTATACCCGCTAATAGGCTTATTTTCTCATTCACGTCATCCAAATACCACCTCGGTTTTTTTTTTCAGTCTAACTTATTATTTCCATGCTTCTCTGAAACCACATTTCTAATGCTTCCAGCCTATCTGAATCCTTCTTTATCATCATCCACGTCTCCATTAATCTTCAAACTAATTTATCAAATCGCATCAAATGGTGAGACGTACTAACCCAAGGGATCCTACAACATGACGCTATATTGTGTAACCGGAAATTAATAACAAGCATTTAATCGTTGCGCTGATATTACTGCCAGTCAACGTCACTTTCAAGATCCTTTTTACGAGTGTGTTATGCTAAGGCTTATGTAAGGCAACAATTTCCAGTAAGCGCAGCGTAGGACGTCCACCCACAAGGTAGACAGACGACCTAAAAGATACCGCAGGGAAACGCTGGATGAAGGCCGCTTTGGAGATCGACGGGGAAGCCTTTGCCCAGCAGTGGGCGTCTTATGGCTGATATGATGATGATGATAAACAATATCCTATTTTAAACCGACTCCAAAAAGGAAGGTTCTCAATTCAAATTGTTTTTTTATAAGCCCTCTTTACTGTTTTTACCACAGTTATATAACAATTAACGGGGTATTT